>HG993131.1:22994839-24492259 GCA_905231865.2 Boloria selene
ACCGACTTCAAAATTAAGAGGTTTTTTTGTTTGTCATCTGAAAGCTCCGTCTAAAATCAAAAGAAGAATGAAGATCAAAAGTAATTACACAAAAAAGCAGGCAAGAAAAAACATGTAAAGTAAGTTTGCAAGTAAATGCAAGAATTAGATTAAAAAAACGTACTAGCAACAGAAATGTGTTTGAACCTCGCATAAAAGTTCTTAAGTGCATAATCTCTGTAGGTGAGAAGAGTTGAAAGAATTTTCTTTGCCGAAAGCCCTTTGAAATTCGTGAGTGAAACATTTACAATTGTGAAAGAAGAATTTAAACCTGTAATCTTGACATGAGATTTTTGAAATTCGTATAGAAATATGGAACTAACCTATTTCATTGTAGATTAAGAATGAAAAGTACCTGTACAATGAAATGAATTAAAGGGTTTAAGAGGATTTCGTTAAGGAAAAGGATCAAACGTAACCCTACTCTCAACTATTATTAAATACTCATCCGTCCGTCTCTCTTCAACCTTTCAAGCCGATTAAAATATTAATATGATATTATACATATATAAACAGCAGTTTATTTACAAAAACTTGGTAGCTCTTATACGAAAAGAGGAGTATGAATCTTAAAATATTTTTTACCATAATTCTCGTACCTAATAACTATGAACGAATTAGCCACTAATTCGTTCATGGTTATAACGATCGTAATATTTAGTAATAAATGTAAGTAGTAATAAAAAACTAAGTAACTAATGTCTATTAAAGCTTATTGACTTTAAATTGTTTCAGTATAAAATTACCTCCTTTTAACATCGCATTTCTGTATATTATATTTCTTTAACGCGAGGGATATTAGACATCACCTGTTTCAAAACCTGCTAATAATATGATTCGGTTGTAAGGTAGGTATTATTATTATCTTAATATATATATTTCTTGTGTGCGTGTGTATGTGACTGAACTCCTCCTAAACGACTGGACCGATTTTGATGAAATGTTTTGTGTGTGTTCGAGTGTATTCGAGAATGGTTTAGATTCACAATTCGGTCCACTAGATAATGTATTTTTTATATTATTTAGTTATTTATACATTTGCACAATAAATGACATATTCAATTATAAATAAGTCGTTGCTAGGCAACGCTGTTTTGCGCATGCATACTAAAACATTTCACCGGGAGCAAAAGTTTATAAAAATTTTCTATATGTACAGGACAACGTCTGTAGGGTCCGCTAGTAATTATTATATTTTTGTTTTATACTTATTAACATACTCGTAATTTATATAAAAATATTAAAAGCACAATTAAATTTAAACGCAAGCACAAAATAAAAGCTTTCCATATAAATTAAAGTATAGAAAGAATGTAAAAACGCCTAAAATTAATAATAACTTAAATAAACTTAAATATTATTTGTTAATTTAAAATTACCTTCTTGTTAACAAGTCATTTTAGGCTTCACATAATATTTCAATGTCTATTTACTGTATAACGTAATCACGGCTTAGCCTAAAGCTTTGAAATATTCTAATAACGTAAGCTTTGTTAACAATTTAAGTCTGACTGTCCATAGTTAAGCGAAGATATGTATTTATAACGTATGGTACAAATCATGTATTGAAGTCACATATACTTATGTCACGAGCAACTTAAAAAACCGAGTGGTCGATTATTGGCCTGATGAAGGTATTGTAGGGAGGCCCGTGCCCAGCAGGGGGACGGTAAAAAGTGCTGAATATATACATTATAAATAGACACACGACACTCAGTTACGCTGGAGCCATTCATTTGTTGAGCACGAATGTTTGTTCTCCAGTCATGGGTGTTAATATTTAAATTATGTATGTATTTAAAAGTTATATGTGTAGTATATCAACTATCTGGTATCAGTAATACAAGCCTCGTAGCTTACCACGGAACTAGATGGCGCTGTTGTAAAAAATGTCCCAACATATAGTGACTAAGAGCGCTTGTGAAATTAATAAATTAATTATTTGGCCGGCTAATAATAATAATGATGGACTATCCCTAGTTGATTTAAAAAAATAAGAGGCGAAAATTCTAGTTTCTCAATATTGGCGTTTCTCGAAAGCGACAGGCCTGATTTGTATAACGTAGGTTAAGAAGTTCTCGTTAGGTCTCTTTATGCAAACATTCGGCAAGTCCAATTATAAAATTCTGCCTGTGTCCACAACTGGTGAAACCCATACAAAATTACGGGAATAATGTAAAATTCAGTTTTTTAGACTAACCAATAAAAATGTATTGTTATGATGAATAGAATGCTTTCGTCAATACATAACATACTTTTGTTTGAGTGAATTTAATCGAAGGTAATAATAATTATTTCATTGTTATTTCAAAATACCTTATTTCATTTACATAACAAAGTTTCGAATCGTTAATTTAAAATTAAAAAAAATATTGGAAATTCGATCATAATTTGGAAACATGATCTTGAAGTTACGCATGATTTTACTGTCGTTATATTAAAATCAAGAGTAAATACCGAAGAAAGATGCGCACAGCGAAATTATTGTTCAGAATGCTTAGAATTCCTAATGAGAGGACAATTAGAGCCACGAAAAATATATTTTCTTGGAAACTCCCTCGGAGGTGATTTAGTTGATAATTAGGAGAAGATTGTTTTCTTACGGACAATTAACATCAAGTAATCGTTTTTAAGACGTTTTATGCTAATTAGATAAATATTTTACATTCATAAAAACTGTTTTTTCCGGAATACAACTATGATCAACAAAGCTTTTATCATGTAACAACGCTTTTTGTTCTTTTAATGTAAGTTTAATTCATGTAATAAAACCTGACTTTGTTTCAAAGGCAGTGGTAGGCCAGTAGTAACGTGCTTGCTTGAGTAACCGAAGGAAGCGGGTTGAAGTCCGGGTCTCGCACTTCTGATATTTTCTCTTTTTATGATCTTATCTTACGATTTAAGAAATATCGTGAGGAAACCTGCATTTCTGAGAGAACCTAGCAAGTTTTCGAAAGACATGTGCAGTCCACTAATAACCTGCACTTCGTCTGCATGGTGGTATATGGTGTAATCCCCTGTTGGGTGTTAAAAAGGGCTAAATTCAATGTTTCACGAATACGCTCATGTTTTTACATATTTTATAAATATATAGAAAAATAATCAATCTTATGAAAAAGCCAAAATATATGTTTTTATAATAACTTCTAGACTTGTCAATAACATTATTAAAAAAAATAATATTACATACATAAACGTAATAATTATTTTTCAATTTTAAAATGCACCTTCACATAATACCTTTCTAAGAAAACACTTTGAGAAATTCATAAGAATTCCAACGTGCATTTTATGATCTCCTTTATTACAATCCAATATATTTCTCGCATTTGCGATTCTGATTGACTTTTGATTTCGGAAAAATCTGGGGTAGGGCTTATTTGAAATAGATTTATTAGGGTACTTCTAGGTTATTCCCGATTCTTATATTGGAAATCCATCTGAAGGCTCTGTTTATATAACAGAGATGACTATGGATTTTGAAAGGTTTTCAACTTTATCTCATTTTATTTTTTTTATAATGTATATGAATGTAAATTTTTATTTTCTTACAAATATTATAGGCTAATACCAACCTAAATGCTCAAGCTCATATTAGTTTTTTAACTGGTTTTATAATAGCATAAATTTTATCGTAAAGAAGAAACTCAATTCATTAGTCTTGATACATCTAAAGTAATCTAATAACAATAACGTTACTTACGAAAATAAATACATCAAACAGGATAGGATGCGTGCCGAGCGTGCTAAGATGTATGATCTGCTGTAAACTTCTATGACGGCAACAGCTCTTACCCGCCAGGTAAGAGAAGTGTTAGAATGAGGAAGATATCCTGGCTCTTCAACATTCCAAAGTAGACTGGGATAAAGAGTGTAAAAGATCAAAGAAATATTTAGGACATGACTACAGGGGTAGGAATTCAAAGAACATTTTATGAACATGACTAGACTACCTTCAATAATGGAGAAACATTAAAATAAGAAAATTTTGTATAATTTTGATTTTAATTTGTATAAAACATTGTAATATTACAAAGATAAAAGTTCTTAAGTATGACATTGTAGCCTATTGTTACATAACGCAAGGCGCTAGGCTCATGAGATAACGGCGTGAGCCAGAATTAATTAGAACTAAAAAGTTAGATCATTTGTGTGAACAAGCGAATATCAACAGAGCTTATGAAGCGTCTGAAATTCATTCAAAATATTCGCGTACTCTTAATATATTTTCTTGATTAGCTTATGTGTGATATATGTAGGTATATTGTAAGAAAAAGCTCTGGAGGTACGTATTTTAAATAGTCTATTATATTTCTAAAGTCGGTCTACTATTAAAAATGAAAAATTTTGAGCATAAAGATGTTTGTACTCCTTCATCCTCAAATAGATGGACGGATTTGGATGAAATTTAGTACTTTTATACTGACTATGAATGTGAGTAGTACACAGTAATGGTAGTGTACCTAAAAAAGCATTAGGGACGCATCTGAGCGAATATTAGTAGCTGATGTAAAAAAACCTTTAATTAGATCTATACGGAAATTAGTCCATTCAAACAGACAAATAAAAAAACCTTATAATATTAATATAAATAAATAACATACCTATTATTAAATATGTTTAATATAGTTTCATTTGTATAGAAGAGACGGCGTAGAAGTGTTCTGTCAGACTCAAAATATTTTGTGTTGAATCATTTGGGTTACACTGTATATACAAAGAAAATAATATTAGTTTTATTGTAATCCCCACAGTTTTTTTGCTTATTTTTTTAAAGTGTGACTTTAAAATTTAATAATTGTCCTTACAGAAAAAAAAATTAAAAAAAAAAAATTTTTTTTAGGTTGATTACAAATGAATTAGCCACGAATTAATGTTAAATCGGTAATTCGAGCACGTATGTGATCTGTGATATATGTCATAAAAGTCCAGTGGTAGAAATACATTAATCATTATGAAAAATCTGAAGGAAAGTTATGAATTTCCAAAACTTTTTATTGATACTAAACGTCAATAGCGTTTTAGTTTTCAGTTTTTGTTTTTCTCTATATCACTATTTCAATAGCTAATAAAAAATCACGTAAATCTATGAAAATATTACATCTTTAATAACAAAATATTTAGCTTTAGCTCAACGAAATATGTATGAACATACGAGTATTACCTACTCGTATATCAGGGTAGCTGTCTAAACGAGCTTCGGGCATGTTAAACGCTTACAAGGTTAATCGAAATACACGTGCGAAACTGTTAGACGATGTACAGAAGTTCATGATATAATAGAACTAGATGTAATATCACTACATAGTATAAAACAAAGTCGCTTTCTCTGTCCCTATATCCCTATGTATGCTTAAATCTTTAAAACTACGCAACGGATTTTGATGCGGGTTTTTTAATAGATAGAGTGATTCAAGAGGAAGGTTTATATGCATAACTAGCAGATCGCGCGGCTTTGCCTGTGCTAAATCTAGGGAAGAGATCGAGCGAAGCGAGGGCAAGTCGCTAGTAATATTATAAGTATAAAAGAACAATACTGAAAACTGTCACACATAAGTCGAACAATTCATAAATTATTAAACTTATATTAGTTTCTCGTTTACGAATACAATTTTATAAAAAGTATTCATCGATTCAACGAAACGTAGGTATATCGCGTTCGCGCCATTACGATAAAAAGTAAAGTCGACTTCAGCACGGTCACAGATTATCAAATCGACTCATCCGAAGAACAAAGTCCGATCTGCAGGATTGATAGTTTTCAGTAGAGGTAAAAGAAGTTTGTGACTTGTATAACTTTTAAATGGTGAGACTTGCCACTTACATTTTTTGGTATGTTGTAACAGCTACCCAGCCAATTAAAATGCTATGTAGTGTATCTTTCTAATCCTGTTATTTTACGAGATAGTGAGTTCCATATCAACATAGGACATTTTATCGTGCAAGAGCGGGGGTCCGTAGTGAACATTGTACGTTGTTTTACGGAGACGTCTGAATTAAGTAACGTTCTATATATAACATAGGTCATTTTTGTCTGGAATTACTGATCCCCTATAAGTCCTTTGTGAATGGCTACGTTAAAATATTTAAACGTAACTTTAGTCATATTGTGACTACCTTCCCATATAATTAAATAAGATAATGAAATTATTATTTAAAATCGTTTATTAATTTAAAAAATCTCACAATAGACAAAAAACCATAAGATGGCATCATTTTAAATAGTAATCACATCACAGTCATGTACGGTAAGCCTAAAACATACAGATCTATATTATACTATTAGAATAATGTCGGAGACGCTCATGAATAGATCAAAACTTCGCATTAGTTATAAAATAATGAAATCAACAATAACATATTTTTTCAAAATAACATTCAGTCTTTTATAGAAAAACTTAACAACAATTATAATTAACGTTTACTTAAAACTGCCATTGTGGCGTAATAGTTAAAACTTAAAATAGTAATAAAATGGCACAACATATCACAGCATGGTAACTATGTAGCCTACACGACTACGCAACGAACTACATGAGTATTCTAAACTTCTAAATATACGTAAATATTTACCATAACAAATACGTATATGAAGAAATTTAAACTTCGCACTAGTTACTTAAATCAAAATAAATCATAATTTGTAACAACCAGCCTTCAATTAAAATTATTTTTATCAATCAGTCTTACATCGTGGCCTAGACGTGAGTGCACATACTTAATAACAATTAAATTATAAGTAGGCAAACATACAAATCAAAATATTCTTTATTCAAATAGACTTTTACAAGCTCTTTTGAATCGTCATTTTTACATTATTAAAATTAAATGTCAGTCTGTAAGCCTGTGAGTAAACTACCACCAACTCGGAAAACTGTTCTGCTGAGAAGAACCGGCGAGAAACTCAACAGTTGCTCTTTTCAGAAAAAAAATTGGTTTAAATATTGTATTACAATATTTATCTATCCTATTATATTTATCCTACGTGAGACACAACCAGACACTAATCCCACACATTTACATCTACTAAGTATTCCGTTATAGTGTAATAAGCCTTATTCAACAACGTACTTATAATTTTGGATTTAAAGTGCCTCTAAGGCAAGTTCAATATGGCCTGTAGAATTTTGTTATAGGTACATGCGTACACCTTGCCCCATAAACGATCTGTTTACTTTTTGTAGGCGAAAACTGGATGTTACAAGTTTATCCTTGTTTCTTTTATTTATACCGTGTTTGTCGCTGTGTCTTGAGTAGCAACTAATGTTTTAACGAATAAACATAATGTTACAAAATATATTATTGCGAAGCAGCCGTAAGTATTCCTATTTTTTTAAAAAGTCCGCGGAGAGTATCACGAGCGCTTATGTTATAAATAGCCCGAATGGCCCTTTTTTGTATAATAAATATCGATTTAATGTCCGCTGCATTACTCCACAACAATATACCATAAGATAAAATGCTATGGAAATAGCTGAAGTAAATTAAAATACTTAGTTGATTACTTATAATAATTACAATTACTTCGTTAGATCTGTAGGAAGAATGCAATTATAATTCAGAAACATCAAAGCAAAGCGTTAAATTACGGGTGATACTCTAAGTCAATTACTTCTGAGCGGCACATATCAATTAAGTCTTTATATTTAGCAGTAAATAGGCTTCGAATATGCAGGTTTTAGTTCAGTTTGTACTGAGTTTCTTGTGTCTTGGCGAATCAATTTAAAGAAAAAAATATTGGGATCACTACAATCTGCATGAACTTCTCGAATGTTATTCCAGTTAGTCTTCTTGCCCTTAATGTGTTGCATCCAAATCTTATTATAAACAAGACATTTAAAGTTAAACACGTCATTCTTTGATCCTTTGGTCATCCTTAGCCTGAACAAATTCTAAAAGGCAACTGCTAACCTTATTAGCCCCATATAGCAAACGGTCTTCCTTTTACCCATAACCAGGGCAGAATGTACTGTTGTAGTATGATTAGACATTAGCAGGAAATGGCATTGGAGTTAACACTGACAGTTCCAAGTTAACCGTGGTAAATTAATTGTGAGAAACTTCTAACAGCTCTTTAAGTTCTATTAATGGTGAATTTTCGAAACTAGAAGGCACTTCCAAAGACAATGTACTAGGTTGATTGTGTAAACATCCTCGGCAAATAGATCAGGCATGAAATTCGTTATTGAACTGCCGCAGGTAACTTCTTTAGTCCCACCATCTTCATCCAGAACTTCTTCCCATAATATATCAGCTAGTTTCTGACTGATTTCTTCTGCACCGGGAGTTAAAGGTAAAGTTTGTTGTGTCATCCCTTTTTCATCAACATACATAACTAAAATAAAAAAAACCGTATAATTCTTATCATCGGTATTCATAAAATACTATTTATAATATGAATATTAATAATTTAATTAAATAATTTAATAATTTAACGATATTTTTAAATGAACAACGTCCTAAATGATTTCATTATCCCAATAACAACGTCTCATCTTAATATCGAACCAACAAATCGTATCACAGATTTCGTAGACAAACATCCTATATTCACATGAAACGCTTAGAAGTTCAGTAATGTTCGTGTAAAATCATCCTAATATTTCATAAGACATTAACTTTTTACTGTTTATTATTACAGTAAGAATGATTACCCTGTGAATATACATTACACCAATTCTATTTTTTCATTAAATATGTTATTAAATACCTCTCCGTCAAAAAACGTCTTATGTAAAAATCAATCGCCAACAACTGTTTACTGAGACAAAAAAGCAATAATAACATGATGTTTATTAATTTAAGAACTAATTAGTATGTATCACGAAATAGCACAACTGAAATCATTAACTTACCAGAATTTACATTTTTTTTTCATATAAATGGCTGGAACATTTGAAAATGATACAAAAGCCCAGGCCTTTCTGCGTCTTCTTTTAACATTTTCAACATTTTCCGTGATCGTGACTCTCTTATTATATGTTTTTCATGAAAAAAACTTGAGTAAAATAATTTTTTCATCAAAGCAAACAAAAGCTAAGCGCATGACACAAAATCGTCCTCCCTCCAACAAACAGCGGCCGAAATGACGAACGGACCTGGCGCCCGCGCCGCCCACGAGCCCTGCGCGCCGTCACATGTTCACTCCGTACGTTTATGTGCGGAGCTAATGTCAAATAGAACGTTATTCGACACTATTATTTCCGAAACTAAACAAGATACGAAAATTCTAAAAACTGTCGTCTGTAGAGTTTGTATTCCTTATCTCGTCTAGCTATTAATCTCGTTTTTGCTCTATGATCACATCGGATTTTGTTCTTCGGATAGGACGAAATATAAAAATAGTGATCTTATCCTTATTTATATTATAACTTACTAGCGACTCGCCCTCTCTTTGCTCAGGCTCTTCCCTAGATTTAGCACAGGCAAAGCCGCGGGATCTGCTAGTTATGCATATAAACCTTCCTCTTGAATCACTCTATCTATTAAAAAAAACCGCATCAAAATACGTTGCGTAGTTTTAAAGATTTAAGCATACATAGGGATATAGGGACAGAGAAAGCGACTTTGTTTTATACTACGTAGTGATTTGTAATTTTGAATTGAATAGCTTTTTATATTTTAACCCAAAAAGTTTTATTATCATTTAAAGCGACGCAAGCGAAAATTTATACTCAAAATTATCAATAATTTGCTTTTAGTTGCAAAGTTTAATATTTTTTAGTATTCTTTTTAGTAAATAGTGGGTACAATTATAATTTTTAGGCTTAAAGCGAACAAAACTTTGCAACAACCTAACTACAAAAGTTTAGAAAGTGATTCTACGACACCCATAATAAAAAGCTTGGGCCTGAGCATATTATGTTTCTACTAATAAAACTACGTTCTGGGAGGCACGGGGGTGTTACCGCCAACTTCTTAACTCCGGGCTGTTACCGAGGCTTTCTTAACAGAAAGACTCGGTTACTAAACGTGGTCTCGTACCCAAAACCTGTGGATGAGGAGTACATGCTAGCCACTACACATTTGACAATTAAGAATCTTTCTACAATGCTCACCATAATATCATACTTGAGATATGCCATACTTAAAATATTATTTTCAGTGTAGTAAGACTAAATTATAGTACCTACACAAGAGTATTTAGGCATGTTTGCCAGAAAGACTGATTGCCTCTACCCGATACTCAAACCTAAAACCTCTCGATGTGCAGTCATATATGTTCAATGAATTGAATGATTGAATGAATTATGCCTCTTTATACTCAAATTTTAACAATTATTTTATGCTTAATTATGCTTTTATTTTATCTACAACTAGCATTTCCCGTGGCTTCGCACGCGTTCTAAGGACCGGAATCCATACTCCGTACTATACTAATACAGAATTAACGCTCGCCCTTTCCGTTTTTGCACGTTTTCCATTGATACTCCGCTCCTATTGGTCGTAGTGTTATGTAACATAGTCTTTCTCGATAAACGGACTATCCATCACAAAAAAAATCGGGCCATATGTTCCTGAGATTAGCACGTTCAACCAAACAAACTTATAATTTTAGTATAGATTTAAATTAAATCATATATAAAGTACTTTTATATGAATTCCCACATCGCTAGAAATTCACGCAGTTGCTAACCATCTGCCGCAAAATTGAATAAGTTGCGCAGTTAGCACATGAACGTCAGTTGGTTACTATTGAACTTTGTCTTTCACATGCTTATTAACTTCGAGTACTATCCATATCGCTTGTTGTTTTGCATCATTCTTGTTTAATAAGTACAGCCAAAGAGCAGTTGTTTTGTGTTTTTCATGCAAAGTATCTAATAAATATAAATAAATTATTAAATTTGGTAGGGTCTCTCAGACACTCAAATTTTTACACAGGTACATATTTTCTTCAACTTAAGACCTTAAGAATATCAGAGGTGGGAATTTCAGGATTTGAACCTTTGTTGAACAGCTTCCGACTTCTGCTTTTTCTATTAAATTACTTTCCTAAATAATACTTTCTTAGGTTTTCACGAATACTTGACATTATAAATGAAACTATCTTTTCGGATTTTGTCGCGGATTTATTATGATTTTTGGTTCCCGACGTTTCGAATGCTTTACAGCTATCATGGTCACGGGAGAGAGGTCAGTCTTTCATTTATACTTTCCTAAAAATAGACATAATATGACATGAAGTAATTCAAATATTAGAAGAAGGTGGCATCAATGCCTTTAAGATAACTCTGAACATTCAAAAGTAATTTCTTTCCATTCAATAATGCAGCTATACATTAAATAGAAACTGAATAATTGTACTGACATTAATTAAGACTGTAGAAGAAGTTGGATTTGTTTTAATAAAAGTAGTAATTTAGGTTGTCAGTAAAATTACAGTCTGGTACGAAAACCTAATCAGGGAAGAGTCAAGGCGATGTTCTAATGACTTAAAACCTGTCAGTTTTATGAGGCGCTTCATTAATCTAGTATCTTCAATGTATAACAATATCTATATAATTTTCAGATGTTGATGTGTCAGTAACGAGATAGATCATTTTAATTATTTTAAATAAGTTAATCATAAATATATCTTATAATTTTAAATGAGAAGTTCTTCTGTAATAGTTTTATTTCAGTTCTATTACATTCAAATTCATTTTTATAGCCTATAAGCCACAATCTATAAAATTTTCTTTAAATCGTTATCTTTTCGAAATTATTACCTAATAACGAACAAAACGAAACTATACAAAAAATTATTCCTAATAAGTTTAGCATTTAGTAATGACACTATAGAATTTTTATAGCACATCATATAAATGCACATTACAGACCATTAAACATACGTGAGTGACTAACTATGTAATAAAACGTCCACAGGCGGCCCGCAATAGCGATCGTGACGTCAAGTGGCGCGGAAAGCGATAGTGAAATTTATGCCATCACCACTCAACTATAATTTAGCAGTTTTCATACATTTGTAAGGGTGTTTGGAATGCGGTTAAATATTAAAATTCAAATTATGACTCGCTTGCACGTTGATCTTATACTTTTGTATTATAACTTACCTATCTATACTGTTATTATAAAGAGTGGTATGTAAGTATGTTTGTAAAGAATTGGCTCAAAAGGTACTGGACCGATTTTAAAAATTCTTTTACCATTTAAATGCTACATTATCACTGATTAATATAGGTTATTTCAATTGTAAGAAAAAATAAGGATCCCTACTACAACTACAATAACAGGAGAGGAGGAGGAGTGCACGCCGAAAATACTATATGAAATAGCCTAGGTAGCGGCTCAGGAGTATATTAAAGTAATTTTGGAGAATTTTCGATTTTTTGATTTGATTTTAGATCAAACACATAACCTTCATTTGTACCACAATCTGGTAAAAATATATATAAAACAAACAAAATTACTGTGAATGCATAGGGAATTGTTATTAAATTATCAATAAAGCAGTAAGCTGCTATAATAATTCAGCATTAGACCGATTCATCTTAGTGTTAAGCAAATAAATCAATATATCAAGTACTGAACGGCGCTAAATTATGTTTACATTTTAGATTCAAAATTCTAATCATGGAAATTATTCGTGTCAGTGTTTAATATTAGCGCTAATAACCAGTTTAAATAACGACATTTGCGTCGCGCTATAAAATGCAGATTGCACCAGCATTTTGTGATTATGAACGTTATAATCCAAAATGTCATTCAAATAAAGTCGAATCGAAATAAATTTTATACTTTTTATTTTATTAATAGCTTTTACATGCATATAGATGTGCCAATTTTTAATTTTTAAATAAAAATATAAAATTTTCTATATATGTATCATATAGATTTACTTCTTTATTTACACAGGTAAATCTCACCATATTGGATTAAGAGTGACATCAATATAATTCGATTTATATATTGTAGGAGTGCTTTAAAAAAACTAGTTCGATATCTTGGGTGTTCCGCCATGTTGGATTTAGAATGACGTCACACAGCTATCTGTGCATTGTATCTATGCATTCAAGCTAAAAGTGTAAATAAAATTTGAGCTAATTAGTTGTAGTAAAATTGAGTTGCAAGATTTCATCTTGACAAACATAATTACATATATTGCAAGCTAAATAAAACCTAGTATAAAGCTTCAGCAAGAGTTTTTTTTATATTCTGTACACACTGTACTATTAATGTATGACTGTAATGAATTACATCCACAATTGTAAAATATCATGTGTATATTTGGCTTAGTTTTATTTTGTTATATGTGCCATGTTTATATATGTACAAAGAAGTCATGCTGTATAGAACTTTATTTAATAAAATATATATTAAATATAGAAATAAATTTGAATTCTTCTTAAGCTATAATTAAATTGACTTACTTTGTCGTCCAAAAAGACTGAAATAGCGTATATTAAATTATACCAAATACATTAAGGCCTTAAGCTTTGATCCATCGTTATTAAATTGCAGCTACTCTCGTTTTTCCTTAGAATTTCTAATAACTTTTAAGTAAATATTAGTATTTCCATAAAAAGGACACAGGAAATGATGTCAGTATTTTGGATCCGGTTCTGAATTTGTGAAATCTAGAATACAGTTTAGTGTTAGTAGACAATACTCGTATAGCGTATAGCCTTCCTCGATAAACTGACTATCCGATACAAAAAGACTTTTTTAATTCGGACCAGTCGTTCCTGAGATAAGCGCGTTTAACCAAACAAACAAACAAACTCTTCAGCTTTATAATATTGGTATAGATTCCTAAATAATATATTTCAAGCTTATCAAAAATATATCGCGCTTGGAAAGAATATCCAACACGAGTGTTGAATAAGAAATGATTGAGTAATATTTAAATTATAAATATATACAACTCATAATACAGTCTCTATTCAGCAAGAAAAATCTGTTATACAAACAAATTTCTTAGAGGAAAAAGGAAATATTTTTCAATTACCCTTAATTTGTTCATAAACTTTTCCTACCATTAATCAGGAGGAACTGGCGAAAATTTGTGGCAAAATTGCCTCAGTAATTGTCGTGAAATCCTTTTAACTTCAATATGGTACGGAGCATCGTTTTTAAGAGTTTACATTTCTTGTAGATTTTTGCTTTATACGAACACTCTTGTGAGTTTTACTGTTAGATAAAAAGTCTTATTTAATAATGTAATTGAAATTCTTTTTTAATATTATTATAATATTGAAAGCATTTTAGTGTTTTGGAAGAAATTAGTTGAATTGTGTAAAAAAATAAGTTTTTTCTATACGGTACGGAACCAAAAATGAAAATTAAACGAAATCTAAATAGATTATTTTATTTTGGATGTCCAATTTTCAGAAAAACAAATGAAAGTTTCAACATCTATTCATCATATTCTATCTTTACTGGGTAATTTATTTTAAAAATATTTCATGTACTGATTTAATAAATAAATAAATGTGTTGGTACATTATTACACACAACACCATCTAGTTACGTGGTAAGTTATGTGGCGAGGCTTGTGTTACGGATACCAGATAGTTGATATACTACATATAAACGTTAAAATACATACATATAGTAAACATTTAAAATATGTAATATATTTGATTTCGTTACTGTTTTGTTATTAACACGTATTGTATAAAATGACAGTGGAGCAGTGAGTATAATTATTTTGACATATCAAAAGGTTATCATATTATACTAGTCATAATAAATAAAACAATTGAATCGTTGATAAAATATAAAACAAGATAAATGAACTGTTTATTTAAGGAATAGGTAATGATTGAGTTTTGTATTTTCTGTATTAAACATTGTTCATTGTGAAAAATATTCAATGTACCTAACGAACTAAATATACTTGTTGCGGCATTGGTAGCGGGTTCGAGTCCCGCTGGAGGCATTCATTAGTTGAAACTTGAAAGTTGCTTTTGCTTGCATTTTCTGCTTGTACTCCAGTCATGGGATCATCTGATCAGTATGTATGCGATATTATGTATATAACATGTAGTTTATCACCTATCTGGTATCCGTAACACAATCCGTAAGCTATGAGCTTATTTATCTTAAATCTAATTTAACGTAAATGATCTTCACAAATAAGTAACTTTATTTATACTTCCGTTTATCAAAATAAGAGTAACTACAGCTATTTCTAGATCGAACAAAAATCCAACCGTAGTGGTGTATTGTATTTCTATTTGGGAAGCTGCTTTCAAAATACGCTTCTTAGACATGGAAAGAGCTCAAAAGAATTCTAATTAAAGTGATGTACTTTAAACACTGCGATTTTCAACAGAGGATTTGTATTACGATAGTAATCTTTTATCAGTTGTACTATTATGTAATAAATTTTATGGAACATCATTGAAATTGTATTTCAATCATGGGTGTTTATATTAATTATGATATGTATATATTTAAAGTTATATACTGTGTAGTATATTAACTAACTCGTATACGTAACACAAGCCTCGTAGATTACCACTGAATCACATGGTGCTGTGTGTAATAAAGTCCCAACATATTTATTATTTAGGTGTTTATTATCAGCAATAACTAAAACATTAAAATTCGTATGAAATACTCGTAGTTTGTAGTGACATTTTGCAAATTACTCATTTTCAAATAATTTTAATAAATTCCTAAAATGGTCAGAGTTTTGCAAAGTAGGACAAGGCTGTTATCCAAACTAAACCGTTATGCTAGTTTGTAACTCGTTAAATAGTACTGTTTCTATTTACAACATAGTGTATGTACGTATTCAGCCCTTTTTTACATCCCACTGATGGGAACTGGCCTTCCTTCAATACATGGGTGATCAGGCCATAGTCCACTACGCTGATCTAGTACAGGTTGGCGGACTTCACATGTCTTTCGAAAACTTGCTAGGTTCTCTCAGATATATACAGGTTTCCTCGCTATGTTTTCCTTTAACGTTATACAAGTGGTAATCATGTTAGAAATTATTCGCACATGAAAATATCAGAGGAACCGGATTTGAACCCGCATCAGTCGGTTGTTCAAGCAAGCACGTTACCATTGAGCTACCAATGCTTTTCAACATAGTAAAATAAGTGATATTTGTATATGCACGGTTATAAAGACGCTGAGAAACTAATGAAATACGTGAGCGAATAAAATTTTTCAATATGTGTGTTTATAAATAGAATAAATATTTAAATTATTTTTATTCTTTTTCATCATATTCAACTAATTGACTTTTTTATCAAAAAACATAACAACAAATATAATATCGATATACAATAAAGTTCATATAAAGAACATAAAAAAAAACTTTTGTCCATGCGCTTAAAACTACGCGACGAATTTTAATGCGGTTTACATAATTTAATTTAATTTATTTATTTAACGCAAAAGATTAGGTTACAAAAATATACTCTAAACATAACTGTTTAATGTACAAGGTAAAAGTATCCAGAAAGAGTGCTTAGGAGCTCGTACTAGGAAATTCCTTCCTCTAGATTTATAATACTAGACCAATAGTTAACAGTTACTAACGTTAGTAATTACATGCATAACATACATATTATAGTAAAAAGTCTATAATTTAAAAGATTTGTAATACGTTTACGAAAAAACCATATTATTTATATGAAAAGTATCTACGGACGAACCCGCGCGGTGCAAGGGTGTCTTATTCAAACATCTAAACAAACAAACATTATCTGTTAATAATATCCACAGAAACATAACATTTTATTTTTATTATCTATACTAATACTAATAATACTAATATACTAATACTAATACACTAATCCTAATACTAATTACTAATATACTAATTACTAATTACTAATTACTAATTTACTAATTTACTAATTTACTAATAATATTATAAAGAAGTAAAATTTGTATATTTGTTAAATTGTAAGGGGTAATCTCGGGATCTAATGAACCGATTTTAAAAATTCATTCACCAATAGAAAGCCACATTGTTGCTGAGTGTCATAGGTTATATAAAAACCCGAAAAATAAAAAGGCTTTTACGTGGTAGTCCGTTTTGCAAAGTGAATCGGAGAAAAAACGGTCGAATGAAAGCGTTTCTTACGAACGCTGCCTTAACTATGAAAGATATATTTTTGAGTTCTAGAGAAAAGATGTGGAGCTTGAAAACGCCTACAAAAAAGTCAACGACAGCATATGTCTAACTTTTATATTTAAGTTACAAAAAGTAGTTTTTTTAATATTAGTATAGATAATTTAATTTTTAATTTTTAATATTAATATAATAATTTAAATTATTTAAACACTCTGTACTAAAAAAGGATTATTAACATTATGCCCAACGAAGTGAGCACGGATCAGCTAGTAGTAATTAAATTGAAATCTTTCCAGTTCTTATAAAAAAAGAAAACAAGAAATATAAATATCGAATTTCAAATTTTAACTTAAGGTATATCAATAAATTTGGTGACTGGCTTGATGGTTTAGTGGCTTATAACTAGCAAGCCATTTCCAGAATAATCAGTTAAAGAAGCAGTGTATACCTTATAAAAAATATAGGGAAAATTCGAAAAAAATCAGATTTTTTCACATTTTAATAGGAGAAACACAATAAATATATCAATTTTAAGCTTGTGGTATATACAGTAAGTGCCTTAGACACTTTTGAGAAAATGGCGATAAAGGATTTTTTTGAACTTTTGACATTTCTTCCGAAAATAATGCTAAGTCGTCTTAAATGTTTAACGTAAACATAGGTTAGTTTTACAATTGATATATTTTTATTTTTATTTTGAAATAATATTTGAGCTGTAAAGCTTGAAAAATATTAAGTGTTAAGTATGCCTTGGTGTAATTTATTGTGCTTAAGCTTATTTGATTTTCTATGCCACATCTTCACTTTTTAAATATACAGAAATATAGATCTCAATCTCTACATTCTAAATATGTACGTAGCTCAATATACGGCAAAAATGTGACTTACTGTAATTATCATAAGCGCGGCAGTAATGTCCCAACATAATATATTTATTTATTATCAATATAACACTATATATTTCTTTATAAACTGATCACAGAAATATCTTAATGCTAAATATACATACATAAGTAATAATATAATATTTGTATCCTTGAAATTGTGTATGACAGTATAATATCAAACATGATTTACTGTTTTATTGATAACTTAATATTTGCAGTGGAGAGTTATAGCCGAGTGGTAACGCGCTCACTTGGATAACCGGATGCGGGTTCAAATTCGGGCCTTGTACCTCTGATATTTTCATGCGCTAACTATTTCTAACATGATTACCACTTATTACTTACGGTAAAGGAAGAGATTGAGAGTAAACATGCATGTCTTAGAGACATGTCTTACCTTAGAAGTTTTCTAAATGAATCCGCACTTGCCCAGGAGTGAGATATTAAAAAGGGCTAATAGGACTCGTATTTCTATATATGAGGGTTCTGAAACAACAAAAATTACAATTTCATCAGCTTTACTTATTCTACAATAGTATATACATATATTACTCATAATAATATGTTGTTACTACAGACTGTTTTTTTATAAATACTTTAAGGTAGAAACTGAACTCTCTTACTGGCTAAGCTTAGGAAAGTCTCTATGCGATTCTTTAAATTGACATAATTTTATTTATTTATGAACTGGTTTAAATACATATAGCTACTAGTAGGTAAGTAATAATACGATTGCTTTCTTTTTAAGATGTATAATAATATGTACTGTATTTTCATTTTATTTTTTGGTGTAATAAAGGATTTATATATAAAATTATAAATAAACTAGCACTTAAATAAAACCGCAATAAAATTGGTTGTGCCGTTTCTGAGGTTATCTATACTAATATTATAATTAAGAAAGATTTGTATGTAAGTAAGTTTGTAACGAATTGGCTCAAAAAGTATATTATACTGAACCGATTTTAAAAATTCTTTCTGCATTTGAATGCTACATTATCACTGATTAATATAGGCTATTTTAATTGCAAGAAAAAAAATAAGGATCCCTACTAAAACTACAATAACAGGAGAGGAGGAGTGCACGCCGCACATAATATATGAAATAGGTAGCCGCGCGGCTCAGGAGTATATTGAAGCTGGAGTAATTTTGGAGAATTTTTAACCCAGCGAGTGATCGAATGAAGTTTAGTAGCGATTTAAAAAATGAACGCGGGTGAAGGCGCGCGTATTGCTAGTCGCATATAAACACACAGACAAAGATTCTAATAATCATCGTTTTTCGTTCAGTTGCGGTATTAAGAACGCCAATAATGTAATATTCTCAAATATATTCCATGTCATATCGATCAGTAACAAATTCAATAAATGAATGGTACGCCTCTGATCTTTATCTACGCACCGAGTGTTCCAAATCACAAAATATCGTATTATTTATATTGATAAATATTTGACAAAAAAGTCTGTTGATTTCAGCTTCTTGATATGTGCAGAAACTATATAAAAATACATAACATAATTAAATATATAAAACTACGACGACACGTTTGGCGCAGTTTGTAGTGACCCTACTTTCTTGCGCCAGCGGTCGCGAGTTCGAGTCCCGCTGGGGGCATTCATTTGTTAAACTCTAATGTTTGTACTTCAGTCATGGGTGTTTATATTTATAATATGTATGTATTTAACCTTATATATGTAAAGTATATCAACTATCCGGTATCCGTAACACAAGCTTCGTAGCTTACCACGGAACTAGATGGCGCTGTGTGTAATAATGTCCCAACATATTGATTTTATATATATTAGTCGCATAATATAAGAATTACATTTTACAACTTTTTCTTCTTATCTAATTCTTGTAATACGTAAATGATGAAACTAAAAAAAGAAAAACTGACGGGTTGAAGGATTTTGGATGTATGTTTTCAAATATTTGCTTCTAAAGTTGTAGAATAGAGATGCTTTCTGATTACCTCACTGCTTCTCACTTTTCGCTTTCGCCGTCTTGTTGCTTTTGTGACCTTATTAAAATGTCAAGAATTTCAAAGTCAGAGAGATTTTGTTCAAACTAGTTTTGTAGTGTTCAATATAAATGACATTCTATTATAATATGTTGAGTGTTGACTAAATATAAAAATCCGTCCAGTGCAGGAAAATGAACAAAAAATACCTGTTTACTTATTTAGTATTGATGGTAATAATAAGTGCTGCAGTTCTTAAGGTCACCGGTTCGAGTCCTATTCCTAGATCGTGCCAAAATAGTTACTGATTTAAGAGTTGTTAAGTTTAAAGTCCACGATCGTACTCTACGTCCTGCATTTATCATCGGCTGACTTTTATTGTCATCCTACTAAAACTACACCTAGCTTAAAAGAAAAGGAGAGTTAACAGTATTTTAAGGCATGTAATGCTATAATTTTGTGTGCATTTGAATTGCATGTGAATGTAGTAGCCAATATCTAAATTAAGTGTAAGTGGAATTAAACACTTTATTTTTAACTGTAGAGAACACTATTTCCTAATAATAAGTCTAACACTTATCATAAATCTTGATGTAATGAAACAATATATATATTTTTTATATATTTCAAAGCATATTGGACGACATGTATTAGGTTAACATCAGACAGTTGTTTTCATTTGAAAATTCCTGTTATATAAGAGTCAAGTTAAATCTAAATAGTGTGTGAAATACGAAATCGTTGATAAACATTTACCAAATCAATTGTATACAAAGTTAACAATACATATATTGGGCTTAGATGTATTTGAGAATGTATTGAAACGTGAGATTACATCAATATTTTATTTGCCAATCAAGAAAATATATGTATATTAAAGCAGAAGGCGCGTCTTTCTATCAACATTCAACATAAATGCTATTTACAAATTTACTCTGGTTACGCTACGAGCACGATTTTATTTTTGAGTTTGATCAATATCCTAGTCTGTGCCTGCCTATTGATGAGGAGAGTGTGATGATCTACTTTTTCACTTTCAGTACATCATAATTATTAACTTTATTTTCAAAAACCCTTTTAAATATTTTTTGTCTTTTATAAAATTATATTTTGAACTCTACTCTATTCTACTGTTCTTGAAGCCTTTTCATTTTATACATTGAAGGGTTGTGAAAAAATATAAATAAATAAAACGTGTATGCTCTTTTGTCAAGAAATCTCTGAATATCGATGATACTGGATATATTCAACGGAATTATCATTAAAATTAAAGGTGTATACCAAATAAAATATCAATATGTGAACCGCAAGGTAATATATATATATCAACTACTTAAACTTTTGCCCAACAAACAAGGCAAGTTAAATAAAACTATTTTTTAAAAAGCAGATCACCCATTGAGGTACGCCATACAAGCCTTTTTAGTTTAAGCTTTTTTAATTATTATATTTATAACAACAACCTATTTTTTGTCGGTAAAATTTTAACAAAATTCTTTCATTTTCACTATCAGCTGGTTTTTATAAGAAGAGAATTACTTAGCCCTTTTAAATTAGCGCCTATAAAAATTTCGCAGAACATTCCGAGAAATAAGTTGGGAAGGGATATGAACTGAAATATGTTCGTGTATGGCCAAATGCCAAAACAAAATACGTCGGGAGCAGGCAGCGTGGTCATAAATTTTTCCTTCATGATAAATCCTTTATTGATTTTTTAACACACTAAAAACTTTTTACAATATTATTACATTTGTGTAGTGGAGAATAAATAGATATATACGTAAGTACAAAGGTATTCGATTTTCGTTATAATTTTCATGTGCCATTTATCTTAACTCTTTCAGGCACACTTTTTTATGGATGACGTTACAAATAAAACAAGTGTAAAATATGTTTAGTGTAGGTTTAACTATTAATAAAAAAAATATTTTACGAAAATCCGACATAAGGCTTTTTGGGAATTAGGTGGTTAGTTTGCTAACCACTGTGACGGTTGGCATGTAAAATAATCAACACAGGAATGAGAAAGAAAAAATTATTACAGGTTTAATTTTTTTTTTGTGAAAGTCTAAAAAAGGTTTTATCTTTATGGATACAAAGAGGGACTTTACAGGTGCTACGTTGCCATAGAGTACGTGCTGGACTTTTTTTTAGTGCTGCATTTCGCGCACCTTCGTGAAGTAGATCGCTTTGGCTGATGCATATTGCTTTCCGTGCGTTATTCTGTCAAAACTAATGGTTTGTGGCATTTTATTAAAACTGGGAGTGGGGAAGACGATTCAGAGCTATTTAGGGATCGTGTAGAGTTTGGCTTGCGGTACTTCGCCTGAGCTGGTGCTAGAGTTCTTCAGTACACAATTCTACGATAGTTTTTATTTTCTAGACTGCAGCGCAGTCCAGAAAATAAAAAAAAGACTAAGGCTAAAGACTGAGACTTTCTGTCTACTGCATAAGTACGTTTCAATTGGTCGTATTCGACAATTAAGTTCTTACATCTGTACTGCATCACGACCTCAGGACAAGTTACTTCAATCGGGTCTCCATTGCGTTCTCTACAAGTAACGACACCCATTTTCGTCGAATCTAAATAATGAGTAAGAATAAAAACTGATCTTTTATCTTTCCTCTTTAGAACCGTAGCGTCAAGAGGAAGAAATATTTCTATTTCTTCAGTCGTTGTAGGAGTATAAGGGGTGCCTTTTCGGGTAGCATACAGATTCGTTTGAAAGAAAATTATTTCAATTAGATCCTGTGACCAAAAAGTGAAATAGTGTGTAGGCATGACACTCTCTAAATCTTTTATATGATTTGGAATGCCTGCACCCCTGTATGACCGCTCGGTTCTTACATCCTGAAAATCTTCTTCTATTTTGGTTCCGCCACAACAGCTTAATTAGATGTTGTTGAAATACGACTGTTCGTATCGACATCATGACTCTGAATGTCATCTGAAGTACTAGCAAAATTTGATAAATGTACGTCATTGTCCGAGACAAATTCATCATCAAGTCCTGTCTGTAGTTTTGAGGGTATGTCGCCGAGCATCATCAGATTTTGTGGTCCATCATACAATGATCTGGATTCTTCATCTGGTTCCAGACTACACATGCTCTCACCATCTGAAGGAAATTGTCTAAAAGTAATTGTCTTAAACGTCACGTTTATTCTGAAAAAATTACTAATTAGGTCTATCTATTTCATCTATAAAATGAATGAAATTACACCTACTACAGCCACAGTGGTTAGTACACTAACCACCATATTATTTAGGTTATTTACAAAAAAATATAAATGATAAAGTTTATTTTTTATCATAAATCAATTAAAGTAATACTTCATAACAGACAAATACAAAATTCATAACACAATAAACACTCTTACTTTTATTATCCAATTTTAAAATGCTCAGTTGAAAAAATAGCACTCCACTACTTTTTCAAATTGTTGAATTAACATCACCGTCGCGCCTTACTGTCAAATTTTCGCAACACACGATCACCGATGACTTTAAAAAATATAATGTAAAAACATATTGTCGATAGATGACATGGAAATATATTTTAAACAACCGAGAATAAGTGGTTAGAAAACTGACCACCTAACCTGAAAGAGTTAAATATTATGTAAAAATAACCTTTTTTATAAAAATAATTACTTAATTTAAAGTAATAATTATAACCACAAAAAATCTTGACAAATAAACACTTCATTCTGAAACAATAGAAATATTTAAAAAATGTGAAAATAATAAAATTTTAATAGGAAAATTTTCAATTAATCCATTTTTTCCTTAATCAAAATTATTTTTAAAATTACTCTACAAATTTTGATGATACTTATTATAAAAATCAAAGATATAAGTATAGCATATATAACTAAATCCATTTCGTAATATATAAACCAATGCATCTCAGCTGAGGGTGTTTCTAGGTGATCTGCGCCGTGTTTTAAAACGTACTCCGTCCAAAATACTGCACGCTCTAGGGACGTTTGGGGAGTGTCATTCAACTGGGATCGTAGCTTTATAACATTGTTTTTGTATCTGCAAATATATAGTAATTTTACGTCAGTATAAAAATCTACATTTCGGTCTTTATAGTATTAAATGTCGAGACGTTTATTTGCTCGCTCTAATTACAATCTACTAAATGGATAGAAATGGAACTTCTAAAATATAAGAACTTGGTTCCCACAGACTGATGACATATCAAGCAATCCACCCGCGATAGCGAAAATCGACACATTTGGCGCAGTTTGTACTTTCTTGCGCCAGCGGTCGCGGGTTCGAGTCCCGCTGGGGACATTCATTTCTTAATCTTGAATGTTTGTACTCCAGTTATGGGTGTTTATATATATCATATGTAAGTATTTAAACTTATATATGCAGTGTATCAACTATCTGGTATCCGTTACACAAGCTTTCTTCGTAGCTTACCACGGAACTAGATGGCGCTGTGTGTAATAATGTCCCAACATATTTATGTATTTTATTTATCTGTTATAACTAATTACCATGATAAGTAATATTCATCGGTATTTTACTAGGAACATTATTTTTGCACTAACCATACTTGTAAGCAAAACCGCGATTAAAAACTAACAAAAGAAAGAACGACTTACGTTTCATCGTTTATCACTTCATTAATTGCCTTACTTAGATTCTCTTCGGTGAGTAACTCTATATCTAACTCTTGGCCTATTTTTAGCTCAACGTATTTGTTTGTATTAAAAAATTGATCAAAAATTATAGGTATCCCGATCAGTGGTACGCCAGCCGTAATAGCTTCATCTGTGGATTGAAGTCCTCCTTGGGTTATAAACAACTTGATGTTAGGATGACCTGTGGTAGATTATAAATGACATTAAACATAAAGTGTATGTGAATTGTTTAAATAAATGTCAGCTTTTTTCACAAATACTGAGCTCATTTTAATTTCCAGTTACTCAAACTTCATAAAATTCGATTAAAATTACAATAACCGAGTATAGTATTTAAATTGAAAATTGCCCTAATATAAGGTTTTTACTTTTGAAATAGATTCAGCCGTTACATTATTAATCTTATTGATTAATAATGTAACGGCTGAATCTATTTGATGAAATGGAGAAATGGTTCAACCGGTGGAGAATAAAAGCAAATCAAAGTAAGTCCGCTCATGTAACTTTTACACTCAGAAACGAAACATGCCCGCCAGTCAAACTATACAACGAAGATATTCCTCAAGAAGAACATGCAAAATACTTGGGCCTATATTTAGACAGAAGATTGACTTGGCGGAAGCACATATGGACCAAGCGTAAGCAACTTGACAGCAAACTCCGCAGTATAGATTGGCTAACATCGCCACTCCCAACTAAGCAACGAGAGCAAAATGATGGTTTACAAAGCTATCAATAAACCAATCTGGACATACGGTATCCAACTGTGGGGCACAGCAAGCAATAGCAATATAGACATTTTGGAAAGATTTCAGAACAAAGCACTGAGAAACATTTTTAATATACCTCAAAGTATAAGTAACAAATACATGTACCTAGACCTCAATATACCAACAGTAAAACAAGAAATAAGTCACCATAGTGTAAGATATCAGAAAAGACTTGCGCAACACGTTAATGAGCTAGCACTAGCACTAAGTGGAGTAGGAGGACAACAACACACGAGGCTGAAGAGATATGACATCCCTAATTTAAAGGATAGATTCAGATAGAGAGATGAGAGCTATGCCACATATATGTAAACTCTCATAATAATTAACCCTAACCCTAACAGACTAGAAGTTGGTCAACCTAGTGGCTTATTGTCCTAGGACAGATTGCCATGTTACAGAAAGGATCACAAAAAAAAAATGTTATTGAGACTAGCCAACTGCGCAGATATTGCATTGATATTGCACAAGTGTCTGCGCAGACACTGTTCGACACGACCAGTGAGAGTTAAGGCGCAGAACCGACGGTTTTACGAGGCACGGGGATGACATACCGCCAATTTGGCAAATTGGAGGTAAAAAACTCCGGGCGGTAACTGAGGCTTACTAAACAGAAACACTCAATAACTAAACTTGGCTCGACCCGGGACTCGAAACCAGGACCTCTCGATGTATGACTGTACATGCTAGCCACTATACCACTGAGGCAGCTATGAATTAGTTAGATAACTAATATGCTGTACTTACGAAGCATGTCGGATTGTGGAAACCAAGGAAACATTTTGACATTTTTTGACAGTCCAGTCATTTCATAGCCATCCCATTTCCAGTACACATCGTATGACAGTTTGGAGAATACATTTATAAATATTTGGAATTTTTCTCTTTTAAATAGATTTGAATCGACAACAGTGCCCAGGCTCATATAAATAGCACCATTTGAAGATGAATCTAAAAGTAATTTAAGGTCCTGTAAATTAATAATGGTATATTTATTATTTAAGTTCTTATTTTTTTACTATATTAATAGATAGGGATGTGACGACGCAAACTTTCCAACTGTTTCTGTGAATTTCTTTACCTATATCTACTACTTCCGACCTAGGACTCAAACGGACATACGGACATGCCATTGGTATATAGAAATTAAACTTTATCTTAACACATTTTTTTCTATAAATATGTATTATTTTCTTAATATAATAAACAAAGTTAAAGTAAAATAACTTATTTATATTTAACATATTTAACATATCATTAAGTTGTAAATATTATAATTTATAACTATTCCGCAGTTCAAGGATATGTAGAAATAATTATATTATTATTGGGTTTTAGTATATTAGTATCTTATCAGGGACTCTCAATAACTTCGCTCTGGTTCATTAAGTTTTAATATTTGCAAGGAACCCTATTTATTTTTCTAAAATAAAAATAACCTATTTATTTCTTGTAACATTGGATATCTGTTGATGAAAATCCCGCTAAAATCTGTCTAGCCCATTCAGACTATAGCAGGAACAAACAAACAGATGGACAGACATACAGACAAAAATGGATATAATTTTAATTATTAATAATTTTTTAGACACTTCAATATGTATCTATGTATATAGATTAAAAAGTACAGTAATTCTTGGTCATGTACTATGTATATTTATATTACCTTCGGCAATTTCTTCTGCGGTTTCTGATGTAATCCACCAAGGTAAATAACATTCGGAGGAACTGGACGGTTTGAATCCCAAATTGAATGTATATTTAAAAATAACATTTTAATATTACGACTTAAATCTTTTAGCCTTGGGGTATCTAAACCGTAATTTTCTTTGTTAATTTCATCCTGCTTTAATTGCATAGTATCATAAATTTTATTTAAACGAAAATAAACGTATAGTTCATATATTTTGTCCCACATTGAAAGATTACGATATTTTCTACGAGTAGACAGAGGATATATCAGAGGATGCAAGGCTGCCCCTGTTGCTTCGAAAGTTCCAATTGTTCCACCAAACGAGCTTATTGATATAACAGGTGCTTTGAAAAAGTGCGACATAATTACTCCTGATCTAATGCAATCTTCAATAAAAATCAAATCGAAATGCTGATTTTTGTCTTTAATCATACTATCTAATTTTGGGCTTTTTAATATTTTGAAAATAAAATCTAATCCTAATTGTAAAATATTATTGTATTGAGTGAACATATTATCAGATGGTTTTATTTCTTCTAATAATAATCTGTCTCTTTCTTGCTTTGCAATTTCACTTACATCTATCTCTGTGTAATTTTCTAGAGCTATCTCGTTCATTGGAAGTCCTGTCACAACTGTTAAGTGATGCCCTCGTCTCACCAACTCATTTGTCAATGTTCTGAATACAGACTGATGGCTTAAAACTGGCACAGGTAACATCCCTAAAATTCTGGCTGGTTCACATTCTAATAGCAAAAACACAAACATGACAAATAATATTACAATTTTAAACATTTCCATATATTATTATCTACTATATACGTTGTATTCACCACTGCATAGGTCCTTGCAAACTGATCACAACATTATCGTTTTACTAAAAATAAGATGTAATATAATATTTATATATGCATCCTTACGTGTGATAGCATACAAATTATCCTTATTTATATGTTTATACAGAAATAGTATAATATATGCCATAACTACTTGCTCTTGCTTGTAGATCGAATGAGCTTTAGGCGCTTTATTATTTTTTATGATAAATCAAACCTGTTTCTTTCCTATTTGTAACAAAACTCTTTATCTTACACGAAAAAAGAAAAAAAATCACTTAATAGTATAAAACAAAGTCGCTTCCCGCTGTCTGTCTGTCCCTATGAATGCTTAGATCTTTAAACTACGCAAAGGCTTATGATGTGGCTTTTTGATAGATAGAGTGATTCAAGAGGAAGGTTTTAGTAACTACTTTGTCTTTTGTAAGTACTACGCCAAGCGTGTTGTCATATTATTGTCATCGTTTTATAGACTTTTAATATATGACTTTAAGCCAAGCAAACAAGGAATAGTATATGTAATGAGCTAAAACTCAAGCAGTTACTTTCATAGTATAAAGAGAACATCTTTATACTATGGTTACTTTGGTTCGAGAATTCCTATTATCCAAACGTCAAGCGTGTATCCAAAGCGAAATCGTTGGCAAACATTTATCAAGTCGATTGTAAGAAACCTTAACAATATTTTGCTCTTACGTATATTGGAGAATGTATTGAAACGTGAGAATACATCTACATTTTCATTTAGTTGCCAAGAAAATTGATTATTTGTATTGCATAAATAAAACAAATCGATTTTTATGTAAACAGAAATAGAAATTTTCATTCTCATCAAAATTGGTTCAGCGGTATAGGCTAATAAAATAAAACACAGACAGTGTAAGTACACGTTTATAATAATAATTTGACTTGTACCTAATTATGTATGTTATGAATAAGTAATGATGATGATGTCCTTGCAACCGATTCCAGCCAATCTCATTGAGACTAGCCGCAGGAGATATGCACAGACACAAGTGCACTCTCTGTTCCGATCACTCTTATACTCCAGTGGAACAACTGCTAGACACGACCAGTGAGAGTTAAGGCGCAGAACCGACGGCTTTACGTGCTCTCCGAGGCACGGGTGTGACACACCGCCAACTTCCTAACTCCAGGCTTACTTAACAGAAAGACTCAATAACTTTAACTTTGCCCGAACCGGACACTCCCGACGTGCGACCGTACATGCTAGCCACTACACCACCGAGGCAGTTTATAAGTAATACACAAATCGTCACTCAATTATCCATAGGTACTAGTGACTTATCTTTACTTCACTCAAGTGTTTTTACTCACTAGCATGTTTTAATTCGAATGCTGTGAAGCGCAAATATGAGTTATATTGCTTTATGTATAAGCAACTCGAAGTCTATTTTATACAAAGTTCATGTATAATTAAAGTTATAATGACTTTTGAGAGTAAACACATGTAGTGTAGCTTCATATAAATAGTTTCAAAGATTTCGAAGATTAGATAGAAACTTTACCTCTTTATATTTTTAACGACACGTTTGGCTCAGTTTGAAGTAACCCTACTTTCTGCGCCAGCGGTCGCGGGTTTTAGTCCCGCTGGGGGCATTCATTTGTTAAAAACGCATGTTAGTACTGCAGTTAGTTTGTGTTGTTTATATTTATAATATGTATCTATTTAAAGTTATATTATATGTGCAGTATATCAATTGTCTGGTATCTGTAACACAAGCCTCGTAGCTTACCACGGAAATAGATGGCGCTGTGTATAATTTTTATTATTATACGTCTGAATCATAGACCATTATGTTAACTAATACGTAAGTGAGATTATAGCATTTTTTTATCAATCTTCTGACAAAACATAAGTCTTGCAAAGGAAAGTTCTTAACGTTTAAGCAATATACATTACACATAGCAAATGTACAGACACTGACATTTTTGCATATATAAGTTTGAATACTTAAAAGGCTTCGAAATTTCATGAAATAATTATAAGTAAAGTTTTATGAAGTTCCTAACATAGCTAAGATATTGTTACTTTATAGTTTAAAACTATGTCCCTAGCGGATATGCTGCGATAGTTATGCGTTTTGCCTCATTTTGCCTCGCAAAATTTATGTTTATACACGTATTATATAAAAGATCATAATATTATGTAAATGCGAAGTAAATAGGTATGTAAATAAAAGTATCTTATTAAATTAGATGTTTAGAATTGCCGTAGTACATTTTTTACAGACGTTTACGCGTTTTAATTTAGTTTTATTTACGCGCTTTCTAAAGAGCGGAAACCAAATTCTTTCTGATTCCCGCGGTATGATACCTCGCAAAACTAACGCCAGCCCTTCCCGTTCTTACAACATTTTTCATTGATGCTCCGCTCCTATCCGTCATAGCGTGATATAATATACCCTTCCTCGATAAACGGACTATCTAACACAAGAAGAATTTTTCAATTCAGACCAGTAGTTCCTGAGATAAGCGCGTTCAACCAAACAAACAAACAAACTCTTCAGCTCACCCTCACTCACTTAGGCTCGTCCCTAGGTACATAAACAAAAACAAGTTAAACAATTAGAACCCATGTTGTTCCCTATAACCAGCTATTATCATACTACATTAAAATCTCCAGTAGTTCTCTCTTGATGCTCTCTGTGTCCAAAAACAGACAGATAGACAACAGTTCAAAAAAATAATTCGGCTTCTGAATCTATAATAGTAAATATTTCAATAAGATTTTGAAATAAATATTTAATGTACAGCTTTGCTTAGTTTTTAAGACAGTGGTAGGTAACGCGCTCGCTTGGATAACCGAGTCATGCGGGTTCAAATCATGTGCGAATCATTTCTATCGTGATTACCACTTGTCTTACGGTGAAGGAAAATATCGTGAGGAAACTTGCATGTCTGAGAAAAGCTAGCAAGTTTTCGTAAGAGATGTGAAGTCCGTCAACACGCACTAGGCCAGCGCAGTGGACTATGGCCTGAACCCCTCGTACTGAGTGACGCCCGTGCCCAGCAGTGGGACGTTAAAAAAGGGCTAATGATGAAGATTTACAGCGTTGACGTACTTTTTTATTACATAAATAGACATATAGACTAGTTCCCTTAACATTTCATAGTTAACGGCTCTAACCTAAGGAAGTTTTTTTTCGAGTTCTTTAGCTTGAGTTCCAAATCCGAAAACTTATTTCTGGATTCGACCAACTTTCACCCTCATTAATCCGACCATCTCATTAAAATTCAAAACAATTTTCTGCTAAAAGTATTTACATCTACAGTTACTAGTGATTAGGATTAATTTTAATCTTTTAAAATAATTAATCATGCAAGAACATATCAATACCTAATATAAGTCTTTTTTTAAATATATAAATAATACGGAAAATTGTTTTTTAGAAAAAATATTCAATTTGCAGATTCGATTGTGACTTCAATTTAGATTTTTTTATTTCTATATAAGAAATATTTTTAAAGGCCAACACATAATTGTAAATACTCGTATATTTTTGGTAAATAACTATAAATTATACGAACAAGGTCAACTTTATTACGTAAGGGTTGTGGCTGACGAAGTAACGGGACATAAAACTGAAGCCGGTCTCCCCCTGGTGCCATCTGTACAAGTTGTAATGAATTAACTTTACTAAACTCGAATCCTCGTGATAAAACTTTTGAACGTAAAATGAGGTGTAAAAATATTACAGCATTCATAAATTGCGATTTTTTATTGGGGATTCATTTTCGTTGATCATAATATTATTATTAAAATTTACAAATGGACGAAACTGAACGGACCAAGAGTCAGTTACTAGTACAAGTATTTAAATGTAATAATTTAAATAAAGAAACTATACTCATAAAATACCTTGAATCCTTGAACTTATTATATTTGTATTTGGTATATTTTCCTTGAAAACAAAAACATGTATTATTTTATTTGATAAAGTAAAGAACCTTATGTTATCCGATACGGCGTAAGTATAGTAGAACAGTGTGGTTTTACATAAACTTTATATGTATAAATATAATAATTATTCTAACATTATTCGAATCTGTGCGCATTAAAACATTGTTTTAAGAATATCTTTGAAGACGCAAAAACTATAGTTTTTAGAATTTTTGTCTGTCTGTCTGTTTGAAGCTTCATCACGATAATAGCACTGGGCATATTTTGATGAAATTTGAAATAGTTAATATTGGGTCAAAAAAATCAAAATATTTTTTATTCAAATAGACTTTTACAAGCTCTTTTGAATCGTCATTTTTAACATTATTAAAATTAAATGTCAGTTTGTAAGTCTGTGAGTAAGCTAAGGTTATCCGGGACAACATCTTTTTCAATATGGGAAAATACCTAATTTCTGAGAAATGTAAAATATCGTAGTAGTTTGAGTAGTTAATAATAAATAGACTGGCTGAATCGCCAATATGTCAAATCCAATAAGGGACTAAATTTGTGATAAAATTAATATGAACTTCAAACAAATAAATCATAATTTTCAACTTTTACTTTGCGCGTGATATCGTTTACAAACAAAGTTACATCGAAACATTTGTTGTAAAATATTGCTCACATATCGTTTTATGAGATAGAGACCAAAACTTTCTCTCGTTCTCATTTGGTTTACTATTTCGTATTGTTGGATGTTTGTCATTTCTGTAAAATACGTAACACATATTTTTTATTTACGACAGTTTAAAGAGAAATTTGTTATAATACGCTTAGTTTATAATTAGCAATCTTATATTACTATAACAATATGCTCTAACTACATTAACGCTTTGTAAGTATAAGTTATAGCTTAATGGCTTTTGAACTTTATAATAACACATACATACGACTCACTCCCACTCTCCTTAGGCTTGACTCTGTTTCTAATCAACCCTTTTTTAACGTCCGCTAAGCACAGGCCTCCCTTTACTACGAAAGGGTTTAGGCCATAGTCCACCACGCTGGCCTAGTGCGGGTTGCCGGACTTCACTCATTTCGAAAATATACTAGGTTTTCTCAGAAATGCATGACCCTAAGTACATTTTTATTATTTTAGCTGAACTTTTAGCTTGAGTTCGGGGCAGTGTTGTATAGCGATTCTGAAAACACTAAAAATTTAGGTACTTTATACTAGGATTAAAATAGGGAATGGTTACAAATAAGAACTGCGTTTTAAAACAGTGATATCTGCAAATACATATTTTATCGCACAATGTACACTAACTACCCTTGTACGAAAATATGTTCCACTCACTGCCCAATCAATAGTTCATCGTATTCCGGTCACGTTTGTTGAAAATGTAAAATGAACAAACGTTTCATATCTTCCTTAAAATCCATGTCAATGAGAAAAAAATATGTAGTAGGTTTGAATAAGTTTTGTTAATTAAAATATCTATGCACATTTGCTTGACATTGCTCATTTTTCTAGAGATTTTTAGAGATAAATATTAATTAAAGTGTTATTTTAATTTAAATATTAAATATGCAAATAACACCTAAAATGTTACTTTGGTAAATAACATTTTCTGTTAGTTTTAGAATATAATCTTTATTTCTAATTTTTGTATCTATTGAATAAATAATTTAGTTATGAGTTTATCACTCATTTAGCTTTCTATTTAGTATTCAACATTGATAAAAAATAATGTATGGCATTCAATATGGTAAAATTTTTTACCCGATACTCAGGTATTTTATTATAGCTTAGTAAAAATTATTTTCTACAATCGCAATAATTAATAGAAAACTATGAATGGTAATTACACATCTGAGTGTGGTGTACGAAATCTACGAGTATGTTTATTTACTTAGTAATTTCAAATCAATATAAATATTGCAAAATACAAAACAAAAATATATTGAACGATGTATAAGAATGTATTCATCGGGGAGAAGAAAACAAGCAACTAACCGATACGTCCCAAAACTTAGGCTAACTACATTTTTACAAGAAAGTTATTGAACCCTCTAGTTAAACGTGAAAATAAAATGTTAGTAAAATTATGTTTTTACTATATATTTTAGTATTAGGAAATATTTTGTTTATATGTCGTCTGTATCTGTCTTGTCCGCTTGCAAGAATATTACAGAACTGATTTTGATGAAATTTGGTATGAGCGTCTATTATAATTTATAGGATTAACACACTAACTACGGTAAAGTATCACGTCTCTTAGAAGTCTATAATATTAAGCTGTCTTTAAGAAACGAACCCATAAATATTATTTATAATAAAATAATCTTTTAGGCTTTTTTTAAAATATACGTGCGAGTATATTTATTTCCTTCTCATACAATTTGGTATGAACTATGAAATTCCTGTCCGCCATTTTAGAGGTAGAATTGAAAAGAAAACTATTTTAATAGGAACATTAGATATCAAACTTTCAGTCCTAGCCTTGGAGTAGTCGGTGATAAATCATTTTTGATATTTTACATTTTGATCGGAAAAATAAGGAAAAAATACTAACAAAATATATTATAAGCATGAAACATATTAATATAAAGTCTTTTTAGAAAATTATTTAAAAGAGACATAAATAAATCAATTTTGAAGACACTGGCCGAATGTATTGCGTCTGTTAACGCTAATCTAAGCCATTACGAGAAAAAAGCATATAACTATAACTTTCAGGTCTAGATAGTTTTCATAAAAAATATTCGTCTTCCTATTTTCTACACGATTATCCTCAAACACAAGTAAGCGTCAGCAAAGCTTCGATCCCAACGAAACCCGATTTGGTAAAGCGTCCATCAGAGTGACAGAATTGATTCGACGGCGCGAATATTTCACAGGCCTCGAAGGGTGCATACGTTACTGAGATCTGATTAGAAATTGATATATTATTTTCTTTTATTTGCTGCTTTGTCATAAAAAATATATAATAATATAATAATGTTGATTGTAGGTATATGTGGATATTCACTATTAGGTACTGCTACATTGTACTGACGAAGATGGAAATTAGTGAATAGAATATAGGGGTATTTTTATTAAATTGATAAGAAAATTATTTTATTCTAGCTTTCCTTTTTTACGATATCCTACAAACACTCTATCTACTATAATAATATGTTCAAATACTGTGTTAAAACTATACTCTTATATTTAAAAAAAAGCGTCTTCTTACCTAAGGGAGTAGTTAAACCATTAAACTAGTAATTACAAAAGGTCTAGAATCAAGCTGCAGTATTTATCAAAACATACATAAATTAGTATAGTAATATAAGTTTGTATGAATAATATATATTATGTAGCTATGTACGAGTATATAAAAAATCATAATAGGCTCACATTCACTCTCATACGCACGCACGCACGCACACATACACACACACAAACACACACATACACACACACATACACACACACAACACACACACACAACACACAACACACAACACACAACACACAACACACAACACACAACACACACACACACACACACACACACACACACACACACACACACACACACACACACACACACACACACACACACACACACACACACACACACACACACACACACACACACACACTATATGTAGGTAAATCTGTACTTGCATTCTTAACTAACATGTTGTATTCTTATCGATAAGCTTCTCTTGTTCAAATTTGTTTAAATTTTTGTTTAACTTCTTGTTTAAAATTAAATGCAACTGTTATTGGAACTAGCTTACTAATAACATATTATAAAATAATATTGTAATAAAAAAGACCTAATCATAGATAATGCAAATGGGAAGAAGCGGGCCATTCCCAACACAAGTATCTTCGGATTACTTACTGGGAAGACCCGAATATAATTAATTGTAAAACACGATTAAGAAATAAAAAACTATTTTTTTTATAATAATCATCATACTATTATGATCTTCACACACACAAAATGAAAAACAAAATAATACAGAGTTAGTAAGAAGCACTCGAGACAATATAACCTCCTCCTTTTGAAAGTCGGTTAAAAATATACACATAAGATCCTGTATTAATCTTCGTCTGTTATTAATATTATAACATATCAATATCTTATACATTAATAATAGTAATATACTGTGCCAACATCGCAATAACTAAATTAGTTTTTTCACATCCTGTTGAAGGATTCTGTAGGAAATATCTTTAAGACAAACTCGTAAGTTATTTTAATTAATTATTTCTTTTTCATCATCTAAATATTATATTTTGTGGTATATAAATAAGTAAACAGTCTTAAGTTTTAAGAAAAAGCATTTAAGTATATTAGAATAGAAAAATATGTAAGTGTATTATTTGAAAACTTTGAATGTTCAAAGTTTCTTGATTGCTTATTATGTTCCTACAGAACGCCTTGGGTTAAAACATTTTTGGCGATAAATGTACTCCTCTTAAAGTACCGTCTTTAACTTTTTTCATCTCATCGTTACATTTTAGACGATTAGATATAAGAAGAAAAATCAATTTTAATCATTTCAATTAAGATAAAAAGCTTGCAATAGTACTATTTTTGTTTGAAACATTAATATTATAAAAAAATAGGTTTGAAATTTACGTAAGAGAAAAACACATCAAAAGCCTTGAAGGAATGCTAATTCTGACACAATGTGGCAAATTTTGCTTTAAAAATTTGGCGACGTAGTATATCTACATAGGCGTCGCGTCGTGATTACGAGAGCAAATTACGTAGAGGAAGGAGCAAATGAAGCGAGAATACGATTATTTAGCTAGGGACGAAATTTATACGTAGGTAAGCCGCGTTTACTCAAACTGAGAAGTTAGTTCCTAATTTTGACGTTATAAGCTCTGGTTTGAAAATTTTAAGTTAATAACCCTATAAATATTAAGTACAAGCTTTGCTTCGTAATTAGTTGATGTCGTTCTCGAATAAAGAAAAATGAAGGAAAATCTTGTCTTTCATATTCATAAATTAGTGATAATTCAATTATTATTCTCGTAGCGTCAACATAAACTTGGAGATTTTTAAATGTCGGGACACAATTAACTTTTAGGCAATATCCGTAGCAGGTATGTTGTAAGCAGGAATCGAAGATACGACCCATCGAGTTTCTTACGTTAAATCACGGCAGAGTTTTAGATCACCTCAGGTAAAGTCGAATGTAATTCGCATATTATATTCGAGTACGATTATATTATTTTTTTACATTTCACTTTAAAATAAAATATTCATACATACTAAATTTGAAATTCTAACAGTTTTTGCGGTGCAATTTTTGCGACCGCAGACTTAAATTGTAAATTTTTAACTTGCACATCTCGAAGGGCTAATTAGCAAGTTTTTAGAATGAGCTATGAATTTCAGAGTAACAAGTAGGAGAAAAAAACGGGATTTCCTTAAAAAGAAAGGGGCAAGATAATCGTTTATTTAAAACTCCTTTTTATGATACTCTCTCAGGAATTCATTTTGAACTAACTATACCTGTTGTAAGGTACGGCTTCGCGTAGTATTATTCTATGAAACTCACAGAATATTGTACATATTATGTATGTACATCGAAAAATCAATTTTAAATTTTTTGTCTGTCGGTCTATCTCTTTATTCAGTGTAATCTTTAAAATAGCTGGACTGATTTTGACGGGACTTTCACTCGCAGATAGCTAATGTTATAAGGAGTTGAAAAGGGATTTTAGTACTATCGAAATATTTTAACAACGTTCGTGTGTACTGAATAAATTTTGATGGATAAAATGTATATTTTATAACATCATGACGTCGGGAATAAATTTCAAATGGCTAGTAAGTGAAAAAAATATGATTCTCGATAGATAGATCCTCGTAGATACAATAAATACAGTTTAAACCAAAAGTATTAGTGTGAAAGAGCTTTTACTTCTAATAAGCTAATTCTTTGTACGAATTATTTAAAAAAATCATAATTCACAGGATCTAAATAAAACATTCTTTACTTTTAAAGTAACTTTAAAGTCAGTGCCTTTAGTTATAAACTAATTATCTATAAAAATGTGAGAAACTTTAAATTGCCTCTGAAATTTAGGACATCGTACGTTCAACTTCTAACTAAGTTCGCAAGCAATTTGTTCCTGCTTTAATATTTGTCAGTACTAAATGAATTTACGATATTTCTCCTCGTTATTTGCTCTTTTGATTCCTGTTTCGAGTCACGGATAACTTAGCAGTATATTAAAGTACGTGGGGTGAATAATGACCGATAATCGCTTGCACTGAGGCTATAGGACAGACTTTTTATATAAACTGTGTTCTGAAACAATATACTCAATATATACTCAATGAAAAAACGTATGGTTCAGTTTGTATCTTACTTGCTGTATCAGCAGTCGCGGGCTCGAATCCCGTTGAGGGCATTTATTTGTTTCATCATCATCATCAGCCCTTATTAACGTCCCACTGCTGGACACGGGCCTCCCTTTGATACAAGAGGAAGAGACCATAGTCCGCCGCGCTCGCCTTGTGCGGGATGACGAACTTCACATGTCTTTCGAAAATTTGCTAGGTTCTCTCAGGCATGTAGGTTTCCTTACGATGTTTTCCTTCACCGTAAGACAAGTGGTAATCATAATAGAAAAAATTCGGAAATGAAAATATTAGAGGTGCACGACCCGGATTTAAACCCGCTTCACTCGGTTATCTAAACCAGTGCGTTACCACTGGGCTACCACTGTAGAAGATGAGGGATTTAATATTAAAATGTACTAATGGACGCTTAAAAGCATATGCATCAATGTATATAACAATATAATAAATCCAACTTACTTAATTGAGTATCGATTTAAGAAAAGTAGACGACCTAAAAAACTAGTAGAACTCTAACGATTACTTTACATTGATGATTTATGCAAATATCTGCCTAATCGACGTGCAGGACAGTTACTTGGCTTAGCAAAATTTCCGTTTGCACTTAAATAGGTTTTCATTACTTACTTACGACTTACTATTTTGATGAAAGTATAGGTGTGAGAGAACAGACACTTTTAGCCTACTGGATTGTTTATAATAATTTAAAACCCTAAGAAGAGCCCTAGAATAAAAACAGAGTTGAATCAATCAATCAATTCTCAAGAGAGCGATATTGCTATTAAAATATAGTCCGTTGTTTCTATTTCATACTAACACTTAAAACTTACCCAAAGAGAGAAAAAAATGTGTTTGTATGAAATGAATAAACTTAAAAAATACTATAATACAATTTTAAAAAATATTTCGTTTATTAAAAGTTATATTATCAGCAAGTAACATGTGTTATACTTTGTTTAGAAAGTAAGAGAACGAAAATTGCAACTATAACCTACAAAATAAAAAAGTGCGTGTGTACAAAGTACACATGTCAGAAGTAAAACTTGAATTTAAATTAAGGCTAACTCTTCCCCGTCTCTGAGTGCCTGGTACTATGGACTTATTTTTTCGTTTCATCGAGTTTGAAATCACAACGATTCTAAAGAAGTTTCACTTCAAAAATGTAGACAATAGTAATATTAGATGAAAAAAAGTAAAAACTAATCTGGTTGTACTAACCAGTATTTAAATCTAAAAAGCGAACCTATTCGGCTCGCTTTCATTTTAAAGTTCATTAATTTTAATCTAAATAAGCATCGTGTGTAAACCATATAAACGGTATCTCTGCAAAGTCTGACCGGCAACCTGCCGCATTTCGCTTTAAATTTGCAAACGGTTAAATCCAAAATTATGCAGAACACGTCCCACTTGGCTCAAAATGGTTATAGTTGAGTGTTAGATATAAACATTTTCACAGTATTCAGGGTATAAATGTATTGAATTAAAACATCTACTGTACTTAGTATATATTTAATTAATTCATATTTGTTTTCGCCTTATGGCGACGACGCCTACAGATTACTAGATACCTAAAAGGGCTTTTAACATTTAATGTTGTAACCTTCCTCTGTGGTGTATTGGCTAGCAAATACGGTACATACATTGAGAGGTCCTGGGTTCAAGTCCCAGGTCGGGCCAAGTTTAATTATTGAGTCTTTCTGTTTCGTAAGTCTTAGTAACAACCCGGAGTGGGGAAGTTGACGGTGAGTCACCCCCCTGCCTCTGAAAGCTCAATGCGCCTTTACTCTCACTGGTCGTATCGAACAGTCGTCCCACTGGAGTATAAGAGTGAAAGGAATAGAGAGTGCACTTGTGTCAGCGCGTACAATTGTGCACTATTATGTCTCCTGCGCAGATGGCCAGTCTCAATGAGATTGGTCGGAATCGGTCGGAGAACATTATTTAGAATATATCATGAAATATTATGACGGTACTTGAACTATTATTTTCTGTATTTATTTTTACTGTAAATGATTCGTTAAATTATTTTAAAAAGTAAATAATATTATTATTAGATTTACTATATAATTAATGAATAAGCCGTGATTTTCGAACTATCATGCTTCTTAACTGCCCGCGTGCTGTAAGGATTAACATAAAAATCTTATATAGTATTTAAAATATTTAAATAGGTTGAAATAAATTACTTTGTTTTTGTTATTGAAATGTCTTACTTTAGATTTTAAATTAAAAAATCTCCATTCAGATTTAGGATACCGTCCGTTTGTTCTACTCAGTACAAATACACGTCTATCCAGTTGATAAGGGAACCTTATGTTTCGTAATGCTGCTAATCTAGATGAAAAAGACTAATTTGGGCTAAGTAGTCTAGACTATATTTTATGAACTGTAAGAATAAGTATGCTCGTAAATAAAATTAATTTAGTCAAAGAAAACCTCTTCGTACACATAAGATCCCCATGAGAGCATGGATAATGAATTTTCTTACTACATTTTGGTTTTATTGTGTATACCACATTTTTATTTTAAATAAAACACATATTGTTAGGCCAAGAAATGTCAGGGTAATGAGATTTTCCCCTGTGGCAGCGTCTGACCTCATTCCCGTGGTTCTTTTGAGATTCATATAAAATTATGATAATTTTCCCTTTTAATTACGCTTATGCGAGATTTAATCATAAGCCAGTTGACTTAATCTTGCAAAGTTTAATGCAACAATAATTATATGTTAGTTGTTTAGACTTTCTAAACTTAAATATGTATAGGGTAAATATTACTATGTATAACAACTTTTGTAAAATTAAATGTGTTTAAGACTTTTGGTTATTATTTTTGTGTTTCATAAATTAGCATGGAACAAATAATCATTTGATTTTTAGGGACATGTTGTAAATAGAAATTTAAATCTTCGAATAACAATTGAATTTAGTTTTAAATTTAATCTTATACTTTTACTTGCCTAATTTCAGTATTGAAAAAATACAAAGAAGATGGATGCTTCATAAATCTCTGTCAATTTTCGGTCGGACGACTATTCGAATGGACTAGATTGGAGTTGAACAACGTCTTAAGACTCTCTTAGAAAAGATAAAGCAAAACAATAATTGCTGTCAACTTCTAAATTCATGCTTTTTAGTACTTGGTACTGAGAATTTCTTTATAGAAAAATCCAAATGCTTTATTTGACCTTGAACCTAGGACTTTCAATCATACACGCTATAAATACAATCAACGTAACGATAAAAAATACTATAGTACTATGATTATTAATTTTATTTTATTTATTCGTTTAATAGATTTTCGCTTAACGTTAATATTTTCCTCTAATCTCTTTTATGTAAATAAAATACCTTTCACTTCTACCGCAATTTATTGTTCCAGGAATTGTAAATAAAATCATCAGACTTAAGCTTCGCAAAATAAATTAAAATCGTATCCAACTAAGCTGTTATTTGCATGATTATATTATGCAAACAGCACTTAAGTAGTGAGTACATTTCTAATGTAAATAAGCATTGAAAGCTCCATTAAAATATTAAAGTATTTTTTTTAGTTTCAGTGGTAAGTGCATTCACGAGTGTAAAAAAGCTAAGTGAAACTAAATTTGGTTAAGGTATAAGGTATTCAGCCCTTTTTATCGTCCCACTACTGGGCACCTACTTCTTAGACATGCAGGTGTTTTCACGATGTTTTCCTTCACCATAAGACAAGTGGTTCATGTTAGAGAAGATTTGTACATGAAAATATTAGAGCGAGGCCCGGATTTGAACCCGCATCACTCCGTTATCGTTACGACTGGGCTACCACTGTCTGTTAACGTATAGGGCTTGTTAATTAATTAACTTGAACTCGTTAGTCTAGTGCCTGTATGTATGATAGAAGCTAGCCTAACGCCTATAAGTTAATTAAGTGTTGGTATTTCTAGGTTCAGCCATGGGTTTCATCTTTAGGTGTTTCTATTTAGAAAATAAAGAATATTTGATGGTGGTGACAAATTTTACCTGTCGTTAGTATTTTACTGAAAAATATCGTGTAACTCTCTCAATATGGCCCTATTCAAATGTAAAAGTGGAATTGAAGTATTTTATATCCGTCTGCAAAAAGCAAAGTAGCTGTTGCATCAATTTCAATAATTAAAAATCAAAATAAATTATGCCAAAAAAATTATTTATAAGAAAAAGAAAAAAAGGGCAGAGAGAATTAGTAAAGGAGGACATGTTGGTTCACTTTGTAATGATCACACTTGATGTGCCAGCGGTCGCGCTTGTACTACTCAAGTAGCCTAGTATGAATACTCGTAGGTGTTTATATAAATGAGAATATTTCTATAATTAAAGTTTTATATGTGTAGTATATCAACTATCTGGAATACATAACACAAAACCAACTAGATGGTGCTGTGAGTTAATGTCCCAACATATTTATTTATAACTAGCCTTTCCTGCGGCTCCGCTCGCGTTCTAAAGGCTGAAAATCAAAAGAAATATTTTTTTCCCGTTTTTTGCAACATTTTTCATAGATGCTCTGCTTTTATTAGTCGTAGCGTGATTTACGCGTGGACTATCCAACACAAAAAGAATTTTTCAATTCAGATCAGTAGTTTCTGAGATTAGCGCGTTCAACCAAACAAACAAACTCTTCAGCTTTATAATATTAAGTATAGATTTAGAGGAGAAAGGCTTTCCTTTCTGAATAATATAATAATAATGTTAAAAATATTACTTCATAAATGGTTACCTCAAAGCCTCAAAGTTAGAGGTGTAAGCGTAATTTTAACGTTGTTTCTGTAATGACTATGCCGTTTGTTACAAAAGCATTGTCTCTTGCGGTCGGAATATATGAAACAGTGACATTTTATTTGAACTTTGGTAATTAAATTGGGTAACTAAGGTAACTTTAAATATTAAAATAACACTTAAAGAAGATCTTAAACTGTACATAAATACAGTTCGCGTCACGTAAAAAGAACGCTGGAAGAAAGTGGTGGGGGGTGTGTTTGCGCATGGGTACATTCGCATACAAAATGACTAAGCCTATTCTTTTAATTTTGAACTAGCCTTTCGCTCGCGACGTATATTGGTTATTGGCAGGTACATTGAAAAATATATTACATAGAATGTCATTAAATAGACTTTTAATAATTAATAAAATATGTTTGATTCAGGCCCGATTTCACCAAAGTAGAATAACTTTTATTCCTAGGATAAAGCTGTTATTTACTCTAAGATAACCATGCTTTCATTTCACCAACTACTTATCCTGAGTATAACAAAGCTATACGAAAGTAACTCTTATACCGCCAATTTTGAAAGAATAACCGGCTTATTCCTCAGATAAAATCAAAATGGTGTAAAATTTTATGTCAGTAAACTGTTGATTCATATTTTTGCACATTGAATTGTAATTAGGAGAAAATATTATTAAAATGCAGCGTTTGAGAAGAATTTTATCGGACAGTGAAAGCGATAGTGAAGATAACTATTTTATTTTGAGACGTCCAAGGTGGTTTAAAGAAAGAAATGAGCATTTTTGCAACTACGATGAAAAGGATTTCATGATTAGATTTTGTTTATCTAAAGCAGCAGCATACAATTTATTATTAAATTAAATTAATTATTAATTAAATTTATTATTATTTAATTTATTATAATTTAAAAAAAAACACATAGCAAACCAAATTAACTTGAAAAATAGCACTGACACATTGACATAAGTTCAAAGTGACGACTAAATTAAAAATGTCCTGTTATGCTATACTGTACTGAGATAATGACAAGTCTATTTAATTTGACTGCATTTATATTCAATTCTCATTCAATGTGCCACAGGTAAAAAAAAACATTAATCTAAGAATAGTTATACTAGGATTAACATTTTGTCTTTACAAAGCGGTGAAACGTACTACGAGTTATTCTGAGAGTAAATGCAGCGAATAATTTTATACCTGGCATAGTTATTCTTGGATAACGACATCATTGGTGAAATTGGGCCTCAGTGTATAATGTTTAATCTACTTACAAATAAAATAAATAAATTATTTAATATATTTTTTTTAATTATTATCAGACTCTCTCTTTATAAAACAATATATTTTAAAAATATTTTTTCTCTATCTTTTATATAAAACTATTTCGTAATTAATAACTTTTGTGTGCGTGATGGTATTTTGAACTGACAAACCAATAGCGAGCCGGAAAGCATGCGGCGCGTGTCTCGACGTCCCGCGCCCCGCGTCTTACCACCAAATTGGCCTATAAATCGCCTCTGCGCAACTTGACAGCCAGCGTTCTTTTTACATGACGCGAATTATAGTAATGTCAAAGTTTTTGAGTAGCTTTGTGTTTAGTACCTATTGATGAACATTCATCTTATCGATACAAATTAGAATTCGTTTTACGTAATTCTACGTTATAGTCAATTTGTGTAGGTACTTAATCTCATCCAAAAATGGCTGTTCATTCAAAGCACAGAAACGCACTGAAGAATAACCCACCTCGGTAGACAGTAACAAAATAGAAGAAGTATCAAAATAAAAGAGAAGTACCACAAGTAATCCAAATAGGATTACTTGTGGTACTTCTCTTATAGCAGTGTAGACTGTGGGAAAAATCCCTAGAGTAGACTGTCGGAAAGCCCCTAGCTATAATGTAGTCTAATTCGGCAGGCCTGCCGTGTTGGCATCGCGGTAGAGTGTTTAAGTCTGCAGCATCCCATCAAGAGACGTAAGGTTTTGTTGGATTTCAATAGGTACTACTGGCTATCTACATAACCAAATATGTATTCCAGGTGTTATGGTTAATACATTTCCCAACATTAATAAAAAGAGCAATTGTTATGAAAGAAAAAAGTGTTATGCATTATTTGTTTCACCCTCTGTCTATCGACAAATAATCTAGACGTTAATTTCCGTCAAGCGTAGCTTAGATATTATCTTGTACTATCATTTATAATATTCATACCGGCATGCTTCTATACATCCACAACAAAGGAATTGTTACGTTATAAAGGAATACCTACAAATCAAATTGATTCTCGTACAATAGTAAGCAAAAGCTTGTACTAAATTGCCATTAGATTTCAAGCGACTAGATACTAAGTATATGCCAGATGACATATAAGCATATAGGTATTATTCAAATTAATTAAATTATTCGACAATTGATATTGAGAGGGAATAGGTAATGGAGACAGAATATCTGATCAGGTTACATAGCTTCAGAGCAGGATAGCTATGATAAGGTACATTTGTTTGAAACTCAATAGTAATGTTAACATGACATCTAATATATAAAAATCTCGTGTCACAGTGTTTGTTATCGAACTCCTCCGAAATGGCTTGACCAAATTTAATGATTTTTTTGGGTTCAATTGTTAAATATGAAAATAGGTCTTAGGCTAATTTTAAAGTGGCCGTCTTCAGATTTTTTATTCTAGGCCAAATTTTATTTTTTTACTTTTTTGTTGATTTTTCATCATAAAATACTTATAATCCTAAACTTACAACCTTTTACTACCAATTTCAATTTTTAATAGTGAACGTAGGTGAAGCCGCGGGAATTGATAGTAATATATCATTTTTTTATGGAAACTCTAATTAAAACAATCATTAATCACGAAAAAGAGGCCGAATCTACAATTTTTTTGAATTTTTGTCTGTCTGAGACCGAATAACAAGAAAATCAACTAAATACATTACTTTATAGATATGCATGTATAGTTTTCCTCATATGTTCAATAATGATTTTGGGTCTAACTTGACCACTTGGCGAACGCTTATGTTATAATTCGCGTCATGTAAAAAGAACGCTGGCTGCCAATTTGGTGGTAAGACGGGGCATGCGTCGCATGCTTTCCGGCTCGCTATTAATTCGTCAGTTCAAAATACCACCAATAAATTTATTAATTACCAAATTGTTTTATATAAAAAACAGTGAAAAAATATTTTTGACTTAAATTGTTTATACTGAGAGCAATGATGTTATAATAGGACCTTTTATAACCTCATTGACTGAGAGAGTCTGAAAAAGTTCTGAATTGTCATGTCATACAGAGGATAACATTATGTATTGCAGAAAAATCATTATTAGTCTGTGGGATTATTTGTCAAATCTGACAATGATATACAATAATGTTACTCAGATACTTTTCAAAGGAATATGATTTTTTTTGTATTTCTATTGACAACAATTTTTCAATTTACTTGTGCATATTGTAAGTATAACAATATAAATTACAAATATATATATTTAATATAATTAAAGCTAGCTAGTGTTCTATATATAAGTCACGATATAAGATTGAAAATTTTAGTATAATAACACTATTTGTTTTAGAAAATGAAAATAATGCTTAAATAAGTGCTTGATACTCGTACATTAATTATCTTTAGGCACTCTTATATATCTTGAATCTCTTATATAGTATGAACTGAGATAAGGTCTTATATACACTTCCCGGTCTATAAACTATCACAATACGTAAAGTCAAATATCAATTAATGTGAAACAAACGAACAAAAGCTGAAGCTGTTTTGTGTGCCAATAATCTTTCTGTTTTAACCGTAAAGTTAAGGATTATTAGTTTTAGTTTTAGATTTAAACTATGACGAGGTAACAAAAAGATCTCTTAAGAAATCAGAAGACGATGAATTCGAACCTGTTACAACGTTTACTATGCAGAATATCACTGTCAAAAATATTAATTGTGAAGATTTCTCTAAGTACGCCATTAATTGCACTGCTGATGCTGCTATTATATACAACTCCAGTAGAATGGCACCGCCGTTACCATCAAAAATTAGCGATTGGTGTAGGTATGTTATTTTTGTGGCAGGTAAATATTATATTAAATTATTATTTTACTCACTAGCCGTTCCCGCGGCTCCACGTTCTAAAGGCTGAAAAGAAATATTTTTTCCCGTTTTTGCAACATTTTTCATTAATGCTCCGTTCCTATTGGTTTACTTCCTCGTTAAATGGACTAAGTGCTTAATTGTAAATCTTCTTACTGGCAATTCGAACTTAGAGACCCTCAGATTTGTAGCCACTCGGCCTATCAATCGAAATAAAGTAATATTATTAAAGAACCTAAAACTATAGTCAAATAACACAAAGTTTGTCTTGTTTACTTTGAGAAGTTATACAGATGAAAATATTTGTTTTGTCCTTTCGGCCGATAGAAAGCAATATAGAAAATCAAATCCCATACCATCTTTTTCTTATTTATATAGCTTTTAAAGCTGAAGTTTTATTCAGGCTAGCTAGTTTTCCTTAAAAATAACACAGCGATATATAACATATAGTCGTATTTTAACTGCATATAATAATAATATAAAGCTATCTTTAGAAATAATAAAGCATTAAATAATTTTTATTATAAAAAGTTAAAAATAATTTTTGTGGTCATTTTTCGCTGAAAAATTATAAACGGTGAAACTCATTTTATTTCAAACCAATTTAACTTCTGAAAATGGGCCATAATATCGATCTTGATTATTTTTACTCGTACAAAAATATTAAATAGTAATAGTAAGATTATTAGACTTATAAAATACTTCAACCCCTATAAAAAAAAAGGGCTATATAAAATTGTTATGTAAAAAAATTTAAACTGTTCTTGTAAAATTTAAACTTTTCTTACTTGTAGTGCAATAAAGCACTTAACAAACTGCGCTATAGATTGGAACGTTGATTGTTCCGACGTGACTGAAAGCTACTTCAATGAAGAGAGCATCAAGGGTCACATTCACGTCGTCAATAACGTCTGTGATGATGAGAGGTTTTTGATACGTGAGTAATTACTTTGCTAACTATTTTGCACAATTATACAATATTATGCAGTCTATCTGAGTGAGGAATTTGGGAGTTATCTGATATTAGTGTAATATTGGTATTATTAGTGCATATATATGTATGTATCTATTTGATCTGACTGCGTCGGTGTCGTAAGGGCTATGTATGCTGTAAATTCGGACTTCCTGGATTGGAGTCCCAAGTCGGTTAAGGGTCAGTTATTGGAGTTTTTGTTAAGAAACAGTCAGTAACAGTCAGCAATTGGGAACTGGGAACTTCATCTGTATCTCGTGACTACGAGACTACTCGCTGTTGCGGTCGCGGCTTCGAGTATTACGCTTCAAGCCTCATTTGCTACTTAAATAAACTGGAAAAATTACTAGATAGCCAAAATTAGCCAAATAATGGCACTACCATGGACTCAATCCAATAAGTATAGTGCCAAATTTTTTTAGCTAAATAAGAAATGCCTAACATAATCCAGTTATTCAGTACTTACTGTCGTCACGCCTTGCTTGGTCAGCAATCAGTGTTTCACAAAAAAACGTCAAATTAAAAGCCGACAAACGTATTTTTTCTCGTAATTGCCAATTTACCTGATTGTTCCAGAATTTCCTTAACAATTGGGCTTTTTATAGAAATACTGTTTTTTGTTAAGTCTTTATTAAAAATGGATTTAGAGTTGACTTTTAATGAACAGTAAGGTTAGAATTAAGCGAATATTTAACATTTTTTGTTTTAGGATTTTTACCTGTGAAATGATAATTTTATTTAGAATTGTAACATTATTCGTAAGCTTTATTATATAATACCTACATAGATACATTTAATACGAATACATCAAATATTTAACTATCTACTAAGCAAAAATTGATCTTTTTATTTTCTATAGCATCAGTATTCCTTTTTATAAAGTGTTTCAATGATATTTTAACGTTTGTAGGGTACGAAGAGCTGCCGCTTTGCGTAGAAAGCTCGAGAGATTCTTGGGAGTCTTGCTATATTGCCTTCAAGAATGCGGCTGAAAAACAGAAAAATACAACTCAAGAATGGACGCATTACGCTGTACATTTCGAACTTTGTTGGTAGGATTTACACTTATTACTTAATAAAGTGAATATTAAAATTAACTCAATTCAATTATATTAGATTATGTATTTACTTACAATAACGTATTTTATTCAATAGCTTCTTATTTTCACTAGATTTAAAATATAAGTAGCCTAAGTAACTCCTTATAACATCAACTATCTGCGAGTGAAAGTCCCGCAAAAATCGGTCCAGCCGTTTCAGAGGTCAAACGGAACAAACAGACAGACAGACCGACAAAAAATTAAAAAATTGTTTTTAATGTGAGTACAGCATGTACTTTCATATGCATTTAGTGAAAAGTAGTTAATTTGAAATTGAAAACAGACACTTCAATTTTATTTATATGTTGAGATTTTGCCTGATCATCAGAGTAAAACAAATAAATAAATTTAAAGTTTTGGGTTAATTAATCAATATAATGATATTCTGCTTATTAGTAAGCATCTCTTGGGAACTGCTGAAGCGATTCGAGAAATTATATCCCTTCAATATTATAAATCTTTGAGGATGAATGTTTGTTACTTAATCACGCTGGAACCGCTGAACGGATATTGTTAAAATTAGACAAGATGTAAATCTTTATTTATATAGCACTTCTGTGCTTGTGTATGTAAATGAACTGATACTAAACGGCTAGACTGATGTTAATGATATTTTTTGTGTGTATTCGAGTGCATTCGATAATGGTTGGTATGTACTCGTATATGGTATCGATTATAATTACAATTTTAATATAAATAATTCGATTTTTTTAACTAAAAAGTTAAACATAAGTTAAACATTAATTAAATTAATGATTCCGGTGTTGAATAGGAAAATTGCAGCCGGGGTACAGTTCTGTGGAAAACTTCTTACAAACATACCTACATACATGAATCCTGAAACACAAAACTCCTTTTTTGGGCTGTCATGTAATAAATTGTGCTATGCTGATTGCTGTGATAGAAAAGCTTTAATAAAATTCTAAAAAAACCTCTTTTACTATTTATAATTGATTCGACAACATTCGTTCTAATATGGGATTTATTTATTCAACGTCTGTGCATTTTAACTAAATAAATTTTGAAACTTCAATTTTATTAAAATAAAGTGCTCGATTTGTAAACTACTCTCTTCGGTAAAAAACATTCAGCCCAATTGAATAAAACATCAAGGCGCTGCGGTTTTGACATCTGGGAAGGACAAAATCGAAAATGTAGTGAAGCTTTAATCATACATTTTATACATTTACAACATTTTCTGCTACTCCACCCGCATTCTAAAACCGGAAACCGAAGTTTTTGATTTTATATAATTTAATGGAAAAAAATCCACAAGGTTTTCATGAAATAGATTAAAATTAACTGCAAAAATTAAATTTAATAAAATATTAATATATTATTACAATCTGTGTTTACTTACTTATTGAAAAACATTACATAACGAAACAAATATACTCATACTAAAAAAAAGTGCGTGTGTACAAAGTACACATGTCAGAAGTAAAAATTTAAATTAAGGCTAACTCTTCCCCGTCTTTGAGCGCCTGGTATGGACTTATTTTTTCGTTTCATCGAGTTCGAAATCACAACGATTCTAAAGAAGTTTCACTTCAATTAAAAGCATAATATAAATCAATATAATATTATTAAAATTAATTATTCAAATAATAAATACCGCATATTTCAACTAAGATTTATGTCTGAGAGTACAAACCATATTTTCAAAATAAATGTGTAGTCTACTATGGCATATTATTTCACCTAGTATTGATGGGAGCCCATGACCGTATGACGTGAAAAAACGTATATTTATCAGTTTATTAAATTAACAGCAGGGCCAAATTAGTCGCAAGAAAATTAAAATATATTCGGATTAACATCAATTTTATTGAATGCTTTATAGTGCAAGAGCCCGCTTTCGACATTGCACACTCGAAGCTCTATTCATGAAACCTACTTTTTGTACTCAAGAGCAAGCGGTCACTTTGCAGAAGTTCTCAGTCATTGTATCTGAAGGAGGAGTGTATCAGGTTTGTTATCATTTCTATATATTGTATTATATTACATAAATATATTATAAATATTATATATATTTATATATTATATAATTGTACTGTACGTGTGTATGTCTAAACGGCTGGACCGATTTTAATGAAATGTTTTGTGTGTGTGTTTGAATGTATTCGACTATTTTTAGATTCATAATTTTTTCCACTACAAAATGTATTTTTTAAATAAATTTGTTATTTATAAAGCACATCATCAGCCCTTTTTAACGTCCCACTGCTGGGCACGGGTCTCTCTCAGAACGAGGGGGATCAGGCCATAGTCCACCGCGCTGGCCTAGTGTTGGCGGACTTCACATGTCTTTCGAAAACTCAGATATGCAGGTTTCCTCACGATGTTTTCCTTCACCGTAAGGCAAATGGTAATCATGATAGAAATGATTCGCACATGAAAATATCAGAGGTGCGAGACCCGGATTCGAACCCGCCTCACTCGGTTATCCAAGCGAACGCGTTACCGCTGGGCTACCATTTACCACTGTCTTTTTTATAAAGCACAGTAAATGACGTATTCAATTATAAATAAGTCGCTAGGCAACGTTGTTTTGCGCATGTATACTAAAACATTTCACCGGGAGCAAAAGTTTATAAAATTTTCTATTTGTATAGAACAACCTCTGTCTGGTCCGCTAGTATTATATAATTTATAAAGTTCTATTTGCATTTTATATCTTATGACTTTTAACATGCCTTCGCTCTGAGTAGAGCAGAGGAGTAGCCTATCCGTTTCTAAGATCCATGCCAATTTTTATCAAAGCTTGTTAACTGATTAAGGTGTGAGAAGACTTTTATATTTATAATAATGGTAATGGACTTATTAAATAACCTAATATTTATTAAGCTATTTAATATAACACTACCAAGGACTAGAACACAAGACCTTTGTTTAGGCAACGAGATAGAAAAATTGTAGAAAATTTGTCATCAAAGCCCATCTTTTTATATCCCGGCAAATGTCCACTTTGACTTTAACTTTTGGTTCTCCTATCTTTATAAAATATATTCACCGCAAAATGTGAGTGTTATAAAAAACCAATAACTTTATATTTGTTTTTTTCTTTACCCCAAAAGGCAAAGGAAAGAAAAATTAAAAGGATCTTATATTTAAATAGCCTGTGACGCACGTTCGCTTAGCTCTTAGGTTTATTTCTTTTGAGCGAAACCCTATTTCTTTTTCTGAAGCTAAAGTAGCCGAAAATACTTCTTATAGTATAGACAGATAGACAGACAAAAATATTAAATATTGAGTTTTCCTATAAGTACCTACCGTATTTTTCTTAATTTTATTCATGTATTTATTGACAAAGTTCCTTATTTGATAAAAAGTTTAAATTACTTCCAAACGGGCGACGAAGTTTGAAACTAACAACTTTCTTAAAGTTTATCCATTCTTCTTGCTAGTACTTTTAATTTTACCGAAAAAATTAAACTATGGTATGCCAAGAATTTAATTGTGAGTTATTTCTAACTTATGAAAGTATAGCCGATCGACTCTTACTGTGTTCCTGAAAACAAATTTTAAATGTACTGTATGTTTTAACTTCGAACCATTCAGTTCATGCCTATTTATCAAAAAAAAACTAATTATCTCAATTAAAGTATTAAAAGTAGTTTTAAAGTGAAAAAATATGTAATAAAATATAAGTAATACTGTATAATAATTTGTGTAATCAAACTGAAAAATCCCATAGAATTTATTATTCCAAAAAAATGCCTAAAATAGTCGCCATAATATTATAAAGAATTTCTAAGAAGGAAAGTACATCAATCCATTTGCTCTCGAGTGTTACAAAATAAACCAATGTTTACAAATTTATCCCGAATGTCTGACATATTTCAATCAAATTACTCTACGGATTTTTCCAGTGAATCCTAAAAACTTCAATACGTCCATTCACAATATGCCTATATTAGAAGCTATTAATATTTCAGTGGGGAAAGAATAAACATGAAAGCCTATAAGGCTTTCATATATAAAAGATATCCTCAAAACTTATCTAATAAAAACATTTCTATTGTATTAGAAGTAATTTAAACATATTTTTATACTATACTTTTTTGTTTACGATGCGACGTTACCATTTAATGTAGTGTAGTTAGTCAGTTGGACAGACAGATAGACAAAAATTCTAAAAACTCTAAGTTCGGATTATTTATAGATAATAATAAAAATTTCAACAAGGTTTTTAAAACAAAATGTCCTATGTTACAAATTCGACTCAGTCCAAATTTGGTTATATGTATAGAAAGGACAGGACGACACGTTTGGCTCAGTTGGTAGTGACCCTACTTTCTGCGCCAGCGGTCGCGGGTTCGAGTCCCGCTGGGGGCATTCATTTGTTGAGCACGAATGTTTGTACTCCAGTCATGGGTGTTTATATTTATAATATGTATGTATTTAAAAATTATATATGTGTAATAAAACGACTGTCTTGTATCCATTTCACAAGCGTCGTAGCTTGCCATGGAACTAGATGGTGTTATTCTAATAATATCCCAACATAATATATATTGTAGTATACGAAAGTAATGAAAGAATTATCATTATCAATTGTTTTATGTTTTATATAATTTTATAGCTACAGATCAAAAGGTTCAAGGTTCAAACCCTGGCTCAGTTTAAAAAATTATAGAGATTTTAAAAAAAAAAATAATGATAGTACCTAACTACCTACGGTTTCACAGAGAGCTAACTCGCTAACATATCGTCAATCGACATTGCCTTATTAATCAGAATATGTTTATATTTATTGTATATGTGAAAATCATAATATTAAAAACTAGTTAAATAATTTTTTTTATCTATCGTTCTATCTATACTAATATTATAAAGCTGAAGAGTTTTTTTGTTCGTTTGGTTGAACGCGCTAATCTTAGGAACGACTGATCCGAATTGAAAAATTCTTTTTGTGTTGGATAGTCCGTTTATCGACGAAGGCTATAGGCTATATTACATCATCCCAAACGACCAATAGGAGCGGAATATGAATGAAAAATGTTGCAAAAACGGCACGTATTTGGTTTCGAGTGCGAAGCCGCGGGAAAGTAAATAGTATAGTATAATATACCAAGATAAATATCGACTGACACAATAAAGAAGTTTTTAATGCTAGCTCAATTCCAAAGCACTAAAAGCTCGAGCATGTAACTTTACGATAGTAACTTTAATTCTTTGTATTCAGGATTGCGAACGTAACATGATGTACGCAAACTGCCCGGGTGGGGACCCTCGTCCTACGACTGCTCTGTTGAAACGTCTGATGAGCGTTGAAACCCGTAATAGAGGAACCATGATTTATGATTTTTGGATTGTCTTATGCGTTATTTTCTATTTTCCTTTTAATATACAATTTTTTGTATATATTTGTTGTTTTATTTTTTTAATTTTAAAATTTCGTGCAGAATATTGAGTATAAATCTTATGGCAGTTTTAAAGGTTAGGATAAATTAATCTATATATACAATTATAATTCATAGATCTCGTGATGTTTAATTTATTTATAACTTTATATTTATAAATTATAGGCTATTAGCAACTCGCCCTAGCTTCTAGTGAAAAGAATGACAAGATCTATGCCCAGGGAATTGTACACTTCTCTGTTAAAAAAAAAACCTTTGTGCTATTTTAGACTTTTAAATTATCTCTTTTTCGCATTTATAATATTTAAGAGATTTATTATTCTGACATAATATAATATCGATAGTATTTTATTTTAAACCGTTCAGTAGTTTTTGCGTTAAAGAGTGACAAGTATACATCCATAAATATATGCTGTCGTAATATCCCAACAAATTCATTTTTAATTTTATTAATAAAATATCGTAAGATACTATTTCGTTTATAATATTACGTAGTAAAATGAAATAAAACATGGTTACCATCTCTTGAAGTAATTAGTCATGACTTAGACCCAGTCAATAAATCCTCACCTTGGAACTAAACCATCGGCACCCTAACTATCCTAACTTAATACTACACAAAGTTTGTTTAACCCCTGAAAATGCGACTTTAACTTTTGTTTTTAAGCAGACTAGGCTCTGTTTTGTTAGTGGTTAATATTTTAAGGTATATTATGTAAATTGTACAATGTATATATTCTATACTTGCTACATATATGTCTCCAAATTGCAGTCTTGTGCTTTTAGTTAGATTTTTCGCAGTCAGGTTTTTATATTCGTAAATATTAGCTCCTTAGTTTTGATCATTATTACAGCCATTTTACGACTAGTGACTCACCCTCGGCTCGCTCCAGTTCATTTCTTAGGTACATTTTAGCGTTTAGAACAGATGTATTAGAGATGTCACGAGAAAGATCACGGGAAAATGATCGGTGGCTTATGATGAAATTGGATATGAAGATGGTTGTTTATCAGGATGGGAATAATATACTCGTAGGATAACTTTTATTGAGGAAAAATAGCTCATCTCTAAAAAAATGTATACTAACCATTATGTAAATGTAATATTTATAAACTAGACTACTAGACTTTTCCGCGGGTCCGCTCGCGTTCTAAAGGCTGATAATCAAAATGAATATTTTTCTCCCGTTTTTTCAACATTTTTCATTGATGATTCAACACAAAAATAATTTATAAATTCGGACCAGTAGTTACTGAGATTAGCGCGTTCAACCAAACAAACAAACAAACTCTTCAGCTCTATAATAATAATAGTATAGATTAAAAAAATTGTGAGTAAAAAATTTTAAATAACATTTATCAAACCTCAACGTCCACTGAGATCGTTAGGGCAGAATTTATAACGTTGTCAACGTTAATAAAGAACTGCAGTGAAACATATCATTTTCGCATGAATGTCCATACAATGAATATGGTTAGGTCGACTATTCATCTTTTATTTGACATTCTGGTTCACCTGATAATCTATATATAATAAAATTCTAACTAATTCGAATCTCTAAATTGAATAATTTTTGGAAAATCTAATTGAAATATTCTTTATTAAGGATACAGAGACCAAATGTATAGTTTTTTAGAATTTTTGTCAGTCTGTCTTTCAGCTTATCGTGAGAAAGCAACTGGATCGATATTGATGAAATTGGGTATGATAATAGCTTGTTAACACGAAGAATACTTTTTGCTGCAGAAAAAAATCATTTCTAAAAAATCTAAGCTAAATTAAAATGTATCTAGGTCGAGCCTGAGTGGAGTGAGGGTGAGTAACTAGTATTTATTACAGTCAGTTTGTGTTATAATAGTAGACACTCCCTCTTACCTCGTTCAGACCTAAACTAACTCATGGAATTTGATTTACCCAAATTAAGGTAGCTTGTGTTACTTTTTCTACAAACGATGTTTACAAGCAAATATCAAATACTAATACAAATCCCGAGAAGACGCAATAAGACGTTCTTCTTCTTCTTCTCAGCATATTAATATGATTTATGTATTCGTGCCTAATCTTTGATTTGTATGTAATAGCAGCGGCTTTACTTGAAAAAATACTGAGGAAAAAGGAAGTTAGAAACTCTTATTTAATATAACTTTGGAACTTACACCAGATGTCATTTTTTTCTAATCGTCAAAGATTGTAGAATAACATCCTGTCATGTCCCTTGAAAGGTCTTTGATTACATTAAAATAAGGTACTTTTATTTTTATATCTTATAGCTTTTGTATGGTAGAAAATGTAAATTAATGGTCTATTATAAAGCATAATATCAAATTTCATTAAATTGAATTAATTATAGTATATTCACTGATAAATCAGGATTAACACCAATATTACATGAATGGATAACAACTGAGAAATAAAAAGAACATCGCAACAAACAGTATATTATATGTGGGCGTGGATGACCAGCTATAACCACCTTTTGTTACGGATACCAGGTAGTTGATATACTATATATATTAGTTTAAATACATACATATTATAAATATAAAATATTATAAAAAATATTATAAATATAAACACCTATGACTGGAGTTCAAACATCTTAGTTCAACAAATGAATGCCCTCAGCGGGACTCGAACCCTAGACCGCTGGCGCAAGAAAGTAGGATACTACATACTGCGCCAAAAATGTCGTCAAATCTGTCTAAATCTTTCCAATGGTTTCCTCGTGATGCCTGCACAAACAGACAGATAAACCGACAGATTCTTAAAACTTGTTCAATAATCACGAAGAAACCTTATAGCAGCATGTGTACAACAAAGATGTTAAATCCTAGACCAAACTGTAAATAAATTGCTTTTCAAAATGTATATCGAAACTTGATACGAACTAATATGAAATTGATAACATCCGCTCTCAGATAATAGAAATTGAACCTCTCTTTAATATTTTGGTCACGAACCCTTCAGGGGTAATTTCACTTACAAATTATGTTAGGATTAAATTTATTATCACTCAAAATTGTTAGGATAACATAAAATATGTTGTATACAATATTATATTTCCAAAAAACAGCTTCTAATTTCCATATTTACTTGCTTTACCCTCGCCTGGATAGGTCCCTAGGTGATTGTTTATTTATATTAAACTACTAGCGACGCACCCTTGTTTCGCTTGTATTCGTCTCTAAATACTTTTTTTTTAAAAAAACATAGTATATTATGAAGATATAAAGTTATCATTCATGAATTGATTGCCCATACAAACTTTCATTCCCGATCATCCGCTTAAGGGATGATTTCAGTGATAAAATTATTCCATTTCCTTCTTCATACTTAAACTATTTTTAAACCAACATATAAAAAAAATCTGCTTTTTTCTTGTATTGTATCCCACATTCAATATTTTAACTGAGTCAAATATACATAAAAAATATTTTTGGTAAAATGTTATTGAAATAAAAAACATCTTGTCTGTCTCTCTGTCTTTGACGGCATTACGAGAATACTACTGGAAAGAATTCAAATCAAATCAAATCAAAATATTTTATTCAGCATAAAAATTGTTACAATTTCTTACTGAACGTCATGAGTCTACCACCAGTTCGGAAAGAAGAAACCTCTGACCTGAGAAGAACTGGCGAAAGAAAAATTTGTTGCTTAGTTTGATGATAGTTGGTAATCGGGGTCAATTTATAGGATAATCTTTACTGCAGGAAAATGTCACATGAAAAATCAATATTAAGCATTAAAGCTAACTTGGGAAACGATTCTGTGTCGAGAGGCGGTTAGTCATTAGATATTGTATAATATAAGTGTAAGTAAATAAGATATACAGGTAACGCCATCTTTTAGTATTTTTTTACTAGCAATAATCTATATTATGTATTCAAAACCGAGTCTCGCATCTCTGATATTTCCATGTGTAAATCATTTCTCTCATGATTTCAACTTATCTTACGGTGAAGGAAAACATCGTGAGGAAACCTGCATGTCTGAGAAAACCTAGCAAGTTTCCGAAAGACATGTGAAGTCCGCCAACACGCACTAGGCCAGCGCGAAGGACTATGGACTGATCCCCTTCGTACTGAGGGAGGCCCGTGCCCAGCAGTGGGACGTTAAAAAGGGTTGATGATGATGATGATGATGTGTTACTTTAAGCCAATATTTTTCTATGTCAATTATATATGTCATAGAATAGTCTAAACTAACATTGACAAGTGTTACAAATTACGATAATTCAAGTGACTTCTGACTTTGAGTATAATTGAGATTTTTATCCCCACATAATTCATCTCTCCATTCATAAAAATGGATTTAAACTAGAATTTAAGCGTATAGGATTATATGCCTTATTAGAAAATTACATTATACAGTGTAGCTTGTACATAATATGTAAATAAACTTATAAAAGAAAATATTTAGTAAACCCAATAACAACTTAATGCTCTAATCCTTAATTAAACTGTGTATTAGTTTTCGAACAATCTCTTGGATTTACATGAAAACTATTTCTGCAATATTTAGATATATGAATTTCAAGTAGATGTTCAAGCAAAATTTATGAATCAATATTAAATAGCAATTTCATATTAGCGTTAAATCACTATCTTCTTAGAAGTTATATTTTACAATACCTATGTAGAGTGGCGGCTATGTAGTAGAAATTGCTTGTAATCACAACGTATTATTGCATTCAATCAACAACTACTATACTACAATTCCGCTAACAATTGGATCTGTTTACTGCTACAGTGTATTTGCTTTTGCGTACGATGTATGTGATATGTGGTATAACCTTAGGACATCTTATTATATATTACGTCTTAATCGGCTTATTCTATCATATTCACCACTTTTCTAATTTTATATTTTATAACTACCTAATTATTTTAACGACGGGAACGAATTTTTCCATAAATTTTGAACTTTTATGACGAGACAGTTCTCGTAGATTTATTTCGCATATGAAAATGAAATAAGTATCCACTTTATTTGCGAACAAGCGATACCTAATGGGCTACCGCCGTCTGTCCTTCTGTGCAATGTACATAGTACGCCAGTAAATAAAGCATTTAACGTCGCACTAAATTTCCGATCCAAGAAAAGTTTAACCTAAAAAAAAAATTGGATCGGAAATTTAGTGCGAGGTTGACCAAAAATAACGGATTTATTTACTGTACTATAGATAGTATAAATTTTGAATTAAAAATGTTTGCAAATTATATCAAGTATTTTATCGATGCCCTCAATATTTTTTATTACCAGACCATATAAAAGGAAAGGCTGTGTCGATGAGAAAATTCAATAAATAATATCATTAAAATATACACACATACATAGTATTATGTTTTTAATTAAAAAAAATAAAACAGCTTAAATGTAAATAAATGAATTTTGGTAGGTGTCATTCGCTTTGAGGCTTAAATAAATATTACATACCTTTCGTGTAATAAAATTTAAAAACAACGTTGAACTGTTTACCTTTAACCGCTTTAAGGAAGAAAAATGTAAATTTCCGAATTACTGTTATAAATGTGAAAATTTATGTACGAATTTCTTACTTTCACGTTGAAATAGCTGGACTGATTTAGATGAAACTTAGTACCCAAATAGACCTGGATATGGACTAAATAATGTTCCCTGACCAATCCCGGCCACGGCGGCCAATTTCATTGAGACTGGCCAACTGCGCAGGATATAATATTATAGAGCACAAGTGTACACGCAGACACAAGTGCACTCTCTGTTCCTATCACTCTCATACTCCAGTGGAACGACTGTTTGACACGACCAGTGAAAGTTAAGGCGCAGGACCGACGGCTTTACGTGCTCTGAGAGGCTTGCTTTCTAACTCCGGGCTGTTACTGAGGCTTACTAAACAGAAAGACTCAATAATTAAAACTTTGCTCGAATAGAACCCAAGACCTCTCGATGTATGCCTGTACATGCAAGCCACTACACTACCAAGGCAGTTGATGGACTGAATAGACATTAGCTAATCCCTGTTAATTTATATATCGAAATTACATCTATTGCATGTTTCGAGTGCATCAACTATGTATATGTATACTTATGTTACGAGTATATACAAAGCTCAAAACTAAAAAAATATCCTTTTCCGAGGAATAAAGTCGAAAAGTTATTTTTATTTAAAATTGCAAGGGATGTGGAATGCACTGAGCATTCTCACCATTGTTTATATGGACATGAATTTTACAATAATGTTGTAGAGTTGCACGTAACTGAACGTGTTCCATTCGAAAACATACTAAGATAATATATAACAATTACTACCAAAAAAAATTGTACTAGATATACTCGTAGATTATATATAAGAATAAGATGATTTTTATATTGTTTGAATATAAAAAAATCGAATTGAGAACTTCCTCCTTTTTTAAAAGTCGGTTTATGATATGTAAAGAAAACGGTTTAATTGATTTTAATGTAAATTTTAAATCGCATAGGTATTTACGTAAGAGTTATAGGCTTATTTTATATATTGAATTTAAATTTTATACATTTAAAGTATTATAACTACTACTTATTACTTAGTTATTATTTATTTTTAACAATTTGATATGCTTTATTGTTATCGGGCGCGTTCCTATATCCTTTATTTTACGGGAATCCTAATTCTTTTTTTTTTTAATAAAAGTAGCCTAAGCTACTTCTTATATCATCAACTATCTGCCAGTGAAAGTGTAAAGTGAAACAAAAAAATAAAAAAAGCTTCTTTATAGTATATTTAATTTCATATTCACATAGTAAAAGCTCTTATTTCGGTATTATAAACAGATAGGTACATCAATTTTATTTTTGTATACATTATTTATTTATACCAAAATAGTATTTCTAAGAAAATATCATTCGAAACGTAAGTAATGTTTGTAGTTTCCTTTAACTGTCATCATTTATGAGCACTACGAGTATGAAAAGTGCTTTGTTTCAGGACAAAATGAGATAAGGAAAATAATTATAAGTTATTATTTTCTGAAACACTGTCAAGATAATGGGATCTGACTTAATTCGGTGCTTGCATTAGCGATATTGTAACAAGGAGTTATTACTTTTAAGACTATTGATCATATTTATCGAAAATAAATCATTCATTTGTTTATTCAGTTTATTCATTTAAAATTCAACTTTTAAGATACTCCCAAAAAATGATAGTCTTATAGTTTCAGTTCTAGTTCTAGTATTTCATTTGTTATAAATTGACCGACCTCTCTGCCTCACCTCTGCCTCATAGGAATATAAGTCAAATAAGTCAAATTAGCCTACTGAAAAATCGGACTTAGGACCACTACACAACTTTGTATGATCATATGAATTAAAACATTAGTTGTACAACTATATCTACATAAAATACAGATAAACCGACATTAATTATTTTAAAAAAATATTTTTTATAATATTTCTAAATTCCCAGAAAAATAATTTTACGTTTTACAATTGCTTATTTCAATTATCCTTTCACTGAGCTGTAAAACCGCTGCCTAATCAACGCCAGTTTATTTAGGATCATGAAGAAATCGTATTTAAATCCAGGGGTCAAACCTTAATTTAATCTTCGAACAGTATTTACATTTTATGAGGCGAATTAAATATTCAAAATGGAAAAAAAACAGGTAACAGTAACATTTTAAAATATTTTTTCCTAAATGTGTCATATTTTCGATGATCATCGGCTTTATAAAACCAATAAATAGGCAAATTATTAATTAGACAATACTTAAGTGGAAAAGTCGTACAAACATACATTTACCAAAATACGTGTCTTTCCATATGTCCATTTTCACTGCTATTTTTTTAAAATAATTGAACTTAAAATAAAGACTCGTTTTCAAGTTAACCCATTTTCGGTTAGATTTTCCATTATTAGGTTCATTTTCAGATAGTTCATCATTTCATTCCTAATAATGTCTCCTTCACTTAGGCCACTTGATAATCATTATTAAAATCCTTAGCAAAAGAGAATATCAGCGGTGGAAGTTTCCTAATACTAGCGTCACTTGCTAACATTGTCTTTCTATTTTTATAAAACTTACTTTTTTTAAACCAGTTAACAATACACTACTTAGATATTTCACCATTTAAATTGCTTAGTAAATTCACGCAATTTAAAAATTGTTTATTTCATTTTAATCCTAAGTTTTCATTCCCGAAAATACGCATTTAAAAAAAATATACAGTCGAATACAGAACCACCTTCTCTTTTGAAGTTGGTTAAGAAAGAATTATACACTAATAAAACCAAGTGTTAATTTTATAACTTTTATTATTTAGGAAAATACGAATTGAAAGCGTCGAATATACTTCAACCCTGACTTGGAATTTAATTACTGTTAAGTGACCTGACTGCGATTAAGGAAATTATGAATTGGTGAAAAGCTGCTCTTTTAACTTGTTCTTGTCATTTATCCTTTGATAATTAATTTTGTTTTCCTGCTTTTAAACACTTTTCTGCTGAAATAAAAATGTTGCAATCGAAAACTTCGAGATTTCGTCGTAATTAAATAAAGTTTTTGTGCAAAGCTGGGTATGTAAAGTTCTAAATAGAGCCTAACATGATGATGACGGTAGTTCGTAAAAATTAAATCAAGGCTTTATAGGCTATATTATCAATATAAAACTGCTGTACAAATTTTTGGTTGGAATAAAGATATTAAGTTGCTTAAAATAAAAATGTACTTATATTTTTAGATCAAAACTTACGATGAATTAGGCAATTTGAAGTCAGTCTAAAAACTAAACTTATTTAATAAATTTATTATTTTGCCATCTACTTAATTATTTAAAAAACAGTATAGACTACATTGTCTTAAGGGAACAGGTCTAACATTTAATGTAATGTTATAGATATACTTGTTTCGTATAAAAATCTGTTAATTTCCTCAGGGTATAAGATACTCTATAACCGATGTAAATATAAATGAGGTTAAGTACTTTTCATTGAATTCAAATAGCTTGTTGTAATTGTGTTTGATTTATAAATTTTGTTTTACTTTTTTATATTACTCGTATGTATCGTATAAATTGTAGAAAAAGCGCTTAAAAATTTCATTATTTATTGAAATTTAATGCTTAACTTGCAACTTTTAAAAAAAGAGTTATAGAAAAAAAATTCATTGCTTTACGACGTACATCCTATAGAATGACACAAAGAAAGTACAAAAACTTAAAATATTATTTTCATTTTACATCACTCAGATTTGAAGCATCGACTATTTCTGTTCAGTCCATATCAACTAAGCCTACCAATGAGTCAAAAACTTTAATATTTCTAAGGTATTAGAAGTTTTTAATAATTTTATTAAAAACATAAAATTCATTATAAATTAGTAAATATTTGGCACAATAACTATCTTTATTTGTAGTTGGTCAAAAATACGTCCATTTCTATTTCAGACGAAAAGGCTTATCTGATAAAAGTTCCTAGTAAAAGGAGAATATGAACCAATTAAGTACCTAAAATACTGAATATGAGGGCTTTGCGGGTCGGTAACTGCAAATAGAGCTCGGGTACGCCAACATGTTTTCATTTGCAGAAATTATCTTTGCAAGGCCCACCCTGCCTGCCATTAAACTGTGTTTACTATCTTAATGTATTGAACTATAATTACGAAGTTCGTGTATTGTGGTGTGTGAAACCTGAAAGGAACGATTTAATAACTCGTTATTGGAACAATTTCGAACTATAAATAGCTAAGTAATGTATTTGTTATATACGTATATACTATATTATATATAATTAAAATTGAAGTGTCTGTTTTTAATTTCAAATTAACAACTTTTCACTAAATGCATTTGAAAGTATATACGATACTTACATAAAAAAACAATTTTTAAAATTTTTGTCTGTCTGTCTGTATGTTTGTTCCAATATCTGAAACGGCTGGGCTGATTTTGACGGGACTTTTACTCGCAGAGAGATAATGTTATTAGGAGTCACTTAGGCTACTTTTGTTTTAGTTTTACTTATTTTAACTAGTGGGACCCGTGGCTTCGCTCGCGCTAAATCTAAAGACGAACCCGAGCGAAGCGAGATGGCTAGTATTTTGTAAGCTTAAACGCAACAAGAGTAACTAAAAAAACAACAAATGCGAGTCTGACTCAGTTAGTGTGATAGATGTGATATTATCTTTTTCTCAGTCATAGTAACAAACGATTGGACTTATTCAAAATCTGTCCAGTTGGTTTATGATGATAGCTACATATAACATACTTTACTGCATATCTCATCTCTGAGAAATGAAACCTAAGAAGAATAAAAGTTAGATATTTTCAAGTTAAATTAAAGGCCAAAAATCTATGTGCAGTTTCTTTAATAGATAGAATGATTCAAGATAAAGCTTTATATGTATAACTTCGACGATACGTTTGGCGTAGTTTGTAGTGATCCTACTTTCTTGCGCCAGCGGTCGCGGGTTCGAGTCCCGCTGGGGGCATTCATTTGTTAAACTCAGATGTTTGTTCTCCAGTTGTGGGTGTTTATATTTATAATATGTATGTATTTAAACTTATATATGTAGTATATCAACTATCTGGCATCCGTTAGGCAATCTTCCTTCGTAGCTTACCACGGAACTAGACGGTGTTGTGTGTAATAATGTCCCAACATATTTATTTATTATATTTTATTATTTAGTAGCGGAAAGTGCGGCTTCGCTCGTGCTAAATCTAGGGACGAGCTCGAGCTAAGCCAGGGCGAGTCATCGTATAAAGTATGTTGCATTTAACTACGAATAACGAGTTAAGCAGAATTCAATACCCATTATTCACTTGATAGGCCTATAAATGCCCATCGGAAATAAATTATTTTATGATAACTGAATATTCTCGCATCAGTCAGATATCCACTAACTTTTCAATTGTTCACTTTATTTATTAAGTACTTGATAAACTAAAATATATTATTACTTTTTGAATAATATAGACTATATAAGTACTAATTTTAATAGCTCAGGTATTGAGTAAAATAATATTGTGAATATATAATAATAGTACGTTTGTTTGTCGATTTGAGTTTCTTTCAATATAAACAATATTGCTATCATATAATATAGTTATATTCTTTAAACTGGAATTAAACTATGAAAGTCAAAGCCCGAGGTATATAAGAAACATTATATCAAAAATAAAGTTTAAACAACTTATGAAAAGAAGCCAATTAAAAAATATATCATACTGATGTAAACAAAGAGGGCTTAAGTGGAATAAAAACAAACTTACAAAGACAAGAGAGTTCAAATATAATTTACCTAATTAAAAATCTTCTAAGTCAAAAAGCTTTGATCTTTTTATTTATTGAATGAATACATAATAATTTTAAATTTTATATTATTATTTTTAGTTTTGTTTTGTGGAAAACTGAATCTCCGGCGATTTAAAGTTAAGTGTACCTCGTAAAAGAGCAGGTATTCGACCATTATCTAGCTCTACATGGTCAGTATGAAATTATAACTGTTTTTTTAATAAAAGATATAACTTAACTAGCATTTGAAAACGTCCTTGAGCGCATAGTTTGTTATTTATACCTAAGGATCGTAGACAGAGTAGCCCAATGCGGGTTCGAATCCGGGTCTCGCACCTCTGATATTTTCATGTGCGAATTATTTCTAACATGATTACCACTTACAGGGTAAACATCTTGAGGAAACCTTAGTAAACATCTTGAGGAAACCTTAGAAAATTACTAAACGCACATTTAATATTTTGTTAGAAAATCTTATTGAAATAGGCATTATTAATATAGAGGAAGAATCTATAGTTTTTAGATTAATTGTCTGTCTGGAAACGCATCGCGAAAAAAGCACTGAGTAGCTTTTAATGAAGAAAAATATAATTATAGCTGTTTATCTGAGTGATCATATACATAGGTTACTTTTTAATGATGTTATACCTTTACAATATACTTAATATAATTTTTTAGTAACATATTTAAACCATTAAAATTTACCTAGTTAAATATACTATGTAAAAATATACACATGTATAAGCTATTTTCTTTTAAAAGCATATTAAAAATCATAAAGTCATAAAGTAAATAACTTACGTCATTTCAAATTGTTTATTTTATAAACAAAGTAAAATCAACACTACAAATGATTTTTTTAATATTTATAGCGTTCTGGGTCAGCGTAACGACACTTAAAACGTTGTTCCATTTCAGGCTCGAATGTAATTTAAAATAAATGAGCAATAAATGATAGTACAGGTTCAGTTTATTTAAAGTCGTGTGCTTGGACTTGTATTTTATGTATAAAGTTCAATTACAACTCTGTATTTTTTATTTAAGACTAGCGACTCTCCATTGTTTCGCTTGAGTTTGTCCTTAGATTTAGCGTGAGGGAAGCCGCTAGTTCCGCTAGTTAAAATTAAAAGTAGCCTAAGTTACTCCTTATAACGTTAGCTATCTGCGAGCGAAAACTCCGTCAAAATCGGTCCAGCCAGACATACAAACAGGCAGGACAACATTTTTTATGTCAGCAATATATAAATGATATATTATATAAATATGTGATTGGTCTCTCCCGTGACCACGTAGTTTCATTTAAATTAAAATATCTTCAATAGTTATTTTTCCAAAGCAACCCAAGTTGTATGTACTTTTATATATGTGTAAAGCCAGTACGTCATAGTATTGATATGTGACTATGGCTTATCCTCGATTTGAATGTGGGCCCGTTCCCAGCAGTAGGATATAAAATTTAAATTGAATTTTATTAATATGAAATAAAAATAAAATAATATTGTTATTTTTTGCCAAATTTTTATAAATGAAGCTAAGAGATAAACACCCTTTCGTGCATATTTTTGGTATGTTTAAATGATACGTTTTGTTAATAATATAACGATAAAAATAGATCAAAATCACTTATACAATAATAATCTATGCGTTTATTAAATTCTAACTCTGAATGTTTTCTTCTAACATTGAATGTTTATTTTTAGAAAATCTCAATGAAAAAGTCATTATTATGGATAAAGAAGTTGAATCCACAGTTGTAAAAATCAAAGAAATATATGAGCACATTACAAGAAATACTATTATATAAATTTCTATGAAATTATGATAACAGCTGGTTCATTCGTGTCAACATAAAGGATTCTTTTTACTGCATAACGTGTTTCTAAAAAAATCCATACAAAACATACCTAGAAAAGGAAGCTAAGGCCCGAGCGGAGCTAGGGGGGATCAATATTTAAACGTCTTTTGACGTATCTCATATAACTTATATTATTATCTTCTTTAACAATGTTGATAATGATAAGCATGATTTGCTAATTTATGTAAGTGCATACTTCAGATAATGTTAATTTAATGTTACTAACATAATTATTTATCATTGACTAAATATTAAAATAAATATGTTTTACAAGTATTTTCTAAAGATTTCCACTATGGCGCTTTCCGCCCCTGGCTACTTCACCAGATAAGCTCGGTGCTATTCAATTATTGAATCAGTACATATAAATAAAATTGAAGTGCCTGTTTTTAATTTCAATCAATTTTATTAATTTGTCTGTCTATCTGTCTGTCTGGATATCTGTTTGTTCCAGCTAATCTTTAAAACAGCTAGTCCGATTTTGACGTGACTTTCAATCACAGATAACTAATATTATAAGGAGTAACTTATGCTACTTTTTATTTTATAAGAAAATTATAAAAACCGTTTAATTTATTTTAACTTACGCATAGCGAATTAGCAAACCTTGCTCGTTTAGCAAGGTTTGCTAGTTTCATATAAACTCTAATAAATAAATAATAAATATGTTGAGACAATTTTATAACATCGCCATACTAGGCTTGTATTACGGATACCAGATAGTTGATACTACACATATAAATTTTAAATACAAACATAATATAAATATTAACACCCATGACTGGAGAACAAACATTCGTGCTCAACAAATGTATGCCCACAGCGGGACCTGAACCCGCGATAGCTAGCGCAGAAAGTAGGGTCACTACCAACTGAGCCAAACGTGTCGTTCAGATTGCTGTCACTACCAAATAGAACAACTACAAAAATTTGCAAAGGAAGTTCAAAATAAAGCTAATAAAAGTTAGTTAATAATTGCGTCATCGATTTCAAACAAAGCTGCCCATGATTGATGAAGCCAGATTCAGTATTACATAAAGGAGTTCCAATAAATCCTTTCATCTCTAACGACGTCGGCTTCACAGTGGGTAATCCTTCGTATAACGTATCTTAATGCGGAAATCGTTTAGAGGGTTTAAGAATTGTTAAATATTTTTGTTTGAAATTTTTTGATAATGCGTGGACAACCCCTAACATTAAATTGATATTTTTCAAAAACACTTGAGAAATCTTCATATTGAAATTATTTATAAATATTTATAAACTACATATTAATTTTCTAGAATATTTGCGCCAGTAAAAACTACAGAAGTTTAGAATTATATTTTTAGGGGTTGATTTTTTATACTACCCCTAAAGTCTAACAAAAAACTCTATTAGTTAGCCATTATATACAAAAGTTACAGAAGGGTCAGGTGTGTCACCCCCATAACTTATTAACGGGGGTAGAAACTTGAAATTAGGTGAGAACGCGTTTTAGATTTAGAAGGTGAATTATGTGATATAAAATACGCGAAGACTTCAATCCAATTTAAAAAATACTAAAGTGTAGTTTCTTAAATTTATAATTAAGTTGTATACATAAATAATAAAATGTAATAAATATAAGGGCTCGAAGTAAGTATTATTTAATACGATGGCTCTTACGTATATATAGGCCTAATTGAAAAAAAATGAACTTTACAAGAGAAGAAAGAAGGAGTTTGAAGCTGCCAGAAAGAACTAATTTTTGTGTCATATCTTTTAAGCTACTAAATAGATTTTTATGTAAATTCGCAGTAAGCGCTAACTTATGGTATTGTTAATACTTATATACCTATTATAGGTATTAGTAATCGAAATCGAACCCCCTATTTATGCATATTAAGTATTAACGCAAACTGAACAAGAAACAAATTACCGAACCAACAGCATACCGTCGATTATTATTTTAAACATAGTATTAAAAGGATATTAATAGATGACTTCCGTTCTACTTTTCATTTTTCCAAGCTATAAGGGCTTGTAAACTGCCACGTAATTTCCTCTGTGTTCGAGATTAAAATTTAATCAACTTGATATTACTAAGTTCTTTTGAATAGGTTTGCAATTTACTTTCTAGACTAAGTTTTAAGTTTACAAATGGTGCGTATGAAACACATTGCTGAGAATTGCCAAAACGGGATGTTTGAGTAGATATATTGATATATTTACTATGTACGAGATCTACATACTAACGATATCACTCAATCTAATGCGATTTATATGTAAAAGCCATATTTTTCAATACCATGGTGTCACATGGCCTTTAACATTACTTTTTTCTTTAACATTGACATTATTTTATATTCATGTTGCTTAACAATATGTTTTAGGAATTTATTATTGAGAAGAGATCATTGTTATTTACCAACTTCAAAACTTCAATCCTGACGTCATTATTTATAAATACACTTAATTCTTGCTAACATCCTAATTTTACACCAATCCTATCGTGAAGATAACAGGCCCTATTATACTCAATTGAGAAAAATCTATTTCTATTTCTGTTTTATGTTGGGACATTGTTACACAGCTCCATCTTGTTTCGTGGTAAGTTACGAAGCTTGTGTTACGGATACCAGATAGTTGATATACTATATATATAAGTTTAAATACATACATATTATAAACATAAACACCCATGACTGGAGTACAAACATCCAAGTTTTTTTTAAGCAAATGTATGCCCTCAGCGGGACTCGATCCCGCGACCGCTGGCGCAAGAAAATAAGGTCACTGCAAACTGCGCCAAACGTGTCGTCTAGGGGTCGTCTCAAAGAGTTTTTATGGTCTGGGTCTGGTAAGGGAGTAAATAATCCTGCAATGCTGTAATAAAACGAGGAAACTTATGTTTTTAGTAAAGTTTCACTTGTTTTTCTGATCGATAATATGTTAAAATAGATTTATCGACGTTAAAAAAGATAAAATATAGGTATTTTGAACGAGAGATATCTGTGACGTGTCAATGTCAAGACGAAGGGAATCTGTGGTTTAACTTTCACAGTACCCTACTCACTCATAGTCTTCAGGGGTTTCAATACTATGTTAAATAATAGATAAGTAATACTTTCCTAGATTTAAGCGAACATTGGACGTTATAAACGAAACTATCTTTTGTTATGCTGTCTGTTAATGTCTCAACAATCCAATATTATATGCATGCACATACACACACATTTTCTTTAGTGTAAAGCATATATAACAAATATATTTAACGCTTAATCTATACTAATATTATAAAGCTGAAGAGTTTGTTTGTTTGTTTGTTGTTTGTTTGGTTGAACGCGCTTTGGTTTGTTTGGTGAAATCTCAAGAACTACTGGTCCGAATTGAAAAATTCTTTTTTTGTGTTTGATAGTCCGTTTACCGAGGAAGGCCATAGGCTATATAACATCACGCTACGACCAACAGGGGCGGAGAATCAATGAAAAAAGTTTGCAAAAACAGGAGAAAAATATTTCTTTTGATTTTCAGCCTTTAGAACACGAGCGGAGCCGCGGGAAAGGCTATTCTAATATAAAACATTATTGCTCATTTAAGTTAATAAATAATAATAACACAATCACATACATTATCACATTTTATTATTTTAAACCATTTCTTTGAGTTTTTTCTTTGTTTGATTTTGATCACCATGTTAAAAGATGCTTTACAACAATTATGGTGCCAGAGAGACTAAAATTGTGGATATCTCTACGGTTATATTTACAAGCCTTCACTGACTTAAAATACCAATAATTTAAATTTAAATACTACAATTTTACAAGTAAAATTAATTAAATATTACATATATTTTGAGTTTTAGATTAAGAACTTATTATTGATTTTGAATCGATTTGCCGAAAATTATGTGAACATTAAATTTATCTAATTAATAAAAAGTATCTCTTGCGAGCTTTAGCTCTTAGTAAATAGAATTCAAAAGAATTGATATACACAAAAATATTGATATAAAGAAAAATACGAATATAATTTTTCTTAATTACAAAAGCCAAATATGCTGATATTTAAATCTAATTATATATTTAAGCCTTTACTTGAATACTACATAATACATATACACCACCATCATCCATTTTAACAATAATAGCCACTTTTATGTTAATGTATACAATGGTGTCACAGTCTATAAATAAAACTGATTATGATGGGAATTGCGAAATAGGTGACATGCTTGTTATTGACATGTGATAAATCCAATTTATTATATATAGACTCAAATTTCTTTTAATGTTCATTCGTTAGAGATTTTCCAGGATAAAATATTTTGATATTTACAAATATTTTTGATCCCTCGTTTGGACCTGCTCAGTATTAATTCAACGACACAGTTCACTGTACCTTTCTTTTATGAAAAAATCTACATCTTGACGAAACTTTTGCCTTAGTTTGTAGTGACTTACTGCTTCAGTGGTCGCGGGTTCGAGTTCGCTGGAGACATTCATTTTTGAAACACGGATGTTTGTACTCTAGTCATTATATATTTAAAGTTATATTATATATGTAGTATATGAACTATCTGGTATCCGTAACACAAGCTTCCTAGCTTACCACGGAACTAAATGACGCTTTGTGTAACAATATCCCAACTTATTTACTTATTTATTACTTTGTATCTTTGCATTTAAAATATATTATATTTATATAACCTTTATTATTTATTAATAAAATTTGTTTCAAAATGTAAGGATCATTGCAAAATATGATATAAGCCCTAACTCTCAAACTCTAAAAATGTAATGTTTCAAAATGTCGATAGAAAACATGCTTCTCAAGTGTCAAATTAAATAAACCAAGTAAAGCCAGTGGATGCTGCTAGTTCTCGCCTATATAAGAGACTTAAATTTATAGTCTTCAAGATCGAGACGACAAGTTTGACTTTCCAAAGATGCTTTTACTGAAGAAACACTTTGCTTGGGTAAACTAAATTCTAAGATAAACCTTCCCACCATTATAATTTTAGCCGTTTCGTAAACACACTGTATTTCATAAGGAAATCCTACTAAAAGTCGAAACTTGAAGCCAAAATCGTAATAACAGTTTATGTACGTACAGTTTTAGTTTCAACACTTATTTAACTGTTAAATAATAGTACAGCTACAATGTATATTACTCGTATGTATTTAAACTAAATAATTTTAATGATGTCCGCCAACACGCACTGTTCGCCAATTCGCACTAGGTCAGCGCGGTGGACTATGGCCTGATCCCCTTCGTACTGATGGAGGCCCGTGCCCAGCAGTGGAAGTAAAAAAGGGCTGAAGATATAAATATAAGATATAATTTTAATGATTTGGCGCAGGATAGTTTTCATTATTTTTGGTTTAATTGAGTCCTTGCACGATTATTACTAGCCCAAAAGTATATATCTAAATCGTATGTATAAAAGAAAGTAGAGTTAGTTACACTATTTATAACTCAAGAACGCCTACACCGATTTGGCTGAAAATTGGTGGCGAGGTGGCTTAGAACCAGGAGACGGACATAGGATACTTTTTATCCCGTTTGACTGTGTTCCCGTGTGACGTGACATAAAACGTCAAAGAGAATACAAGTAACTATAAAACTTGGTAAGACAAAAACGCATCTGACATGGAATATCAAAACGCAAATGACAGCTAAACGCAATTTTGTCTATGGTTAAGTATGGTTGAAAATTTGATAATTATAAATTTTGTCAGAAATAAATAATCACTAATACTCAGTTATTTTTATTCTGACGGAACAGACTTCGCCGGGTCAGCTAGTATTTTGAGAAAAGTAAATATCAATGTGCTTGGTTATTATGTCTTAGAAGAAGATATCTTAAAATAAGATCTCCGATAAAGAATATAATTATTACAAGGGATTTAATCTCATTTTGTTTGAGTTCGTCATTAGCTACCGACCCTTCTCCCATTATGAAACACATAGGATATAATAATCAAATCGCATACTAGCTGAATACTTGCAGGCAACTCGATGTTCGCCGATTACGCTAGATTTTTGAATGAACGGAAGTTATGTCAAGCGACTCCAGTGACGAAGGAGATCTTGCAGTTTTTTTTTGTTTTATAGAAATCAAATCAAATATTCTATAATCAAATCGACTTTTACAAGCTCTTTTGAATCGTCATTTTTACATTATTAAAATTAAATGTCAATATTAAAACTGGACTTTTACCACATAAAAATTAACATTACGACTTGCATTTCCGCCTTTAGAACGCGAGCGGAGCCGCGGATATATATAGTATAATAAATGAATGAAATAGGTGAATTCTATTCATATTTTTCTCACCAAGAATGATTCTAGCCGATTTCAATTATGATCAAACACTAGCATTATAGCACTTATAATGATTACTGTTTTACTTAATATCTTATATTTTATTACTGTCTACGAGTAACAGCTGATAATAATATTTGTACAAGTCATTCTTAAGTTCATATAACCTTGATACTAACTGCTGTTATCATATTAAATTACGAGTAATAATATTATCATTTTCTACTAGCTTTTCTCGCGGCTCCGTTCGCGTAATTGCTTTTACCTTTCTTTTATAGTAATTGAGATATAAAATTTGAAAAGGGTTTTCGAAATCCAAGTTTTCAAACATACCAACAAACTTTGCGCTTTATTATAGTAGTATTTTCGATATAACTTGAGCCAGATCGTATCTTTATTCGAATGTATACAAAATATTCATTCCCATTTAAACAAGGACGCGAGGGTATGGGATAACAAAAATCTTTGCAAACCAAATTTCACCCAAAGATCGCCACAGGGCTATCGTAAATATATAGGTAATAGGGCAACAAGGCAGTTCACCTAATACGGTCCCTTCGGGGCCGCTTGATAGAATAAACATGTTTATATAGGCTTGGTTTTTTTAAATGATTTACATAGACTAGTTTTCTTTGTGGACGAAAACCGCAATCTGAGGAACTATAAACTAGAGTATTGACCCATATACCCATAGCTGGGCACCGTTGAACAAATAATTAACTCGTTAATCGTTAATCCGTTACTTAAAAAAGTTAACTTCGTTAAACGTTAAAGCGTTACATTTCGAAAGATTTAACGCAAGTTAACGTTAATCGTTAATCCGTTAACACGTGATTATAATTGTATTTTTATATCATTGCAACAATAATGATCTACTTATAAAATCTGTTGATTTGGGTTTTAGAACTTAAAAGCTTCTTAGCATTTCGAGGAGGCGAGACCGGGATTTTCACAGGCTCAGTTCAACGCCATCAATACCCAGCCGTTTGGGACTCTACAAGAGCCACTTCGCTATCATGAGGCACCTCTCTCTGGCTCTGGGCGGACGCTGGACGTTCCTTTTTCATTTCTCCTAGTTCACCCCGATACTGATGGAAGCCGTCTCGACTTTCGGCAGGCGTTTGCCGAATGTCAGGGGCATTGAATCTCTTTGCCGGTTTTGAGATTGTGAGGTCCACACTGGCACTGTATGGTACCCCGTTTTGATCGACGCCCTCTCCGTCCCGAACGGGGTCCAATTGTGCAGTACGCAGTGGGTCCTGGCGGTGAAGGCGATAAGGGGATGACGCACGGTGTTCTTCTGGCGGGTTGTTTCACCCTGGGCATGCTCGCGGGAAACTTTCGATGTGGGATCCCTCCCGTCTAACTGACGAGGGCATGATCCGGCGATGGAGGGACCAACTGAGATACCCAGAGGCTGGCCTGGCGAAAGCTGATGCCGTTTGTCCTGTTTCACTGGGTCAGGAGGCCCACACGGTGTCATGACTTTCAGACTGACGCAGATGCTTACAATACCCTTACCTACCAAACTTTACTTAGGTACCTGGTTTCGTTTTAGTCGACGTGACGCGGTGCTTGGTAAAGAGTAGGTACTGGATTAACGATTAACGGACTTGAGAAAATGTAACGGAAGTTAACGAGTCCGTTAATTTTTTTCTAGGTTAACTTAAAAGTTAATCGTTAATCGAAATGTTAACTTCGTTAATTAACGATTAACGGATTAACGAGTTAATGCCCAGCTATGCATATACCTTTGTATTTATAGAAGATATCTATAGAAAATTTTCTGTTTATTAAACAATAATAAAAATATCATGAAATATATCGTATTCTTATTATTACGGGACCGTAAAAGTTATAAATACGAATAAACTAAAGTATTGGTATTTTTAATAATACTTATTATTTTATTATTATCTTAATCGTAAAATAGACAAAATATTTATATATAAGTTAATTTACTTTGCTTATATTATTGTATAGGTTTATAAATACTATTCATCCGAATTTCACCGCAGTCGTGTAACCATAATATAGGGCTGTATTTTTGTGCTTTATGTGTACAAGTAATATGTTTGACTCTATATTTTGCAGTGATTACAAAATGGCTTAAAGATTTTTTGATTTATACGGCTTTTGATACATTTAGATATTTCATTATTAATTGCTTATAAAAACATTGTAATCAATAAATGACTCACAAACTAACACTAAAAAGACGTAAGTTTGTATGTAGAGTAAAATCTCTAAAACTAATAATACTACTATATACGAGTAGATATTTATTATTACTGCCACAGATAAAAATTATAAGTAATCCAACTAATTAAAAAAACCAAAAACAAATTACCTATTGAGCTACCTTATTATAGGCAGCCTAATTTATTTGACACTAGCAACCCCGGGTTGCTTCACTGGGCGTAAGTTGCAATAAATCAAACAGATTTATAACTTTCTAATAAAATAAAAGTTGTCTAAGTTACTCCTTATAATATTAGCTATCTGCCAGTGAAAGTCCTGTCAAAATCGGTCCAGCCGTTTCAGAGATTAGCCGGAATACACTGACAGACAGACAAAGAAAATAATAAAAATAGATTTTTTATATTTTCTGTTATGTATGCTTATGTTTTACCAATAAAATTCTTGTCGTAATACAAAAAAAGAATAGACCCTCTAATAAAATAAAAGCCTTAATAGCATGAAACCGTTTGATTTGAAAAATCGATTGGCATTCAAATATCTCTACGACGTGAGGATATTTAATCAGAAACAAACTACTTGTACCAATTTCGTCGCATCTCCCCGCGTTTATTGCTCACATTGTTATGTCAAGTGAAAGAAAATAAATCTTACGAGACGCAACTGTATTACAATAACGTTTTGCGAATATGTTACGCGAAATATTTCTTTTGTTTTCTTCGTCTTAGTTTCCTACTATTATTTTCTTTGCATTAATTTATCTATTGTTTTAAATAAAACTGTGGTTTTGAAATAACAATTCATTTGGCTCAGTTTGCAGTGACTTTACTTGCTGTGCCTGCGGTGGCGGGTTCGAGTCGGAACTCGAGTGAGTGTGATGAGAGAAAAAGTTTGTACTCCAGTCATGAGTGTTTATATTTAATATATGTGTATATATAATGGTAGAGTATTTACTATCTGGTATCCATAATACAAGTCTAGTATCTTAATATGGTGAAAGTAGATAGTGCTTTGTGTTTGAGACCCAACATATTTATTTATTTATATATTTGTATTTATGTTTGTAAATATATATTTTTAGCTTTAATATTTATGTGGTCACAGTCTGATAATAAAGAAAGATTTTTTATTTTATCTCTCCAAACAACGATTGAATTAATCTTGCTAACATTTTCTGAGGCAAATAAAAGAAATTTCAAAGTATTACTGGCGAAATATACCTAATCAAATTTCCTGAAATTTTTTGCGGCTTCGATGGAAAAGCGAGCATTATCGGGAACGTGTGGATTATGTAGACATAACATAATTTTTTTCCGATTTTTACCTTTATAAATATGAAGACATTGTTATGTGGTTATAAGAATCCAAATTGAAAAGAAATAATAATTTGGACGATTTTTAAGCATGCTAGCCTAGCCTAGCCACTATACTAGTGATAGTTGAGTATTGCAATAAACCTTTTCTGTAATATAGTGATAGTCTGATCCATTACTTTAATCCTAGATCACAATTACTCCGAGAGATAAAAAATGTACGACCAATGCAAACATATGTAAATCGTATGTCAGTTAACAGTAAATACGCATAAAACACAACAATTCATCCTAAATAAATCATTTATTACAACTAAATTCGTGGCCGATTTAACATTCATCTCAGCATCACACTTGTTGTATGAGACTGTTAATAGGTAGTAAGTTCTGTGAATTAACGTACATAATACTACTAATACCCATAAATTAATATTTGATATAAGTTATATTGAACTTAAAGACATTTAATATTAGATAAAAAGTAGCTTAAACGTATAACAAAGATTATGTCAATATATGCATTTGCTAATGATAATGTCCTGTTACGACTAATTGCAATGTAATCTTAATTGGTACACTATTTACATTAGAATAAGTTGGGTTTGCTTCACTATTGATAGTAACACTTGACTGTAAATTAGGTACTTATTGTTAAAATGATCTAATGTCTAAGAGACTATTTGAATAAGTTACAATTTTTTTTTCATATCATCATCATCATCATCAGCCCTTTTTAACGTCCCACAGCTGGGCACGACCTCCCTCAGTACGAAGGGAATTAGACCATAGTCCACCGCGCTGGCCTAGTGCGTGTTGGCGGACTTCACAAGTATTTCTAGAACTTGCTAGGTTTTCTCAGACATTCAGGTTCCCTCACGATGTTTTTCTTTACCGTAAGACAAGTGGTAATCATGATAGAAATGATTTGCACATGAAAATATCAGAGGTGAGTAACTCGGATTCGAACCCGTATATCCCTCGGTTATCCAAGCGAGCGCGTTCCCGCTGGGCTACCGCTGTCTTTCATATAATAAATTTAAATGGTGGTCTCGAAGACTATTCTCGGGGGTCTAATTAACTTCATATTATGCAAGAAAAATCATGTTCTAAAAAACAGAAATAAACTTAAAGCAATTCACCCGCCCGCAGTTGGCTTAAAGCCTTTTACAGAAACCTCTCTCTATTTCCCCTTTGTGTAACGTTGATTTTTTCTACATGCGGCATTTAGAATTTTTATTGGGCTCTAATATTTTGTACTAGAATAAGGCTGAAAATTAAGGGCGGAAGGTTTTAACGCTTTTAAGTGTACGTCTGATGTTAAAACAGATTTGTGCTGGTACGGTTTATTTTTACTTTTTTGGTCTTATTTTATCTACTTTAAATAATCATGATCACGATCACGACGTAATATAAAAATATCTACACTAGGTAGTAAGATATCTACATAGCGGTTTAAAATGTGAAATAGGTATTAAATAAATATGAGAATGTCATTGGTTAGTCAAAAATTGCCTAAACTTTAACACTTTGTGCATATTTCATGTGTTAGTTTCGTTCAAAAAAATAGCACAGCGAGAATGTTAGTCAGAATTCGTGAATTTTACACAACAGAACATTGAACAAATAAACACACCTCGCTATCGTTTGCCTTTGACGGTATAAAATACAGTTTGCTAAGTTTTATAATTTTAAGACCAGGCAAAGGTAGAATTGAAGAGACAAATGATACATTTAACTGGGAATTTTTCTGTTTCATTTCTAAAAGTTATATTAAGTTACAAAAAACTGTTTCTACATTTATAAAATAATTTTGATCATCGCTTTAATTGCATAAGCATTGGAACTCAACAATTTTCCGCGTAATTCTTGCAAGCATTTATTTTTTAGGACATGATAAATGATGGTAATTATATGAGATATAATCTAGGTTATTAGCTGAAGCTGCTATTCTTGACTCTATTGAGTGTCTTCAAACCATAAATTACATTGAAATTCAAAATACTGTATAATGTTTAAGAAAGGATTTCTTTTAGAAAGTAGAAATTGACCCTTTACGCCTGTTAAATATTATTGAGTAATCAAATTATTATAAAGTAATAAGTAAGTTATACATCTATTCGTATAAATAAAATTGAAATTTTATTTTCAAATTAACAGCTTTTCACTTAATGCATATGAAAGTTTTTATTATACGTTACTAAGATAATAAAATTAATATTTTTTGTCTGTCTGACTATATGTCTGTTTGTTCCGGCTAATCTATGAAACGGCTGGACTGATTTCGACGAGACTTTCACTCGCAGATAGCTAATGTTACAATGAGTAACTAAGGCTACTTTTATTTTAGAAAATTTATTTATTTTAACTAGCGGAACCCGCAGCTTCGCTCGCGCTAAATATAGGGACAAACCCGAGTGAAGCGTGGGTAAGTCGCTAGTTTAAAAATATAATAAAGAGTTTTGTTTAAACAAAAGTAAATAACACATAAATAACAATAAAACATCGTTTATTTTTCAGAACAGTTTAAAATGGGTTAGTTACAAAAATCCCCAAAGTGACCAAAAACACAATACTCGATAAATAAATCTGCAGTATTCGGTCGCAGGAGATCCGATCTAATTTGTCGAACAGAGCGTACTCACTGTAGCGTAAAATTCCAAAAGAAGATTAAAGGGTTACGCTATAAGAGTAATAGTTTCATTAAAATAGAGGAATGGTTTTAATCAAGTGCTTTAATAAAATGTTAATATTGAGAACAAAATAATTGCTCGTTCTTTAGATTACGTAGTTACGCAGTGGACATCTAGTACAGATGTAGTTTTAGTATATACTATAGTTTCATTTTAAATTAAATGGGAAAATATAGCAATATATATTTTATTTTCTCCGAGGTGATTTGAATTTTGAGAAAATTGGTACTTGTATGTTCACTGGGTTAACCTATTATCATATCAAGTTTCATCGAAATCTATCTAGGGGTTTTCTTACGATGTGTTCTCAGACAAAAAGACAGGCAGACATTTTACATGAAAATGTTTTTGGTGAAATATGATTTTGTCGTAGCTGTGAGAGTATTCGTGTATTATAACATTTACGGTCGCACATCCGGAGGTCATGGGTTCGAGTCCCGGGTCGAGTGAAGATTAATAATTTTTAGTAAGCCTCGGTAAACAGCCTGAAGTTGGGAAGTTGGCGGCGGTCTGTGCCTCTGAGAGCACGTAAGCCGTCGGTCCTGCGCCTTACCTCTCACTGGTTGTGACTTGTGTCGAGTAGTCGTCCCACCGAAATATGACAGTGATAGGAATAGAGATTGCACTTGTGCACTATAATATTTCCTGCGCAGTTGGCCAGTATCAATGAGATTGGCCGCCTTCGCAAAAATCGACGTCTATTTGCGTGTAAAACATTCAATACTAACTACTAATAGATTCAGCGGGAAGATGTAATAGCAAGTTATAATGTACGAAACCCTAAAGGTGAAGTTTTAAAGAACAAATCGTACGATTTTTTCATAGATTTTTGTTAAGTTTGTCAATTAGTGTATGTTAGAGCCATTTGATTTTTTTCTTTCTGAGAAAGATCTTAAAAACTTATAATTTTTCTAACGAATTTAGTTTATAATGAAGAAAATTTCGGAGAATTTCTGTAGAAATTCTGTTCTTATTTTATTAGGATAATAATTCCGAATTTATTGAAACAAGTTTAAAAACTTATATTTGTAATAACTTACTCGAAGAATTTTTAAATATACTTAAAATGAATCAGTTAGTTTTTAGTTTTGCATTAAAACTTAGTAGTTTCTGGCCGATAAAATAAACAACTAGTACTAATATCACTAAAACACAAGTTATACATACAGATAATATTAATATTAATTCTAATTCATAATAATCCACCCAGTGCATCTGTGCGCCTTGAGCTTTTAAGTGTAAGACCCCCTTATGTTGTAAGACGTGTTCTGTCCACCACACAGCTTTTTCTAATGGGGACAGAGGTTGATCTTGCACTATACTGTGCAACTTCTTAACGTTTTCTCGGTAGCTAAAATAAAAATTTTAATTAGTGGATAACTCGAATTTGCTAATGAATAGCGACATATGTTTGTTTTAGTAAAGGCGTCATATAGGCGTAATTATCTAATTATATTTTATACTCAGATTCACACTTAGGTACGCTTACATTTTTGAGCATTCTATTTTTTCTGAAAGCTATCTGCCTGTGAAAGTCCTTTCTAAATTTGTACAGCCGTTTTAGAGATTAAAGGGAAAGACAATTACAAAAATGTAAAAATTGTGTTTATTAAGGAGTAGCCAGCCAGAGCCAAAGGACAGATTTTATTAAATGCAAGTGTATCGCATAATGGAATGTCCTTTTAAGATCATTTTTGGTTAGCAAGCATCATCCTGAAACTATCTGGTAAAATACTATTGTTGATAAAGAAACTTGCCAAAAATCAGCCCTTTTTTTCATATTTTGGCTTTCAGAGATCCAATCCAGTTGATTGAACTGTAAATTATTTATGTGTTAAAAACACATTCTTATCGTTTAATAAAATTAGTAAATTTTATATCTATAATTATATAAAAACTTGAGTAGTAAGTATCATAGTTTAAATCCGCCAACCTGCAATTGGCTAGCGTACTGGACTATTATCTCACTCCCTCGTATTAAAAGAGACCCCGTGCCCAGCAGTAAGACGTTAAAAAGATCTAAACATATACGAGTACATACCCATATACTAATTACCTTGGATTATTAACAATAGTAGTGATGGCAGTTCTTAAATCTTCTTCTGAGAGCGTTTCGAAATTAAGTTTAATACCTATATTAAGCTTAGTATAATGTTCAGTGTTAAACCATTGATCTACAAGCATCGGTACTCCAATTAAAGGCACCCCCGCAGTAATAGCTTCATCAGTTGATTGTAAGCCACCTTGCGTTATGAAAAGTTTAATTTTAGGATGTTCTGAAATATAAAAATTGATTTGCTTTATTTTCAATAAATTCCTGAGATTAACGCGTTTAAACAAACAAAAACACTCTTTATAATGTTAATATAGATGAAATATGATATACGTATGCAATATATGTGTATGTAATATATGTGTATGTGTGTGTGTGTGTGTGTGTGTGTGTGTATGTGTGTGTGTGTGTGTGTGTGTTTTAGTGTGTGCGTGCGTGCGCGCATATGTGCGTGCGTTTGTACGTGCGTGCGTGCCTGCATGCGTGCGTGCGTATTCAAGGTTAGGTATTTTTGCTATACTTCTGCGATAAAAGTGAAAACAGTTTAACGTAGGTAGTCTGAATACAAAAATTAATCAATCCAATAGTCAATACAATAGAAAATTACACGGCTCTTTTCTTACTAAAACTATTAATTTGTAATCGTGAACTACTTTCAATAAAACTATCTTTTCAGTTTTTTCTAGGTTTATTTAGATTTTTGGTTTCTATTGTTTCGAATGCTTTATAGAAATCATGGTCACGGGAGAGACAATCCTTTTAGAGGTCTCAAAGGCGTTTTATAAAGTTGTTACAGACAGTCTAGACTAGTCAGAAGTCAGACTTTTGAAATATTCAGGTAAATCTAAAGTATTATTGCGTTTAATATTATTGTAAGTATTATGATGTGAACTGATTTCGTTGTTTCTATTTATGTAGCTCAAATATAGTCTCGTCAAAATACATTGCTAATTAGAGACGATGCCGAGCGGAGCGACGTTGAGTCAGTAAAAAAAAATAGTAAAAAAATTATAGTATCTAATAATATATAGGTAAATGCGTAACCTTTAATTAAAACCAATTATACGAGTACTTGTCTTCAATTCTAAAGTGACAAAATTGTAATCGTTTCATTGTACTAAGCATGAGTACTAAAACGTAAAACTATGTTGTGAAAAAGTAATATGAAATAAATACATACTTAGTAAATCAGCTTGTGGATACCATTTAGCAATTTTTATATTTTTAGGACAATCTAAAAACTCTTCATTATCCCATTTCATTAAAATATCATATGGTAGCTGAGAAAATACATTTATAAATACATTTAATTTCTCAGGAGGTAAGAAGGATGGCTTTACATTTGTACCAAAACTCATATAAATGACACCATTTTCAGAGGAATCTAGAAACGATTTTAAATCCTAAAAAATATAATAAAATCTTTTTAAAATACATTTTGTGAATAAATTAAATATATGTCAATAGTTAATTTTGAAATGTTGGATGTAATTTTCACTCTGGAAAAATATTTTGTTATATTTTTAAATAAAAATGTAAGAAAATATCTATCCTTAAATTTAAACCTTTAATAAATTTAATACAAAAATTTTGAACCAAAAAACTTTACTAGGAACGCTTCGTCTATTATTATTAGTGTTCGTTATTTTTTTATTCGAACACAATAATATTTATAAAAGATTGTTATGTTTATTAAACAAATTACCTTTGGTAATTCCTTTGGTTGATTCTGATGTAATCCTCCTAAATATACAATATTGGATGGAACAGGACGATTAAGGTCCCAGAGAGGATTTACGTTCAAAAACAGCAAGGGAACATTTTTCTTCAATTCAGACCTGTCAGGTATCAACGGGCCAAACAGGTTTTTTAATATTTTGTTTTCTGTCACTTCTAATTCATCATATGAGTTCATATGTGCATAATGCAATTTAAACTGTGACATTTTTTCCCATATGGTCATGTTGTAAAACTTTTGTGAGATTGGAGACGGATAAATCAGTGGATGTGAAGCAGCACCCATAGCTTCATACGTACCTACTGATGTTGCCAAAGAACTAAATTCAATTGTTGGTGCATCATATAAATAAGAAAAGCTCCACGCTAGACTGACACAAGATTCTCTAAATATTAAATCAAATTTCCTCTGTTTATCAAGTATAAGTTTTTTTACTTCAGGTGTACTTACTTGTGCTTCAAATACTGCTGCTAATAATTTTAGTCCCAGTTTGACTTGATCAGCAAGATCATCTGAGTTACCTTTTTCGGCTTCCACAAATGTATTCCATATTTTGTAGGATATATCGTGAACATCAATTTCTGTTAGATTTTTAGGAGCTTTGCCCTTCGAATATGCTGGATCTGGTGTTATCACAGTAACTTCATGTCCACGCTTAGCCAATTCTTGCATAAGAGGACGAAACACTACTTGATGACTAATTGATGGTGTAGGAAACACTCCTAATATTCTTTTTGATTGATTTGCAGGTATAAAATAGAATAATAGAATAAGAAATTTAAACATTTTCTTTGTTAAATCAAAATACTAAAGTAACTTAATAGAGAGAGACTCAAAAGTTACGTAAAATAATTTTATAATAACTTTATTTAAAATATAGGCTGTCTAAATAAACGATTATCGTGGCGTATGTTTCACTATCTTCATTGAAATACAAGTAAATTTTAATATTCGTTATATATTATTGTTATATAACACTAGTTTTTCAAACGGATTCACTTATGAATTTATATTTCATAGACGACAAAAAAATAGTTAAATGTTCCAGCTGTTATATTTTATATGTAGTAAGCTTACATGTCGAATCGATATATCTAGTAGTAGGTTAGTAGTTTGGACGTTCGTTCGGTGTTTAGTAACAAAATTATTTTCTTACAATAACTATTGTTCGTATTAAAACAATATTTAAAATTATTACCGCTGTCATTATTAAAATAAATATATTATATTTGGATTAATCAAGTTAATATGTGCTGTCATATTAATCAGAATTGTTAGAGCATTAGTGTCGCCTTGTAACCAAACTTTTCAATATTTTAAGCACTCGTCTTATTGAAGATAGTCTTTATAAGAAATCAAATTTCACACCAAGAATAAATTTAATAAGGAAAATAGAAGTTAGAACAACTTTTAAAAGAAGGGTTCAAAGTAAAATTTTTAGTTAGACCTATCACGGTCTGCTCATGGGACTATGTCAAAAGTACTGTTGGTCACGTTCGTGAACAATTTCGAACTTAGTTAATAAATATTTACTCACAGTCAATTTTACTCCATAATATCTACTTAGATATTATAATAATATCAAGTTAAAACAATTAATGTACCTACCACATTATCTAGATAAGTGGAAAGATTGATTGAGAGCTGCAAGAAAATATATCATTCTTTAGAAATGGTATACTGTTATTATCCAGCTTTTTCTTCAATTATGCTCTTATCTATATCATTTAGAGTATATAATATCAATTTGTACATTACTTTATATATTATATTAAATCTTTTATTAAAATCGGCAAGCTATTATAATTCATAAAAATTTCCATATTGATGTATAATTGGAAGTTAATTGTCTTAGGAATGATATCTTATCTAATTATACAAAGAAAAAGCTCCCATATCATGAAATATCGAAAACTAAGAAAGATAATGAAACTTATTAAAAATTAATAAAGATGAAATTTGGCAGGGAGGTAGTTTATAATTAGTACAAGTCCAATATGAACAGATTTTATGACAGGGTCGGATCAAGGAGGTCTAAACTCTAAAGGCTCTCGCAAGTTTGAAATTCCTTCATTTATGTTACCAAACCTGGAGACATCTGGGAACGAACACGAGTGAACCGAGGGTGAGTCGCTAGTATGTATATATTCTTCTCTTGATTGCGGTTAAGTTCATATAATCTATTTCAAATAACTATATATACACAGTTGCTCAAATATGCTTATTTTCTTAGCTGTTTTACTTACAATAACGACGTTGTATAAATAATAAATATCTTTAGGCCACGATGTCGAAGGTACATAAGTACCACAGTTGACTTTTTCCATCAAACCTGACTGGTGAGACGAAAAACAAATACCCCCCACATACTCGTACAAATATTTAAAATTTTGAATGTCCATAGTGTTGGAATAAAACGGTTGAAAATTTGTATATTCTAGAAAAAATACATTTTTAGGAATAAAAATATGACTAATGTATTGATTATTATACGAGTATATATAATATAATTAAAATCTCAGTTAAAATATTGTCAAACCAAATTATACTTATCTGCATACTTTCTCCTACGAGTTAAGTTAATTTTCATTATTTTATTAATGCAAAATTTATGGAAATGTACATTTTTGTACTTCTTATTTTTAGACATTATGCTACACGTACGTACATACGTACTTTGTGTATTCTATCCGATATAATGTGTATTGTGTAATATTAATAAATGAACAAAATTTCAAGGTATATTTGTGCAATAAACAGCTGTTCCACATTTACTCATCATTACTCATGTTTTACATTAATGTTTATTTTTCATTGCATATTGAAGTTGCAATAGTGTATTCTATAATTACTCACTCACAAGTAAAAACTTATATTAAAACTGTTTCCCTCAGTAGAAGCTAGGTTTGGGATATATTATATTCACTTTCTTTCTTCTTCTGTAATTAACAGCTTTACTTGTAAAAAGGACTCATATTCAAATTATACAGATGTTCGCGTAAACTGACGGTACAATAAGTAAGTATAAGTGTAAAAGTAAGCGATATCAATCTATGTGGTGGAACCATTACTCTTTTTCCAGGTGAAATATTTTTTGAAACCTTAAACCTTCATTATATACTATTATCAACTCAATACATTTTTATAATAGAACGACTAGCACTAGACTTTCATTTCTAGCTCATCATAGAAAACAAATGGTCTAAGAGCCGGTGGAAGATCGACCTTCACCGACCTGATAACCAGATGAGACATATTTTTTATCAAATATAATTTATAAATAAATATGCCTATAATTACTTGCCTATCTGAAAGTGCTCATGGCTATTTTTAATTAAATTAACTTTAATCGATTTTTTTTTCATCACTTTCATTCTTTTGATAACCAAATGAATTTTATTTCACTGTTAGTTTTTAACACACAGAATATGCCTCAGTAGGCTTGCCTACTCATTTTTGTGTATAGCTACCAAAGCCCATGTAAACAGGTAAGTCAATATAGGTGACTCCATAGTTCTGCTAACTTATCGAAAGTTATATCAAATTTTAGACTATTTTATTACAAAATCAGTCATATAGACTTGCCTGCAAAAATCATACTTAAAGCACTGTTGCCCAGCTAAAAATAGCCATGAGCACTTTCAGATAGGCAAGTAATTATAGGCATATTTGTTTATAAGTTATATTCGATAAAAAATATGTCTCATCTGGTTATCAGATCGGTGAAGGTCGATCTTCCACGGTCTCCTCTACTAAAATGTATAATTTAATTTCACCTATGACATTTTTTTCCACGACGTCATGTTGTAAAAGTTTTGTAAAATTGGAGAAGGATAAATGAGTGGATGTGAAGCAGCGCCTAGATTCATACATACCGACTAATCCAGCCAAAGAACTAAATTCAATTATTGGTGCGTCATTCAAATAAGAAAAGCTCAACGCTAGTCTGGCACAAGATTCTGTAAATATTAGATCGAATTTCTTCTATTTATCAAATATTAGTTTTTGTAGTTCAGGTGAACTTACTTGTGCTTCAAATACTCACCACTAATAATTTTAGTCCTACTTTGACTTGATTTGCAAGATTCTCTGAGTTGCCTTTTTCGGTTTCCACAAATGTATTCCATATCTTGTAGGATATATCGTGAACATCCATTTCTGTTAGATTTTTAGAAGCTTTACCCTTAGAATATGCTGATCTGGTGTTATCACAGTAACTTCATGCGCTTAGCCAATTCTTGCATAAGAGGCCGAAACATTACTTCATGACTAATTGATGGTGTAGAAAACACTCCTAATATTATTTTTGATTCGTTTGTAGCAATAAATAAAAATAATAGTATAATAATTTTATACATTATAATTGTTACTACTATTGTAGCAGTATTATTGATATAAATTACATGGTAATATAATTTCCGGCAACAACTTTCCGAACGCATCCACTTATGAATGTATATTTTGTATACGATAGCACAATTAGTAATTACACGATCCAGCTATTATAATTTAATTTAATTTGCAAATAAGACTTTGCTAACAATTTAATTTTTTTTATAGATAAATAAATATGCTGGGACATGATTTCACACAGCGCCATCTAGTTCCGTGGAAAGCTACGAAACTTGTGTTGATACCAGATAGTTGATATACTACATAATACATAAGTTTTTTAAATGCATACATATTACAAATATAAACACCTATGACTGGAGTACAAACATTCGAGTTTAAAAAATGAATGCCCCCAACGGGACTCGAACCCGCGGCTGCTGGCGCAATAAAGTATGATTACTACAAACTGCGCCAAATGTTACCATTTTAATTCAATAAAATATTTACGTAAATGTACGCTAAAGTATTATTCAAAAATTTACCTTTAACATTACTGTCGATTTTAAACCAAATTACGACATTTAACTATATTATAGGAAACATTCCGAGAAACTCTAGTTAACAAAATCGTATTTGTTACCGAGATTTTAATATTAAACACAGGAGTTTTCAGGGCTTTAATACAAAGTGATCAAAGTAAAATAATCAACTATGTACGAGTCTAATCTATCATGGTCTATTTGTGATATTTGTTTGGCTGTGCTACGACTACTGTAGGTCATGTTCGGGAACAACGTTCTTAAAATCTTTTTTAAGAGTCAATTTTACCTACTCCAAGTAGGTAGCTATTATAAATAATATCCAGTCATTTAGGTAATTAAAGTATTACATTACCTAGACGCAACAGTACAGTTACAAATTATTGTCTATGTTTTACAACCTGTATATTACAAGCATATTTTATAAGACGTTTCTGAGGGTTCTGTACCTCAAAAAATGATTCAGATTTTATCACTTCGTTTTTAATCTGTCTGTTTGTCTGTCAAGATATTTTTCTCGGGATTTGGACGTATCAAGTCCACGATGTCGGGCTTTACGTCACGGTTTTTATTTCAAACAGGTCAACCTGTGTAAGAAAGTGAAACACCCCACACACTCAATCAATACATATTTAAAATTCCGAATGCCCATAATGATCGGTTTGAACATTCAATGACACTTTATAAAATTCATAATAATTCGTTTTCGGGATAAAAATATTAATAATATTTATATCTCGACTCTCATAGTAAAAATAATGTAAAATACAAATAACATCCGCATTCCTTAACGTCTGAAGAGATTAATCATAATATAAATATCACTATACGTATCATGATTTATACATTTGCAACACGTGTTATGTGACGTCATGATGAACTTTATGTATTATTATCATCACATAAGGAAGGACAAATTTTCTAGAGATTCCTCTCTATGTAACCGCTAATTTTATTTTTACATTGATATTTTTATTCTATTTTATTTTATTGATATCAGTTCATTTTTCGTTGAATTGTTGCGTGTTGTTTTTTCATTGAATATACTATAGCTTAGTTCATGTATTCTATTGTTACTGCACTAGTTAAAAGTAGTAACTGCACTAGTTAAAAGTGTATGCTTGTAGCATACACTTTTAACTAGTACAGTTTTGCTCACACCTAGGAAGCATAGTTTGATAGATTTTCAAAACGTCTCTGTTCTGTTATCATAAATTGGTTAGCATAGTATATAAAAATTATTTACATTATAATTTTTATCTTTATCTTTGCTAATAGTTCAATAGCAAACGACGGCTATCGTATCTGATAACATTTGATTAGATTTATATATATAGTAAATGAAAACTAGCAATCAGTTTTATAAACTTTTCAAACTTAGTATTTTCAAATAAGTTTACAAATAATTCACAAAGAAGTATTTTTGTTTGTGAAGGATAAACAAGAAGTTTGCTTTAGATAAATATAGTATTTATTTATTGTATCATAAACTAAACGTTCCTAAGGACAAACCGAGGTAAGCGACGGCGAGTCGCTTTAAAGATAGTATACTGTAATGCTAGATTAAATAAAATATTATGCAATTTAAGATTTTCGTTAAATAATTAGGTAAGGATATTTATTATTGAGGCATATTAATAACATATAGTTAACACATGCTACGAGGACTAAGAGGTACACCGTACAATGTACCTATATTCATCTATACCTATATTCATAGGTATACCTATGTCAAGTTACCAATATTTTACGAAATGCATATGACAGCACTTGCCATACATTTTATAAGAACAAAGTTATAAAATTTCTGTCTGTCCATCTAATTATTCGAGCTGATTTCGACGGGACTTATTCTGGCACACAGCAGATGTTTTAAAGAGTAACTTTAAACACTCTTATTTTATAAAAGAATAAGATTCTGCTTAATAAAAAATAAAACATACTACTACACTGGTATAAAATATGTTACAGTAGTTACTCGCAAGACAAACCTTTAAAAATACTGAAATAATTTAATATGAAAATTTAATAGTAATTTAAAATGGCGAAAATAAAAATACGTAAGGAGTTAATCATTATAATATGTCATAATACAAAACATAATGGTGACATTGTATCTACACATACAGATTTTAGTTTTTCTTAATTTTTGATTTAATAATATTTAATTTTGACATGGCGTAATATAGAAGAGACAATACAAATACAATAATTGTCATTGTTACGCCTACTAAAAATATTACTAATTTTAACTCATAGTATTCAGTCAAGGGCATATGGGCAGCAGGGGTCTTTAGATGCAAAGCACCGCCGTGTCGTAGAACATACTCTGTCCACCACACTGCACGCTCTAGAGGCGACTGGGGTTGATCATGCATAATATTGCGAAGTTTAACAATATTTTCACGATAGCTGAAATGAAAATGTTATTTAAAATGGGTATTTGGTATTAAATCTATTGTAAAAAAGTTAAATTATTTCACAATCAGACACGTTTCTTATCCTAGGCAACCAGTCATGAGACTCCAAAAAGATTATAGAATTCTTAATCTATCATATAAGATTATAAACTTCTATAATCTATCATACTTTCTTTTGTAGTTGGTTGCCTGGAAGAGATCGCTGTAAGCGATAAGGCCGCCTGCTGTGCATCTTTTTTATGTTTATTTTAATTTTTTTTATGTTATATTTCTTCTGTTGGTGTACAATAAAGTGTATTATTATTATTATTATTATTATTAGAATATGGGGATACCGAGAATATAAAATATAGGACTGGTTCATGACAGGAAAAATATAACAAAAATATTATATTAGTTTTTTTCATGGTAAAAAGGGGGCAAACGGGCAGGAGGCTCACCTGATGGGAAGTGATCACCTTCACCTATGGACATTTGCAAGGCTTGCAGATGCGTTGCCGGTCTTTCAGGAAAGTGAGGGAGGAGGGAGGGAAGAAGGAGTTAAGAGGGAGGGGGAACGAAGAAGGAGGATGAATGGAAGAGGGAGGGAGGGAAGGAGAGTGGGCCTCCTGGACACTCATTCACCGGACGAAACGCGACAGCATAGCTGCCACTTCACGCCGGTCTTCCGTGAGAGAGTGGTACTATACGGGGCTAGCCGGCCCATTCGGCTGCTACCCGAAGGTAACAAGCAAACCACTAATTATAAATATAATAATAATTATACATATACACAGTTTATAATTCTAATGTACATGACACGCGTTTGGCACACTTTTTAGTATTAGATGATGAAAAAAATATGTGATAAATCTTAATTTTTCCGTGTCTTTAATTTTATAAGTAATATTTATTTGTTTTAAGTAATAATAATGTCCTCATGGCCGATTTTTGTAACGGTAGCCACCGTTACCAAATTCAGCCATTTTAGATTTTACTGAAACTAGCCGCAGCAGAAACGCAGTAGATTATTATAGTGACACAGAAGTCAGAAACGAAGTACATTTAGTTTTAAGTAATACTTGCCTTTTGTCACTAATAACATCTTGTATAGATTTAATTAAAATTTCTTCTGTTAAGGTTTCCATTAATAGATTTTTTCCTATTTTGAACTTAACATACTGCTCAGCATTAAACCATTGATCACCGAGCATGGGTATAGCAAGAAGTGGAACAGTTGCGGTTACGGCTTCATCTGTCGATTGCAATCCCCCTTGTGTTATAAATAATTTCACATTTGGATGTCCTGAAATGTAAAGAAATACATAAATTTATATTTTGAATTCGAATTTTTGTTTTTATGGATTTTAGCATTGACTTCCAAAATTTTATATAACTACAGTAAATAAAAAGTACAATTCGGTATTTTTTACTACTTTCTACAGGCTTAAAGACATAGTACGGAATTGATATTAAACATTATGAATAACCTGAATATATCTCAGTTCTTATAAATGCTCTGACAGATAAGTTAATAAAGGTGCTTACGTAAAAGGTCAGATTGGGGTAGCCATTTAAAAGTTTTAACATTAGCACTGCGTCCCGGAAGTTCTTCTTTTTCCCATTTAAATAATATATCATATTTCAATTGAGAAAATACGTCTGTAAATATTTTTAATTTTTCTGGTGGAAACAATGATGGTCTGACATTAGTGCCAAAGCTCACGTATATGACACCATGTTTTGAAGAATCCAAATAAGATTGCAGGTCCTGGTAAAAATTGGTAAAAAAGGTATAAAATTCTTAGTTTTGAGCAAAAACAATTAAAATGTATCAACATAAGTTATTGTTGTAACATTAAAGTTACTTCTACAATATATTATATAGATCGACTAACTTTTAATAGAAAAAATGCCTAATAGGTATTTTTCTGCTTAGTATTACACAAACATGCTAAATGTATTCCTAGTAACAGCAAAATTATAATTAATATATAAAATATTAATATCAATAATGAACTATGTCTTTTAATTTTATATAAATGTGCATTTATTAGTAAATTGTTGTTATACCTCTGGAAGATCTTTTTTCTGCTTCTGATGTAGACCCCCTAAGTATACTACATTAGGTGGAACTGGTCGATTTAAATCCCACATTGGATGGACATTTAGGAACAACAGGTGTATATTTTTTTCTAAATCAGATATATTTGGTATATGAGGTCCAAAATAACTCTCTAATACTTCTTGTTCTGTAGGCACATGTTCCCATAGTAATTTATCTATAGTAAAATGAATGTATAACTCCGATAATTTCTCCCATAGAGTCAAATTGAATATTCTTTTATGGAATGTATGTGGATATAGGAGAGCATGAGTAGCCGCGCCTATCATTTCGCAATTTCCAAATAAACCACTTAAAGAGCTGAAGGCAATAACTGGTACTTTATATAAATGAGAAAATATCAAGGCAGGCCTTACTAATGATTCCACAAAAATTAAATCAAACTGTCTATTTTTATCATTAATAAGTTTTTTTACTTTAGAAGACTTAAGTTGTTCTTCAAATATTTTCATCATTAAATCTGGTACGAAATTCATTAATTTTATCTGATCACTTACGTTACCATGCTTCTTTAAAAACTTATACCATTGTTCATAGGATATATCGTGAACATCTATTTCTGTAAAATTTGGTGGAGTTTGACCTTTAGGAAATGCTGGATCTGGTGTTATAACAGTCACATCATGTCCTCTTCTAGCAAGTTCAATCATTACAGGTCGAAACACTACTTGATGACTTATTGACGGTAACGGAAACACACCAAGAATTTTTGCTGAATCACTGCTATAAATTAATGCCGCTAAGCAAATTATTAACTTTGACGTGACCCACATTTCAATGATGAATTTTGTATATAAATGATCAGCAATTGAAGGAACATATTGTAATATATATACATACAAGTTTCCGGGGTCATTTTAATGTAGAGAATTCGAGTACTCGTGTACGATAACATTATCATTCGTGACGATGATACGTTGGTAGCGTTGTATTTATTTCAAGTGGATTATGCGCAGAAATTTAATATGTACGTTTTCAAAACATTTACAAGAGCTTTTTAAATATGGAATTCTAAACTTATTATTAATTTAATTATTTAAAGATAAAAAATTACTTATATGAGAATAAATAAACAATATTTTATTAAAACATTTCACTACTAAGTGAAGGCCTTCCTTGAGATATATCCTTCAAACAAACATGGCTAGATTTCTGAGGCAAGTTCCTGAGGATGTGTTTCTTCATCGTAAAACAGTATAAAAAAAATCAGCTTACACCCCATTTAAAAATCCATTACTCGTTGTTCAATTGTCTATTACATACGATATATACGTGATTTAATGATTAACAATATTATAATTACCTACTTGGTGTAATTAAATAATATATCATTGCCTTAAAGTTTTTTTCAGCTCTTTTCTAAGTCCCTATTATCGACACGGCCTCTTCACATAAGACTCAAAACAAGTCACAAGTATTTTTTTTAAGCAGCAGTTCCTTTTTTTTAATTAGTGCATGTAAATTGTTAGCCAATGTTAGAAACACCTATAAGTGATTAATATAATATGAGAACTATTTTTTTATGAATGTTTTTTTTTAAATTTATTATATATGTTTTGTTGCTGGTGTTTTTATAAATAAAAAAAACTTGTTAGGTTTTATCAGACATGCAGGTTTCCTTAACTGTGTTTTCACTAACCGATGAAACCTGGAAGTTGAACCCGCTTCATTCGGTTTCCCAAGAGCACGTTACCACTGGACTATTCCCGCCTCAATATATTAGATGATAAAAGTTGTATAAACATTTTCATATTCGTATTTTTGTTTACATCTAAATGTTATCATAAGATTATTACGTTATATAATATGTATGTATAGTTACTTAAGAATATTGTAATATGAAATATTATAAAGGGAACAAAAATCAGACCTACATAATATCCACTATCGATCAAAATATATATTTTTTATTATACTTTAGTATAATCAAACGAGCTCTCAACTAAAATAAAAATATAATACTACTTTAATAATTTTGAAAGCAATATCATAAAAACGCGTTCTCCATGAAAAAAATATTTTCTAATACTGTTTTAGCCGGTTTATTTTTCTGTTTGTTTTACATATACTTATATTTAATGTAGAATTTTATATGGAATTTTATACGGTACCTATAAGGGTTCATTTACACGAGCGGCACGTTGCCAACGATTGATCGGCTCTTACCGCCGACTAGTTTACCTTTGCCGCTGGCAACATTCCGCTCATGTGAATGAGCCCTAAAAGAAACAGATGTGAGACGTATCTATGAGATTAGACGAAATGAACACAATGTTTGTTTGTTACGTCTAATCTCCGAAACTTACGCTTTTTGTTAAGGTTCTGTTAAAAATTAACGTAACTAGACGTCGAGGGTGAGTCGTAATTAATGTAATATTATCAATATTTTATAATTAATAAATTTTGCATACAAAAAACAATATAAAATACTAATAATATATACATACTATACATATGTATCTATCAAAGTATATTTTGTGCAGTATACGGATATTTAAAGTTTCAATTTACACAAACAACAAAAAACAAACCTAATTTTTCTTGTTCTTAACTTTTAAATTACCACTTTTATATTTCGATACAATATAATATAATAGATATAATACAAACACTGTAGTCATAACCAGCGTTCCTAATAAAATTACTACTAATTTTAATTCATAGTATTCAGTCAGGGCCATGTGAGCAGCAGGTGTCTTTAGATGCAAAGCGCCGCCGTGTCGTAGAACATACTCTGTCCACCACACTGCACGCTCTAAAGGCGGCTGGGGTTGATCATACATAATGTTTCTAAGCTTAATAATATTTTCACGATATCTGAAAAACAAAAATATATTAAATCCATTGATACCAGATTCCAGATTACAGTAACACAAGACTGTGTTATGTGTAACGCAGTAATAAAGATTTGTTTCAATGTAAGCTACATGGTTTATGCCTATGGCAACATATTTTGTATGAGACTTAACTAACATCTACTATAAGAAACATTTATGTATACGTATGTAATATGTATGTATATTCTTAAAAGTAAAAGGCATGAAGATTCTGATTATGAAGGTACAGATGAAAGGTTCTGAGTTGAGTCCCACTTAACACCTACGAGTAAGTCATATTTCATCTAAGTACTAAACGTCCGATCAGCTTTATTGAAAAAACATAATGCATACCTATTATCACTAAGTATATCTCGTATAGCCTTAGATAAAGTTTCTTCTGTTAAAGTTTCCATTAACAACTTTTTTCCTATATTAAGCTTAACATACTGTTCAGCATTATACCATTGATCTCCAAGCATGGGTATAGCCAGTAGTGGAACAGCAGCAGTAAGAGCTTCATCTGTTGACTGCAAGCCTCCCTGGGTTATAAACAATTTCACATTTGGATGTCCTTAAACGTAAAATTTAGTACTCATAATATTTTTTAGGCGAAACAATCAACTAGCAATACCCGCGGCTTCGCCCGCGTTCATTTTATTAATCACTACTAATCTTTATTCGATCAATCGCAATCGGTTGAACTGTAGATTGCCTGAAAGTTCTTCAAAATTACTCCAGCTATTTCAAAACCCAAGGTTAATAAACTATATCATTATCAAACTAACTTTATCATTATCAAAATCGAGATGGAATCTTTAGTTTTTAGAACTTTTGTCTGTCTAATATTTACCTTATAATACTGTCTAAGCTCTGAGAAGTATAATAATCTAACAGTAAAAATGAACGTATGTAAATTTTTTGACTTAATTAGATATTTATAAATTTAGACAATAAATGACATAATATTCAAGGGTCTGGTAGTAATACTGTAAATACTTACGTAGTAAATCAGATTGCGGTAACCATTTCGAAATCTTCACATTAGGACTACGTCCCGGAAGTTCTTCTTTTTCCCATTTAAATAATATGTCATATTTTAATTTAGACAATACATTAGTAATCACCTTCAATTTTTCTGGTGGAAATAGCGATGGTCTAACATTTGTTCCAAAGCTTATGTATATGACGCCATGTGTCGAAGAATCCAGATAAGATTTTAGATCCTGAAAAAGTTATTTCCTTTCTTTACATTACTCAATGATACTTATTTAGAAATGAAAGAATATGTTTTTGTGTAAAATACAATAAAAATGTAATAAAATTGTAAAAAATAATTGATAGAAACATATTTTTATCATAATTTCATGTTAACTTTAAGCAATGATTCTAAATTTTATAATTATTCATGATACCTATATTATTCATAATTTATGGCTGATGCTAGTCGTCTGCTAGTTGGACGAGTAAAATAATTTAGTCGTCCAACAATTGTTGGATGACTAAATTATTTTAAAGGCTGTTGCTAGTCATCCGATAATCGTATTAATAAAAAATATATTATTCGTCCGACTATTGTCGGTTTGTACGAATATCTATCACTTCTTTGATTTCTAATATAAAATAAGCGATTTTTATGTGCAGGATATAATAACCTAGGATAACCTATGCCAAAAATAAAAAAAAAATAACCCTAACCTACCGAGCTGATAATTTATTATTTAGATCCCACCCACTTTTAATAAGTCCAAGAATTTTTATATGTAAAAGAGCTGGCTCTATAGAGTCGTCCTATGAAATTTACGTTACTAACACTCCCTGAGAGTATGTACCTACATCAAAACAATGTACAAGAAAATGGTATTTTGTAAAAAGTACTACAGAAACGTCCGCAATTGCATTCACGAGTATTTTAAAACTTAAAAAACTAATTGATTTCTCTTTTAGCCATTTAAGAAGCAAAAAATTCTCAGTCGCGATATATCAAACACCAATTGTCGGACGAATAATATTTAAATTATTCGTCCGCTTATCGGATGAATAGACACTTCGATAATTTATATAATAAAAATATGTATTAGATATCCTTAATTTTATATAATACCAAATACCAAGCCACCACTGTGTAATCCACTTAATACAGAAAATAATCCGTTTTATGTATGAAGTTAAGAAGTATGTTAGATACTTCGAAACCAAAATATTAATAACAGCGTGAAAGAAGAAAATGTATTTTAAATGTTTCGCATATTATATAATATATTTAGTATGGATTTTGACGAATCCTTAAGATTAAAATAAATATAATTATTTATTTTTTGGGATTTTATGCAAAATATTGGTATGAAATTACAATAATATTATGATATTATAAAACCGTCGTACCTGTGGCAGTTTTTTTTCTGGTTTCTGATGTAAGCCTCCTAAATATACCACATTTGGAGGAACTGGTCGATTGCAGTCCCATATCGGATGCACATTTAGAAACAACATATGTATATTTTTTTCCAACTCGGAGTAATCTGGTATATGATGTCCAAAATACTTCTTTAGCGTTTCTTTTTCTTCTGACTCGTGGCTCAAAAACATATTTTCTAATGTGTAATGAACACGTAACTCGGATATTTTCTCCCATAGAGTCAAATTGAATAATCTTTTATGTAATGGATTGGGATAAACAAGTGCATGAGAAGCCGCTCCCATCATTTCAAACGTATTGACGATACCACTCAGAGAACTGAATGAAATAACTGGTACTCTATATAAATGAGAAAATATTATGGCAGGCCTCACTGATGATTCTACAAAGATTAAATCAAATTGTCTACTTTTATCATTTATTAGTTTCTTCACTTCAAAAGACTTCAATTGTTCTTCGAAAATTTTCATTATCAAATTTGGTACTAATGCCATCAATTCGATCTGATCACTTACGTTTCCATGTTTCTCGAAAAATGTACTCCATATTTCATAAGATATATCGTGTACGTCTATTTCTGTAAAATTTGGTGGGGCTTGGCCCTTAGAAAATGCTGGATCTGGTGTTATGACAGTAACTTCATGTCCTCTTCTAGCCAATTCAATCATAACAGGCCTAAACACCACTTGATGACTTATTGACGGTATTGGAAAAACACCAAGTATTTTTGCTGAATGGCCCTTATAAATTGTTGTCAGAGCGACAAATAATAATTTAAGTATCCACATTCTTACAATAAATGGAATATACCATTGATGGACTTTTAAAGATTATACTGTATTTATAATATTCAAAGTGCTTTTATTGTGTTTAAGTGAAGCGTTTCACGATAAAGTTTATCTGTTATGATACTCGTAATTATGCACAGTATATTGTACATGAACATTTCCTTATTTAAAGTGTATTACCTACATGCAAAAGCTTAGAATACAATTACTTAAATATGACGATTTTTTATATTTTATAAGTCTGTATTAATTTTTTTATGCATATACCTAAGCATTTTCCGCGGCTTCGCACGCGATATAAAGACAGGAAATTAAATTTTTCCTCCTATTGGTCATAGCGTGATGTAATATAGCCTAAAGCCTTCCTCGATAGACGGACTATCCAACACAAAAATAATTTTTCAGTTCGAACCAGTAGTTTCTGATAAAAGCGCGTTCAACGAACCACACAAACAAACAAACAAACTCTTCAGCTTTATAATATTATTAGTATAGATTAAAATTTTCGATATATTCAGCTTAATCTTAAAACAAGGCCGTAAATGGATCACTAGTCGTAGATTGATCGTAACCTATTAGTATTATAAATGCTAAAGCTTGTATGAATTTTTTACTCAATCACTCCAAGCCGTCTGGAAGAATCTGAATGAAAGACATAGAGATAAGCTATAATCTGGAATAGCGAACATATTTTGTAAAAATATACGAATCCCGTGGGATACTTTTGTTTTTGTTGTTAACTAGTAACAATCCCGAGCAAAGTTAGGGCTAGTCACGAGCCTACTAATATATTTGTCTCTGTTATCTGACAATTTATCTTGAGAAATATATAATTATGATTTTCCCGTCGATTTTATTAGTTTTATATTTATGATAGTGACGTAGATTGTCAACTTTCCCAACCCCTATTATTTACATCAATATTTATTTTCATTTTCAACCCATTAACAAAAGAATTAAATCATATTTATTCCTTAAATAAACTAAAACTTAAGCGGTAAATCCCTAAGTAAAATAATTATGTAAATAATGAAAAAAAACTCAGAAAATATTATCTTACCCATTTTCTAATTAAAAATAAATCTTTATCTCATCGTACTCTATTCTCTCTCAAATTAAAACAAACAAAGCTAAAATGTACCTTAGGATTGTCAGCTTTTATTGTATTTAGAAGATTTGGGTATCTACTTATTGTCTTCGCGTTTTGCATAATATATTAAGAGGTTCAATCCCTACGGATTTTCTCATGCATACATTTTAAATTGGCTTATTTCTTCGTAGAAATATGTTAAAATTTCAATGTTACATGTGTTTTACTGATCATCAGACAAAAAATTTGCTATGCTCTCTTACAAGTTACAAGGGAAATAACAGTTCTTATAGGTTTATTATATTAAAACCAACCGGGCTTAATCGAACCAACCAGCTGGTGCAAGCAGCCAAACATATTTCAAGCTAAGATTACGTCGATAACGGCTTGAAGACATTAGTAACAAATGTCCGCCAATACATGTCACAAGCAATATCCACTAGTATGGAAGGCTTATGAAATATTATTCACAATCGAATTAATAGAAATAAATAAATATGTAGGGATTATTACACACACCGTTATCTAGTTCCGAAGGAAGCTTGTGTTACGGGTACCAGATAGTTGAAGTTTAAATACATATATATTATAAATATAAACACCCATGACTGGAGTACAAACATTCGAGTTTAACAAATGAATACCCCCAGTGGGACTCAAACCCGCGACCGCTGGCTCATAAAGTACGGTCACAACAAACTGCGCCAATCGTGTCGTTAAAACTACTGAGATTTTCAAAATCGAAACCCAATAATATGCATTTTAAGGATTACATCTATTCTTGAAAGAGGATGTTTTTTCATAGAAATTCGATTATATTTAAAGGTTTAAAGCGTTTTGGAATACGACTTATTTGACATAATTTTAACGCAGCCTTGCAACACGGTTCAGTAATAGTGTTTTATTTTTACCTTTGTTCTGTATGATTTTTCACCAAAATATATAATACTAGCGACTCGCCCTCGCTTCGCTCGGGCTCTTCCCTAGATTTAGCACAGGCAAAGCCGCGGGATCCGCTAGCTATGCATATAAACCTTCCTCTTGAATCACTCTATCTATTGGAAAAAACCGCATCAAAATCCGTTGCGTAGTTTTAAAGATTTAAGCGCACATAGGGATATAGGGATATAGGGACAGAAAAGGCGACTTTGTTTTATACTATGTAGTGATTTGTACACCTTATTCGTTCATGACGTACACATAATGTAACTAAAATTACTAATTTTATAACTTCAGATACATTATTCCATAAGTAAAAATAATTTTTCGATACTAAAATTTCCTTAATTTTAGAATACCATTGCACTGAATAATTGATGTAACTATTTAGTATTTATCATGCTAATGTAAATGGATTAATGAATAATGAGCTAATAATTTCTATGTAATACCAGAATTTTAACAAATCTGTATCTGTGCCTTTTCGTATTCAAAAAATCATTGATATCCATAATATCATCAATAATAAAATAAAATCATCAATAACAAATCAAATCAAAATATTTTATTCAGCATAAAAATTGTTACAATTTCTTGCTGAACGTCATGAGTCTACCACCAGTAACATTAAAATGAATTATTAATATGTAATAATGTAGCTAAGAATCAGACATTATTATGATTTTATAAAATAAATTGTGATTTAACTATGCTACGTGTAAGTAATATAACAAAAGAAAAATATAATTGGTCCGAATTTACGATTCAGTATAAAGCAATGAGAGGTAACAACTTCAAACAAATCAGCATCTTGGATATTCTCCAAACAACTTTAGATATGCGAAAGAGATCCGTCTCGTCGCTTTATTTGATAAAACAATATCGCTGGATCGTGTGAAAGTTTGTAGATGATTTGGAAGAATAATGTCTAGGATAAAAGAGTCAAATGTACACGGAATATTTTTTGGAAAATATTATTGAAATAATCATCATTAACGATACTGAGGCCGAATGTATAGTTTTTAGAATGTTTGTCTGTCTGTGATCGCATCACGAGAAAACAACTAAACCGATTTTGATGGAACTTGGTATGATAATAGCTTGTTATTGAAGTGAAACTTCTTTAGAATCGTTGTGATTTTAAACTCGATGAAACGAATAAATAAGTCCATAGTACCAGGTTCTCAGAGACAGGGAAGAGTTAGCCGTAGTTAGATCTCGCCCACCGTGAGTCAGTGACATTTCTAACTCTGTCTAACTCGTGAGTGTGACCTTTGCGCCATCTCCCTCTCTCAACGAGCTTAGACGGGGTTATTTAGTATAAATATAAATGAGATTTAAAAATTAGTTTGGCATAGAAGTTTTACTTCTGACATTCGTACTTTGTACACACGAACTTTTAATTATTTTATTTTTTATTTATTTAATAGCTTGTTATCTGAGTTAACAAATAAGTTACTTTTCACTACAAAATTTTTCGTATTCTTCAGTCTTTAAGGCACGAGGGGAGCCGCGGAAAATGCAAGTAATATATAAAAATAAAAGATCGAATAAACGTTAATTTTTTATTCATTTCGTTCATTCATTCAATTAATTCATGACACATTTAATTCATGAACTCTAAAAGTATCAAATGGTATTAAAATACCAACATAAAAAAGTAGTGGCAGAACAAACAACATATTCTAGCTGTTGCTATCAATGTTATTCCGTTGGGTATTTAAAAATTTTAATTTCATTTACTATACTGTGTATAAATATGGAAATGTCGATTTCAGGGTATTTTAAATATTTCTGTATAACAAATGCATCGTATGGTATGTTATAAAATATGGCTTTTGTTTTTTATTTAATTTTTATCTATTTATAATTTTATTAATATTTTGCCTAAATTGTATGAAAATTATGTATAAATAATCAACCCGACAGAAGCAAGGTCTTATTTCTACTTACAAAATATTCTTACTTACGGTCGAAACCTTACCAAATCCACTTTCGTTTTACGCTTTGAGTTCATGAATTGTATACTTTGACGCGCTTTTCTGCAGAAAACGTTAAAAACAGTAAGTAATACTTTAAGAATAACAATTTAAAAAAATAAAAAGCTAAATTAAGTTAAAATACTGCATTTATATTATATTTACTATATTAAATAATAAATAATTGTGTTGTTAAGATCATTGTTCTTTGTAATATATTTTTTTGTATAAATATACTAATACACCAATTTATTAATCAGTCTTACAATTTTCTATTTTTTGATTATTTATGAACAGATAAATTACCAATAATTAAGCTTATTAAGATTAATTTCCACATAATTTGATATTTTTATTTATTTGACAAATGACTAATGGGACATATTTTCAATTTTTGTTTTTCGTCTGCAGATTCGCGTATATATAATACTAACATTTCCCGCGGCTCCACTCGCTTTCTAAAAGCTGAAAATCAAAAGAAATATTTTTCTTACGTTTTTGCAATATTTTTCATTGACGCTCAACCAAACAAACAAGCTTTATTATATTAATATTTATTATACTAATTATACTAATATTTAGTATAGACGATTTCCATCTGTTATCATATGATTTCCGATTCGCCAATAACTAGTCAAAGACTTTCTATTGTAAGTTGTATCATAATTTGTCAGACATGTATTTCTTTTCTGACTGTTAAGAACACCTTATAAAATTACATATCACGAATAACGGACACAGTGTAGTTTAATACGTACATCCGTGGTTAGGAGTCAAGCATCAGTTTTCCTTTCACGTCCAATATGACAGGGTTGAAACGATACTATATATTTAAAATTATCATCTTTCTAAATTGATTTTAATAAAATATAGCTGATAATTGCCGTATAAGTCCTAGTAACTCTCGACCACTTTGAGGCCAATTTGCGTATTTTTTTATTATTTATGTAAATTCTAAACGAAACCTAATATATAACTATAATTTAAAATGTTATTCGTCGTTAATCACCTATGAAATAGCAACAATAGGTCGATGATTAACCGTTACGTTTAAATTATACTGTTTTTAATTAGCGGTACTCTTTATCTCTATAATATTAATAAATAAATAGAATTTTTTTTTGTTAGCTCCAACTGCAAAAACTACAAAACGGAACAGCGTGTTTCGTTGAAAGTTTTATTATAATATATGAAATATGAAAACTTTGTTTCCTGTCTTTAGAACGCGATTCCCTGTCTCAGAAACTACTGGTCCGAATTAAAAAAATCTTTTTGTGTTGGATAGTCTAATTATATATGGGCTATAGCCCATAGCCTTCCTCGATAAACGGACTATACAGTGATATATAACATCTCGCTACGACCGATAGGAGCGGAGCATCAATAATAACTGTTACAAAAACGGGAAGGGCGGGTGTTAGTTCTGCGAGGTACCAGAACGTGCGACTCAGAATGAATTTGATTTCCGGTCTTTGGAACGCGTGCGAAGCCGCGTGAAATGCTAGTGTTAAGTGTATATTAATATAGTTAATCAATTATTCTTAGACTTAAAATATGAGCACAAAAATTGTGTTCTGTTCAACCCTAGCTATAGAGATTTCAACAAAATATTGGCTCACTGATTTACGACCGCGTTATAACTATCGATGATTTTTATCCACTTTTTAGGGTTCCACGGCGGATGTAAAAACTACGAATCTAGATAGGGAACTTTATATTTTAAGATAACGACGGTTTAAGTTCGGGTTCTGGGAAGGCATAAAATGTTTCTAACTTACCTTGAGCTGTCTTTTTAAGTCAAGAGGAAATTTGGCAAGGAAAAGGTTTTACTTTCAAGATTTAGCATTGTGATAAAATTGGATTGAAAATGTTGGCTTTGTTCTATTATTATTTAAATTTGACCGGATTCGCGTTCTTAGTATCATTAAATTTACTGTCCATAACTTTGTCTGAACTTTGGATCTAAAATAAAGTTATGGAGTATCGGCCTTTTTGGTTTACTAGGTCTGGTCGTAGTCGATTCGATTTTGGTATAGTGTCGCTCTTACAATTGGACTATTTTTCTTAATACATTATTATTATGATAAATATTAGATATGATAAAAAATTACGATATTCTACATTTGTATATTGTATAATATTCTTTATTGCACTTAAAAATAAATACAGTAATTTTAATATGATTTTTCTATACTTATGTATAATAAGTTAATTTTAAAGCATTTTGTTCCAAATATCATGAGATGCCTTTGTTTATGACACTTAATCAATTCGCCTGTACCAATTACCAAGTCATATTAAGAGAATTAATTAAACTAATATCTAGTTAATAACAGTATCTATCAGTCTAACGGAATTACATTCGGGTTCTATTATGTTGGAAATCGTGCCTTGATGTACTAAAATAAATAAATAATAATAATAAATATGTTGGGACATTGTTACACACAGCGCCATCTAGTTCCGTGGTAAGCTACGAAGCTTGTGTTACGGACACCAGACAGCTGATAGACTAAATATATAAGTTTTAAATACATACATATTATAAATATATAAACACCCATAGAGTACAAACATCCGAGTTTACAAAATGAATGCAACCAGCGGGACTCGAACCCGCGACCGCTATCGCAAGAATGTACTAATATTATTAGTATAACGAGCTTAGGTAGGTACCAGGAGCGGATATAATAGTTAGTAACTTGTACATATATTTACTTTTTCTATAAAATGCACCTTTTATTTTACGTCACTACTGGGCATGGCTTCTCTTCGATACGAGAGATATTTTATTATTCAGGCCATAGACCACCTCGCTGGCCAAGTCCGGGTTGGTGGACTTCACATGTCTTTCGTAAACTTGTTAGGTTCTCTCAAACATACAGGTTTACTCACGATGTTTCTTTTCACCGTAAAAACTGATCATTTTAGAACAGTATAATGTTATAAATGTATCGCACATGAAAATATCGTGATACTACTGAACCACCACTGCCAATCCACAGCTAATAATATATATTTGTAATTGCTTTTACTAAGCAGCAGTTTTTTCTTTTTTATGGTAAAAAGGGGGCAAACGGGCAGGAGGCTCACCTGATGGAAAGTGATCACCACCGCCCATGGACATCTGCTAGCCTGGCTTGCAGATGCGTTGCCGGCCTTTCGGGAAAGAGAGGGATGGAGGAGGGAGGGAAGAGGGAGGGGGGAAGGAGAGTGGGCCTCCCGGACTCTCACTCACCGGACGAAACGCGACAGCAGTTATCCTACATTCAAGAAGTTTTATTATAAGTATAGATATAGATGACATATTAATACGTAATAGGATTAACCTAATAGCATTAACACTTTAATTGATCTTACAGCATTGAGATCCTTAATTCCACTTATACATACCTACTTAACTAATATAATCAATAGTATTAATTTCTATCAATTTAGACGTCTTTGACTATGCACATTGATGCGAATAAAATATGTCTGATTACAAATATAAATGCAACTATCGACTCGCCCTCGCTTTGCTCGCTTTACTTATAAACCTTCCTGTTGATCTTGATCTATCTATTAAAAAAACTGTATCAAAATCCGTTGCGTAGTTTTAAAGATCTAAGCATACATAGGGACAGACAGACAGCGAGGCGACTTTGATTTATATTATGTAGTGATATAACAGAATATTTACACATGCGGTATTGAACCTTTTTTATCGTCCCACTACTGGCACCCGCCTTCATTACTAGTCTTCAGATACCTTCAAATTTTTCGTAAATGTTCGAAAGTTTACTTACGATGTTTTCCTTTGCAGTATTGTGATTTTAAATCTCTTTAAGAAGCATAGGTCTAGCTCTTAATAAAACTTGCCCAAAACAACAAATATTATACTTTAAGCATAAAAAAACAATACTAAAATCTGTCACACATAAATCTAACAATTAATAAATAATTCTTAAACTTATATTAGTTTCAGTTATCCACTGATTCAACGATCGCGTTCGCGCCATTACGATAAAAAGTAAGGTCAACTTGACAGCTCGGTCACAGATTATCAAATATAAAAATAATGAGTTCATCCTTATTATATTATCAAAATTATTAACAGGTTGTCAACAGAATATAGATGTTAGATTCGATACGAATTGTCTGGACTTGTATAAAATTTTCACCAATCTGAACTGTTTCGTTGGTCAATTTTCATGCGATGTAGCGTGAGAGCCAATGGTGATCCTGAATAATTTTCAAAAAAATTATGTATTATGAAATTATGTATTTCCATAGTAGTTAGTGTAAGTTCAATTTACATCTTTTTCAATTTAATAAATTAGGATTTTACTTAGCTACAGCTAATATTTATTTAGTAAGAAAATGAACGTTTTAGAAAATTATATTTATTTAGTAAGAAAATGAACGTTTTAGAAAGTTTTATTTAGACAGCTAGCCATTTTGTTACTAAGCCAAATGTATCTATACTAATATTATAAAGCTGAAAAGTTTGTTTGTTTGGTTCAACGCGCTAATCTTAGGAACTACTGGTTCGATTTGAAAAATTATTTTGGTTTTGGATAGTCCGTTTATCAAGGAAGGCTATATTTCATTACCAGGGAGGAGCATCAATGAAAAATGTTGCAAAAACGGGAAGGGCGGGCGTTAGTTCTGCGAGTTATCGTATACAGCGCGACTCAGAAAAAAATTGGTTTCCGGTCTTTAAAACGCGTGCGAAGCCGCGGGGAATGCTAGCAAAATAATACAGTATATATTTTGCCTTTATGATAAAATGAAAAACATCACTTTAGACATATTCGTATGTATTTTTGTAAAAAAATAAAAAATGTGATTATGAGTGAATTGTAAACATTGTTTCATGTAAAAGACCTATATTTACGATATCTTTAAGCGGTCGTTAAAAACAAGTACGTGCTTGTGAATGTTTATTTTGTGTTTAGATATTTTTCCGTCACTTTTTATAAGCTATCGATCTTTCCCGGCTTTACTTACTTGCTTTCTAAAAATATTGTTAATTAAATTTTCTTTATTATTAGAAAATATTGTTCCTACAGATAAATAAAATTAAAGTGGAAGTTTGTAATGTAGTATTTTTACTAAATGCATAATATGCAATAACAAACTGTACTTACGAGACACAATTTAAAAAAAATTAACTGGTTTTCAGCCTGTTTGTTCTAGCTACTCTCTGGAACGTCTGGATCGATTTCGATAAGACTTTTACTGGCATATATCAGCATTATATAAGAATTAACTTAGGCTTCAATTTTACGAATTAAAAAAGTAAAAAATACCTTGGGACGAATCCAAGTGATAAGTGAATAAATTGCTAATATTACTTTATTTTTTACTAATATTAGGTATAACAATTAAACAACTCCCTCCCTCTCTCTCCCTCTCCCTCTCTATCTCTCTCTCTCTATCTATCTACCTATATATTAAATCCCATATCGCAGCATATTAATTTATTTAACAATGCCTTAATAAGGAAACTACAACAACAAAATAACATTTAAAGCGAAGCAATTTACTAACTATCTGTAATTAAATTATTAAGAAATTCGAGCAACTAGTTTACGGTAAGCGTGTGATAGCGGTTAAGTTTTCAACATCCTTATGCATCAGCGGGAAATACTGCTCAGTTTACTTAACTAAGAGTAAATTACTTATATACGTATACACAATTTAAAAGCTTTCATGTACTTAGTATTTTTAGTTTTTCTTTAATTTTGAAAAATTAAAATAACGTTACTCATGTATATACGTTTTACGATACATGTACAATAAATGCTTTATCAGTCACGTTTAGCGCAGTTTGTAGTGACCCTACTTTCTTGCGGGCGCGGCTTCGAATCCCGCTGGGGTCATTCATTTGTTAAACTCGAATGTTTGTACCCCAGTCATGGGTGTTTATATTTATAATATTTATGTATTTATACTTATATATGTAGTATATTAACTATCTGGTATCCGTAATACAAGCTACGTATCTTACCATGGAACTAGATGGCGCTGTGTGTAATAATGTCCCAACATATTAATTTATTTCCAAATGTAATATGGTCCGGGAGGTAGCGTTGCATTTTTCATAGTGATTTCAGGTTGATCCATTTTAGATTTTATTGATAGTTTAGATGAAGATAATAATCGAAAAATTGTTCAGCAGGCGCACCTGAGGTGGACGGACGAGATGAAAAATTTTGATTATGTCAAAAATAAAAAATTTAAAAACGATTTCAGGTCGCTTAATAATTTGTTGAGTGATTGTTTGCATAATATAAAACAATACAAAAATAGTCAGCAGGATAGATAACGGTGGATTACACGTCAGCAGCCGACATAAACCTGATAAAAAAAAATAATTTTGATTCATTTCAGGTCGCATGAAACTAATACACAACAATCTTTTCATCAATTAATTAATAAAAAAAAACGTCAGCAGGCTATTCAACGGTGGTAAGGTTGTCAGCAGGGGGGTAAAAGGTAGCGTTGCATTTTTCATAACGATTTCAGGATGATCCATTTTAGATTTTATTGATAGTTTAGATGAAGATAATAATCGAATAATTGTTCAGCAGGCTCAAAATGGGTGGACGGGCTGGATAAAAAATTTCGACTATGTAAAAAATAAAAAATCCAAAAACTATTTCAAGTCGCTTAATAATTTGTTGAGTGATTGTTTGCATAATATAAAACAATACAAAAATAGTCAGCAGGATAGATAACGGTGGATACATTTCCAAAAAAATATCCAATTGTAGCATGTGCACAGTGCGTATTCGTTTAAAGATGAAACAGTTCAATAAAATTTTACGAACGCAAGCCGACAATATTGACATTTTCTTAGAAAACGTGATACTTTCTCCACAGGCTATTACAGTAATTCTTGATAACCGGCCCTTGTTTGACCTTACGCAGTGATCCTAGTTGTTTCATTTGGCGTATATCCAATTAGAAGTATTATTCATTGGTCACTAATCGCCCTTTTATTAACCAAATTCCCTAAAAATAATTAGATAAATCAACTGTTAAACAGATTTAGGATTGGGTTTGGTTTTTAGGTTTGAATAATAATCCCTCCTAATGTGAGTAGACCTTGTAGTTGTAGAGGGTTCATTAGAGTCTGGATGTACAGCAGGCCTCGAAGCCATAAGACGCAAAAGCTTGGTCGGAGGTGTATGTGAATTGCTCATGGTACTTCTCTGGTAAAAGAGGACTGTTGTATTGACGGCAGACCTACCGTCAGGGCGTGGCGTAAGTGAGAGCGTAAGCGATCCTGAATCGTTTAGACGTAGAAATGTCCGTTGGGTTTTAGTTTATAGTAAAGTAGTTTTAGTTAGAAGCGTTTCGCTTCGTCATTTATTATACTCGTACGTGCGGCTAAGGATTGGAACAACCTTCATCAGTGTTTCCGTCCGATCACAATATTGTTATCTTCAAGGCATGAGTGAATAGGTGGGTACTGAAATAGTGCGACTTACCATCTCCGACTGCGTTACCACTTATTATCAAGTGGAACTAAGTAAGCACTAATTCAGAATAAAAAAATGGCTTTACCGGTAAGTCTGGAATATTAGTGAACTTCACAAAACTTTCAAAAAATTGCTAGGTTCTCTCACAGTTAACATTCACGAGGTATCCTCACGATACTTACCTTTACCAGATCATAGAAATCATGTTGGAAATGATTTTCAGTAAAAACAATAAACCCGAGATTTTAACATGCTTCACTCAGTTTTCCAAGCGGCTCGACTCTGTTACCTCTAGTTTTCTATTTCCGCTCTATTAGTACAATAAACAAATATATTTGGTAGCAGTGTAAAATAATTATGTATTATTTAATACTAGCTGCGCCCTGCGGTTTCACCCACGTAGTTGCCGTTCCCGTGGGATTACAGGGATAAAAAGTAGCCTATGTCCTTTCTGAAGGTCTTCTCTATCTGTGTACCAAATTTCATCGAATTCGGTTCAGCGGTTTAGGCGTGAAAGCGTAACAGACAGACAGACAGACAGAGTTACTTTCGCATTTATAATATTAGTTAGGATTATAACCATAATTGTTAATGCAAATTTAGCACATTTATGAGTAAGCTAAGAATCACTGACATAATGCAGGACAGTTAATAATATTATTAATTTTTGTTATTAATATATTTTTACAAGTTATTATAATACATATACAGATAAGGCAAAATTACAGAAAAGTACGAAGTATTTAAAAATGAAACATTTTATTATTAAAATGAATAAACTAACTTAAATTTAGTAAAGCTTTATAACGACGTTTCATATAACTGAAGTACGCTAGAAAATATTTTCATGTCGAAAACTAAATGATATGAACGCTTATAATATGAGACATATTTTTACCAAGCGTAATAAGGTATAATAATTGGTGTATTACGAACCTCCTTATTTACAGTAGAAGCAACGTTTGAATATCAGTTAAAATAGACATTTATATAATACTTTCTTGGGTTTACGCGAATTTTAACGCGATTATATTTGATATTATAAATGAAACTATCTTTTCGGATTTAGTCGCGGATTTATTTGGATTTTTGGTTCCCGACGTTTCGAATGCTTTACAGCAATCATAGTCACGGGAGAGACAGTCTTTCGACAAAATCCGAAAAGATAGTTTCATTTAGATATTTATAACTAAGATTTTGCCCCCGTTTCGTGGACTGAGGAGATTCATGTTTAGAACAAGCGTCAATATATTATATACATAATATGTTTTATTCCATTCATTTAGTTAATGCTAACCTTTTTCGTTCACTGTGACCAATTACACTGATACTCGTCTACGCAGGAGATATTATATTGCACAAGTGTACGCGCAGACACAAGTGCACTCTCTATTTCTTTCACTTATATTCCGATTTGTCGCGACTGGTAAGGTTTTTCGTGCTCTCCCGTTCTCTGCTAAATTCCCAACATGTGACTATACTTAGCAGAAAGACTTATTTATTAAAATTGACCCGATCTAGGACTCGAACCAAGAAGAGGTAAAATGGTGTTGTAATAAACTAAAAAATGGTGCCTTACTACGTTATTATAAGAAGAGAAAATTATCGTTAAATTTAATTATCTATATAAATATTTAAATTTCAATGAAATTTTTTACACATTTGTATTACAGTAGTCCAGTTGTTTTCTTTTGATGTGGCACAGACATGTGTACACAGACAGACTAATAGAAATTCTAAACACTATATATTTGGCTCATGTTTTAATAATAATGAATATTTAATAATAAATTTAAAATAAAAATTAAACTTTTAACTCCGAATTTTACTATATGTACAGATTTTGATGCGATAAAGTGAGTGTGTATAAGCCTTAATTCGAAATTATCGCGGTCAAATCAAGGAACGATTTTGGCTAAAAGCGTTTTATTTTTGTTAAAGCTTAAAGTGAAGTTAGTGGGAACGTCGGGTTGGTGGTCTGTAGATTGACATGACCGGATATTGCGACTTTTATAGATCTAAAAAAATCCCGATTTACCTTTTTTGGCGGTGTTTCAATGTTTATTCCAAGTTCGTTTTATTCTAAGTGGAGTGACCCTACTCGCTGTACTAGGAGTCGCGCATTCGAGTCCCGCTACGGGCATCTTTTTGTGTAATGAACAAGAATGTTTTTTTATTTATAATATGTTATTAAAGTTATTTATACCTGTATGTAGTGTATCAACTATCTGGTATCCATAACACACGTTTTTTTAATAATATTCGCTTACTACTACTTATAAATACTATTATAATATTAGACAAACATTACCTGTCTTAAGAGCGTCTCAATAGTAATTATACACTGTACAGCATTAATATTACCAATTATTTTAATACAATATATTTATATATTTATGCAAACAAGGCACACGACTAGAAACGCTTCGAATCAGATTGTAAAATACTAGTCATTGACTCAAAAAAAGCGCCAAATCACGCATATTGTTATAGACACGCGATGCGACGACATGCAATGCCTTAATACATTCTTGAATTCTTTATACAATCTTTATGTAATAGCGTCCTCAGGTAGGTTTTAACGTTAAGTAAAGCTAGAAGCGGATAATCCGTTTAACAGCTATCATCATTACCAAGTTTCATCAAAATTTAACTAGTGGTTTTGATGCGTTATCGATGCAGAAAGACAGACGACAAAAAATCTAAAAACTGTAGACTCGGTTTCTGTTGTGATTATAATGAAGTAAATAAGATTGATGATAAAATTTTGTTTATGTATTTCTTGAACGCGCTCATACGAGTATCTTGATGTGTTGTACCGATTTCAAAACTTCTTTGCGTTTTATAGATTATTTATTGAAGAAGGCTGAAGACATCTATGAGAGCGATACGGCTGTAGATAAATTACGCAGGGCTTCAAGACGTTACTTATATTATAATACTAGCGATTCGCCCTTGCTTCACTCGGGTTTGTTCCTAGATTTAACGCAAGCGAACCGCGGATTCCGCTGGCTATACATATAAACCTCCTTCTCGAATCACTTTATCTATTAAAAAACCGCATCAAAATCCGTTTCGGAGTTTTAAAGAACTAACCATACATAGGAACAGACAGACAGCGGGAAGCGACTTAGTTTTATACTATGTAGTGATTTAAATTAAGTTCATTTAAAAGGTTCCTTGGTTATTTTAATAGTCACTAGCTTTTTTTGTGTTCCATGCCACCCTTGCGTACCATACCATACCATACTATGTCAGTCTTGCGACTGTTAAAACATCATAGTCGTAAATATAAGTCCTTTAGCCTTAAAATATAAAATTATACGAGTAGAGTATGCATAAAATTGTAGAAAATAAGCACTGAAATCATATTCCTTCAAAGAAATTTATATCCTGAAAATCTCTACAGTTCAAATATTTTTTAGCTAGAAAACTTACGAGTTTAAAATAACTAAAATAGCGATGTAAAAGTAGTATAACAGAATCTTTATCTACTACGCTAACTTTAGTAATAAGAAAATTTTAGACTTTCTCAATAATACTTATCTTTAAGATAATTTTTATCTGACATTTCATACGTTAACTATCTTAACCTAAATTCGAGTCGCTTCATTCATCGACTCTATAAACACTAACGGATATTACATCGTAGAGTAAAATCGTTTGTCTTTGATCTTTGCACTTCACTTTATGATGAAATTCATTTATCATTTATTTTTACAAACAGAATTACTGATATTACATACGTCTCAGATTTGGTAATGTTGAAAGTAATGTAATAGAGTAAGGTATGTAAAAGCATGCGGTTTTGTTCATTGGACTGAGAATTAAACTTTGTTTCGTTAGCTTGCCAGGTTATCGGACCAGGTCTGACCGTGGATGATATAGCATTTTCTATTTCACTATACAAGGACATGGGTTCCATTTTAATAAAAAATATATTAGTATTAATCAATTTAAGCCAAATATAATTAAAATGGTCGTCTGTTTTATTAATTATGGATGTGCGATTCACTACGGCTATATGTCTAATCTACAGTATAATTGATTCTTCTTCAAAATGAATATTATAATAATATGTGTATTCATTGACGTATATATGTAAATAGACATTCCCTAAAAGCTTTCAAGCTCATTAATAAACTTTACAAGCAGACGTACACCTTAGAGTCTATGTATATACTATTAATATCTATGTTGATTATTGAAGATCGACTATCTTTGATCTGCACTTTACCTTAATAATTGGATTTGAGAAGTCTTGGTTTTGTTACTACTACCTATCATAATCGTTCGTGGAGCTTTGAATCTCGAATCGTATAAAGTTAAACGTCTCTTCTTTTTCTTACTCTGCACTCGGAAAATTAATACAGTATCTATATCTATAATTTTAATACATTTAAGAATTTACGATTTCAATTTTCCAAAGTACAAATCCACAGCCGCTTATTTCAGTGAGATGCTATAGTGCTCAAATGTTCGCGCTAACTAAAGTGCATTCTCCATTCCTGACACACTCTTGACATGATCAGTTAGAGTTGAACCGCTGAACCCACAACTTTATACACTCTACGAGGCACGGGGTGAAACAGTACAAAATTCCTAACTCAGGGCCATTACTATCAATTTCTTTAGAGAAATACTTAATGACTGAACTCAGCCTGACACTCGAACTCAGGACTAAAAAACCTATCATTATTGCACATGGGGCTTGTGCCATTGGTCTCGGCTATACGAGGGCAATGAAATGCTGACATTTTCCTTTGCATGGGAATCGTAGGAGCTCGATGTTTTAGTCTGTAATACACTAAACCATATATGTGTCTGTTAATAAACATTTTCTTCACCAGAGGACTCTATTTTTTTGTGCCCAGCCCACTCATAGCTTGAGGCGGCACTGGTAATTATTAGAGATATCATACAAGTTATGTGAGATCTGCTAAGTCATTACTAGATCAGGTTTAAGGCCAATAGCGAGATACCAGACCCTCGCACGTTTTATAAGTTTATATTTATTACTAGTAATTAGTAGATCATATATATACCAATTAGGTACATTATAATTACAAATGCTGCCTGTTACTTTTATATTATTTCTTCAGATACCAAATAACATTCGTCGAGAATCAGTTTAAGCGTATGATTCCGCAGAAGATGCTCACCAATATACATCTCAAACATATTTTCCTTTTTTACAATCGGCTAAACTATATTATTTTTTTTAACAGATATGTAAATAAATATAAATATGTTGAGACATTCTTACAACAGCACCATCCAGTTCCGTGGTAAGCTACTATGATTGTGTTACGGATACCAGATAGTTGATATATATACTACATATATAACTTTTAAATTCATTGGAGAACTGAATTGGAGAACAGATTGGAGAACACACATTCGTGCTTAACAAATGAATGCCCCCAGCGGGACTCGAACCCACGACTGCTGGCGCAGAAAGCAGAGTCTCTACCACCTGAACCAAACGAGTCGTGAAACAAACATTACTTCAAAATTTTCCATAAATATGTTCAATTTAATTATTATGTATTTTTATAAGAATAGATATCTAGATTGGATATTACAATACTATAATAGATTTCTAAATCGAAGCATATTGAACAGAAACCAAAAAACTGTCCGTTACGAAACGATATTGCGTGGTCGCTATCCTATTGCTATTCAATTTTATTGACAGATCCATATTTAAATTTTATTATGTAGAGGGTGATATGGCCTAGTTCCGACGGCATAAAGGCTTTTTGATAGTTAAGTGACATTATTCGCAGTTTAAAGCGGATGGGAAAAGGGACGAAAAACAAAAAAAAATGTATTCGTTTTTATTGCTAGGATGGTTTTGTTTTACAGTGATATTCTAAATTATGCGAAAACAGCTTTTGAATAAGCAGCTTTCCTTGAGTCTTCTTCATTTTCTTTTACGATCAAATGTAAATTATGACACTCACTTATTATAAATAGCTTAGAGAGGATTTTTTTTATAAAAATGAGATCTCATATTAGTATATTTATTATATTCGTGTATTTCAAAATAAAATCCAGTTTTCCGGAATCGTTAAGTTGGTTTCAACCATTTTATATACAAACTAGCGACTAACCCTCATTTTGCTCGGGTTCCTCTCTAGGTACTTTATAATATCACGGGGTATTACAAGTAGGTACCTACTACAAAAATTTTGCTACTGGTACACGATTTATTTTGAATATTCGGTTAAATATTGCATATGGATCTCAATTCAATTGTGCTATAGCTTATTCGTAGAAATGAAGACACACATTTGTAATGGACTAAAACGAAATCGACTTAGGCTTAGGATTAGTTTAAAGCGTTTAAATTTCTCTTCTTTGATTTTTAAATCGTTGAATGACATAGTACTTATTATATTTTGTAGTACTTAATATTTTTGTGGGCAGTACCTAATAATTTATTAAGGAATATATTTAAAGAAAATATATACTTCCTTCTCGGGTTTCTATTCAGATTAGTACAATTAAGCAAAATTAACGCGAATTCTACATAATGAAAATAAAACAATAAAAACCGTACTTTTCAAAGAAATCCTTTCTTTAAAGATAAAGGAAGGATTTCTTTCACACTCACTTCACAGAAAAACTTCAAATTTAAAGCTCCGTATTCAAAAGTTTATCATACTGGTTGGATCTATGTAACATTTTAATTATTTCAAACATGTACGTAAATGCTTTTAACTCTTACTGGGGGAACTTTTTGCTGTATTTATTGTATAGGGCTATTAAGCTTGCCAAAAATAAAAAAAGTATTCAGTATTCACTTCTGTTGTATGATGTTATTTCTCAACTAGAGTTTACATGAGGTTTTTTTCATTCTATAAACTTTTCTTCATTACTACTTATAATGACTTGGTAGTCCATTAAAAATACAAAACAAGGCATTACACCTAAACACGTAGAACAAAAAGCTCAAAATTAAGTGTAAGTTCTCACACACAATCTTTTTTTATTGTTCCGTTCATCAGATTGATTTGACTCTTATTGATTCAATTCAATTTAATTTGTTTTCTTAGAAAAAGAGATGGTGGTAGATAATTTCACTATCTTTCAGGATTAACTTGCCCTAATTGGTGTATACCTACTGAGTAAAGAAAGCCGGTAGTACACTTTCTTCAAATTCAAAATATTTTATTTCACTATAAAATATTAAAATTGTTTACTGAACTTCATGTGTCTACTGTTTATTATAAGACACGCTTGTTTAATCTATTAAGATCTATTTTGTCGTGTAATCAGTAGTCTATTGTACCTTATTTGAAAGAAATCAATGAGAAATAAGAAAAAAGAAATAATATGAAAAAGAAGTAAATGTATAAAAATTATACTTAATAACAATGTTGTATTTGATATCTAATGTATATGATGGAAACATAATATTTCTTTAATGATCTTATAGTATAGTATAGGAGGTAGTGTAGGTTTTTACCTGGTTCATTTTGTACTGATTGTAATTCACAATAAAAATAATCTATTTCTTCTAAAGTAGCGCTTTTTGCGTCAGTTCCGGCAAATTTTAGAAAATCTATTAGGTTTTCACTTCAAAAAGTCTAAGTCTAAGCCACGTATATAATTTAAATAGTATAAAATTTAAGTATAGAATGAAACTGTGTTTAAAATGTTATAAAAACAAATAAAAAAAATATTATAAAAATAACACTCGTATTATTAAAGAGTCAAACTAACCTTAAATTAGTGTCGTAAATTAATTCTTACTAAAGTAGTATTATCTAAAGCTTTGCTCAACGTAAAATAACTGCTTAAAACAAAATTCGTTCGATATAAATATCTAAGTAAATATGCTACGCTGCCTCCTCACTTATTAGTAATTGGAAAAAAATGTCTTTTTTATGTTTTTCTTAAGAAATTCTGGAAAAACATACGTCTAAGCAATGTTACCGTACTTTTTGTTTTGACCAAATAAATTATTTTATTATTTCTTTAATATATAGGTAGCTTACTAATTAAGCCATTGTAAACCATTCGGAACTTCAGAATCAAAAAGCAAAATAAATTCGCAACCATTCCAAAAAAATAGTTTTATTTAGGACTTGCATTAATTACTTTGTGTTATAAAAAATCGTATATCATTTCTCCCTTATTAAATTAAGTAGCCTTTCCCGCGGCTCCGCTACTATTAGTCGTAGCGTCATGTAATATATAGCCTATAACCTTTCTCGATAAACGGACTATCTAACACAAAAAGAATTTTTCAAATCGGACCAGTAGTTTTTGAGATTAGCGCGTTCAACCAAACAAACAAACTCTTCAGCTTTATAATATTAGTATAGATTGAATTTCCGTCTTAAATTATCTCTATAAAAATATCACAAGGGTTACTTTGCGAGTGAAGAGTAAAAAATTAAAAAAGGCACCAAAAGCACACTTCCTCTTAATATTAGTATGGGTTGCTACACCATTTCCCTTGAGAGGTACGAGAGCAATCATATTATGATCGGCAGTTCCCAGACGTTTTCCTAACGATTGACTTGCGCAATTTTCTATGTTATAACAAGACTTTCGTAAAAACAATATAAGCATGATCGATAAGCTCAGCGGAATAAGTCAATGCTACAATTAAAAGTTTTAAGTTGTTTTGCCGTCTCAAACAACTTTTGTATTTTAAATAATTCTTAAATCTTGTTCATCACTTATTTTTCTTAACATCACTTGTTAGAGATCTCTAAATATTTAGATAGAAAACTTAAAAATCTAAGAAAAATTAAAAAAAAAATGATAAATTCATCTCCATTAATTAGTTAGTAATAAATAAATGTGCTGTAAAACAAATAAATAAATATATTGCGACATTATTGCACACAGCGCCATCTAGTTTCGTAATAATCTACGAGGCTTGATATAAACACCCATGACTCGAGTACAAACATTCGTGCTCAATAAATGAATGCCCCCAGCAGGACCCGAACCCGCAACCGCTGGCGCAGCAAGTAGGGTCACTACAAATTAAGTCAAACGAGTCGTCAGTAGATATATATAACACCTACATACAAACAAACATTGCAAGTTGTAATAAAGCTTGTAATAACTTACTGTTTTAGTCACTTTAATATTTCCAAAGTAAAAGTTTATACCTAATTTTGTCCTGAGGGGTACACCTTAATTCGGAGAACTTGATATATTGTCGGACGGCTTTGAAAAATTGCCCTCAGACTTTGTTTGCCCCTCGCTAAATTATAGCGAAGTATTGTCATTTTTACTGATTTGTTACTTAACTTACTTTACTTATAACTAGCAATACGCGCGGCTTTGCCCGCGTTCATTTTTTTAATCGCTACTAAACTTCATTCGATCAATCGCTGGGTTAAAAATTCTCCAAAATTACACCATGCTCTAATATACTCCTGAGCCGCGCGGCTAATATTTCATACATTATGTGCGGCGTGCACTCCTTCTCCTCTCCTGTTATTGTAGTTTTAGTAGGGATTCTTATTTTTTTGTGCATTCAAGATAGCCTATATTAATTAGTAATAATGTAGCATTCAAATAGTGAAAGAATTTTTAAAATCAAATCGGTCCAGTATATACTTTTTGAGCCAATTCGTTACAAACATACTTACATACAAATCTTTCCTTTTTATAATATTAGTATTGTCCGGATTAAACATACACACCAACAAACATATTGTGTAAATGTTAATAGTAATAAGTTAATTATTGTAGTTCCTCGGTGACGCCTAGATGGCGTTGTTAGATTTATGAAACTTGCTAAATCGCACTATGGTTTGGTTCGGTAGTAAAGCATCGTTCTAAAACGCGCTATGGTTTGGTTGAGCTGTTACTATAAGGCATTGAAAAATGATTTTTTTTAGAAGTATAGATTAAAGGACCTTGAGATTTATTTGTAACATCTTACGTTTTCATTAGTTTTAGATTACGTATATAAAATATTTTATTATTAGATCATTGAGTAAATTCTGACTTACAAAAGAGATTTCTATTTTTATTAACATTTTAGATTTAAAAGTTTAGAGTTACGTGTTTTAATCTTTGATGATTTCCCTACAAATTAGTTCAGGACAGACGCGATGGTTATTATAAGTCAAAGATCAAAAATACAAGACCATCTTCTTCTATACTATATATGCAAGAAAATTAATGATTGTATTTTTTCCGATGCGTACCATTTGTAATGACACTTTTTATTCTTTATAAGCCTATTAACTCTAAAAACTGTAAAAGATTGTCTTTTATGCGATCGTAAGCTACTCAAGGCTCGAGCAAAGCAATGTTATGTCGCTAGTCAAATATAAAAACTGTACGCATATGCGTGGTGTATAATAAAATCATAACTTCACAGCCTCCAAAAGCTTCCAGCTCGCATCACAAAGAAAATGGGGTAAGCTACAATATTATGTACAAACAATAATAATATGATCATCAATCTTACACAAGAAAAAATATTATCTTTCAAGTAACACAATCCTACCCAACTTTAATTGCAAAACAGGGTTGTACTTATATTTCTTAAACTAATTGAATAACTTCGAGCAGTCTAAACAAGAATGAGGAACAAATACAAAAGTTTAGTTTTATTTCACCTAATGTACAAGTTGCGCCGTGAACTTTAGACAAGAAACAGTGTAAGTGTTAACTGTAATAAAGTAAGCTACGCTTTTATTTGATTAACGATGTTGTGATATTGTGAAGATTAAGGAGTAATAAGAAGGAACGTTTTGGCGCTTATCATGGATTTCTACGTCTCCTATGTACAGACATACATACATTATATGTATATAAAACAGATAAATGCTCTAAATTTTGTCTCTAGTTAATTATTGTCTAAATAACAATTAATTTATTTGAAAAATATTGCTCTAAGTAAATATGTAAATGAACATTTTTATACTATTTTAACGTAATAGTGAAAAATAATTTCTTAAAACCATAGTAAAAATATTGGACTATCGTATCTTATAAATAATGTATTTTTTACGAATTTTACCATACACATTACTGCATACTGTAGTTTTTAGTTATTTTTTTGTAATGGCTGGTCTGATAACATATTTTCGCCTTGAAAAGTAATCTACGTCCTTTCTTAGGGTCTAGACTATCTGCATACTAAACTTCATTTAAATCGGTTTAGTAGTTTTAGCGTGAAAGCGCGATAGACAGACAGAGTTACTTTCGTATTAATAATATTAGTAAGGATTATCGATTACAGTTACAATTTGACTATAATATGATATCTTTGTGTACTATCTGAATTGCTTCTATACGGCCGTATAATATTACAATGAGATAGAAGACTTTTATTGATATTTCTTGACTGATATTATAAATTCTTTCATATTTTCTCATAAATCTGCTTAGTTACATGGTATTACCCGAATAACAATAGTGAATAGAAAGAACGTTAAAAGCGTTTTTTTTTGTTTGGAATGTTTGTGATGTTATAACTAGTTCAGGGAGAAATACAGTGATTATGGCTATTTGATTTGATTACCAAAACGCAAAATCTAATTGATAGATGTTAATTAAATATTATAGAATACAAGTTATTCCCGCGGTTCCGCCCGCATTCTAATCACGTGGTAGAAGAATGAAAATTTAGGGTTAACAGTATTTTTTAATTATGAATTATAAAAAAATAAAATATAAAAATTTGGTTTAGAAACTAAAAAATAAAAATCTGGAGAGGGCCACCCTTATCACCTAGGGGAATAAAAAATAACCTACGTCCTATTCTCAGACCTACATTTCATAAAAATCGGTTCAGCTCTTTCGGAGGAGTTCAATACCAAACAATGTGACACGCGATTTTTATATATTAAAGACTAGCGACTCACCTTCGCCTCGCTCGGCTTTGTACTTATACATAAAAACTTTTCTCTTAAATGACTCTATCTATTAAAAAAACCGCATTAAAATCCATTGCGTAGTTTTAAAGATCTAAGCATACATATGGACAGACAGACAGCGGGAAGCGACTTTGTTTTATATTATGTAGAGCTAATAAAAATATTATAGATCGTTTACACTGTATTTTCAAATTTTATAGTCATATACATAATAATAGCCGAATATTCACTAAAATCTTCTTAAGATAAATTCAATGTAAATTCCGTTTACATCTCACGTAATAAAGAACAAATGAAGAAAACCTTTTTAGCGAAATAATACAACAGAGATTTGTAAACTCAAGGTAAATGTCAAAGTGTATTATGTTCTCATCCGTGTCTTTTATGTATTCCGTAAATAGAATCATTTGAGATACGAACATACGTAAATATTATTCTATTAATTTTTTATACGTCTTACTAATTATGTAGTTAGTTAGTTGAAGGTTATAAGTTCGATTCCTCGTTAACTGGCGAGTTTAATTATATCCTTTGCATGGCTATTTTAATTTCTCAGAATACAAAGTAGTAAAATATTACACTTTCTGCTGCGAGCGAAAAGAGTGAATCTCGCTTTTCAATCGATGAAGCTGTACACAACTCATTTTTTGTACTTAATAACATTACAAAACTCAATATAAAAGGTAAGAAAGGAAGCTGTTAAAATGAGTAACAAGTGAATACGTTTAGAAGTAACGGAAAGGAAGTTATTGTAGTAGGTACAAGAAAAATTGAAATTAAAAGCAGTTTGATTACAAAGTTTTTATTTCCAGAAAATACAGTAAAACAAAAACTCTATATCTTAATTGTCTAAAACGCTTCAATAAGTACGTATCGTAAACTTTTTACTATTTTAGTTGCAGCAGATTGCTAATTTCTTTATAAATAAGTAATAATATGTAAATGCCTTCAAAATATTTATTTAGTGCATTCTACCCATTACGGCATACGAAGTCTAAACGTGGCTTTTAATTATCGTACGGATGGTTTATCAATTTAAGGTCGTTCAGCGAGCAATAGAACGTGCGATGCTTTGAATTTCTCTGGCAGACTATTTGCAAAGAAAACATTCACTAAAGAACTAAGCCTAAGTAACTAATGTAACCAACTCTCCACATAGAATTAGCTCGTTGAATGGGAAATTTTATATGTTGGGACATTATTACAACAGCACCATCTTGTTCCGTGGTAAGCTACGACACTTGTGTTACGGATATCAGATAGCTGATATACTACACATATATAAATTTTAAATACTTACATATTATAAATATAAACACCCATGACTGGAGTACAAACATTCGTGCTTAGCAAATGAATGCCCCCAGCGGGACTCGAACCCGCGACCGCTTGCGCAGGAGGCAAGGTCACTACTAACTGAGCCAAACGTGTCGAAATGGGCCGTCATATCGATGTCATCATGTGTGTGTGGAGAACCCGTTGAGACAATCATAGTATAGAACGCAATACAGCGCGATGGACCGATGACCTAATGCATTCAATCTGAAGTATTTAGTTCCAAAATATATTTATAATATAATTTTATATAAATTCAATTCTTACTATATGTATTTAAAGAAATACAGTATATTGTTTATTCATAATAATATATTGTTAAAAGGTAGATAAATATACTGTAGGTAACAGTATTTCATGTTTATGAGAAGTCATCAAAATTGAATGTCGATTATACGCGTGTTACATGGGACATTGGTTTGAAAGTTAAATTTCCACGGGGACCAGAGTTTGTCTCACTGAATGAAGGATGACAAGTCTATAAGGAATAAAACAACTGAATTACGAATATATCTTATATATACAAAAGTTACTGGCAAATGTAGCAACAATGTGATGAATGTTTCACGAAATCACGACTACGAATCTGAGTTTACATATAATTTTGTATATTAGGCATATTCAAAATTATAAATTAAACTATCTTTTCGGATTTCGTGGCGTTATTATGATTTTTGGTTCCCGACGTTTCGAATGCTTTACAGTAATCATGGTCACGGGAGAGATTAGTATATAAGTAACCATAAAAAGATAGTTTCATTTATATTGTCAAATATTCGCGTAAACCAAGAAAGTATTATTAGGCATATTTAAGTTAAGTCCAGACAGCTAGTATTTATATGAATAATCTTGGAAATATGAAAGTGACATTTTAATATGGATATCATTAGTAGACCTTCTATCAATACAAACAATAAAATACCATTTAACTTGATTCTCTTATTGTAACTTCTCTTCAAGTTCATTTTTGGATACTTTTGCCAAAATATATTTGTCAAACTCGCACTTGACTTCTTCTGTATACATAAATATCTTAACCATTTCATCTATTTTACATAATTTTAATGAAAGATCTAAGCAATAAGAACTAATGAACTCATTATCAGAAATACGAGTTTTGTAATAATTCAAGAGCTTATCACGTCGACGATGCATGAACTATTTGGTCTAGTTTTAATTAGCATTGTTACGTTAGACCGGATAGTTCATGTAAGCGCTTTCATATTTATATCTCTTCCTAACATTGCTTCTAACATTGCTTTTGTTACCTAATTCCACTAAACTTTTTAAATGTACAACATTTATTTCACAGCGATTCATATTTCTAGGACTTTATCTATTAGATACAGATACTGAGAACTATACTACTTTGGTGTCATTATAATGTATACTAGCAACATACAGTGTCTTTGCGCATATTTGACTGAAGGTACGTGTTTTACATTGAGTACTTAGAACTACTGAACTAATTTTTCTCTTTAATTTTTACGAAAATTATAGTATACATAGAACAATTTTTATGGCTTTCATATAAGATCATTTTTTACCAATATTATTTTTCCATCTATATTCCTTCCCTTACCTTACCCGTCAAGTATAATTTTTGCGCCAAAAAGTGACATTTTCCAAGCTTCCATTTCTAAATTTAAATTCATCAAAATAGGTTCAGCAGTTAGAGTGTGAAAAAGTAACAGACGGACAGACATTTTTACTTTTACAGTATTAAGTGTGGACGTTACATACATAAACGCTGCCTAAAATAAGCTCTGTTTAATACTTATGTCAAGATATCTTGCGCAAAATCCTGAGAAAACCCAGAAAACCTTTTGAAATTAAAATAATCCTTATCTTGTTACAAGTTGGGGCAAATTCTCTCACATTACTTACCTGTATTTATTGCGGTCCTTTAAAGGGTCTCCCATAGTAGATTTTGTGCAAAAATACTAAATAACTGTTAGTTTGTTCCGGGCATTTGAACCAGATTCTTACAATTTCTTTGACAATAAAGATTAAAGTTTATTATTGAAAGTCCCACTCGAGGGCGTCCAATCTCAGTGCTCTTAGAGAGGTATGGTTCGTCGTAAATTACAGCTTTGATTTTATCGCCCATTCTGCAGCATTACGCCAAAAACACATTCGAGAATCTTAAACTCGAACATCTGCCAGGTTTTCTAGATTATTTTAGTTATCTTTTTAAATAGGGGTTTACTCTGACTGCACTTGGCTTTCTCGTACATTTAGTATAGATTTTTAAAAGATTAAACATTTAAACTCGGATAACCGGCTCGGATATACCAAATTTCATCAAAATCTATCCAGTGGGTTTTTCTTGATGCATATCCAGATAGATGAAGAGACAGACAGACAATAAAGTCGGTCTTTATATTGATCCTAATGATTAATAGTATTTTAAAGTAATATTGAGAGTAATGTAATAAGTATCAATAAGTAATGACACTTAAGCCTTTCCAAGCTTAAGCTTTAAGATTTTTAAAGACAATATGATAAAATATATGATCAAAACGATTACAACTTCATCGATAATCGAATTCCCATTCCGTAACATAATCCGCTTTACTGTGACTAATAAGGCTATAGAATTCAATGATATTTTGCAATGAGATTTTATAACGAGTACCAATTGGACTATTCGACCGATTTATAATATACTAGCGACTCGCCCTCGCTTCGCTCGGGCTCTTCCCTAGATTTAGCACAGGTAAAACCGCGGGATCTGCTAGTTATGCATATAAACCTTCCTCTTGAATCACTCTATCTATTAAAAAAAACCGCATCAAAATCCGTTGCGTAGTTTTAAAGATTTAAGCGCACATAGGGATATAGGGACAGAAAAGGCGACTTCGTTTTATACTATGTAGTGATATATAATAGTTAGGTTTTTTTTACCATTGATTTTTATTTCATTTCCTATCAGTAATGTTTGATAGGAAATGTGTTAAATTCGATAAAACTTCTATACTATTTTTTTTTAAATAAATCATATCGCATATATATTTTTATTTTGCTGTTCTCTGGACTGGAACATATTCCTGAAAACTGTTGGTATTAATAAAACAAATATTGAATAAAGAATGTTCGATTATTTATTTAAATCATTCAACGATATCTGTACATAGATTTTATACATACATTACACATAGTTTATTTTCTACTTATATACATCATTATATAGAAATCGCAGAAATTAAGAATATAAGCAAAAAAACTCGAGTCACAATCAAATATGTGTATATGATGAAGAACTCCATTCTTCTTTCTTCTTCTGTTATTACAGTAGCCATATACATTAGAATGAGACAGAGCAATATGTATTATTAAAATACAAAGTGATACAATATTTAATGAACAAACTATTTAGATTAACACAAAATAATATATAATTACTTTAAATAAATAATATTTTCACTAATAGATAGTACTGGAAATAAATTACAACTCAATCATTAATTAGTTGCCAAAATGAATAACAATTTTAGTTAATTACATCGTTAAATTATATATTTTAAGCGACTTAATCGTTATATATTTCAATATATGAAAATTCACGTGTTTGACTTCCATATAAGGTGAAGATAATTTATATGATAAGGTTTATCAGATTTTAATCACAAAGTATTGACAAATGGAAGGTACTGTATACCTTGAGAGTAAAATTAAAAAAAATATCATGAAGCTTAAAGAGCTTGTTACATATAATATTAAAGAGCTTGTTATAAACAATAAATTAAAACACTCAAAAGTCGATTTATGATACGGTAATGAAAATTCATAATTGGCAACTAACGATGCGAAAAATATTGGAAATATAGCAGTGAATTATTTATTTCCTTCAAAGCATTACTGTATTGAAACAACATTTAGTTTTTATTTTTATTTTATTTTAAGAGCTTAAAGTCCTTGTGATTATTATATTATAGTGGTAAAAGATAAAACAGTTTTGTATTATATTTAACATTATTTACAATTTCTATACGATATATAATTTTATAGACAGTAATAATAAGGAAGTTTATGAAATAAAATAAAAATGTGATATGATTTATGTATCAAAAGCATTAATATGAAAAAATAAGGCAAAAATAGACCGTGCAATATATAAATTTCTGATATTTTATAAATAAATGATACTTTTAACGAGTATATTATTAAGTTACAAAAAATATTTTCAAATTATTTCGTGTACATTTCATATATTATTCGGTGTAAAGTTGATAAAAGGTGAAAACTCTGAATGGAATAAGAAAGCTGTTGTAAGAAACTGAATTCACTCATCAGAAAGACGACGCACGTATCTTTTAAATTGTTACATTAAGATAGTCTCGTGTCACGCATAATTCGCTTTCAATTTTAAATATCCTACTGTTGTATTTTAAAGTTGGAGTTCAGGAAAGATAATAGATTTGCCTACATCTATCACGATAAAAATTTATTATTTTATAATTTAATGTATTGGTGGTCTTGGTTTAACTAATCGAAACTAGTTTTTTTTCTTTTTTACCAGTTTTTCTATATAAATAACGCACCTTCTTTATTCAACGTGACATTGGCGGAGTAATTCATGTCAAAGTTGAACTCGTGGAAGATTTATATATAGAATGACTAGTAAATCTCTTAATCTTCTTCTCTTTCTTGACGACACGCGTGGCGCAGTTTGTAGTGACCCTACTTGCTGCGCAACGCGTGTCGGTCGCGGGTTCGAGTCCCGCTGGGGGCATACATTTGTTGAGCACAAATGTTTGTACTCCAGTCATGGATGTTTATATTTATAATATGTATGTATTTAAACTTATATATATGTAGTATATCAACCATCTAGTATCCATAACACAAGGCTCGTACCTTACCGTGGAACTAGATAGTGCTGTGTGTAAATGTCCCAATAAAAAAAAATAACAAAAAAAAACAATATACTGACTATAAAATATTTTCGAAAGCTGTTTCAGTAGTATTTTTGAGTACGTTTTATGATTACGTACACAACGTGTATTTAGTCTGTAAAGAAGTTACAAACGGCTCTCAAATTAACGTAAATCAGCAAGAAACTCCTAGAGTAATGTGTCTATTACTTCTTGCGATATTAAGAAATGTGATGTAAGAAAGAATGATAGGAACTTAAACAGGAAATATTTTTAGGGTTCCGTATTTCAAAAAGAAAATCGATACTCTTATAGGATCATAAAACTACAGTCCTTTAAAGTGGTGAAAAAAATCAAGATTCAAAGTTAACATAAAAAAATGAGGCCGTTTATAGCGTAAAAAACCTATATTTCGACTTCCCAAGGAAACTAGATTTAAATGGTACTTATAATTGTGTTTTAAAAATATTGTTTACATAACGTTTATTTTAAACAAATGTAGTCTTTGATATTTTCTCCCATTTTGTATTTTTTGTAACTTAATCAAAACTCCTTTTTTTATGAAAGCCATGATAGAATGAATTTAATTAGAATTAAAACAGACATTTAATTAAATCATTCTTAATAATAAAGCAAATATATTATAATACATAATAAAGGGTTTAATATTCATATACTTACATACAGTATAATATTTATTTTTTCAAGAAATACAGCTTAGACCACATGTTAAACATTTACACCAATACTATAGAGTCAACACTTTTGATTTCTACTCACATTGCAATTAAATCAAAATTTATTTACACTAAGTGAAATAGTAGAAAATACAATCAGGGACAGTTTCATTTAATAAGTAAATATATTTTGTTATATACAGAGCGTAGAAGTGAAGTTATATGTATATAACTCGTACTATATGCTCGTATATACTAATAAAATAAATGCCTCGGTTGTTTAGTACCTAGCGTGTACGGTTGCATATTCTTAGGTCCCAGGTTTGAGTCCTGGGTCGGGTCAAGATTACTTATTGAGTCTTTATGTCTAGTAAGCCATAGTTCCAGCCCGGAATTGGGAGGTTGGTGGAGTTTTAACCCGTGCTTCAGAAAGCACGTAAAGAAGTTGGTGCTACGCCTTAACTCTCACGACAAGTAATCGTTCCACCGGAGTATGAGAGTGACATGAATAGAGAATGCACTGGTGTCTGCACGTACACTAATACACTATAATCCTGCGCAGTTGGCTAGCCTCTATAACATTGGCCACCGTGGCCGGAATATGGCGGAAGGACTTTATTAATAATAATAACAAATAATAAAATATTTTAAATCTTGAAAAACTAAGCAAGTTAACAGGGTAACATAACAATGTATTGAAGTAACAACCATACATTCTAAGCACTTAATAAACTCTTCAGTTCTTTCAAACAAGCAACTCTGAAAACTGCATTTGATCATTCGACTTCAAAAAGCAATAAATGTTCATAACACGCATAAACTTTCGATAGAGCTTACACGCGAAATGTGCTGATATTAGGGTTGCCACTTTTTAGAATATCGACTATATATTATTATAAATAAAGCGAAATATTAAATTAAAATAATATATAAAACTTATATATTTTATCAAAATATCGTTTTCAATGAAATTGATAAAACCAATAATAAAAAAGTAATTTGTAAGGTGACCAACTTATCTGATATCCGTGAATGTGAATCCTTTCTGAACGATATTTAGTTTTCTTAGAAAACTAAAGCTTGGGTAAACAAAAAGAAATAACAACAAACTTTATCTTAGTTTCTAAGTTTAGATTACAGAGCTTACTTGTAATGTTTTCTTAGTGGAAATTTTGTAGATAAAACTATTTAGTTAGATAGTTTAACAATATATTCAACATGTGTTCAAATACAATTATAAAATGTAAGATTATAAGTTTGAAAATAAACATATAACATAATTTTTTCTCGTATGATAAATTTTAAACTCATATATTTTTTTTTGACAACCCTAACCGATATAATCCATGTGAAACCTCTTGAAATGATATTTAGTTTTCAATGAAAACTAAGTTTGAAAACTGTACACAGGGAGCATCAGCAACCAAGTTTATCTCGGCTTAGTATAAATTACACAGCTCGAGCACATATTGTACTGTTAGCGGGAAAGTAAAAGCTGGCAATTTACTTCGAAATGTATTAGCATTTGATATTAAATTTTAGAAATATGTATACAATTTAATTTATTCGTTTGAAACCTCTAAATTTTCGGTCGAATGAATAACTTCTAACTGAATGATATTTCTAAGATTCTTTAAATTATTTATAAATCATCTCGTATTTCTGAATTCCGGAACTATTTTAGGAGATTGCTTTTGAAATACATTAAATAGTTGTTGAAGATTCAAATTACCCTGAAACTCAAGGGCTTCTCAAAATAGCTTACAGCATCGAAATTTGAACTTGTAATTCATTACAAGTTATTTGATTAAGTTGGACAATATTTCCTATAACATCACATAAACACTTATTTACATAGTAATAATGAAGCATTCTATGTGATTTTTATTAAAAATTATACATTTATAGCAATTTCAAAATTTCTGTTTTATTGAATTTCTGAGCTTAGTTAATGTACTATTTTCTAAATAACTAACAGCCTTTATGTCCTAGATAGCCAGATGAGTGTCATAGATTAGCCAGACGAGTGTCAAAGATAATTCAAAAAACAGAAATGTATTTATTTACATATATAAAAGTCAATTGTTGTTCGTTTGTGTCACTAAAACTTAAAACGGCTAGACCAATGGAGTAAATCCTTTTTCTGTTTTATAGTGGGTATTTAGGGGATAATTTAAGAATAAAAAGTAGGGAAAACCTAAAAAAGCAAATGGAAACTCGATAGTTAATGACCTGCATATTTTGTATTGAAATCAATTACTATTAAAATCCATCTATATATATTTATATTAATGTTTTTAAATTCCAACTTTAATAAATAGAAATAAAAAAATGAGTTCCATTACAACCCAATACAATATACTCCCTTAAGCCCCAATCAAATGGGATCACTACCAAATATATAAGTAAGCTTCCATTTAAAACAATGTTAGCTACAAACATTTTTTCCTATAACATTTAAGTTTGCTATACAATAATATAATTATATAACATTTGACGACACTTTGGCACAGTTTGTAGTGACCCTACTTGCTGTGACAATGATCGCGGGTTCGAGTCCCGCTTGGAGCAATCATTTGCTGAGCACAAAATATGATTGTTCTCCAGTCATTGGTGTTTATTATATTTGTATAGTGTATCAACTATCTGGTATTCGTAACACAAGCCTCGTAGCTTGCCATGGAATTAGATGACGCTTTATGTTAATGTTCAATCATCTTTATATTTATATATTTATTACATATTTAATATACAAAAATGAGAATGTTATTATCATTTATGTACTTGTTTCAAACTTCCTATTGTACTTTATATCAATCTCTTAGTGTAAAGTCAATGGTAGTCGTAGAAATTCAAAGTTAATCTCGAGTAAAGTGAGTTCGCTCGTAAACAGCAACTACCGTGCAGATGGGAATTTGTGCATTGTGGAACATAAGGTATGAAGAAGCTATTTGATAACAACGGAGTATACAACTGAGTTTTGTATTAACTTGCTGCTGTTTTAAATTTGAATGTTTGTATGTGTAACTTCATTACTCTTTAACGTTGAAAGAAGTAACGGTGAAGAAAAAGAGTTAATTTAAACAACACATAAAATAAAACTTTACAAAAAAACTAACTAATTAAAATGTTAAATATTCTCATCAATTCATATTTGTAGCAATCTAAGAAAGACATATACATACATAATATAAGTATAGGCAGTGGTGGCCCAGTGGTAGCGCGATAATATAGACCTATATTTACATGCTATATTTTACTAGCGAAAATCGAACACACGACGCACAATGTGGTTTTTATAAAAGTTCATTCGATCACTCGCTGGGTTGAAAATTCTCCAAAATTACTCTAGCTTGTTCTACTACAGTGATAACGTAGCATTCAAATCGTTAAAGAATTTTTAAAATCGGTCCAGTACTTTTTGAGCCAATTCGATACAAACATACTAACATACAAACCTTTCCTCTTTATAATATTATTATAGACTACATAAAAGCTAAGAGAAGTATAATGGTCTGGTGCAAATTAAGTTAATATCAAGTTGAGTAACTGTACTCGTAAATAGTTGTGCATTTGAACTAAGTTCATTTTGCTCCGAAAATAATGAGGGAATAAAAACAAATAACAAGATAAAAACAAAATAAAAACAAATGACAAAAGACAGTGGTAGCCCAGCGGTAACGCGCTTGCCTGGAGAACCGAGTGATGCGGGTTCAAATCCGGGTCTCGCACCTCTGATATTTTCATGTGCGAATCATTTATTCATGATTACCACTTGTGTTAAGGTGAAGGAAAACATCGTGAGGAAACCTGCATAACTGAGAAAACCTAGAAAGTTTCCGAAAGACATGTGAAGTCCACTAACACGCACTGGGCCAGCGCGGTGGACTATGGCCTGATCCCTCTAGCACTGAGGCCCGTGCCCAGCAGTGGGATGTTAAAAAAAGGGCCGATGATGATGATGAAAAACAAATGCTATAAAGATGCGTTGTTTCTCACCCGCGTACATTTTAATAAATATATTTATTTTGATATATTGATTTTACTAATATTTGATATAATATTTTCATTTAAACGTTTGAGAAATGTCTTTATTTCAAAAATCAGTTCATAAAAACATCGAATAAAAAAAATATAATTATGTTAATTATTTTTTTTAATCGACTGTTTGTTTTAATTTCATGATTGAAATATTTCTGGTTAATTTTAATAAATAACTGGAATCGAATAAATTAACTTACAAAATTATTTTAATCTACTCGTGAGCTCTATTAAAAATGCTAAAAACTCCGAATCATGAAAATATATACAAGAAGTAGAATATATCATGAATTCATATCATGTCTTGGGTTCGAGACCTGGGTCGGGTATTTTTATTAAGAAAGTTCCCAGCTGCCGTCGAAAGTTGGGAAGTTGGCGGTTTTTTATCGGTCCTGCGCCAGATCAGTATCAAATTACACATAATGCGTACACTGTGCAAAATAAAATCTCAACAACGAAAAAATTTAAAAGGTAACGGTTTACGCTTAATTTACTCTTTGTGCTCGTCTGTTTTAGTAAGAGGATATGAGCAATGAAAATACAAACTTTCGCATTTACATTCGATTGGTTTATATTATACTCGTAGATGGTTAAGCCACCGCAGGTAAAAGTATATATACAATAAAATAAGAGTCTAACCTAATGATAATGTACTAAAAAACTATATAAATGTATCACGCATTGATTTTTGATCAGTTTTGTTATGAACTAAGAAATTCTCTCCAAAGATTGAAGGTATTTTGTAACCTTATGTACGCTATTAAGCTCTTATATCTTGTGAACTATTTGAGATTCTCAACTTCGTGGTATGTTACTAGTCGATGTCAAGCAATGTTGATTAGCTGATAGTCTTGGAATTCTTATATAATTTCTAGTGAACAATTTACCCTTTTAAGGTTGAATGAATTTCATATAGATTAGCTGTACTTGCGGTTTTGTTTGCTTTCTTAACCAATACATTATTGCTAATTCGATTAGACTCAGTACAAGCAAACTATGAAAATCCGTCCATTTTGTTAAAATCTACAGAATTTGATCAAATATTAAAAAAAACATTATAATTGATTTCAAGGGATTCTCTGTCAAAGGCAAGGGTTGTCAAAAACACCAATTTTTAATAAGGAATATTCGTAGCAAATTAGAATCATACATGACGCCTGTCAACCCTAAAGCTGTATCCCGAATATCATACAAAATAAAGTATGCCAGTCGGTCCGTACAGTCCATCCGCGTACCGCATTTTCCGCATTGCCTGCTAGAAATCATCATTTGACTACTATATGAGACTAGACAATGACATAAGCAGGTAGAGCTGGTATATCATTTTAAATATTTTATGACGTATTTTATGGCTTATTAAGTTTCGCTCCATTTTGCGCATAATGGATACGCTATATTTTATCAATATCGCGTGCGACCTTGTCGACGGAAAAAATAACATTGTAACAAAGTATTAGTATGTAAAATAACTTTGCTTAATACGAAGTTACAATTTTATGCCGGTATTTTTATACTTGTATTGGGTATATCAAACATTTAAAATTGATTAATTCTCTGTGCTTTGTGAGGTTTTACTTGACTTAAAAGCATTAGAACACAAAAGCCAAAATAGATTCTCTTTTTCTCTTATAGATAAACATGTATAGTATGGTATGAGTACCTCAAAAACAACTTTAACTTAAACTAACTTTTAACTGAAAAAAATAATATACGTTATGAATATATATACATAATTCAAATATTTACAAAATTTCCACTTAAAATTTCCTTATCTAGTATAAGTATAATAATTAAATATTATAGACGATTTTATACAATGCGCGTCAATTACGCGCTAGCTAAATGTCAGCTAAGGTAACAAGTTAGCAAAACCAGCGATGGATGTAAACCCGACGCCTCACCCCGTTGCATTGCAAGTGGGTTCTCTCCTGTAACGATTTGAATATTGATAATTTGAGCAATCCCTGTACGTATCAATAACACTGAATATTAATAGACTTTGAATAACCATGAGATTTAGTGTCCGTCATTATTTCATTCAAAGATCATGTCTTACTATTCACAATTGGTCAAATTATATTTGATTATAAGTTATAATTGTCTAGGGCAAGAATCGAACTGGCACCTACAAGATTATACCGATGTTAAGAGAATTATATGAAGTCAAAAATGATGCAAACATTTTTTCTTCATAGAGATATATTAAATTTTTTTTTAGTTTTCGTTTAAGGCTTCGTTAATACTCTTAAATATGATATTATTTTTTTAAAGATATTTTTTAACATACCTCTTAATACGTGTACTGAGACGGCAGAGGTAGCAACATCCGTCAATGAGCAAGTGTAGTTTCCAGAATCATTTCTATTTGCATTCGCTATGTAGAGTCGAGACAAGGCTCCATTTGACGTAGCCTCTGTTTTCACACTGTCAACAAAAAATATATCATTTAAACACTATAAAAAAATAAAGTTATATATAAAAATGTTATTTAAGTTAATAGAAATAAATAATTAAGACGTTAAGCATTTTTAAGTATGATGAATTGAAGCGAAAATACAATTCATCTCATATAATTCTTCTATTTAATAATATCAAGTTAAAGTAAATGAAAAAAGCCGCAAAATTGCCTTTTGTTTCTCTTTCAAGACACTTATAAAGTACTTAAGGCTCGCTATTGAAAGTCAACATTTTAAATAATTTATAGATCTGTTTTGAGGCTACAAGGTCATAACTCGGGGACGTTGCCAAGTCAAACGGAATGACAGCTCAGAAATTGCGAGTCCAAGAAACCCTTAATGAAATCAGTGTTTTAATTAAATTTATTCAGCCATGATCATTCCCAAACAAAGGCAACGAAATTAACTCCTACAATTTTCTTTCAAATAAATCTTGGCCCCTTTCACATACGTTTGGAAAGGGATTCGGAATAATTTTGTTGTATCGAAACAAAATTCAAATTGGTATAATTAACGCATTGCAGTAATCCTTTAAATATATCGTTAAGTTTTGTAATAGGAATCTGCTCAATTACTGTTACTATTGTTTCCATTTATTGGTCCTTCGTGCCGGATAAAGGAAAGTTGATCGAAAATTATAGAGCTTTCTATAAGAGTTGAGATTGTGTTGGGGATTATGTTCTCGAAGTATATTTACTTTCAGAGTATATTTATGTTCTTATTAACAAAAATACTTTATACGAAGAAATTTTTCATGTTAATTTTATATTTAGTAGGTTATAAGAGCTACGTCAGGATTATATAGTTATAAAAATATTAAAATGGATACTCGAAACTCGACAAGTTATTTAACTAATTGAATAACCTCAAAATAAACCGATTATATTATTAATTATACTATATAAATTTATTCAAATTACGTACTCTAATTACTTATACAATTATAATGTAGTTACGTAGTTATTATTATCTACCTCTCTTCTCTCTTGAACTAATTTGATTTGTAGATAATTTTGATTCTATTATTTATCAAAAGATAAGTAGTAAAATTAATGAAATAAAATTAAAGATTTAAGACATAAATAAAACACAGTTAAAAGAATTTCTCTCCCCAAAGATGTCGTGTACAAAATTGTTGGCCATGACCGAACCGCCTTTTAGAATTATTAAATAACACAACAACTGAGTCCATTGTTCCAAAAAAGAGCAGTGACCTCGCTCTATAAAATCTTTATTTTAGTGTATATCATAATTTAGTAGCGTTTTACAATAATATATATTATAAGTAGAGGGAAAATCAGATGGTAACGGGTTCAAATCCAGGTCTCATATTAAAGGTAAAATTACCATTTGTCATTTTCAAAATGATAACCCCTTTCTTTACGGCGAAGGAAACATCGTATGGAAACCTGCATGAGAGAACATAGCAAGTTTTCAAAAAGACATGACTATACAGTATAGTTCACCATTCCAAACTTGTCTATCGTGGTGGACTATAGCCTAAGCCCTTCGTTTGAGCCTAACAATGGGTTAGGTTAGCTAAAAAGGTCTGAATATAAAATTTATTAGGATTGCTTTTACGTTCATAATATGTATATAGCAAGAATTATGCTAAAGTCACATTTAAAGAAAAATACTATCCGAATGTATAATTGTAGAATACGAGTATATGACATCTCATCTCTCTAAGCTCTCATCTCTTTCTTATCAAGCTTATGAGAGTTTTTAAAAACAATAAAGCTAGAAGCTAGAATAAAGCTGAAGAGTTTATTTGTTTATTTGTTTGTTTGGTTGAACACGCTAATCTCAGAAACTAATGGTCCGAATTGAAAAATTCTTTTTGTGTTACATAGTCCGTTTATCGAGGAAGGCTATAGGCTATATTACATTACGATACGACTAATAGGAGCGGAGTATTAATGAAAAATGTTGCAAAAAAGGGGAGGGGAGAGTTAGTAATAGTAAACGCGAGACTCAGAAAGAATTTGGTTTTTCTTATACTGTAAGCTTATATTCTTATTCTGTAAATTATATAGTATAAGCATATGTATTTATATAAGTAAATATAAAATGATTTACACCATAACTATATTGTCTGATTATATTAAATGGACACGTTTCTGAAAGTGCTTTCTGCAAGGAAAAGTAGGACAAATTATGGACAAGACTCAGTTCGTTGCTGTTACGTTTGAAAAACTTTTATCTCACAACCAACTTTGCTCTTGGTTTCATTTATTTGTAAACAAATGAAAATCTACCACTATACAATTTACTTAGGCGTTACTTATAAAAAGTAAAATTTAAGAAGTTTTAATCGATTTAATGCTATGTTTTAGATGGTTTTAATAAAGTACAGCTTTTTATAATATTTATAATATAAATTACAAAAGATCCACACAAACATCACATATTATTACTTTTGAAAAAAGCATGTAACTTCTTATTTTACTTCATATTTTATTCATGTCTGATACAAAACAGTTTTTACCAAAAATAGCCCAAATTAAAAGCAACCCTCATTTGTTTGAAGTAACGCTACGATTTGTAGCAGATCGCACTAATTAAGTTTCAGTAGAAGATGAAAATTATCATTCATTATATAACTTTAATTAAATTTTACTGCTCATTCGACAAAAATAATTAACCTTTATAAATTTAAGCTCCGCCTTTACTATGTTAACGATAACATTATATTTAATACAAAACAACAAAAGTGAGATGAAAGAGAGATACTTATATATATTTTATATGCTACATTAACACACGACGATACGTTTGACTCAGTTGGTAGTGATCCTACTTTCTGCGCCAGCAGTCACGGGTTCGAGTCCCACTGGGAGCATTCATTTGTTGAGTACGAATGTTCTCCAGTCATGGGTGTTTATATTTATAATATGTATGTATTTTAAATTTATACATGTGTAGTATAACAGCTCTTTAGTATCCGTAACACAAGCCTCGTAGCTTACCACGGAACTAGATGGCGCTGCAGTAATAATTTTCCAACATATTTTTATTTTATTAACATACCCTCGTGCCCTCGTGAACGTCTTTAGACACTTTTTATTTTATTTTTTGAGCGAAACTCAATTTTTTTTCTAAAGTGGCCATAGATGCTTCTTGTAGCATCAGTAATCTACTCTAATGAAATCAAAATTCATAAAAATAGTTTTTTTCATTTAGGATTTGAATTGAATGAACACATTAGAATGAACAGATAGACATAAAGAAAGACATAAAAAGTGTTTTATACTATTCAAATATCTTGTATAATTTTGTAAATGTCGAGTAAAAAGCTCTTAATATGAAGAAATTTAATGTTAATATAAACAAACATCAAACATTATCTAGCTGAATAAAACCTTCGTTGATTAGCACGACGCTTGCAATTTTGTAAAAATATTGAAGACTCATAAATAAAAATAGGTATTACATTTTATACAAAAACATACTGTTTGTTTAACAAGCAATATCCTCTTTTAATATAATGAGAGTGTAACAAGCAATGAGGCCGATAGGACTTCCGATCGGAAATATAAACAAGAGCTTGAAAACCAATTTCCATATTTCTAACTTCAGAAATAACGAGTTTCCATACAAACTTTCATCCCCTATTAAATCCCTTTAGGTGGTGAGATTTAAAAATTCCTACCACGATATATTAGGAATAATTTTCCAAAACTTTATGATTCTTCAAAGTTTTAGGGTGTGACTTGTCTGTCAGCTAGCGTTATTAGAATTAAAATTATAAATGCGAAAGTTATCTGACTGTCTGTTACGTTGTCTTGAGCCGATTTTGATAAAGTTTGGTCTAAAGAGGGATGAAACTGTGTAGAAGAAAGGAGCACTTTTTTCAAATTAATCTTTAAAAGGATGAATAAGTAGGAAATAAAGAACATTTTGGCACTTATTAATCGAGGTAAACATTTTCGACTTACCTTACACCACCCCTTTTGGTGTCATAATTCAGAAGCCGCCCGCCATGCTTCCAACTAACTTGACTGGCGGGTTGTGGCACTTCGCTCACAACGCATCGTAGTTCAATAATTGAACCTTCTTTGTAGAATTTGTCGTGAAGCGGTCGACCACGCTCGTCTACTATCTCCACTTTTGGCACTGTAGAAAACATTAAAAATTAATGGTGAAGAAGTATGTCGCAAATTCTTGATATATTTTTTCTCAAAAGAATAAATTTATAAAGCAACTTTATGAAATACTACTAAATTTCAACGGTTAGGCTCGCCTTTTGTATTTGACCAGTTGCCAGCGGTCGATTAAAGTAGCTTGATGAAGAAGAATTTCTTTAACTTATTCCTGATTTTCTTTAGCAATAATAGAAAGTCAATAATAAAGCAAGTATAAATTGTGGTTGTAAGAAACAATTGAACGAATGATTTCATTATATTTAGGAAAACTAAATATAATAATTGAATTTGAGTTGTCTTATGATACACTAAAATAACTTCTGTGAAACACCGAATACGATATAACGAATGTATAATATTGTTAAGTTTCCTAGAAACTATTTTTTCTTATAAAACTTTATTTATAACTTTTTCCGAAAGATCATTCAGTTTTAATTCACATAAGACACAACGTCCAGTGATTTGTAACGAATTCAAAGTATCGAAATCCAAAATATAGACTCCATTTAAAAAGCCAAATCTACATTAATATTATAAAGAGTAAAGAATAAACTCAAAAACTAGTGGACCAAATTTAAAAATTCCTTTGCCATTAGAAACCTACATTATCACTGAGTAACATAGGCTATATTTATTACTAGCAGAATCTGAGGTTTTGCTCGCGTTAGATCTAGGTACCAAAACTAGCGAAGTAAGGGTGAGTCACTAATACAAACTAAAAAAACATAGGACAATGAAAAAATATGATATAGCCTTAAAATCTTAAAATGGCTTTGAATACTAAGCATTTATAATTATAATTCCTGCTTAATTTAGTGAAAATTCCTTTGGAAAAGTCGAAAAACATGAATAAGAATGAACAGCGCTTTATCACTGCAGTGGTACAGAGCTCGGCAAATACGCGCCCATTCAAACATGATTTTCCACTCTCATAAGCTTTTTGTTTTAAACACGTAATCTGATTTTGAAATCATAAAACAGAAGTGTCTTTGTGTAAATAGCTATTATTTAATATTGTTTTTTTTGTATATTTAATACCTATCTATAAATTTTCTTTTATTTAATTATTATTTCAATTATATAACATTCATCAATTTGCACCTATTGAAGAATATATTAAGAATTGATTTCTCACTGGTTTTGTGGTTAGCATACACTTATATAGTTATAGATCCAGAAGTCCTGGATTCGAGTCCGGTTCAGTTATTGAAAGTTGCTAAAAATAATAATTCTGTCAATCTGTTCGACGATTGGCTAAATTATTTTATTACTTTCACTTAGTTTATAAAAAAATAAAATGAAAACAAGTCTCTAAAATATATCACACGGGACTCATATTTGCGAGATTCCAACTCGCTTTTAGCCAAGTTTTTCTTTAAAGCAACCTTTTTAACTTTTTCGCCTTTAAAAATTTAATAATATTGCTGCCACGACTCGAATAATGTTATGTAGTGGCGCTGGTAATCTAGATAGGGAAAGCAAGTAATCCCAAGTAAATCCACATAATCGTGGCACATATTGATGTTCATGTTGCAGAGATTAGTTATACTATAGCGAAACATTTCTGATATAGAAATAATACATACAATGTATTGGGTTTTGTGTTTTAAAAATATATTTTGTGTACGTTTTCTGTGTATTAAAAACCAAAAGTGGAGATTTTTAAGGCATAATACAAAAATGTGTAAAAATAGTAAGTTATCGAGACTAAAATTCGATTAAACCATAATAATATCTTAACTATATCTAAAGATAAAAGGAGGAAATTGTTTAATTAATATGTACGTACATGGTTTTAGAACAAAGTGCCTATTAATATTATAATTGAACATTTATTTGTATTGTTTCTGCTATATTCATTATAACTAAACTACATTTTAAATAGTTCATTATAATCTATCTCGCGAGATTCTGATCTGTCGAAAGATTGAAAATGGTAACAGCTAACCATTTAACACATTATTTTTTGGGAGATTATAAACTATCAAAGTGAAACCATCAAATTTTATTTCAAATTCCATGTTTTATTTGAAACGCTACGGATGTTATTTTTTTGGTTTTGTTACTTAATTTTCATGTCATCACAAAATATAAGAAAAAAGATTAGTTATTATTATTACGAATACAGTGAGAAGTTATTATTAATCAACTATCATTACATAGGATAAAACAAAGTCGCTTCCCGCTGTCTGTCTGTCCCTATATATCTTTAAAACTACACAACGGATTTTGATGCGGTCCTTTTAATAGATAGAGTGATTCGAGAGGAAGGTTTAATGTGTTTATGTGTGTAATACACTAGCGGAACCCACGGCTTCGCTGTCGATCTAGTTAATGTTAAAACGCATTTTTTATAATTGAAAAAGATAAAAAAACTTTATAAATGAAAGCAAGGCTAAACAATATTTTAACCGTATATTTTTAAGATAGAATGAACATAGCGCAAAATATACTACAATGCTATTTGAGTTTCACATTTTATGATTTATTTTATCGCGCACTGTTTTAAAATTCTTTAAAATGTTGTATTTTTATCATCCAGCATCTGTCGAAATTATTTAAAGGCTAGTACTAAAAGTTATAATATAGCAAATACCGTATTATTTAGATGCTTTCGATGTATTTTACTAGTTAATTCCCAACGGAAAGCGTATACTATATAAAGTATACATCCGGATAATCAGCTATCATTATGCCAAATTTCATCAAAATCAGAGAAAAATCGAAAACTATAGGCGACGTTTGTATCAATAATAATATTTAATATTTAAACTTAGAAATTTTAAAATTTTAATAACCTAGAATTTTATTTAATGTTAATTAATTAGTTAATTTATTCTAATTTTATATGATCGTGCGTAAGTTAGGTAAAAACAGCATTATATTCATTTATTAATTTAAAAAACTAGAAAAAATAATCTAAAATTAAAATAGTAGTTTGGAGCTTAAACTGGTAAAATCGCTCAATAGTAATAAAATGTAAGAAGCTTTTGAACAGCGGAAACACAAAAGTTCCTTCTTATTTTCCTCATATTATAGAGGGATAGCAATATACAGGATAAGCTAAAGCCAAGCTTTCACAAAGCACTCAAAAGCTTTCATAAAAACGCCACAACATATAGTGAAATATAACAGAATACTATAATATATATTTATTAACAACTACAACCTGATGACTTTATATGTATGAGCCATATTTTAATCAACTTTCAAAAAGGAAGTTCTACACTCATCTGTATTTTTTGTATGTTCATTAATTTCTCGAAGGCGGCTGGACCGATATAATGGCTACTTTTAATTATATTTTATTACGGTAGATTTTGAGGTAGTTTTATAATAATAATAATATGTTGGGACATTTTTACAACAGCGCCACCTAGTTCCGTGCTAAGCTACGAGGCTTGTGTTACGGATACCAGATAGTTGATATGCTACATATATAAGTTTAAATACACACATATTATAAATATTAACACCCATGACTGGAGTACAAACATCCGAGTTTAACAAATGAATGTCACCAGCGGGACTCGGACCCGCGACCACTGGCGTAAGAAAGTAGGGTCACTACAAACTGCGCCAAACGTTTATATTGGATAAGAAAAGAAAATCGCTTGACAAATAGTGATGAAATAGATACTAGACTGTTTTGTCTTTACTTATTTCTATATATGTAGATTCGCGAACTTTGCCTACTCACATTTTCCCAGCTTTGTGGGCTATTACCTGATCTCCATGCATTGAAAGGAGGTCTGTGTTCAGCTGTAGTGGGCTTTATGTCCATTTAGAAGTTATGATTACTAAACTATACTATTATAACTATTATATTATAACTATTATATTATGACTATAATAAAATTACAGACCTCATCCAAAATAAACGTGTAATTGAAGACAGTGGTCGGATTATTTAGAATCAGGGTGACCATAAATTAGGTCTAATCCAAAAGCCGGGCGTCTGGCGAAGTTAAATCTGCTTATCTTCTAAAATGTTATAAGTATTTATTTTTAGGAAAATATACGGGTCTTGTGTTTGTAATAAAATACTGTTTTTATGTATACAATATCTTTACCTAAAGGCAAAGTTGTATCTATTAATTATTTTACAAGATATTTTAATTTTTCTCTCGGAATACTTAACTTTAATTAAATAAAAAACACTTTTTCAATGTTTTTAGACTTTATTTTCATTTAGTCAATAAATCACTTAGTTTCAGTTTTTCAGTTCAATAACAGCCAACTTAGTGGATGGTAATATGTTTTTCTTCAATATTTCAATACTGTAATACTACATTTAGTAATATTTCAGAACAATATCTGCAATGCACTTCGCATCTGAACTACGGATCACTGTACTATACTTAATCAGTATGCTGAGGACGTGTAAAGACACTCGTACAGTAGAATTATTCAAATAATAATACAAAGCCATAAAATAAAAGATTCCGTACGTTTTACGATATTCCCTAAGATCTGAAAATAATTGCTATCATAACTTACCCTTCTTAACCTACTTGTGAAGGGTTGCAGAAGTGTAATCTTTATGGCTTATCTATTTATTTATATTTAAGTGTATACTTTAACACCTTAAAATCTAAAGTTTTCGTATTTTCCATCGAATACCATGACTTTGTATAGACTAACTACTTATTCTATTAACTTTATAAACGCAGTACAATGGATAAAATGCTAAAGTTTACTGGTACGAAGTCTGGCACCATTCTTCTGTGAAGATACGACGTTTGATAGGTTTCATGCGGTAAAGTACGCATAATGTCCCTGTAAAATATTATTATAGGATTTGGTGCTGCTATTTTGGCACGAAATATGCCGCAAAACATTGCTATGCTATCTGGAATATTGGCATCGAAACGCCTTGTGCGGGAGAAAAAACTTAGTATGTGTGGTATGTTCTATAAAAAGACAGCATCGTGAGGCGAGTATAAAATAAAATATGGCTTTAAGGAATTTCAATATCTTAATTAATAAATAAATTATATAATAAATAGTATTTTATACTTCTTATAATTATTCTAGCGTTCTTAAATCCTTTAAATAGCTAGCATCCAATGTAACAACTAAATAAAAATAAAATATGCTTTGCCACTGACTTCAATTCATAAGATATCAATGACGTTAGTTTTATATATCATTGTAAGATATAACTATTTTTTATACATAAGAAACAAAAACAATGTAACTATTCTTATTAGGCTTATTACATTATTATTTTTACATTAATTAAAGATAACTGACGACTCGACGTTGCGTCGCTTGTTCGGGCTTGTTCCTAATGAAAAACGTTATATTTTTCTGACATAATCAATGTTAGTGTTATTCCAGGCTATAACCTATCTCTGTGCCAAATTTCATCCTTATCCGTTCAGCCATTTTGGCGAAAACAAGTAACAAATATTCATTCAAAATTTCACATCATCAGTACATATAAATAAAATTGAAGTGTCTATTTTTAATTTCAAATTAACAGCTTTTCACTTAATGTATATGAAAGTATATACGGTAGGTACTTACATCGAAAATTCTATATTTTTTTTATTTTTGTCTGTATTTCTATCTGTCTGTTTGTCCCGGCTACTCTCTGAAACGGCTGGACCGATTTTGAAGGGACTTTCACTTGCAGATAGCTAATATTATAAGGAGTAACTTAGGCTACATTTATTTAGTTAGAAGATTATATAAACGATTTATTTTTTATTATAATTTAAACCCAGCCCAGTTTGGTAGTTTATAATATAAGTATAAGATATCATTTACGGTGATTATAAAGATACTGTCTCTCTTTAGACACGTGTATAACACAAATTTGCTTTGAAAATATATTTTACTATAACGTGGGTGTTATATGTAGATAATACTAATCAGGCTTGTAATAATTAATCTACTTAACATCGTGATGTAACAAGAGTCTGCTTATATTGTATTACGGTTACTGTTGCTTCGGATTTTGTTAACAATCTCATGGGTTTAAATTATTTTTAACATACATAATATATAATACTAGCTGACCCGTGCCCACTTCGTTAGGCATAATGTTAATAATCCTTTTTTAGTACAGAGTGTTTAAATAATTTAAATTATTTTATTAATATTAAAAATTAAAAATTAAATTATCTGTACTAATATTAAAAAAACTACTTTTTGTAACTTAAATATAAAAGTTAGACATATGCTGTCGTTAACTTTTTTGTAGGCATTTTTAAGCTCCACATCTTTTCTCTAGAACTCAAAAATATATCTTTCATAGTTAAGGCAGCGTTCGTAAGAAGCGCTTTCATTCGACCGTTTTTTCTCCGATTCACTTTGCAAAACGGACTACCACGTAAAAGACTTTCTACTTTTCGGTTTTTTATATAACCTATGACACTCAGCAATAATGTGGCTTTCTATTGGTGAAAGAATTTTTAAAATCGGTTCAGTAGATCCCGAGATTACCCCTACAATTTAACAAACACACAAACTTTACTTCTTTATAATATTAGTATAGAGTATAGATGTATGTTAAAAATATATATCTACCAGTGATAGTCTCGCTAAAACCAGTCCAGCCTATTTTGAGATTAGTCTTAAAAGAAATACAGATAAACAAATAAAATTGTAAGGTATTGTTTATTTCTTATTAGACAAATAAATAAATTATAAGTGTTTATTTCTTATTTTTCATACAAATGTAGTAAAAAGATGTTATTTTGAGATTACAACCAGATACTTCAATTTATTTGTATAATAGAAGATTTGTACTTACAATACTAATTTAACGTAAGCTTCTAATAATTTAAACAATATTTTGAAAGTTGATTAATTATAACCTTTCCTATATAATGCTATTTCTTTTCCGGAAGACGGATTAATCTACATCATTTTTGCCAATTCTCTGTTTAGTCGGAAGTACCCTTAAAATTGGTTAAGCCCTTCTGAAGATTAAGATTACAAGTGGGCAAAAAAGGACGAGATAAGGGAAATATAATAATAAAGGTTGTTTCCAATATACTTACAGTTAGTTATTCAATTACATAATAAGAGTTTATAGAATTGGATGAAAATAATTGGCAGTTGAGTTCCTTTATTGGTTTATGTTATTTAATCCTTGTGAAATTAAGCTATAAAATGCACAGTTTAGTGCCAGTGGTTAGAGGTTCGAGTCCCGCTGGGGGCATTTACTAATGGGATGATTACGGATATCTGTACTCCAGTTGCGGGTGTTTTTATTTATTCTAATGTATGTATTTAAAGTTATTTATTTGTAGTGTATTAACTATCTAATATATTGTTGCCGAAGGCAGTGGCAGCCCAGCGGTAACGCGCTCGCTTGTATAACCGAGATGCGGGTTCAAATCCGGGTCTCGCACCTCTGATATTTTCATGTGCAAATCTTTTCTATCGTGATTATCACTTGTCTTACGCTAAAGGAAAAACATCGTGAGGGATACTGCGTGTCTTAAAAAAACCTAGCAAGTTTTTCGAAAGACATGTGAAGTCCGACAACACGCACTGGGCCAGCGCGGTGGACTATGGCCTAATCCCCCTCGTACTGAGGGAGGCCCGTGCCTAGCATGGGACGTTAAAAAGGGCTGATGATTATGATGATGATATTGTTGCCCTAACAGTATCCCACAACCTAAGCATTTTGTGGTACACTTTACTGAAAACTATCACGTTTATAGGTTTGTGCTTTAACATAGTAATTTTATTTCATATTTAGATGAGTTATCTGTCAAAAAAATAAAGCTAAAAAATTAATATTAACAAAAAACTAAAGTTTAACATTGCTGTAACATTACTACCCGTTAAAATAACTGCGCGATTCCTCACAAAGCTCAGCTTTTTGCTAATATATTTATATGACAAAAAGACAGTGACCGACTAACTAGAGCCAAGCAATTGTAACTTAGCTTACCAAGAAATGCGAAGGCAGTACGGTTTTAGTGTAAAACCACCTCAAATATAATTTATACAAATATTTACTGAAATTCGTTTCCACCCAAAACACCCTTGTCACGTGTATGTCAATATTTATGACATAACATATTCATTGTCACCCTTTTAACTCTAAATATTTGCTCTCAGAAGAAATTTCTACGTAAAATATTTTCAAAACAACGCTGCCTATGACAGATATTTTTCGTATTTATTCGTCGTTTGACATTTTAGGCTTCTGCTATCCGGTGAAGATTGTGCTTGGAATTTTATCTCTCATTGTTAGACGAGATCCTTAATACAGGAATGTCTATACAGGAGCTTTTGCGTTTACAATACAGGTCAAGGTTTCAAGCTGTACATGCGAATACATAGACCCTTATCAGTTGTACTTAGGGTGTTTCTTATCATTTAGTATAAGTTAGGAGATAGATTTTTTTCGAGAAGTAACAGTATTTTTTATGTATTTTTTCACAAAATACAGTCTACAGCTATAAAGCAATTAACACAATTTAATAATATTTAAATTAAAGTAAAACAAAAGTAGTTAAAATCTAATTAATAGCTTATATGTCAAGGATATTGTACAAATTTGGAAGTAAGCAATTAACTATGAGCCCCAGAACCGAATAATAACATTTTAAATGTCACTATGTCACTTATACTTATGTATCAAACATATCTACGTATCTTTGAAAGAACTTTATATATATTTATTAAGGTAATAAAGATTTTATCATGTATTATTTGTTTCTTCTATTTCTATATTAGAGTATATGTAAAGATAAAGTATAAGATTGTCATGTAAATAAAATTGAAATCAAGTTCACTCGTTCGTGCGTGTTTAGAGCTTTTTGTTTTCATTATTATGATCAGGCAGCGTCTGTACATAGTTAATATAAATACAATCTCTATGTCTATAAACTGAGGCATTTTTACAAGTATGATTTTTATTTAGGCTATCTCTTTATCAAAACTGACATATTTTGAACTAGGGAAGAACCCGAGCGAATCGAGAGTTCATCCCTAGCTTTAGCGCGAGTGAAGCTGCGGGTACCACTATTTTATTTATATCGAATCAACAGCCTAAAAAATAAGTTTCAAATTTCTAGCTCTAAAAATGACGATACTTCCATACAACTTTTCATACCTCTCCCTTTCAACCCCTTACAACCTTTTTTTCGTATTAAAAAGTAGTCTGTGCCCTTTATCAGGCTATAGACTATTTATGTATCAAAATTTATTTAAATCGGTTCAGTAGTTTCGGCGTGAAAGCGCACCAGACAGAGTTATTTTCGCATTTATAACATTAGTAAAAATATTTTAGTAATTTTAAATTTTAATAATCTATACTATTTGTAAATATAGTGAGCGAATTACATTAATACTTCTATATTTTTGAAAAAGCATTTTAAAATTTTAAATAAAAGTATATACATTTTTATTGAGTGATAAAGAATGTTTCAGAATAAACGTTACAATTTTTGTTTTGAGAGCGCTCGGGGAGAATCGCGTGTTTCATTCGCACTGTATTTTGCTCACATTTGTTTGATAAAATAGTTTGAAGTGCTTAAAATATATTAATATTGTGCACATATTCTGCATAGTTTTATATAAAACTAAACTATTATTAAGCTAGTTTCTGCGTGTGGTTTCATATATACATTTCTTAGTGCAATGCAATAAATATAAATCTGGAAAAACACCATGTAATGACAAGAATACATTTATGTATCGAAAATGATACATAAATATCCCATGTATAGTATGTAAAATGCAATTAAAATCGATACATATAAATAAAATTGGAGTCTGTTGTTAATTTGAAATTAACAACTTTTCGCTAAATGCATTATTATGAAATTATATACGATACTATCAACAAAAAACAATTTTTAAAATTTTTGTCTGTCTGTCTGTTTGTTCCGGGTAATTTTTGAAACGGCTGGACCAATTTTGACGGGACTTTCAGTCGCAGATATAAAATTTTATAAGGCGTAACTTAGGCTACTTTTTAACCGACTTCAAAAAAGGAAGAGGTTGTATTTTAGAGAATTTATTTATTTTAACTAGCGGAACCCGTTGCGTGGAACCTAGGGACGAATCCAAGCGAAGCGAGGGTGAGTCGCTAGTTATAAATAATAATAATGTATTTTATCTAAAGGATACTGACTTTTTAAGTATAATCGTTTTAGTAGTTATAGCTTGCTCTCAACCAAAGTATAGCGGGTTCAAAGCTTGATTTTTAACACTTCTGGTATTCATTTGGGAATCATTTCCAACATTATTACCGTTTACTTATACACCTGCACAAACAAAATTACATTTTCAAACATAAATTCCCTTTCAACTTAAAATACCTGTGCCCAGTAATGGGAAGCTTAAAATGACCTAACTCATATTCCTATGTAATATTTTAAGTTCTCCTCACGATATCGATTGTAGAGCGATAATTTGGGTGTAAATACTTTCATGGCCATTTGTCAACGCCTCCATTATATTATAACATTCAAAACTAATCTTTACTAAGTGTCCAAATTACAAACAATTTACGTAATTTAGTTTTAAATATTTACCGTCAATTACACAAATAAAAATAAGTTATTACTTTGAATGAAAAACTTCACCTACGATTAATTTATAATAACGAAATTTAAAATTTATTTGTATATAGTATGTTTAACAACACGTTTCACTCAATTTGTAGCTCTACTTGATGTGCCAGTGAACACGAGTTCGAGTACCGTTGTGGGCATTCATTTCAATGATATGCTCGAATATTTGTACTCCAGTCTTATGTGTTTTGAATTAAAATATGTACGTATTTAAAGTTATATATTTATAATGTATTAATATATTATATATAATTTATATTTATAACTAGCTGATACCCGCGACTTCGTCCGCGTTGCTTGAAATATTAACAAAGTTTTCCGCATGCGCGCTACGCCGCTTGCCCCACTACTCCGCGAGAAGGAAACATACATTACTGAACACGCAGTGCATATAGAAATCGTTGTTTCTTGAAATTTTAATAACTTTTTATTAAATGAAGATATCGCATCATTTTTTTTTTGATAAGGGCCAAGTGTCTAAGAAATAAAACTTAGAAAGTTTCATTGAAATCTATCCAGTAGTTTTTCCGTGATGCGCGCACAACTGCATACCTCTATCATTTTATTTATCGTTTTATGACATAAATATAGTTTTGTATTATATATTAAATCAATTCTTTAATTATTAATATAAAAATTGCTTTTCCAATACATTAAATACAAAATAAGCATAATATCACTTACCAACTACAGTCAAATGCACCCTTCTAACAAGCGGGGGGTGGGTTGACATCTGACACTCGTAGTACCCCTCGTCTCGTTCACTCACGTACTGAATGAGCAATCTCCAGTCGTTAGGGTGCTCGAATGCTAACGAGTATCGTGAATCGGCCGAGTATGTGTGACGTCCGAAGGAAAGCAAATGTAGGTCTTCGCCGCGACGTCGAACCCATGATATCTGTGGAATAAATGGACTCTCAATATCTTTACCTATTTTTGTAATAAAATTATAACTTTTTGTATGAATGTTTTTTCGAAAATCTTATTATAATGGTCATTATCTCTACTAATGTTATAAATGTGAATGTAAGTTTGTTTGTTACGCTTTCACGCGAAAACTACTCAACTGATCATCTTGAAACTTTGTACACACATTCTTGGAGGTATTAGAAGTAACATCATCGGATACTTTTATTAAAACAAATATATTTTACGAAAAATTAAAAAATTGTTTGTATAACAATGGGTTCTGAAATAGCTAAAGTAATTTTGAAGAAACTTTCAGGTATACTACAGATCAACCCAATGAGGTTGATTAGCAATTTAAAAAATGAACGCGGGCGAAGCCGCGGGTAAAGCTAGTTATCTATATATAGATGCCGATTCTGTAGTTTTTAGAATTATTGTCCATCTATTTCTCTATTACATCATTACTAAAAAAAATTTTGAAAGATTTTGATGAAATTTAGTAAGATGATAGCTTAGTTATTCGGGTCAACATATACACTACACACATACACTTTATACTATGGTTATTCCATATTTCGATTCAAAGAAATCTATACTAATCATTAAAACGCATTGAGGGAAGAACTCGAGCGGGGTGAGGGTGAATCACTAGTTGTATAATAAATATTAAATTATACTGTTGTAAGCGTTGAAAGCTTAACTAAAGTCTTTATAATATGTGCGCCATTGAAAGCAAAATGCAGCATCCCTACTCCGTAATTAAAATTCAAAGTTCCTGTGCATCGAAGATTAAAGATAGCAGGATAACATACCACTTCCGACCCAAGCTCTATTATTAAGAAGAAAACTTGTAGTGTTTCCGTGTGTTTTTGAAGCATGTTATTTTATACGATATTTATAATTTTCTTTTAATTTTTTTGGAATAAATTTAAATACATTTTTTAAATGTCTTTATATATTTTGAAAGTTTCTTTCTAGTAAACTTTTTATTATTAGAAATTATTTAGACATGTCAAGATAAAATAATCTAATGATTTTTTATTTAAAATATGTCTGTATGTGACTGTATCACAAGAACACCACGAGATACATTTTGATGAATTTTTGTATGAATTATTATCCGGGTCAACAAAATAAAGGCTATTTTTACCTTGATAAAACATATTATTTCTTAAAAATCTGTACTAGCTTTTAATAGGTATAGGTGGAATGAGTAAATAATCTATACTAATATTATAAAGCAGAAGAGTTTGTTTGTTTGTTTGGTTGAACGCGCTAATCTCAGTAACTACTGGTTCGATTTGAAAAATTCTTTTTGTATTGGATTGTCCGTCCGTTGAAGTCCGTTGAAGACTATAGGCTATATTATTTCACGCTACGACCAATAGGAGCGGAGCATCAATGAAAATTTTTGCAAAAACGGGAAGGGCTGGCGTTAGTCCTGCGAGTGACTCAGAAAGAAATTGATTTCCGGTCTTTAGAACGCGTGCAAATATATAAAACTAAAATAAGGCTACGAACTTACGGTTTTTTCTCCTAAGTCATGAACTCGACAGTGCAAGTACGCGCGACTTCCTAATTGCGCTGTTACATTGTTTGTCGATGCATCATCCTCGAAAAAAGGCAAAGGCTCTGATGTAGTAGTTGACACATCTTCTTCTGGATCTTCATATACTTCCGTAAAAACCTCGTGCCAAAAGGGTCCGTTAATGACTTTCTTGTCACCCGTCTTGAAATCTAAGGGAAAATTTAATTATTTTCAATTATTTAAGCAAAATATATGAAGCTTGAGTAATATGCTTGATTACCTTAAATCAATTATCACATTAATATTATTTGTGTATCTTACGATTTTATGTACAATAACAAAATTTGAAGACACGTTTGGCGCAGTTTGTAGTGATTGTACTTTCTTGCGCCAGCGGTTGCGGGTTCAAGTCCCACTGGGGGCATATATTTGTTAAACTCGGATATTTGTACCTACTCCAGTCATGAGTGTTTAAATGAATACCCCCAGCAGGACTCGAACCCGCATCCGCTGGCAAAGCAAGTTAAGTCTTACGAGTCCTCAAGATTGAAGAATAAACATTGTAAATATTGTAGAGAAAGAATTACTCGTTCAAATTACGAAAGTGCGAAACTAACTTGGCTGAAAATATCTAAACATCACATTATTTTTCCACTTTACCATTTGAAGGCTCCTGAAAAGTGCAAATAAGCGGGAACACTTGTACAAAATTGCAAAATGCGAGACAAACGAATATTAAACAGAAATAAAGCGAGCGTTTTAAAATTTGTTAAGGAAAGAGCACGGAAAGAAAATTTAAAGCTACCCAGTTAAAGTGAAGTGGATGCCTCGTATAAAGCGAAACATTGCTCTGCTTTGTATCAGTTAGTGGAAATAAAACTTCTTGTACACTTTTTGTATAAATATTTTAACTTTCATCAGATAGATAAGATAAATTGCCACTTTGGTTTAAATTGTTGCTATTTCGATAAGTGAAAAATGCATATTCAAATTGCCATAATATTTCTTTGTGTTTAGTATAATAATTTAGAATGAAGTGTATTCTCTTTATTATGCATAAGTAGGAGTTTATTTTATATAAATAAATAATAAGTAGTATTTCTTTTACATAACAAAATGAATCTTTTTGAAATATAACAATTCTATAATACAAAACTTATGTGGACATACGGCATTTTTTATTTAATATAATAATATATAATAAGGATAAACTCATTATTTTTATATTTAATAATGTATGACCAAGCTGTCAAGTTAACTTTACTTACTATTAACATTACTTTTATTGTAATGGCGCGAACGCGATATACGATTCGTTGAATTAATGGATAACTGAAACTAATTTAAGTTTAAGAATTATTTATTAGTTGTTAGATTTATGTGTGACAGTTTTTAGTATTGTTCTTTTATGCTTACAATATATTATGTTTTCTGTCAAAACTATTGCAATTCTTTACCGGATTTCGTTTAAAAATGGACTAAATCTTTCACTAAGGACTTAAAAAAGAAGCATTGAAGATACCTGGTATCTGAGGCGCGATGACGCATAGTGCTCTAGTGAAAAACGCGCTGAAGACCAGCAGGCCAGCCGGCGTCATTTTGTTAACCGGAAGTCGCCGCCATAGATTTCATCTGGCTAATCTTCTATCCTGTAAACAGAGTTTTCGCATTAAACCCCATCATTATTTACACAATAATTTAATATGCAAAATATTGTGAAGCAATATACAATTATAATTGTAAAACGCCTGTTAATTATAATAAGCAATTGCGTATTGAATTAAAGAGATGCGATAGATAAGTACGTCTTATTTAACCGCTTTTGCATAAATCTCGAGAAATTTTTATTTTGTAGATAACAATATTTACTAATTCAAAATAACATTATAATTAGATAATCCATTATCATCAGTGCAACAACTCAAGTGATTTCTTCCATAAAAACAATAGTCTTTTATACATAATAATAATAATGTTCTACGACCAATTCCGGCCATGGCGGCCAATCTCATTGAGACTGGCAACTGCGCAGGAGATATTATAGTACGCGCAGGCACAAGTGCACTCTATGTTCCTATCACTCTCATACTCCGGTGGGACGACTGTTCGACACGACCAGTGAGAGCTAAGGCACAGGACCGACGGCTTTACGTACTGCCTGAGACACTAAAATACAATTTTATACATATAACTCAGTTGATTGGCATTATATTTTTATATAATATTTTATAGTTATTTTTAATTTTAATTTTTAATTTATAATAATACTTACAAAGTATATTAGAAATAATGATTTTAGTACCAGACTTTTTCCCAATGATGCTTAGTAGTTTAATGGTAAATAAAATATTTTATTTCACAGTTTGAACTTTGAATTCCGACATAATATACATTACCTAATTCTTATGAGATTGATATATACATGGTCACTAGGGTTGAACTAGCATGAAAATAATGTATCGGTAGGAGGTTTCTAACGACTTCTTCTTTGAAATTAATATGGTACAAGGGACTTATCCTCATCCCTACTAAATTTAAAGTTTGTAGCACAGAAAATGGAGGACTATCATGCGAATTTGCAAGAGGACCTCCTTAATCCGGCTCTGTTGCAAAATCAGTTCTTATCGGATGTCTACTTACTATAAACTACCTCCCTGCCTTTCACCTTTATACGTCAAGTACGTTTCGCTTTTAATATATTTAGATAGTTTGACTTTTTTTTTTTGCCTTTTATCTGTATTTTAATACCAGTTTCACATTAATATCAAAATTTTTTGTAAAAACTTAAAGCCCTCATTGTATTACTCAGAGGTGTCATTTTTAACATATTTTTACATATACATACCTTTAATAAATAACTTGTAAAACGCAACTTTTGTATAAAAATGTAAATAGACATCTGTGTTTCCTCATCTCCCCTATAACCCTACAAATAGTTCAGTTTCATGCACAATATACGGAGCGATCAGCCGAAGTGTGTATGCATGAGGGTGATGTAATGAGTATTTTCTCCTTTTTTCATATATACAGGATAGAAAGAGACAGCAATATCAAATGTCCTTATTATCTAGTGATGTGGAATACATGTAGTCATTTGCTTTTTTTTCTTTTTAAATGTTATTGTAAATGGTATTCAATTAGAGTAAATCAGACAAACAGACATATGTATCTCAAATAGTCAATTATGTATTCATCTATAGTAGTTATATTTGAGACAGCGAAATGAACTATATAGACTCTAATACCCTCTTCGTCTACGTCTTCTATACATTAGATGTTGCCATGTCCCACTGATGACCAAGAGCCTCTCTTTATTACAAGAGTACTACAAAGCTACCACTATCTTAATGTAACTGTTATTATGTTATGGAGATACTTTATATATTGAAATGGGTAGTATGTATTTTATATCAATTTGGTCCATAAATATTTATAATATGCATGTATTTAAACTTATATATTTAGTAAATCAACTATCTGGTATCCGTAACACAAGCTTCTTTTGTAGCTTAAAAAATATTTATTTATTTATTTAAAAAAGATCTCTCTGTATCTACGAGTATCTACATAAAAAGATGGCTATTACTACCTATTTTTATTTCTTTTACACGTACGTAGTTAGTTTATATATAATTACTCCATTTCTAAGGGTTATTTTAATTAATTCTAATAAACAATAGAAGTGAAAAGGATTAACTTCAAAATAACATTATTCATTAATTTAGAGAAATGAAGTACAGATATATATCTGAATATTAAATTACTCGTAAACGATTTCCATATAAAATTTATCTTAAAATATCATCCTCTCATCTCAAATGCTGATGAATTGGTAGAATTTTTTATTGAAAAAATTATTTTATGAATGAAATATAACTATATAAAGCAAAACTACTTCAGCCATTACACTCCATCTGACTGAGAAGAAAAAAAATATTCATATTTCATATTTTTTATGCTACTATTTATATATTTTATAATATTTTATATCTTGTAAATGATGAAATGTAGCCAGCTTTTATTTTTAAATTTGTTTTTTAAACTAGTACTTATAAAGTGGACTAGACCATACAAAAGTTTGTAAAAAAAATATTCATTCAATGCCATTCCATTAGCTTGCTAATATACCAGTTAAGCCCAGTTTACTTCACCAATCTCACGTGAAATGGAGATTTTTTCATTGATAAACACTAAGGCCTGTAAACAAAAAAAACAATATCGGTTGACAAACGAAGAGAAAAAGTTAATTAACTGTTTGGTTTTGCCTATTAATATATAGATTTCTATCATTATTTTTATACGTTTTTTAACCAACTAGCGACTCACCCTCACTTCGCTTGTGTTCGCACCTAGGTATATTTTAATTTTTTAACCTTAGTTACCCCTTATCACTACATAGTATAAAGCAAAGTCGCTTCCCGCTGTCTGTCCCTATGCATGCTTAGATCTATAAAACTATGTAGGTTTTTATTAATAGATATAGAGATTCAAGAGGAAGGTTTTTACGTATAACTAGCGGAACCCGCGGCCTCGCTCGCGCGATCTAGGGTCGAACCCAAGCAAAGCGAGAGTAAGTCGCTAGTAACATCATAATATAATATCAGCTATCAGCCAATGAAAGTCCTATCTAAAACTATCCTTCCTATCTATGAATTGAACTTCAAAAATTTTGGCTTGAAATGAACATAAAAAAATTAAACTGCTGTATGGGATTACTAATATCATATACGTGTCATGCATTTATAAACATATAAGTAATTTATTCTATGAAAAGTGTACAGATATTGAAAAATGCCACGCATACAACCTCTTTCGTTGAAGTTGGTTTAAAATAAAATAAACCAACTTGAAATACAGCTTACACTATAAAACAAAAGAGCTAGGGTTAGAACATTCACAATACGTATACAACTTTAAGCTCACAATGCGATGAGCAAAGTGCAACTTTCATATATTTCGTCTTTTATTCATTAAATTATAAAGTTAACAGAACAACTGTAAAGTTGTAATGTAACCGATGACAAGTTCCATTTGAATTCAGTTTAACAAGTTTTTGTACATTATTTTGTTTCTCTTCTTTTTCTTGTTGTTTTTATTTATTTGTTACTAGCTGGTTCTTTTGTCGGTATTGTTCTATACTGAAATTATAATCGTACTAAATGGAGTTTGGGTAAAGGGTATATAACTTTATAGCTTTTATGTATAATATTATCTATCCCTGTACATAAATTAAAGTAAATTTATTGTTTTTGCTGCATTAATTAAATTAACCCTTTAAATAAAACTAGATCCGATTCAGTATGTTATCATTAATTTAAAAGTTAATAAAAATTTATTCGAATATTGACACAAAACATAATCTACTTCCATTTTATACCAGATAGTTACAAAATTAAACATTAAAACATATTATAAATATAAACAGTAAAATCCATAACTGTAGTCCAAATATTCGTGTTCATTACACAAATGAATGCCCCCGTCGGGACTCGAACCCGCTACCTCTAGCATAGCAAGTAGGGTAGGTCACTACGAACTGAGTCAGATAGTCGTCAAAGCTACGATGCTATGTAAGACACGCAGATACATATTAGGTACAAATGTTAAACTTATAACACCCCTCGGTTTGTTAAGGGTTAGAAAGACAAACAATAATTTTGTTATTATTATATTAGTAGTAATTCTCCTAAAGAGCCATCGCAGTAGACAAGTGACACTGGTTGTCAATCCAAATCTTATATAATATACTTTTAAAAAATCTTGTTAGTTAAACTATTTATAACTCTAGAACAGCGATTTGGCTGAAAATTTTTTTTATCCTGTTTGACCGAGTTCCCATGTGACGTGACATAAAACGTCAAAGAAAATACAAGTCACTATAAAACGTGGTATAACAAAAATGCATCTGACCTGGAATAACAAAACGCAAATGCCAGCCAGACGTAATTTTGCCTATTAAGTATGATTAAAAAGTTGATAATTATAAATTTTATCAGAAATCAATAATCAGTAATAATCAGTAATTTGTCTTCTGACGGAACAGAGTTCGCTGGGTCAGCTAGTATATAATATTATTAACGCGACATATGCCGTTGGAAGCCTTTATAACGTAAATTCTTTCGTATGCCTTCTGTTAACGCGAAGACATTACAAAACGTAAATTCTTTATTTAATACAAGTATTTGCCTCCAGTTCTGCCTCCCTGCTGCCAAAACCGTCCCAAGGGCGTGAGGTTAAAATGAACTATATTTTCTTAACACAATAAAGTAATTTACCAAGTTGAGACTTGACGTCTTAGTGAAGTAATGAAAGGAAACTTGGGTATTTTTAAAGTAAAACCTTAGGCGTGACTGAGGAGTATTGGAATAATGATCTTCATTCAATTGAGTGTAATGGAAGTCAGAGTATATTTTTACAGTAATTATCTATGATAATATTATAAACCTGAGGATTTTTTTCGTTTGTTTGGTTGAACGCGCTAATCTCAGGAACTACTGGTATAAATTGAAAAATTCTTTTTGTGTTAGGTAGTTTATTATTACATCAGGCTACAACCAATAGGAGCGGAGTATGAATGAAAATGTTGCAAAAACGGGAGAAAAATATTTCTTTTGATTTTCAGGCTTTAGAACGCGAGCGCAGCCGCGGGAAAGGCTTTTTACTAATAAAATATACTAATTATTAATAATTTTATAATAATAATTACCTACGTGCCTTTTTGCTATACATACATCTCTTAACTATTAGCTGATAAAGTAATTTAATTACCGATTTCTCCAATTAGAGCATAATTTTCATATGAAAAAATCGCTAGAATACCCGTATTTCTAGAGCCAAGCAAGTTTAATCGATACATGAGAAGTCTACCAACGGGAATAGCAGAGCAATGTTAAAAAAGCTTGTATACTAACATGTACTTAATTAAGAATTGTACAATAATGTAATGTACTTGTGACAGAATATATCAATGTGCGAATAAAAGAAGTCTTAAAAAACTACGGTTACATTGCCATAAAATAAGGTTAAGATATCTTACTCGTATGTAAATAAACATTTTATTAATATTCTTATTACATTCTTAAGATTCTTTGTGAATATTTTCTTATACAATATCGTCTTGAGCCCGAGAATTTCAGAGAAAATATACGAAAAATGGTTAACCTTTTTATTTTATACGGTACATCTTAAATTAAGTACAAAAATGTCACATGGCGTACAAAAGGGATGTTGCAAATTGGCCGCAAAAAACGTAACTTATGGCCGCCCTAACGTTTTCAGTTAAGAGTTCATTCACATTATACCACGTTATTTTATACTGGCGTTTTCTCACGGCTACATCCGCATTTTTAAATTTTGTGGACGGTTATCACGTAATCTTTTCCTATTAAAAACCTAGAAAAGAGTTTTTTTAATTTGGTTTTTTAAATCCATAGATTCAAAATAACCAACTTTACAGTTGTTTATATATTAGTATAGATATTTACAATTGAGAATAAGTTAATAAAGTAAATATTATATTAAGTATATAAACTTTGTGGAATAATTAAGTTTCTTAGTACCTCAGAACTTTTATGAACCGATTTGGAAAATTCTTGTTTCATTTAATTTGGTCTCATTTTTTGAAAACAATCTTCCCTATCTTTCATAACTTTTCGTGACTGTGCAAAGACGGCTCAATATATTTTTAAAATTGAATTTTATTATGCACCCAATAATTTGTTTTGTTGAATAAGTTTCATCATAACTAGCTTAGACATAACTAATCTTGAGTACTATAAAAAACAAATCAAATCAAAATATTTTATTCTGCATAAAAATTGTTACAATTTCTTATTGAACGTCATGAGTCTACCACCAGTTCGGAAAGAAGAAACCTCTGACCTAAGAAGAACTGAGAAGAACAATAACAAGTGAAAGCCAAAAAAATCTATTAAAAACATTTCAAGACATAATGTAAACACACTTAGACCGAGCACAACTACGCAATAAAATAATATTTTCCCTACAAAAAGTGTCCCCTTTGGACGCCTTCCAAATATCTTGAATGGTAGCTAATGAGGCGGTTATACTGTTAATTGTTATACTGGGTATTGCTTAACAAGCGCTGTCCTGGAAATGTAATTTACTTCGACCCTTTTTTCCTAATATTCTGCCTGAGAAGCTTATTACGTTTCATTTAATTTTGTTAACTATACACTAACGTTTGTTTGAGTATTATTAGGTAACTAGTATTCAGCCGACGCTTCACGTAGGATAAATAGATGGTTTTTGTACTGCAATATTGTATTCAATTTTATTTTAAAAAACAACTGTTGAGTTTCTCACCAGCTCTTTTCAACAGATCTACAGACTGACATATAATTTAAATCCGGTTTTCTTATGATGCGTTCTGAGACAAAAAGGCGGGCACTTACTCTAAAATTTTTACTTCTGTATTGGAAAAATATATAGATAAAATTAATTTAGTCTGTGTATTGATAATAATGACTAGTTCAATAGGATTTTTTTAATGTAAAGATTCGATTAGTAAGAAATTTATTATATAAATAGGTTTGTTAAATACTTTAATAGAAAAATTATAAATGCTATTTCAGTAATAACGATATCTCTAATTCAATGAAATAATATCGATAGAAAATAATATCAGCCAAGCTGTTGGTAATCTGCCAAACTTAATAACAATATTGAACCGGAAATTCATTTAGAATCGCCAAAGCTCACCACATATTGGTCTAACTTTAATGAAACAAAATATTTTGACTTAAAATTTAATTAGTTTAATGGCCACGAAATTATTAATAATCTATACTAATATTATAAAACTGAAGTTTGTTTAGTTGAACGCGCTTATGCCAGAAACTACTGGTCCGAATAAAAAAATCTTTTTGTGTTGGATAGTCCATTTGTTGGACGTGGTCCATTAAGGAAGGCTATAGACTACATTACATCACGCTACGACCAATAGGAGTTGAGCATCTATAAAAAATATTGCAAAAACGGGAAAGGCGTTAGTTCCGCCGCTTCCGCGAGGTATCATACATCACATAAATAGTGTAATTTAACAATATATGCAATATTCATATTTAAAAGGAAACTCAATTAATGTATTCAAATTTCACATTGCTTAGATACTAAGCTTGAAAAGTTTTATTTGTTTCAAAGAAAACTCCATTTTTACTTACAGAATATACCACCAGAGTTCTATTACAATAGGATCAGTAGTTTAAGAATACGTAGATACAAAAATACGAACATTTTTTGTATAACTTAGACCTTAGTGCATGAACTGCCACTACTATTAGTTGTCATACTAGACAGTCACAAGTTCGACTAATAATAAAATAAATAAAACATAAATGGACATCTGAAATCGCAGATAAACTCCAATTTTCAAGACAAAAGTTAATAGCTAAAATATTTTTCTTATAAAATTAATTTATTCATTAATATTAAATCATTATTCATTTAAGCTTTCTAATTGAAATAAATGGATGGCATTAATTGAACGCTTCGGACTGAATAATTATTCTTGATCTATATTCTAAACTAAGTTTAGTCCGTGGTGTTGTTCGCTAGTTAGTTGTTAGGTTAGTTGCTAATACTCTTAATTCGAGATACAAGCGCTTTCAATTTTACTAAAGTTCGTAGAACCTCAGAGATCAGAAATATGATGTACCAATATGTATATCTCACGTAGAAACTTTTGCGTTTATAATATGACGTACAAACAAACAAGTGGGTTTATTGCACTATCTAATTCGTTCATGTGCACTATATTCTAGTCGGAATAGATCTACTACATGTAAATTTCTCTCAGTCTTTTTGATTTTTTTCGGAAACTTATTTTTATTTTTGGTTGTCATGGTCACGGAGAAGACGCCGTAGTCGAAAAGGAAATTTATTTAAAAAAAATCATCGTAAATTGAAACTTAGCGAGTGGTTTGAATTGTGCAAGTTATCAAGCACTTGTGAAGGGTTCTCAAGTCTATTGTTAGTAATTTTAATTTTATAAATAAAAAGATTATTTGATAAACTACCTTGTGCAATAAAATTATTATAATACTCGATATTATAGTTTTAATAGTACGACGATGATTTGCTCGGCTCAATTTAGTTTAATGGAAAACAACGGAAAGAGAAAACTACTACCATAGTTAAAGAAGTAGACGCAAATGTAACGCGAAAATATTCTTTCAATTCATTACATTTTCCATGAATGTTTTACAGCATCGCTTTTGTTAACTATATCTGTTTAGATTTACTGTTTCTTTTTATAATATAAATATATATAATATCGTAACTCGTCGTCTTTACATTCGGGACATATGAAATGATGTGTTTGTTTCTTCAATCATCGGTCGTCAATTTACAATATGATTTTTAACTAACAGTTAATATGTACTTTAAGATTGCATTAATATAAAAATCAACAGTAACTATCTTAATTTTAGAATAGCTACGACTGGAAACTTCAAACAGTATGCAGATTTAATTGGAACTTACTGCTTATTAAATTATATATTCTATAAATCCGTTATGTCACTAAACACAATCTTGCTCAGTTAAGGTAAAGTACACAGCCATCACCAATTTCTACTATAAATCGAGCTTGCATTGTTAGCGCTTAACTAGCTTCAAAGAGCTTAACTAAGAAAACATCTACAATGTTGTAAAATATGCATACTCTCTTATAAGTTTTAACATACCTAATTTAATTTATTTCTAAGTAGCGAACAATCCACGACTCGAGGTCTAGGAATCCAGAGGCTTTTAGCTATATTCTTTTCGCATATGTATCATCACTACATACTCGTAGTATAAAACAAAGTCGCTTTCTCTGTCCCTATATCCCTTTGTACGCTTAAATCTTTAAAACTACGCAACGGATTTTGATGCGTTTATTTTAATAGATAGAGTGATTCAAGAGGAAGGTTTATATGCATAACTAGCGGATCCCGGGGCTTTGCCTATGCTATATCTAGGGAAGAGCCCGAGCGAAGCAAGGGCGAGTCGCTAGTTAATTACTAAAGAGTCGCTTTCATTCTGCTTGGGTTCGTCCTAAAGAGAACGTTATCAGAGATGAGATATTTACTCGTAGTATAACTATCCTATATATTAACTCTGATAATCAGCTATTAATTATAATATTATAAAAAAAATAAAAAGATAAAATGTGTACAAAGTACCTACACATGTCAGAAGTAAAACTTCTTTGGCAAACTAATTTTTAAATCTCGTTTATATTTATACTAAATGACCCCGTCTGAGCTTGTTGAGAGAGGGGATGGCGCGAAGGTCACACCCACGAGTTAGACAGAGTTAGAAATGTCACTGACTCGCGGTGGGCGAGATCTAACTAAGGCTAACTCTTTCCCGTTTCTGAGCGCCTGGTACTTTGGACTTAATTTTTTCGTTTCATCGAGTTTGAAATCACAACGATTATAAGGAAGTTTCACTTCAAAAACAGCTATTAATTATTATATATAATATTGGTATTAACCAAATGTCATAAGAATCTGTCCAATAGTTTCCTCGTGATGCTGTTGCAGACAGACAGACCAATCCAAAACCTATAGAAGTTATCTGTATCAATAATAAATAATAATGACTTTCTCAATGAGATTGAATAAAATGTTTAATGTTAATTTAACTAAGAAACTTTTACATGAATAGGTATATTTAATGTATCAAATCCATTACAATCAAATATTATATAAGTAAAGAAAGAAACAAAATATGATATATTTTAAATTATTATAATACTCGATATTATAGTTTTAATAGTAGGTACGACGACGATTTGCTCGGCTCAATTTAGTTTAATGGAAAACAATGGAAAGAGAAAACTACTGCCATGTTTAAAGGAGTAGACGTACTCAAATATAACGCGAAAATATTCTTCCAATTGAAATATCCATATTATAAGTAGCAATGTTTGAGGCGATCGATTCGTAGAATTTAATATGCTTTTGAAATATTTAGAAGAGGTTTGAATAGGTTATTCTTGTAAAAACAACCTAAAATAAGTTATTCAATGCCAAATTCCTAATTCTCCGCAATTATTATAATTTTTTTGAAAGAGTAATACTTGGCCAAACTCGGGACTCGAACCTAGGACCTACAAATCAGCTGCAGCGTGCTGGCCATTGAGCAACTATGGTAATTATTATAATTTATTTAGAAGATAGAATATTACACTTTTCAATCACATCGAAACCACGATGATTATTGAATTGAATGAAATGAGAACATGGTAAATATTTGAATAGGCTACATTGTTTGTCGTTCGGATATTTATCTTTGTATGTCTCGTCGGCTCGAACGTACGTATTTACATAATATTATATGTATTTATGAATGAAGCGATAATTTTATTTTTACTTACCATACTAAAATTAACTTAGAAAAATCTGTAACAAGTAAAATATAAGTAGTTAACAAAAAAATGGAAAACCCTATCTTTGTACCGATGGAATAAACAATTATCGTATATAACGCTGTTAAAATACTTATAGAAAGATGATCTAATATTAATATTCTAGAGCACACAAATCCCATACAAAATTATTTGACGGCCGCAATTTAAGCATTTTTTGGCTTTTTAGGGTTCCGTACCTCAAAAGGTAAAAACGGAACCCTTATAGGATCACTTTGTTGTCCGTCTGTCTGTCTGTCTGTCAAGACCTTTTTTCTCAGGAACGCGTGGAGGTATCAAGCTGAAATTCATATCAAATACTCAAGTCTATGGTCTCTTGGAGCTGTGAAAAAATCAAACTTCTAAGTCAACGCGATCAAAAGATACTCCCGTTTATGCCGCAAATTTTCGACACTCGCAAGGGAATCAAAACCTACAGGGTACTTCCCGTGAACTCATAATCTTGAAATTTGGTACGAAGCAACGTCTTATAACACAGATAAAGGAAAAATTGCGAAAAGCATAAATTTTTAGTTACATCATATAATAAAAATATTTTTAATAATTTTAAACTTATTACCCCTTTACTCATACACCGTTCCGTACAGGTTTGTACGGAACCCTCGGTGCGCGAGTCTGACTCGCACTTGGCCGAATTTTTTGATGATAGGGTTGGAAAATGTAAAAAGACAAGGTAGCCTTATCGCTGAAACAGCGATTTCTTCCAGGCAATTTTTAGTACTATGAAAAAACAAACTGTGAGATGAAAGGGGCGTGAATATTACACCGATTATTAAATTGTATTTATAATTAAATATGAAAGTTATATAAGTTTATATCTGTTTGTTTATCCTTTCTGAATAGCTGTACATGGTTTTTATGAACAATATAAGTAGGTTCAGATAACATGAAGCAAATTTTTACATTCCTATGCTTTCGTTAAAAACAAATTGTTAAATATCTCTAATATGTTTGAAGTCATGATGCCATTTCCTCTAAAGAACGTTCTAAGAAAACAGACACTAAAAATATTATTCTCATTTTAAGAAAGATGAATAAAAAAGAGCAATAATACTAAATTTAGAACTACTGGTATAAATCAAGAAGTCCGTAATAAATTGGAACCGTTCGAATTCATTGTTATAAACGTTCTAACGAAAAAATCGTAAACACCGACGCTTTTAAATTACACTCTGATAATGCAAATGAAAAATAACCGAAATAAATAAAATACTTGCCGCATTCATTTGCAAAAAGTAAACAGCTCGTAATTCACATTCTTTGAATTGGTGTTAGTTAAATTAAAAATGGTTAGGTTTTCCTATTTCTTAAATAAACAACTAGTATTTATCCTTGCTTCTTCTGCGTCCAACGTGAAGGCGTGATTTGTGTTTTATAATATTACTAGCAATATAAATTAAGTGGTTTTAATATTTTTTTTAATAAAATTAAAGTAACATAAGTTCCTCACTATAACATTTGCTATCTGCGAGTAATAGTTTCGTCAAAATGGGTCTAGTTGTTTTAAAGATTAGCTGGAATAAACAGACAGGAGATAAATATTTTAAAAATTGATTTTTTGATGTAAGTACCGTATAATCTTTCATATGCATTTAGTGAAAAGCTGTTAAATTATAATTAAAAATAGACTCTTCAATTTTATTTACATATACTAATAATACCGTGCCTCGGGGTTATATCGTGTCAAGAAGTCGTTCAACCAGAGAATGAATATGAGAGAAATAGAGTTACATTTATGGTTCTATCTACACTCATTTATACCACAAGTAAACTTGAGATAATTTTATCTCCTGCACCGTTGGCTATAATAGTATAAGTGAAATTAGCTTCTGTGGCCAAAATCTATATCTAAAAAAAATTATTATATATGTATTTAGCCTCACTGTATGCTTAAAAAAATGTACCTCCAACTTATTTGATGTCGGTGAATTAATTAAAACTGTTTGTCCACCAGCTTGATTTTCGCATCTAAGAGACTGATTAGTTTATTTTCCAATGAATACTTTTCCAAGAAAATCTTCTCCTAAAGGAGTGAAATAGATATTGTTTTTAACTAAAGTATATATATTTAATTGATTAATAATAATTTAACATAAAAAGTTTAATTTATGTAAACAAAATGTTATTTTTTAATTCATGTAAATTTTCTTGTTATATAAATATTATCTGTGTAATATTGGCGCCACTTTCATCTCACAGTTTGTTTTTTCATAGTACTAAAAATTGCCTGGAAGAAATCGCTGATTCAGCGATATAGCCACCTTATCTTTTTACATTTTCCAACCCTATTATCAAAAAAACCAACAAATGCTTAAATTGCGGCCGTCTAATTAATTTGTATGGGATTTGTCTGCCCTAGAATATTAGATTATCTTTCTCTAAGTATTTAAACAAGGACTTTTTAATTGCAACTCTATGAATAAAAACCTAAAACTGGCTTAAAACTTTTTGATTAAAAATTCTTTTCCTAGAATAGTTATTATAAATTCTTTTTTCATAAAATGTATGTATGAAGCATAATATAATATGTTCTATTCTTAATCTTCTAATATATAAAAATCTCGTGTCACAGTGTTTGTTATCGAACTCCTCCGAAATGGCTTACACCGATTTTTATGAATTTTTTTATGTATATATATAGTATATGGTAAGTCTGAGAATAGGTCGTAGGATATTTATTATTCCTATAGGTGATACACTTATCACCTAGGGAAATAATAAATATAGCCCTCTCTAAATATTTTATATTTTATTATTAAACCAAATTATTTTTTTTATTTTTTTATGATTTGGCATAAAAATATTTATAAACCTATATTTTCAACCTTCCACCGCCAATCCCTATTTATAAATTATAATAGTGATTTGAACGCGGGCGGAGTTAATAGATAAGATTGCTGTATCACATATGTACTAAAAGTACCAATAACGTTAACCGCCGTGTCTTGTTTATCTAGTCATGTGTGTGATTCCATAAACTTTGATCTTTGTATCTATAGCGTCAACTTGAGACTTTGAGCGGACTTAAATCCCAAGACGCACTTCTCATATTTTATGTGCGAATCATTTTCAATAGAAATGAAAATTAAAAATCATGTGATAACCTGCATATCTAAGAGAACCTAACAAGTTTTTGAATGACATGTGTAGTCGCCAACTGACATTTGGCTTATGTAAAATATAAAGAGAGACCCTTTTCACGACTTTTTCCGTCACCATAAGACAAGTGGTAATCATATTGGCAGTAATTCGCACATGAACTAATAAAATATACTTTACTTAGTCATATCAAAATTGAAGCCGCTTCACTCGATTTCCTTAGCAAAGCACGTTGCCACTGAGCTATTACTGCCTAAAAATTATATACCAATTTTGACAACTTTACAGGATGAAGAAAAAACTTGCTTGAATCATTAATATAGCATCTAGTAAATTAAATAAAAATACGTGGTTTTTAAATATTTTTAAGAAAAATTGAGATAGGACCAGTTGCCAGTCCACAGTCGATATATTATGCTTATTACTAATCATGTTACTTCAATCAGTTTTATTTAGTCGTGTATTAAATGAATTTTGTCATCATGTTCGAACCCATGTTCGATGTTAACATTATATCTCTGGTCTCTGCATACTGCCGCAATGCGTAGCTTCAGTATGTAAAGCCAAATACATTATTCGTTATCTGTCCCACGAGCTATGTTTGCTTACTTCTTTAACAGTACTTATTAGTTGAGAACTTACACATTTATTCATTATTTGAATTAATACATATATTTTTTACAATATTTTTGTCTGAATAATCAAATATGAGTTATCAGAAAATCTGAAATCTAAATTCTAAAGTTAGTTAGGCATTAGCTCAATAATAGGTACAAAAAATAAACAGATAGACTAAGAATCTTTTTTATTAGTCGATTAATAAAAACCTAGAAATAAAGTTAAAATAATGTTTTGGGCGAGTCAAACTAATTATATTTTGTAATATTACTACTTCATGTACAACATTATGGACAATGATTACATTTGCGTAAGTGCGGAAAAAACGATGCAAAGAAGAAGAAAACTATGTTAGAAAAATAAATAAAAAAAACAATTTTTCCCTTATTTCATTTCTAACAAAAATTAATAGATACAGTACACTCGATAAATATTACCCTCTTTCTGCGAAAGATGAAACGAATACCTATATTAGTATAAAATGTAATATTAGTTCTAATATTACATATAATTTTAATGATGATTTTTTTTAAATTTTCTTAAACAATGTCGTTGTTCAAATCTCATAATTTGAAACCTAGATACTACTTTGGCCTTATACTGTAACGAAATCTTTCCGAAGCAATCTTCTTAAATAAGCTTGGAAAATTCGTAACAATCCACAAAACATATATTATAATGGTGATGTAATTTTGATTGATTATTGAAAATATAATATATTTTATAATAAGTAAATGTAAATATTATTATTGCTGAGTTTCTTTCGCCAGCTCTTTTTAGGCTTTTTTTCCCGAACTGGTAATAGATTCATGACGTCAGTAAAAAAATTGTAACAATTTTATGCTGAATGCAATGTTTTTCTGATAAAATATATAAAAGAAGCATATTAATTTTATAACTTAAAATTTGTTTTTTTACGATTTCTTTTAATTTAAAAAAAATTAGTATAATTCTTTGATGTTCTCTTTATCTATCATCCAGTTGCATACAACAATAATTTATACGTAAGTAAAAAAACCGACCTGAAAAGTTTTACTGCAAAGCAAACAAAATAGGTCGTATCAGATTTTAATGAGGTTTTCATGAATAGAGAGAAAGATTCAACAGGAAGGTTTATATTATATCAAATCAAATCAAATCAAAATATTCTTTATTCAAATAGACTTTTACAAGCTCTTTTGAATCGTCATTTTTACATTATCAAAATTAAAAGTCAGTCTGTAAGTCTGTGAGTAAACTACCACCGGCTCGGAAAGCTGTTCTGCTGAGAAGAACCAGCGAGAAACTCAACAGTTGCTCTTTTCAAAAAAATATTTGGTAACAATATTGTATTACAATTTATCTATTTAATATAAACATGTATAATGTAATATGTATAATACATGCATATTTAAGTAGAAAAAGCCGATAAAATATAGGTTTCTTTGGTTCACGCGATGCCAATGGTGCCGTTTTGAACATTTTTGTAAATTGTGGGTAGGCACTGTTTGTAACAAGTAAACCTCTGAGACATCAAATACTTAGTCTCTCCCGTGATCATGATTGCTGTAAAGCATTCGAAACGTCAAGAACCAAAACTCCAAATAAATCCGCAACAAAATCTAAAAAGATAGTTTCATTTACGCGTATAATGCCGATAAAATATCTATCTCATTTCTCAATACTAATCGTTAAAACGTATCTAGGACGAATCCAAAGGTGAGACGCTAGTATAAAAAAAATTTCGATAAGTTGTAACAAAACAAGATAAGTAAAAAAATTACCAGCACTTAGCCTGTTTATATATTTGAAGGCGAAGTACACTTATAATACGGCATCTCGTAGTAGGTCTCAGCACATTAGGTAAGATTAATCCGCCTAATGCGTATTAACGATAACACATTTATCCGATTACTGCTAACAAATTACTTTACGAAATGGATGAGAAAATTTATATATACATCATTGTTACTTTTTTCCGCTAAAACGGCTGGGCGGATTTTAATGAAATTTAGAACAATGATAGGTTCTAACTTTGAAGTAACTCTAGGCTACAGCCAAGGATTACTCGATACGATACTCGTATGTGAAGTATACATAAAGAAGATTACAGGGTTAAATTCCAGTACAATGCAATTTGTAGGCTCAAGCATGCCTTGTTTTAATACTGGAATTTCACGCGGATTTGCCCGCGTCTAAATACCGAAAACCGCGCTCTAAAACTTTCACCGAAATACCTTACATTCATAAGGTTCTTGTCTATCCGTTTTATAGTCGCAGTTGGAGCGAACAAAATTTTTAGTATATAAACAAGGTTACTTATGAAATTTCTCTATGACAGTGAAAACGCACGCACGCACGCAAGAACGTATACTCCCATACACGCACACCCGCATTCATAGTAGTGACAATTTCTTTTCTTTCTATACCTTGAGATCTTAAAACCCATTTCATGTAAACATATATTCGTACAACTACCTCTATGCAAAAATCATTTTTTATATAGAACCAGGCAAATACAAAAAATGTGCCTTTATGTCCTCTATTATCTCAACCTATTTTCTTTTTTGCTTAGTAGCTTTACTAAGTAACGAGCTCTTAGTATTATCAAGAGAAAATATGAAAACTCTTCTTTTATAATATTTACACTGAGCTTATATAAGTAGGTACATAGTATTTTATTCAGCCCTTTTTAACGTCCCACTGCTGGGAGGTGCCCCTTAAATACGAGGGGGATCAGGCCATCTTTCGAAAACTTGATAGGTTCTTTCATGTATACAGATTTCCTTACAATGTTTTTCTTCACTATAGGACAAGTAGTAATCATGTTAGAAATGATTCGCACATGAAAATATCAGAAGTGCAAAACCTGGATTTGAACCCGCATTACTCTGTTATCCAAGATAGCGCAGTACTGGACTACCACCATCTTGGGTACATAGTACCGACGGATACGCTAATAAAAGTTAGTACGTAATATAAAATGAATATGTTTCCTTTGCACTTGTATACTTAGCCGAGCGCAAAGTTTATTGTTAAGTGCATGTAACTACTGCATTTGTGTAACAATAGCCTAGAAGAAAGGCTTTTTTTAATTATTCTGTTTATGTGAATACCAACCTTTGTAGAAATACAGGTATTTATAAAGACATATTAAGCATAGATACTATATATACCAGCTTTATCATTGTATTAGATAGCTTTATGAGCGGTATTAGCTTTTATGGTCGTCTTTGAAAACCGTTTCTCATGACTATTATTACTAAGGTATTTTCATTTTTTTTTCAAAAGTCCATAATTTGAGGCCATAATATGATACGTTTATTCGAAATTGCTTGCACGATTTGTTTTATAGAAAGACAAGCGTTAACTTACCCTCAGTGTGATCGAGTGCACGCCTGGATACATTTTGAATGATATTTAAATATATTAGAACACCTAGTTTCACAGTAAGCTACGATTCTTTTGTTATAGATTAGCAACAACATTAATAGTGGTAATGGTGTTACTAAACCAAATTTGCTTTAATTACGATTTTATTTTTAAAGTTTCGAATATTCGATATCATAAGCACTCGTGACTGTCGTCCTGTCATACCGTTACCCTGTAAATCACATTTTACCAATTGTTTTAAATGTAATAGTAATTTTTTTTAGAAAATTCTAATAAAAGTTATTCTAGATGACTTTAAGCTTATCTGATTTATACTAGTACTAGGATAATAGTACGTAAGAAACTATTAAGCTATTATTTAAGCTATGTCGTAGTTACTAAAATTATGTAGGTCAAAGTCTGCCCTAGATAATATTGGTGCCAGTCTTAAAATTTCTTATAAAAAAGATAATGCACATTTCCAATAAAAAATATGTCTAGTAAGTATATATAAAATATTTATTTTTAATGCTCTGCTCTATATAATCTTAATGATATGATATTATAATCTTAAAAATAGACGTTAAAAATACAAAAATAATTTAATATTGATTGACACATTCAGACACAAGAATATTTAATAAAAATTCACTTCAATTATGTAGTAGTATGTAGATGTACTTAGTAATTTAACTAGCATTGCCTATGGCTTCACCCATTTTATTTTATTAGTATATGTGAAATCAGAATCTTTACTTATCTAGAATAGAAAATACATATTTAACGTGTCAATTATAAGTGGTATTAAAATAGCCTAGCCTGTTGAAAGCCTTCCTACTGGTTGAAGTAGAGTCAAATCTAAGAAGTGTTTTTTTAAGGAAGGCTATATATGTTAGGACATTATTACAACAGCGCCTTCTAGTTCCTTGGTAAGCTACGAGGCTTGTGTTACGGATATCAAATAGTTGATAGACTACACATATATAACTTTTAAATACATACATATTATAAATATAAACACCCATGACTGGAGTACAAACATTCGTGTATTATATATAATATCACATTGTATAACAATATAAAAATCTTAGAATTTGTTTCTAGTAAAAACACAGGAGGAACCGCGGGAAATGCTAGTGTAGTATAAACATTTCATGTAATTTCATTTGCAGCATACATTTCAAAAACAATTAAGATACTTAACTGCAAAGCTTTTTAAGTGAGCTTATTACGGATGCACACTGAACTTCAGAATTTTCTTTACACATTCTCTCTTTATTCATTCATACATTAAAGCATGATCATAGTTCATTGTTACAAGTACGCATACTTATATGTGCTTATTACTTACTAGGTATTTGTTTTCAAACAACGAGAATAATCGCTGTTCCAAATATTCTACAGAGCTTTCGTGAATATCTTATCCTATTGTATAGCGCAGGTAATTTACATTAATATATGAACAAGATTCATTCATTATTTTAAATTATTTTGAGCTTTAGTTCTTCTTGCAGGATAAACATAGCTTATTGCAGTAGTGTGTGCAAACTTGTACTGGTAATTGAGGGAAGGAGGTTCAAATATGAGACAATCGCACCTCTAATATTTTGAAGTCCGATTTAGCTTACGGTAAAGTAGAACATCGATTGATGCATGTTTGAGAGAACTTGTTATATTAACAAGTTTTCGATAGACATGTGAAATCTGCACAACTGCACTTCGCTTGCAAGGTGTACTTTCCCCTGATCCTCCTTGAATTGGAGGTGCATGCCCAACAGTGGGACGCGTTACAAAGGGTTAAATCGCATTCATGCGTATACGTGATTGCGTATGTATATGCGCGTTTGTATGTGCGAGTGTGTGTGTGTGTGTGTGTGTGTGTGTGCTGCTTTTAGTCACCTAAAGACGCACGTAAGCGAATAAGGATAATCGCTAATATGGCTATAAAATTTACAAACAAAGTAATAATATTTTGCAATAAAATGTTTGAAGCTTATAGTAAAATAAATTAATTATTCATCACCCAGAACAATTATTAATTATAATGATCTTTTGATGTTTTCATGCGTAAGGAATAGCAAATATTTACTGAAATGTCTCTTATTAGACACCAGAACATGATATTTCCATTTGCAACTAATTACGCATTACCAAATTTCGCTTTTACTACAACACTTACCGTTTTATTATATTATGTTTATTATTATAATATGTACACACATTAAGGCTTTCATGACTAATGAGACTATTGAACCCCTCCTAACAGTAACCAGTATAGATCGCCTTTCGAAAACCCTAGACGTTTTACTGCCGCTCTTCGTCTTTCTTTTAATCTCAATAGCTTAATAAGTACTAATTATGTATAACTACAGTTTATACGTTATCAAAATATTACGCTTATTTTAACATTCGCGAACGCAGCCCACTTCGCTGTGCATAAGTTAAAAGTTATTTTGTAATAAAATAAGCCTAAGTTACTCCTTGTAACATTAGCTATCTGCGAGTGAAAGTTCCGTCAAAATCGATTCAGCCGTTTCAGAGTTATCCGATACAAACAGACAGACAGACAGACAAACATTAAAAAAATAGATTATTTGATATAAGTACCGTATATACTTTCATATGCATTAAGTGAAAAGCTGTTATTTTGAAATTATAAATAGACACTTCAATTTTATTCATATGCATTTTTGTATATAGTGATTTAAACACATCGCACAGTTTATAAATGTATATTGTATATAGTTTAAAACATATGTTGCGCAATTTATTATGAAAAGTTCTATTCACTTTGATGCCGACGAGCTTTTCACGTTTTCCGTTGGAATGAACGCCTTAATTTCACACCCAGCGAGTTGTTTTAAGCCTTGTCTGGAAGAAGTATTTCTATTACATTGTAAAGCACATTTATTTACATAAAAATAAATATTTACTTACGGCGAGAGTGTGGATAATCTATTATTATAACTAATGCCCCACTAATTTGTAGGTATTTAAGTTTTTTAAGAAGAAAATATAATATGAAAGATGTAGATTCGAAGGGTCTTAAATAAAAAAATCGCACAAATATTAAGTAATACATCCTCCACACTTATATATAAGTGATTTGAAAAACACATATTCACTGAAAAACTACAAATTACGAAAATTTGTTTCAACTAAACCGTAACACTAGATGAATAATTACTTTGAAAGTTCTGATATGCAATAATGCGTGATTTATTTCATTATAAAATATATATAAAACTAGAATTTGATCCCGTCTTTGCCCAAGACCGAAACCAAATTTCGCTTTTGTTCAATTTTCAATAATCTTTTTAGCGAATCTCAGTGGTAGCCAAGTACTAGCTCGCTCGTAATAATATTATTTATTATTAATCAAATAATTTCCAAAGTCTACCAATCATTTATTTATGGTGAAAGAAATATCATGCTAGTAGAATATCTACGTTCTATTTTTTTTTATTATGATTTACTTATATACCTATATTTAATTTAAATGTATAAATAGATAAAAATAGAAGACGCGCTTACTAACTTTGTGATTACTTTCCAGGTTAATGACTTAAGTTATTTAAAAAATATATTTTTATAAGGTATTATATTTTTTGTATTTATATAAATGCATTGGGCTTTTCACGAAAAGCTGACGATGACAATAGTGAGGTTCTGAATTTAATATTCGTAAAATAAATCATATACATAATAATTTTTAATCAGTAGTAAATAATGAGTATTATACTTTTTTAACTATTGACTTACCCGTGTTTCGCTCGGCTTCGTCCCTAGAACCTTTTTTTTAACGGAACACTAATCATTTTCCTAAAAAAGGGGCCGAGTTTTATAATATCAACTGTGTGCCAGCGAAAGTCAAAATCAGGATAGCCGTTTCGGAAGTTAGCCGGAACAAGCAAAAGAACGGACAGACAAAAAGACACATCTATAGAAAAAAGAGTCTGTCCGCTGTCTGTCTATCCCTATGTATGCTTAGAACCTTTAAAACTTCACTACGTATTATGATGCGGTTTTTTTAATAGATAGAGTGATTCAAGAGAAAGATTTATATGTATAATACGCTAGCGGAACCCGCGACTACGCTCGCGCTAAATTGTATCTAATAAACAATAAGTATTAAAATATTGTTATTCAAATACAACACTTCAGTTTTAAGAATCAATATTTAAAATTATCCTGTTCTTTTAAAAGAAAAAAGTTTTATTATCACATTCCTCAAATAGCTATAGGTAGGTATGTCTCTAAGAATTATTATCTTGGAGTTACAGTTTTACCTATAAATAATAATAATGGTTATTTTTCTTTTTATATTGTGACAGCGTAGTTAATTTGATTTATAATAGTATTTTTCTTCTTGATCTTACACATTTATTATGACTTGGAAAGAGTTTAGTAACGAAAAGCATACTTTTCTTTAGATACTATATTTTCATCATTATTATGTATACGAAATGTCGTAAGTATATGCATAAGAGCGCATGTATGTGTCTAGTGATCTTACAGTGATTTGATTTTATTTTATTTCAAGTTTCTTTTCATGTCCATGACCAAAACCTATGTACTATTAAATTTCATATATCTATTTACTAAGCTCGGGGCTATTTTGATAAACTTAAGTTAATTTTAACTATAACTAGAAGTTTAAAAACTAAACGCTCGATTGGTTTCAATATTCAGAACCCACTTTTGTAAACTGTCTGATAGAATATTGGAATTAAATAACAAGCCATTTACTTCGTATTAATGTTGTTATCGTATAACTTTTAATACATTTTAAATGAAATTATACATTATCCTTCTTAATGTTATTATTGATTAATGATGTTATTTTGTTACTATAATTAAATCTAAAATAATATAAATAATAAAAAAACCTTACAAAGAAATACGATCTGATTTCATCTCGATCAACCCCCTAAATATTGGTATATTAAATATATTGGAAAAAACCATTGCTTAGTTTTTCTAATGAGTATTTTTGACAGAGAATCTTCAATTAATATACTTCGCCTGACGCAGGACTCAAACCCAAAACCACCATTTGATTTGATTATAGATACATTACATTATTACACACAGCGCCACCTTATATCGTGGTAAACTACGAGGCTTGTGTTATGGATAGAATATTATAAATAGAAACACCCATGACTGAAGAAGACAAACATTAAAGCTTAAATAAATGCATGCCCCCAGCGGGACTCGAACCCGCGACCGCTGGCGCAAGAAAGCAGGGTCACTAAAAACTGCGCCAAACGTGTCGTCAAAATTGTCTCTAAATCCAACGCTATTGAACAACACTCCTAAAACTTATTACAAGAATGCGTAAAGCGAGGAACTCAGCTGTCTTCTGAGAAAGCAATTAACTTGGATGAATTCTATTTTGACTGTAACCTGTACAGAGACTCTATTAAATCCGCCCAGCCTTTAGACTGATACCGTCGAACATAAATAAGCCAGATATCTTTAACTGTGTAATAAAATCTTCAGTAACAAAAGTAGTAGATTCTGTACCGGATTAGATTGCTTTAAGTGAAAATGTTTTAAAGTAACTAATTTGGACTATTACATATAACTTCGTGTATATGCAATAGTCCAAATTATAGACTATTTGCTACATTACCTCACAAACATAGATTTTAATAAAGCTAGAAAAGCTAATAAGTTTTCTTGATTCTACCCACAAACTTAGAGAGACCAGAGACCTCTATATAACCAACTGTAAATAGCTATTAGGCTAACGCACAAAACAAATTAAAGCAAAAATACGAGAAAACTTTGTAGTAAATCAGGTCTAGTATTAACTACTAGGTCATAGTATAACCTACATAAGTATATAGTTCGTAAAAGTATTGATTAGTTTGTAAGTTCTCGCTATTAAAGCTAAGGAGTATTACGCTTCCAACTTATGCCTCTAATATATAGACAAGAACAATAAAAAATCAGATCACGTTCATAAGATATATTGTAAGAAAGCTTGTTGATCTCAGAATAAATTTAAGGAACCTTTATATTCCTTGCAACACTATGTAAAACATGTATTGTTATGGTACAAATATTTATTGTATAGAAAACTCGGTTTTACTCACGGTTCTAACATAAATAAAATACACTTTACTCTTTGTTATTCAAAGATATAGCTTTCTATTAGTATCAGAATATATCGATATTGATACAAACACCAAACATATTATATTTTTCGAAAAAAACACTGGATAGATTTTGATGAAATTGGCTTTGGTGATTGGTGGAGATTGGATTATTGATTATTATTATTAATTAGACAGTGGTAGCCCAGCGGTAACGCGTCGCTTGGATAACCGAGTGATGCGGGTTCAAATCCGGGTCTCGCACCTCTGATATTTTCATGTGCGAATCATTTATGTCATGATTACCACTTGTTTTACGGTGAAGGAAAACATCGGGAGGAAACCTGCATGTCTGAGAAAACCTAACAAGTTTTCGAAAGGTATGTGAAGTCCGCCAACACGCACTAGGCTAGCGCGGTGGACTATGGCCTGATTCCCCTCGTACTGAGGGAGGCCCGTGCCCAGCAGTGGGACGTTATAAAGGGCTGATGATGATGATGATTAATAATTAATTGATTATCTTTGAGAGATAGCATGGTCAATGAGTCATAAGTAAAGATATAATTATGTACTAACCAATTAAAAAAATATCTATGGACGAGCGGATCGAGTGTGTGTTTTTAATAAAATTTTTGGTATTTTTAAAGTTCTTCCATGACATAAAAAGTTGTCAATTAATTTATGAAAATAGAACGTTTTCGCCTAGAATACAAGCTCTTGCTTGGTTGAGGAGACAACAGTTCTCTAGTAGAACTTACAATAATTCCATTATCGTTTTATAAAGTAAAATAAATGTATTATTATTGCTTATTTTATTTAAGGAAGAACTTTATATCTTTGAGAGAAGTAAGGATATTTTGATTACATTTAGAAAATAATCTATGAATTAAGAATATAGCGTATACTTTTAAAACGTTATTTACGTCAGCTTTACTAAGGCTTTATCTAATGTAATATCATTTATCCCAAGATAACTACTTCGTGGACCAAAGAAAGGATAACCTAATTCCATCTTATCCATTTAGCTCAGTGAGTGTCGAAATTTACTACAAATAATATTATTTATATAATTTTTCGCTTATTTATGTTCAATTTATCTTGAGTTCATATATTTTTACACGTTTTTTTGTTGAAATTGCCAAAATAATGTTGAAGACTAGTGACTCTCACTTGCTTCGCTTGAGTTCGTCCCTAAATAGGTTATATAATATGGTTTTCTCAGAATAGTGATATTTTCCTACACTAAACCTAAATTTTAAACCTAAATCCTATACACTAAGCCATAATCCTATTTATTCAATGTACAGCTGAGTTAGAATTTTATTATATATAGAGATAATAATAGATATGTATAGATTTACATTTTAATGAGAGTATTTATTAATGTTAAGTGTGTTTGTTACACCTTCGTGCTGAAACGGCTAAAGAAATTTTGATAAGATTTACTACGTAGCTGTATTATGAATTGTATTTACTTTTAACTGAAGTAGGACATATTACGATAACTTAAGACCTTATTAAGATACTATTTTGCTATAAGTAGGAGTAAATATTCGTAAATAAATATTATGCAAACTCAAGACACCATGTTATTTGCTCCACAAAAATTGTATTTACAACTTGAATCAAAAATCCAGCCAACTGCGAGGTGTTTAATACAGAATTCATATTACACAAGTGTCGTTTCTGAACAAAGCCGTCCAATTTGCGCGAGCATGACAGATAACCGCGACCGAGTTGCAATAACAGAGTGTCATGAACACCAAACCGCATTTATTTTTCAGAAACATACCGTAGAAGACATTCAATTATATATATTTTGACACAGAATCTTAAAAATGATACTTTTTTTTGACGGCACGTTTGGCTCAGTTGATAGTAACACTGCTTTCTGCGCTAGCGGTCGCAGGTTCGAGCCCGCTGAGGGCATTCATTTGTTGAGCACGAATGTTTGTACTTCAGTCATGGGTGTTTATATTTATAATATTTATGTATTTAAAATGTATATATGCGTGGTATATCAACAATGTGGTATCCGTAACACAAACCTCGGAGTAGATGGCGCTGTTGTAATAATGTTCATACATATTTATTTATTATTTATTTGTTTTTCATTTTCGTTGATATATTTGGCTCAGTTTGTAGTGACCCTACTAGTTTGCTAGCGGTCACGGATTCGAGTCCCGCTGGGTACATATATTTGTGTGATGAGCACGAAGGCTTGTATACTAGTCATGGGTGTTTATATTTATAATATCTATGTATTTAAAGTTATACAGTGGTGTTCATAGAATTAAAAACATCAAACCACATCCTACTATTATTAAACAATTTACTAGTAACAGTTTTTACTAGTAAAAGAATATTTTTAGGTGTTTTAGTTTTATGCAAGCGTTAGTTCTTCTATAGTATAGCAATATATGTTTAATAACAACAAACAATGGTAATTTTTTGTAGTGTATGAAGCTTACTATGGAACTAGATGGTGGTGTGTGTTCACTATCCCATATTAATTTATATCTGCAGGTAAACGTCTAATTGAATTTTTAGTCGAGATATCTATCGTAGAGTAAACCAGACATAAAATATATTTGAACGGATTTAAGCCACAGTAGTACATTCAATATTCTTGTTTGGGCACTCGGAAAATTCTTGAAGTCCTCTGGGGAACCCAACGAATCGGTTTCAATCGATATATAAATAAACACTTTTGCTATACATCCATTTTGTCTGTACATTTTACAACTTAAAATGTCTATAGAAGCTTTATTTTTACCATATATATGTCGTACTTATCGTTCTAAGAGTCGGTTAAAAATGTCTTGAATCACAATCATTCAATAGGCCTTTGTTATTTTTCTACATTGTAAATTAAATATTGTGAGACTTTTATGTATTCAAAGATATTGTGCCTTTTACATTCAAATTTCATTATAATATTTCATAGTGTAACTGTTTATGATGCTTTTTTTAATAACCTTTTAAAGTTTGTATCGTACCTTTTGTTTTCAATTTAATTACACTACCATATTACCATTACCTATCTTCGCTTTATTTTAACTCAATATTTAATCAAGTTTAAAAGGGTTTCAGGGTCTCGCACTCAAAAGTTTTGGTGGGGAGTCTACCATCTACCCTAAAAACGCCATATCTTGTAAATCTTATTTGATGACTTGTTTAGCTCAGTTAGTAGTGACCCTACTTTCTGCGCCAGCGGTCGCGGGTTCGAGTCCCACTGGGGGTATTCATTTGTTCCACACTCGGATAGGTTCAGGCACACACTCTTACTCAAATTTTTGCCTTTATAATAACCTATACGTTATATAAAACTCTACAGTACGAGTATATACGTTTTAAAGTCTAATATACATTTCTCAAATATTGTCTCACAGTCAAAAGTATGAAATAGTTGATACATTACGCATTTCGCAAAAAGATTTTTATATATGTATTCACTACATTGAAAGTTAAGGAAAGATATAGGTGTAACGTATACGTCAAAACGTCAAACAGTGCTCCAATATTTTGCCTCGTAAAAGCTCAGTGATAGATTATAAATCTCATATTGACAGATGTTCCGTTAATTTTGGCTAAATAAAATATGTGAAAAAATGAACATATAACTAAATCACGACTGACTGACTTATTTATTTTTACCGATTTATTTATTTTTTTAAATATGAGTTAACATTTTTTTTAAATACTACCATGTCAGTTAACTTTATCGTAGAGCTACTTGTGATATTTTAATCTATATTCGATAACTATAATAAAAAATGACACGTTTGGTGCAGTTTATAGTAGCCCTACTTGCTGCGTCAGAGGACGCGGGTTCTAGTCCCGCTGGGGGTAATCATTTGTTAAGCAAAATAAATTCTTACTTAATCTGGTACTGCGGGAAAATATTTAATTTCTGACAAATGTATACTAACCCTTAAACCTTATCTAGAAATGAACCCAAACGAGGGTAAGTCGCTAGTATTCAATATAGAACTCCAGTTTCATTAGAAACTTCGCAAGTGTCATACAAACATAAAATATTCAAAATTTCAATCAGCGTAACAAATTTTAACTTAAATTGCAAAGTCATTCCACTACTCTCGGAAAGTTTCTTAGGAAAAGTTTGAGAAATGGAGATTAAATCTTGATTACTGCCCGACATGTTACTATAAAAGATCAAGTTTTATAAAAATATCGTGTAAAGTTTTTCTTATTAAGGAAACTAATAAGTGTATATCAAATACTTTTAATACTTCAGTGCGAACTTATACCTAAGTCATAGAAATTGAAGTTTTATTCCTTAAGCCGTAGCACATTTCATAACAAACTTTATCTACTATTTCATAATTGCCTTTCTATCACCATAAAATGCCCATAATCCCATGGAAAATATTTGTTTCATGAAAATAATTTAAAGACATACTATATATGAACAATCTCATACATTGAACGCAAGCTATTGTGTTAGTTCCAGGGATTCAGTAATCCTATCATATCAATAGACACTAAGCCATTAACAGTACATGTATAACCATTTGTGCACCAATTGTGCAAGTAATTGACTGGGCTAAGCAATGAATGACTGACAGCAGTTCTGAGAACTTTGTTATATACTAGCATTTACCGCGGCTCCACCCGTGTTTTATATATTGTGACTGGAAAATAAATTTTACCTATTAGTATAGATTTGTCAGAAATGAGACATTTTCCCGCAGTAAAAAGCAAGTTGGCCCAAATAATCATCAACTAGTATCATCTTACCCATTAAAATCTGTGTAATGGTTTTTTCATGGTGCGGTCACAGACAGACAGATAGACAGAAGAAAATTATAATATCAATTAATTCGGCCTCTACGAGTATATCGATAAAAAGTAATCAATGGTCAGATTTGGTTAGGTTAAAATTTTATCATATATACCTATAGATATACTAAAATTTTTGAATTCGTACTAAATATGTATGTTATATAGATTTATGAAAAATATTTATACTAGCGCTTCACTCTCGCTTGACTTAAATATCTCATGGGAGCCGTACATTTTTATAGGATGAAAAGTGACGTAAGTGACTATAATGCATGTTTATGCCAAAATTAATCCAGATCTGATTAGTCTTGATCGTTCGATAACTTAGGGTAACTTAGCATTAATAAACATTTTATTATTATGGGATATGAGATTGCTAGTAGATCCATCTTAATCAGCCTTATTTGAAATTCGAACCCGCTACTTTTAGCCATATCCATAATAAATTACATAAAACTTATAAAATAACCACTGCAAGAGTATAACTTTTAAATAAAATAGTTTTAAAAATTTAATATTGTAAAAGAAAGTCCTAATCCCGGGGAATGCATTATCCTTTCAGCAGAAAGGAAGTGATACAATAAATTCATATTATTTTCTTTTTAAGACGGCGACAGCGTGGTAACTCGTAAAAAATTAAACCCCTACTACGATACATTTTAAAATATAAATTAATATTTAAAATGAACTTACCAAAAAAAATATTATATTTGTCATCATCATCATAATCAGCCCTTTTTAACGTCCTACTGCTGGGCACAAGCCTCCCTCAGCTCGAGGGGGATCAGGCCATAGTCCACCGCGCTGGTCCAGTGCGTGTTGGCGGACTTCACATACCTTTCGAAAACTTGTTAGGTTTTCACAGACATGCAGGTTTTCTCACGATGATTTCCTTCACCGTAAGACAAGTGGTAATCATGACATAAATGATTCGCACATGAAAATAACAGAGGTGCGAGACCCGGATTTGAACCCGCATCACTCGGTTATCCAAGCGACGCGTTACCGCTGGGCTACCACTGTCTTTCAAAAATGTCAATGAAATATCAAAAAAAACTTTTATTTTTGTATTATTGTTTAAATAAATACTAGCGACTCACCGTTGCTTGGCTCGGGTTCTTCTTAATTTTTGAGCACTGTTTTTTTTTTCTAAAATAATAATTTCTCCTTAAAACATTAGCTATTTGTCAGTCTGATATCCAAAATTAGTGGGAAAAAACAGTCATAGACTAAATGTTAAATATTATGTCTCTTATAAATACCGTCTATAGTACAGTATATGTAATTTATATGAATTTCCTAAAAATTTACAGATAATATTTACTAATCATGTTTTACGATTCATTTATTCCATATAATTTAAGCTTTTTTGTTATTTATTGTCATTATAATTGAAATACTTCGACTGGCCATCGAAACGAGTTGAATGCGTAAGCGATTCTGGATACCCCATTAAGACAGAAGGTTCCTTTGGGTATTAGTGGGAAGTACTAATTTTTCTGTCTGCTGAGTCTAACATAATCTTTTGTATGTACGAAAGTTGTATGCTTAATTTCAATTCCTGACTTGAAAGAAGTTTCATCAAAGAAAGTCCTACTCAGCGATAATTTTAAAAATATAATCGCTTAGATTATTATTACTCTACAAACTCTTGTAAACATTTTTGTAAGTAATAAAATTATTATTATTTGAGTATAAAAAACCAAAAGTATTGGTTAGTTTTGTAGGTGACGAACAATAAAATTTTGATATCATATTTCTTCACTTGGAAAAATATTTGATATCGTTCTTGAAAATTGTGCGCTTCGTATATTTGCCTGTGAAGTATGTTGTCATAAAATATGGTCGTTAAATGCGTAAGCTTTCCTACGAAGCCCCATTGCGATGGGGAAGGTTCCGTTAGGTTTTAGTGGGTAGATCTTACTAGATATTCAAGTCGGCACATAATTCTAGTATTAGTAAATGCATTTTTTTACATTGAAAAAGTCAGTCAATTAGAAAATATATGAAAAACGTAATAAATGCCTATAAAATTTGATAGTTGCCCTCGATTTCCCTGGGATACCGTCATCACATCCTGACTTGGTGACAATGGGCTATACCCTACCGAAAAAAAGAAAAAATTTGAAATCGGCCCACAGACGGCGGAGAAATCGGTGAACATACATGAAAAAAAATATATAACACAATGTAACATATAACCTCCTCCTTTTTTGAAGTCGGTTAAAAACAGCAACTACTACAACCCAGCGATAACTACATGACATGACATAGTCATAATACTAGTATATAGTAAGTGAAAACGATATCAATAGTAATGGTTACTTTTTAACGACACGTCTGGCTCAGTTTTTAGTGACACAACTTTCTGCGGTCGCGGGTTCAAGTCTCGCTGGGGACATTCATTTGCTGAGCACGAATATCTGTACTCCAGTCATGTGTGTATGTAGTAAATAAACTATCTGGTATCCGTAACACAAGCCTCGTAGCTTACCATGAAACTAGATGGCGCTGCGTGTTATGATCTCCCAACATAATATATGTATTAATTATTCTCACGAGTAGTGAATATTAAAAAATCTGATATTATTCTTTATTGAACGTTAAAGATATACAAAAATTAACTTAGATAAAGTAAGTTAACAAAGGTGGACTTATCTCTAGAAGATAATATCTCTTGCATTGGTTGCCCGGAGTGAGAGTCTTAAACAATGGGCAAAAGAGTAGTTACTCAGAGTATGCATGTATGCATTTAAAAAAAAATATAATATACTGTAATATAGCATGTACCAAATTATACTGTATGTATTTACTTTATTTATTTACTTAGAAATTTGTACGCATCGTATTATATTATTTGATTACGAGTATATAAGTTATAAAAAAACTATATTAATATTATAAAGCTAAAGAGTTTGTTTGTTTGGTTGAACGTGCTAATCTCAGGAACTACTAGTTCGATTTAAAAAAAACTTTTTGTGTTGGATAGTCCGTTTATTGAGGAAGGCTTTAGGCTACATTACATCACGCTACGATCAATAGGAGCGGAGCATCAATGAAAAATGTTGCAAAAATGGGAGGTATTTGGTTTCCAGCCTTTAGAACGCGTGCGAAGCCGCGGGTAAGGGTAGTATTATATACGATGCGACGCGACGCCGTAATTCCACTGAGCTGTCAGCTGTATTTGTAACGACTTTAAAACAAACTAGCGACTAACCCTCGCTCTGCTCGGTGAATATGAATGACTAGTGGATATCAGTTTGGAAGCAAGGCGCTCGGTGAATTAGTTTTAGAGATACAAATTTAGCAAATTATTTCTTGGCCATAGAAGTTTTTACACACAGTTTTTACGGGACATGCAATGACACGCAAGAGAACGTAAAGACGCTTCAATATCTTTTAACATCTCATCTATGTAACGCTATTGATAGAAATTCCTAATACCGCTTTACTTCTTTGTTTAACAGAACGAACAAAAAGATAACACAATTATTTTTTACTATAGAAACTCAAAATGATAATCGATTACAATGTTACTTTGTGTAAATATACATAATACGAATGATGAATATTTATTAAAAACTTTATTGGAAAAACGACAGTAAAAAAGATTTTCAGAAGAGAAAACCTTTATAAAAACATTATTATCAACTGATATTGTTATTTTTAAAATAAAATTCGAGGGATTTCTGTGACAATAATATATTTTAAGGTATGTAGAACGAGTCTTTTTTATTTATTTGTTTTTAACGTATTTTTAAATGTAGTAATTGAATATATAAGAATAAAAATAATAAATACATAAAAATTTAGATTAAACTGAGGCTAGGATTAACACATCATCTAGTTATATTATAACCTACGAGGCTTATTTTGTGGATGCCCTATAATAATTATTACATTACACAATATGTATAAGTTTAAGTACATATATAGTTATTATAATTTAAAACCACGGCGAACAATCGTGTTCATAACAAAAAATATCCCCAAGAGAACTCGAATTCGCGACCACTGCTTCAGTAAGTAGTATCACTACGGATTGAACCAAACGTACTAAGTATATGAAACGAAAAATAGAAAAACCTTTAAAAGAAACTGTATATAGAATTCCAACCTGAAAATAAAGCCATTTTTTTAATTATCTTCATATTAGCTAGCATTATAATTGTATGTAATTGATAATGAGATAGCGCACTCGACTATAAAACTGCGATAAGAGCTCTTATAATGCCTCGTGTTAGTGCAGCTTAAAACTAAATGTTTCGTGTATATTGTATATATTATTTTGAAAACATTTTAAGGGGCGTGAGTTTGATTTCCGAGTGGTGTAAGCGTTTCTAATAGTGTTGTAGTCATGAGAAAATGTGTCATTGATGATCCTTTAACCGATTTGGGTCACGGCGGTCAATCTCATTATGACAAGGCAACTGTTAGTTCTGAGGTAGGCCCGTGCCCAGCAGTGGGAGGTTAAAAGGGCTGATGATGATGATGATGAACTGTTACTGTTCGAGGGAATTAGAGTGGCTAATAAGCAACTTCAATAAAAAATCCTAAAAAATAATTAATTGACAAAAAGCGAGAGTAGAATCAATATGGTAGTTGGTAGTGATTATGTAAAATATAACAAAATAGGTTTTTTGTAATGATGGCTACTGGGCTAGTAGGAGGTAACAGCAAGATAGTGGCTAAGAGGGAAAATTAGAGTGGGGCATATAAAAACATTGACTGAAATATCAAAAACACATTTAACTTTTTTGCGCTTTTGTGCTTCCTAGGTATTTCCAAAAATATTTTTTTGTGATTTTTCTTATCGATATACAAATAAAGTTATTCTGTTTTTCAATTCCATACATGGAAGCTTCTATTGAAATATACAAAGTTATTGCCTGAATTTTGAACAACATGACCATAATAAACATATTAAAAATTCGCAAGATAAAATTTTGACTACAAACAGTAATAAAAAGCAAACCACATGCCATATCTAAACAGTGCTTGTGAGAAATGATAATAAAAACCTCAATCCCCTGAGTGTAAGGATGTGTAGAAGCTTTTTAAAACTGGAATTAAAATGAAGAAATGAGTATTTGCAGTATTTTCATACAAAATAGAAACATTTTAGTTCAAATTAACCTTTCAGGGTTCCGAAGGGAATATATAAGTATATATTTTTAACTTATATCATTTACAGTTTTGAAGGATATCTTAAGAGTTTTAGTACCATTTATCAATTGGAATCTATGAAAAGAATGCTATAGTAATTTTTGCTCGCAAAGTTCTTCCTGCTAAATTTAGGAAATAAACATTTTTGACATTATTAAAACGCGACATTTGCGAAAAAAGACATTTACGCAAATAAAAGTATCGTTTTAGAGTTTTACGAAACTAATTTTAATTATTAAATTGACTGGATCAAATTTACGAAATGTAGTTAATTACACATAAAAATTTCGATACGGAACCCTACATTAAACAATCTTATATATCTTGACCGCTATATTATTATTATAAGGCTGGGAAAAAACGAATGGACTCGTAGCTTTCACTGTTAGGAAAAATACCTAACCATAAATAATTTTTCAGAAAAGTAATTCTAGCCATTAGTGTCTTAATAATGATATGTTTATATATGATAAAAATATTATATTTTTTTGTTTTCTTTGCTTGTAGTAGTAGACTAGTAGTCTGAAGTTTGATTCCTGTGGCGCGTAATCTCAAATCTGTGTTCTAAAATTCTTTATTCTTTACAGGTTAAGCAAGGATATAATATATATTCGAGCTTTATGACTTACACAGCCTTACTGTGCGGAAAGCTCTACTTGTAGAAGCAGAAAAAAAATGATTTTAAATTATTTTGATAATGTAATGTACCTAACATTATGAATCATCGTGATTCGATATTTTTCTATGCATTTTTTCGTAATCGAAATCCAAAATTCTTTTCCTCATAGTGAAATTTAAATGATAGGTATTTCTTAAATATAATTTTATTTCTAACATGTAGTGATTAAACATTTGAGTGCAGAAATAAAATTTCACATTTTTATAATATAAATGATAATAATAAAAAACGAGAGAAATTTTCAATCACAAAACTGTGAAATATCCTAACTAATATTATAAATGCGAAAGTAACTCTGTCTGTCTGTCTGTCTGTTACGCTTTCACGCCTAAACCGCTGAACCGAATTCGATGAAATTTGGTACACAGATAGAGAAGACCTTCAGAAAGGACATAGGCTACTTTTTATCCCTGTAATCCCACGGGAACGGCAACTACGTGGGTGACGGGGTTCGAACTTGAACTCCTCCGAAACGGCTTGACCGATTCTCATGAAATTTTGTGAGCATATTGAGTAGGTCTGAGAATCGGCCAACATCTATTTTTCATCCCCCTAAATGTTAAGGGTAGTCCACCCCTAAATTTTTATTTTTATTTTTTAGACATTTTTTTTCCTACAGATCAACCCATTGAGGTTGATTAGCAATTAAAAAAATGAACGGCGAAGCTGCGGGTACAGCTAGTTATCTTATAATACCTTGCATAATATCTTAAGATACCATCTTATACTTTTATATTTATGCAGATATCCAGACGGTGCGATAGTTTTGTTAAGGATCTCTTTATGCATATATTTATATAGTAAATAGAGGTATGACTCACGACACATTCGGCTCCGATTGCACCCTACTTGGTGCGCCAGCGGTTGCCAGTTCGAGTCCCGCTGGGGGCATTCATTTATTTGATGAGGTTTTAATGTATGTATTTAAAGCTATACTCATATAATATGTGGTGTCTATCAACTATCTGATATACATAACTCAGGGCATTACCATACCTAACAAGCCTTACCATGGAACTAGATAGTGCTGTGTATAAATGTCCCACCACATTTATTTATTAATTAGTTTATCACTTTTATAAGTGCAACTGCTATGAATTAAATGCTTAAGTTTATATATTTGTTATTGCCTTACTCTGAAAAGGATGGACAGATTATAATTAAATTTTGACGCACTACTACGTTCGGTAACTAAAGGCGAAAAGGAGCAAAGCTACAGTCAATTACTAGGGATGTTAGGATATTTTAGGAAAATATGAATTTGATATGTTATCCAATTTAAAGGCTTATTTTTTTTGAGGAATATTAAAATTACATTTGTTAAAAAAGAAAAGATTATTAGTTTTTGAATTACTTTAAAAATGTAATAGCTTTCTCCAACCCCTACAATACTGAGTGACAATCTACAACGACGTTAAGAGTATGGAGGATAAAGTGCTGTGTAAATTAAATTTTCTCGTTTGGCTTTCAACTATAAAGGTAACGTCTCGATCTTTAGTGTCCTTGTGCTTGAGAGATCTTACTATGATGTTAGTTATGGGTTCGAGTTTACCAAGGAGCATTAAAAGTATTAGCATTATTTATTAAATATAGATTAAGTATTTTTGGTAAATCTTATTTAATTTAATATTAGTCATTATTATAGATACAGAAGCCGAATCTAAAATGACATATTTATTACAAAGATTATTATTATTATAAGTAAAAACTATGGACGCACACAGGCGAATTTTAATATTAAGCGTATATTATTTAAGTAAAATAAACATCTATTTAATACAATCTTAAGGAACGTGGCGAAGAAGATACGAACGCGGTAACAGTTATTTCATTTTCACTACGCGAAGTCACTCTAATTATTAAGCATTTCACTTAGCATTTTATAAAAGTGTTAAGGAAAGAAAAATATCAGGTTATATTTGATTATATTATAATAATCCATATTAAAATTTAAATGCGAATCTGTCTCTGTCTGTCTTATAACTTTTTACGCGTATTCAGCTACGCTGATTTGGATTAAATTTGGTATGGAAATAGTTTGAGACTATGAGTATATACTATAGTTTTTATGCCGGAAGTCTTCCATTGAGGGTATAAAGGAAGTTTGTACAGGAAATTAATAATGATTGATTCAAATAAGGAATCTTTTTAAGAATGCTATTCGTTTCGCTGTAACTGATACGTTGTTAAGTCAGACTAGATGATTAGATCTCCATAAAAATTTTATGCATGGAATGAAGAGAATATTTTTACTTTATCTATTTAAAGCCGCAAGTAAAAGTAAGATAAACTTTTACTTGCGGCTCTCTCTTATAAATAAATCAAAATCAATTCCCGAATGTATGTTAGCGTATCGCTTGAGAAGGACTCGTTTTATTCGCAATTGTCAGAACAAGGTTTGTATGAAAATTTGTTTTTTTAAAATCTACTGTATCAGTCAAAAAATTGCCAGTATTTAGATTTATTTGGTTTGAATGTGAATCAAACTGCGCCTATTTATATATATGTTGCCACATGAATTCATAGCAACAACAACAGCTATATAGCTAAATATTTATTGAATTGTTCGTTTATATTATATTTGTCTAATTATCTATCTGCTTATAAAACAATAAGTACTGAACAATTTTCAACAATAGTGCAGCCGATTAATAGATATCCGAGCAAAGCAGTGGTATGTAGCTAGTAAGAAATAATATTACAAGCTGTAATGGGCTCTCCGTCAACTTGCTACATCGTAGAATTACGACCATATGTTTGAAATTACCCGACTTTCGAAACACAGCCGCATGTTGCTATAAATTTAAAACCAAAATTTTACTCATTTTTGCTGTTTCACTGTAATCTTCATAAAAAACCTCGTAGTGAAGCCAAAAGTAAGAAAATTTATGAACAAATAAAAAGTAATGCTTACTTCGAAAATTTTATGACTATTTCAATATGAACGTGAATAATGAGTTTTGGAAGATCAAATTAAACTTTCTTAAACAAAGTACTGTTTTGTTTGTTTTTCACCTTTTTTCATAGAGATAGAACACGATACTGATATATTTTATCCCCAAACATCAAGCATTTTCTGCAAGATATCGCAAAATACTTTGTTTGTTCCAAAATATTACTTAAAGTATAATTAAAAATTACTTGCAATTAATATTGTTCCTTGACTTTACATTCATGTTATTAAACACTAGAAAGTAACAGTACATAATATAAGTGTATATCATGTACAATGTACATTGTAAATACATACATGTACAGGGTGTCCCAGAAGGTGACAATAACCTGGCACGGGGAGAAAGGCACTCTTATGATGAGTCAGTAAAAAACAAATCAGCGCATAGAAATCGAAAATTAAAGATGACAAGAAGAAGAAAGTCTTAAGATTTTAATGAAATTTATAGGGCAAAGTAAATATATTGGAATATCGCTACAAACAGCGCAGCGACATCTAGTAACGTGGTAAGCTACGAGGCTAGTATTGCGGATACCAGATAGTTTATGCACTATACATAATATATATAACTTTAATTACATACATACTATAAACATAAAAACCCATGGGTGTTGACTGATGTACAAACAGTCGTGCTCAACAAATGATTGCCCCCAACGGGCGTCGAACCCGTGACCGCTTGCACAGAAAGTAGGGTCACTACAAACTGAGCCAAAGGTATCGTCAAGTTTATGCTTGTACATAAAATAAAATTTCACAGTCATCTACAAAATAAGTTTGCTACTAAGTCTTAAATTTTACTAGTACGCAGTCGTAAACGAATAATGGTATTCCATCCCGAATTAATATGCAGATGTTAATGTGTAAAGTTATTCTAGTAGTATTATTGTATAGTGACATTACATACAAAATATATTATTAGCATTTCCCGCGGCTTCGCACGCGTTCTTAAGACCGGAAACCAAATTATTACTGAAACTACCGCGCAGTAACTAACGCCCGCCTTTCCCGTTTTTGCAACATTTTTCATTGATGCTCCGCTCCTATTGGTCGTAGCGTGATGTAATATAGTCTATAGCCTTTTTTGATAAACGGACTATCCAGCAGAAAACAATTTTTCAAATCGAACCAGTAGTTCCTGAGATTAGCGCGTTCAACAAAACGAACAAACTAACTCTTCAGCTTTATAATATTAGTATAGATAATAATACATTGCTCGCATAAATCTAATAAAATATAATAAATTTTTCCGTATTGATGGTTATTCTTAGTCTTCCATAAGTTAAAAGTTTTATAGTTAGAATAAGAAGAATACAAAAAACAATAAATATTTCCTATTCAATGGATCTTTGATTATCGCACAAGTATAAGTAACACAGTGAGTCCTTTAAACTATCTTTAAAAATACTCTTGAGATTATGTGAGAACAAAACTCAATCAGTTGTACGACAAAGCTCTCAGTGTTTCCAACTAGGACATACCTGAAATCTACTACCTACAATAGACTCGTTAACGGACAGTTTAAACTGGCACCGTTTTATTCATCACTCGCAGTTTTACAGTTATATTATTAATTTCATGAAATATATTTCAGTGAGGAATTTATATTTTTAATACATCTTTTTTGTAAAAGGAATTATTTAATGTTTATTTTTGTTACTTTTTTTTATTTTAAATTTTGAAATGCTAAAGAATTTATCGATACAGATAAATAAAATTACAGTGTATGTTTGTAACGTTAACGTAACAATTTTTCACTAAATGCATAGGTATATTATGTAAAAACCCATTTGTATATATTATGTCTGTCTGTTTCCTTCTGTTCTCTGTCCCATTTTCGTACTCTAATTTTGATGGGACATTCTTAAAAAAATTATTTTTTTCATTTTACTCAAACCTAAAAGTTTCATATTCTTAGCATTCTAGATCTTGAAATGATTATATGATTATTATATTATAGTGTTGTTCCCACTTCAACACAAATATACGGAAAATCTAAGAATACGTTTGATACCAATAGTGCTCAGTCGTATTCCAGCAACTACGAGTAATGAAAAATTGAAATTCAAATATTTAAACTAAACTGTTCTAAATATTTATACCTCTGAAGCAAACGTAAAGTTAATTCATTAAAAAAGTTAAATAATGTGTAGAAATGATTAGATCTGTAACGTCGACTTAACTTATAATTAAAAACGTAGACTATAAATGCCTTGGCACCAAGAATTTACTATGACTTGGCAAAAATCCAGTTAAAGTGGTTAATAACAAATTCTTGAACATTGTAATATCAAGTTCCTAGCTTTAAAAGGTTTAGAAAAAAACCCTCAAAAGGTTAAAAAGATCTTAATTTATGTCAAGAGACAGGAATCTTATAGCTAGAGTCAATCTAAGCATCACATTCACTTGTATGAAAATTAATAAAAACATGTAGGAGGCAATTTTAATAAAACGAAATCTATTTCAAATGTGCAATTTATTACCCGTATTAACGGTAAAAATAAAATTCTATACATTTCCAATACCTTTTTTCCAGAGCAATTAATTTTAACGGCAAACAGGATTTTAATAAATCGTCAGGAACCCAGCAGAACAGATAGGCTATCAATAAACTCAATTCATTCCGAGCCTCAACGGCTTGGCTGGTACTAAATTAACAACCACGCTTAAAAATGTTGGTTTACTGACAAGGGTGAGTAAATAAAAGGTAAATAACGCTTGTAAAATATTTACCATCTCTCGAATTTTAAAGCCTTTTTGTCTGTTTCGTATTTGTGCTTCTTTAAATAGCTTATGCAGTTTTACAGGCTCGAATATTCCATTAAATATTGTATGGGAGTAAGTTATACGAAAAGTTTAAGTTATAAAAATGGCTTACTGCTTAGTTAAAATTGTAAATGATAATTTTGAGTAATTACTTAAAGTTATCAATATTGTTATTATTATAAATAGTAATTATATTTATTGGTTAATCCAAAAGCTTCATAACGAGGCACTTGATGGTTGATCGCTTATTGATATTACAACTAAATATGTGTCAGTACTTTCGTAGTACTTGCTATAGAAGCTTCAAAGTATGTAGAACCTCGGATATTACTACTTGATATGAATAGGATATAAAGCGCTCCTGAAGCTTCCTGAATCACGGGATTTTAAGTTAGAAATGGTAGATCATTCAGTTTTTAATTCCCACTATTTTCTTAGAGGTATCCCCTAATATAGCCAGGGTCTTTTTTAATCATTTTATATTTGCCATTTAATTTTTAAACGATATTTTTTTATTTATAATGCCCACTGCCTAGTCCATCGCTCAATACGAGAAGGAAAATGCTTCATATAGTGGACAGTATTGTTACTGGCCGAATATGGGTTAGAAAATTTTAGATTGGTCTCAGATATAAAGTATTCCTTTACCTTTACTTCATCATCATCAGCCCTTTTTTTTAATGTCCCACTGTTGAGAACGGGCCTCCCTCAGTACGAGGGGGATCAGGCCATAGTCCACTGCGCTGGCCACACGCACGCACGAGCGTGTTGGCGGACTTCACATGTCTTTCGAAAACTTGCTAGGTTTTCTCAGACATGCAGGTTTCCACACGATGTTTTCCTTCACCGTAAGACAAGTAATAATCATGATAGAAATGATTCGCACATGAAAAATATCGTAGGTGCGAGACTCGGATTCGAACCCGCATCACTTGGTTATCCAAGCGAACTACTTTACTAATTAAAAATAAAAAACAATATAAACTGAAGTCATCACACCTGACATACCCAAGTTTTAAACCCACTTTGCTTATTTTTTAAGCTATCACGTTACCAATGGCCCATTATTCATTTAGGCCACTCTATACATACATAGATTTTACCAATTTATATATAAATAAGTAATTACTATGCTACCATATTACTACATTCGATACAAATGATGTTCTTTAAAAAGTTCTTATTTAAAAATACCGACAATTTCTACTTTGTTTTAAGCACCTGTAAAAATACACGAGACTGAGAATTTACTGCCAATGTAAATTAATTCAAAGTACTAAACTTAAAATGCATATTTCCAGTTCGTAATTTAAATAGATGTTCGAAGATTCTTATACATGAATTTACCATAATTAATGCGAGAATTTTAATGAGAATACGAATCATTAGAATAACATATTATATCGAAACAATAAAAAAGAGTAATGAGAGCTAAAATTCAATAATAATTTTGATAGTATGAAATATTATCAGTATTCATAATAGAAAACTCAAGATTTTTGAGAAAAATTCTATTGTTCTTAAAGATTTTGTTTTAATTTATAAATAACTAATGAATTCCAAAAAGTACATTTTGTAGTGGACCGAATTGTGAATCTAAACCATTCTCGAATCCACTCGAACACACACAAAACAATTTATCAAAATCGGTGCAGCCGTTTAGGAGAAGTTCAATTACATACACACGCACAGAAGATTTTTATATATAATATATATTCTAGAGAAAAACGTAAATAATTTATTCAGTAAACTACTTGGCTGTCTGGCGTTCATCCATAACCTTTCGCATCATCGCTCTAGAGCCCATTTAAAAGAACATTTGTTTTAACTGTAACATTTTATTCAAATGCTTTATTTTCTTGGTTATTCTAGTTAAGTCTACACAAACTGGTCTGGTCTAGACGTATATTTTTTGACCGACTTAAAAAAGGTTAGTAATTCAACTTCAAAAACAATTATGACTGTATCGTACATTGTATATTCTATAAATATATTTCTACTCGTATGTTCTTACAACGGATATATTACTATTTTCTTATAATAATAATCATCTTAGCTTGGTAAGTTTATTCGTAATCACTACATAGTACAAAGTCGCTTCCCGCTGTATGTCTGTCCGTGTCTGTATATGTACATGCTTAGATCTTTAAAAGTACGCAACGGATTTTGATGCGGTTTTTGAAGTGAAACTTCTTTAGAATCGATGTGATTTCAAACTCGATGAAACGAAAAAATAAGTCCATAGTACCAGGCGCTCAGATTCGGGGAAGAGTTAGCCTTATTTTAAATTTAAGTTTTACTTCTGACATGTGTAGTTTGTACACACGCACTTTTTTTGTTAATACATAATCATTATAATCACTCAAGTGATTCAAGAGGACGGTTTTAATACTTAATTTGTCTAGTTTATATATACATTTACTAGTGAAACCCGCGGCTTCTCCCGCGCTTAATCGCTGGTTTTTATTATACAATGAAATAAATCAGACGTATTAATATCGAAAATTTTATCGAGAATAGTTCAGTGGCTGTTTCTTCTCTATTTTTTTAGTTACTAAACTCGACGAGCTTTAATTTAATTCATAAAAAATATCTATTATGTTTGTACTTGAAGTAAAGAACGAAAACGAGTGATAATAATTGAACGACAGTCCTATAAATTTAGATTTTATCAAAATTTATTTACTCAGAGACAAATTGTTTCCTCAATAGAAGGAACTTTGTTACACCCAGACCTTAGTTGTAATCGGTAATTCCTTACGGACCGCCCTTGTTCTATGGCATATTTAAACACTAGCTGTACCCGCGGCTTCGCCTGCGTTCATTTTTTTAATTGCTAATCAACCTCATTGGGTTGATCTGTAGGAAAAAAATGTCTAAAAAATAAAAATTAAAATTTAGGGGTGGACTACCCTTAACATTTAGGGGGATGAAAAATAGATGTTGGCGAATTCTCAGACCTACTCAATATGCTCACAAAATTTCATGAGAATCGGTCAAGCCGTTTCGGAGGAGTTCAAGTTCGAACCCCGTCCTACCCAACCCACGTAGTTGCCGTTCCCGTGGGATTACAGGGATAAAAAGTATGTCTTATGTCCTTTCTGAAGGTCTTCTCTATCTGTGTACCAAATTTCATCGAATTCGGTTCAGCGGTTTAAGCGTGAAAGCGTAACAGACAGACAGACAGACAGACAGAGTTACTTTCGCATTTATAATATTATTAGTTAGGATTTAGAAAATAGACAGGAGTAAACGCGCTGTTTTAATATAACTCGTATTTCCGCTAATATAAGCATGAAATATCAAAACGTAATTACTTTATGAGTTGTTTGTTTTTGTTTATTATGATATGCGGCAGTGATAGCGCAGTGGTAGCGCGCTTACTTGGGAGATTAAGTGAAGCGTCTTCAAATCCCGAGTCTGGCAACTTACTCATTTTAATAATGGAATCATTTTCAAGGTTAAAAGCACACATACATAAATACATACATACATACGTACGTATTTCACACACACACACACACACACACAGGCGCGCGGGCACACGCACACATACACATTATTTTAAGTTATAAAACCCTAATTTATATTTTAAAACCTTTGATTTGGAAAAAATGTATACATAATCCGGAAGTGGGCGTTAATAGCTACGACACAGTTTGTAACTACTGTAGCCCTTATCGTACATAATTTGTTTATTGTAAAAATGTTTCCAATAAAGATTTTATTATTTTTTATTATTATTTTATACATACATAATCAACGAAAAACCTTTTATTTGCCCAATTTAATAAAAAATATGTATTATAGCTGAGCAGAGATACGGCTTAGGACTAGTTTAATTATCCACAATCTACATTATAATACTTGCTCTTAGTAGAACTAAGCTGATATTTTGATTTGTTGCTAAACCAACAACTTACATCTAGATTTAGTTCAAAGTTTGAAAGTTAATTTTAGATAGCTTACCCTTATCTTAGAAGTTTTGTAGTATCTGTATTAACTGGAAGTGCATTTGAGAAAACTTTGCTGTAATTTAAAATATCGAATTCTATACTTAACTCCTCCTTACATTTTGTGTTAGTAGTTAAACTTTTGTTCTTTGTGTGTCTGTTTATATGTGCTAATCTTCAAAACCGCTGGACCGATTTTGATGCGATTTTTACTGGCAGATAGACTTTTTTTTCAAAAAAAATTAAACGTGCTAAGGACTAAGAATATTGTATTATGTAGTAGGGAAAACAATTGTTGTTGATATGCAAATCATGATCTAATAATATTATGATTACCACTAGACTTAAGGTGATAACAAAACATCGCGAGAAAACCTGCATGTCTGAGAGAACCAATCAGTTTTATTCAGTTCTAAGTAAGTATTGTAAAATCCGTCAACCTAATACATGCCCGAGTGATGGACTAGGGTCTGTTTCCCCACGGATTGAGATGAGTCCCAGCAAGACATACATACATACATACATACATACATACATACATACAAGCACACATACATACGTACATACATACATACATACATACATACATACATACATACATACATACATACATACATACATACATACATACATACATACATACATACATACATACATACATACATACATACATACATACATACATACATACATACATACATACATACATACATACATACATACATACATACATACATACAAACAAACAAACAAACAAACATACATACAGACTTACTTTATATAAAAAGTAGTATATAAAAAGTTTACAAAAGACTTTCGTACCCACCTTACACTTATTCACAAACGATTTATTCAACGTAAGAGATGAGCGAAAATGAAAAATGTTAGACATCATAGTTATTCCGGTACATTATCCCACCTCAGCTCGATAGTAGGTAAATTAGCAATTATCGGAAAACACTTTGTATGCGAGCATCAAAGATACTCAATATAAATAGGTAATTTAGTTTGGTGGTATGTTCACATGTCACTGGTTATTGAATTTTTTCAATTACTGCTAAAGGGACTGGAAGATTTTCTTGGTTTTTAAAGTAATATTATTTTTACTTTTTCTTTCAGGCTTTCAAAACTTTTGTTAGCAGAATTATTTTCATACTCGTATCGTCGTGCGGAGGTGCGGGTTTGAATCCTAACTCGGATAATGTAATCGAGTTTACAAACTTCTGTTATTTTTCTGTATATATAAAACTGATCAATATAGGCAGAGCTGAACCACTGAACGGTTTAAGTTTTGGCATACAGATAGTAATCATAACTTAGCTTTCAATAGATTAATTATTGAACATATAAGACACTAAGGGGGTTTACCCCTTGGAGTGTTAAAAATTCGTACGACGAAATTATATAAGAGAGATGTATTCATTCGAATCTCTGTCACTTTTTAAAAACAATCTTTAAAGTTCTTAACGACAACTTAAAAGGTTGAGTCTTTTTAAGAGGAAACCGATTCGTAATCTATACTAATATTTTAAAGCTGAAGAAATTTTTTTTGTTTGGTTGAACGCGCTAATCTCATGAGCTACTGGTTCGATTTAAAAAAATATTTTTGTATTGGATAGTTCGTCTATCGAGGAAGACTATAAGCTATATTACATCACGCTACGACCAATAAGACCGGAGCATCAATGAAAAATGTTGTAAAAACGGGAGCTATTTGGATTCCAGCTTTTAGAACGCACGTAAAGCCACGGGAAAGGCTAGTCTTTTGTTAAAACGCTACATATTGTCACTTTACTACAAGCCCAAACAAAAACAAAATATTAATACCCACAAGAGGAATCATATTATGATTGTTTCATATCGAATAATTCTCAAAGATCATTTCCAACGTTTATATACTGCCGAGTTAAATAAGTTAATGTTATTAATTTGGTACACGTCATGAGTTAATTATTTTCGGCCACTCAGTAAATACAAGTTGGTAATTACAATGCAAATTGAGTTTGTCATAACGTGTTGCGCTGACACAGCTGTCCCACTGCTTATAAATCCAAAAGTAAATATTAATAATACAGATGGTTTCACATGATTAGTTAAATTATAAATAATATATCTTTATTTATTGACAACTAGTGATTTACCCTTGCTTTCGTTTATCCTTTTGTGACCCTTTGCTTTACCTTTTATCAACCGACTATAAAAAGGAGGAGGTGCTCAATTTTCTGTATTTTTTTAATGTTTGTTACTTCAGAACTTTCGACTGGTTGTGTTTTGTAGTGTAAAGTTAAGGTAGGTTTGCTACATACTTATATGAGATGTTACACGCGTGACTTGACGTGGCGGGAGGGGAGCTATTAAGCGGACATGATTTGCTGACACCGACTCCAAAAATAAATAATTGTAATGTCATTTCATTTTACTTAGGAGAACTATAAATAAAATAAAAAAGTAAGTTGATTATTAAGTTTTAGTAACAATACGCAATTATTTTTTATTTTTTGTGCACATTTTTTTTTAGTATTGTATTTTTTTTGAAGTCGGTTCTTTGCCCTAATTTAATTCAATGTAAGTAGCTACCTTGTAAGTTGTCCCTAACCACATATCACCATATTTGTAAATGTATTTTTGCTCCCATAGCTTATCCGAGCTCTACTCAATAATACAGGTTAAACTAATAAAAGCGTGCTAAAAATAATATATCTTAACGAACTGTTTTAAATAAAACAACACTTTGAAGCCAGAAGTTTTGTGAAACGACTCCCTCTAGTACTGTAATGTCCGACCACAGTCGTAAAAATAGGTCAGGAAACGTAAAATTTGGAATTTAATTTTCAGAATCACAAATGTTTTTGTTCATCTTAAACTTTATCTTACTCGTTATTACAATTAGCTACAAAGTTACCCACAATTCATAATGGTAAGGTGAGTTTCACAATCTTCATTCTTCTTGTTTTTAATAATTCATATATTTTTAATTTTTTTTAAGTAAGTCTAAGTTTAAATTTTGACACAGGGTCTATTTAAATATTTATCTTTAATGTCTAGTTTTGGATACATACTTCCAATAATGTGAGAAGGGTCCATGCCATACCGAGAATGGCTTAGCAGACTTCACACGTCTGTTCAAAACTAGTTAAGCTCACAAGGTTTTTTCTTCTCCTTATAAGAGAGTGGTGCTCATCAAGCTGAAAATATATAATTCGTAAATGAAAATCTTGGTGGAAATATTGCGATTTTAACTCCCTCCCTACATTATATTTAAAGAAACGCATTAGGAAATGCATTTGTTTGCTTTGATAATGTTCGGTTAGTTATGTGAGATTCACCGGCTTAGGAGAAGTACTATGCACTAAATTCCAACATAACTTTTCCCGTCTTAATTGGACGTCGCAGGATTATTTCGATGATTTGATTTCGCTGATTAGCCAAAGAGTGCTCCACAGTCCACTCTGCTATCAGAGAAATAATTACATATATATTTAAGTCGATTCATGCAACATATTTTAACTAATTTAATTACTCTATATCTTTATACAACATAGAAGAAAAAAAGGTCTTGGTGCTTTACCAAGAGATCATGAGGAAATGCTCAAATTTACATTTACATTATGCACCAAGATTTAGAGATGATGAGAAAATTTGCATCTAAGTCCAACGGCGAGATATAACCACTGAAGTTTATATTTTTAACGAAGAGTTTTTTTTGCAGACGCTAATTGAGTATTGAATGTTTTGCTTAAAATAACATGGCCAGTTTTTTTTATCTATACTAATATTATAAAGAAGTAAAGTTTGTTTATTTGTTAAATTGTAAGGGGTAATCTCGGGATCTACTGAACCGATTTTAAAAAGCCACATTATTGCTGAGTGTCATAGGTTATATTATAAAAAAAACGAAAAATAAAAAAAAAATTACGTGGTAGTCCGTTTTGCAAAGTGAATCGGAGAAAAAACGGTCGAATGAAAGCGTTTCTTACGAACGCTGCCTTAACTATGAAAGATATATTTTTGAGTTCTAGAGAAAAGATGTGGAGATTAAAAATGCCTACAAAAAAGTCAACGACAGCATATTATGTCTAACTTTTATAGTAGTTTTTTTAATATTAGTATAGATAATTTAATTTTAAATTTTTAATATTAATAAAATAATTTAAATTATTTAAACAAATAATTTAATTGTACTAAAAAAGGATTATTAACATTATGCCCAACGAAGTGGGCACGGGTCAGCTAGTAATACATATATTGGGACATTATTACAACATCTACATCTAGTTCCGTAGTGAGCTATGAAGCTTGTGTTTCAGATACCGGATAGTGATATTATAAATATACCCAAGCCTGGAGTGGTTAACACATGAATGCCCCCAGTGGGACTCGAACCCGCGACTGATGGCACAGAAAGTAGGGTCACTACCAACTGACACTGACTGATAGTAACAGTGATTTTATGTGTTTTCCATTATTATTGTATCTGAGAATTTTTGCTCATGAAATTGTTTTTGATGAAACAATAGATAGATTTAAGTATTTGTCAACAAATTTAGTTTAAAGCTTTAAAAGCTTCATCATTCATCAAGTAATTATGTTAAAAATTGTTTTTACAAACGCTTCCGGTCCATTTTTTTAGAAGAACAGGCAAGTAAACTCGTGTGGGCGGTTGTATTAACGATGTTAAAATTTTTATTCAATTTAATTTCAAGATAACGATTTAAAATGAAAAGTAAATGGTAATATTGTAATATTGTGGCTGTTATCTTTATTTTCTCAATTTTTTCCAAAATACGCAGACTTACAGCATGAATAAAGCGTTTCAGCTATTTTAATGAAATTATTATTATTATTATATAGTTATTATAGTTCAATAAAATATTGAATCAGAAAAAGAATAATCGAAAAGTCCTTTCTAAAAAACATAAAAAGTTTCACTTTTCAGATATAATTAACAATGAGCACGTATACATTTGAAGTAAAGTAACAATTCGATTTAACTTGTACTTCGAACTTCTGCATGAATTTCATTCCTTTTTAACCGACTTTAAAAAAAGGAGGAGGTTATTATAACATTAATGAGCGAAAAGCTCATTCTTATTTTCAATTCTCCTTTACATTACATAAAAATAATAGAATTTAAATTCATCATTTGTTTTTTACTACTTTTCGCTTTTATTAAGAGAAAATCATTGGACACATTTTGACAAAATTTTTGTACGATGATACATGATATCATTGTGAAATGTAAACTAACCGTTAATACGTAATGACAAACTCGATCGGTAGAAGAGAGTCGCTTATATAATTTAATTCTAAGTATACGAAATACCATGTAAAATAACATAAAATTATAAGTATGTTGGGACATTATTACACACAGCGCCATCTAGTTCCGTGGTAAACTACGCAGGAAGCTTGTGTTACGGATACCAGATAGTTCATATACTACATATATAAGTTTAAATACATACATATAATATAAATATAAACACCCATGACTGTAGTACAAACATTCGAGTTTAACAAATGAATGCCCGCAGTGGGACTCGAACCCGCGACCGTTGGCGCAAGAAAGTAGGGTCACTACAAACTGCGCCAAACGTGTCAAGACTTAGTACAGCATTAGCCGGAATTAACTAGGCTGATTCCTTCTACGATAGCAATAGCTAGGGATGTGGGTGAATATTGTTCACTCACATCGCACTAGAAGTAGAAATAAATTAGAGTTACCAAAAACTAGAACTATATACGGGATTAAAACGACACTTTTTGAAGGAGCACAGCTATACAATTCATTACCTAAAGATGTAGAAGATACGGCATCGATTAATATATTTAAGAAAAAATTACACACATTACATACTGTCAAATGATCTGTTATAGTAGCACTATTGTATGATTAGTTACATAAGTTTTTTATTATATAATTTTCTAAACTATTGTACTTTTTGGTAAATAAATGTCTTTATACCTATTGTTCAATTTTTTGATTTCTCGTCAACTTTCCCGTCTTTCTTGATTACAAAAAGATTTGCAGCATTTGCAATATCGCTATGAAGGCATACTTAATTGAGTGGTAATAATAAAAAATAACTGCAAAAGCTCGAACATTATTCGAAGAATATTCCCATACAGATCATATCGCAGTCATTTTATTCGTTGCCAAATTGGTTTGTCTTAATACAAGCGTTTACATTCCAGAGTACACATTAAGATGAAGGATTAATAAAAGAATATTTGATTTTCCTTAAAATATGAATTGTAAGAGATAAAGTGAGCATGACAAATACACTTAAGTATTATGAAATTCAATTGTGACTATATAAAAGAGATTAGGATAAGCTTTCTCTAAACTAACTTACATTTCTTTCTTCCTTTTATTTTCATACAAATTATTTTCATACAAAATTTTATCTAAATTGGTTTAGCAAAGTTTTATTTAATCCATTACAAACTAACGTACGTTTATTTTGTAGTACTATATATAATCTAGTATAGTATAAGTACTAAACTAATGAAAAAATTTAAATAAAAATTTTCAAATTATCTCCTACTTGTAGAAATTTCATCTTTCTCACATATTAATTATTATATTTTTTATAAAATACAGGGTGTACCACATATCTTACTTATGCCGAGAAAAACATCAATGTTTTACTAGAATATAGTACTATCTTTTTCATTTTCACCTAAAGCTCCCCACAAACCTAACTAAGTATACGATAAAATAATTCTCGCCATACTCATTTTATATGGGCACGTACGTTCTTTATCGCTTCGCTTGTACATATATTGCTCTATAATATTTATAAGGGATCTAAATATTAAATAACTAACTATTGTTTGAGGATATAAAGAAAAATTCACATAAATTGTGAAATGCGTACATAGCGTGTACCAAAAGTGTCAGTTCTTCGAAATATTATTATATTATACGAGAAACTCTTTTGTGATTTTAGTAAAAGAAAAATATTTTATTGATATAAATTTTATTTTATATTATAATTTCGTTCACATCATCAATTACCCTATAATTATCTTTTTTATTACACCTCCACAAAATTAACTAACGGTGTTCTACTAAATAGAAATAAAATTATTTAGGCTACTAATACGAAATTTTTTACTGCAGTCTGTATGGTTATTCCAACTAATCTCCAAAGCGGATGGACTGAGTTTGATACTGGACTACAATAAGGGGTAACTTAGGTTACATAACTTTAGAAAGAATCCGGATTCCGCTGAAAAAAATAAAATCAAGTGCCGATGCTTGAGATGTTTCGTATTCCTTTTTATACGAACTACGTACCTAATAACAAAGTAATATAATTAATAATTAAAGTTTCTATATCACTACATAGTATAAAACAAAGTCGCTTCCCGCTGTCTGTCTGTGCCTATGTATGCTTAGATCTTTAAACCTACGCAACGAATTTTGATGCGATTTTTTTAATAGATAGAGTGATTTAAGAGGAAGGTTTATATAACTAGCAGAACCCACGGCTTATATATACTCTTCTTACTTTTTGAAATCGTCTAAACATCTTGTAGTATCTCTAGTAGTGAAAATTCTATTTCTGTACATTTATGAGACAGTGTTAAGTGTCAACTTGTTGGCCTGACATTCACAGCATAGCAAAAAGGTCAACTACGAGTAGGGAATAATTTACAGTTAAATACTCCTATTTCAACGATAAGACCTACTAAGAACTCCTTTTCAACTTAATCTTTAGAATTTTTTATCTCTCCAGCTATCACTAAAAGCTAGCTAAATACCTAGTTCAGTTCAGTTCTAGATATTTTAATATTTCTAAATTAATGATACATGAACCTTATCTCAAAATTAAATTTGAATCTATATTTAAGTCTAGAGTTAATCTATATTTAATAAACTTCTAAATGGAATTTTTTTGGAAAATTCTTATTGAAGTAGACATTACTATTTGTTATTATTATAGTGAGAATTTAAAGAGAATCCTATCAATATTATTAGTATAAATCCCATAACTATAACTAAAGAGATTGAGATATAACTTTGCTCAAAGGTAGATAATAATATTATGGAAGGGTATGGAATAACACATGGGTTACTTATTATTCCAAAATATGTACGATTGATGGTGGTACTAGTAAAACGTACGCAAAAAAACGATGGAAAGGATGTGAGCCAAGCGGGGGTAAGTCAGTAATTATTATTTTTTTCTAGTAGATGCAGAGTTTTCTTAGTAAGTAACATAGATTTAACTGTTGATGGCACGTGTGGATCAGTTTGTTGTGATCCTGCTTTCTACTCCAGCGGTCGCGGGTTCGAGTCCCGCTGGGGGCATTCATTTGTTAAACACGAATGTTGTACTTCAATCATGGGTTATATCTATAATATGTATCTTTTTAAAATTTATATATGTGTAGTATATCAACTGTCTGGTATCCGTAACACAAGCCTCGTTGCTTACCATGGAACTAGATGGTGCTGATGTAATAATGTCCCAAAATATTTATTTATATACATATTTATTTATATACATATTTATTTATGTACATAATAATTATTATTAATATCTTGTTTAAAATTGATGCCTTAATGGTCCATTTTGATTCTACGCCACAGTCTGACCTCGGACAGACTGAATAGTGATTTGAAGGCTATGACAGATAACCTTTACAGTTTAAATTATAATTTATCAAATACTAGCATTTCCCGCGGCTTCACGCGTTTTAAATGATACCTCGCGAACTAACACCCGCCCTTCCCGTTTCTGCAACATGTTTCATTGATGATCCGCTCCTTTTAGTCGTAGCCTGATATAATAATATAGCCTATAGCCTTACTCGATAAACTGACTATCCAACACAAAAAGAATTTTTCAAATCAAACCAGTAGTTTTTGAGATTAGCGCGTTCAATCAAACAAACAAACTCTTCAGCTTTATAATATCAGTAAAGATATAGATTTCATTTTAAATATTATTATGTTTTATCATCAATAGAAAAAGAAAATAACAAAAATAGATTTTTAGGAAGCTAGAAAAAGTGTACGAATCCTCTAATTAGTTAAGACTCTTGTAAGATTCAATATTATAAAGACATTATTTCGTGATTACGTTTAAGTAGGTTTTAGAACCGGTTTTCTAAATGTATTATAAAAATAACTTGCTGTTTATATTATGTTTATAAAGAAACCACAACACGTAGGTGCTCAGTCTCCTAATTAATGCTTAAAGTAATACCTTTGTTTGCTTTTCAGGATATACTCGTGGTCGTATATAAAAAAGATAATATGCGTAATAAAACAAACATTGCTACGTATTAATAGTATTTTATATTATTACTAGCTGTACCCGCGGCTTCGCCCGCGTTCATTTTTTTAATTGCTTATCAACCACATTGGGTTGATCTGTAGGAAAAAAATTGTCTAAAAAATAAAAATAAAATCTAGGGGTGGACTACCCTTAACATTTAGGGGATGAAAAATAGATGTTGGCGGATTCTCAGACCTACTCAATATGCTCACAAAATTTCATGAGAATCGGTCAAGCCGTTTCGGAGGAGTATGGGAACGAAAATTGTGACACGAGAATTTTATATATAAGATAATAAACTAACGTCTGCCCCAGGCTCTACCTACAAGTCACCACAGTTTAAGGTCGTAGTTTAATGTGTTTTTGTATATGTTTTATATTTATTTTCGTAAATCTGCTGAAATTTTTATAGTACATAAAAGTAACACGCAGTTTTTAATAATTTTCTTACAATATAGTCATGTAGACTAGAATCGCGGAAACGGACTCAGGGACAACTGACTCTCTCTATAATGCAAAAAGAATATCTCTAATTTATGTTAAAGTTTACTGTTTTAATTAATAAATATCTAATTCATCAGTTTCTCTGCTAGATTTTTTAAAAGAAATAGTATTTAAAATATGTGAAACCTATGTCCAGTACTTATTTAAAACTAGTAACTAACTCTCGCTTTGCTCGTAGGTTCGTTCGTAAGTGCCCCTCTCAAATGTAGTTTGTAGCACAAAATTTTGGATTTTCACACCTAATTGCCTTAAACCTCTTTAATTCGGCCCTGTTGCAAAATCCATTCTTAGCAAACGTTTACAAACTATAAACTACCATCCTTAAAAATGTCGTCTTTATACTTCAAGCAGTTTTCGACATTTCGTGATTAGTGAGTGAGTGACCTTTCTTTTTATATATTTAGCACTACACTACTACACTAAGCGTAAGTTTGAAATATTAAACACTAAATTTATAGTTAGTGGTCAGTAATAACATTAACTAAAGATAACTAAAGATACACTCTAATAAATTTCAAATTATGTAAATGTTCGATCTTTTATGGCTTTACTCAAAATAGATTTAATTTTTTTGTGCCGGTCATAGTTTCGTATTTACGGAGGTCACAGGTTCAATTTTCTTAGACTTTTAATATCGCTTTGTATATAAATAGGCATACACAAAACATTTTCGTGCATTGTTCCCTTCTATCGATTTTTAATATTGTAGTCACATTTTAGACATTATGGTTTAGTTTTTCTCAATTTATTTAATTTTTATAGAAACACTATACAATATAATATTATATAATATTTAATTTAAGCAACAACTCTGATTTTAGATAAGTAAAATATATATTACCCAAATCTCAAATAACGAAGTATACATACATAAGAAACACTAGTTTTCCTTATTATTTTTAATTTATCTTACTTACTGGAAGAACTCACTCCATACATATAGTACAAGAACATTTACTAATACAAAAAAAAATCTTTAAATAAATACACATCAATTGTTTAAATTTATACTTTCACAACTGAATTGTAGAAATACGGGCGGTGAATTACAATATAATTTTAATATCATCGAATCCTTTGTCAAAAGCTCTTTTCATATATTTTTATCTCTTTATCTATACAGATAAATAAAATTGAAGTGTTTGTTTGTAACATCAACTGAACAGTCTTTTACCATTATATATACCTATATATTATATAATTATTTCAGGTATTTATAAGAAAAACTAAATTTTTCACATTTTGTCTGTCTGTATGTCTGTTCGTTCCGGCTATCTCTGAAACAGCTGAAAATATTATGACGGGAATTTCACTGACTGGTAGCTGATGTAATAAGGTAGGTAAGTAACGAAGGGTACTTTAAGAATCATCTTCTTCTTAGGGTGTCACTTCTCTACGAAGATTGGCGACCATCATTGCTATCTTTATCTTTGAAGCTGCAGCATTTCACGTGGGTTATTCAGCCAGGATGTCTTTCTTCTGCCAGGTCGGCGTTTTCCCTCGGTTTTTCCCCTGAATCACAAGCTGAAGAATACGATATTTGTGTCCTCCCATTATGTGTCCAAAGTACTGCAGCTTCCACTCCTTCACAATCCTCATTATCTCGAACTTCTTATTCATCCGACGCAGAACCTCAACATTAGTTGTTCTCATAGTCCAAGATATTCGGAGCATAAGTCTGTATGCCCACAACTCAAATGCTTCGAGTTTTGAACATAATGTCAAGGTTAAGGTCCAACTTTCATCCCCATAAAGTAGCACACCGAATACATAACATCGCACCATTCTTATTGCGGAGTTTAAGAATAGAAAATACTTATGTTTTCGCCCCAAAAATCAATTGGTGTTACGACGAACGAGAGAAGCTAGAAAGTTGCTAATCGTAACATATAACACTTTGTTAAGCATTAATTTACAGAGACAAAATGTTTCGCCAAGAAATACTAGCGTATACATACTGACTACCTTTGGACCAGTAGTAATGACTTTACTTGATGTGCGGTTGGTTGCGAGTTTAAATCATTTTTGTGTGATGACCACATAATATATTTGTAATCCAGTCATAAGTGTTTATTTTTTAATACATAATTATGTACTTTAATTTAATATTTTTAGTGTGTCAACTATCTATCGTTTTATACCACAAGATTCATATCTTACTATAGATGTATTAATATTCCAAAATACTTATGCCTACATAAGTGAAGAAGACTAAAAGACTGAAGACCGACTATAAAAAATATATTTATTGGTACATTATTACATAAAGGTAGTTGACATACTACATATATAAGTTTAAATACATACATACACCCATGAATAGAGTACAAACATCTGAGTTTAACAAATGAATGCCCCCAGCGGGACTCGAACCCGCAACCGCTGGTGCAAGAAAGTAGAGTCACTACAAACTGCGCCAAACGTGTCGTCGTATAAGAATCAATATTATCTACTAAAACTCAACGAAACCTTACCCGTGTTAATGAAGCGTCGCAGGATCACTTACGCACTCGACCACGACGCCCCAACGCCTGTTCTACTAAAGTAGACCACTATACGGAATATATCTTAATTGAAAATCGCTTATTTTCTTAGGAATGCGATTAAATATATGTGCGTTGAAATATTTTAGTTCCATTAATTCGAATATTTTTAGTATAACGACTTTTTACATACAATACTAAATTTATATAAAAACAAAAAATATTATAATAGTAAATAAATCATTATATTTTATTCTTAATTATATTTTATTTGGGACACAGGCAGTAGTTTAATACAATAATTATAAATAATGACAATATAGCACATACACCTATATAGTTTCCACAAGTAAATAACACAGAAAAGAAGCAGAACGACACAAAAAAGGAAAAAATTACACTTAAGTAAAAAAGATTACTAAAATATAAATAGGGTATATATTATTTATTATTGGGGGATAAAATTATAAAAAGGATAAAATAAAAATAATTAAGTAAGTGTAGTAAATAATTAATATTATTCTTAAAATCCGAAGGTGAAAAATTCGACGTTTTTGGGTAGGAAATTAATTGATAGGATTGTTATTATACCCTAAACTTTATATAGAAAAGTACCTTTATTAGAATTCAACTGCCTGTAAGAATATAAAACGAGGCGCGGTAAATTCAAAGCCCAAAAGTACTTAAAGCAACTCTCTCTAACTCGTAGATAGCATTTTGAAGTCAAATAAAGAAAATAAGATCTTTATTTCGAATCTTTGTGTTTACTTTAATATTTTTGGGACGTTTTTTCTTTTAATCTTTTATTAAAGTTTGTTCTAAAACCTATTTGACTTTTGTTTAAAAATGGAAAGCTGAAGTAGATAAATATATACGTTAAGTTAATGCTGATAATTTTAGAAGTCTACCTCGTTGGTTATATTGTACTTAAAAATGGGTACCATTTTAAAATTATATAGTATAATATAACCATTTCGTAGAGGAGTATGTGTATACTGTTCTATTTCTTTCCTCTTCTTCGTTTCGAGATCGTGACATATTATGGTTGATGCTCCTGGTAATAGCAATATTTAACTACTGGATTTAATACATAGGGTATAAAAAGCTAAAACGTAAAGTTAAAATTAAGCTCACACAATCATTTCAATGAAGTATTAGAAAAATTACACAAGTATTGAGAACCTCTTTATTTTAGGAATCAAAAATTTTCTAACTATAGTCTTAACTAGTTATTAAATATCTTTAAAAAAGTTCCTACTAAATTCAATGAAAAGAAATATATATACAATTTTAACAATTTATGATGATAGTTACCAACATTTTCCCACTTCATTATTAAAACCCTAATATACTAAATTAAGTATAATCATTAAATATCGAAGGTCATAGTAATAAAACCTAGGTCGGGCCCAAGTACAGTAATTATAAAAGGCTCGAGCCTATTAAATATGAAAGCAATTATGAGATATAGTAAAATATTTTAAAGCCCTACCTGCGTTTATGTAATCATTATAAAAGCGGCTAAATACGTGTTGTAGAGATAAAAATTCTTGTTCACTCTGACTTTTTACATGAGAAAAATTTATCTGATTTTTATCGACGGTGAGGTTTATTTTGCATTCAGTATGGAAACATTTAGTTAGATTTTAGTAGGTAGTACTGGATTTTATATTATTTAATAATTTAAAATTTAATAATATCAATGTTATTATTACATGTATTTTCATTATAATACTTATCACCTTAAGCTTTATCTTAGATAAGAGGATCCTATGGAAGGTTAGACGTACGCGACACAGGGTATCCTGTCTAGCATTCCATTTGCCTTGTATTTTTTTTTTGAATATGAATTAAATAAATAAATAAAATAAATAAAATTTTCCCCCAATCGTCCGGCAATCTAGCTGGGCGGGAAGCCAAGAAATGCACAACGAGTTGGCTCACTTAGGTATGTCTCACTTCTCTGATAGCAAAGTGGAGCAACCCCTTGGTTAAGTGGTCTGCTTCGGCAGACCTGCCGTGAATGCGTAGGGAACCTAAGGAGGAGGGGGGTTTGCTTGGTTTTAATGGGTAGTACTGGCTTTTCTAGCGAGGTCCACATAACCACATGTTTCCTACAAGTGGTATGCGTATTTCCGCATTTCCTAACGAAAAAAAAGTCTTAAAAGTATTACATAAAAAAATATATATATACAACGGAACATATAACCTCCTCCTTTTTTGAAGTCGGCTAAAAAGTTAGCACTGGCCCCTGCTAATCAATTTATACCAAATCCCTGCAAAAAAATTATTGAATACGCCACCAATGTTCCTAGTACAGTTGTGTCTTGTCTAGTCTGCGTGATATTAGCGAAGTAATCTAATATCTAGGTGATAAACACTAAAATTTTAAAGTATAAACTTTACCATTCCACTACTAGAATAGGATCGAGATAATCCAACTGTAAACTCAAACGGCCTCAACCATTGTTCCCGGAACGCGAAGTCAACACAATGCATATATTGTTTAAACCTATTCAGTGTTCTTAATAAGGGTGCACGAAGCGAATTACCGAGCTATAAAGCTTACTATAGCTTTAGTCACTATTTTTTTTATTTTAATAAATTGCTGATAGTAAAGATACTTTAAAAAACTTACATAAGTCAGCCCATGTTATGTACGGTCGGCCAAGAAAGTGGTGTACCACCCTTAGAATAGTCAGTTTGTTTGTTAATATGTGTACGTGTTTACGTTAAAAGTAGTCTCAATATATGCGATTATAAACCTACTTATTTATAAACAAACGAAGTTGAACATGATTTATTCCATTTGGCTTGTTTTTTTATCAAATACTAGTGATTGGCCCTAGCTTCGCTCGAGCTCGACCCTAGATTTAGCCGCGGGTTCCTAGTACATAATGCATATAAACCTTCCTATTGCCTCACTCTATGTATTAAAGAAACCGCATCAAAATCCGTTGCGTAGTTTTAAATATCTAAGCATACATAGGGACAGACAGACAACGGGCAGCGACTTTGTTTTATACTATGTAGTAATATAAAATATAACAAGTTTCTTCTGTTAGCAACTTTTGAATTACCCCTTCATAACAAAACCTATCCTTTTAAACGCTTAACACTGTTCATGTACAAGTAATTCATTTTAATTATATGAGTTACTCAGGTTCATTCCTAGTTATGTTTTAACGGTTAGTACCTACAAGTTTCTCAAAAAACGAAAAAGAAACGTTTGGCTCCGTTTGTAAGCCTACTTTCTGCGCCAGCGGTCGCGGGTTCGAGTCACGCTGGGGCATTCATTTGTTAAGCACGAATGTTTTTACTCCATCATGGCTGCTTATAACTACAATAGACTAGCGACTCGCCCTAACTACACTCGGGTTCGTTCCTAGTTAAAATAACTAACATTTCTAAAATATAATTCTTTTTTAAACACGATTAAAAAGTAGGCTTAGTTAAACTTTATAAGATTAGCTATCTGCAAGTGAAAGTTCCATCAAAATTGGTCCAGCCGTTTCAGATATTAGCCGGAACAAATATACAGACAGACAAACAAAAATTAAAATAAATATTTTTTTGTTGCTAGTATCGTGGATACTGTCATATGCATTTAGTGAAAAGGTATTAATTTGAAATTCAAAACAGAAAGACATTATATATACCTACTAGATATTAAAATATCATTAATAAATTTCTCTGAAGTTGACAAAATCCTAGTCTATAATTATTTCATCACTAGTGGATCCCGCGGCTTCGCTCGTGAGGGTGAGTCGCTTGTTTAAAATAAACATTACCATCATAAGAATAGTTCGCAGATGGCAGATTTTTTACTACTTACTTGACACTTATCGTCTTATTTCAATTCACACATTATCTTTATAAATTGTAGCCTATGTGTTATTCTGATGTATTTAAGCTAATTATTGCATTTAAATCCATTCAATAGTTTATACGTGAAAGAGTAACAAACATCCATTCATCCATCCATACTTATAAACTTTCGCGTTTATAATATTAGTAGGATATTTTGTATAATGACATAAATTTTAATCAGCTTAATTAATTATTATATTTCAAGGTACAACTGAAATTTTATCCATTGATTTTTCGGAAGGATAAAGCGAAATAGATTAAAGTTATTATGTCACGTTTTCTTGGATTTTATTATCTAGCTCGCTGGCTACGAGCCATTGATCTAAATCAGCAATCGAGAAACTGAAAGATTTTATATTAACTCATTATAACTGAGTTGAAATAACCCAGTGCTCGCTACTTGTGGGTTCTAATCCTGGATCTTTAGCTTGAAATTTTAGTACTTAGGTTATCTATTATATCTATCTATCTTATACCATACATTTTGTTTTTAAGCAAGACGTTTCTGACAAAAATTATCTTTGAAAATTTTATCTATATAAGAAAACTCAATTTTGATAAAATGAAAACAAATTTTTAGGGTTTTTTCCTTTATATTTTTGTACTCACGATAACATATAGCGCTATCTCATACATCAAGTGATACTTGTCGTCAATTCTAAACTAGTATGTACGCTAAGCAAGACAAAGCTCGGCGTACTTATATAATAACGACATACCCGCAACCACTAAGCTTAAGCCGGTACTTCAGTGAAGATTAATCAAAGACATAAGCAAACTGTAAAAACTCATAATAAGGTATTGAGACGATGACTATTCGCTAGCAAACTTTTTAACCTGATTTATTCCGTTATAAACTTGTGAAATTTCTATCTGTAGAAGTATAGAAAGTTTACTCGTTTTAGTTTACTCGTAGCTTACCATGAAACTAGATGGTGCTGTGTGTTGATGTCTTAACACATTTACTTATTTGTATCCATAAAATAGTACTATAGAAAGAATAGTAGTAGTTGAACCAAATAAAAAAAAAAACAAATCCCAATAATTAAAAAATAAACTTCCATGCAGATAAAAAATATTTACAGTTCGCAAAGCTCTATGCACTAGTTCAAGGGGTCAAAATGCGCTCGAATAAATATTATTTATTTATTTTGCAGTCAAGCTGTATACCCTGAGTTTATTATAAAATAGATTTATCTTTGGCTATGATCGAAAGGCGGCTAAAATATTTTTCATTGTTGGTAAAAGGAGAACTCGTAAACAAAAATAAAATAAATATTTCTTCTATTTATAAGATATTCTAGTCTATATATGTACATGTATAATAAAATGTAGTTAGAATTGAAATATATGCATTAAATATTTATTCGAAATTCTTATTTACATAGAAACTATTTTTGGTACATATATATGCACACAGGCGAAGCAAGGGTATGTTGTTAGTGATAATACAAGATGTAATAAAAAAAGATATGGTCATTAGCAATGTATAGATGTTGAATGCATGAAGAAGTTTAAAAGTGTCATCACACAGTAAAGTTATATTTCATTTATCTAACATATATCAGGTATAATAAGGCAAAACAAAAAAAGATATGGTCATTAGCAATGTATAGATGTTGAATGCATGAAGAAGTTTAAAAGTGTCATCACACAGTAAAGTTATATTTCATTTATCTAACATATATCAGGTATAATAAGGCAAAACGACCGTATAATATATAGAGATCATAACCTTTCATTTTATAATAAGCCCTTTAACGTAAAGCACTCTGTAAATTAAGCTATAGATTAACGTTACTCATAAAGTTAACGATACGAGGGCTCAGTTGAGGAAATCTCAGTACAAAATTGCCATTTGAGTTTACTAAATGGAGTGATTATTACGTGTCAATGGTAGAGTAGGTATTTTTTTTATTTAACCCTTCTACATTTATTCTTTATGTTTTTTTCATAAAGTTTATTGTTTGTTTTTTTTTATTTTTTCTGTACTAATTTTAATCTATAATAAAATAATATAATAATATTCATCTTGAACTTGGCCTTAATGTTTGAAAAGGCAATATGTATTCTACGTGTACCTACAGCAAGTAGAAATGTGAGTCTCATCGGGAAGTAGGTACTACCCAGTAATATCCAACGGAATTTCCACCATCTTAATGGGGCATCGCAAAATCGTTTACGTATTCAACCACGACAACTTGACGGTAGGCCTACGAAGGGAAACTACAAGCTTAATAACCTGGGATAGTTCCCAAATTCCAATATGCTGACAGAAGTACTAGGAAAAGCCATGAGGATAAATAGATAAATTGTAATACAATATTGTTACCAAATATTTTTTTGAAAAGAGCAACTGTTGAGTTTCTCGCCGGTTCTTCTCAGCAGAACAGCTTTCCGAGCCGGTGGTAGTTTACTCACAGACTTACAGACTGACTTTTAAGTCTTGCTAAAATAAGCCCAGCTTTAAAGATGACAGACACAAAACAAAACCATTGAAACTTTCATGGATAGTTTAAAATTCTATATAGAATACATTATTTTCACATTATATGATTAATATCAAATGTTTATTTTCTTATCACAACTTGATAATATAAGGATAATATATTAATAATTATATACTAAATTTGGTGTCTTGAATTGAAATTAAAGAAAAACGAGACAAAAAACAAATTTAAAATTTGCGTATCTTACTTGTAGTTTCAGAGATTACAGCTTTGAAACAAACATATAACAATACTCTGCTTAAATAATCATAATTTCTACTACTATACTTTCATAAGGGTTAATTGTAACGTTCCAGTAACTTAATTCAAATTTATTAATAAATTATACTAATGTATTTAATAATTTGCTTTCAAGGGCACATCTTATCTATTAATTGCACCCTTTACGCTCTCTCAGAATATTAACAATAAAGGTTTATGATAAAGTAAGAAGGACCTCCATAATTTAAAATTATTCCACCCGTACAGGGTTGTTTTTAAAATTTATATGTAACGTTTTTATTACTTTTTTTACAACTTTTCCTTACTTTGCAACAAAGAAATAAAACATAAGAGTAGATTAGAAAGAAATATTAAAATTAATGATTTTATTTTTAAAAAGTTCAGAAGGATATAGGATACTCTTAGTCACAAATATTAAACTTCTTTTCATTTCTTCTAAGACCAAATCATCTTCTATCTCTCTCTTCTCTCTATCTCTAGTTAATAAGAAATGGTATAATTTTTCAGTATTTATGATGGTAAACTAGAGGATAACTTGAAGTTTTTTTTAGTCCAAGTTCTTTAAAGTAACCAATACTTTCATAAAATATTTGATGAGCACTATCACACAACTTGATCATTTTATGGTACACTTTGCTGAAAAACGACGAGGCCTATAGATATGCTACTACTCTTACTATTTACTTTTTTTATTTATAATTAACTTTAACATAGTAATTTAACTTCATATCTAGATGTGCTATCTATAATTAAAAAAAAAGTGCGTGTGTACAAACTACACATGTCAGAAGTAAGACTTGAATTTAAAATAAGGCTAACTCTTCCCCGTCTCTGAGTGACTGGTACTATGGACTTATTTTTTCCTTTCATCGAGGAAATCACATCGATTCTAAAGAAGTTTCACTTCAAAAATATAACTTTTCAGAAATGAACATTAACAACTGTTTTATTAAAAATTATTACCCGTTAGAATAACTACGCAAGCCTTCACAAAGCTTAACTTTTTGCTAGTTATATACTCTTTGTATTCTAAACTAACCGTAAAAACGTACCTAAAATACGAGCGAAGTCAGACGAGTAGATAGTTATTTAATAGATGTCTTAGAAAAAATTAATTTAATGGACTAGAATTCACCAAAATATTTTTAACGACTTCCGCAGGAGGAGGAGGTTATCAATTCGATCGGTATATTGTTTAATGTTTATGTATGTACATCGATTACTCTGTGTAATCCGATTTACGTGATTCTTCTTTTGTTTGATAGTCAATAGCTGCCATGTGGTCCCATAAAAATTAAAATAGTTTGGCCCATTAGTTTTTATATTATGAATATTTTTTTTTACTGACTGCATTTTGACGTATGTTCACCGATTACTCCGCCAATTGTGGGCCGATTTCAAAATTTTTACTTTTGTTCGACTTCAAACCTATAAATAGGTAGCACATACAAATAATAGTAATTTATTAATATTAAAGGTATTATGTTTGCATAAGATGTGTATTAAATTAAATCTTTTAGTTAAGTTATTTAAAACTTTTTAGTTTTTTTAAAACCGACTCCATTTTTAACTCAAAATAGTAACCAAAGTTTAAACTCATCAACTAACTAATCCAGAAAAATAGCTGACTTCTACTAATTAATTCCACCGGCTAAAGTAAATTTGCCAGACTCCATTTTGCTTAGCGAAATAGGATGTACAAGGATATGCAGAATTATATTTGAGATAAGAGAGAAATTATGGCTCTTGATTGCATTTTCTTAAAAAGCTCTTAGCTTTTATATTCTATTAATATTTAAAAGAAAATATATGGTTAACGTAGGTAAGCTTTTTACTACATATACTATTGGCGTGAGATTATCCTATGTAGAAAGGTATAATATTATTATATCAGATAATAACAAAGCTTCGATTCTATATATTTTATGTATTATAAATATTAATTAAAACATTTGAGCTTTGAGCTTGTATCTCTTATCGCGATGCAAAATTTCACTAAATTAATTATTAAGTGCTTTTATCATTATTAATAGCGGTTAGTAAAATGCTATTAAATTAACATTGTATTCAGACGTATGTACCATCCCAATGCTGGGCACGAGCCTCTCATTAGGACTACTTCTAACGAATCAGGCCATAGTCCACCACGCGGGCCTAGCGCGGGTTGGCGGACTTCACATGTCTTTCGAAAACTTGCTAGGCTCTCTCAGATATGCTTCTTCATGATGTTTTCCTTTAGCGTAAGACAAGTGGTAATCATGTTAGAAATCATTCGCACATAAAAATATCTGAGGTGCGAGACCCGGATTTGAACCCACATCACTCAGTTGCCCAAGCGTTTCCACTAGGCTACCATTGCGACTAAATTAAATTACATTTATCTACATTAATATTACATTTATTTAAATTAATATTACATTTGATTTATATTATGTATAAATAAGAAACAACTTTTAATACGTATGTAACGTATTAAAAGTTTTTGGGCTCTATTCACACGGCCAAATCTTGCAGAAGGCAGACGCCTACAATGCTTAATTTGTTTGAAAGCACAACTTTGCAAGGTGCTTGCAAAGTTTCGTGTATTTTATTTAGTTTTCATAAAAAGTTTTATATTACGCTTACGCTTGGTATTTTACGAATTCTAATATTGTATGATTTATAAGTAGCAATTTGAAATTCTGTTAGTAGTTCGATAGAATTTATAATTAAATATTTTATTAACATAAATCTTATTTAATTATTATTTATTGATAACAGATTGGGAAACAAACAGCATTTATAGTACAGATAATTAATACAAAATATTTTCTACATTAGCCAATACAGTTTCCACTTATATTGTAAACATGGAGTGAAGGTGCAAATTAAATGTTTATATAAGTTGAGTTCAGTTGAGTTGAGTGCACAACACATATCATATCAAAAATGATCGAGTATACTTATATTTTGTTTAATATGATCAATATCTGCACTTTTAATATATTAAAGATACTTTTTGTTAATTTATTAATTACGTATTCAATAATACGGTTATTATTTTCTTAGGAATGAGATATTTTCCCGCAGTAAAAAGTATCATGTACATTAACCGAGATAACTATAAACCATTAAACTAAATTTCATCAAAATCTGTGCCATGATTTACTTTTGATGCGTTCAAGGACAAACACACAAAACATCTAAAAATTGATGGCTTAGCCTCGATATCGATCGATAGTAGAGTAACGATATCGTATCGATAACTTCAATAAGATTTTCTAAAAAAATTTAATAAATATTTCATATTTGCTACATAAAAATGACTGACTAGCACACAAAAAAGTATAGTTGCTTGATTTACGCAATTACAAGTCGTTTTCTACTACATATTTAAATTCATTTAACTTTTTAGCTTTAACAGGTTAATTATGTCTAATTCATGTCAATTGACATAATAAAGACACGGTTCGACTAAAAGCTATGTTAAAGCCCCCTGGAATCACGCCAACCCCGCATGAATATTGTAAATGCAGGATTTTGGCGCAGTGTCGAAAATTTATGTACCAAATCATGATTACTTAATGGTCCATCATTCTTACACGGTATGTTAAACAGTTGACTTTAACTTTAAAAGTTCTTAGTGCTGTTTGTATTTCTTTGTTACTTTTAACAAAAACAGCTGAAGTAGGGTTCGAAACCAGTTCAGTTTAAACTGGTGTTGTTGATTGATCCTAAACCGAAAACATCTTCGATTTTAGGGTTTCGAATATGGTAAAATTTCGCAGAACGGCTTTTGACGAATTTAACTTCAACTGTAATTACCGGTTTTTTACGGTTCAAATAGGTTAGTTTTGCTTTTACCATGAATCATGGTAGATTCCGTATTAATGATGAAATACTTAATAGAATGATTTACTTGTTTCGGTATCAACACCGAAACCAAATCTTTCTCTAAGTAATGTCCTGTTAGCCATTATAACGTGCGTAAACGTTTTGAATTTTTCTTTAAATTAATAAAATACTGACTAATTTGATCTACAAATCCTTTATTGGTATATCAATATCCGATTCCGGATTACAAATATCCGATGTTTTGGATTAAGAATTAAAAATAATTAATTAATATTTTGGGACATTATTATTGCACACAGCGCCACCTAGTTCCGTGGTAAGCTACAAAGAAAGCTCATGTTACGGATACCAGATAGTTGATATACTACATATATAAGTTTAAATACATACATATTATAAATATCCGAGTTAAACAAATGAATTCCCCCTGCGGGACTCGAAACCGCGACCGCTGATGCAAGAAAGTGTCACTACAAACTGCACCAAACTTGTCGCCATAAAAATTGTTTCAAATGTAATATTTCTTAACCTTAATGTAGATAGTGAGTAAAATTGTTTGTGAACTCTCCTTAACTTACGCAATCTTTTGTAACATCAACTGGCAAGTCGTTCACTATAATACATATAGTTACTCTATAATACACATATACATCAATAAATATTTTATACGTATATTAAAATACTCAGAACCGATATAATGATATTAAATTACTTCGTATTTTTCGTACTAACAGTATTCAACTGTGTTTGAAACTTAATAGACTTATATTAAGTTTAACGTTTCACGCCACTGCCTTTACGAATAACGTGACAAAATAAATAAACTTTTTGGATTTCTTCGAAGATTGAGAGCTGGAGCGACTTATAAGTTTTCAGTGAATAATAAACGTAGTTATAAAGTAAAATAATATAATCTGACATGTTATTTTTTATTTTATCGTCATATTTGCACAGAATATATCTAATATTTTAGTTCTCAGCAACTCACTGCCCTATGCCGGTTTTATAGAATAGAACTATAGATAGTATGTACTTACTGCCAGTTTCAATAACTCTATCTACCGGTAGATACTTTCATACGATTTTGACAGGTTGTAACTTTTAATGTGTCAAAATAGTATGAAAGTAACTACCAGTCATCGGTAGATAGAGTTATTGAAACTGGCAGTTAGTATGTACTTGAGAAATGATGGATTTCCCATACAAAATATACCATAATAATAGTAATACAGATTGAGCTTAAAATCGTATATTATACATACATGTAAATGAATCTTTTTTATATTTTAACTATATTTTATTAATTTATAAACAAATGTATTATATTTTGATAAATATATTACAAAAGGAAATGAAGAAGTAGTAAAACAACATCGTATTAGCGCTACAGCCAGTCCATAGCGCATTAATAGTCTGGATCTAAAAATTAAATCCCATGTAGACCCCATGTGTTAGATACTACTTGGGGTGTAAATGTAGGTTATTAGAATAACAGTACAAAATTATACACTAAAGCAAAACCTCTGTAATTAATATATTATAAAACTAGCGATTCGCCCTCGGTTCGATCGGGCTTGTCTCTAGATTTAGCGGGAGCGAAGCCGCGGGTTATACTAGTTATACATATAAGCTTCCACTTGATTCACTATCTATAAAAAAACCGCATCAAAATTTGCATTGCGTAGTTTTAAAGGTCTAAGCATACATAGGGACAGACAGACAGCGCAAAAAACTTTAATTTATACTATGTAGTGATAAATGAAATAAGACAATGGCTTTAGTAAATTCAGTGTGGGCGACTCGGTAGCAGACGCATTGTCTGCATACTTTGCCTAAACTCTTTGAGAAACAATTGAGTTTGAATTGAGATGGATTTAGAATTGCTGGATCGAATATAATACCCTGAAAATTCATTAGCTGGATGATATTAAAAAATTCGTCACGAACATTTTAATGAATAAGTATGAATAATGGATTGTTTGATATCAAAAGCCTTTTTTATTCGTATCTACTAGGTATTTATATTATATATAATATAAATTTATATATATTTATATTATATATAATATAAATTTATATATATTTATATTATATATAATATAAATACCTAGTAGATATGAATAAAAATTATTATATACCAGATAGATATAATAAATAATTTTAAAAAACACACTCTCGAATTGAAATCGAATTCGTTAACTCTTCTCGCTAAGCAATGTCATCCAATACCAGTCGTAAGTCATATTTGGTAAAAATTAATTATATATTTAATGAAACAGTCAGTCAGTCAATTCAAATAATAAATATTTCATATAGTCAGAGAAGTAAATATAAGTACAGGGTAAGGAAATGTCCGTAATAGAAATAAATTACAGCTTTGGGCTCAACGTAAACACGTGTTTGTATACACATCGTACTTAGCTTTAAATTATACGATGACAGTTATAAGTTTCTTGTTAATTAGCTCTAATTCATATATTCACCACATACAGTAAAATTTTAAGTGAGCCTAAAAACAAACAATAAAATAAATACTTTCTAGATAAAGCTATATTATTCTTAATAAAAATGTGACTTAATGTAGTCTGTAGCTATTACTTTTTGATTTATGTAATACTGATATATTATTGCAAAATCAAGATTTTTTATGAATATTTACAATTATATTGATCGTAAGTTTAGGTCCCCATCTTATAGTTAACAATAAATAATAAAGACATATGTTAATAAGAGGAATGAGAGAGGATATATAAAAAGAGGATAATGAAATCTAATTTACAGTTTATAATTAATTTTAGGATTAATTTGGTAGTATATTATAATGACATGAATTTATAATGTACCTATAATTGAATTAATATAATTGTAATCAAAATTAGTAGGTAAGCCACATGGACGTATTAACTAAGGACCAGTCATAAAATACAAATGCATGAAAACACTTTCAACCATTTGAAGTATAACGCACACAAAGAATTGACACCATACATCAAAATTCACTCTAATGCTAGTGCTTGAACGTAGTCGATAAAATACATACATCAATGACATTTTAAATATTAATAATAAATATTGTTTGATTTTTCGCCGACAATCAAACCCAGAACGTTCGAATGGGAAAGAAAAGGCGTATCATAAATAAGCTGTAAGGCAAAGAAAATAAAGGGAGAATAAAGGTGGGGTAAGCTTCCGGTATTTATATTTTAATTATACTAAAATAAGCAGGACATTGTTATGAACTTTTTACTCAATTATAGTTATTATAGACTTCAAATTTTTTGTTAAGAATTTTTTTTCTCTTTCGAGAAGGATCCCTAGGAAATCTAAAATTTTGTGTAATTTATGTGTTAAAATAAAATAAAAATTAAGTACACATACTAATTATAATTTTTGCATTTATAATGTTTTTATTTAATTATAAAAATATTATTATAAATTTATTGTCATCAGATTGTAGGATACTGCGATAAAAGTATTTTATGTTATTGTACTGTACAAATAACATCCATTATTCGCTTAGTTATTTCGTCAAATATCGATATATTTTTCGACATTGTCAAGCACTAGTCGATGTCAAATGGACTTACTCGACAGTTCTGTCATTTGTTTTGAACGGTATAATCCAGCCATTTTATGATGGTTGTCAGATGTCAACAATACATAGATATATCGACTATATTTAACATAGTTGAATAATACGAAATTTTATTTTACATTTACTCAAATTTTGTGATAAATAACATTAAATGTAATAAAATATATTACTTACAAGTGAAAAGAAATAGTGCTGCTTCCGCTGCTATAGTTTTTACACCATCTAATAGAACATTTAGTCATTTTTGGGAGATGTTTTGTTGACAAGTAAGTGCTTGAGACTGACGTAAAATCAAACGGCCAGGCCTAAAATATCCTGATTACTGTCAAGGCCGGTAAAGGTACGTCCGCTTATGTGTCTCGTCCATTAGATACGTCCATGGTAAGCCAAAAATAAAAATTGATAATATTTATTAATCTTCGACAATTTCGGCTTCAAGTTTATCGTTACAAGTAATATTGTCTTCCCTACTAATTCCAGTCACGTGTCACCAAAGAAGCTCCGTAAAACAACCAATTGCCAATTCCGATCTGTTACTAAACCTTACTAAACAGAGAAATTCAATAACTATACTGGGCGGAAAGCACGACCCAAGAATCGAACCCGCGACCTTTACATCACCGAGACATTCAATGCAGTGGCAGTTAAGAAGACTTACTTTGAATTCTATAGTTGTTAATCCTGTCAAATAATATTCTTAAATTCGTTTTAAAATAATAAGTGTAACATAAAGGTTAAAGTAAATAACTGTAACAAGTACTACCTACGTTAGAAATTTTTCCCAGGTATTTGTTAATTCAAGATATAATAGGCTATCTCCGTTCTAAGAACTCATATCCGTTGAGTCGTTGCAACGTGAAGGAGTAATATCATACAGTATACACCTGTGTATGTATGTATGTACAGTTTCATAAGCTTTCGCATTTTTAATTGTAGCTTTTTCCTGTGACTATACAAGTATAGTTTAATGACGTATTGTAAATACAATACTCCTTTTTAAAGTCCCACAACTAGGCACGGACCTCCCTTCTCCGTGAACCCTCTCTTCAATACCGATATTATATAGGCTATTAGTCCACAATTCTGGCCAAGTGTGAGTTAGTGAATGAAATCGTAATAAATTAAATTTAAAAGTCTCTTCCGAGACCGCTGTAAAGCATTCAAGACGTCGGAAAACAAAAATCTAAATAATACCTGTGCTAGTGCTGAGATCGCATAAACTAAGGTAAACAAGATCAACTTATAAAACTTGTTCCCTGATACTTTAGTTAATCTTTATGAAGCGAGGTCACTAATCCCTAATAAAGTTCTAGGTTAAAATAGTGCTTGTTTTATTTTTAACCCCCGACATAAAATAGAGGAGTTTAACGTGTCTGTCTATGTGTCAGTCTGTGGTATCGTAACTCTCAAACAGTTGAACCGATTTTCGTTTAATTATTTTTTGTGTCATATATAATTTTATTATATAGTATGGATTTCTTAGAGATGTTAAATTTTCCTGTATTTAGAAATATCTTATATGTTGACTCGGATAACAATCTATTTTTATACCAAATTACATCAAAATCTGTCCAGTGGTTTTCTCGTGGTGTAACCTGGATCAATGTACTAGGTACTTTTTTCTGCAGGAAAATATATCATTTCTGATAAATATTTACTAACCGTCAAAACGTACCGAAAGACGAAGCGACGCGACGGTGAGACGCTAGTGTCACAGTAAAGTAGAATACCTTCTTAATCACTAATCGTCTTAATAAACCCACAAACGTCTTGAAATCAGGATTAAAGTTCTATTTGCCTATTAACAGAAGTCCAAAGCTTTCTAATGATACGGTCAAAATAAAATAAAGATAGACAGATAAATCCAAAAATTTAACTAACTTTAATTTTTATTTCTAGAGCACTTTGTAAAATACTAGCGACTCGCCCTCGCTTCGCTGGGGCTCTTCCCTAGATTTAGCACAGGCAAAGCCGCGGGGTCTGCTAGTTATGTATATAAACCTTCCTCTTGAATCACTCTATTAAAAAAACCGCATCAAAATCCGTTGCGTAGTTTTAAAGATTTAAGCGTACATAGGGATATAGGGACAGGGAAAGCGACTTTGTTTTATACTATGTAGTGATGAAACAAATATGTTGATGAAATCACAGGCAGAGCCTCACTTGTAATTAATAAAAGAATGATTGCAGCATAATGAAATATCAGAGTACATTAGCAAATTATCTCAAAGTTGTGGAACACCACTTTGTATAATAATCATTCATAATCTGTTTTATTATTAAATATATTTATTACAAAATTAGATGAGTTTTAACGTTGAATATTTACACACAATATTATTTTATAGGCACAAAGCCTAATATCCAAAACGTCTGGACCGGTTTTGATGATATTTTCAGGCAATCTTTAAGTTTAGTCCAGCGATCGGAAGTTTGCAGTTTATTTGCAAATGCGCAGGTAATGCTAGTATATTGTATTGATTGCTTCATTAATTAATTTATTATATTTTATGCATATAATAATATATGTAATATTATATTTCTACGAAATTAACCTTTTATTAATTTGTAAAAATAGTGGAATATGTCCACTATTTTTCTCCCTTTAATATCACAATATTTTATACATAATTATCACTTGAAAAAACATTTTCAGCTCACTTAAGCGACTCCAAATATTTATACACTACACATCTCATCTAATTTAATAGGTGAAATCACACGTAAGAACTAGTTCAGTAAATGCCTGAACATTAAAGAACATTTTCTCGTTGAATCCAATAAAAGAAGTTTATAAGGCAAATCCGCATTCCATTTAATCTTAGAATACGGGAAAATGCCAAAAATTTTATAACAATTGAAACATTCATTTTCTTAAAACCTATTGTTATTTCTTCTTTACGAAGTAAATAAAATGAACAAATAATATCGAAATAGTGAATGGAGATTTAGATTTTTCCGATTTTCGATGCTTCTTTTATAAATCTTTCTTTGTCTATATTATTATTGTGATCACTTTTAATTATTGCTTATTCAATAATACATAATAGGTACATAATATAAACACTTTTTAATATTGTTTGTATATAGGGACGGATTTGGATGAATACATAAGCGAGAGTCAGTATCATAGTGAGTTAGTAGATAACATAGTGATGTGGGTTTTAATCCAGGTATCGAATCTCTAATATTTTCATGTGCGAATCATTTCATTTTACAGTGAAGAAAAACATCGTGAAACTTGCATGTAGCACGTTTTCAAAAGACATATTTTTAAATATTTTATTTTTACATCTAGTTCCGTAGTAAGTTACGAGGCTTGTGTTACGGATACCAGATAGATGATACACTACACATATCTAACTTTAAATACATTTATATATTATAAATATAAACACTTATGACTGGAGTACAAACATTCGTAATCAATAAATGAACGCCCCCAGCGGTACTCGAACCCGCAATAGCTGGCGCAAAAGGTAGTGTCACTACAATCTTGTCAAACATATTATGAATTATTATTAACTATGAATTATTATATTACTATGAATTATTATTTTGCCAAACTTGGGTTGAATTCAATACAAGTAAAGAGAAGGAAATCGGAAGTTGTTATTTATTATTTATATTTTTGCTTTTAATATTATGATATAATATTTTAACTGAATAATACACTAATTTGCAAAGTACCGTTATGAAAAGTTACTTCTGAATTCAAAGAAGTTCTTCAAGAAAGAACGAGCGAAACTCTCAGACTCTTACAATTAATGTTTAATGGATCTACAATGTTAACAATATTATTGATATAACATTTATTAAAATTACATTTTTGGGGCCATCTGTTTTGTATTTCTACAAGTTTAGGGAATAATAAAAATAGAACTACCTGTTATAATATAGACTATGTCTAGCCTGAAATTAAAGAAATAAATGAAAAAAGCTCAGATTTAATGGAGATATATTTTCAATGTATAATTGTCCTCAAAATTACCTTCACTACATATTATAAAACAAAGTCCTCCACCGCGTCTGTCTGTCTGTTCGCGATAAACTCAAAAACTGCTGCATTGATTTTCATGTTGTTTTCACCACTGGATAGAGTGATTCTCGAGGAAGTTTTGGTCTTTAATTTGTCATATAATATATGTATATATATTTACTAGTGGACCCCACAGCCTTGCTCGAGCTAAATCATTCTAAGAAAAACATGACATACTTGTAGTATGTTAATATGATACGCCTATACGTAAATAATGGCAAGCCTCAACAAACAAAATAAGTTAATATGTTCCAATAATATCTCGTAACGGCTTTAGAATATTGAAAACCATTGAATTGATTAGACAGGTTAGTGAACTGTTTAGCATATCACAAGTGTCAACTTTTAAGTGGTTAATTTTAGCTTCCATTTGAATAGGCGTTATTATCTCAAATATGAAAAGTCAATCATACTATTAATAGCTAGCGACGGTAATAAATTAAAACATCAAAGGCAAAGGACTGACTGTATAATGCTCCCCTCAGGGCCACCACTCTTTAAAATTAATTGATTTTTAAGGAAAATTAAGTTGAACGCAACCTGCTTTATAATCAGAGCTATCCCTCTTTTAACTAAACATAATACATAATTAATTCCTATTATCTCAATTATGTTTACACTTTATATTGAAATTCACTTTCAAGTCTCTTTGTCGAAAAATATTTTAAAGTTCTTCAAAGAAACCAATTTATATTTAATCAGAAATAAGTAGTTAGTCTCGTATCGCAGTAAGAAGAACACCTCAAATAATAAAATAATATTATGTAGATAATACGCTTGTATATTATAGACTAGCTGCGGCCGCGACTCCGTCCGCGGTCAAACTTCCGATCGCAACTCGCTATTTTGAAAGCCCGTTTGACTAATCTGAAGATTTCATTAAAGTTATTTTAGCTATTTTGGTGTTTATAGTGCACATACATACACACATGTCGTTTTTATGAAAGATAGTTATTACTAAGTTTTCACATATTTTAGGCTAGCACTAAAATACTATATTTACTGATAACAGTTTAATCATGTGTCAAGCAATTTCTAGTAAGCTACTACTGTTTTAGAAGGTGCTTTGGATAGGATAACATTTCTCGGTAGATATTAGTACATATATACACCAGTTGTTAACACTTCAGCTATTTTCAGGCGCGAATCATTTCTACCATGTCTTAAGGGGAAGGAAAACATCGTGATGAAACCAGTATAATATATAGAGTTAGTATTCTAGTGGAATATAAGTATATATATTATAGTTGGAAGAACACAAATAAGAGCACATCATTCGTAATATAGTGTATGCCATACCATTATCTTGCGAACCTACTACTAACGGTCTCTTAAACATAATGTAAACGGGATCTCTAAGACTATACAGATTTCGACCTGAGTAAATTAGCTGACATATAATATGAAGCATCAAGTTTTACTACCTCTTTATGAGCGAAATTGTGCTCCACGGCTTAATTAGCGCTGTCAGCCTAAAAGGTATGACGCAAACTTCAAGTAACATAGCGAAAGAAAAATTAGAAAGTCCTATTTGTTTTAAACTGACGTAAATTTTGGTATAAAATGCTTGAAAATAATATTGTTAAATGGGTTTGGCGTTAAGTTTCGGACTTCGGTATCGAATATAACACAACATACATACGTCTATGAATGTCTCTAGTCCGTAACTACGAAACACGACTTAAAGTTAGATTTAGATAGAGTCAGGATGAACAGGGTGTTAAGGAAGGACTGAAATACTTATAAGCTTATTGGCTTTTGAAGTGTATATTTTTGATGCGTTATGAAAAAATGATAAAGACGATATTTTACGATTCGTCAGATTTAGACATCAGTATGAAGTTACTCTTAATGTCTCCTTTTTATATTAAAAGGAGATATTAAGTGTGTACACAACACTTATTATTATACTAATATTATAAAGCTGAAGAGTTTGTTTGTTTGGCACATACTTTTAACTACTGGTCCGAATTGAAAAAAAAATTTTGTGTTGGATAGTTCATTTATCGAGGAATGCTATATTACATCACGCCATACCAATAGGAAGGGAGCATCAATGAAAAATGTTGCAAAAACGGGAGCAAAAAATTTCTTTTCATTTTCAGCCTTTAGAACGCGAGCAGAGCAACGGGAAAGGCTAGTATAACGTAAAAATAAAAATTGCTTTATGGCGAATTCTTAAAGATGACAGATTATTTTTTATTCATCCCCATGATATACTTATATTAAATTTTAGTTTTTATTATAAAAAATAAATAGTTTCATTCATTCATTTAAATCTACTAATGTTTTAGAGCAATAAATCAAATATATATTCGACATTATACCAAATAATCAAGCTAAATAAAAGCACAGTATATAATTTTAGTACTTCGCAGTATAATTTTAGAATATAATCCTATACAATTATTATGCAAATAACTATTGTTATCACCACACAAGCAATATTTAAATAGAACTGTTGAATACGATGCAATAATTTCACCTATTTTCATACAAATGCTAAATAATTCATTCGCAATAGGTTTAATTGAATTATTTACTTCAAATACGTTTTATTACCTCAAGAATATATCATTAGGTACATATAAATAAAACTGAAGTGTTTTTTTTATTTAAATTTAAAATATTTTACTAAATGTATATAAAAGTATATACAGTACTTACATGAAAAAATCGGTTTTGTTTTTCTTCTGTCTGTCTGTTTGTTCCGGCTAATCTCTGAAACGACTGGATCGGCTTTGACAGGAATTTCATTCGCAGATAGCTAATGTTATAAGGAGTAACTAAGGCTACATTTATTTTGATTAAAAAAATATAAAGACCGTATAATTTATTTTAACTTACGCCCAGCGAAACGGGCCTGGTTTGCTAGTTCAGTATGAAAATTAAGAATGATTCTAATGTACTTAATTAATTCCATGCTTGTATCGACTATAATCTATAGTACAGTCAGTATACAAATACTGGTTAACCAAAATAACATGGTTATGTAAAGTCATAGTACAATTTCCTTTAATTTGTTAGAAAATTACAATACATCAAAGAAATAAGTTTTGTACTGACACTACAGTTTTTACTACACATGTTTTACTTTTCCTTACAGTTTTATATTTTCCCTCGAGAAAAATGAATCTGTTAGAAAAAAGAGATAACGAATGATATTATTTTTATTTTTACCTATCCATCTATGTATGATCTTACTTTTTCTAGTAATTCTTACCTGTTGTCAGCAAACCGACGATCGATAGCGGTATCTTAAAGTGGAATCTGAAACAAAAATAAGATTATTTTTCGTATTTACACGAACAAACCTGAAAAACTTTGTTACTTCTTTTTCTGATTGATTTATATCTTTTATGTAGTTTTGAACAAATATAGAAAAGTAACCAGTGGAAGACATTCAAGAATAGCAAATAAGTCAATTTTTTGGCTTAATTAATATATGTAATGAGATTTATTATTATGTGAAAAGATAAAAAATATATAAATATTTATGAACACAATTAAATTTAATAATTAATATTTATTTTTGACCAATGGTTTCTTCCCAATCTTTAGGGATATTTACTTGACTGTGTGCAGTTTACATCAAGCGTCTAAGCATCAGCGAGTCCCAGCGGATGCACTTAGGATGCCAATGCTTATATTCCACAAGATTGTACTAAAGCTGTCAGTACAAGATTCAGCAAACATGCGTTACACCACAATATCGTGGCAGCCCCATTAACACCCTATTCGTACTGTTATGTATGAGCAGGTTCTTTATTGGTAGAGGAGACGTGGAAGATCGACCTTCACCGATCTGATAACCAGATGAGACATATTTTTTATCGAATATAATTTATAAACAAATATGCCTATAATTACTTGCCTATCTGAAAGTGCTCATGGCTATTTTTAGCTAGGCAACAGTGCTTTAAGTATGATTTTTTGCAGGCAATTCTATTTGACTGATTTTGTAATAAAATGATCTAAAATTTGATATAACTTTCGATAAGTTAGCAGAACGATGGAGTCACCTATATTGACTTACCTGTTCACATCGGCTTGCCAGGTAGCTATACACAAAAATGAGTAGGAAGCCTACTGAGGCAAATTCTGTGTGTTAAAAACTAACAGTGAAATAAAATTCATTTGGTTATCAAAAGAATGAAAGTGACGAAAAAAAAATCGATTAAAGTTAATTTAATTAAAAATAGCCATGAGCACTTTCAGATAGGCAAGTAATTATAGGTATATTTGTTTATAAATTATATTTGATAAAAAATATGTCTCATCTGGTTATCAGATCGGTGAAGGTCGATCTTCCACCGGCTCTTAGACCAGTACAAGCTGATTGCTTAAATTTTTTGATAATACGTCTTTAGATGTGTATTTTTTATAATTTATTCAGCTCTTTTTAACGTCCCACTGCTAGGCATGGATCTCCCTTCAATACTAGCAAACTGTAATCTACCTCGCTGTCCTAGTACTGGTTGGCGAACTTGAAATGGCGAACATGAAAATATCAAAAGTGCGAGACTCGGATTCAAACCCGCATCACTCGGTTATCCAAGCGAGCATGTTACCACTAGGGTACCACTTTCAACTTTATATAATATATTATTTATTCAATTGTTTTTTATATAGCTCTTATTTATTCAATTCACAACAATTTCTTCTAATTTCTCACATTTATTTAACTACTGAGTCGTATTGTTGGCTTATGGCTACAAGGCATCGAGTTAAGTATACTATGTTGATATATAACAATATGGCCCGATTCCCATTTCCACAGTTCGCTAAATTTTTTATCTTCTCCAATTAGGTTTCTGGCAAGGATATAACTGTATTTATACGCAACCCCATTTAGCCTTTGCCAGTAACCATTCATAAATCCATGTACATAGTAATATACAGAATATAAGTAACAAAGCGATGTGTAGGTACCTGATGAATGACCTGCTACGCTTCATAATAATTTGCCATATTGGGCTTGTAGAGCTTCCTTAAGAAATGTTATTATTTCATTTATGTTGGTTAGTTTGGTTACTTAGTTTAATAAAAATCGTATTATTTTATAATAATGTCAAAATAACCGCTTTTTAGTAAATAATTATAAGAAAGGCATATTGAAGAATAAAACAATTCTCAGTCAGTCAGTCAATTTTCAGTCTGTACAGCTAATCTCTGAAATGGCCGGACCAATTTTGACAGGACTATTATAGGACTACTAGTAAGTACAGTGGTCACACGTTAATATGTGAAACCGAGTAAAGTTAGTTCAAATCTCGATCTAGTCTTACTCACTTTTAATATTTTCATGTGCGAATCTTGGATTACCACATGATTACCACTTATCTTACAGTGAAGAAAAATATCGTTACTAAATTTGCATGTGTGAGAGAACAATCTATTTTGAAAGACATGTGAAGTCCGCCAACCCGACATTAACCAGTGTGGTGGACTATAACCTGAACCCCTCATATTGAAGGAAGACCCCTGCCTAACTGTGGGATGACAAAAAGAGGTTAATACAAACTGGGTTTTTGTAATACCTGCTTAATCACAATATGAAGCATTAAAAATGGTGACACTCAAATGCAAAGTTACAGACAATAAAGTATCTTTTGCGATAAAGGCAAATGCACCAAAATTTAATTTTATGAAATACTCTATACGATGTGAACATCTTAGCTTTGTTAGATCATAATATAATGTCAGACTGACCGAGTTCCTTTTATACCAAGAAATGGACATGTCCTACTTTTCATTGTAATTCGTAAACTACTAGAAAACACACATCTCAGTTTGAGAACAAAACTAAACTATTAGGTTTAGTAACTTCTTATAATAAATATCTGTATTTTAATAAGCAAAAAAAACATTCTAATTATTGCTGTAAAAATCGGCTTCAGTATTTTAAAATTTCACTTCATTATTTCACTGTTAATATTATAATATGATATTCAGAAGGCCAATCTTGTGTTTTGTCATAACCATTTTAGGTGACTTCATGCATAGAACTTATATTTAAAATTATATTAATCAGATCTTAAAATTCAGGAAGATCCGTAATGACATAACTTTCAATTTCTTATGCTACGGAACCTTCAGTTAGGTATGACTTGTACGACTTTTGTTGTGGGTTAAGCTATTTAACTCTACAAAACTTATTTGTAAATGCCTACTTATACCAACTCGTACATAACTATGCTTTTGTCTATAAACATCTGAATCATTACAAATTTTTATGTGTAATTATATATTTTAATTGTCATTTAATTCTTCTATAAAACTGTGTATATACGTAGTACTAAATTTTAATCCCTGTATATATATACTGGGATCAATAAAATCGATCTAAATAAACTTAAATAGAACCAACTGAGCTATGTATATTTCGATTTTGCATAGCGTCACACCCTGTACCTCTACACAATGTCAGCGTCTCATTATTCAGTGTCATTTTGACACTCGCAAATATATTTTCCTCTGAATTTTCGATTGTGCCTATTTCATCCCATGACACGTTAGAAACTGCTTCTTTGACATTCCTTTTAATATAGACATTTATTTTCTTGTTTCCTTCTTTTAAACGCTCAATGGGAAATGGTTTAGAAAATACAGTAATACTAACGACCCGTCTTCGTTTTGCTCGGATCCCTATGTACCCTACCTATATTTTTTTTATGAACTTTGAATGTGTTATTTATTTAGTCATATATCATAACCAAAAGTCAAAAAAATAATATTCTAACTTTAAGCTAAGCTTAAGCTTTAAGCTTTAAAAATGACGTAATTTCTATACAAACTTTATCCCCTATTTCAACCCTTTACAGTGCTTTAGCCTTTAAAAGTAGACTATGTCCTTTCTCAAGCTCTAAACTATCAGTGTACATAATTTCATTTAAATTGGTGCAGTAGTTTTGGCGTGAAAGTGCAACAGACAGAGTTACTTTCGCACTTATAATATGAGTGAGGATAGTTCGTATTATTTATAACAATATTTTTGTTACTTTAAATTCTCTGATCCAAAAGCTAACGGAATGATTTGCTTTGGTTTAGTTTTGAAGAAAAAATTAAATGTAATTACTAGCTACATTAATAAAAAAAATATGCATTTAGCTTTATCTTTCTTTTTATCAAACACCTCGTCGTAGATATATTATAAAGAAAACGGATGATATGAAACAGTAATTTTAATTACCTAGATAAATTTTATAGTACAGAGTATTAACGATTTTTTGATAATGTAAAAATGACGATTCAAAAGAGCTTGTAAAAGTCTATTTGAATAAAGAATATTTTGATTTGATAACATACCTACTAATAAAGAAGGGAGTGGGTATTGAAGTAATTGTTTTAAATTATAAGCTTTTTGCAAAAAGCTTCGAAAGTGTCACCTTTGTATATTTTCAGTATTATATATTGATTAACAATAATTGGTATTTTATTATAAGTTTAGCAAAAGCTTCTCCAATAATATTGAAATGTGTTTAAAAAATCTAAGTACTTTATTCATACACTAGCGACTCGCCCTCGCTTCGCTCGGGCTCTTCCCTAGATTTAGCACAGGCAAAGCCGCGGGATCGCCTAGTTATGCATATAAACCTTCCTCTTGAATCACTCTATCTATTGGAAAAAACCGCATCAAAATCCGTTGCGTAGTTTTAAAGATTTAAGCGCACATAGGGATATAGGGACAGAAAAGGCGACTTTGTTTTATACTATGTAGTGATGTATCACATATGTTTTTTTTTTATGGTAAAAAGGGGGCAAACGGGCAGGAGGCTCACCTGATGGAAAGTGATCACCTTCGCCCATGGACATCTGCAAGCCAGTCTTGCAGATGCGTTGCCAGCCTTTCAGGAAAGGGAGGGATGGAGGAGGGAGGGAAGTGGGAGGGAGAGGGAAACGAAGGTTGAGGATGAAGGGAAGAGGGAGGGGGGAAGGAGAGAGGGCCTCCCGGACTCAAACTCACCGGACGAAACGCGACAGCATAGCTGCCACTTCCCGCCGGTCTTCTGTGAGAGAGTGGTACTAATGAACTATACGGGGCGTGCCGGCCCATTCGGTTGCTACCCGAAGGTAACAAGTATGGCACTACCAACACAACTACTACACAACACTATTCTCCAAAAATATAATACCTTGTAAGTTGCAAATGGAATATGAGTTGTTCAGTAACAGTACATAAATGTTTCTTTGATTTACGACATATTATATAAGCTCTATACAATTTTTCGATAAATAAAATATTTGTGATAATATGAATAAATTATATTTACTAACGTTTTAATAAACAAATAACGAATTTATACTTTATTTATTAACTAGTAAATAAACGGATTTCGCCAAAAATAAATGTTAAAAACGATCTCCAAACGTTTTTCGGTCAGTTAAAATATTTCCAGTTAAATTTATTTAAAAGGTAGAAGTTAAAAATAAACGGTATAAAGTTTTTCAAGCGCTATCGATATATGCAACGGTTTAAAAATATTTTAAACCTAGCATACGTATGAATTCTAAAAAATCTATTTAGTGTGTAGAAAAAGTCCTAAATAAAATAACGGGAAAATATAAACCCGAATGAGGCACAATTTGCTATAAAATACTATTTCATATAACGACTAATAATTTTTATATAATATATTACTTCGCACAAAATTAAAATTTGTCACCAAATAAATCAATAACCACCTTGACGTGATGGGTGCCTAAGAGACTGGCAATCCAGCTGGTCGCGAAGCCAAAAAACAAACGGAAATCGGCCCACCTCAGTGGTTTGCTCCTGGTACTTATTTATGTACTATATTTTTTAAAGTCTTATTATACTGAAACTTTAATATTCATTCTAATGAAATTTCTTTTTATCTTAGTGCATTTTTTTAATATTATGCTTGCATTATAAATGAAACTATATTTTACTTTATAAGGTAATTTGGTGCCATTTTGATTTTTTTCTAAACTGTCTGTAACAAGTATGTAAACCTCTGAGACCAAATACCTTAGTCTCTCCTGTGATCATGATTGCTGTAAAGCATTCGAAACGTCCAGAACTAAAATCAAAATCAATCCGCGACAAAATAGTTTTATTTACTGTCAAATATTTGCAATCATAAGTATTATTATACTTTTTTATTTCTATTAGATTTTAAGGTCTTAAAATCTTTAAATATTATGCTAGACCTATTGTATCACAATAACATATATTCAACTACTAATCTTATTTAAACATTTTAAAGTATTATTATACATGCAATTTAACATTACATTGAGCTTTTTTTCTTCCTTTATAAATTCAACACGTCATAACGATATAGAAGCTTCATTTCACAAACGAGAACAACAATTTGATTTATTCTTCCAGCCTTGTTTTTCCGAATGAGACATATTCGAAGCTCAGACATAAATTCTATGTAATAAATGATCATTGTTTTTATGTTGTATGTTCACTGGTATTAATTAATAATTCTTATAACTACGGCGGTACAAGGTTCATTTATTATAAATATTACAGGCAATAAAGCAGTGGTAGCCCAGATGTAAGGCGCTCGCTTGGATAACCGAGTGATGCGGGTTCAAATCCGGGTCTCGCACCTCTGGTATTTTCATGTGCGATTTTTCTCTATCATGATTACCACTTGTCTTACGGTGAAGTAAAACATTGCGAAGAAACCTGCATGTCTGACAAAAACCTAGCAAGTTTTCGAAAGGCGTGAGAAGTCCACCAACATGCACTAGGCCAACGCGGTGGACTAGGGCCTGATCCCCCTCGACTCGTACTGAGGCCTGTGCCCAGCAGCGGGACTTGTATTTTTTTATTATTTATAATGTCGAACATAATATAATATAATAATAAATTCAAAAATTGTTTGTGTATTTGTTTATACTGACTTGACCCTCAGAAACTGTTTTAATTATTATATAATCGAATAAATTTTCTCACAAAAATCTAAAAGTCTTTCAAAAAAAGGTAATAGCGTAAAAATAATATGATTTTTTTTAATAAATCCGATGCAAAATCGTGACATGACGGCAGATGGTATCAGCAATGAGATATGCGTGTACAGCATCATTCGACATTGCACTATCAAAAATAGCAAATATTGCGAAAATAAAATAATAAAAATGAAAATGACATCGTTAACCATTCGGGCATATTTTCGACAGAACGATTTTCAACTACTATAAGTCTGAAATTTTGTAATTTTAATGCTTTATCAGATTTTTTAGAAGTGGTAGTGCCATGCTTGTTACCTTCGGGTAGCAACCAAATGGGCCGGCACGCCCCGTATAGTTCATTAGTACCACTCTCTCACAGAAGACCGGCGTGAAGTGGCAGCTATGCTGTCGCGTTTCGTCCGGTGAGTGAGAGTCCGGGAGGCCCACTCTCCTTCCCCCCTCCCTCTTCCCTTAATCCTCCGCCTTCCATCCCCCCTCCCTACCACTTCCCTCCCTCCTCCATCCCTCCCTTTCCTGAAAGGCCGGCAACGCATCTGCAAGCCTGGCTTGTAGATGTCCATGGGCGGAGGTGATTACTTTCCATCAGGTGAGCCTCCTGCCCGTTTGCCCCCTTTTTACCATAAAAAAAAAGATTCTAATTAATTTTAAGGTGTATTAAGATGGCAGTGACAAAATCCATGCTGTCGTCTTTTTAAGAAAACTGCATACTCTCTAACTCTACAGGGATAACCAATTCTAGGGGTTTTCCAAATTTTCTTATACTATTTTCCAGCAAAAAATTAGCAACAAATTCGGACGTATCACTTTGATTTAATTCTTGCCGATTTTGTGAGTTTACTGCTAGCTTAACGTTAAGATAGCAGTAACTCTTTTCAACTATTTAGCTACAAAATACGATGTATGATTCGATTGATTCTGCTAACCTTTGCTATCTTAACGCCTTTAATTTTAGTACTCTGAGACAATCTGGATTAAACATACGTTTCTGTTACTAACAAATTTGTGTTGTTTGTATATAATATTACTTATTATACGAGTAGCTTATCCAGCATCCGTGATAAGGTGGTGGTACAAAAATTGGCCTAAAAGTTGTAGAAGGTTGAAATATAGGCAACGTATTTGGGTTATTACCATTTATATTAATGTTTAGAGCATTAATTAATATACACATGTATAATAAAATGTAAAAACTAAATTAAAACTCGATTAAAGTTTCATTCAATTTCTTTTAAGTACTGTGTAGTGTATATTTAGAAAATGCAAGAACAAAGACCACATATTAACTGTGCTTGTTAGTAAATGAAAAGCATAGCTGTATAATAAGTTTATATTAAACAAGCGTCTCAACCTCGCTCCACTCGAGTTTTTCTTTAGGAAATTTCTCAGAGATTAAATATTTACTCGTATTTAGAATACTTTGTTTGTTGTTGTTGACCCGAAAAACCAACTATATCGTCATACCATTTTTCATCAAAATCTATCCAGTAGTTTTCTTATATGATGCCTTTCAACAGACAGACAAAAATTTTATATAATGACTGAAATAGTCATTTTCCAAAAAAACTACTTGTGAATGAACTTAACGTTATTTCTAATTGAATGTATAATAATATATGTATATAAATGAAACTATCATTTTGAATTTTTTCGCGGATTTATTTGGATTTTTGGTTTCGAATGCTTTACAAAAAATCCGAAAGATAGTTTCATTTATAATGTCAAATATTAGCGTAAATCTAAGAAAGAATTATATATGTATAATTGAATATAACAATATAAGTGAAAAAAATATATAAAACCCTAGTCAAAGTATATAAAGAGTAGTTTCCAATCCCCAAAGTTTTATAACAGGCACAATGCGATATTTTTTGTGAAAAAGCTAGACGCCCACAATTACATTTTCTAAAACTAACCTTAAATTCTCTGGAGACAAAATCTGTTTCCTGAGAACCTACGATGTTAGAACATTTCAAACGGAATACGTTTCGTAGTCTGCTAGTTTTTAATCTCTTATCTCATTATTCAAGTGGCTTTGACAGTGAGTAACTACATTCGCTTTTAAATATACTAGCTTAATGCATCGTCTATATGTTAATTTTCCTCGGTCCAGATGCTGGATTAATCGACTACAAATTGTAAGATGTTCGATTCGAGTCTTAGCTAAGGTAATAAGAAAATTCAGTATCTATTACTATCAGTTCTAAGAAAAAGCCTATAAATTAGCTTTTTTTAGGAGGCATAAGAGTAATTACATGTTATTCAATTAATAAAGAAAACAAAATAATAATAAAAAACTGAAACTAAAATATCTTGCACTATAAATAGAAGTATACAGTAGGTAATGTGCATTAGAAAAATTGATCATAAAGATGTTTGTCTCGGTCCAGTTACGAGCAAAGCTGAGTCTTACAAGTGGTCCAGAATCAAATTAATAGTATGTCGTAAAGATGTACGAAGAAAATAGGGTCATTCCGTATTTTATTTATATTTCAACTTTAAGGAAGGGATTTCGTACATTTACGGATCAGGACAGAACCCTAAACCCTAAATATTCGTCGGTCTGTACATAATAATATGTATATATAATATACAAAAAAATTATAACTATATAAATAAAATTAATTACCGCGTATGAATATTTTAGTACCACATTTTCAACCCTAAGTCAATTTCTTAAGGAACAAGCCCCAATTGTCCGTTATTTTTGACTTCCCTTTTAAAAATATTCACGATTCTTTACCATATACATTCAACTCTCAAAAAATAAGATTTCCATTTTCATTGTTGTGAAGAAACATATAATATCGGTTCTAGCTTTATGAATATGGCACTAGAATATAAAGAGCAGTTTTAAATTGAAGTCACAATGCAATGAATCGATGGCAACGATCCTTTATTCATCCCTTACCTTAAGTCTTTTCACTATTCAAACCGATATCGCCATGAAATTTCATTTAGCTTTGAACTTCTGTTAGCAGTCAAATAGAGCTTTAATCCTGATTTTAGGACGTTTGTGGGTTTATTAAGACGATTAGTGATTAAGAAGGTATTGTATTCTACTTTACTGTAATACTAGCGTTTTACCGATAATACGCTCAGGTTCGTCCCTGGATACGTTTTAACGGCTTTTTCAGAAAATAGACATTTTCATCACTAAAGATATTAAGATTTTGATGAAATCACTACATAGTATAAAACAAAGTCGTTTTCTCTGTCCCTATATCTCTATGTATGCTTAAATCTTTAAAACTACGCAACGGATTTTGATGCGGTTTTTTTTAACAGATAGAGTGATTCAAGAGGAAGGTTTATATGCATAACTAGCGGAACCCGCGGCTTTGTCTGTACTAAATCTAGGGAAGAGCCCGGGCGAAGCGACGGCAAGTTGCTAGTTAAGAATAATTATAGCTAGTTATCCGGGTCAATATATAGGCTACTTTATACTACTGATAAATATATCTGAGACCCCTTAATTAAATATCGTTCGTACAAAGAGCAAAACTCGAGCAGACTGAGAATAACTCACTAATGTATAATTTTTTATCATACATTTTCACCATTATATTCAATCCTTTTCTACACTAAGTCCTAAAGCCATGATGTGAGTTGGCAATTTATAACACGCACAATTCCGCGTAAGACAATTTAGCCAGAATATCGGTGGAGCCATATAGCTCTACATTTTCTTCTAACATAAATAACATCCACACCATGCAATGAATATAAATAGAATTTTCGTATATCCAGTATAAATTGATACGTAATTTGATTTTGTAACGGAAGGCTACGTTGGACGATAAATTTTACTCAGCGTCTACACCATATTGTGTTTACGGACAGATAGAAAAATTATTAATAGTATTACGTAGCATAAAAATAATGATTCTCTTGTCTATACGTGTAGGAAAAGATTTTGTACAAATAATGATCTTTCTTTATGATTTACGCCAGTATTTTTTTGGAATTGAAAGTATGTTTTCAGATTTTTTGCGGATTTATTTTGATTTTTAACAGTTACTTTACAGCAATCATCGTTGCTGAAGAGACAAGAGGAGAATTTCGTATAAATAAATCCGTGAAAAAAAAATGAAAAGATAGTTTAAACGACACGTTTAGCTCAGTTGATACTTTCTGCGCCAGTGGTCGCAGGTTCTAGTCCTGCTGGGGGCATTCATTTATTGAGCACGAATGTTTGTACTCCAGTCATGGGTGTTTATATTTATTTAAAATTTTATATATGTGTAGTACCTATATCAACTATTTGGTATTCTTAACACAAGCAACGTAACTTACCACGGAACTAGTGTAGATGGCTAAAGATTGTAATAATGTCCCAACATATTAATATTTATATTTATCATACTTATCTAATTACATTTGTTAGATTTTTCTGCTAGAATTTAAAACCTTATTTTTGCTTTAATTAACTATTTTATGATATGCCGTATCAAAATGTAGATAAACGACTCCACGAGTAGAGTCGATGCGCTATTTTGACATTCGTGGATGATATGGCGAATCATTGGAAGGTTGTGTTTCGATATTGTAAGTTATTAAAAGAACGTTAATTTTTAAAAATAATTAATGTATATTGCTATGCATGAAAATATGTCTTACAAATTATAACAAATGACTTTTTTACGCCAACTTCCCAAATCCGGGCTGCTATTGAGGCTTACCAAATAAAGACTCAATAACTAAACTTGACCCGACCCGGGACTCGAACCCAAGACCTCTCATTGTGCGAAAGTACATGCTAGCCACTACACCACCGAGGCAGTTAACCATTAATAGGTTATCCACGAAGTGTTTTGTTATTTATATGAATATATGAATTGGCCTGCTTAACTTTTAATAATAATAGTTAAGATCGCTCAGGCGATATACGATAAGCTTATGATTAATCGTGTCTCTGAGACGGCTGAACCAATTTTTACGGGACTTTCACTCGCAAATAGCTATTGTTATAAGCAGTAACTTAAGCTACTTTTATATTAGAAACTTATAAAAACCGTTTAATTTATTTTAACTTACGCCCAACGAAACGGGCCGGATTTGCTAGTACATAATATATATGCAATTTTTATACATATTTATTATTGTTACATGATACGTGATATTTGCCGTGCTTATAACTTGTTTAAAAGAGAGTTTCCGTACTGTTGCAAATGCCATGTAATGTGTATGTACCTATAATAGTATACCCGTGACCTCTGATATCCCGTTTCACATCTTAATAAAATTATTTGTGATCAGGATCACGAAAATTTTTAAGTCTTATGTACTTGTTCAGTTATCGCAATAAAAATAATTAATATTTATTTATTTGGGATTAATAAGCACATATTATAGTTTACACAATTTTAATTAATTATTATTTAATAACGTAAAGCAACCAAAGTAATACGTGTAAGTTAAACAATCAATGGATACAAGATAAACGAAATTTAATCGGCCTTCCTGTTATGTGTGGTTTTAATAACAGTAGGTAATTGAGTTTACCAGATTCGCTTTGGGTCTTTAAATTTTGATCATTATTTTATTAATAGCACGTACGTATGGTATTGTATACAAGCATTTTAAGGCCCCACTGCTGGGCACGGACCTCCCTTCAGTACAACTTCACATGTCTTTTATACTAGGTTTTCTCAGACATGAAGGTTTCCTCACGATGTTTTCCTTCACCGTAAGACAAAATCATAAAAGAAAAGATTCACATATGAAAATATCAGAGGTGCGAGACCTGGATTTGAACCCGCATCACACAGTTAACCAATCGACCGCAATACCACTGGGCTGCTTTTATATATAAAGACGCATAATTATTATGGTTAAGTAAATACTCTATAGTAAAGAACCGTAGTCTGTTCAAATCAATTACATACTTTATAATGTCTTTGAAGCAAGCCAATAGATAACACATTAATTCGCCAATCTTACGTAGGATGGAGAGAACAAAAGCAATTGTATGGTAAAATAAGATCAATAATCTGATATTAAATTAGGATGAGAAAAAATGGAGTAAGTTCTTAATATACCCTTAAAATCAACAAATTATTATTGTAGAAGATTTTTTCATATATTTTTTTATGTAAGCTGCAGTAACGCGTGGCTGAGTCTGCTAGTATAACATATTATCAAAATTAATTTAACCTTTTATAAGTCTCTACCAAATGCGAGTAGACGCTCTTCGCACGTATTTCTTAAATTAGTTAACTCCTTAGGATGTTTCCTTACCTTATTAGCAATCAGTTGAAAGCTGAAGTCTGAACCATAGTCCTAATCAAGTCGAAAATTTCACGGGATTCGAACCCGCTTCACTTCGTTTTCCAAACAACGATGTACAGTGAATACCAAGAAAACACTAACTTTAGCAGAATTAGATGTAAAACTGAAATTCTTAATAAATCTATTTTTACGTTCCAAAATCATGTTTATTTATGAAAAAGATGTTTCAACTATTCGTTATTTATTGCCTGATCGTGTATACATTTTTATTTTGGCTCTATTCCTTTAATTCAGGCCTTGAAAGCGAATCTGATAATAAACGAGGACAGTAACCTTCATCCTGACGTCTCGCTTAGTAAAATAAATTAATCTTTTGCTTATCGCAACTTTCAGATAAGGCGTAAAAACCATTTTTCCTTAAAAAAATATATGAAAATAAAGGAGAAACAGTCTATTTCAATTACGTTATAACGAGTCTAGATGGAGTACAAACTTTCGTATATATGTAGGTACATATAATAATACAGTAGTAAATTTGATAAATGCGAAAGTGTATATGTTTGTTACTGCTCTACGCTGAAAGTAAACGATTTGGATGAATTACTGATAATATTGCTTATTTTAATGTTGGTGCCACCCACAAGTGCATTTTTTGGCTTCTCGTCAGGCTGCATTACCGGACTGATATTCGATTTATTTATTTGTTACCTAATATTTATAGTTATACATTCATTTCTGATTCTTACTATTAATCGATATTCTGTACACAATACGTTACAGTCATCCATTTTTTTAATTTATTTATATATAATACAGATGTCACTAACATCATTTTTGTACTATATGTATATAAAAAACTCTATACACCAGATCTTAACGAATATAAGTCACAATTATATTAAAACAAAATTAATATTTCACTGCATCTTATATAATAACAAAAGTGAAAATCAAAATAAATTCCCTCCTCATCACGTCTCACTGATCTCGTCTTAACAAATAAAGGGATATAACGTTCCATTAGTGCGTGTACGTTTACAGTAATTAATGATCCGTATAAACTACTTATTTACACAATATGTTGTGTCAATCTTTGCTGCTATTAAAAATAACGATATTCAAACAAAATACTTTAATATTTGACGACACGTCGCGGTCACGGGTTCGATTCCCGCTTAAGACATTCATTTATGGCGCACGAATGCTTGCACTTGAGTCATGGGTGTTTATATTATTTACAATATGTATGTATTTAAAGTTATATATGTACAGTGTATCAACTATCTGGTACCCGTAACACAAGCTTCGTAGCTTACCACGGAACTAGATGGCGGTGTGTATATTAATTTATTATTATTCCTAACATATTTATTTATTATTATTTATACATCTTACCTTATGTTGCTCGGGTTGAACCTTGCATACTACGTTAGTAGACATTTCTCAGACATTACTTATTTTCCTGCAGTAAAAAGCATAATTTATGTGTAACGACTAACCATAAGCTAATATAATATTAAATTTCATAAAATTCGACGGTTTTTAGAAACTTTCAATCACTGCTTGTGATGCTTACCTTAACACTTGTCTATCTCTAAAAGAAAACGCCATGAGGAAATCTGAAAGTATTTTAACCTAAAACCTACCCTTTAAGAACCTAGCAAGTTTTCTAGGACTTGTATTATAAAGACATTCGATAATGAATCTAATTTTTGGTACGACGATCGCTAGTTATCCGAGTTAACATATAGTAAACTTTTTACTGCACGAAATATTCACATCTCAGAGAAATCTATAATAACCGTTAAATTTAGTAAGTAGCTTCGTACCCGAGTGGGGCGAGAGTAAGTCTCTAGTATATAATAACTCCATATGCATTTAGTGAATAGCTACTATTTTGACATTACAAACAGACACTCAACCTGTTTTTTTTTATTTTACGAGACGAAAAATGGCGGTCTAAATGTAGATATAGATATCTTAGTGTATTTGAGATAATTTTTACATACAAAACTTCTTTTGTATTTCGGGAAGTAAATGTTTGACTGTAACAAACGTGCTGAGAAAAAAATATGAAATAGCGAAGGATTGCGAACCCACATCAAGATAACTATTTATTACAACAAAGGATAAACGGAAAGGTTAATCATAGAGTATTTTTAGAATTTTCTTCAATAAAGTCGAACAAGCGAGGTGTTTTTGGACATATTCTTCATGTTTTTGTATTGTTTAAATTGTTGATTTGTATTGTTTAAATAACCATTTTTTTTTAATTTTTTAAAATAAGTTTTTTTAAAAGCCTAAGAAGTACACTTCTCAATTACTTTGAATTTTGAGTCAATTATTGTTTTTTATTTCAACGAACTATATTACGAAGAATAAAAGTTCGTTTGTTATGTAATTACCTGTTATTTCAACATAATAATCTATATATAAATAAGTAAAGACCGAAGCTCAGTATTTTTTTTCTTCTGTTAATCAACTTTTTTTATAATATCCAAAAAATATCAATAAAATAATTTTTTATTGATATTTTTTGGATATTTATACACAGTTATTTTTATATACATATCTAAATTTCATCCATATATATATTCCTCAAACTTTCAATAATGATTATGCTCGAATTTCTAATCACTATGGAAACATTAGTAATCTTAACGTTCATTCAGTCCTTTAAGTACCAGAAACTATTGTTAACAGCAACCCAATTAGAATTACCTACTTAGAATTCTGAAGGTAACCTAGAATGCTAAGAAACGAGGTTATTACTAAGTGTTAATAAGTCCCGAGTTCATTAAGCCACGGTTTCCTAAAAGTTTATTTTGCTGTTCTTATTTATTTTTACTTATTATAAAATACATGCAATCATAAAGGAATAGAAAATAATTTACATACTAAGTATGTACTTGTATATATACTTATCTTAGATCTAGCCCGAGCGAAGCCGCGGATTTCGCTAGTTATACATATAAACCTTCCTCTTGATTCACTCTATCTATTAAAAAACGCATCAAAATCCGTTGCGTACCTAGTTTTGAAAATCTAAACATACATAGGGACAGACAGTGGGAAGTTACTTTGTTCTATACTATGTAGTGATTGAGCTAAGTCTAAGGAAAAGTGTGTTTGAGAAACCAATTGCGACGGTTGCGTAACCAAATAGTAAAAAATTAACTTTCATTATAAAATATTTATATAATTCATACACAAATTTGAACGTGTGTCGTTTTTAATTGGGAACTTGTATTATATAACTAAAATTGTCATATGCATTGGTTTATAACGGCCTCGTCAAATTAATGTTTTTACCACGTAGGCATTTTCGTATCTACTAACCTAACCTAACCTAATCTAACCGTTGGAAACTTGCTTCGTCTAGAGCCAATCCTAGGTGGAGGATTGAGAATATCTTTTAAAAACCTTATTGAAATAGTAATTATTGTCGATACTTAGGCCAAATCTACAATTCTTAAGATTCTGTCTGTCTTTCTGTTTGTGTACGCATCAAGATAAAACCACTGGACCGATTTTGATCAAATTTTGGTATGGTAGCTGATAATTTTTTTTGCAACACATCATGGGGACCCTGATATTATAGGATTCTATTTACTACTAGAAAATATATCATCGCTGAGAAATCCATGCTAATCATTATAAGTTAAAACCTACGAGTGAATCCAAGCGAATCGAGGCTGAAACAGTAGTGTCGTATGAATTACGCTAAGCTGATTTTTAATTTTTATATTTTTTAAGCAAAAAAGGGTGAAATATCTATCTTATATCATATTAAAAATTAAAATGGAGTCTAAATAAGCCTAATAAACTGAAACCTAGTCAGTAGTGAATCGACCTCATAATATACAAGTAAGTAATCATTTCTTGTATATATTTTTATTCTTATTTACTTTAGACTGAATGTTAATTTGTAAAATTTGTTATTCTTAGTTCTAACGCGAAATTAGAAAACTTGATGCAAATAAAGTAAAGCATACTCTTTAGTGCTCCTGAGGGAAAATATGTTACTTTGACATTTTAATAAAATTCTGCTACAACCGCAACTACGGGTAAACTTTGTTGATTAAATAGAAATAAATATTAGTTTTATGCAATGCAACTTATATACAGACCTTTCTTTACTGCTTGGCTATAATATATGATAAGGTAAGCTTTAGACTGTAAAAAGATAACTGCATCTTTTTTCCATAGTAGAAAATTAGATACTTTACATATTCACATAATGTATCTAACTTTCTACTACCTTATATCGTACTCCAGAAAGTCTATCTATGGAACTACTAAACATCATAATCTGTTTAGCAACATGAAAAAGTGACAGACATATAATTTGTCATGAGTTATTACCAAAAGTATTCCTACATAGTAAAAACTCTACTTGCTTCGCTTACGAATAGATGGTACTGACTAAAACTATTAACTATTAACATAAGAATGCCATAGAGCAAAATCCCATGTCATTCTCCTCCCCATAAATTATGGCTTTGCAAATATTGTAGGCTGCGTAAAACAAAGACAGCAAACAAAAATTAGCATTTCAAAGATGGAAATCGTAATACATTAATTACTCTATAAACAACAGAGTAATCAAGAAGAATCGAATCTACGTCCTTCGGAAAAGAAATATTTAATTTTAAATTTTATATTGACCTATAAATAAATTAAATAATTAACTTATATGGAAATACTGGTCCGATTTGGATAATTATTTTTGCGTTTTATAGCCTATTTATTAAAAAAGACTTCGTTTTATAACACTACTACCTACGAGAAAGAAGTCATTCTACAAATTTATTATTAGCGGGCAAAATTGGTAGTTGATAAATTAAACTAATCAAAAAACCACTACATAGTATAAAACAAAGTCGCATTCTCTGTCCCTACATCCCTATGTATTCTTAAATCTTTAAAACTACGCAATGGATTTTGATGCGGATTTTTTTAGATACAGTGATTCAAGAGGAAGGTTTATATGCATAACTAGCGGAACCCGCGGCTTTGCCTGTGCTAAATCTAGGGAAGAGTCCGAGCTAGGCGAGGGCGAGTCACTAGTTTTATACAAACTGAACTAGATTTATTTGTAAGTTAATTTGATTTTTTACTTTTAATTAAGTTAAATTTCTATACTGAAACATAATTTAAAAAAGAAATATTTTTAAACCTCAGAAAGTACATAGAAACTACAAAACAATCCCTAATGTTCTGAAGTTGTGAATAAACACAACAGTTAGTTAAATTTGTATGTGCAGCAGAATCAAATTACAGTTGGTAAGTTCTAGTCATGGCCAAAAGTTAAACATCACGTATATTTTTCACTATTTTAGTTGAGGAGTGCAGCCAAATTCTACGAATAAAGTTTAAGTGATGAGGCAAACTTAGTCACTTGCGTAAGACAGAACGTACGTAGTCGTACGTTCTACAAAGTAAAAATAGGTCGTATATTGAACTAGTATGTGACCCTCGCTTCGCTTGTGTTCGTCACTAGGTACATTATAACATACTAGCCTTTCCAGCGGCTTCGCGGGCGTTCTAAAGGCAGGTAACCAAATATACTCCTATTGATCGTAGCGTGATGTAATGTAGCTTATATATTATATAGGCGACATTATAGCTTATTATAAGGCTATAGCCTTCTGCGATATACGGACTATCCAACACAAAAAGAGTTTTTCAATTGGGACTAGTAGTCAACCAAACAAATAAACAAACAAAGTCTTATATATTATTTGAGAAATGATTCACTCCCCTTACAAACAACCCCTTTTTTGATTTCCAGGATCAAAACTATCCTATATCTATACGTAAGCTTCAATCTGTTTGTATGTCCATTAAATTGTTTAATGGTAATAGTCAGATATTTACACATTCATAATATTAGTATGAACTTTAAGCTAAAATTCACTTACATTTTCGTACTACATAAATTTCAATCCACGGTCGCTTAGAGTAACTGTTGAATAATTAATAAAAATGTAATAATATGTAGGTACCATTGCCATGATTTTTTGTATTTCTATTATTTCTAAATGATCTAGATCTTGCGAATTCATCTTACATAACTAATTTACGTTAAACTTTGGTCCTTCAAAGAAACAAGTAAAAACTAGGATAACAAAAAGTATATTAAAACTTTCAAAGTGTTTCTGAAGGTAATATCTTAAACATCTTGTAAAAATTGCGTGAAGATTTCTGAATTTATAGAAACTATACAAACGAATGTGGTTCTTACAAACTCCACAGATTTTATTATTCACACCTTATAAATTTGCCCAGAGGGTTTTACTAGTTGATGTTTCACAAGTTTTAAAGAATAATCTAAAAATGTTATTAGATAATTATCATTTTGCAAAGGTTTACAAATTCCGAATATATTGAATGAAACAAAACAACTAAAGTACATATAAACTCATTTTTATGAAGTGGGACAGCAAGCCGGTACGACTATGAAGAACTTATAGCGCAAGAATAGAACAGTTGATCTCATAAGAACAGTGCGATGACACAAACATTTTTCAAAATACTACTACGGACATTCTTCTAACGATTGGAGAAATTAGTTCGACCAAATATCTTTATTCTGAAAAAATATTACATTTTTACATTGCTTTCGGCTTAATGTAGCTGTCTATAAATTAAAATTGTTAAAACCGATTTAAAGCAAAGAAAAAATATTTATATTACAAATGGAAGTGTACTTATATCTCTAAAACACGTCTCTACACAAAAATGAATTCAATTTAACGGTTTAAATTTCTAATCAAAAAAAAATAGATTGCCGATTCAAAATATTCCATCTCAAAAAGTAAAGCTAAACTGGAACAATTTACTTCGGCCGCACGTCACTAAACCGTATATTCCGTAAAGAGACTTTTAAAGTATTGACTACTATCGCTGTCGGATTTAGTCGAAAATTTAAATTAAATAGTACCGCTGAGCTATGAAACTTCCAGCCTCTTTGCAAAATGTCCGACTTTGAAACTTATTACTATTTTTGAGATAGTATCAAAGTAACAGTTATAAGTATAGTTAGCTTTCAAAACTTTAGTTATATTTACCGACGCCGCTTTATTATTTCAATCTTATCTTCGATACATAATACATATTTTTTGAATTACTTCTTAAACTGTAACCCAAAATTTATTAACTTTAAAAAACTGTTCAAGTGCGAGTCGGACTGCGCACGAGTTGTTCCGAACCGTTATCTATAATAACGGCTAAAAATAAACGGCACGGCAACGGCACGTTGTATGGGAACCCCCTTATATATGTTTTCCTTATGTATTTTATTCTGTGTCTTAGTATTTGTTGTTAAGCGGCAACAGTAATACATCATCTATAAAAATTTCAACTGTCTATCACGGTTTATTAGATACAGCCTGGTGACAGACGGATAGACAGACGGACGGACAGCGGAGTCTTAGTAGATAATAGGGTTCCATTTTACCCTTTTGGTACAAATCCCTAAAAATAGCAACAATGTATGCTATTTTAAAGTATTATAATTAACAAATTTTGGTACTAGACTATTAAGCTCAGGTTGTAGTGCTAGCGGTCGCGGATCGATTCCCGCTTCGGTCATTTATTTCTGCGATGAGCACGAGTTTGTACTCCAGTCATATTTATATTTAACTATATTATAAATATTTATTTCATATCAGTGCAATTTATTGTTATAATTTCTTTACTAATTAGATGAGAACGATAGTTATATTCGAAACGAAAACCTAAGCCCAGAATTATACAAAAATGTATAAAATAGGTAAAAGTGATAACTGTAAAAGATAAATCGGTCATTTCCAGATACGTGTACATCAGAGAACCGATATTCATAGCAGGTCCAAATAGATACGAACCAGATAAAAGTGTCCGCCGTCATATAGTCAATACAAATTCGTTTTAAAGCTGTATGAAATGTACTATACTAGTTATTTCTTTTAACTTTATACGCTTCCGTTTTACATTCTATTCAATTCGCAACCATTGAACATTTTAAATCTGAGAATACACATACATATATATTGCCTGAACTATTTGTAGCTTAGGTAAGCTTTGGAATGGCCTAACAGCTAACTGATTATAGTAGAATTTTCACTAAAAGATATAGGAGTTTGTGGGATATTCGGGATGTAAATATTTAAGTTTCAGCGTAAAATTTTTTATTTTTTTTCACTGTTGTTTTTAACACACAGAATATGCCTCAGTAGGCTTGCCTACTCATTTTTGTGTATAGCTACCTGGCAAGCCGATGTGAACAGGTAAGTCAATATAGGTGACTCCATCGTTCTGCTAACTTATCGAAAGTTATATCAAATTTTAGATCATTTTATTACAAAATCAGTCATATAGACTTGCCTGCAAAAAATCATACTTAAAGCACTGTTGCCTAGCTAAAAATAGCCATGAGCACTTTCAGATAGGCAAGTAATTATAGGCATATTTGTTTATAAATTATATTCGATAAAAAATATGTCTCATCTGGTTATCAGATCGGTGAAGGTCGATCTACCACGGTCTCCTCTACCATTAGATAATACTTGAACAAGAATGCTTTTGACAATGTCAAACTATCAAAGATAACAAGTTTTTTCATAATAAGTTTAATATTATTTTTAAACTAAAGCTCTTACTAAATTCACTTCTACAGAAAAAGCATAGCTAAAATAAACTAACTTGAGTCAATTGAGTAAAAAATTCTAGAGAACATTTAACATTCAATTTAAAGTGAAAATAATGTTTCAATGCAAATCTTATAGGTGAATTTAAATCCCAACGTAGTGGCTGTAAAAGCGATCGAAATGGTAAATAATGTTCTAATTAAAATCAAACCGAACGAAACATTTCACCTTGCCCACATCAAGTTTACACAAACTGCTATTTCAAAGCATTCGATGGACATTCTGAATCGCGAAAATCTCAACCTTTTTAGAATAAACTCTAAAGGAAACGAATAAAGAACTTCATTATTTTGAAAGGATATGTATGGCCTGCATTTATTTTCATACTAAACATGTCAGTTTAACTTATGTATTTTAACTGATTTATCTTAAATGTTTCAGGTTCGATTTTCAGTAAAAGCATATTTGTTTAATTCACTAAAAATGTATACGTTTTATACTCATACTGAATCTCGGTTTACGTCCTGGTGAAACGATTTCAGTTTTTCATGCTACAAAGACCTTTAATGGAAAATAAAATACTAATAATATGTTATATAGTCTGTAATATATTCAAGAAATATGTATACTTATACATATAAAATATAAGTAAATATTAACATAGGAATTAAAAGATCTAATTTAAAATTTCTTAAGACGCAACGGAATTTATTTCTAAAGAAAGTAATTTCCTTACCATTTATTTGCACAAGCCGCTAAAGCAACGTGTCGTAACAAGCTGCTGAATTTTATAGAAGCCGAAATAAACACATTTACTGGTAATAAGATATTTGTATTTTTGATATTAAAATTCAAGATGGTATAAGGATGTATTATTATATATGAGTATATCTTAATTATACAATTAAAATGTGGATACTGGAGAAAACCCGTATGTCTGAGAAACCTACCAAGTTTTCTAAATAGTGAAGTCCGCCAACACGCACTAGGCCAGCGCGGTGTACTATGGCCTGATCCCCTTCGTACTGAGAGGGGCCCGTGCCCAGCAGTGGGACGTTAAAAAATTGGCTGAAGATTATATATAATTACTAAACCTTACAAACCTAGTTTTCTTTATCTTAAACTTGCCGTTTTTGTTCTCCTGATTTCAATTTCCAATTTTAAAATTTACAATTTCAAGTTTTTAAAGTTTTGATTGTAAGCAAACACTAGAAATGAATCTTCCTAATCATCAACAAAAGTCAGTTAACATTGCTCATACATAAATTACATACAAAAAGTTTTCACGATTGTTGTGCAAATTAGAAAAAAAAAGAATTACAGAAGAAAAGAATATACTACATAACCCACTACACAAAATTTGATAAATATCAAATATATTATTTTGTAAGTGAAAAGGGAACACCAAAACTTTTTGTTTTGGGATCGGAATCGAGGTTACAGTAATTGTTCTTAAATAATACTTCATGAACACATTTTAATACTGTTTTATTGAAAGCACTTATAGATGTAATAATATTTATGTAACCTATAAATCAAGAAACAATAAAAAATAAGGTTATATAAAGAAACTAAAATACATATAAATATTGTTTTCCCGATTCCATTGGCCGATCAAAGAAAGCTGTGACCGCATGTCAACTTGTCGCAGTATAATGTATTGTATTGGAAAGGTTATACTTTTGTAATTTCCTCATTTATAAAGAAACTAGCAATTCCCGCGGCTCCACCCGCGTTCTTAAGACCGGAAACCAAGTTCTTAAACACATTATTATACCGTTTGATGTTTTCCATCATACCAACTTTCATCAAAATTTGTCCAATAGTTTTCTCGTGATGCAATCACAGATAGACAGATAGACAAACTAACAGAAAAAAAATCTAAAATCTATTTGTTACATATTCTAGATTAGGCTTTTGTATTGTTAAAAAAGACTGATTCTATTAGGTTGTCCTGAAATATATTTAATATACGATCAAGTTAAAATTTTATTATTATTATAAAGTAAATAAACTTTATAGCTTGAAATTTTGCATTAGTTGAAGAAAATATCATTAACCTTCGTCTTCTTTGTGTTTATATACCATTCACCTCGATTAGGTTAAATCTGATAAAATATCGCGTACACGCCCTTCAATGCAGTACCGTTAAAGTACAATAGGTGGTGCGAGTCTTATCGGATAATATAAGATTTATTATATTGAATCCAGGAAGTTTCTAGTAGTTAATTTAGATATATGTCATATGTGTATTAGGAATTACTAACGGTTGAAATACCAGTGTTTTTGATACAAGATTACAATAAATGTCTTATACGACCATATATTATACGGTCTAATATTTTTATATCAAACTAGCCTTTCCCGCGACTTCACTCGCGTTCTAAAGGCTGAAAATCAAATGTAATATTTTTTTCCCGTTTTTGCAACATTTTTATTCATTCATTTTTCATTTTCATGCTCCGCCCCTATTTCTTGTAGCGTGATATAATAAAGTGTAATATAGCCTTCCTCGATGAACGGACTATTCAACAAAAAGAGAATTTTTCAATTCGGACCAGTAGCTCCTGAGATTAGCACTTTCAACCATACAAACAAACAAACAAACAAATAAACTCTTCAGCTTTATAATATTAGTATAGATTTAATCAAACTTCTCAACTATAGAAGATTAATATTAAAATCTTATAATTTTATTGTTATTGGAACAAATTAATTAGTTCTTTAAGACACAAAAAGTTGACTATATAAAAACCTAGGAAGCTATACTGATCTGTAAAATACTCTTAGAAAATGAGGAAAACTTTATTTAAATACCCAAGCTCCTCTTTTGTACAGAAAAAGGGCAAGGAATTGACGCGCTTTTTGATTAAAACATTTATTCATGTAGCAATATTGCAGCGAATATGTAACTTGTAGGTAACTCTGACTATTCCTACGATTTCAGTTGACACTTGTAATTTTTCCCGTTATCAATCCCGTTATATCAATATTATTAAGAAAATCATAAAAAATCCCACTATTAAATACGGTTTTCATCAAATGATAGTAAGGCTAAGCTGTAAACAGACGTTTCCCCGACATTATCGATATAGATAAAGCTGGATTACGTTGAGACGGCAATTTATAGGGTATCTTATTTGTTTTTATATTCAAACTTTTAGGCCTTCTGTTAGTTTTATGGTACTTCAAATAAACTCGCAAGTCAATATTCCGGAAATAAATATTTTCTAAAAGAACACTCAGCTTAATTGCGCCTATTTAAATCAAACAAATCTTGTCGAATATTTAACATTGTAAATGAAACTATATAATATAGACAACACGTTTGGCTGACGACACGTTTGGCTCAGTGGGTAGTGACCCTGCTTTCTGCGCCAGCGGTCGCGGGTTCGAGTCCCGCTGGGGGCGTACATTTGTTGAGCACGAATGTTTGTACTCCAGTCATGGATGTTTATATTTAAAATATGTATGTATTTAAACTTATATATGTGTAGTATATCAACCATCTAGTATCCATAACACAAGGTTCGTACCTTATCATTGAACTAGATAGTGATGTGTGTAAATGTCCCAACATATTTATTTATTTATTTATTTATTTATTTATTTATTTATTTAACTTACACTTATATATACAGTATGTATGTCACCGATGTAGGATAACTGCTACGTCTGAAGGTCCTGGGTTCGAGTTCCGGTTCGGGCTTAGTTTAGTTATTGAGTCTTTCTGATTAGTAAGCCTCAGTAACAGCTCTGAGTTGGGAAGTTGACGGTGATTCACCCCAAGCTTTTGAGAGCACGTAAAGCCGTCTGTCCTGCAACTTAACTCTTATTGGTCGTGTCGAGCAGTCATCCAAACGGAATATAGAGTGCACTTGTCTGAGTGAGAGTCTGTGCCCACACTTAATAACTCCGTTAAGTTACAGGTAGTCTCAATGAGAATGGCCGCCTTGACCTTATATACGACGAAAGACTTGACGGCATGTTTCTACATATAAAGATAGAAATATTGTAATAAGTTAGTTATAGTCGAGGCCTGAAGTAGCAAACATACGGTTTGTACATTTCCTAGCCTTGAAGAGCACGTAGAATCATACATTATTATCATCTTCCCCTATTTATTACCGGTCGAGTTGTCTTCCCATCGAACTTAACTAGGTACTAAAAAATTGAGAGCGCACTTCTTTGCATTATGATAATCTGAGATACTCGTAGCTAGTCTCAGTAGAATTTCCAGATCGCTGTAGACGAAATCAAGTCAAGAGTTAAGAGGGGAGTCATTATCTTGAATATTTTAACAGTATTTATTTTAAATAGATATAATTGTATAAAATAGTTTTTTATAATAATACTAGCGGACCCGACAGATTACGTTGCCTAGCAACGAGTTATTTATAATTGAATATGTAATTTATTATCTAAATGTATAACTAACTAGTTAATTCAAAAAATACATTTCATAGTGGACCGAATTGTAAATCTAAACCATTCTCGTATTCACTCGAACACACACAAAAGATTTCATCAAAATCGGTCCAGCCGTTTAGGAGGAGTTCAATTACATACACACGCACTGAAGATTTTTATTTATAAATATAATATAATTCACGCAAAGTTTATTTTCTTTAAGCATTTTTACAGCTTTTCGTAAGATTTGAAAATCCCAACATTTTTCATACTTTACCAAATAAACGGCAATAAAATATCTAGAGAAGTTTACGTTCTAAGAATCTTTTATTGCTGTCTCCGCTTTAATCGGAACGTAAATGTATCGTAAAAATATTACAAAATATATTTTATACTTGTTTTAGTGCCCAATAAAAAGTGTAAATTGAATAGTCCCGAGCGTCTCGAAATCATTTTTCATAAACTCGTAAAGTGTTTCATTTAGTCCATTAATGTATGGGAATTATGTTGTTTTATGTTGTTTTTGTGACTTAGCCTCGTTTTGCTCGGGTACATCCCTAGCCTTAAAAATATAGCCTACCATCCAGGGTACGATGATACATTTGGCTCAGGGCTCAGTTTGTGGTGTACTTGCTGTTCCAATGGTCGCAAGTTCGAATCCCGATGTGCCATTCATTTGTGTGATGAAGACGAATGTTTATACTCCAGTCATGGGTGTTTATATTTATAATATGTATGTTTTATAATATGATTCTTAATAATAAGTTTATTAAACGTATTTGGTTTTAAATGTCACGTTTTAACTTCTTTAATCTCTTACTATCTCTTACTATCTCTTATTCATTAATTATAATTAAGTTACCTTATTAATAAAAATATTTAAAAAATATGTTATTTTTACAAATTGTTATATAAAGATCCTGTTTCCTTACAAAATTAACATTTTAGTACGAAAGATCAAAAGTGTTTTTCTTAATACAAAAATATTTACGAGCCCTCTTGTATTATAAAACCTTACCCTTATTCCTTTACTAATATTAAGAATAATATGAAAAATATTTTTACCAAAATTTTATACACAGATAGATATTCATAAATACTATCCGAGAATATATATACGGTTTTATATGAAACAAAAAAAATTAAGAAGAGCGTTTGTGATGTCGCGTAAAATAGTTAAAAACTTAGTAAGTACGTATATAGTGTAGATAAAAACAATCGAAAAAAAATTAAAATAGAAATCATTTCTGTGTTTATGTCTATATAGGAGTATATTACTCTAAAACTGTAACTGTATATACCTACAATAGATAGTCTATTATAATATATATTATATAATATAATAGCTTTATTAAAACGACCAATAAAAAAAACCAAACGAAAAAAATTAAATGTAGATTATTGGCAATATAAAAGTGATTCTTTTAAATCACCTCAATCAAATTCCAATAGCGAATAAGACCCCAATTTTTCCACCTTTATAGCGATCCTTTTTGTAAACCGGCATTTTAAAGGGTACAAGGAAAATTATTTCGAGCTACCAATCACTGTTGGGATACCATTTGGATTTCGGCAGAAACTGAGACAGTGTTTTGGCTTTTTAGTAATTTATTATCTATACATCAAGTACTACATATTATAAATAAAATTGAAGTGTCTGTTTTTAATTTCAAATTAACAGCTATTTTATATATAAAACTATATAAAACTATGCACTGTACTTACAGCAAAAAAAACATTATTTATATTTTGTGTCTATCTGTCTGTCAGTTTTTTCCGGCTAATCTTTAAAACGGCTGGGCCGATTTTGACAAGATTTTTTATTTCAAATTAACAGCTATTTTATATATAAATCTATTTTTACTGGCAGATAGCTCGTATTGTAATGTCATTAGGCAATAATATAACTTAGGCAATTTATTATTTTATTAAAAAACCGTTTAGTAGTATATTTAATTCAGATTTAAGTGCTCTCCGAGGCACGGGGGTAGCACACCGCCAATTTTCCAACTCCGGGCCGTTACTGAGGCTTACTAAACAGAAAGACTCAATAACTAAACTTAGCCCGACCCAGGACTCGAATGTATGACCGTACATGCTAGCCAATACACCCCTGAGGCAGTTAACATACATACATACATACATATATACATACATATTGTGATGATAAAAGTATCATAAGCCACATCTACTTTATTTGATTATATAATATGGCAAAGACTCAGAAATCCAAAAGTAACTAAGCTTAAATCATTCGTTTTACTAGACCTAAACTTTAAAGTTGAGGTCTCTCTACGTCCCATTAAAGCTGGGTATATTCGTTATGAACTTCATAGAAATACACAGGAATTGTAAGCTCCTTCTTAGCTTAGTTATATTGTCTTAGCTTAAGAGAATAATTATTATATGGTATTTGCTGAAGAACTATATAAACCACTATTAACTTTTACTATACGAGTATATATACGTACATTTTGACGTTATTACTTTATTTTCTGATTGTTTGGACTTACCTCTGAGACGGCTGGATAGATTTTCACGGGACTTTCAATAGCTGATGTTATAAGGAGTAATTTAGGATACTTTCATTTTAGAAAAACAATTAGGGTTCCGTTTAAAAAAAATCATAATAATCCAACAAACCGAAAAAAATAGTTTCATTTATAATTATAATACAGTAATCTAATGTTTTTATTTACAACCAAACAACTTAAGTTACGTAGAAAAACACAACGTAATATATGAACTTGTTCAGTCGATAAGGGTATAATCTATCAAAGCGATATAAGAAAAGCTCCGTGGGACTTGACGATGTGACATACACAGTACATGAGTAATGGTTACGATATTACGAACATTTATTAAGATACTACAAACATTTTTATAAGAATAGGTTTATCAAGAAAATCGATAAATATTATAACTAAGTAAAACGTAACACAATTTTTTAATGTTTAAATTCCATAAACAAAGATAAAATGTCACTTAAGCAAAATAAAATTAACTTGTGTGCATAGCTTTTAATTGACTTTTTTTAATAGAGTGCTAAATAAAAAGGAGCTGGGTGTCGATTGTGGAGAGATGTGATAAATGCATATAATTAAAAAAAATAGTCTAAATTGATAGGGTAATGTGGAATTAATAGTTTTTAGAATATTTGTCTGTCTGTTTGTATGGTTGTCTGAAAAGCACTGGTCAGATTTACATGAAAGCTTTGATGATAGCTGATTATCTAGATCAACATATGGTTACTTTTACTGTGGAAAAGTTTTTCATCTCTAAGAAATCTATCCTTACCGTTTAAACCTAATTTAGCATTGTGATCTGTAATTAAACCTTCATAAGTATGAAACCAAAAAAGTAGGGTGTTTCGCTTCTTATATTATATCTATAATGACTACAGACAAAGTACACAATCTATACGAACCTTCTCAAATGATGTCTGAGATTTTTCCTGAAATAAAAAAAATATTTATTATTATAATTTTACATAATCCATATTCTTATCTTATGATATAATTATAAAATATAACTAGCATTTTCCGCGGCTTCGCACGCGTTCTAAAGACAGGAAACCAAATTCTTTCTGAGTCGCGTGGTATGGTACCTCGCAGAACTAACGCCCGTCTTTCCCGTGTTTGCAACATTTTTCATTGATTCTCCGCTTCAAATGATCGTAGCGTAATCTAATATAACCTTCCTTGATAAACGGACTATCTAACACAATTGAATTTTTCAATTCGGACCACTAGTTCCTGAGACTAGAGCGATCAACCAAACAATCAAACAAACAAACAAACTAACAAACAAACTCTTCAGCTATATAATATTAGTATAGATAAAACCAGAAGACAAAATGCAAATTTAATATAACTTTTTCGAGTTTTTGTTAACAACTGAAAATTTTGATAGATTGAATAAAGTTTTTTAATTAAAAAGTTATTTATAACTTGCAATTAACAGGTTTCATTTCCTCTTCATTATTGAGACTGGTTTAGAATTTCTAGAATCTAGGTTAATGAGAGTCAGGGAATCCTGTAATAGGTATTTAATTATTTGTCGATGTGTACCAGGTGGTAGAGGAAAGTTTTTGAATAGTTGAGCGAAAGACCAATTTTACAATCTTTACTTAACCAAATTATAAACCAATATTTAAAGCTTATTTTTTTATAACACTTTCTTAGGTTTACGTAAATATTTGAAATTATAATGAATTGAATCTTTCATATTTTTAATCAATCTGGCTAGAAAGGCTAGAGATAACGATAGTCAGTCCACAAATATAATAATTTTTACGTTTCAAAATCTAAGCCATCATTAAAAATACGCGTATTCGTTAATTATAATTAATAAAACGTGTATAACGGATAAAAAATAATTCAATAAGGATATAACGGATAAACCAAATTTTTTGGAATATATTTAACAAAATAATCAAAGCTTTCATTACTATGAAGCTTTTTTTATACAGTCTTTGTAGTTTTTACTTTATTATCATGTAAAATACGATAAACGTATTTTACATATAAATTTAAAAAAAACATTACGTTTGGCTCAATTGCTAGTGACTTACTTTCTGCGCTAGCGGTCGCGGGTTCGATTCCCGCTGGGGGCATTCATTTGTTAAGCACAAATGTTCGTACTCCAGTCTTGGGTGTTTATATTTGTAATATGTATGTATTTAAAAATTATATAATATGTTGAGTGTATCAACTATCTGGTATCCGTAACACAAGCCTCGTAGCTTACCACGGAACTAGATGGCGCTGTTGCAACAATGTCCAAACATATTTAAAAAAATACTAGCACATTTAAATTCACTTTAAAATACATGCGAAGCCGCACGCAATAAATAGTACTATCCCTTAAAATAGATGTGAAATATCGTTACCATTTGCAAAGATTTTTTATATGAAATATTTTTATATATCCACTTTAAAACAAATGACATATGTATGCACTTAAGTTTCTAAGAGTCCATCTCATCTTTCCACCATCTTACTAGAAATAGAAATTCTTTTCATCTCAACAATTTTCTTACTGAAATAAACATGAAGGTATTTTTTTCTTTAATACATAATGATGATGACCTTGTTTACTTAAAATATACATTTTCCGCTTATTCAAATATATTCAAACAAAATAATAATGTATATAGCTCTTACAGTTGACAAATGAAAAGTACTGAGCCGACTTGTATAATGAATACTGTATAGATGAATGCAACAAAATAATTGGGGCCAATGGAATGGTGTCAATATAACACGCGACGTATTCAACACTTCGAAAACCTACATTCATGTTTTTGCTTTTGAAAATAATATTATTGTTTATTTTGATATTAGTTTTTATTTTGATCATAGTGTTGAGAATCTTATTTTAATTTTGTACAATTTTGTTCAATTTTGCTTGTATTTTTTTAACTATTTTTTTACTTTTAAAGAAAAGCTTTTCACTGTTATTATTGTTGTTATTATTTAATATTATATTAGTATATTAACCTCAATTGAATAAAAAATATAATAATAACTAATAAATAGCTTAGTTAGAGCATAAATATAAATATGGCCTATTATATACTTGTAAATAAAGCTAAGATTAAAACTCAGCACTTAAAACTCAGAACTATCTTGTCTGATCATGTCTCATAGTCATGGTCGTGATATGGTTGTCATATCGTCATTCCTATGGTCGCAGGGACCATAATACGATTTTTTTACACAATTTAGAATACAATTCCCATGTCAAAAACGGTCACGGTCGCGATAAGTTGTTTCTAAATCGGACTACTATTACAATGGCAAAATTTACCGAAACAATAATAAAAGAAAATTAAGTTATAGAGAATAATATTGTATATAAATATATATAAAAAAGGTACAATATCCAGCATTTATTATAGGATAAACATTTCTACCTCACTATCTTTGCCAATGCTCAAATAAACGCTATAAACAAAGCGTGCAATTTGCGGTAACAGCCAGAACCGTCTAAACAGGCCTGAATAGATTTAATTAAGATTACAGCACCAATGTCATTTCACTTGTAGCTCGTATTTAAATAGATTCTATTCTTACAGATTGTAAGTGATGTAGGTTTTTTCATTTATATTGTGAGGAACGAATTATCCACCCTCCGTTAAAGTACATCCCTAGTTGTACCTATTTTTTACTCCTAGTCATAATGTCTGTAGATTGATCTAAATCCATCATGTCATACAAATGCAGTAGTTACAAACATACATACATATACATACCAAATTATCTATACATAAAATAAAATTAAAACTTAGTAGATATTATGTACATCGACTAATTTATGGAAAGATTTATTGAAATAGCCATTACTATCGAATCAAAGGGTGAATCTACAGTTTTTATATTTTTTTCTATTTCTCTACCTGTCTCTGACCACTTGACAAGAGAACTTCTTGACAGATTTTAATAAAATTTTGTAGTACGATAGCTGCTTCACATATAGGATAGTTTTAATGAAAGAAATATCATACGAGTATTTCTGATAAATTTGTAATAAAACTGCGTGGAGCAAGGGTAAATCGCTAGTTCATATATAATTCTAGTCCGATATAATAAAACATCCTTGAAAATATGAAGAAACTAGGTTTACTTAGAAACTGAGAAAACATCATAAAGTTTTGACTTTTCAAAACCTATTTCTGAACTCTAAGTTCTTTTTCTTCTTAGTTGTAAGTCGTGGTCATGGATCAACTAGAGGATCAACTAGTTGGTAATCTTCAGTGAGAATTTTATCTTTCTACTTTTCCTTATACTATAAATCGTTCCAATAAGCTCTTGTTTTGGACTTGCACAGTTGAAAGTCCGCTTGATGCGAGCTGTGTACGTACGCAATACTAATATTTTTGTAAAAATATTCCAACTTCAAATGGAGTTAGACATTTACACATGTAGAAATTACATGTAAAGCTTCAAATTTATTTTTAGTCTAGAAACCTTTCACTCGCGTTTATTTAATTACTGCAGTATAAGATATGTATACAACTTACTCGTTAGAACGCTTTTTTTCATTATTTATTCATGATTTTATTTAACATGACTTCAAGTTTAATATCAGCATTTTCCACTATAGAATAGATTAAATATCCTACATACTTTCCTTTAAGTTCAGTATTATAAAACGGTCGAATGAAGTCAGAAGCAGTTAAGTCAATATACTTGTATGCATGCGACGCAATCTAGCTCAAGTTGACGCTCTATATACTTACATTTTAAAAATCCTTTAAAAATATTTTATGTTTATATCTTACTTATATACTTCTAAATATTGATATACAAGGAACAAATATATATGTAAACCGAAATATCTTATTTTCGAAAGTCGGTTAGAAATAAAATATACTGAATTATACAGTCAAATAATAAGTTATTAACTTTTTTAATATGTAGCTTATATTAAAATAATGCGAAATTAATTTAATTATGTATTTACTAACCTCTATTCTAAATAAATAAATTAATAAATAAATATAAGTATGTTAGGTCCTTATTATACACAGCGCTATCTAGTTCCATTGTAAGCTACGAGGCTTGTGTTACGGATACCAGTTAGTTGATACACTACACATATATAACTTTAAATATAAGTATAAACACCCATGACTGAAATACAAACATATGCCCCCAGCGGGCCTCAAACCCGCGACCACTGGCACAGAAAGTAGGGTCTCTTAAAAACTAAGCCAAGCGTGTCGTCAGAATTAAGAAAAATTTAAATATATTGTAATAAGTCACTTCCTTAACGAAGATGAATCTAATGACACCTGATTTATTAAAGTCCATCAAATATTTTTACTACAGAGCGTGCCAAATAAATATACATAAACGTGCTCGAGAAATATTACTTTCCTTCTAGGACAGTCGAATGAAATTGGAACAGGGTCAAGATAAACATTTGTATGATAGACGTCACGTCAACAATTCGGAATTTTTGTCCATCACTTGAAGAGTCCAAAAGCATCGCTACGAAATTTCATTTCAAATCATCTGAATAAAATATATAACAACTAGCCTTTCCCGCGGTTCCGCTCGCGTTTTTAAACCCTGAAAATCTAAATAAAAAAATTTCTGCCGTTTTTGCAACATTTTTCATTGATGCTTTGCTCCTATTGGTCGTAGTGTGATGTAATATATATATAGCCTTCCTCAATAAACGAACTATCTAACACAATAAGATTTTTTAATTCGGACCAGTAGTAAGTAGAGAATAGCGCGTTTAACCAAACAAACAAACAAACTCTTCAGCTTTATAATATTAGTATAGATTACACTGGTAATAAAAATGAGGAATCGACTGTGAGTTCGTTAGTTACTTCGAGTGGTAGGTACTTGAGCAAAAATATTCGTATTCAGCCAAGTGTAGGATGGACTCGTAAAGCAATGGAATTCTTAAACTTAATATATAGCATAAACGATGGCTATGGCTTAATAGAGTGCCGAAAGCATTATTACTGTTAAAGCTATTTATTAGAGATATAGTATATAGTAATATAATTGAGCAATAATTATCTGCCTGAAAACTGAAATTCTGTCTGTTGAAAAATTAAAAAGGTAGTGAGTTTCTAATACCAGATTCCATAATAAATACCTATTAAGTTTAAATTTATTATCATTTATTCATTAAACGACCTCATTTCCCCAGTACCTTCCTTTAGTGCTTCCAATACTATTACAATATTTTACTATACAGTTTAAAGCACCAATACCAAATTTAATTTGATAACAACAAAGTGTAATAAATGAAAATTAACCGTTTATTTTATTCACGCAGGATCCATTTTATACCGAATTTGTTGAACCGTTTATAATTTATATTATTTTGGTGTAATTTCTTATTCACTTCACTACATAGTATAAAACAAAGACGCTTTCCGCTGTCCGTCCCTATGTATGCTTAGATCTTTAAAACGACGCAATAGATTTTTATGCGGTTTTTTTTAAATTGATAGAGTTATTCACGAATTATATCATTTGTCAAGTTTATGAATACGTTTACAAGCGGAACCCGCGGCTTCGCTCGCGCTAAATATAGGGATGAGGCCGAGTGAAGCCAGGGCCAGTTGTGCTATAAAGTTCAGGCGAATCCACACCCCAAAAGGTATCATAATACTCGCGCGTCTTAAAACTCTAGAAAGAGGTTCACATACAATAAAATATATTTTCAAATTACATAATATGTCATCAGCCCTTTTTCAATGTCCCACCGTTGGAAACGGGTCTCCCTCAGTACGAAAGAGATCAAGCCATAGTCCGCCGCGCTGGCGCTAATTGAGACGAATCTGAACCTTAAAACCTGATATTGATGAAATTTGGTACTAAGACACTTAGTTATACGGGTTAGTTATACGGTTAACATATAGGATTTACTGTATAAAATATAACATCTCTGAGTCTATCTATGATATATTGTATAACGTAACATAGGGACCAACGAACGAACGAATTTGGGACTTTTTAACACAGCGCTATCTATTTCCGTGGTAAACTACGAGCCTTGTGTTATGGATACCAGATAGTTGATACACTAAACATATATAACTTTAAATAAATAGAATAAATAGATATATAAAAAATATAAACACCCATGACTGGAGTACAAACATTCGGGCTCAATAAATGTATATATGTGGGGCTCAAACCCGCGACCGCTAGCGCAACAAGTAGGGTTGTCAAATCTAATGAAGTAATTATATAAATGTATATTGGCCCTTGATATTCAAATCGTCTATTAGAAATCGTAACTAATATTTGGTCGCGTCGATCTGAAATATCTAAATTCCAATAAGATGTTCCAAACTTAATTTCACATTCGTTACATGTTTGAAGGAATTTCGTCTTTGAATAAAATTGTTCGAGAGCTTTATTATCGACGCGTGATCACTAAAGTGCGAAATTGTAATTGGAAGTTTGAATGATTGATATGTTTGAAGTTCACATTCTGTGTCACTTCAAGCGTGATTATACTCGTATAATACATTACAAGGTAAATTATATACTGAAACTAGCATATCCCGTGGCTCCGTCCGAGTTCTAAACATTATTAAAAATAGAGTTTGGTGGTAAAAATCATAAAAAACTAAAAACTTGGTCAAAAATTTTAAAAAAATCTTGAGAGGGCCACCCTTATCACCTAGGAGACTAAAAATAGCCTACGACCCATTCTCAGGCCGACCAAATATATACATAAAAAAATCATAAAAATCATTCAAGTTTCGAAGGAGTTCGATAACAAAGTCTGTGACACTAGATTTTTATACATAAGAAAGAGGAAGATTACACCTAGAATCTAGATACTTAGAGACTTATAAAGCCACTTTGTCGCGTAAAAAGAGAAGGTAGAGAACCTTTTCATAATTTTCTAGTTTATTGTATTGGTTTATTCGAATTTATTAGACTAGAAGTGTGATATACGAGCCTAACTCCATGTTTAATTTAAATCAAAGTTCAAATATAATGTAAATTATGTATACTGTAATTATACTTCAATCATTCCATTAGTGTTTACATGTATTTTAACCCAACTGTGTCAAAGCCGAAAGGAGGGTTGTGAGTTTGAGAAGATGTTGTGGATAACAACTTACAAACGTGTTCTATGATGTGGATTTTTCTTCATCTACATAATGCTATATTCCATTTTTAACTAATTCTCATTTTTAGTTTGCTTTTTACGTTTATGATATTTTTTTTAAATTTACGTACTATTACATTTGAAATGTTCATATTGTCTAATTAACATATACGAGTGCTTCGTGACATCGTCTAGACACACATTTACTTCGGTCTGTAAAATATATCAATAAAATAATAATGTCCTTGACAGTCTTTTTAAAATTTTCCTTATTATATTTTTAATTTTGAATTCACATATTTCGAATGCCTTACAACAAACATCGTCGCATTAGACACTAAGATTTTAGGTGTCTCAAAAATTAGCATAAAGTTAGTACACGCAACATCTGCAAAAGAAAAAAATAATTCTTACTATAATTGCTAATATTTTAAAATTTAAAATTGAAATTATTACTTTGCAAAAGATTTTCAATTCGATACACTATTCATTAAAACTATATCTATACTAATATTATAAAGATGAAGAGTTTGTTTGTTTGTTTGGTTGAACGCGCTAATCTTAGGAACTACTGGTTCGCTTTAAAAAAATATTTTTGTGTTGGATAGTCCGTTTATCGAGGAAGGCTATAGGTATATATTACTAGATACATCACGCTATGACCAATAGGAGCGGAGCAACAATAAAAAATGTTGCAAAAATGGGAAGGACGGGCGTTACTTCTACTAGGCACCATACCGCGCGACTCAGAAAAAATTTGGTTTCCGATCTCTAGAACGCGTGCGAAGCCGCGGGAAATGTTAGTTTTATAATATATGGCTTCAGACTCGTTGGTAAAACCAATCGCTATCAAACCTCACACAATAACTCCCTCTATTGGAGTCCATAGACCTACATACACATCGATTTTTATATATACTCATATAGATTAATACCTCGTAAAGACATTCTCGCTTTTAAAGGTCTTTAATCATAAACATAAACCAAGCATTACTTAAGCGATTAAAATGTTTGCAATGTAAATGTGTTATGATGGATCACGTGTCACCGTTGATGTATGAGGATTGAGTTTAGTTAACATGTCTTATATTTTATTACCCCATTACTTTAACTTTTTTCTGTGACTTTACTCGTTTTTTTAATAATTCATTGCAAATAATTATTCGATAGGTTTTGCTGATTTGAAAATACAAACAATTCATAAAAACTGAAAAACTCCCATGTTAAATATATATAATATAAGTTTTTCGTAATAAATTTAATCAAGTCTGTAGTAAATGAGTTTACCACAGCCATGAGCATGTTTCTTTGAAGAGCACTGCTATCTATAGTCTTTCGACATTTTAAAAACTACTTATAAGGATCATTCAAAGTAATACTTTCTTAGATTTACAAATATTTGACATTCAAAATAAAATGCTTTTAAATTATAAAATGTGAGAAAGCACAGAAACATCGTAAGATATTATTATATTTTTGGTGCCGAGGTCGGCCAGTATTGGTCCATTGTAGCTCCCTTAAGGTGAATTTAGACTTCTCTTATATACTTTATTGCTATTTTTTATTTATTGAAATTATTTTTTTTATAATGGTTGACCTTTGAGACCTAACTATCTCCCCTGACCATGATTGCTATAAAGCATTGGAACCGTCTCGATTTCCCGTTTGACGAAAAAACCGAAATGATAACTTGTAATTATTTTATCATCTGGCATTTCAATTTCAATTCATTTCAATACATACTCAAGGGTAGCTTTGTTTTTAGATAAATATAATTGACAGACTGTACTCCATAAGCTGGTGCAGGTTTTTAAAAAGAAAATAAGTAAATAAATTACAGAAATTGTTTATTATTACTACTACTGAACTTTAGTAATAATAAATACGGGTTAAAGAACTCATAAAGAAACTAGTCTGAACTAAACATCAGATGACACGTATTGTACAGATACAATACTAAACACCTATTCTAGTACCTAGAAACTTTCCTACAATAAAATCTCCTTTGTTTCAGACACAATAACGTCTAAACGATCTACCTGCTAGATTTGCAGTTATTAAACCTTTCATGCACTACATCCTATAATAATATAATATATCTTAACGCTATATATCTGTAGATGGGATAGAAATAAAAAATGCCTCTACAAGCTCTTTCGCTTCTTTACTTGTACTTATTCTCTTTATTCATGCTTGTGTGCTTGTCTTTAGACTTTTAATCCGATATTTTTACGTTTAAATACTTACGCTTAGTATACATATTCTTAGTATATCAATCAATCAATCAATCAATCAAAATATTCTTTATTCAAATAGACTTTTACAAGCTCTTTTGAATCGTCATTTTTACATTATCAAAATTAAAAGTCAGTCTGTAAGTCTGTGAGTAAACTACCACCGGCTCGGAAAGCTGTTCTGCTGAGAAGAACCGGCGAGAAACTCAACAGTTGCTCTTTTCAAAAAAATATTTGGTAACAATATTTTATTACAATTTATCTATTTATCCTACGTGAGACACAACAAGTCACTAATCCCACACATTTACATCTACCAGGTATTCCACTATAGTGTAATAAGCTTTATTCAATAACGTATTTTTAATTTTTGATTTAAATTGCCTCAAAGGCAAGTTCAATATGGACTGTGGAATTTTATTATACATGCGTACACCTTGCCCCATAAACGATCTGTTTACCTTTTGTAGGCGAAAACTGGGTGTTACAAGTTTATCCTTATTTCTAGTATTTATACTGTGTTTGTCGCTGTGCTTTGAATAGCAATTAATATTTTGCCGAACAAACATAATGTTACAATATATATATTGCGAAGCAACCGTAAGAATTCCTATTTCTTTAAAAAGTCCGCGGAGAGTATCACGAGCGCTTATGTTATAAATAGCCCGAATGGCCCTTTTTTGTAGAATAAATATCGATTTAATGTCCGCTGCATTACCCCACAACAAAATACCATAAGATAAAATGCTATGGAAATAACTGAAGTAAACAAGTCTGGCAGTATCAATGTCCGTTAGCTGCTTGACTTTTCTAACAGCGAAAACAGCTGAGCTCAGTCTACTCGCAAGAGACGAGAGATGGGGACCCCATTGCAGACCCGAATCTAATGTCAATCCCAAGAAGACCGTGGAATCTACCGTATTTAATGTGTCGTTATTGAGATACAAATTCAAATTCTGTCTTTTTACATTCGGTAATAAAAACTGCATATATTTTGTCTTCTTGGCATTTAAAGCCAGATTATTAATGTTAAACCAGTGAAGTATATGCGATAATGCACTGTTTACCTCGTCGTAATTATTTGACTTTCTATCAACTTTAAAAATTAAGGAGGTATCATCCGCAAAGAGTACAATATCACACAACTTATCGGCATAAAACGGGAGATCATTAATATAAACTAAAAACAAAAATGGACCTAGGATAGATCCTTGCGGAACACCCATTCTAAGAGGAGAACCAGAAGAGTTGACGTTATTTACTGCGACCTTCTGAACTCTATCAGTAAGATAAGAAGCAAGTAGATCGAGAGCAATACCACGAACACCGTAATGAGCAAATTTAAGCAAAAGAGTTTCATGTTTCACACAATCAAAAGCTTTAGACAAATCACAGAAAACTCCAATTGCATTCTGTGATTTTTCCCAAGCGTCATAAATATGTTTAAGAAGCGCAATCCCCGCATCGGCTGTAGATCTGCCTTTAGTAAAACCATACTGTTCACTATGGAAAATATTATTTGCGTTAAAATGAGTCAGAAGTTGACTTAAAATAAGTTTCTCAAAGATTTTACTCATACATGGCAATATAGAAATAGGTCTATAATTGCCAGGGTCATTTTTTTCACCATCTTTAAAAAGAGGTATTATTTTACTAATTTTCATAAGATCAGGGAATATTCCAGTATCTATGCATTTATTGAATATAAGAGATAATTGTGGTGCAATGTTTGTTATTATTGTATTAAGTAATTTAACAGACATGCCCCATAAATCACCAGTTTTTTTAAGATTAATAGTTTTAAATATTTTAATTATTTCATTCGCATCTACATATGAAAATTTAAATTGGTGATCACAGTGAGGAGTATGACTTTTCAAAGAAATTATTGCATCTGAAGTAGAGGATTTTAAAGAAGATGTGACCTTTTCAGGGATTTTCGAAAAATAACTTACAAATGAATTTGCAACATCTTCATTGGAACTCACTGTAGCATTATTAATTAACAATTGGATAGGTTCACTAACGGGCTTAGATCTGCCAGTCGTACGAGTAATCACGTCCCAAGTGGCTTTAATTTTATTGTCAGAATTTAAAATTTTATTTCTAATATATATAGACTTAGCCTGCTGACAAACTTTTTTAAAAATTTTTGAATAAGCTCTTACCCGAGTATAGAACGTTGGGTCATGATTCCACTGCTTCATACTATATAGTTTATACAAATTGTCTCTACTACGGTATATGCCGACTGTCGCCCAGTCGCTAAATTTCATTTTAGGGTTCTTAATTACAGTGCGCTCTTTGAATACGTTATTGAACGAGTCTAACAGTATATTAAATACTTTATTATAATAAGAGTTGGGACTATCTACTGCCATGTCCACTTGAAGTAATTGTTGCATAACTTTCTCTTTAAAAATGTTAATTTTATAATTAGTGACCGGTCTACATTTTATATTTTGCTTAGTGTTAACAATATTACTAGTTATTGAAATTTTTTGACCCAAGTGGTCTGAACTTAAATTTCCTATTATTAATTTATCGAGTACTTCCCCATGACAGAATACATTATCAATACACGTGGAGGAAGAATTTGTCACTCGAGTTGGTTCGCAGAAGACATTACTTAAGTCATATGATCTGAATAGACTTAAAAGGCGATTACTGTGCTGCGTTACTTGAAGTATATCGACATTAAAATCCCCGCATACAATTATTGATTTACTACTTGTACATACATTTCTAAGGATATCGTCCATCTTATTTTCGAATATATCAAAGTCACCCGAAGGGGGCCGGTACACGCATAATATAATATACTGTTGAGTCTCAACGCAGGACAGTTCTATAGAACGCTCGACAGAGAGTGCCACTATGTCCTGTCGGCCCTTGCAAACTATATCATTTCTAACTAATACAAGAGAGCCACCGCGAGTAGCGTTCACTCTAACAAACGAACTTGACAATGTAAAATTTTCAATATTTAAAATATTACAATCTTTTTTGAGCCATGGTTCAGTTAGGCATATTACATGAATATTATCTTTCACTAGGTAAAGTTCTAGTTCTAGTTCTTTGCCACCTAAGCCCTGTATATTTTGATGAACAATATTTAATCTATTAGACTTAGGCATTGTCTTGATATTTAGTTTAAACTAGAACTAGCAATTTCTACACAAACATTATTTTTATGTAGTAAATTATTATTAATAATAACAATGTTCTGAGTTGTACAATGTACAACTGGGTTTTGTATATTATAAGCTACTAAAGTAGCAAGTTTTTTCCTATAATATAAAGGCAGATACAAAGTATCCCTTGTCACCTTAAGACTAGAATAATTAATAAATTTATTAATGTCAAAATAAAAGAATGCGTCACTATGACGGTGAGTTGTATTATAAATAGCCATATTAAGGCTATATATGTACTTATTTTGTTCATCAGTAAGGGAAGAGGAATAAGGAAACGAGCAAATAATAAATTTGCACTTAGTCCTATTGTGTAAATTAAGTAAATTTTCTATACTATTTATAACATCCTGTTTCCTTACAGATGAACTATCCCCTTGGAGAAGTACTATAGTACTATCTACACACAATTCCATTGAGGATATTTTTCTAATATTATACTGGAAACTGGCACCAGGTGAACATATATTTTGTACATTATTAATGTGTTTTCCAAGCAAAGCGCCAAAGCCTTGGCCTATTTTATCAGACACAACAATTACATTACCATGGACCGCGGTACTGGAGGAAATATCTATGCTATAATTACTGTTACATTTCACACTATTCATTTGCTTTTGCTCATTGTGTATAACCGAGACATCTTCACCTACAGAATTACTTTGAATATTTTTATCTTCTGATTTTGGTGTGTTACAGTCACACATATGTTTATTAGTAAATGATTCAAATCTTTCATAATTATAATTACAAAGTTCAACTAAATTAGTTGCAGCAAGAATGTGCTCCTGTATCTGTTTTTGTGAGCACTCATACTTTGTGGTAATTGAATTTAATTCACAAGTTAAATTGTCAATTTCTACCTGTAGTTGTAGTGTGTCTCGCTCATACAAAGACCTACTTTCACTGAATTTTATTTTATACTGTTTTATTTTATTTATTAACTTTAAGCGTTCACTTCTCAATTCACAAATATGTTTAGAAGAATATTTATTATTAATTATTTTCTTTGATTTTTTAATAAATTTATTCAATCTAATATACTTTTTTAATTTATTATGGGTTGAGAAGTGAATAGAGTCTTTATTACAAGAGTCATCATCTTTGGTTAAGTCTATTATGATTTGTGGTTTACATTCCACCAGCTCTGTATATAAAGATTGAGTTTTCATCGACTGATGTGACAATTTAAACTCCTCAAGCTGGAGTATAATACTTTTAGATTCCTCTAAACTTATTTCAAGTTGGGTGATTCGACTTAAAGCTTTCTCATGTTCCTCACTGCACTGGCTGAATGTGTTCACAATTTCACTCAAACGGTCTCGCTGTGATACAACTTCTAAATAATTGTCATGTAACTGAGCAAGTTCATTTTTTAAATCTGAATTTTTTTTAATTATTTGCTGAATTTCCTCCTCACTGTCCTCACGTTCTTGCAGAAGCTGTTTGCAAAGGTCCTGAGAAGATTTTAATTCTTTTAAAGTAGTGTTCAATTTGAATTCCAGATCTTTGACCGCAGCCTTGCGGGTGATTATTGATTTTTCCATTGCTAATTTTCTGAAATTAAGTATGGGAAGTGAGATACTGAGGATATAAGAAAGATAAGAGAATTATGGATGAATGTTGAAAAGTGCAAATATACATATAAATAATATTAATAGTTAGGGAAGTAAGACAACAAAGGGAAAGTTCTAAGAGAATTAAGCAATGATTCTTTATGTATAACATTAATTTACAAAACATAAGCTTACAATTTAAATAGAAAGGCACAAGACTGTTTTATCAATGCTTGTAATTATGTATGTATTATGTGCTTTAGAAGTATTCTAAGGAAGTTAAAAGTTAAACTAATATTTAAACTTATAAGCTACTAATTCCTAATTATTAAAAGATACTTAATACTATTAGATGTTATTTATAATATATATAGTAAATTGTGTAGTGTATTTGAGTTTATCTGTCTGTGGCAAATGTATTTATCTTCAGCTTTGCTTCCAACTTGTCAAGCAAAGTGAGAATGTTAACGATGCCAGGATGTGAGAATTGACGTAACTCACTATCTGTGAGTTTTTGTGGAGTAGTTTAGTGTTTTATATAAAAGTAGTAATTGGTCAAATACTCCCCGGGTTTAATAGTATTTCAAAATCCTGCCGTTATCCATTGACAGCTCCACGACGATTTTCAAATACAGCACATTATTGTATATTATTCGATAGGTACACACATAAAACAACTATTATACACCATATGACTTTGAAAACACAATAAATTAATATAAATATAATTATTTTACATATTTTATACAAATTAAAATACGGAGCTACAATTTTGACGTATCACCTGGGCCAGTGTTAAATTGTTGTCTGTATACATTACTTATATAATAATATATTATACAATTGTCATAAATAATAATTATTTTATTCTTCTAATTATTTCCATTAATCCATTTCTATTAATAAATAATATATGAAAATATTATGAGAATCAAGTTTCTGAAAATTGTTCTAATTACGAAACCCAGTTATAATAACCTTCAATTAGAATTAAGACCTTAACTTAGAATTATTATAATATCTACATATTATAATAATTCTAAGTTGTTTCAGAGACAGGGCCGAATTTGCTGAAATTTGGTATAATGATAGCTGGTTTTATGGCTCAATATAATATACGTCATTTTTTACTTAAGAAAAATGTGTCATGTCTGAGAAATCTATACTGTAAACCGTTAAAACACCTATTATTCGTATATTTAGGACTGATTACTATATTTTAATTTACTAATCATATATCTCTATATATCTTATATTTCAGTAGTCTCACGCCTTACAAACGTAAATGGAACTCTGTCAATTCCACTTACAAAGCGCTTCGCTGAATCTCGAATTCGCGCTAAAACGCGTCTAAACGTCGAAATCATCCACACACGGCACTAACCGTCATTATCTCTAAATGTGTTGTTTTAAAGGTAGGTACAGATCTGTATTAAGGCAGTGATAGATTATCACATAACACTTTTTGTTATAAAAAATTTTTTAATTCGCTCAGATTCGTCAATATGGTGCTTCGTGCAAAATTTAAAGTTTTTAGCACAAAAATGAATGACTTTCACACAAACTTTATAGATCCCTTAGACCTGCTTAATCCGGCCCTGTCGGAAAATCCGTTCTGAGTGGACGTCTACTACCTATAAACTAAGGGAGGTAAAAAGGAGATAAAACTAAAATAAGGGAGGTATCCTCCCAAATTTCATCTTTATACGTGGATAAGTGACCTTTCGCTTTTATATACTAAGATAAGCAATTCTTGTACATTTGTATATTTTATTTCATATTGAAAACGGCTTTTACGTCTTTTTAATAATACCTCCGATCAGTCAGGATGATTTCCTTTAGTTCTTAATTTCTTTCGCCAGTTCTTTTCAGGTCAGAGGCATCTTCTTTCCGAACTGGTAGTAGATTCATTACGTTTAGTAAAAAATTGTAATAATTTTTATGCTGAATAAAATATTTTGATTTGATTTATTCTTTCTATACATAGTTGCTTTTCGTCTTTGTAACTTCACTTCGACTCAAATGCAACTAAAATGACATAATTTAGTAGAAACGTTCTACAAATAAATAGAAGTAATTACGGAACAATATGAACGGATAGTTTAGTCGAGCGAGCTGCACCGCGACGACCGCAGTGAGGATTTATTGCCAACCCGCGATTTCACTTTGATTATACGAGTACGTTGATTTTGCCCTAATTATTCAGGTATCATCCAAAATAAAGCCTGTGTATAAAGGAAAGTTTTAAATATAAATATGCTGATAAATTAACACATAGTACCATCCAGTTCTATTGTAAGCTACGAAGCTTGTGTTATGTATATCAGATATATATAAAACATATTACATAACTTTAAATACATATATTATGAATGTAAACACCTACAACTGTACTGACGTACTGACTATTTTGTTCAGTTTTTGTTTCGGAGACATGCAGAAACAAACTGACATTCTTACAAAAATAAAAAAATATATATACGAAAATACCATAATAACGCATAGTCGTATACATAGTCAAAATTCTCAACTCTACTCAATCATGAATGAAAACTAAATTACCCTATAATATTAATTATTCCTTAATAATACGTCCTGAGAGTAACAAATATCTATCAAACTATGAGATTGATCGGCTATGAGTTGATTAATTACACGCTAATTTCAACCGCGGTGGTTAGTTTTGCGGTATTGAATGTATGCAAAATACTTTAAACCGAATAGAAACTAATGATATCATAGAGAAATAAATGATGGTCATTCAAATTGCACTACTGTTATAAATGTGAATGTTTGTATTATTGGGTATTTTTGTGAAGTGAAACTTCTTTAGAATCGTTGTGATTTCAAACTCGATGAAACGAAAAAATAAGTATATAGTACCAGGCGCTCAGAGACGGGGAAGAGTAAGCCTTAATTTAAATTCAAGTTTTACTTCTCATATATATATATATATATATATATATATATAATTGTTGGGACATTATTACACACAGTGCCATCTAGTTCCGTAGTAAGCTACGAAGGAAGCTTGTGTTACGGATACCAGGTAGCTGTTATACTACATATATAAGTTTAAATACATACATATATTATAAATATAAACACCCATGACTGGAGTACAAACATCCGAGTTTAAAAAATGAATGCCCTCAGCGGGACTCGAACCTGCGAACGCTGGCTCAATGAGAGATTCTAGAACCAAAAGTAACTTCTATTTTATTTCTAAGTACAGAAAGACATTGATCGCCTTAACATTAGATCAGATTTCACATTCAATGCCCCTTACAATATACGGAGACAAAGTGGTGATCTTGATGCGAAAAATATACCGACGTTAAAGAAATCGTGCCAGTTCCTAGTGTCAATGTACACATTAACTGATTGATGGAGTGTACATCCATTCTCCAGCTTACAACGTTTCATACTTATAATATAGATTCAGTGATAATAGATAAAAATAAAACAATTTTAAAAACATTTTAGTAACAAATTTTTATTGTGATAAAATTATACGTTTAGTTTCATTTAAAGTTTATTGCATGCAAAGAAAATGTTAGGTCTTAATTACTTTTTGTAATTACTTATAGTTATAAGACCTCCTTCAATTTTTTATCTATTTTTCTATCCACACTGAACTCCTGGTTGAATAGACAGATAGTTAACTATCACACTACATAGTATAAAACAAAGTCGTTTCCCGTTGTCTTTCTGTCCTTATGTACGCTTAGATCTTAAAATCTACGAAACGGATTTTAATGCGGTTGTTTTTAATAGATAGAGTGATTCAAGAGGAAGGTTTATATGTATAACTAGCGGAACCCGCGGCTACGCTCGCGCTAAACCTAGTGACGAACTCGAGCGAAGCGAGGGTGAGTTTCGTTCGGGTTCAGGTGAGTCGCTAGTGTAAAATAATGTCATTTTTGTACGTGAAAAGCTTTCCTTTATATACCGGAGAAAGAGATTATAATGACATCATCCAAATTTTTTTGTATTCTTTAAACCATCGCGTTAAAATGTTATACGTAAATAACGTTAGAAAACGAAAATCTACATATAAATTGTATAAAATTCGAACCGAGTTCTTCGAACTATTAATTTGAAACTCGTTCTCATTTTCGAATATCATTACGTCTCATCCTAAGGATTATTCGCTACGATCGTCTCAAGTTTAACTTCTAATATGAATATCTTATTCAGCTTTGCTAATCGATACCTAAAGTAGTCGATATTAATCGTATATTAAATTATCGATACAGAGTTTATATCGTAGATACAGAGTAGATATCGAATTTGTATTTTGAATTTTTGTATGTCGGTCTGACTGTCTGTGACCGTATCACGAGAAAACCACAGAAGAGATTTTGAAAAAAGTAAGATTACATATTTTTACTGAAATCTACACTAACCGTTAAAACGTATTGAAGTGGACATATTAAAATAAACTAATGTGATTAAAATTTTAGTATACTGGTAAATATAGAATATTTCTAATCTGAAGTCGTATAGCGCTTTATGTGCCTTTGAAAAGTTGAAAACTTTCTATTCACTGCACTTTAATTTATTAATATAAGTAAATTGAAATAAGGCTAGTACATACATTTTAAGAGAAAATATTTCTTGAATGTTTCTTGAATGAATGTTTAAGTAAATAACTTATACTTTTAAAAACATTTCAGTTAGAAATCATCAAATTTGATCCGTTTGAGAATTATACGTGAAAGCAATTTTAGAGTCCAAAAAAATTTTTGTTATTCTTTTTGGACTATCTTATATAAATAAAACTACTGTTATAGAAGAATGGTAGTGAGTAGATTTAAAACTCCTCCAAGTTATTGCTATGCATTTTTCTTATTAGATTAAAAAAAATACATTAGTATATAGTTATATAAATAGTAAAATAAAATAAATTAACATCTTTAAGAAATCTAGTATTTTTACATCACATAAGTAAATACACGCCAACATATTCATTATACAAAGATTCCTGTAATTTATTAGAGGATATATCTAATATTTTCACTAAATCATTAAATAGATCTAAGTAGGTATTATGTACTGTATACTTCAAAGCTTCCGACAAAGTTTTTATCTCACAAATCTTTTAAGCCACCTGGAAAATGGTTTTGTTTATCTCGCCACACTACAGTTTCAACTTTGGTTAGTTTCTGATCAGGTAAAATTAATTCAAAACGAACTAAAAAGTATACAAAATTCGAGTACTCTAATTCGAGTTTCGCTGTGGGCATTAATTTTTGGATTGAGCACGAATGTTTGTACTCCAGTCATGGGTGTTTATATTTATAATTTGTATGTATTAAACATGAACGAATTAGCCACTGGAACCAACATAAAATACAAATGCATGAAACATCGTTCAACCAATTGAAGCATACGCAGACAAAGATTTTAATTCATTATTATACAAACAGATATAAAATACATAAACATTCATTCTACTTCTAGTGCTTAAACATAGTCGATAAAATACATATATCGATTTATAATATATTTATTTATAAAATATTGTTATTATCATGGAACTAGATGGTGCTGTGTATTGACATTAAACACACAACTACGCTACCTAGCATTAAATCGTTGAGACAGAGAGCCGGACATAGGCTACTTGTTATCCCTAAAATATTGAGAGGCTCAAGCGAAGCGAAGAAGGATCGTTAATTCGTTATATTTATCGGTCTCTCTTATGAGAAGCGAGTATGATATATAAAATAAATCGAACATCGTAAAATGATTTGTATTTTTCTATATAAAAAGCTCTTGAAAAGCTGATTACAAGAAAAACCTAAGAATTCTCATCAACTTTAACTTATGATTTAGTTTCTTAGCTTTAGCTAAGCTTTATTCTATTTACATAATACTTTAGTTATTCTTAACCTTGAAATGAAAATACTTCAAAGAAATTGCTAGAAACGCTTTTAGAAACAGCAGAATGTCAAATAAAACCTTCTAACTATATATGAATGAATGAATAGAATATATAAATATATATATTTATGTACAATGCACGTAAGTAAATAATTTAATTTGATTGAAGAGAAGTTTTCCTAGACTTTTTAGTGCAATTTTAATTATAGGTAATTAATTACGACAGTTGTAAAAGTAGGTATATAATACTTTTTTAGATATGCGCGTGATAGAAAGATGGAAATAATAGAGATGATAAAAGCTTCAAACTACCCTCTTTTACTTTAATATTAAAAAGGAACTACATTTATTGCTACTTTATTACTTTATATATTATTAGGTTAATCAAGAAATTTAGGATTAGGTAATAAAACAAAGGAAATTGAAATAATTAGTTTATATTTACTACCAGTTCGGAAAGAATAAGCCTCTGACCCGAGAAGAACCGGTGAAAGAAACTCGGCGGGACAATTTTACCATTATCATATCGTTTATTATATATTAACACAATTAACATAATTAATACAGTCACAAAATAGTTAGGATATAACTTAATAACTTCAATATAATGTATTATAACAAAGAAATCTATATAACATGGAACTATATAGCAATAATTGAAATTCAAATAAATACACTATACATATTACTTAACTTAGTCCTGCTCAGCCGCCGTCCAGAGAGAAAGTGAGTAGCCATAACTAGCAAGGGGGTATTTATAACATCGTATCGTTGTTGTTGTTGTTTTTAAAATTTATCCCCAATAGGGAATGGCAAATGATTTTAGTCCATACAGCCTTATAACATAGTATCGGTTCGTAATGTCAAATCTTAAATTCTTACTTAGATTATAAATCTGAATGAAGTGTTGCCACTAATAAAATTTATTTAAAAGTATAAATTAATTTTATACAATAATTAAATGAGATTTATACAAAAATATATATAGCGAAATTAATAATTATCTATTACGGCCATACTGACAGTACTTCGTCCACGAAGTACTACTACGATATATATACTCCTACTGCACATATCATTGTCGTGTATAATTAACACAATTAAAAAACACTAAGCTTAAATATACAATCTAGAGTTATAATTATACAGAGCAATACATTTCGTACACATAAAGGTAATAATACTATATAATATCAAAAACAAAAAAACAATGTTCTCATGTACAGCAATAATCAATATTGTATTTGTAATAGAACATGAATTATCCTTATTGACATAATATAAACACATATGTTTTACACATTATATCGCAACTACTTGCATAGACATAAGTCTCATTTAACCGCTGCTTACTACAGCGAGCACTTGCCAACTACATAGACATACCAATCACATTCAACTGCTGCCTGTGAGATAATTGGTACCAAATAGAAGGCCGACCAGCGAAGGTGCCGATAACTAAAATATACCCGAGCACTTGCCAACTACATAGACATACCAGTCACATTCACCCGCTGCCTGTGAGATGATTGGTACCAAATGGTAGGCCGACCAGCGGAGGTGCCAATAACTAATTACTGAATATAATACCTTTTATTACATCATCATCATATTTCCAAATAGAATTTTCAAAAGAAATATTTTCATCTATCCATTTCACATACTTGCGACAGTTATTATATACCTTAAATTATCTGGAGCTACCCTTCAGAGCACAGCGATCATTGTTAATAGTCCGAAAGATCTTGACTAACGAAAACTACATTAACTTCATTATCCTTTATGTATTTTCCTAAATGTTTCCTTTAACTATGTCAAAATGTGGCTTACATTTTTACTTAAAGACTTGACTTTAAAATGTTGGAACATTATTTTATTATGATTAATTAATGCTTTATCTTCCATAATTCGTTCGGTTATTCTGACTTATTTCAAATAGTAGATTAATAAATGTGGACACAACGGCAACATTACTAAGTACTTCTACGAGTAGGTGTGTCGTAACAAGAAAGTGTGAAAGAAATAAGTATATGTCTAAAGTGTTGAAATTGACCAACTGTAGGAAGGGGTGAGAATATGGCCTGATGCCCCTCGGAGGGAGGGAGGCCCGTGCCCAACAGTGAGACATTAAAAGGGCTGAAGTAAGAAGTAAGAGGGAAAAATATATAAATAGGTATATAAATACAAAAGGATTATATAAAAACTATAAATATTATATAATGGTAGTTTTATGTTCAACTTAAAATTGTATAAAGCAAAAATGTATCCGACACCAGTAAAAATTGAAGAGGGTGTACCGACTAGCGAATTTTTTTTAATTACATATCAACTCTAAAGCATTTATGGTTTCAAGAGGTTCAGAACAAATAACAAGGGTTTTTTTAATGTAGAATTACTTTTGTGTTAACTTAAGTTAATACAAGCATTACGTGAAGTAAAATCATAGGGACCCCTAATTTGTCGAACTTGGTTGATATTACATATTAAGCACAGACAATAGCAAAGCTTTAGATTTACCTACTATATGCCTAACGCCGCTGCGAAATAAGAGTCTACCCAAATACTCAATATAATCTTTAAGGAAGATACATTTCAAATAAAACTATTTCGGATTTCGTCGCGGATTTGCCTTGCAGCAATCATGGTCACGGAAGAGACTTTTAAGGTATTTTACATCTCAGGTGTTTATATACTTGTTACAGACAGTGCCTACCAGCAATTTACAAGCTATGCAAAATTGCACATAAGTACCTACCTTATAAAATTATGTATATATATATTATTGTATTTCAATTCTGAACATCTTAAATTTAAAAGGAGTAAACCAATTTTCATAGAGCTTTGGGCCCTGTATATTTAAAGTGTTATAGAATATAAAGTTTTTATGCTTAGGTTGAAATTTATTACTAATTAAATCTATGTAAAGTATTAGAAATTATAGAAACGCCAACTATAAATAAAATATTTTACTATACATATTTAAATGTTTTATGTGAGTAAATTTTAGGATTTTAACTTTTACGATTTAAACCGAGTATCGAAGTAAATAAACATGTATTATAAAAGGGTTTTCATAATTTTACTATTAGTACATATATTATGTTGTCTATCAGGTGTCTTGACACGACAAAAATGAAGAAATATAAATGTTCAGACAATAGGTATAATTTAAATTGGTACTCATTACTGTCAGTTGATATACTAAATATGTTAAACTAAAACAAAGCCGACTGTTCGAAGCGCAATCCATTGCCTTACGATGGAAAGTATTTATTCATTATCCCAAAAGTATACAATATACTTATTATATTATAGCGGATCTTTTATATTATATAAATACTGCATATTGATGTTTAGTCGTCAATAAGGCAAATACAGAAAAAGAGTAGTGCCCAATATCTTACAACTTGCACTTTGATGCCATAATATAATTATAGATAGAACGATGATTTACATTTATCTATAGAGATTAGGAATTCTTTAAAAGATATCTATTATGTCAGGTTATTAAAATATTATCTCAGGAAGATATTCAAATATTTTATATCTAAGAAGGTTTTTATTTGCCATTAAAAATAACTGATTAAAGATTTTCGTTTTAATTTTTAAGGTTATCCAAAAATATAATTGAGCTTAAATTATACAAAAATATACTCTAAACTAAAAGCAATTAATTCGTAAATAAATTGATAATAATTTTTTTTAAGAAAAATTCTCTATATCCTGCATTTATTCATATAGACACTTACATTTTACAAATTATTATAATGTCCGTTTTAAGCAATATCGAAAAATTGAGTTTTTCCTTAACTTGGCCAAAGCAAATAAAGCCAAGATTTTAAAAGATAAAACGGAAAAAATAGCATATATCGTTCGTGTATTCGACTTCTCTTTTTAAAATTGGATTATAATATATTAACTTATTTTTAGCTACTATAATTATTATAATTATCACAATTTTTTTTGTAATATTCATAAAATAATATTATGTAGTGTTGCTATTATTAAAATATGTATATTGTGTTATAAAGTATTTAGAATATAAATTATTTAAGAAATGTAAAACAACAGTGGGCAAACTAAAAATATTATATTAATCAAATCTAACTATGCTCTATTTACATGGGGGTCTATATCTTCATCAAGTTATAACTATTATCAAGTTCTTTTAAATTATAATTATTTTTAAAACATAGAATTAAATTAATGTCAGTCTGAATCTATCATTGATTCGGAACGCTGAGTAGAAGCCAGCAAGAAATAAGTAAATCAAGACAGTATACTATTTTGACTTCATTTAGCACCAAGTACCTCGCTCGCCTCGCTAGCTGTCGACCGACACTAGCGGGTACACTCAAAGTACATAGTTAAGCTACTTGATCCTATATTTTATCCATTTGGTTACTAAGAAAATGAATAAGGTCTGGGGGGTTTTACATGCCGCTCTGTAGTTTAATACAGTATACACTATTATAATAAATATATTATAATATAAATAAGTTTCCTTTTTGTATAAGGAGGACAAGGCCAGCAAAAGAGAATTTACTTTCAATGGTGATCTTTTACTTAACGAGAACTTAAGCGGCTATTGCAGATTTCATTACTAATTATTAAAAAGTATTTCATAGCTCAATACATAAATGTTTACCTGGTGATGCTATGTTTGCAAAGTTTTTCACTACCAGTAGGTTACTAGGTAAGTACACAATATAATAAAACACTAACTTAGTAAAAACTGTACCCACATGAAATATTCTTTAAAACAATTATTAACGTATGGTGTATCTATATTAAGTACTTTATTTTTTTTTTTATATTTGGGAAACATACAGTGTATTATCACATAGAATTTTTACATACGTATATTACAAAAACACAAACCAGCAAAGTTTCTAGTTATACTATATGTTGCATAAATTAGAGACAAGTAAAACCAAATAAATTGACAAATGGCAAATTAAGATATGATTATAGATTAATTCGACTAAAACAATATTATTGTTATTAATAACTAACCAACTGCAATAGTAAAAATATGTATAAATTTTAACAAAATTAATTCATTTAATAATTTAATAAATTTTAACTATTAAAATATAAAGTTATTTCAATATTTATATTATAATAAATTGATTACATTAGCTACTCAAGCAAAAATTTGTAGGTATTAAAATTCTGGTCAGTTTGTCTTTTATCGTTTAACACAAAAAGTACTGGACCGATTTTGACGAGACTTCCGCCGACAGAAAGTCAATGTTATAAGGAGTAACTTACGCTTTTTTTATTTTATTAGAAAATTATAAAAACCGTTTGATTTATTTTAACTTACGCCGCGCGATGACTTATATACTTACTAGTATATATAAGTTTGATTATAGCAACGTTAAAATTAGAAAAAGACTTACAATGTCTACCGCTTAGCTCTGAAGGTAGTTTCTTAGATTTTTCTTTTGAAATAAATAAAACAGAAATTTAAATCAGTGATAGTTTTATCGTAGTTACTACAAGTAAACGATGTTATGCTAATTAAACATAAGTATTATTCTGTCACACACTAAATCAACTAATTGGAACTTTTCGAAAATAATATATTTACCTATTACATAATATATTTTTTGTATATTCGCAATACAATGTCGTAAACCTAAAAGCTTGTATTTCTAAGCCTAGATTCTCCTATGAACGGTCGTTCGTAGGACCGTTTCCAAGTTACCCGCAGTTATACAGACCCTTCTAGGGCCTTACCTCCTTTGTCTGAGACCGCGGTGCTGCTCCAGCGAATTCCTTTGGACTCCATGTTGCTGCAGCATAACACCGCACCGGGACACTTCTTACATAGCCGGGAGCGGAATATCGATCTGAAAGCATAACATGTATTAGAACGGTGGACACTATCCCACTTCTGATGATAGAAAGATGGAAATAATAGAGATGATAAAAGCTTCAAACTACCCTCTTTTACTTTAATATTAAAAAGGAACTACATTTATTGCTACTTTATTACTTTATATATTATTAGGTTAATCAAGAAATTTAGGATTAGGTAATAAAACAAAGGAAATTGAAATAATTAGTTTATATTTACTACCAGTTCGGAAAGAATAAGCCTCTGACCCGAGAAGAACCGGTGAAAGAAACTCGGCGGGACAATTTTACCATTATCATATCGTTTATTATATATTAACACAATTAACATAATTAATACAGTCACAAAATAGTTAGGATATAACTTAATAACTTCAATATAATGTATTATAACAAAGAAATCTATATAACATGGAACTATATAGCAATAATTGAAATTCAAATAAATACACTATACATATTACTTAACTTAGTCCTGCTCAGCCGCCGTCCAGAGAGAAAGTGAGTAGCCATAACTAGCAAGGGGGTATTTATAACATCGTATCGTTGTTGTTGTTGTTTTTAAAATTTATCCCCAATAGGGAATGGCAAATGATTTTAGTCCATACAGCCTTATAACATAGTATCGGTTCGTAATGTCAAATCTTAAATTCTTACTTAGATTATAAATCTGAATGAAGTGTTGCCACTAATAAAATTTATTTAAAAGTATAAATTAATTTTATACAATAATTAAATGAGATTTATACAAAAATATATATAGCGAAATTAATAATTATCTATTACGCGCTTTTTAATATTAAATATTTAATATTAAACTATAAAAAAGGAAAGTTATAAAAGGAATTTAAGTTTGTTTTAACAGATAATACATAAGTTACTTCGTTACCGGTTTTTGCATTTTTCATAATCAATCGATTATCATTAAAAACTTAGTCTCTCCTACTCATAATTACTGTAAAGCATTCGAAACGTCTTGTATTAAATATGTTTAATATATTCACAAAATTTCATAATTTACGGAAACGTTTAACTAACTAGGGTCATTTTAACGCCTCTAACCAGTAAAGGAAATTCATGATTAGATTTTAATAGAAATCAATTATAGCAACCTTTTTTACTATTCAAATAATTACATATAACTTTATTTCATATATGATGGAATTGAACAAAATCGTATATTATTGTTGAAAATACCTTGTCTCTTATCGTCTCTCTTAACTCTTCTTATATCTTCTTTCTTACATAATTTTTCAACGTTATTACCACTTGCCTGGCGTTGAAATAAAACTTTGTGAAAAACCAGCATATCTGAGAGAACTTAGTTTCCCAAGATTATGTTAACTAAACGCTACTACACTACACTTGGTCAGTTTGGTTATAGATTTTCCTTATATTCATGTGAGTTTATACAGACAAATTGGGGACATCTCAAAAGAGCTGAATAATAACAACCGAAACAATTTTAAATGTAATATATAATACCCAGTATAAAAGAAACTATATTTTCGAATTTTGTCGTGGATTTGTTTGGATTTTTCAAATGCTTTAAACGTCGGGAACCAAAAATCAAAATAAATCCGTAACAATATCTGAAAAGATAGTTCCATTAAACCTAAGTAAGTATTATAATATATATAATGTACTACGAAATTAGAAATGTTATTTTTTGTCACTCATCGAGCTGATTTAATTAATATAAAATAAAGCATGTCCATAAAAGTTTTATTTATAAATTTAATATTTCAACATTTAAGGTGATTTTGGGATGATTTTCCTTTCAACAGTAATATCCTTACAAAATTAAGCTTCAAAACTTAGTTAAGATCTGCCAACGTGCCTAATAAAGAGAGTTTTACTCACTAATTCTTTTAAATTTGCCCTCGTTCAAATAAAACTGCCTTTTTCCTTAAACTTTTTATTTTACTTTCATTATACCGAAAGTTCAAAAAGTTAGAGCATCACAGTTATCATTGATCAAACCGCCATTGTTTGCAACTTAGAACAAAGATTAAGAAGATATTATATTTCTTTTAATATATAGAAAATATTAGTTTTAGGTATTATTACCGTTAGGTATACATTGAATTAAAATAGTTATAGTAGCAATTTTGCTCTTATTTATTTCTATAAAAAAATGACGCGTTCTAATTACTATAAAAAATGAAATTGGTGGTAGAAGGTTGAAAATTTAGAGTTGTAAGTTTTTTTTTTGATGGCAAATAATAAAAAAATAATAATCTGGAGAAGAAACCTAGGAAAATGAAAAATAGTCTACAACCTATTCTCCATACCAAATATACATTAAATAAATCATAAAAATCAGTCAAGCTGTTTCGGAGGAGGTCGATAACAAACACTGTGACACGAGAATTATATTAGATGTTATGATTAAATAATCCAATATCTACACTCATATTATATAGCTAAAGAGTTTGTATGTTTGTTTGGTTGAACGTGCTAATCTCAGGAACGACCGGTCCGAATTGAAAATTTTTTTGGGTTGGATAGTCCGTTTACGGAACGGCAGGTATTTGGTATCCAGCCTTTAGAGCGCGCGCGAAGATGCGGGAAAGAGTAATATATATGTATTTTATATTATATATAGTAGATAATAAAAAATATATTGGATGTATTTAATCATATTCTTCAATGCCGCTTCTACTTTAATTTTTATTTCATTCAATGGTATCGTTTAACGCGTAGTCGTTTCTTCTCTCAATTTAAAGTTTTCCGTCGCTTTTGAATAAATTGACCACGCAATTGTTACAGGCGTCACAGTTACATTTAAGATTTTAGCGATAATTTACTTGAAAACTCTTCCATCTGATTATTAATGCTTTAATGTTATACATATTAATAAATATGTAGGGACATTATTATAATATTATAAATTTAAATCAGGACTGGAATACAAACATTCGTGCTCTACAAATGAATGCCCCCAGCGGGACTCGAACCCGTGACCGCTGACACAGCAATTATAAACTAGATAATAAAATTAAAAATCAAATTAAATTCGCAAAACATTCAAAAAGAATCAATGCAAACTTTTTATTTCACTCATAGATAAAATAGTTGCCATGTCTACCCTTTTCTCGTATAAATCAGTGTGCAAAGTATTGCTAACCAAATATTTAAAACTATATCAATATATCTGTGGTAAAATGAATTATTTTTAAATGTTCCAGTATTGAAAATATAAATTTTATTTTCGTGAATTCAACTTTATTTCATTATTATTGATAGTAATTACGTGTGTACAAATTAACAATGATTTATCTGGTTTAAAGAGCTTAAAGAGTTAACTTTAAATTTCAGAAAATTATTTTTCAAATACCAAAATCTTAAAACAAATAGGTTTTGGAATAACAAGAAAATCTCGATTTTTCGACGTCCCACTTTTGGAAACTTGGCCTAAATACGACGGAGATTAGGTCGTAGTCCACCATGCTTGTACATAAGGGTTAAGGGTCTTTACCTTAAAAAAATAGTTGTGCCTCTCAAGACTTAAACGTTTACTCGCTATCTTTTTCCTTTCCATATAAGTAAATAGTAATTATGTTTAAAACAATTCGCATATAAGAATATCTAGAGTGCTAGACCCGGGATTAGAACCCGGTTCAATTAGTTTTCAATACCAATATGTTGTTCACACAACTTAAACTACTAATTCCTTACTTTATCGACATAGTACCTATCTAGTTCCATGGTAAGGTACGAGCCTTGTGTTATGGATACTAGATGGTTGATATACTACACATATATAAGTTTAAATACATACATATTATAAATATAAACATCCATGACTGGAGAACAAACATTCGTGCTCAACAAATGTATGCCCCCAGCGGGACTCGAACCCGCGACCGCTGGCGCAGCTAATAGGGTGACTACAAACTGCGCCACGCGTGTCGTATTGTATTGAAACTTGATGCAGAAAAATATACTGGAATGAAATAGATTTTAAGATATTATGAGGGATTCGTGCGATGCTTAAAATGGCCACACATATTCCTTTGTCGTAGACAAAATGGCTTCCACAATTGCTATTTCTAATAGAAAACTATGTGAAATTGACAAATCTGAACATCGTGTGATCAGAATAATATATTATTCTTGTCGTTTTTTGAACAACGTTAAAATAAACTATACATTCCGTCTATTTCATTACATTACTTTGTTTAATGGTAAATTATTTAAAAATCAAAAATTTTGTATAAAATACTATTAATTTATCAAAATATCTACACGTTTGGTGCAGTTTGTAGTGACCCTACTTTCTTGCGCCAGCGGTCGCGGGTTCGAGTCCCGCTGGGGGCATTCATTGGTTAAACTCAGATGATTGTGCTCTAGTCATGGGTGTTTCTATTTATAATATGTATGTATTTAAACTTATATATGTAGTATATCAACAATCTGGTATCCGTAACACAAGCTTCCTTCGTAGCTTACCACGGAACTAGATGGCGCTGTGTGTAATAATGTCCCAACATATTTATCTATCTCTCTCTCTCTCTCTTTTTCTCTAAATTGCCAATTTTCTATATATATTATAGAAAATCAATTAATCTAATGGAAGTTGATGAACGAAATAAGTCTACATTATTTGCTTTTTGATATAACTCGAACTATTCGGATTTACGAATCAACGAAATAGCTTATCAGCGAAATTACTAGCGTTCGAGTTGCAAATGTCCTTTAGAAACGTCATATTACATGTATTTAGCCCCAGATAAACTGTTAAACGACTGTAAATGAAGGCAAATACGTTAGTACTTCGAATATTGTTAATGAAAATTAGGTGGAAATTGTAGATCAGCCGATACATTATGGCTGATGCGATGCTTCGAATGTTAATAGATTTGATTTGTGGTAATAACGATTTCAATTGAATATGATTGATGAGAAATTGAATTAATTTGATATGTACAATTTGTTTTCAATAAAACTGTGTGTTGTCATGTCACTTTTAGTGATACAAATTTTATTTTAGACTACTTTTTGTATGTATTTAGTCATTTTAATGTCCCACTGCTGGGCATGGGTCTTATTCATTTTAAGGAGAAAAATATCAATAATAATAATAGCCTTTATGTTTCTTCATGCCTATACATTTGTCTATCTTTGTGCTAAATTTCATCTAATTTGGTCCAGCCGCCTGCGTGAGAGTGTAAGAAACATACAAAGACACACAAGCTGTCGCTTTTACAATATCAAATTCGTTAAATATTATAAAAAGCACATTATGCTTTGTTACGAGTTATATGACCACCGGAAGTTGTACCAAAATAAACAAATAAACCTCACATAAATCTTTCAACAAAGAATATGAAAACCGAGCTTTAAGCATAGATACTGTATGCAGTCGTGGATATTTCAGGAAACACCTAATGAAATATGACTTCTTAATAAAAAATGCTATTCTTTCTGATGATATTATTTTATTTAGGTAAATAAATAAATATGTTGAGCCATTATTACAACAGCACCATCTAGATCCGTGGTAAACTACGAAGCTTGGGTTACGGATACCAGATAGTTGATACATATATAATTTTTAAATACATACATATTATAAATATAAATACCCATGACTAGTGTACAAACATTCGTACTTAACAAATGAATGCTCCCAGCGGGACTCGAATCCGCGACCGTGTGACCAAACGTGTCATACCTTTAATTGCCATAAAACTTTTAGAACTAAAGTATAAGCAAATTCTTAAGTAAAATGTACTATAAACATCTTATAAGCAATACAATGAAAATTCATCATTCGATTTCTGTATACTTGCGAAAACATATATCATTTTAACTATTTCCTAAGCTCATATTTATTTCTTTCAATACAAATATATATTTAACTTAGTTAAAAGAGTGTCACTACATAGTAGTGTCCGACCGAATATTCGGTTTCGGTTTCGGTTTCGGTCGAGTTTCGGCAAAAAAACGAGTTTCGGTTATGTTTCGGTTTCGGCAGCAAACCTGCCGAAACTACGACCGAAACCGAAACTGCATTCGGGAGTTTCCGCGCTGTGCTCGGGTGTGTTCGGCGCGGTAAATAACATCCAAGCGACGATGATATTTGGCCGCGTTCACGTTGTGAGTTTTCGTGTGATATGTTTTGAATTCGGTAAGTTTTATCATGTGATATAATATAAGAGTACCTCGAAAAGTAATTTAATATTACAAAGGAGTATAATATTAGTACTAGATTATAGTAGAATCAAGTTTACCATAAAAAATTAAAAATCTAAACATTTTGTGGTTAATTTAACTCTTTCGCTAATGCTATATGTAAACAAACATTAGTTAGGTACATGGTATTTAGTATTTACTATAGTGCATTAGTGGTGATAATATTAATTTAGGGATATTGGGATTTAGAGTTTCGCGTTCAATTTAATAATTATTAAGTAGGTACCAATATAATAATTGTTCTTTTTTTTACAAATTAACACTTATAATTAAACGAGTAGATACCTACCTGGTTATCCGTATAAAATTAACACTTATATTTATTTTACTAATTAAAACTGACTGATTATAATACATTTTCTTCATTTTTCTCTGAAAACATGATCCTTATAAGAAAGTTTCGGTTTCGATTTTGGTTTCGGCCGAAACTGAGACCGTTGCCGAAATTCGGTTTCGGTTTCGGTTTCGGTCGTAAAAACCAGTTTCGGTCGGACACTACTACATAGTATAAAACAAAGTCCCTGTCTGTATGTCCCCTTGTAGCTTAATGCTTAGATCTTTAAAACTACGCAACTTATTTGAAGCAGCTTTTATTAATAGATATGGTGATTCAAGAGAAAAGTGTATAACTAGCGGAACCCGCGGCTACACTCGCACTTAATCTAGGGATGAACACGAGCGAAGCAAGGGTAATTTGCTAGTATATTATTTATTTAAAAAAAGACCCAAAGCAAGGGTGTACACACTGGATTTGAAGTTCCCATAGAATAAAATGAGGGTCAACACCTCAAGGGTTTTCGTGTGACATGGGTCTCATCCCTGTTGAAAGTGGGTCCCCGATAGTCCTTTGTTTAAGAAATCCACTAAAATAAGTTAAAAGCAAAGAAAACGGAATTTTAGAAAAATCTAAATAAAGTTGAAGGTAAGCTACGATTTCCATGAAATGTATCTATTTTATTTTATTACCATATTTTCTATTTTTTTTTTAAATAGACTCTTATAATAATTTTCGCTTTTATATTTATAATATACGGATAAATCTAGAAGAAACTTAAAAAATCTTTGTGCAGTTTCTTCTGTGGCTCGGCTTGTGTTACAGATACCTGATAGTTGATACAGTACACACTACATATTATAAATATAAACACCCATGAAGAATTGAACCTTCACGGGAGTTGAACCCGCGACCGCCGCAAGCACAACAAGTAACCTTTCAAAGTTATGTATGTATGTATTAAAAATTGAGTTCATATTTATTACTAAAATATTTCAAACTATCAAATGTCATGTTCAGTTTTAATTGAATCTGTCGAATATTAGCAGTGGAATTTTCCGAATAACTTTTCTATTTCATTTAATTGAATATCTTTGTACACTTAGAAATAAAAGAGGGATTACAGCTGTAGGGTTTCTCATTTTAAGTCATTCTAATAAGATTATTTGTAATAGTTTTATAATCTGGCACAGTTCTCATTACAAGTACATTAATATTATAATTTATATACTAACTTCAGTTTATGGTTTTACCTACGTTTTATTTATTTATTTTTTTTAATAGAATTATATTTTTTACTGCCAGCGGATCTCAATAACCTATACATCAGTATTGCTAATTAGAAATATAGAAATAGAAATATGTTGGAACATAATTACACACAACGCCATCTAGTTTCGTGGTAAGCTACGAAGCTTGTGTTACGGATACGAGATAGTTTATATACTACATATATAAGTTTAAATAGTTACATATTATAAATATAAACACACATGACTAGAGTACAGACATTCGAGTCTAACAAATGAATGCCCCCAGCGGGACTCGAACCCGCGACTACAAATTGCACCAAACGTGTCATCTATAATGTTTATAGTGTAAGAAAAATATCAAACAATTTCACATTTTTCTTATATTTCATATTATTTTCATACATTCACATAAAAGGCAAAAACAAAACCGATTTTTAATCTTCTATAATAATTATTATAACATTATAATAATATATAAATAAATATTATAATAATTTTTACTAAACGAAGTAGTAACTAGTTAATCTTTGGATTAACACGAGGTGAATGATTTGATTTAAGTCACTAGAACCTGCTGGATGGGGATGGTACAAGACTGGTTGTCGTAGAATTCCGTGAAAAAAGGCCTATGCCCAGCAGTGGACTTATTCGGGCTGAGACTTTAACTCAGTAATGCCTGTATCTGTATATCTTTACATCTATACATATAAATAAAATTGAGTGTCTGTTTTTAATTTTAAATAACAGCTTTTCACTAAATGTATATAAAAGTATATACGATACTAGCACTAGAAACAAATTTTTAAAAATTTTGTTTGTCTGTCTGTTTGTTCCAAGTAATCTCTGAAACGGACCCCGGAGACCCATTTTGACGGGACTTTCACTCGCTGCAAATGTTCTAAGGCGTAACTTAGGCTACTATTTAACTTATTTCAAAAAAGAAGGAGGTAGAAATTTTATTTATATCAACTAGCTGACACTATAATATAAATGCTAAAACTAATATAAAAGTAGTCCTAATAAATTGAATCATGAATGGGACATGTACATATATTATTACTACAGAAATCCGGTACATCAAATCGTTTCTCGTCAGTTAGTAATAGTTGATAATGTACATAGAAATGCTATACGGTTAACTAGTTCGTATATAATATGGTAAATTAGTCTCCAGCGGCGCTGATTTGTATTTGTTCGAGCCTATCGGAGAAATTACTGAACCGATTTTCTTACTGTTTTCATCAATAAGAGAGAGACTATTTATATAGGCCAATAATTTATGAATAATTAGTAAAACTGGTATGAAATGGATAATAATAAAACATTAAAGGTACATATTATGGGTCAGTCGTAAACTATATTAGTTAGGAGAAGTCGCGAAGCAAACAAGCAAATATTTAAAATATTGTAACATAAAATTTACCTATGGAATATTTGGTACATTTACATTTGACACTATTTACTTCTTACTTTTTTATATTAAAAAAAATAATTACTCGACTCGCCTTCGCTTAGTATAGGTTCGCTTCCTAGTTACTAACGGTTAGATTTGTGCCCAAATGGCACGCCTAAAAGCCACAGAATAAAGAACATGAACATGTACTAACGGTTAGTATAGATTTTTAAGAATAGCGATATTTTCCCTGCAATAAAAAGTATGATATACGTTAACCCGGATAACCAGCTACCATCATACAAAGTTTCATCAAAATCTTTCCAGTGATTTTTTCCCGATACAATCACAAAGAGACAAAAATTGTAAAAACTATAAATTAGGTTTTTGTGTCGATAATAGATTTTTCAAAAAATGTTACACAGATTTTACGAACTTAGAATTTTATTATAGGTATGTATAGTAAATAATATACGAGTTTGAAAAAGTTAGGGACTATATATGACTATGTATTTAGTTATTGAAGATTCCAAATACGTGAGTTGAATATAACTCATTCAGTTTGTTCAGAAGAACGAAACTTAGATCATAAAAAATAATAAATTCAGTTTTAAATTGCTTATAATATTGTAAATCTTATCAGATCATCAAAGGAAAGTAACCTCTCCAGTGTCACATAAATAGATGGGTGTCCGATTATTGGCATAATAAATGACCCTTTCAATACTTCAAAGATCATTAAGCATTTGACGTCGGTTCATTTCGATAGATGTCTATTAGCGATATCATATCTTTGACATTTACTGTCGAATAAAACGTTAGGTTTAGTTTCAATACATAATTGCTTGATTGTTTAAATAGATATTTAATTTTATAATTATAATAATCACTACATAGTATAAAATAAAGTCGCCTCGCTGTCTGTCTGTCCCTATGCTTAGATCTTTAAAACTACGCAACGGATTTTAATGTAGTACAGAACGCTCAGCTTGTGGGATAGTGTTTATCGCTATTATTATCGAATATCGTAACAGCACGATTTTTCTTAAGAATATTAAAAGGTATTAACTAAAGTTAAGCCAATGATCAATATTTGACCCTAATTTTTATTATTTATACATAATGACGTAATAAAACTCTAACTATTTACAATCTGTTAATTGGATATTTTTTGTGAATTCTAATATAACGTTCATACAGTGGCCGAAATTATAGTTTTTAGAGTTTTCGTCTGTATCTCTGTTTGTATGTGAACATATTATATGAGGATAGATTTTGAAGCAAAATCGTGATTTGTCGATATATAATTAGTTACGACTATTGCCAAACAAAGAAAATCGGTTGACAACAGAGGAGAAAAATTCATGTACTGCTTTGTCTTGGCCTATTTATCTATACTAATATTATAAAGAGGAAAGATTTGTATGTAAGTATGTTTGTAACGAATTGGCTCAAAAAGTACTGGACTGATTTTGAAAATTCTTTCACCATTTGAATGCTACATTATCACTGATTAATATAGGCTATTTTAATTGCAAGAAAAAATAAGGATCCCAACTAAAACTATAATAACAGGAGGGGAGGATGCACGCCTCACATAATATATGAAATATGTAGCCGTGCGGCTCAGGAGTATATTAAAGCTGAAGTAATTTTGGAGAATTTTCAACCCAGCGAGTGATCGAATGAAGTTTAGTAGCGATTAAAAAAACGCGGGCGAAGCCACGCGTATTCCTAGTATATAGATAATGATTGAATTACTAAATGTATTGTAGATAAGCGCGTCTCTTAACGTGTGGTCTTTAGCTTTATTGATCTTCTTGAGGAAAAATGTGAGTCTTCTTAAGGGTTTCCATTTTTAAAACATACATATTATTATAATATTTATCAGTTCCAACAAAAAATACACAAATATCAGAACGAATGCGACAAATTTTTTAACCTAAATTTATATATTTCTAAGATTATTGTTATCTTATTCAAAATAAAATAATTAATTCAAAAATGTATTTTTTTGCAATAAAATGTTCTTCAGCGAATGATATTGAAATACCTAAGTTTAATAACAGTTTTTTATAATAATTAATTTTAATTATTTATCAACAATGTATATAAGCTTGGTTGTTCATAAATTTATAATTTATGTTACTGTATTAAAATATTTAGAATACGAGATTATAATTAAAAAAAAGGACAATAGTAACAATTTCGCTCAAAAAGCTTTATATTGCAATTTAAAAAAAAATATAATTCTATTATAGTAACCTTATATTATAAAAAATATTGTTCAATTCACTTGCATTATTACAATCAATAATAATAGTGGAATAAAAGTAAATAAGTAAATTTTATATAATTAAAATCTTAATATATACGTCGAATTTAATAAATAACAAAATCCACAAAATACTTACAATAAAAGTTCCAATAATTAACACTTACACTGAACACTTTGTTTTAACACTTCATGAACACTTTCACTTCGCGTAACTATTGTCCGAGTATGTTCAAAGCGCGCTACGTGGTGCTACGGGCGTAGATCTGCTACGACTGAGCGCGGCCGTTGTGTCGCCCTCTAACGGATCGTTTAACGAGATCTTTAGACTACGTTCATACTTTATGTTATTTAAATAGAATATTTTGACTAACATTAACGACATTTATTTAATTAACGAAATAATGGTTTACAAAAAATTAATGCAGGCATAATATTTTGTTATATAATGATGATGTCTAAATTAATACTTACTTATAAAAAAATATAATTATTAAAATATACTAATCATGTCAAAATGGTATTTAAAATCAAACATTAGACCGACCGTCTATTATTTGATTGGATTATACCAAATATTTTTATTTTTTTATTTTACTTTGCTCGGTAGCGGCTAAATTTACTTTGCTAGGTACTGTCCGATTGTTCTGCCTAAACTCAGACTATTTTTGATAGTACTTTCACTTGCATATACCCGATATTATAAGAAGTATTATAGAGAATTATTTTATTATTTTTTTCTTTTATTTTAACCAAAGTATTAGAGTTCTGCGCGAAAAATTTAAAATCCTTGAAATTATAAACAAAAAACAGCAAAGTGAAGCGAGGGTATGCTAGTAGTATATAAATTACCACAATATATTATATTGTACATAAACTAATACTATATAACCTAGAATTCAACAAGCCACAATGCAGAGAGCCTTACTATACGCAGTGTAAATTTCTTTTAACACCACCAAGGGAATATAATGTCAGCTTATTAGCATTCAAGGAAGCACTCTTTTTCTCTTTGAAAAATATTTTGGTACAAATTTGTAGTTCAAGAAATACCGATATCTATACAGATAAATAAAATTTAAGTGTCTGTTTCTAACATAAACGTAACAGCTTTTAAAAAAGTACGTTATTATATTATAAGGTACTACGAGTTTTGACATTTTTGTTCGTCTGTTTGTTCCAGTTAATCTCTGAAATGGCTGAACACATTTTGACGATAGTTTTCTGGCAGATAGCGGATGTAATAAGCAGTAACTTATAATACTCGCGCATATAGAACTAGGTAAGCAAATTGCAGATGAATAAGATATTTAAAAAAATCAATAGTTTGTAGATTCTTTGATATCATATCAGTTTCTACATTGTTTGTGTTTATTACATTGCTCGCCCTCTGAAGGTCGTAGCGTACTATTAGAGAACCATCATTATATTAATCATCAAAATCTAATAATTTACGAGAATGTTCTTTTTTTATCTTATATAATATTTATGTCTATAGAAAAATCTCTTTTTTTATTTGAAAATCATCGCAGAGATATTCAAAACCCATCATAGTTTCATCAAATCAATCAAAATAATGGTTTAAGAACAATAGATTTTCATTTTTATTTTTATATATAATATCTCCGTTAATATACAGATAGTATAGGATACACGAAACAAATACTAACATTATTAAACTTTCAAGTCGTGTCGCTTGAAATGGTGGCAAGAACGCCAGCTGCATTCACGCGCTGAATCTCAACGTTGAGCTTTTTGAAGAAAAACCACCCAACTCCTTATCAACTTTGAAAGCGATAAGGTGCCATATCTTGTGGAACTTATAATATAATGTCATACAAAACAATCTACTTGTACGTTATTTGCTATATTTAAATAAAGTAGTACCTACTAAGGAGGTCAAACATGTATTTATTTCAGCCTTTTTTAACGTTCCACTGCTAGGCACGGGTCTCCTTTCATAAGAGGGGGATCAGGCCATAGTCCACCACGCTGGCTAAGTATGGGTTGACGGACTTCACTTGTCTTTGAAAACTTGCTAGGCTATCTCAGACATAAGACCGCTTTCACCGTTAGAAAAGAGGTAATCGTGTTAAAATTATTCGAACATAAAAATATAAGAGAGTGCGAGACCCGGATTTGAACCTGCATCAGTCGGTCATCCAAGTGAGCGCGTTACCACTGGGCGACTACTGCCTTCGTAAATATTTTACTTAGTTACTAACACAGTTGTGCTGTTTGATCTGTTCCTGTCTTAACTTAACCAAGGTAAAAATATTGTCGATATATTTCTAGATTAAATCTTCGAACAGTAAAGAATTATTAGACCTATTCCAATGGAACTTCTTTTTTTAGAATAGTTTTAAGAGCAAGGCCAATGAAAAAATGATCAATCAGTCCAATCTGAAAATTGAGCTCGAGCTTTCTGCAAAGCTCTTTTATAAAGCGAGCTTTATATATTTTAGTGGCAACAGATAAAATGAAATATACACACGCGAGCAAGATAGAGTATACATTAATGGTACATATTACTCAAAATTTTATCCTTTTTATATTTAAATCATTATTATCTATTGATATAATTAAATTCTAACTAAGTCGAATGTTATTGGAATAGTCACTTTTATGAATAGAGTCCAAATCTATAGTTTTTAGAATTTTTTTCTGTCTGTCTGTGAATGCTTCATAAGAAATCTTTTGGATAGATTTTGATGAATATTGGGATGATTATAGCTGGTCATCCAAGTCAACATATAGGATAATTTTTACTACAGGAATATCTCTAAGAAAATTATACGAACTGTTAAAACGTATCCAGGGACGAACCCCAACTAAGCGAGAGTCAGTCAGTCAGTCAGCCCTGCTTATCCTACAAGTGGCTTGAATTCAACAAAAAAATATTTAATAAAAGTATTTTAACTACTATAGTATATTAAAAGCTTTCAACGACTTTTTGAGCTTTTTTAAATATTTGGTCAAGTTACATCATTAGCGGCGAACACAATCTTGAAAATTGTCACTATCATTATTTTCGTTAATGTATTCAAGGGATATGTACAAACTAAAATTCCTTTGAAAAATAATATCTCAATTTTAATAAATAAAATAATTTTGATTTTACTTTTGGAATATAAGGTTTTATCCCATTTTTTTAGTTAAATTTCCATTAAAAAGACCCACACAAATATCATCTTAACCTTATTAAATATATGGATAGTATGTAAATTTATAAGGCATACATTGCAAATATTTAAGTTAAAATGTTTAACCTACCTTTGGTTTGGTACCTTTTGTCATAATATCTACCTCTAGTAACCCTCAACTAATTGATGAGCATTTCTACTCTAAACTTACAAGTACTTTGAATCTGACATGAAATCCTTATTTATTAACGTTCAAGAAATTCCATCAGTTATCGCCAGAATTTAATATAAGAGATAGAAGTTACTGCTACTGAAATTTTCTAAGTGATTGACACATTACACACAGAAACAAATACTTGTACTAGTACTGAATAGTCCTAAAATTAGTTATACTCTAAATAATAAATAAATATGTCATCTAGTTCCGTGGTAAGCTGCGAGGCTTGTGTTACGGATACCAGATATTTGATACACTACATACATATAACTTTAAATAATTGTATATTATAAATATAAACACCCATGACTGGAGTACAAACATCCAAGCTCAACAAAGGAATACTCCCCCAGCGAAACTCAAACCTGCGACCGCTGACGCAGCAAGTAACTGAGCAAAACTTGTCGTCAAATAAATCATAAATAAACACAATTATTAGCCGTAGTGTAGATTTCTCATGGATGACAAATTTTCGCGTAGTAAAAAATCCTATAGTAGTGTCCTGGATAATCTTCTTCAACTAAAATAATCTTCTAATAAGGATCAACTAACCTAAACTAGCTATCATCATAATACTTTCATCTTTATCCAGTGGATTGCACAGATAAAAATCGAAAAACTATAGAATAGCCTTCTGTAGTAAAAAAATATTTCAATAAGGTTTATGCAAAAAATATTTTATGTATACATTCGACTAAAGTAGAATTTTATTAAACATAATGATTTTAATTGTGAACATGTAAATAAATACGCAAACGTTGAAAATATCACCAATCTTTTGTACGAAAAATGAGCTCTGATTGAGAAATTCCTTCACTTTTAGGTGCTGGTAAAGTAGAAAATATAAAACGTTTACAAATACAAATAAACCTACATAGCTGTTAAAAGGGAATTCTAAAGGGTGTATTCTATCTCTTTTTTTTTTGATTGCAATATTTTGAACATATAGATTTCACAAAACGCTATGTTCTTATAAAATTCCTTTGGGCATATTCGCGCGAGATATTTCAAACAAAAGTAATACCTTTCAAATAACGTTCTGACATGTGATTGGCTTAAATGCTCCGAGAGGCTCAGAAACATGCAATAAGCCAATCAAATGTCGATATGTAGACTAGAGGGTTATTTGTTTCAATAAAGGAATCTCGTATTGCAATCTCAAGACGACGTCGATTTAGGATTTTTTATTTAATCTCGGTTTCGCCATGGTTTTGCTAGTTTGGTATATAAAAAACTATGGGATAGCTGATGGGACAGTTATGTGATAGGGAGGTGCATCTATTTCTTCACATTAAATGGTTAACTTTGTCATTTCTATTCATATCTTAATTATCGTCCTTTTTATGAACATATATAAATTTTTACAGTTATTTTAATCTTCTGGTTAGCATATATAGATGCAGGTGAAAGGCTCTGGGTTCAATTCCTGTACACAATATAAATCGCACGACGTACATACAACACGCAAAATTTATATACGTAAATAAGTTGGACCGAGCACGATTTCGAATCGCTATTGTTTTCTTATGTAAAATTCCTTCGATAGAGATAAAAATATTGTGACAGTCATATTGATATAAAAGCTTCGAAATTAAATGTGAAAATTTATGCAATAATCAAATGGATTCTCGTATTCATAAATGCTGCTATCTGTGAGCTACTCAATGTATATATTGATAATTCGTGCTATTGAATTGATTTGTAGAATAATTAATTACATTAGTATTATTTGTTAAATACTTAAGTATAACTAATCATTCTTCTTTATGTATACAAATAAATAAAATTGTAGCGTCTGTTTTTATGTCAAGTAATTGCTTTTTACTAAATTTATCGAGAGTATTATACGATACATATTATGAGGATAAGATTTTTTTTCTGTCTGTCTGTTTCGGCTAATCTCTGAAACGGCTGTACTGATTTTGACAAAACTTTTCATTTTATTTTATACATTTTCTATGTTATGACGTGTAGTTGAATCCAAGTTACGAATACTAATTACGCCTAAAAAAAATAAAAACGAAACTCGAGCGAAGCGTTTTTATATTAACAAAAAACTTCTTATCTTTCTTTAACAACTGCTAAAGTAAATAAATTTCAAGCTTATAATAATCTTGTTTAAAGACGTGTTAAGAAAAGTTCATTCAAGTCAGATTATAATAATAATGCTATAAGCGTCTTTTGAAAATACAATCAAAACTTTATAGACTTACTTTTTAAAAATCATGATGCCAAATTAACATCACTACATAGTATAAAACGAAGTCGTCTCGCTGTCTGTCTGTCCCTATGCATGCTTAGATCTTTAAAACTACGCAACGGATTTTGATGCGGTTTTTTAATAGATAGAGTGAAGAGGAAGGTTTTTGTATATAATTTGTCAAGTTTATTACGTTTACTACTTTATTAAGTTTATTACTTTACTAGTGGACTCCTTCTACTCTCCTTTACTGTACTCTCCTTTTAACATTATCTGTGGGTAAAAGTCCCGTCAAAATTGATCTAGCTATTTCAGAGATTAGCTGGAAGAAACAGATAAAAAGACGGACAGACAAAAAATTTATAAGTTGATTTTTTTATTTATTTATTTATGTTAGTGCCGTATACACTTTCATATGCATTTAGTGAAAATTTATTAATTTGAAATTAAAAACGACACTTCAATTTTATCTATATTATATACTAATAATTGCAAAGACTGTAGTAGCCCAGTTGTAACGCGCTCGCTTGGATAACTGAGTGATGCGGGTTCAAATCCGGGTCTCGCATTCATGAGATTTTCATGTGCGAATCTTTTTTATCAAGATTACCACTTGTCTTACAGTAACGGAAAACGTCGTGAGGAAACCTGCATGTCTGAGAAAAGCAAGTTTTCGAAAGACATGTGAAGTTCGCCAACTCGCACTAGGCCAGCGCGGTGGACTATGTCCTGATTTCTCTCTTGTTGAAGGGAGATCCGTGCCCAGCAGTGGGACGTTAAAAAGGGCTGAATACAATTAAAAAGTTTCTTAAAGCTATCTTATAAAGTTATCTTTAGATATATTATAGCAGATAGAAAGAGAGCTTTCGACAACAAGCTTCATCAATTATTGTTCATTAGAGTCGCTAAAACTCCAAAACCGCAAAACCGATTTCGAAGTAAAACTTCTTTGCGCGCATGAGGGTAAAATTCTTCCAAATGTAATGTGACATGAAACGGATGTGAAACGTTTTTGAGAAAAGGGAGAGAGCGATTAAGACCTATTGAGAGAGAGCGAGAAAGGGCATTTGTATTAATTTTCTCGGAAATTTAAAGCTGTAGATTGGTATAAATATAAACCAGTACAAGTACCAGGCGCTCAGAGACGGGGAAGAGTTAGCACCACCGCCCGCAGACGGTCAAGTCGCGCCCACCGCAAGTCAGTGACATTTCTAGCTCTGTCTAACTCATGGGTGTGACCATCGCACCATCTCCCTCCCTCAACGAGCTCTGACGGGGTTAGTTAGTATAAATATAAACGAGATTTAAAAATTAGTTTGCCAAAGAAGTTTTACTAGTGATATGTGTACTTTATACGCACGCACTTTTAAATATTTTTATTATGATTTCATTCTAAAACCTAAATCCCAAAAAACATAGAATAATAGATTAGTTCAGAACTATATGTTTTGTATAGGGATAACTAGCGGTTGAAACGAAGCTAACGCCAACCTACCCTTAAATAAAGATATCACACAAAATTTTAAAATGGATGATACCAAATTATATACGCCCTAACATTGGTATATCATTACACCGATAGAAACACATTGTGCGAGACTCTTAGGCTAAAAATACAAATGTTACCCAATATTTGGTTCAATGTTTAAGAAATGCGAAGAATACCATCTTTACTGCCTTTATTATTCTCTAAATGAGACAGAAACAAATTCGTTAATCGCTTCACAGCCTCTTATAACGAGCCTTAATGTAAGGCTCTAATTAAGATTATAATAAGGAAAACGTTTTGGGAAAACAAAATGCAGGTTTATTTTTACACTGTAATTAACGTAAACAAAATACGTAATTATATTTAAAAGTTTCGGCTTAGGTCAAAGCTATAATGGATGACGGGAATATAAATATACTGTGGAGCCTTGTACTTAATACTACATAATCATATAAATTTGCCCAGTGGTTTTCTCATGATACAGTCATAGGCAGACAGACAAAATGTCTAATAACTAACTATTCATTCGACTTCTGTGTTTATAATAATGACAATTTTAATAATATTTAAAAAAATATTTAATGTGCAGATTTGACTGAGTTAGAACTTTATTATAATACTAGCATTTCCCGCGGCTTCGCACGCGTTCTAAAGACCGTGAACCAAATTCTTTCTCAGTCACACGGTATAATATCTCGCAGAAATAACGCCCGCCCTTCCCGTTTTTGCATCATTTTTCATTGACGCTCCGCTCCTAGTGGTTGCAGCGTAATGTAATATAGCCTATAGTCTTCCTTGATAAACGGACTATCCAACTCAAAAAGAATTTTTCAAATCGAACCAGTAATTCCTGATATTAGCGCGTTCAACCAAACAAACAAACAAACAGACATCTGAGTCTAGTAATATAGGTTGAAAATTGTAAAAAAAACATTAAAATTCGAAACATATTTTTCTTGCTTGTACGTTAAATCAATGTTTAGACCAGTTGAAACTCTTTTCAGAAATCGTCCACTTCTCAGTCGGATTTAAAGAATTTGCAGGCGACAACTGAAAATATTTGCGATACTCTCCTGGGATTTCGTTGAAATCTCCATTTAAAGTCTGAACCACAATCTCACATATCGTATAAATTTAGTAAAATTTTAACAAGTTATTTTATTTCCTCTTAAAATGGTATGATCGATCATTTTATGACCAGATAAATTTAAATTTAAGCTGCAAAATTTAAAAGAGTATTTTATTGGCTATATAAAAACTACTTTAAAAATATACTATAGTTAAAGTGTTAAACGTTTACATACTTTTACCAGTATTCGGTAATCGGATATAATGTAAAAAAAGGCTGTTTCAATTTTTTATTACTATTGTTAAAGTTGATCAATAGCTATAAAGCAAAGAAAGCGATTGACAAACATAGGTGAAAATGGCAATGAACTGTTTTGTCTCTGCCTATTTATGTACAGATAGGGATTAATAAGCTGTTATTTCATTTTTTAAGTAGCATTAACTCTCAGTAGGTACTGTCTAGCACACTGGTAAGCTACAAGCCTTATTATTGATATCAGATAGTTGATACACTACACATGTACTCGTATACGACTGGAGTACAAACATTCGTGCCCATCATACAAAAGAAAGCCCCTATCGGGACTAGAACCCACGACCTCCTGGCACAGAAGCAAGGTACTACAAACTGAGCCAAATGCGTCGTCAAAATATCCCTTTATCTTTTTCTAACTTAATATATATTAATATCAATATATTCATAAGTTTTCTCAATAAATAAGATGTAAAAATTATATGTATCTTAAACAAAGTGTAATTAATAAACCAACGCTTTATTTATTACTATAGATAAGATATAATATAATATTTCACATTTCACAAACAATATGATTGCAAAATTCTAACCGTATACACAACTTTCTTAGATGCTTCATTAAATTACCAACTAACGTAGAGCAACTTGTACGCCCCTTGAGGTTTATTTTATTTGCCTAAATCCAAGCAAACTAGTTTCGCCTCCGACAGACACAGTACGTTGCCAAACTTTGAACTTATTAATTTAAGTAAATTCGCTACTGAAAGTGTTACTAAAGTGCATTATATGATGAATAAAACATATCATTTTAAAATATGTATCAACATATACATACTATAATACAACTGTATGTAAATATAACTGCCTCGGTTGTCTAGTGTCTTACATGTACGACCCAAAGTTCCTGGGTTCGAGTCCTGGATCATGCCGAGTTTGATTAGAAGAAGTAAGACGTAAATTTAAATATAGAATATGTTAATTATGTCTAGAGGTTTTGCTATAGAATTAAACTTTATGTTTTCCCCTGAAAACTAGCGAACAACATTTAATTTTTATTTATATAGACCAACGACTCGGTAGGTACGTTTTAACGGTTAGTATAGAAAATAGTATAGTAATTACTTTTAATATCCTAATCTTCTCAGCTATCACACCTCATGAAAATTTATCCAATGGTGTCTTCGTGATAAAGTTACAGAGAGACGGACAGACAAAAATTCTAAAAACTATAGAATCTATACTATACGAAAGTAAGAAATCTGACAAAACCGGTACATGCTTATAGCACAAACTCGCCATAAATATTACTAATTTATTCCAAATTGTTATTGGTATACCTACTTGGTATAATAGCCCCTCCGCGAATACTTGAAATTTTAAACTAAAATTTTTACGGTTCGTATTTTCGATTAAATTTTATTTAAAAAATATATTCATCGGTGTATCGTGTAAAATATAAAAATCCAGCTGTAATGGGTTTATTTTCATCGAAAAGCGGACTAAAATAAAACCTTTTTGTTAAATTTTTTACTATCAATTTATTACAATTTTTTTAGTTACTTTCTTTAAGTTGTAGACATACTCAAAAATAGAGTTTTCAGTTTTAATTACTTTTTTGTACGCAGTCTTTTAAAGTTGTACTTATCTTGGTACGTTAGGGATAAATTATGAGCGTATTTTTTTCAGACTACAGTACAATGTTAGTACTTAGTAGTAACTATATACTTTATTACGTAATATCTATATTTAAGCTTCTTTCGGTATTTCAATATATGTATGTACACAAAACGTGTTTTATGTTGATAGCAATAAAAAATATTACAAATTTTTCTTTAGTTTCATCAGATTGCGAAATTTTGATCAACTTCCCAATCTTAGATTGACACACATTCGGTTGTCATGAATGCACAATTACTTAAATGGCGCCATTTTTGATCCAATATAGCAGAAAGTACAAAAATACGTTTTATCAATTCCACTATGACACTTATCATATGAGGAGAGTCTGATCAAAAGTGGAATACAATAAAAGTGGTCAATTGCAATTAAAAAACGTGCCCAATTTTTTTAATTTTATTCAAAACTAGCTATTTACAACAAAATATATATTTAAAAATGTAAGATTAAAAAAATGTAAATGTCCACTTTTGATCAGACACTCCTCATATGTAACATTTTAAACCTTTTAATTGAAAGACCGTTTTTAATTGAAAGTCCGTCCAAATATTATAAGAGAAAATATTTCTTTAGCCATTTTAAATATGACCCAAATCATTTGCAATCCCCGCCCATTTACACAAACATTGAAAAACTTTAAGTATATTTTTGGGTGTCCTGTAACATTTTTGCCGGCCCTTGTGTAAACACAGTGACAAAATGTCAAACGCTGTAAGTTTTGACAGATGTCAGATTCAGGTCAATGGATAAGATGGAATGTAATTTGTAATTCAGAAATGGCAAAAAGTTTCCCATCGATTTGTAATACCGTGATTTACATATTTATATATTTTTAACCTATACATACTTTTACCCTACTTCGGCGTAGTCAAAAGGAGAGTTATGTATTGACCTCGTTAGATACGTTGTTGTCGTTAGAGTGTTTGGATATATAATCTGAGGTTTGAATATTACTAATTAAAGAGACCCAATTCAGACGCAAGTTGGTGACTTCATAAAAAAATGTTCCAAATAAATAGATTGAGGTATATTTAATACAGACTGATTTCGCCGTAATACATAATAGATCAGTTTTAATACTTAGACAAGATCAGTAATACCACCTTTTTAATAGACTTAACAGTACCTTCAGACTACAATTTACGAGCAAAAGAAATAGAGAAACAGTAAATAGGTAGCATCTTTTTCTAGCGGGATGTAGGACGGGGTATTTATTAAGCCGACGCAAAGTCGGCTATCGGGAAACCGTAATCTAAACTTATGTTGATACAGTATTATTAAATTATTTTATTAAAATAAACTTCAGTTAAAACAAAACTTTAAATATTTTGTTTCCGATTGGAGTAACATCGGAACTGACATACACACACACGCACACGTATACACACACACGCACACGTATACACACACATTTTATCACTTCCCTGTCGTGGCAATATTTTCATAATATTTGGTTTAGCGTGCTAAAATATACCTGACATATTGTCAGTACGTCGAGTATACTAACATAACAATATGATTAATGATTGATGAGATTTCAATCAAATTAACGCCCTAGCGGCGACCTGTTTAGTTACGTACCGTGTAAATGAGTTATTTTGTCATATTTGCATTAACATAGAGAATCGCACGTCTATATACGTTGATCTGAATGTTTGTCTGTACCTATTTATATATACATAAAAATAAATAGGTTACTGATTAAGATCGAAATAGTATTTTCATCCACGGCTTGTAAACTTATAACTTTTTTTCTTTAGTAACTTCGAGCTTCAGTGCTATCTACAAAACGTTATTTTGGTGTTTTGTTTACCACTGAACGAACAACATTACACACTAGAGACTCACCCTCACTCCGCTCGGGTTCATCCCTAGGTTCGTTTTGGTTGTTAGTATGGATTTCTCAAAGAAAAAGCATTGTCCTGTAATAAAAAAAGTATCCTATGTCATGTATTATATTGAGTCGAATAACAAGCTATCATCATATCAAATTTCATTAAAATCTGTAACAAAGTGACCGCTCTAGATAGCCAATATCTATTTATAATTTTCGCAAATTTCGATTTATTCGGGGAAAACTATTAAAATAATCTACAATTACTATTTGCGACCGCGAAAATTGAACTTCTTTATTTCCGTATGACGTATAAGTATAATAATACCGCTGTTTTACAAATAAACTTTTTGAAATGAATACAACGTTATACCGAACGATAATAATTTTAAGCATATTTCCCTTTCTGCTTTATCGCCATCTGGGGACAATAGGAATGGCATCACGAAATAACTTTTCCGTTATACATAATATAATATGTGTAATAACGATATTATTTTAAATGGCTACTAAACTTTATTTATCTATACTAATATTATAAAGCTGAAGAGTTTGTTTGTTTGTTTGTTTGGTGGAACGCACTAATCTCAGGAACTACTAGTCTGAATTGAAAAAATATGTTTGTGTTCAATAGTCCGTTTATCGAGGAAGGCTATAGGCTATATTACATCACGCTGTGACCAATAGGATCGGAGCATCAATGAAAAATGTTACAAAAACGGGAAGGGCGGGCGTTAGTTCTGCGAGATACCATACCGTGCGACTCAGAAAGAATTTGGTTACCGCTCCTTAGAACGCGTGCGAAGTCGCGGAAAATGCTAGTATACCTACATTTAAATCTAAACTTTACACATAGCATTGTAGAAACACAATAGACTCGTAGGTATCTATTTAGGCACATTTACCTACACAGTAGGTAGGTACGGTTTTAGGCAAACCAACTTTTGTAGATTTTTGCAGATTATTAATAAATATAAAAGTAAGTCTGTTCGTTCGTTTATACCATCTACAAAAGCGTTTTATATTATGGATCGTAATAAATTAAGATTTCGTGATATATAAGAGGTTCCTATTTTCATATTTTTTGATAAATTCAAATATCACTTTGATTTTCTGAAACGAGGTATTTTAAAAATATCTTAGTGATCGTGTAATTTTTATGCTAATAACATTTATGCAGGCCCGCCGCGTGCTAAGGTGCAAGGTGTGCACCGTACAAGGACGGCATTTTCAAGGGGGCGGCAAAACAGATATCGAAACGAAAACGAAAAATTTATTTTTTTCATGCTTAATATATTTTTAAATAACTAAAAATTGAAGGACAGATTCGATGAGTTAAAAACGTTTACTGAATACTGACATATTCGGCTTTTTAAACCGTAACTTATTCAATTACTGCGATGATGACTTGGGCGGCATAATCGGTATTACACAAGGGCGCCCAAACAGCAAGCGGGGGCCTGCATGTATGTAATAAGTTATTTGTCGAAATTATTGTATGCGCCTGCTAATCTCCTAATTAATTAAAGGTTACAAGTATACTAGGATTTAAGGATATAATAATAGGATTTAAGTAAAAATTAAGGTTAGTACCTACTTTATATAGTACTCTTAACTCTAACGCAGAAAACTAGGTAGGTAGGTACCTTTGTTAGTGCATTGAATAAAATTGTAAAAGACTCGTTACAAAATTGCATATTGAAAATTTGAATATATTTGCGTAAAGGGACATATTATGTATTGAACATATAAGTTATTTTACAGTACAACTGTGTAATTCTGTAAAATGAGTTCGTACCAACTCAGGTAGGCATTATGTAGCTTATAGCTATGCCATAGCTGAAGCTATTCATAGCTTAGTATAGGTAGCGCAGTTTTAAATGTACACAAAAAAGTGAAATTTTATAGGTTTCTAGCACAGACAATTAAACTTTCACTTACGTATTTATACGAATATTATTTCTCAAAAATGAGATTTTTGAAGTGAAACTTCTTTAGAATCGTTGTGATTTCAAACTCGATGCAACGAAAAAATAAGTCCATAGTACCAGGCACTCAGAGACGGGGAAGAGTTAGCCTTAATTTAAATTCAAGTTTTACTTCTGACATGTGTACTTTGTACACACGCACTTTTTTTTTACAGTATAATGTTATCACGAATATTCATCAAAGTCTACCCAATAGGCAATGGTTCTCGTGATGCGTTCACAGACAGACAGACAAAAATTCTTAATAATATAGATTCGGTCCTGTATCGATAATAATGACTAGTAATTTAAAAAGTTTTTTCAAAAAAATATATAGATAATGTACAGATTCATAATTTATAAATACATTATTAAATATGAAAAGCATTCATATTTACGTTAGACGTGTTTATTCGTTACAGAGAGAAAAGTTTAGGGATCCCATCGTAGTTTAATAATTATGTAGTTGAAAAAACTATGTAGTAGTATTAAAACTTAATTATATAACTATTAAAATGGAATTAATGTAAAAAAATGCTTTATACGAATCAAACTCGCGCTTGTCCAATTCTTAAGGAATTAATTTATTCCGATACTCTTTTTATTGTCATTAAACTACAAACGAACTATTTATTGAAAAACATTGCACGTGCTCTTTGTTAAAAGTAACTTTCTAACAAAGGTAAGCCCGTGTCGCCTAATTTAGTCCCAAATTTAATGAATTTTGTATGGAGTACGGTTTAGTTCTAATGAATGTACGTAATTAGGCCAAATAATAACAACGCACAGTAACAACTTTGTTTTGCACAAACATATTATATTGTACAGTGTCATTTTATTGTTAATCACTAGCTAATTATTTTTAGGGTACTAGTGAAAATCCTCCAATTTGCTTACGTCTTGATTAAATTAATTGTTAATTGATATATTGCACAAATTATGCAAGTTCTTCTGACCCACTCTCAATACTTATATTCAGCCCTTTTTAACGTCTCACTGCTGGGCACGGGCTACGGGCCTCCCTACGAGGAGGATCAGGCCATAGTCTACCACGATGTTTTCCTTCACAGTAAGAAAAGTGGTAATCATGTTAGAAATGATTCGCACATGAAAATATCAAAGGTGTGAAACCCGGATTTAAACCTGTATACGGCTGTCCAAGCAAGCGCGTTATCACTTAGCTACCACTGACTATAAATGTCTATGGTTTCATTTGTAATACGGTTTTAGGTGTAAAGTTCCCTGCTACTACAAAAAGTAAAAAACGTCTGAAATTTAGCGCATAGTTTGCTTAGAACAAAAAAACAAGATAAGTATATTTCCTTTTCGATATCTGATCAATGTAGGCATAGCCCAATGTAATTAGCATAAGATAATATTATAATAGGTAGGTACTTATGTGTGTGCGACGACCATTTCACATGACCGGAGAGTGATCGCAGATACAGGACCTAACTTCTCTTCTCGGCACAGGATGTACACACAACAGACCCCATCTTTAAAGCTCCATCCCCGATCCCTAAATAACCCTTAAATATTTCGCCAGAAACAAAGTCGAAATCGCAAAAACACTTCTCGATCTAAGTCTTTACCTACTACTAAGATCTTTCCTTTCAGGTATGTAGTACTTAAAGTGTCTTAAATTTTTTCGCTTCCCCATTTTAATATTGAAATCAAAGCCATTTTTACATGATTCAAATTACTCCGTTTCTGTTGGATTATTTGAAAGATAAATACTATGCATACATATTCAAAAATTAAAAAACATAATACATTTTTAATTACATGGCGATATTTTTAATAATAATTGACAAAAATTTATAATTGACTAATAGGAACGGTCAAGATATGTTTTTAAATTTTATGCTATGTAAAAATTTTATTCTCAATTAAAAGGGACAAGATTTCAAGGGCCCAGCCTTTTCCAATATAATGTTCCAATAAAAATAGTATAACTTCTTGTATTACCTACTAAAGCGATGGAAGGTAGAGCAAAGAAGGACTATCTCTGTGTATGACAAGTGTCCGTTGAAATGCGTTAAATTAGGGTAGCGCCACATTAGCATCAGGGTAAATTTTCAAATCTTATTTGTAGTAAAATTATCAAGTGGGTTAGTCACAATTCACTCAGTTTATCCTCTTCCTTCTATCCTTTTGCTACTCTAGCGCCATTCTAGTAGGTTTGTAAACTGTTTTTTACATTACAGTCTATTGGACACTGTTTCGACCTTGCTTCCAATTTCCATATATAAGAGAGTACTCCTTATCTCTACACTCCATTATATAAAGCTTATGTTGCGTGCGCCCGGTTCTCTATGGTCGTTCTAATAGTCAATGTGAATGACATAACAACTATTATTAGTGTGCTTTCCAATTAATACAAAAAGTGACGCAGTGTAACGCAGTGCTCGATAAAGCGCTTTCCATCAACGACACTGTTGAACACAGCCGTACACTGTTTGACACTCGAAAAAGTGGTGTAATGTCAAAGATTTTATAGTACCGTAAGAACTACTGACTGATGATATTTTATATTATTAATTATAAGCATCCTAGTATTATTGAAATATTTTTTACTTTTGTTTCGACTATAATTTTATTGAAATACGTACAAATTATAATAAAAATATAAGTGAATTACAGTGATTGTTTTATTTTTATAGCCAAAAATTATTTTCAATTTTTGAGTTAGTTTTTTAAACATTATATTTAATTACAACTGAATAGCCAACTTTCTTCATTTTCATAACATTAATTGATGAATTAAAAAAAAAGGTAATTATTAACGTTACTTACTTTTAAATTATAGTTGGTTCAAATAATTATTATTAAACAAAAGTAGTATTATTACAAAACAATTATTTATTTGCCCGCAAATTGTCAAAGTTCTTTAACTTATTGGAAGGTTATGTTTATAAATTATTGAGCCAAGACTTTGTCAAGGAACTTGCATTTAGGTATACAACGCCCATAATTTTGCGATATTGATGCGCTCTAGTGTTATTTCGAGACAACTAGCTGTTTCATTTAAACTTTTACACAGTGTTTGGCAGTGTTTCACAATGTAACGCAGAGTCCCTCTGTGTTAAGTAAATGGAAAGCAAGCTTAATTTAGACTAGGCTGTATGGACTATAGTCCTTTGCCTTTCCCTATTGGGGATAAATTTTAAAAACAAACAACATTTTCTACAGTTTTATAATTTATAAAAAGAAATCTATATTCTAATTTCTATTCAACATCAATTATGAATTTTCAAGTATAAAGCAGTATAATTTAACAATTAATGATTTCTCTTAATATCATTTATTGTTATTGTTATGTTGATTTTTATATAGTAAAGCTTCATTATAGATTTAATAGTAAAAGTTTTATTTAAATATAATTATGTCCTTTAAACTTTATTAAAACTTTTTCTTATGAAAGTGCTATCATAGATTATTTGAAGCGTCAAATTTTAAACGTCAAATAAGCGACAGCTAAAGTACCTCATAAATGTGATGAATTGCTTTAGTTATCGTCAAGTATAATTCAATTATCATTTTAAAATGACGGAAAATGGCCACCACCATGCGTAAAAAGACTCAAGTTTCATTTGTGATTCGGGATGAGGAAGAAAGGAGGCATAAAAACGGTATTAGTTCGTTGCAATTAGATCCAATACAGGGCAGGCTTTATTCGGCCGGTCGTGATGGAATCATTAGGGTTTGGCATACAGGGAGTGGGTCCCAAGATCGATATATACAAAGCATGGAACATCATACAGACTGGGTGAATGATATAGTGCTCTGCTGTGGCGGAAAGAATCTAATTAGCGCCTCCTCTGATACGACAGTTAAGGTATGGAACGCACCCAAAGGTTTTTGCATGTCTACTCTACGAACACACAAGGATTATGTGCGAACCTTAGCCTATGCGAAAGATAAAGAACAAGTAGCTAGTGCAGGCTTAGACCGGGCGATATTTTTATGGGATGTAAATACATTAACAGCTTTAACCGCGAGTAATAACACTGTAACCACATCATCGTTAGTCGGAAACAAAGAATCGATATACAGTCTTGCTATGAATCCACCAGGTACAATTTTAGTTAGTGGTTCAACTGAAAAAGTTCTAAGAGTATGGGATCCAAGAAATTGCTCTCGACTTATGAAGCTAAAAGGCCACGCTGATAATGTGAAAGCTTTAGTAGTTAGTAGGGATGGATCACAGTGTGTATCTGGAAGTTCTGATGGAACTATTAAGTTATGGTCTTTGTCACAACAGAGATGTGTATCAACAATTCGTGTACATTCTGAAGCTGTTTGGGCTCTTTTGGCAACTGAAAACTTCTCTCATATAATTTCTGGTGGTCGAGATCATCTAGTCATTATAACAGAGCTGCGTAATCCAGATAACTTTATGATTATTTGTGAAGAATCCTCACCAGTCCTTAAATTGTGTTTTACTGCAGACCAACAAGGTGTATGGGTAGCTACATCAGATTCCGATATAAGATGCTGGACACTACCTCCGTTGAATTCTCTGAACTCAGATATGTACAATCAAAATAACTATAACACAAATAATGTATATCAAACACAACCCATCCATAATATTGTTGGTGGACGAGCAATTAAATATTATTCAGTACTTAATGATAAGCGTCACATATTAACAAAAGATACAAATGACAATGTAGTTCTATATGATGTATTAAAGGCATGTAAAGTAGAAGATTTAGGAGAAGTTGATTATGAAGAAGAGTTAAAGAAGCGTTTTAAAATGGTTTATGTGCCTAATTGGTTCAATGTGGACCTAAAGACAGGAATGTTAACAATACATTTAGGACAAGATGAAACAGATTGCTTCAGTGCTTGGGTGAGTGCGAAGGAAGCTGGATTGACAACAGAAAATGATCAGAAAGTTAATTTTGGTGCCCTTTTATTACAAGCACTGTTAGAACATTGGAATCATCCGAATAGAGTGAATGAAGCTGGACAAAAAGTAATTGGAAATAACTTTTTTAGTGTTCCTTTACATACACCTTTAATTTTTAGTGAAGTTGGAGGAAGAACTTTGTATAGGCTTCAGGTGAGTACATAAATATTAATATTATATTGAATAACACTGTTTTATTCCATTTCTATAACATAACATATAAAAGTCATAAATTTTTTGTTATCAAGGAAAAAAATATCTTTACAGTAGACTGTAAAACTGAAATTTTGCAAACATTTATTCATAGTTATTTCTAGCTGCAATGTTTAATTTTGATTCTGCCTTCAATATTGTTATGTTGTATTAATAAAGGGCATGAATATATCATCAAATAAGAAATCCTAGATCAAAAATTTAAACACATGTTTCTATGGACATTTGCTTGATTTTAAAAATCTAATTTGGAAAAATTTAGTTAATATGTTAATAATTTTACTGAATGTTAAAGATTATAATTTCTTTTCCTTTTTTTTGCTTATATCCTTTACTCTGGAAATCAATTAATTGGCTCCCAATTTCAAACATTTGTGTATTAATTTTATCTTTATTTAATAATTAGTAATAATTCAAGCTATTATGTCAAATCTTACCGTGACAGACAGAGAGAGATTTGTGACAGTTCAGCAAATTAAAAATTAAAAAGCAAAGTGATAATTACCATTTCATATTCATTTTATTACTATTTTATACAATATTTTATAGGTTGGAGATGCAGGAGGAGAAACAGAAGGCAATCTTCTCATGGAAACTGTTCCTTCATGGGTGGTAGATGTTGCAATAGAAATGGCAGCGCCAAAATTGAACAAACTACCATTTTATTTGTTGCCACACCAAACTTGTCAAAGTAAACAGGATCGACAAAAAAAGGTAAAATTGAAATATAAATGAAAATATTATATTATAATGAAAATATTAGAATTATTAATTATTACATGTTTATGGTATATAATGGCTTCTAAAGGCTGAAAATTAAAAGAAATATTTTTCTCCCGTTTTTGCAACGTTTTTCATTGCTGCTCCGCTCCTATTGGTCATCGCGTGATATAATATAGCCTATCGCCTTCCTGGATAAACAAACTATCCAACACAAAAAGAATTTTTCAATTCAGACCAGTAGTTCCTGAGATTAGCGCGTTCAACCACACAAACAAATAAACTCTTTAGCTTTATAATATTTGTATAGATAATTACTTGTATAAGAAATAAAGAAATCAATACAATGAAATGCTTAAAGTATTATATAATATGTAGTACAATAATAAAACTTATATTTCCTTGCTAGACATTTTTAAACGTTCACTTGTAAATACAACTTTCAATTATGAATACCATATTCACAATCTTGTTAAGCAAAGGAAATATATATTTAAGCTTATTTGTTTCAATAAATTGCATTTGATGTTTTTTGAAAACCTGCTAGGTTCTCTCAGACATGCAGGTTTCCTCACAATGTTTTCCTTCACCGTAAGACAAGTGGTAATCATAATAGAAATGATTCGCACATGAAAATATCAGAGGTGCGAGACCCCAATTTGAACTGCTCTTACCACTGAATACTTAATGAGATTACGGATTTTCCAGGACCGTTTAGTCGCAAACGATTTTATACAATGTCGTAAAGTAGCAGAGCATGTTGTTGAGAAAATAGTTGGTAACGGAGATGTAAACGGGGCAAGCAAACATGAAGATAACACTGACTCACCAGAAGAGAGAGTCGAGTTGCTTTGTTGTGATCAGGTTCGTAGTAACTTTATAACTATTTTTATATATCAAAACTTGGATTTAAATAATCATTTTTATTTATGGAAATAGAAAAGAATTGTCCAATTGGTTTCTTTTTATCTGTTTTGCATAACATACTATCATTATTTAATAAAATAACAAAGCAGTCTGTGTAAATTGAATAAATAAAGTTATTTCCATACTTCATCAAAAATTAATATACATGTCACAATATAAAAACCTATTACTTATCTGTAGTCAAATATTAAAAATATTTTCTTAGTTTAATTAGTTCCCTGACCATACAAATCTTCGTATTTTGAAATGTTAACTATCTTTTAACAGGTGTTGGATCCAAACATGGACCTACGTACAGTCCGACACTTTATATGGAAGTCCACAGTAGAATTTACACTGCATTATAGAGTGTTGAAACCATGAGATTTGGAGTATACGATTAAGTTTAATATACGCGTGAGAAAATGTTGTTCATCGCAAAACTTAATCAATTGAAATATTTTATGTTGTGCATTTCAATCTAATTTATACAGAATTAAATTATGAAATAAATTTAAATATATAATATGTTTAAAGAGTTTATTATCAATAAGACAAAGCACTTACATGAGAACATCATAATGCAGTGAGTTAAAATATACAAATGGTTGTCACATAGATAGGTACTCAATTAAATAATTAATAATAAATAAATATTTTTTTTTATTTTATATTATATATTTTGTGTGAATTAGATTGAAATTAAATAGTAGTCTTCTCGTCTTGAACAATATAACAATATAACTTAATAGATCAACTCTTTACTATAATTGGTCGCATGTTCGATAATAAATTGATCTATTTTGGAAATTCTAGTATCCAGTGATTTGATTTTCATTTTATTTATACTTCAGCGTTCATAAAAAACATTTTGATAAATCTTTATAAACACACATACAGTAAGTTTTATTATAAAAAATGTCTGAAATATATTTAAGATTAGGATAAAAGTAATATTATGAAAGTGTATATCAGTATTGCAAGTGTAAAAGTGTTCGAAATTTAAATTTGACATTCCTTTTATATGTTTTTTTTACATTTATTACTACAATATTTATGACTTGTGCCTAAATTTTACGTAAATACTTCTTGCCTAACTTTGTACGCGTCGCCAACAATTTTATATAAATTAATTATTGTAATATAAGGAATTAAACTAAATACCGTAATATAAAATGACATTTTAACTAAAATATTAGCCATCACTAAAAACATGAAACTAAAAACTTTTCTAAAACTTAAGAACTCAAAGTAAAATAAAATTATAGTGCTTTTTTGAATGTCCCTACTTAGGTTTATTGGAATATAAAGCGATCAAATGCATATCGTCGGCTAAGTATTCTAAATCCCATTCATACCACTTGTCAGAAACAAGAATTAAATATTATTTAAAATTATAATTACGAAACGACTGCAATATCTACACAAATATTTTTTTTCTTGCATTTGACAAAAAATCCTTTATTAATAATAGGAGCTAGCAGCTTAGAAGCTTAGAAAAACCGACGTGTATAGTTATAGCGTAGATAGATGGTAATTGTATTGAACTTTTAAAATAACATAATATAGTTCTTAGAAATATTCGGATAATTTGAAACTATTAATCATAATATATTTAATGTTACCCAAAGTGAGTGACAAACTAACAAGGCAATTTGTATTTCGAATGTAATTTTAATTAAATTTTAAAGTATCCGGAATTGATACGTACAGAGACGTATCTTTAATGTAGTTATAATATATATGTAAAATGTAATCATGATTTATATTAAAAAAAATTATCGAATAATCTGTCATTTATTTAGTTTATATATTTACCTTATTATGAATAGTGATTTTAATATGCTAGAATGTATGGTTTGCAACTTGAATGTTTTTTGCAACTTTTTATTAAAAAAAAAAGTTTTCAACGCTTTTTCTTGATTGCAGTTAATTAGATGTAATGTTTTACAAGAAACAATATTGATTGGTCCATTGTTGGTTTTATAGGATTTTTCAACGACAATGGTACTGTATTATATTTAGAAATGCTAAGATTTTCTTAAGACTATTAGACTAAAGCTTGAATAGCGTGAATGTGTAATAAAAATAAGTATTGTTATTTGTAGTTTCTTTTATCGTTCTCACACGTCCTTTGGTACATTTTATAGCTAACACAAAAATTGGATAAAACAATATTTTAAATACTTTTCTCTGTATCTATAAATATAAAAATCAATTGCTATAAATTTAAGTCTCGCTAAAACTCAAAAACGGCTGCATCGATTACCGATTTAAATAATTATTTTTGTTTTGTATGATTGTCTCAGGAGTGGCTTAAATAAGAAAAATATTTAAAACGCCAGGTCAAAAACGAAAAGTTCTGAAGAAAAGAAATTTTATTTTGTAAGGGATTATTAAGCGGTGAATTCATACCATAGATATTAGATACCAACCCTAGGGTAGCAATGTAGGGAGTGAGTATAGTGATTAACAATACTTCATTTCATTTTTTAGTAACTCATAACTGTACAAGTGATGCATTATTGTGGATTAGTCAGTTTTAATATACTTTGTGATTTACAGCACAATGGACTAGAATATTCTTATTATTTTATCTTATGGAACTTTTAAGTAAATTGACAGATATTCGAAATTGCTAATAGCAGTTTTAAAAACATTAAGTAATCAGAAGTTTTCAAGTAATTTTTTATTATTTTTAATATATGATAATATGAATTTTATGCTTTTGTAAACATTTTAAATAAACAGAAACAGTAACTCTGTCATTTGTAGTTAGGTCTACTTCCATCCTAATTAAATGATAAAGTTTCTGATAAGAAAACTCACAAGAAATAATAATAAATTCCACTTTGAAAATCTTATGGTATGTTTACTCTGTGGCTTACAGGAAATTATGACATTTCGACAGGAAATCTGTCTATAGTCTATACCAAAGAGAATGTAAAACCTACGGAAAAGAGACGGCACTCCATACAAAAAAAAAAAGAAAAGACAAATGTATGGAGTTTATCATAAATGTATTGCCAACATCTTAATATCATAAAATTGTTTCTGTTAGGTTGCCTAGTATGTTATATGACAGGACTAGGGAGGTAACACATACTCTTGACTTATCGATAATAGAGATGTACCATCATCAAAAATATCGATATCGACATATTTTTCGTGAGGTAATACTTTGTTATGAAAAAAATTTAATTTATTCAAGTGTCCATTTCTTAATATGCATATTGTCGCTGACAACTCATATTAAAAGCAAATGAACACTTGATTTCAGAGGAAGAAAAAAATACATTTTGTTTTTTTTTTAGGTTTATTTGATAATTAATTATATATATTACCAACTTTCGGGTAGTAAAGAACAATATCATTTCTATATAATAAACATATTATATTATGTTAACAAACAGGATATTCTTCATATATTTAAATGTGTTTGTACATGTATGTATTTGAGTTTTTGTTGTATTCATTTTCGTCATGTCATGGTATGGTATGGTATGGTATGGTAAACGGGGGCTTTTATCCGCAACTCGACGACTTTGCGCCTATTTTGCGTGTGTGGGAATATTCCTTATCTATTCCTGCCACCCCAGCTCTTCGAGGAACTTCAGAAGCCTCTTTGGCTTCTTGAATACCTCTGGAAGTGCCCTTGGCGTGCCAAGATGTTTTACCCGGTATGCCGCTACACCTGGACAGTTCAAAAGTACGTGTGCAGCCGTTTCCTCTGTTCCCATGCAGGCTCTGCACAGGGGACTGTCAGTAATACCTAAATTAAATAGATGTTTATTATATGGCCCATGACCGGTCAAGGCCGCCGTTATTAGTCTGAGTTGCCGTCTGTCCAGGTTTATTAGACTGTTAGCCATTTTGGCGTCGATATTCGGTAGCGCTTCTTTGGCTTGTCTACAGTCTTCAAGTTCGGACCATAGATTGTTATGTTGTATTTTTGTGCGATTACGAATTTCGCGTTTGAGCCAGCAAGAAGGTAGTGGTAGTATTGGCTCGGCGCCTATGGCCGTCATGTTTGACCCCCTTCTTGCAAGCTCATCCGCTATGTCGTTACCGCGTGTGTTGCTGTGACCCTTGACCCATTGTAGTGTGATGTTGTTTTTTGCACCTACCTGCGTCAAGGCGTTGTGGCATTCATAGATTATACCTGAAGTGGTTGTGTTACTATTCAATGCCTGTAGGACTGACATGCTGTCTGATAGAATGCGAATGGAAAAATCCTTTACGTCTTTTGTCGCAATTGTTCTGGCTGCCTCTAGGATACCTAAACACTCCGCTTGAAACACCGTGTTGTAGGTACCTATGGGTAGTGATATTTTAACGTTGAGGTCTTCGGAGAAAATTCCGCTGCCCGTCCCCGTTTCCGTTTTTGAGCCGTCCGTGAAGAATTTTAGGTCTTTATCACAAGATCCTGTATGTGTGTCCTCCTCCAGCTGTATTTTGTATTTTTTATCAAAAATATATCTGATCTCTGTTCCGTCATTGGGTGCTCCCATGAGCGGAATGTCTTTGGCTATGATTGACAGGATTTTTGTGTGTGGGGTGCCTGTTGTACACAGTAGTTTGTGGTTCTTTAATCTTGCTGCAGTCGTGGCAGCCTCCTGTTGGATGTGAAGATGTAGCGGGAGAATGTTCATCATGGCTTCAATTGCCGCGGTCGGTGTGGTTCTCATGCAGCCTGTCACTGCCATACACACTAGCCTTTGCCAGCTTTGTAGCTTGGTTTGCGTTGTGGTTTGGAGAGTTCTGCGCCACCATACTACTGATCCGTAGCTGATCATTGGTCTAATGACTGCAGTGTATAGCCATAGGGTCACCTTGGGGTTTAGACCCCATTTCTTCCCGATCATTCTCCGGCATTGCCAGAAAATGATACTAGCTTTGTTTAGTTTGTGTTCTAAGTGTTTGGACCAATTTAACTTGCTGTCCAGTGTTATACCTAGATATTTAACGTCTGTGCTTAGTTCCAGGGTTGAGTTGAAGAGTCTCGGCAGTGTGTAATTTCCCAAGTCCCTTTTGTTTGTGAACATTACTAATTCAGTTTTGTTTGGGTTAATGGTTAGGTTATACTCTACGCACCATTTTTCTACTAGTGACAAGGCAGTCTGCGTGAGTTCACAGAGCGTGCTAATGAATTTGCCTGTCACTAGTATTGCCAGGTCGTCCGCATAGCCTATTGTGAAGTACCTGTTTTTATTTAACAGAGATATTAAGTCGTTGACCACAAGGTTCCATAGTAGGGGAGATAACACCCCTCCTTGGGGGCATCCTTTGGCAACGATTGCTCCTTGTTTACAATTACTAGTTGTCCTGACTATTCTGTTTGCTAGCATGTTGCGAATCCATGTAATGATGGTAGGATTTGTTTTGTGTCGAGTAAGTGCAGTTTCTATGCTGTTGAAGTTGGTTTTATCGAAGGCACCTTCTATATCAATGAAAGTTCCTAGGCAGGATTCTTTGATGTTCAGGGCTTCCTCGATCTTTCCTACTACTGCATGTAGTGCTGATTCAGTAGATTTACCTGCACTGTAGGCGTGCTGGTTTTTGTGTAGGGGTACTTTTGGTAGTACGTTGTCCCTTAGGTATCTGTCACACAATCTCTCCATGGCCTTTAGGAGGAAGGATGTCAGACTGATTGGCCTGTAGGACTTGGCGTCCGAGTAATCTGTCTTACCAGGTTTTGGTATGAATATGACTTTTACTTCTCGCCATAGTTTCGGTACGTAGCCAAAAGCCAGGCAAGCTTGAAAAATATTGTTTATGGTGTGGTTTAAGAGCGTGCCTCCCCATTGTAGAAAGGCCGGATATATGCCATCTGGGCCAGGCGCCTTAAATGGTTGGAAGCTATTGATTGCCCACGATGTTCTATTTCGTTGTATTACTTCGACAGCAATTTTCCAATCGCTGTCTGTTGCAGTATGATCTGTGTCTGTCCAATTTGTTTTTGTTATCATAGTGCAGTCGGGAAAGTGTGTCTGTAGAAGCAGTTGATCCGACTCTTCTAATGATTTGGTGTATGAGTTATCTGGTTTCTTCAGGGAACCTAGTTCCCGTTGTGGTTCCCCCGTAAGAATTTTACGGATTCTATTGGCCTGTACAAACGACTCGATGGACTCGCAGAACTTGCGCCATGCCCTAGTTCTCCAGTATCTTATTCGTTTCTTGTATCTGGCCTTTACGTTTCTGTAATGATCCCAATCCTGGTCATTGTAAGTGTTCATGGCTCTGTTGAATGATTTCCTGACCTTAATTCTAAGGCGTTGTAACTCTGGTCCCCACCATGTTCTTTTGTTGTTCGGGTTATCCGGAGGTTGGATTAGTGGACATGCTGCTTCATAGCATTCGGTTATTATGTGGGTTAGCTTTTCCACAATTTTTTCGATGCTATGGGTGTTTGTTAACTTTTCAGGGCAGTTGAGTTCGCGTAGACTGTTTTCTAGTCTCCTGCGGAACTCCTCTTTGTTCGTTTTACGAACGTTCCTGTAGGGTTGTAGAGGTGTAGGGGTTAGCCCTAGTTCAAAGCATATCCATCTGTGGTCAGAGCATGACGCTTCATCCGACACATGCCAGTTGGATATTAATTTGGCCCCACCTTCGTTGGCTAATGTTAAGTCAATGATGGATTTAGCACGTCTAGTTACAAAAGTGGGTTTGTTACCTGTGTTAATAATGTCTAAGTTGGTTGTGGATAAGTATTCAATAAGTGTCTTACCTCTGTTATTTATGTTTTCGTTACCCCAGACTGTATGGTGGCAATTTGAGTCGGTCGCAACGATGACGTCTAAGTCTTCTGCTTCGCAGTAGTTCACCAGTCGCACCAGGTCTTGTGGTGGAGGGTCCTCTCCGTCCGGCATGTACACAGACGTGAGGACTACTACCCGCGACGTCGTAGATGGTTTTGCTATTTTGATTGTGCAGATGTCTCTAGAACAGAAGTCTGTTAGGATCTGCACAGGGATGTTGTTAGTTATATAGATAGCAGCCCTAGGAAAGGGTTCATTACTTGTTATTAACTTACCTTTGAGGTTGCCTAATCCCTGTATATGCCCTGACCGCGATAGCCAGGGTTCTTGGATAAAGGCTACAGCTGTCCTGTGTTTCTCCAACCACTTACGCAGCTGTGCCGTAGCGGTAAGGCTGTGGTGGAGATTTATCTGAAGAGCTCGACTACTTGGTAAAAGGGACTCCGTCGTCAGAGTCATCCCCTGTCCCAAGGTCGAGTTCTTCTATCCCTTGGGCCCAGTCTCCGATACTATCCGCCTCATCACCGACGCTCGCCATATCGACGTTCGTCGGATCGTGCGTTGTATCCAAGAGTGGACCCTGGGGGCTGTTATTTTCCACACGGCTGGTGCTTGGTTGTGGAGTTGTTGCTTCTACCGTCATTGGGGTGTCCTTTTGCCGTCTTGCTTCGGATGATCTTTTGTTCCCCATCTGTGGTGGTGTTTCTGTGAAACGTCCCTTGCGTTCTTCGAACTTAACGTAGACGGCGCCCAGCATATAGCATAGCTGCCGCCCCCGTTTGAGAATGCCGGGAATGATGTCCTCTGGTATGCTAACTACTAGGAAGGTACCTGTTGTTTGCTTGTGTGCGGTGTGTAACAACCATCGATCTACTTCAGCCCAGGGGTTGAAGTATCGAAGTGCTTCTCCGATCTGGCTGGTTTCGGCTTTTCCTGGTATAAGGATGCCACACCTGACTTTCCTAGGCAAGTCAGATTGTCTCCGTACTTCTACTTTGACTCCGGAAGTCAGTGTGTGGCCGTCGATGTTTGCCTTAATCCACTCCATGGCCTCTACGCTCAGGCACCACAGCTGTAGTGAACCGTTCACGTAGGTCGGTTTGCCCTGGAAGGTAGGTGGATTGCTACTTCTGGCCACAACTAAGGACCAGAGTTTGCTATTTAGCGTCTCTTCTACCTCATCTGCTTGTTCTTTCGTCAGATGTCCTGCGTTTGCTGCTGTTACAGCCGCTATAAGATCAGATTTAGCGGCCGCTGCGTATGTTTTCGGGGTAGCACCAGTGCGGGCCTTCTTACTGGCCCCGCTAGGCGTCGTCGCATCCTCAGAGCGGTGTCGTTTGTTGGTGCTGTTTTTAGGGCCGTCTACTCCCGTTGGTGCACGTGATTTAGGTTTCACGCCACCTTCGGTTGTGGGCTTGGATGTTTTTTCCACAGATTGCCCTCCACTGGTACCCGGCTTGGGTTCTGTTGTTTTTGTCAGGAAGTTCGCCGCTGCTGATGTCAGAGCGTTTTCAGCTCGTAACCTCCGCTTCCGCCTGTTATTGGCGTTGGGTCTTTTCCTGCGTTTATTTTCTGGCTCATTTTTGTCATTTGTGCCAGTATTTGTATTGGCCTTTTCAGGATTTGGTGGCCTGTTGGATTTTTTGGAGGTGACTACCGTCCATGGTCCCCCTTGATCTAGGCTTGTTGAGGTGGTTGTATTTACACCCCGGGTCGACTCCTTCCCAGCAGCCGCGATTGCTTCCACGTCGGCCGATGGGGGCAAAACCAGGTTCCTGGATGCCACCACATCTGCTTCAGCGTTGGCTCTCGTAGCGCCGTTTGGGGGACCCAGTTGTGCACTTACAACCGCCCTCATTCCCACGTTAGTTGCTCCCGCCTCCGTCATAGTCGGTGGGGCTTCCAGTGTCCTGGCTGCCTCCGTACCTTCCATGCCAGAGGTTGTCGCAACCATCTTGGGGTGGCCCGAGGGAGCTGTGGAAAGGGGGCCCCTAGGGGCCTCCACTAACCTCAGCTGTTGTTTCTTAGTTGGAAGAGCGGGTTTAGAAACCTTGGGTTGCCCCTTGGTCTCCTTGCCCTTTCTTCCTTTCTTGGTCGGTCTTGCTTGGTCTGTTGCGTGGGACCCTCCTGCAGGAAATCCTGTATTTGGATCACCAGACGCGTTCACATCGGATGTTTTGTTAGGGGCTTCTTCGGAGTGAACCTCCGGAGCCACCGTTTGTTTGGTTTGTTGTACGAATCCTATTAAGTCCATAGTTTCGTTGAAAAAGTTTCGTCTGCTAGGCTTCCCACCCTCCACGGAGCCCTCACCTGGGAGTGTTCTACGAACACTAGGACTACCCAGCAGATATAGATGTGGGAGGCTGGCGTACAGCGCGACATCGGGAGCTCAGACGCACGTGCCCAAAGGGCCGCATGCTATGTGTGGCTGGTAGACCGGATTCAGATCTACCAGTTGTTCCACACACCCTTACTCCGTCAGCATGGCCTTCCGCTTCCTCCCCCACATCTCACCTACGGCCCTCTGACGGGACGTATAACCATTTCCCCCAAGCTGGTTAGACTCAGGGGCTACTGTTTAGTGTGAACTCGGGACCAAAGGGGCGTGTTGTCGGCTGGTCTGGCTCGACTCAACCTCCCAGGACTCCGTCATCCGCACGTACAGCGATCGACTGCGCAGGCTCTAGCGCAGGTAGGTGTGCTAATAGATTTAATATGATCTGTTACAAGTACATATATACATCGGGCTATACTAACCTTGGTGCGTGCCCAGGCACATAAATAGATATAGTTATAAGCTTTAAACTTACATAGATTATATTTAATTATGATTATAAAGATATATAAATAACTGCAGCCCACCTACGAGACTGTAGTGTTGGAATACGAATATGTTATATAAAATATAAAAAGCCATGTAACTATATATATACACATACATACACATACCCATACATACACTACTCATATTTATATCTATATATGAATTTAAGCATAAGCCATAAAAGCGCTCGGAGGTTTCAGTTTTATCTATTTCATAGGGAACTAGATCAAAGTAACAGGGCTGGCAACCTCGAGAAGGCTAGTCCACCGAACTTGCCTTGGGGATCTTAGCGACCTGCGCTACTCCCAAGACCACGCCCCCCTACCATCTCAGAGGGAAATGGTAGGGTGGGCCTGCACCTATACTACCATGCAAAGCTATGTCGTTTTCAATCGCAAAAGCATAGACCCAGGCCCGCCCCTGTCATGTCATTTGTTTATTTGCAAACTAACTTATTAACATTCTAACATAATTAATATATCATAGTTTTTTTTACTTTATAAATATTAACTTTATTTGGCCTGCTGTTGATCTTTTTTAACAGCATCAGCCAAGTCTTCTTCTTGAATCGCCATCCTCTGATTCAGCCTTTGACACTGGCGTCTTATTAATAACAGGCTGTGAAGTATAGCTAGTTGAAACAACCTCAGCTGAATTTGTTTCTGGAACATAAATATTTAAAATTGTATAACATTTCAATGGATGACTTTTTTTTTATCATAACAAAACATTATGATAACCATTTTCTGGAATTCTAAGCAAGGTAGATTGAGAAGTTTGGCTAGTTGAAGCAACCAATACTTAATTTTTTTCATTATCTTCACTATTGTCATAACTTGAAGCTTTCAACTCTATTAATCGAGCGAATAAGCTTTTTTCTTAGATGTAGATACTAGTTGATGCTTAATTCAAAACCTCAATACCAAAACAATGTGTTACATTAAAAATTATTGACTCTAGATAATGTTTTATATATAGACTAAAATAACTACCCACCTTTATTCCAACCATAAAGATGGTAAGGAAATTCAATTAGCTGCTCTTCAGTCAGGGGTGGTGCAGTTAATTTTAATGTAGGAAAATTGCAGTTTTTTTGAGATCAGTTTTTTGAGGTTGAAATTCTTTTTGTCAAAGTACACCACATAGTACATAGCGATTCTTGTGCAATTTTTCCATCTGATCCACTTTTTGCATCTGAAATCAAATATAACAATTTAAATGTTGAAAAACAAAATAAATCAACTAAGCTGGAAGTCTATACATATAATAGTGCCTTCAATAACTTTCGTTTTTTTTATATTTTTAGAAGTGAAGAAACATTTGAATCTACTTGGATTCTATCACTCCAACAGTCTCTAATAATATACCTAATTTAATTGAAGCTCTCAAGTAAATGTAATATATTATACTTCAATTGATAACATAATCTTTTCTATTAAAATTCTGACCGATTCAATTACACTTTATTCTCTTTACAATTTTATGAACTACGAAGTAAGTATCCTTAAAGCACATTAATTTTATAATGGTGGTAAATGTTACTGATAGCCCTGTGGTAGCCGTAAGTTTTTCAAATATAATAATGTTATATGCATTTTCTATTGGAAAGTAAATATTGTACTTGAAATTACTTGAGAAATGTGGATACTTACCGACTTTCCTCCAAAGGAAATGTAAAAGACAAACGTTTTCCACTAGCCTTGTCTCTTTGCTCCTGCTTGTTGCAGATGACGCACTTTCTACAATTTCGGCTCATTATCTCTAAAATGTAGTAGTATTCAAAATAAATTATGCACAAACAACAAACAAAATTTACGAAAACGAATTTGCCGTTTTCCATTGGAAATTTATTTTTTTGAGTTTTGAATGTTGGATAAATAATGTTGCCATACAAAACAATCTTTTTCTACCATTTAGTTTTGAAATCAGTATTTTTCAAGCGAAAATTAAGGCGAAAAATTGCATTTTGTTGTCAAGTTATCTGAATGATATTTATTTATACTTTTTTTTTAGAAATAGATATTTAAAACTAGAAAATATTTATTTTTCATTCTACTTCATTACTACCATAATTATTAGAATTGTAACACTGTATTTTTTTACAAGGTTGGTAAACGATTTATAATAAACTTCATACATTATTTTTTAGTATGGAAGTTTCCACAGCCTGGTCTATACTCTATTGCCATTCTGACAGACGTCAGTTTGGAACAAAGTAACCTCAAAAAGCAATGATATAATTCAAAATAAATTACAAAACATGAGTGGAAAGCTAATCATTCGTTCTATTGTTTATAATTTACAAAGAATAGTGTCATCAAATCGTAGTCCTTTAACATATAACAAAGCATTTATAAGTTTCTTCAATGTAGACATTAGAAATTTTAGTACTAAGAAAAAGGTTAAATTTGTTGAGAAGAAACACTGTAATATTGGCACTATAGGTCATGTAGACCACGGTAAGACGACTCTCACTGCTGCCATAACAAAGGTATTGGCAAACGAGGGCTCTACCAAGTATGTGTCATATGAGGAAATTGATAAAGCTCCTGAGGAAAAAGCTAGAGGTGAACAGTTTTTTTGCTTAAATTTTAACAGTTTTTCTTTTATTAACAAAATTGAAAACACATCAGTAATATGTAATAAAGCTTTATTCTAATTACAAACAAATCTATAAACAATATATTATAGTGTATTAATATTAAGTTAACACTTTTATAGGAATAACAATAAATGCAGCGCATGTAGGATACAGTACAAAAAACCGTCACTATGCTCACACAGACTGCCCCGGTCATGCTGATTATATAAGAAACATGATTTCCGGAGCTTCACAGATGGATGCAGCAATCTTAGTTGTAGCAGCAGATGATGGACCAATGCCCCAAACACGAGAACATTTATTATTAGCAAAACAAGTTGGCATTCAATATATTTTGGTTTATATAAATAAAGTGGATATTGTAGGCCCAGATGTAAGTTTGTTTCAAAACTTACATACATACATGTTGTAAACCTCCTTTTTTAAAGTTGAACATGCAATGACTGATTCCAATCTTCATACACATTTATTTTCTTAATATTTCAGGTTTTAGAACTAGTAGAAATTGAAATGAGAGAAATGTTAACAGATTTTGGCTTCGATGGAACTTCTGTGCCTTTGATAAAAGGATCAGCTCTAAAAGCTTTAAATGATGATCAATCAGAAATAGGTAATTTTATCTACACTGTCTTCTAAATATTTTTATTTTCTTGTAAATATTTTGTAGCAAGAAATTTAATCTCACATTTTTCTCTTATACCCTTGTATAAAATTATTTTTTTCATCTTTATCAACTATGAAGTAACCAATATGTTATGAATACCAGATAGTTGATACACTACATATATTATAAAACTTTTAATACATATGTATTATAAATAGATATATGATAGATATAGATATTTTAACATATTAAATAAAGTTTAAAACATTATTTTAGGTGTACCTTCAGTAAAAAAGCTCCTAGATACAATGGACAACTATGTACCGCCAATTATAAGAGATCTAGAGTCACCATTTTTATTGCCCATAGACAATGCTTTCACTGTACCTGGTAGAGGCACAGTTGTCGTAGGCACAATCAAAAGAGGTGTTATGAAAAGAAATGATGAAGCAGAATTAATGGGCTTTGGACAAAATATAAAAACTAGTTTGTCAGATATACAGATTTTTAAATCTAGTGTTTTAGAGGTGAGGTTTAGAGCAACCTTCGAATTTTAAATTATTCTTTTGTAAAAATAATTATTGTTATTTATTACCAAATATTAGTTTTAAAAACAGTACTAACTCCAGCATTTAAGATAAGTAATATATTCATTCGCAAAGAAAACATGAACAAAAAAATCAAACATTTTTTTTATTTGTAAAACTAGTTTTCAATAATATTTAAAAAAATATTTGGAATAATTTGTATTTTTCATGGAACTTAAAAAAGTAGAATGTGCTATACATTATAAAGGTCTCAAATTGGACTATTTTTAATAACTATGTAATTTAAAAAATTCTTTTTCTAGGCAATTGCAGGAGACCATGTAGGTGTATTATTAAGAGGTTTGAAATTAAGATCAGTAGATAATGGAATGTTGCTATGTGCGGCTAAAAGTATTACACTTAGTAATCATTATAAGGCCAAAGTTTATTTTCTCTCGAGAAGTGAAGGTGGAAGAAAAAAACCAGTATTTTCTAAATATTCACAGCAAATGTTCAGCGGCACTTGGAATATTGCGTGTAGAATTGATTTAGGTAAGTTGTTTAGAGATAGTATGGAATAAGGAGGAATAACACAAGTGCACTCTCTATTCCTTATCACTCATATTCCGTTGGATGACAGCTCGACATGACTAGTGAGAGTTAAAAGTTTAAACACAAAGTACATTATTACATAAACACCTATGAAGGGAGTCATGTTTATCACACACATTATTGAGCCCAGCAAGACTTGAACCCACAACTGCTGGCACAAGTAGGGTCAAAAAAATTGAGCCAAACATGCCAAAATAAATATATTAAGATTAACTTATAATTTTCCAGAACCTTCCATGGAAATGTTAATGCCAGGAGACCATGCAGAAGTGTACCTAACTCTGTTAGAAAGCATGGTAATGACTCAAGGCCAGCCGTTCACTATCAGAGAGAACAAAGTGACAGTTGCAACTGGCATTGTAACAGACAGACTGACAAATGTGGACGTGCCTAATGGGAAGTTGGGCAAAGTTGTGTTGAATTTGAAATAGTGTGTGTATATATATATGTAGAAAATATAGTATTTATTGAAAGATTTTTTGGTTTTATTTTTTTTGGGTATGTAATAATGTCATTTACCACCACGGCGGCCAATCTCATAGAGACTTGCTAACTGCAGGAGATATTATTACAGTGCAGACAAGAGAACCCTCTCTGTTCCTGTCACTCTCATACTTCGGTGGGACGACTGAGAGCTAAGGTGCAGGAGGCTCGGGGGTGACAAACTGCTAACTCAAGTCCGGGCTGCCACTGCGGCGTACCAAACAATGACTCAATATATAATATTGGCTCGGCCCGAAACTCGAACCCAGGAATTCAGAATGTGCAACCGTGCATGTTATCCACTACACTACCGATGCAGTTAGTATGTAATGTGTATTGGTAACGTAGCGCCATTTATAATCTGGGGTTCAAGTTAGTCCAACCCATCTTAGTTGTATTGCAATTTCTTTATTTCTCAGAGCTATAGTTATAAAACAAATGCCTCAGCCATTAAACACAAAAAATACAGGGTAATCGTTACACAAAATCAAAAATGGCAACACCAAAAATAAAACTTCATAAAATATTTTCATAATGATATATTTTTGTCAGAAGGTAATTAATATCGTGCCAAAAACAGTAACAAATTATTAGTAAGAAAAAATCATGACTGCATCTAGCATGTACTACTGAGAAACGATACACTACTGTTTGATACAACATTTAACACTTATTTCACATTTCAACGTACAGAAAGAGACGGCAACACTATTTGTAATAAAACGTGAACTATAATAACACCGATACGCCTAAATAGTATGTACCTACGCGTGTGAGTAGACGTGCGTAATCTAACACTTAATATCGAATCGATTGTTTTAAAATTTTAATTAATTATAATAAAAAATACATTTCATTGGCAAGTTCAAAAATCAACAATTATGAACAAAATATCAACAAGTTGGTAGTCATATTTATAAATAAAAATTCAATACTATGTATATATCATAACAGTTCATTAGTCAATCATCATTTCATCGAAAAAAAACGTCAAATAAATAAAAAAATATTTTTTTGTATTAACTACATCAAGTCGTTCTAAAATACGGTCTTCAAAACTATTCAAACAATTCACATCGAGAGTTATATTTTAAGTAGAAAAATGAGTAAATAGTTGAAGGACGTATTTCGGTGACTTGTTACATTAATATATATTTTTACACTGGCAACACTTTCAATCATTTGCACGTTCTACCCACACTAAAACATCGAACCATTCGACGGGATGACTGTAACCTTGCTATCAGTCTGATGCATGCCTCTATCTAAAACATTAATCACAAATATATTTGTATACACGGATCTAACATGAAGATAAGTCAAAACTAGTTAGCGCCCCAAACTTCGTCCGTATCTGAAAGTTCCATCAAAATTTCTCTAGCGATGTCATTTTAGACTAAAAATTTGATTTTCTTTTTCATTCTTTTAGAAAAAGACCTTTTTATATTTTAATACGTAAATATTTCTTTTTTTTTTCTATTTACTGTGACAGCCGAGCTATACTTAATAATATTCCTTGGTCCATGCGACAAACTTGGCATCTTACGAAATATCTGTTCCATTACAATTTCTCTTTCAACACATGTGCTTTGTATCACGCAATTTCTATATTACACGTCTATGGTTAAATGGTAAAAATACGCCAAGTTCGTTTTAAAAACTCATGAAACTAAAAATCACAAGTTTAACCGACTTTGGCAGGTAAGAGAAACAAAAATGTTTTCTTTTTAGGAAATGAAAACACTCGAGTCTAATAAAAGACGTGTACTATAAAACGGATACGACACACCAAATTACATCACATTGCGTCTAAACCTTTACCTTGGAATTAAGTTTTAATAAGCTCATAAAATTCGTTTTTCACAAATAGTAAGTATATTTTGTAATTCATTTAATATAACACACATCTACCATTTTTTCTATTACGGACAGACGCAAAAACTTTTTTTGGACTAGCGAATTTTCCATTCATCTACTTTACAAATACATGTTATGCCTATAAAGCATCGGTAAACAACAAGTCATAACAAAAAAAATATTAGAAAAAACAGAATGTAGCTTAAAATTACTGATATTGGGCATTTTAAAACAGTGGCAGTGTGTCTGCTTACTAGAAAATGCTGGGACATTAAAAGCGATATGTGTTTAAACAATTCTCTGGCTAAATATATGTAAATCTATAATTAGATAAAACTTTATATTATAGGATACATTTAAAATACTATTTTAATTTGGTGCTGATTTTAACTCAATACATCATATACATAGCTGGGCATTAACTCGTTAATCCGTTAATCGTTAATTAACGCAGTTAACATTTTGATTAACGATTAACTTTTAAGTTAACTTAATAAAATGTTAACGAACTCGTTAACTTCCGTTACATTTTCTCAAGTCCGTTAATCGTTAATCCAGTACCTACTATTTACCAAGACCTCGCTGCGCCACACCTCCACGGACGTGTAACACACTGGCATGTAAGTTCGGGAAAGCCTGGTAAGTATTGTCGGTGCGTGTTAGTGAGTAAAAACCAAAGCCCACGTGCTGGATGCCCGAGAAGCATCAACTGATGCCAGTCTGAAAGTAATAACGCCGTGTGAACTGTAACTCTTGACCAGTGAAACACGTACGTAAACAACTAGATGCCTAACCCCAGTGACTGGACGTTCCCTGCGCTCACGCTCACTCCCCCGAAACTGGTAGGTACTCTTCTCTCGGGAATCTCCCGCTAGGAACGTGGCCATAATAAAGGACTCCGTAAGTCATCTCCGTATCACCCTCACTCCCAGGACCCATTGCGCACAAGCAGACGTTTCGGGATCCCTTACTTGGGCCATGGAAAAGGGGGCCTCCGTTTTAAAGATGTAGACACTCCTACCCAGCATACAAATGCGATTGACGACCAGATTTGTGCCGACTGTGGTTAATCGTGAAGCGTGCGCGCACTTACTTATGCTGATGACACCCAGCCTGGGCAGAAGTGGATATCACCAGAGCCAGACATAATCAAGGTTCCATAGAACCGGGCATAAAACCGCCGTCGACCGACATTGAAACAGTAAGCCACCAATACCCGCCGGAGATAGCGAAGTGCCTCTCGAAGAGTCCCAAACGGTAGGGTTTGAAGGCATTGAACTGAGCCTCTAAAAGCCCTGCCTCACTACCTCGAAACGCTAAGAAACTTTCAAGTTCCAGAACCCAAACCAACAGATTTTATAAGTAAATCATTAGCGCAATGATATAAAAATTGCAATTTTAATCACGTGTTAACGGATTAACGATTAACGTTAACTTGCGTTAAATCTTCCGAAATGTAACGCTTTAACGTTTAACGAAGTTAACTTTTATAAGTAACGGATTAGCGATTAACGAGTTAATTATTTGTATAACGGTGCCCAGCTATGATCATATACGTGAGAACTATCAACAACGTGACACCCAGAAAATTTCAATATTGTCGTACCGTACAGTTCTTGGCGTCAGTTTCAATTGTAGCAAAAGTTATAAAAATATATTATCTTTGTTATAATAAAGTTTACCGAACGTAGCGCACTAAATGAGATTACTTTTATTAAAGATATAAGCAAAAATTCGTACATTTCCAATACATTCCAACGAGAGTACCGACACTGGAGGGCTTAAACTTAGAAATACGTTGATGTGATGACTTTAGCACCGCGACAAGAGAACTTATTACGTATACGTATAATAAAAATTGATGGCGCGTTAATAGCAATTGAATAGAAAAAATCTTCGTGAACAAAACGTGAGTTATAATACTTGTGCACTCTCATATGCGGATTGATCACGTGTGCTTTACGAGTTAACTTGTTAACTTCAAATATAAAACATTACTCAGTGTTAACAGATGATGCAATCCGTCGCCCGCTGTACTTAAACAGTAGCTGAAGTGTAAAAAAAACTTATTCATCGCTTACAACTATAAAAATATTTAGATATTCTCACTTACATTTAAGAGGAACTGGCAAAATAAATCCTGTATTTTCCATAACCGTCAACTCAATTACAAAATAACCAGATTTTGGTCCTCACGTATCAAAAAATTCATGATGCCATTCCTATAAAACTGGACAGAACCATACGCGAACCGGCGAGTAGCAAAAATATTATATGAACGCCAAACAACCGCTTTAAAATATATAAATCCACTAAATACCCAATACAAAACCGACTAAAGTTACGGTAAAACCTTGTAAAAGCAACGTTAAACTTAACAAACTAAATAAAGTAATTTAAAACGTTGGTGGCAGACCTACATACGTGCGACGAGCGACTGGCTCAAGCTTATCACTAGACATCGGATTATATTTTGGCAAAGACAGTACGTATATCAGTTGAAACTGACAAAAAACGAATATACCCTACATAAAAAATCATTAAAAATCGCGTTTTAACAGTGCGTTTAACATACAGTATACCCCCAAACTTCGCATGAACGTTTCCTAGTCCATATAACCCGATGCCAACTTATCACAATAAATCCTTTAAAGCAGGACCAACCACCGTTATTGTCCACATTCACTCAATAAACTAACTTTTGCAACTAATAGCCGCAACTCCTTAGTATCAAAAAACAGTGATTAAAACTTCTTTATTAGAATAGAGTATTTGTGCACAATGCGAATATTGGCGCCCGATTTGGAACCAACTTTCAGTTCAGTTATCGTATGAAGATATGTCATAACCTGTCAGAATGACTATATCGATTACACGAAACGTCATAATCGATATCAGAATTAATAAACCGAGAAAATCTATTTTTATTAAACAGTAGTAGGTATAATAGTTGCCGTGGAATAGTTAAAAAAACATATTAGTGGGTATATTGAAAATTTCAGTTACGTTTATACTTCATACGATAACTCCAACTAGTATTTCATAAGACAATGACGATATAACTAACCATCACCTTACAAACGTAAAGGACACCAAATATTATGCTATAATAGTTATATTAACTTTAGAGGATTCTTCACGGTTATATTAAAAAACACGTATTTATAAGATTCGTATAGTACTCGTAAGCTTTAGGGCCATAACCGCATATAACTAGCATCTTTTAAAATAGAATAAAAAACCTACTATATTACATCGAACTTGCAGGAATATCTAAACAGTGAGTTATGAATACTTTTTGCTACATTTTTTTCTTGTTCATCTTTTTTTTCTATAAATATCCATTCCGTAAATTATTATCAAATTCGATAAAGCTCTAAGATTGATCCACATTCACATAAATAAATTCTCAGACGTTTTAAACGAAATGAAGCGATCTGTATCTTTGAGAAGTCCTAATATTAAAATAAGTATGTTTAGATATGAGCGATTACATATGCTACTAGCTCTTAAGAATCGATATTGTTTATAACAACTCTGAGATTACCAAAGACCTACAAGTTCTTTACTTCATTCACAAATAGCATTCGTAATCGCTCACACCCTCTTCATATAAGTCCATTTTATACTAACTCCATATTAAAAATAATAGAAATTTACCAGTCTTGCTAAAGGTACGTACCTAAGCGTTTCCTAACAAAGTCTAGTTCGAACATTCATGAGTTCTGTGCTTTGTACATTCAGGATTAAGCAAAATAACTATAAGTAGATTTTTCTTGCACATTAACAGTAAAGGCGCAGACTAAAAATCCATACAGATGACAACGTCTAATGGTTTCAAAGGAAATTCTGACATTTGACAGGTATTTGACACGAGCTGTCAAAAAATACCAATGCAAATGATTTTGTCGTTAAGGGGGGCAATACAGAGCGTATTGCCCCCTCGTGACAATTAATAGCTGCCCCCCATAAAGTAAGTATGTAATTCTCATGCCCGTTCCGTAAAATTGCGATAAAAGTGCCTTCGTTGTACACCTGTATGGATTAGTAGACTGCGATAAATATATGGGGTCTCATAAAATCTTTGCAAATGACATATTATATATTAACATTTATATCTTATAATATAGGTTATAAAATAGCCGTTTAAATTAATAAAAAATATTCGCTACCAAATTACTCGAGCAATTTTCACTATCTACCAAATCCTACCGTTTACATTTTCTTAGGTAATTTGACATAAACGTTGATATAATCAAAGAACTCTATTGAAAACATACATAATATAATAAAAACTAATAAAAATGGCATTAAAAAAAGCGAAGTAAGTCGTAAATGAGCAAATTTCGCCTCCAAAGGCTTTTGTATTTAGTAAGTTTAGTAGAAGTCAATAAAGTTCTTTCAATATACCTATAAAACATTTAGCTAGCACATCGAAAAATTTCGTTACTAATAAAAAAAAACTATTCTCGACCAAAACGTTCTAGATTCAAAACTAGATTTTGGGCCGATTATCCTATAAATAATATTTATATAGCACGTTAAAAGCCCACAGGCAAAATATTGATACAGGACGAACTTTGATATTAGGAAATATATCGAACCACTTAATTTATAACGTAAGCGTTCATTGTTTTTTAAGTACTGAATCAGATTTGGTTTTAGTGCACAATTAAGGACTAAGGACATTTTGTTATAATTAGGATATCACATAACTCTTATTAAGATATGCTGTTTTAGCGTTGGTCACTTTGAAAATTGAGAAATTTATCTTTAATATAATACATATAATATTGCTTTAATTTATTCAAGAGAACTATAAGGACCATCTCTTGAGATTGGAAGCAGCTAAAGCCAATTTCGGCAAAAATGATGTAATAATAATTTAAAATAACTAAGTTAGAAAAACTTTTAAAAAGGTGCTTTTTTTATTTGCTATTTATTTATATGTATCTTTGATATGACGTTTCAATATTTTATTACAAGTTACACAAACTTGGCACTATTTAGTGCCCCTAAAAAATTTTTTTTTTTTTACATTTTTTGCCGAAATCATCTTTTTTAAACGAAACGAGCCGAAAGCTTATACTATGCTTTATATGGACGGAAGGAACGTTTTGAGCTGAAACAAATTCGGAAATACTTTGGATTTGAGCGTCGCAATTACATCAAAATCGTCTGTTACATTCTTTAATTTTTCTTTTAAATATTATTACATATACATTGCACGAGAAAAAAAACAAAAATACTCTCACCAAAACTTCATTTCAGTTATTTATTTAAAGAAATTTAAAAAGCGACGCCCTAATCAACGAAATTTTCAGACAGCTTTGGAAATACATACGTATATATATATAATTTTACTTTGTATATTTTCACCTAAATGCAAGCATTTGCGATCATAGCCACCGATACAGATACTGTATATTACAAATTTTTTAATTGATTATTACGGTATTGATTTTTATCGATAAATCGATATAACATTCTAGAATCGATAACAAAATTTAAAAAATCGTAATATCCAGTAACGTAATAAACGGTATTAATAGTTAACTACAAAAATAATATAAAATAAATTTATATGTCAAATATTAAATAAATAAAGTGATAAACAACAACTCAAGGTTTCAATTGTACTGAAAGCAATATATGTTACGAAAAAGCGTATTGAAAATTGCATTGAAATGAATCATGTATTTAAAAGTTCGATAAAAATTTTAAAACAGAACCATAGATAATATAAATATTAGTATGACTGTTAATTTGTTTTTTTTTTCAAATTAATTATGTCAGTAGCAAAGGTCCATCGTATATACTTGTCATTATTATTAATTTCCGTTGTAATACTTATTATATCGCTCACAATACAACCGTTACCTAATATATAATATACTTTGCTAAATCCACTCAATAACAAATTTATTTTCCATACAATGTAAGGGTTAAGCGTCAGAAAGGTTTGAGGTAATAGTTTCTATATTATGGCAACCATAAGAACACCAATTATATGGAAACAAAAAGAAAAACTAACTAACTAACTAAAAACTAAATTATTGTGCTTTATTCCATTTATAGTCGAATAGTTTATTACTAAGTGCAAATTGTACTAACAGCTGTATATAGGGGTTGGTTTTTTCAGTGGGATAGCCATTTATTGTATCTTAATACTAACATTGAATCACATCGAAAACGGTCTATTCGTTGAAACACTAACAACTAACATTTATATGAAAAATTTCTAGTTCGACCATTATTAGGCCGTTCACTAAACTAAGTGTAACATACTGGTATATCTATTCAATACACACCAACCCCGTCTCGAAGCCATTTTTAACTCTCCGATAAATAAATAATAAATCTATTAAAAAAACGATAGATAAAAAAGAAGTCAACGTTGTAAATTAAATAATTTTAAACTTCATATTTGTACATTGCTGTGGTTATCAAATGCATGCAAAATATACATAGATATAGGGAGTGGACTGAGTATTACTTTACGATGGAAGTCATCTGTATTATTAGTAGTACAAAAAATGTAAATTGATATTTATAATAACCTTCGTGATAGTATTGCTCAGTCCATTCTCTTCGTCTAATAAAATATAAGTCCACAGAAATACAAATTATTAACAGTTTATTGTCACTGTAGATTAAAAAAAAAACAATCACCCTATGTCAAATTGTTCCACAGATAACAAATTTGATTGTCATATACTTAACAAATGCTAAAGTCTATAAAAAGATGCCACAGATTGAAGAAGAAAATACATTTTTTTGTCATAAGCAATAGAAATAATAGCGTTCAACACATTTACACTTATCCTAATATGAACTTATATAGTTTGGAAGAAACTTATTTTGGTTTCGACATGCCATTTTGTGCTAAAACCACACAGTAAAAGCGTATTAAATTAAGCACTATTAAGACATTTATGCCTTTAAATTACTATTATGGACAGACGCCGGTCTGTGCCATTGCAATATATTAAAAAAAAACAAAACATACGAAACAAACCTATATCTCCGATAACTCTATATTGCAATGTAAGACGGGCTTAGTAAGCTATATCAGGAACTGACTATAAATTTTAAAATTTTACTTAACCGTAGACAAATTGAACTAGAAAAATAGAAAAATAATAATAATAATAGAAAAAAAAACTATCAATTCCATAAACACTCAAAACATTATCCCTACTTCATTTCCTATAAAAAATCTTCAAATACCTTCAAAAATGTGCTAGACTTGTCTAACAATTACTATTATAACATTTATTATAATTTACTTTGCAAGAATTCTGATATATAATAGAGTTAAGATAAATCACATTTATTAAGATATCCTTTCGATTGGTGTGAACGAGACTACATTAAATTGGACAAACCGGGAATAGAACCCGTTTAAAACAAGCCACTTTCCATAAGTGTCACTTTATAACACTTAATAATTTTAGTTGTCAATCGCATTATGACTAGATGTTTGATAGATTTCTTTTATTAATTTTATTCAATTATTATTTATATTTTTTATTTTTTTATATTATTTTATTCAACCCTCAAATGCTGAGTTTGGTTGAAACACTCAATATTAAAAAGTTCATGTATTTTTTGTTATTATAAAAAGCAATTCATTTTAAATATATAAAAGTAAATGGTATAAAAATAATAAAAATCATTGCTTTAAAACTTAAATTTCAATATTGTCAAATTGATAAAATGTAGCAAAGAGCAAATTGTCAAATAAATGACTTAAATCTTTAATTTTCTTATAGTTATTTAATAAACCAAGCTTGCATTTAATGGTTAAAAAAACGCTTTAAGTAAAAATAACTTACCAGCTCTCATTCACACCAAGCTAGTTTGGCAAGTTGTATCAAATCGTTTAAAACAGACATACAGACATTAAAATTTATATCTTATATATTTAAAAAACCAGCCAAGCACGATTAATAAATTACACAATGCACGAACTAACATTTATACCATATATATAGTATATATCTGGTCTTTCAATTCTAAGGTTTTCCGAAACACTAACACAATAATTATAATAAATATTCGAGTGTAAATGCATATTATATTGCTTATTTTAGGATATTTCGTCCATTTTATTATAATTCCATTATAAAATGGCATTGATATGGTTCAGGATTGCAACGACCCATGAATAAATATATATAACGCGGTTCCTATACAAAGTTGGATACGTACAGACCGACATATTTATAAGGTGTATTTATATTTTCGTCAATTGCATCACCTTTTTCTCTTCGTAATTTAATCGCATCGATAAGGCTGAGCCTTTATTCGCTTTAGAAGCATAAATGCGTTTTTTTTTGCAAAAATATTGTCAATTATGGATTGAAAAAAATGGCCTATTTCTAATAAAAACAGAAAATATTGTCAGTGCCATAAATAGAATACCCAATTAAGAATCAGATATCAGAATGGCAGCCTTGAAGAATTTTTATTTCAAAACGGCCATTTTGTTTAATTCTCCATACAAACGAGTATATTCATATCATTTCAGAGTGAAAACCTATGTAAATAAACATTCCCTGTAATACTGTAATCATAGCATTTTATATATAAATAATTAAATAATTATAAATATAGTTATCAGTGCGTTAGACTTATCTTTCTTTTAGAAAAAAAAACCATTTGGTCATTGAAATAGTCTTTAAAATTAGAATCAAAGGTAATTCCCCTAAATATCTTTCTATACCTTATATTTGATTATGGGTAAAGCATAGAAATACCTAATATTAAGTCACAATAATGAAATAAATATATTTGACACAAATCAAAAGCAAAAGTCACTTAGTTTTACAAATTCGTAGTATAAAATAGTAAGAATATTGAATATTATAAAAATACTGTATACTATTGGCAAAGTGTAAAATGCGTTTAGTAAAAGCGTCATACAAATTTAATCGCACTTAATCAATAATAGTCATTAATTGCAATTGTAATTAAAAAAAAAATCAATTACAATTATAATTGAAAAAAAAAACAATTTAATTATAATAATTAAAAAAGCGTGTCATTATCATAATCATAATAATCACACTTTACATGCTGTATAAAAAAAATGTTTTTTTTTTCTAATTAGTAGTTGAATACAGCGTGATTATTTATTTATATATATACATAATAGTGACTTTAGCTTTTGATTTACAAAGTTTTCCTTCTAAAATGATTTATTATCTTTAACCATTAATTTAATTAATGGGTCCAGTTGCCAAATAATGATATGGATATCTGTGTACAAATTGTGTATTGTACCTTTGGTTTCTCGCATAGAAATCGTATCGGTTGTTAACTTTCCTGTTATTATTTTGTGTCCGACGTTGGTTATTTTGAGACTTGTCTTTGTCTGCTTGCTTGTACTTTTGTTCAGTATCTTGTTTGGCATCGGTTTTGGGCGGTTGAGTCTCGGCGAATGGCTTTTCCTGTTAGCAATTATTAATAATCTTTAATAGATTTATTATTTTTTTATATATGAGATAATAATTAATATACGACGTTTAATTGACAAATGTGATTTTTATAAATTTAGTAGATTTTTAAATAAATAAATATTCTTTATCGTTATCGAAATATTTCCTTTAAAATTCATTTAAATTATAACAAACCTCCTTTTGTTCCACAGTCGGTTTTGAGATGTTTGATGCAAATGGAGGGATTTCTTGTGGCTGTTTTGTATATGACTGCATTGGTAATGGCGGCGAGTTTTCATTCTGAAAATAAAATCGTGTGTTTAATATACTAGCATTTGCCGCGGCTTCGCATGCGTTCTAAAGACCGGAAACCAAATTTTTTATGAGTCGCGCGATATGGTACCTTCAATCAAATTATTCTTTATTCAAATAGACTTTTACAAGCTCTTTTGAATCGTAATTTTTACATTATCAAAATTAAAAGTCAGCCTGTAAGTCTGTGAGTAAACTACCACCGGCTCGGAAAGCTGTTCTGCTGAGAAGAACCGGCGAGAAACTCAACAGTTGCTCTTTTCAAAAAAATATTTGGTAACAATATTGTATTACAATTTATCTATTTATCCTACGTGAGACACAACCAGTCACTAATCCCACACATTTACATCTACCAGGTATTCCGCTATAGTGTAATAAGCTTTATTCAATAACGTATTTTTAATTTTTGATTTAAATTGCCTCAAAGGCAAGTTCAATATGGACTGTGGAATTCTATTATACATGCGTACACCTTGCCCCATAAACGATCTGTTTAGCTTTTGTAGGCGAAAACTTACCAGTAGCAGTACCTTCCTGCTTTTGCAACGTTTTTTATTGATGCTCTGCTCCTATTGGTCAGTGATGTAAAATAGCCCATATCCTTCCTCGATAAACGGACTATCCAACACATAAAGATTTTTTCAATTCGGACCAGTAGTTTCTGAGATTAGCGCGTTTAACCAAACAAACAAACTCTTCAGCTTTATAATAAAGTATAGATTTTACATAATAATACAGCATTATACCGCATAATGTAACATTACTTTACAATTTTTTTTTTAGATTTACGTCGTACGATGAAGGCAAACATCGTGAGGAAAGTTTTCCCAAGACATGTGAAGTCCGCCTAACTTGTCCAATGAACTAAGCCTGATCATCGTATTAAAAGACATTCGTACCCAGCAGTGGGATTTTTATAATCTACTGCTACTTAGGTGCGACAAGTTTGGCGCAGTTTGTAGTGACCCTACTTTCTTGCGCCAGCGGTCGCGGGTTCGAATCCCGCTGGAGGCATTCATTTGTTGAACTCGTTTGTATTCCGGTCATGGGTCATATTGTTTATTATGTATGTATTTAAACTTATATATGTAGTATATTAACTATCTGGTATCCGTAACACAAGCTATGTTACCACGGAACTAGATGGCACTGTGTGTAATAATGACTCAACATATTTATTTAACACTTAGTATGTCATTTTTGATTATTTTATATCTTTTACTTTGATTACTCACACAAACTATCATCAAGTTCGTTAGTTATGTCAAGCGCTATAAGGTTACATGAAAAAAGTTAAAAGAAAAGTGTAATTTTGACTATTTTCCTCGCAATTAAAAAAGAACTTTCCTCATGTTTTAACAAAAAAATAATCGAATTAGTCGAGCCATTCTCGTTTTTTGCGTTTAACAATATATTTGGCAATTATTTTTTATTTATTACTAGTGACTCACCCTCGCTTCGTTCGGATTCGTCCCTAGTCCCTTTTGTATAAGTTTTTAGAAACTTTGATTTTTGAAGTGAAACTTCTTTAGAATCGTTGATTTCAAACTCGATGAAACGAAAAAATAAGTCCATAGTACCAGGCGCTCAGAGACAGGGAAGAGTTAGCCTTAATTTAAATTCAAGTTTTACTTCTGACATGTGTACTTTGTACACACGCACTTTTTTTTATAAGAACATTCTGCAGACCTTAAGGAACATACAGTTCGCGTCATGTAAAAAGAACGCTGGAGGAAAGCGGTGGGGGGTGTGTTTACGCATGGGTATATTCGCACACGAAATTACTAAGTCTATTCTTTTATTTTTGAACAAGCCTTTCGCTTGCGACGTATATTGGTCATTGTTAGGTACATTGAAAAATATATTAGATAGAACGTTATTAAATAGAATTCTATTAATTCATAAAATATGTTTGATTCAGTGTAGAATGTTTAATCTACTTACAAAAAATTAAATTATTTCGTTTAATATATTTTTTTAAATTATTAACTGCATTATTATCAGACTCTATTTTTATAAAACGATATACGTCATAAATATATTTTCTCAATTTTTTATATAAAACCATTTCGTAATTAATAACTTTTGTGTGCGCGATGGTATTTTGAACTGACGGGCCAATAGCGAGCCGGAAAGCATGCGGCGCGTGCCTCGCCGTCCCGCACCCCACGTCTTACCACCAAATTAGCCGATAAATCGCCTCTGCGCAACTTGACAGCCAGCGTTCTTTTTACATGACGCGAATTATACATAAATAATATGAGCCAAATTGGTCATGCCATTCTCGAATTATGCGCTTACCAACATTCATTTTTATATATTATATAGATAGATATTATTTAATATTATCTTATATATAAAATTCTCGTGTCACAATTTTCGTTCCCATACTCCTCCAAAACGGCTCGAACGATTCTCATGACATTTTGTGAGCATGTTGAGTAGGTCTAAGAATCGGCCAACATCCCCCTAAATGTTAAGAGTAGTCCACCCCTAAATTTTATTTTTTATTTTTTAGACAATTTTTTTTCCTACAGATCAACCCAATGAGGTTGATTAGCAATTAAAAAAATGAACGCGGGCGAAGCCGCGGGTAAAGCTAGTTATTATATAGATAGATAGATATACGTACAGCATACGGAGCGAGTGCTACTGTAATGTTTAGATCACACCACATAGCGCAACGAGCGCGTCTCGCACTATTGCACAGCTGCTTCACTGCAGCTGCTAGCTGGAGTATTGCTGTGAATATAATTTAATTTAATAATTTAATAATATATATTATATATTTTTCGTTATATTATTTGATAAGACAATAGATTTATAAAATAAGTTATAAAAAAAAATAATTAATCATTTTGTGGTGGCAACCATCTTAGATTTGAAATCTGTCATAGTATTCTACTAGGCCAGTCCTTTCATTTGATAATCATATTGAGGGAGTTGCGAAAAAATATATAATCCGCTATTTTGTGGCGGCGGCCATCTTGGATCAATTCTCTTCACACCTTTGATATTTGCATGTGCAAATCATTTCTATCATGATTATCACTTGTCTTACGGTGAAGGAAAACATCGTGGGGAAACCTGCAAGTTTCCGAAAGACATGTGCACTCCGTCAACTCGCACTAGGCCAGCGCGGCGGACTGTGGCCTGATCTCCTTCGTACTGAAAGAGGCCCGTGCCCAACAGTGGGACGTTAAAAAAAGGGCTGATGATGATGATAGACATACAGACATATAGATAGATAGGTAGATAAATAGATAGATAGACAGATAGATATATAGATAGACAGATAGATAGATAGATAGATAGATAGATAGATAGATAGATAGATAGACAGATAGATATATAGATAGACAGATAGATAGATAGATAGATAGATAGACAGATAGGCAGATAGATAGATAGATATATAGATAGATACATAGATAGACAGATAGACATATAAATAGACAGATAGATAGATAGATAGACAGATAGAAAGATAGATAGACAGACATATAGATAGACGGACATACAGATAGACAGACAGATAGATATATAGACAGAAAGGCACGACTCACGATCGTTGCGCGCGTATCTGGTCTGCGCGGGCGGCGCGAGCTCGCGGCGGCGCGCGGCCTGCACGGCGGCCACCGCGTTGCGCCACGCGAGCATCGCGCTCTCCACCTCGCCGTGCGGCGCTCTGGAATGTGACGGACTGACCGCGTGTTTTTAATATAATTTTTTTTTTACGTTTTTTTTTTAAATTTCGGTACATATAAAACAAAAAAAAACATATACAACGATGATAATTGCACAAGTTAAAACTGTGTCGCAATTATCAACGCCCTCCACCAGCATAGTAACAGAAAAACAATATGTACATCCATCATACCAAAAAATAATAAAAATCAAATCAAATCAATTTTTAATTTTTCATTTTATTTTATTTGGAATACCAACAGCACACAAGACACTATATGATTACACAATTGAAACCTTTTAACCAAGCCATTTACAGGTATTCGCATATGGTAAAATATTTTATTCAGCATAAAAATTGTTACAATTTCTTACTGAACGTCATGAGTCTACACCACCAGTTCGGAAAGAAGAAACCTCTGACCTGAGAAGAACTGGCGAAAGAAACTCAGCGGGACTATATATAATATTTACAATCTCCGACTGCGTTACCACTTACCATCAGGTGGAACGCAGTCAAGCACTAATTCAGATTAAAAAAAAAGTAGGAGTGTGCGAATATCGTTCGAATCGAATAAAAATATTCGATTCGAAATTCGAATAGAATAATTCGAATTTTCGAATTATGTATTTGAAATTCTGCACGAATAATTCTAAAAATTTCGAAGAGTTAAAATTCCTAATAAATAAAATAAAGTCAACTACATATATATTCTATAGTTAATACATTAATACAACTACTTACATTTCAGCCAAGTTCTTTATATCTTCTCTCCAGCTCGCCGGGTTGAAGGTAGCAGGATCGACACCCTTCTCAGCAACATTGTCTTGACCCCTTTTTAATACTGTTATCTTGCTTTCTTCCACTTTATTTGCCTTTTTGTTATGCGCCACGCAGACGCTCGCCCGTAACGTCTCCATTTTTCCCATCAATGTTAAAACCTGTAAGAATCAAGTATAATATATGTTAAAAAATAAAACTTAAGCAGAGTCTCTGAATATCAAATATTTTGATGAAATCTTATTGAAATAGTAATTATTGATAAGGTCTATGTATAATAATGTGGGATGAATGTTTTAAATAGAAATAGTTTATCTGTGAAGTGTGAATGAAAGGAAGAATGAGTGAAAGGGATAGAGTGTGTTCGGCCATGATTGAAATATTCAAGATCCACCATCTTAGAATAGGTTACATAGTTAAGAAAGAGGCAACTGGCGGTCCACGCCTTATATTATGTTGTTCCTCTTTCTTTTGGCTCAGGTGTATCGTAGACATAGAGATCTTATTATTATTATTTATCGTCTATTGTCTGTCAGTGTGCATTTGTGTGTGTGTGTGTGTGTGTGTGTGTGTGCGTGTGTGTGTGTGTGTGTGTATATGTGTGTGAGTAAGTGCGTGTGTGTGTGTGTGTGTGTGTGTGTGTGTGTGTATGTGCGTCTTTCTGTGTGCGTGTGAGTATGTGCGTCTCTCTCTCTGTCTAACCTTGGTGTGCTCGCGCAGCATGTCCACAGTGAGGCGGTCGACGCGCGTGGGGCACGGCGGCAGGCGCGGCACGGGGATGCTGTTCGAGGAGGAGACCGCGCGGCCGGGGTACGCTAGCGCGAGCCGAGCTTCGGTGCGCTTGCGCTCGCGTTCTAGCTGACGCCATTGTTCGTAGCACGCGTCTAGCCGCGAGTTGAGGATGCTGGACGCGGTTGATGGACTCCTGTTCGTGGGTTGCTATTCTTTAGACGATCGAGTAGGGGTGTGCGAATAATTCCAAAATTTTTGAATTATTAGAAGTTTTCGAATTATTTAAAATTCTGCTATGCTATTATTCGTAGAATTTCGAATAATTCAAAAATTCGAATTATTCGATTCGTATTTCGAATCGAATATTATTATTCGATTCGATTCGAACGATATTTGCACACCACTACGATCGAGGGATGGGTAATGTATTGACAAAGTGAATAACTCGGAAGCGAGTCTCAAAAAATATCATAATAATTGAAGATACGCTTCCAGGTGCGAGTTGAGAATACTGGAGGCGGTTGACGGACTCCTGCTCAAGGGTTAGGGTTTATTTATTTAGCATTACCCGCGGCTTCGTACGCGTTCTAAAGACCGGCAACTAAATTCTTTCTGAGTCCGCGACTATACCGCGGTATGATACTTCGCAAAACTAACGCCCGCCCTTCCCGTTTTTGCAACATTTTTCCTAAGATTAACGCGTTCAACCAAACAAACAAACAAACTCTTCAGCTCTATAATATTAGTATAGATTAATTTATTTATTAGGATTACCAACAGAAATGACAACAGTAATACATAGTAATAATTTACATAATAAATTGGTCACAATATAATTATCGTATTTCTTTTTAAAGGTAATCGCAATATGCATTGATTTATTTTATAAATAGAGGTATAAAAAGATTTAAAAATTGAATTGAATTACATATTATAAGACAATTATTATAAATATTTTTATTATTATACATAAAATAACATTTTAAACACATTATAGATAGAAATATAATTTAAATAACTATAATTTAAATGCTATACTTATATTATAATTTATTCATTATTTTTTTTAAAAATAACTAATTTTAGTTTAAAGGCGGACAAATTATCGTGAGCAATATCTAGATTTAAGGATGGATAATATTGACATTGTTAATATCGCGGAAGCGTAAGTCAAAAAGAATTATAATAATTGAAGACATTAAAAGATGAAGGTGATATGTGGTAAAATTTGAATTTCGAGGAAATCAACTTCAAACTTAGTGTAATGTATTGAGAACATAATAAGTATATAAAATGTAATAAATATGATGTTTTTAAGATTTAGAACCGTTAGTCATGTATAGAACAGCGTACAATCGGAAATACGACATATCACTTTCAACCATATTATTATTAATTATTAATTAAACATTAATTTCTTATAATAACTTAACTTGGAAGAAATTAAAAAGACAATTGTCTATGATCGTTAAAATTTAGCCACTATTATTGAATAATTCTTACTAGTTTCGCTTTGCAAATATTAAACGCCTGCAGGCTTTTTCAACCTTATCAAATAATTTAAGTTGCAAAAAAGATAAAGTCAAAATAATAACATTATTCTCGCTAAGTTTATTTCGCCAGTTCTTCTCAGGTCTGAGACTGTCCAAACTTGGAGTAGACTCATTACGTTCAATAAGCAAATGTTATAATAATGCTAAATAAAATATTTTGATTTTAAAATTTCAATACATGATTGAAATAGCAAAAGATTGATAACAGTATATAATAAATAAATTTTCATCTATCAGTACTATTACCTCTAAAACTATTAATTCCATTTAAAACACCAATAACAGTAGAGGTGGGGCGCAACGGCTATATATAGATATAAATTAGGGGTGTTCGTTATACTAGATAGCTGAAAAAATATCCTGCTATTAATAAATAGCCAAATCGGCTGTTATTTATTACCAGAGGAAAAATATATTGAAATAGTAATGAAATGAATATAACTATAACAAATATTAATTATTATTATAGGTTATGTGATCTGTGTTTTAACTTATAGGTAATGTAACGTTTAACAACGTATGGTAATCAAAACACATCTTTCTACGTAGCGAAAATATATAAGTTATAATTATATTATAGCGTAAAAAATAATAGGCGTTTTAAAAATAGCGTATTCTTATAACTCGTTATCAATATATAGCCGTTGCGCCCACCTCTAGGGATGGATAATGTATTGACAAAGTGAATACTGCGGAAGCGAGAGTCAAAGAATATTACAATAATTGAAGACATTAAAAGATGAAGGTGATAATGTGGTAAAATTTGAATTTCGAGGAAATCAACTTCAAACTTAGTGTAATGTATTGAGAACATATATAAAATGTAATAAATATGATGTTTTTAAGATTTAGAACCGTTTGTCATGTATCACTTCACTAATCACTTTCAACCATTCACGTCTTCATTATTAATTACATTAATTTCTTAAATAAATAACTTTAAAGAAATTTAAAAGAAAATTGACTATGATCGTTAAAGTTTAGCCACTATTATTGAATAATTTTTACTAGTTTCGCTTTGCAAATATAATACGCTTGCAGGCATTTTCAAACTTATCGAATAATTTAAGTTGCAAAAAAGATTAAGTTAAAACGAATTGATAACCTCCTCTCCTGCGGAAGTCGGTTAATAATAACATTAGTCCCCCTGAGTTTCTTTAGCCTGTTCTTCTCAGGTCTGACATTAATTTCTTAAATAAATAACTTTAAAGAAATTAAAAAGAGAAATTGACTATGATCGTTAAAGTTTAGCCACTATTATTGAATAATTTTTACTAGTTTCGCTTTGCAAATATAATACGCTTGCAGGCATTTTCAAACTTATCGAATAATTTAAGTTGCAAAAAAGATTAAGTTAAAACGAATTGATAACCTCCTCTCCTGCGGAAGTCGGTTAATAATAACATTAGTCCCCCTGAGTTTCTTTAGCCTGTTCTTCTCAGGTCTGACATTAATTTCTTAAATAAATAACTTTAAAGAAATAAAAAGAAAATTGACTATGATCGTTAAAGTTAAGCCACTATTATTGAATAATTTTTACTAGTTTCGCTTTGCAAATATTATACGCTAGCATGCATTTTCAACCTTATCGAATAATTTAAGTTGCAAAAAAGATTAAGTTAAAATAATAACATTAGTCCCGCTGAGTTTCTTTAGCCTGTTCTTCTCAGGTCTGAGACTGTCCAAACTTGGAGTAGACTCATTACGTTCAATAAGAAAATGTTATAATAATGCTAAATATAATATTATGTATTTTGATATTTAAATTTCAACACATGATTGAAATAGCAAAACATTGATAACAGTACAAAATATATTAATTTTCATCTATCAGTACCATTTCTTTTAAAACTGTTATTTCCATCGGCCCTACAAATTAAAAAAAAGTGCGTGTGTACAAAGTACACATGTCAGAAGTAAAACTTGAATTTAAATTAAGGCTAACTCTTCCCCGTCTTTGAGCGCCTGGTACTATGGACTTATTTTTTCGTTTCATCGAGTTTCAAATCACAACAATTCTAAATAAGTTTCACTTCAAAAAAAACAATAAAAGTTGTTTACCTCATATTTCTCATGGTGTAGAAAGGCGCCATTATAGGCATGTCCAACATCGGCGAAGGTAACACTGGTGGCGCGACCTGAGGTGGACTCGGGCCTAAGATGGCACCCAGACCTTTGGAACATTTTCGTTTATTTATTTATATTATGTTTATATATACATTATTATGTATTAATATTTTCTGTATTAAATCGTCCATACTAATATTTAAAATAGGTAAAGTTTGTTTAAGAATAATTAAAATTTTTTTCAAACAAAACTTTATTTCCAGATTTATTGTTTGACTTTAGTTTGATTTCAACATCTATTAAATTGTTTTTGAAGCTTTTAAAAATTTTAATCTATCCCGTGACCATGATTGATGTAATTTAAAGCGTCGGAAACTAAAAATCAGTAGAATAAGACATCAAAAATACTAAAACTATCAAAAAATATAACAAAAAAAACTTACCAAGATTAAATGGAGTATTTTCGTGGAAAAAGGACACATCAACATTCAACTGATTTGGCGGTGGTCTACTTATTAACATGCTCATCTGTCGCGCTATTTCCTGCTGCCTTAACAACGCCTGTTGAGGAGTTTCCCGCGCCATGTTCTCGAAACTTCTATCCCCATTTGTATTTAGATAGCCTTCCCTACCCTGCATTAGTTGGTTCAATTCATGCCCTTGCATATATTCATTTTGGTGATAACCATTCGGCTTGTATGACATTGGCGAGCCTGATGGGTTAGAAAAATCGAATGGCCCCAAATTTCGATCGGACACTTGCAACATCATGTCGTTTAAGTAGTAATTTTCACCGTTAAATTTATTCGGCTGTTGGTAGCCCCTGCCGTCTAAGAACATCTTGTTTCTCTCCTCTTGCAATTTCAGCCCGTCTTGGAAACCTCCACCAAAATCTAATGGCATTTTATAGTCGCCCATAAAATCGTCTCTTTGACGATCATTGGATAATGTGAGTTGGTTCAGATAAGCGAGCAACTCTGTCGAATCTTGGTTCTGCTCTTGTACAAAACCATTCTCGAATTTGTTCGGATATCCTTGATTGTATGGGGCATTAAAATTTGAGTTGTAGTTCGTGTCTATATTAAGACTATTAGGCCTCGAAAACGCGTTTGGGAACATATTGGTATCGGGAAGTGAATTTCTTTGGTTGGGCTCGAAGAAATTAAAGAACTTATCGTCTTTATTTGGACTTTGGAATTGGGCACCGCCTATTTCTTGGGCAGCAAGTCGGAGCAAGTATAGCTGCTCGGGTGTAGCAGTCTCATCACAGATAGGATCAATCGTAAGAAGCGAATTAACGTCATTATCCGGTAAATTGACAAAGCCGTTGACGCTGAAGCCATTTGGTGTTTGGAAATCATATGCATTCTCATTGGAAGAGTGAAATAAATTATTATTGTAGGGGAAGGAAGAGGGAGGCGGCATGAATGAGCAAGCTGCATCGTTTGACGGGTATTGGCTTAAGCTCGGTGGTATACTGTTTACACTTTTTTCCGGTGGTGGCATAGAACTGAAACAAAATATATTTTTATATTAACTTCAATTTTTACTGTTACTATCATTTAACACTTATCTATACGGATAAGAAAATTCTAAATTAAATCACTGGATTAAGTAATTTATTGGAAAATCTTATAGAAATAGAAATACAAGGGCCAAATCTAAACTTAAATGCCTGGGAACGTATCACGAGATCACTCGACAGATTTTATGGCCGAATGGTTCTACGGCTCAATATATAAAATTCTTTGAACTGCGATAAATATCTCATTTCTGAAAAATCCATGCTAACTGTTAAAACTTACTCAGGGTCGAATCCGAGCGAAGCACGAATACATATTATTATAAATTTTTTACTGAATTGAACCTGTACATAAAATATTTAATCAAAAATCTTATTTTTAAAGACAATGTTATAAATAGAAGCTGAATCTATAGTTGTTACAATTTTTATCAATCTGTGACAGCATCACGAGAAAACTATACACATTTTGGTGAAGTTTGATATGATGATAGGTTTTATGGTATCTATGTCAACATTCTTACTGCGAGACATATCTATTTTGTGAGAAATCCATTCTAAACATTAATAAGCTTAGATAGCAGAGTAACAAATAAACAACACATTGTAACTGTGTACAAAGCACCGGGAAAACACTGTGCATGCTTGCACACATGTCTTTTTCATACGTATATTATGTATAATGTACTTCACGTGTTGTGGGCGTCCGTCGCATATTGCTACCTAGTACCTACATACATACGTATATTTAAATGCTTTGCAGTTATTGATTTGTAATGTTATCGGGATCGGGCTATATTTAGTTCAAGGACTGTAAGCGTTAAAAACACTACGTTTTAAGTTTTGGTAATATGCGCCACATAGATTGAATTGAATCACTTTTAATAGTTATTATACTTATTTGTATTATGAATAAAATTACAATATATAAAAAAAAAACCACTGATAGAAGACAAAATCTTTGTTTTTTATCCCTCGGGATAAAGAAAACAATGAAAGTCGATCTATATTTTAATGAGACCTTCGTTAGTCATAATAAATATCCATTAAAATAATAAATTACAAGTATATCCAAGATTTTTCTAAAGACGTTCAAAGTTAGAAAAAAAATAACATATGTATTCAAAAGTTACAAAGTGAAAAAATCAAGAAATAAGATATCTAAGTAGGCAGATAGTCGCAGCGGGTTTATATCCGGGTCTCGCACATCTGATATTTTCATGCGCGAATCATCTCTAACATGATTACCACTGTTCTTACGGTGAAGGATAACATCGTGATTTAACCTGCATGTCTGAGAGACCCTAGCAAGTTTTTGAAAGACATGTAGATTAGTAAGCAAAAGCTGACCACATACTACAATACAGTTTGAAAATAAAAACCCATTATAAGTGTACCTTAGTACCTACGTTTGGACAGAAACTAAGTTCCTCAAAGTATTGATGTTTGAACACCACTTCGAAAGCATCGTTTCGCATACAACATTTTTATAGCAGAACAAATACCAACTACACAAATGGAACTACCAACTAAGCTTCCGGTATATACCGATAATTTTATCTATGAGGAAAAGTATATAAAAAAGCGGTGGTTCTATCCAAATAAATTTTAGTTTTCAAATGCCTGATTGATGAATGATGACAGAGAAAGAAACTTTTTAATTTAAAAGGACTTATCAATAGTATTGGGTATGACGATAGGGTCCGTCATTTATATATATTATAGGGTCCGATTCAACGTATAGGATATATTTTTCCTACGGGAAAATATCACATTTCTGAGAAATCTATACCAACCGTTACTTACTGCTTACCTGTGTAAGTGTCCCTGTGGACAAACCTAAGCATTGCTAAGTTTAGTCTATTAATTATTATTTAAAAGCCTTTTATGTTAATACTAGTGAAGTGCTCATACTTTACACGCTAAATACCCATTCAATGTATTCTTGATGGTTTCAAAACTTTTAGCATTGTTTAACTTACTTAAATAAAGAATGAAGATTTAAATTCGACTGTTTGTTTTTTTGAAATCGTTACTTCTTAAGGCTGCTCTCTCGAAAAAATCAACATTTTCGAGATCTTTGAGATCACACTGCCTTTCAAATATAAATGCTAGAACTCTTATACTTTTTTACGTAGTTTTTCATTTCAGTCTGAACAAACATACCAAAGCAGAAACATGATTAGTTAAGTTTTGTAACACGAAAAAAATAATATAAAACACCATTATTTTATCTTATTTTTGCTTTCTTGTTTGGCTGAATATAACTTATTAACTTGAAACTTACATTGAAAAATATTTCAAAGTCAGTGCTAAAATTTCGCCAAAGTATAAATAAATATTATTTGAATCTTTCTCTCTAAATTTAAAGAAATAGTTTTGGCGCTTACGGCTTTTACTTCCAAGCCACTGAGTCGCCCTGCGCGGGGCGAGGGACGCGTGGATGCCGTCACCGCCCATCAAACTCAGTGCCGCTCACGCATTACTGGACGACGGACCTACGTTCCTATTCCTACGCGTGAACTTGTTCCCGACTTGCATATCATATTTTGTGAATCAACAGAAAACCTACCTACCAGTGTTACAGTATTACATCATGCCAAGAAAAAAACGAAATGATTTGCGTGAACTTGCTGCCAAAATGAGAGAGGAGAAGGTAAGTGATGTTTATAACTCTAATTATTGTAATAGTCATATACCTATTACCTACCTGTTTTAATTTGAATTGAAATGAAATTATGTAAGGAGGTACCTATGTGAATGTTGGATGCTATTGCTTATTATTGCTTGATAAACGTTCCTTCAAACCACATATACTATAAAAAATTACGACTCGAATACAAAAAAACTAATTGAAAATATTCAAAAATGAAGCCACAGGAAATTATTTTAGTTTTAAAACCATCATATGTTCGCGCAAGCGAAGTTCGCTAAGGTCATGCACCCCTAGAAAGTGACGCGAAACTCAATAGTCATGTAATTTTGTGTAATTTTGATCATAGTAATAATATTATCATTCTCAATTACTATAGTTCGATAAAATGCTTAGGTTTATCAGAAAAGTATCTGTATAATTTATTTACAAAAAAAACTAATAAATTATATTTAATTTGTCTTTCAGAGAGAATTAAAAAAAGATTTTTAGCGACTACTTTACTTCTAATTATTATAAACATGACATCATTAAATTATTTTAAAAACCCCATCACTATCAACATACGAATAATTATCTACATACTTTACGAGAGACAGGAAAATATGCGTGTAAGAAAGAAGTTCATTAGTTCTATTAGTGGTATTAACATTATGATACTTTTTCACCCACTTGCAGGTACAACTCCATTAGGTTACTCTTACTACCTAGCATTGCAGCGTAAGATGACCTACACATAGAATAGTTTGATGTGGCCTTCCTGTATGGTGAGTTATCTGAGGAGATATACATGGAGCTGCCAGAGGGAGTGGAAGCCGGACCTACAAAAGTATGTAAGTTAGTTAAATCCATATATGGACTCAATCTTCTAGATGTTGAAATAAGAAATTTTGTTCATTTTTATCTACTTATGGGTTCAAATCATCAGTTGGATCTCTTAATGATGTCAAAGTTTTTTAATTCTTTATGTTTATATGGATTATTATTAAGTAAAAGTAAAATTATTTTGTCTATGATATGAAGTGGTCTCAAACAAAATTTTATTATAAAGTTATTAAATTTTAACTCATTTATAGGTATGGAAATAAATAAAACTATGGAATATAATAATAAGTATAAATAAAAACATTATATTAAGTCAATAATAAATAAATTTAATTTGTCAGATGCTAGAAGTAGCAGTACTCCTGCTGACATAAAGTACATTTATGTAAGAATACAAGTAATGTGTCTGTTAATTTTCCATATAGAGAAGCAGTGGGAGCATTATTGTTTTTGACTTCTGTGTCAATTTTAATGTTGTAAGTAGGTATATAAATGATCCAGGTCCTTCACATGTAACTGCATTTAAAAGAATCCTTCGTTACTGAATAAATACAAAAGAAAAGTCTATTGTGTATAAAGGTAGTATAGATTTAGTCGGCTACTCTGATTCTGACTATGCTGGTGACTTAGATAGTAGGAATTCTAACACAGGCTATTTATTTTTAAGGAATGGGGGTCTAGTCACTTGGTCAAGCCGTAAACAAAACACTGTGGTGTGGCTTTATTCACTACTGAAGCCGAGTACATGGCTGCCAGTGAAGCCATAAAAGAAATATTAATATAGTAAATAATTTTTAATTAATATTGGGGAGCCCCAGGATTTTTTTAAAAACAAGATGCATATTGTAATACTTTATAATATTTATAGAAAATAAAAGGTTTTATTATTATAAATTTAAGGTGTCTTCGTAAACTAATTTAGTGAGTCTTCATAAATACTGTATTAATACTTCGTAAAAAATGTATTCTTTCTCTTGTGTCAGCTACTGTAATCTGTATAATATACTAGTGTGTTTAATAAAAACTTAAATTATCAAGAATTCTTATTTTTAACCTTTCTGAAATACTACTGCGATTCAATAACTTCAATATGTGTGAATAAAAAACTTGCTTATAAAGTCAAAAAACAGTTTCATTTTAATTAATTGAGTGAGTGTTCCGTTCCCTTTTTGCCTATTACATTCAAAAACTACCTAGGTATTTTTAACCGACTTCCAAATAGGCGGAGGTGAACGGAATCTTCTTATTTATGTATGTTCACGAAGACGACTGAACCGATTTGGATTTTTTTGGTTGCGAAGGGTTTACTACCCAGGTCCCATTTAAATTTTATCGAAATCCGTCGAGCGATTTTTTAAAAATTATCAATAAAAATTATAATTGACATATGACAATATTGTTTGAGGACTGAAATAAAATGAATTTTTGCAAAATTAAAAACAAAAAGCCAACGTCAGGTCACGTCACGGTGTTCCCAGGCGGTCACCCATCCAAGTATTGACCGCGCCCGACGTTGCTTAACTTCGGTGATCGGACCGGTGTGTTCAACTATTGATTGAAAGATAATTTACTGTGATAATATAAGTGATAAAAATTGTTTCTACATAATATTACTTTGAGTAGTACGTTTGTAGAATTTGAGGTTAGTTGCCGGTATGTATTATTTATTTACATCATAAAATAAGATAAATTTTTACATTATTATTTAATATGTAACAAATGTTCAAATAAATTAATAATAGATACAAATAATAATTATTTTATTTATGTAAAAATATTTTTTATGATATTTAAATAAACTTTATTTAACTAGATAATGCTTTATAATAAAACTTTCAATGTATTAAATACTCTTTTTTCTATTATTATTCGTGTCGTTTTTTATAATTGCATAAGTTGATGAAAAATGCTATGCAATAGCTTTACCCCGGCAGTCCCTGATTGCCACACATTTTTTTTTAAATAAATTGCTCGAATATGTTATTAAAAACATTTTTCTATAAATTACCTGCTTATTATGTCTACACTAATAATGGGAAAATATAAATTAAAAAAAAAGAAATCCGACTTTCGGTAGGTAAGCCACTCGCCGGCGGCCGACGTACCTTGTGGTCTAGCGGCCTGACATAAAATGCGCGCGTAAAAATGTAGCGGAGGGAAAGCGAGTGGCGCGGGGAATATGATAGGCTCCGCCCAGATCCTCAAGGCCGTTGGCTAGTACCGCAGCCTTAATATTCTAGAATCTAGGCTATTTAGTGCTGCTTTAAAACTTTCCAAATAAAGATTTATTTATTTGAAATCGTGTTACAAATGCACAAACAAACAGATATGCTAATATGTTGTTTTTCTATGTATAATTATATATTAGTAGCATATAATATATTCCTAAAGATCAAAGTTTAATTAAACAGTTCCTTTTGTTGAGAAAGTATGCTTGGCAGATTTAACGAAAGACAACCTGATAACCTGAGATGTAAAGAAAGATAAATAAAAATAGGTTCTAACAATTTTTCAGTCGTCTATTATGACTTGGACTTGGTAACGGATATGTTTCATTTAAATGAAAGGTATAATAAAACAGTTAGCGGCGTGAGTGTGTATATTGAATTTATTTATTAAATAATGGTGTTAGGGCGTTGTTTGGAATGTACACGTACAAGGCGCGTTCAATGTATTCTTGATATCAGAATAAAAAATAAACTGAATTGCTTTCAAATATTTTTATATGACGAACTTTAACGTAAAAATTTTATTTATATCTTGAAAAAGTGAATATACAGTGAAGCTACATGAAATGTGCATATTGCCATTATAAGCTTTGGCAGTCTTAAGCTGGACGATAGTGCATATTCAATCGTTATTAGAGTCGTTTTCGAGATACATGAAATAAATGTATATGGGTAGTACTAGCAATTCTAACGGCCAAAAGGCAAATTCTTAGATTTTACATATTATTTTATATATTACAGAACAGAACTACAAGCGCGAACCAATCTCTTCCGACTTTATAATATTTGTACAGATTGGGTAAGTTGTTTTTCAAGCTAAAAATTCTAATTCCAAAAGACAAATAAAAAACGCCAAGACTTTACTCTATGTTATTATTTCAAAACAATAATTTTTCACAACATTAGAAACACGTGCCATGTGATTCAGCATTCTTATAAAAAAAGTTCATTCTAATTGCTTTCCTTAAATTGCGCAAGGCGGGTTTCGCTCTTTTCATGAACTCAATCAAATGAATATTAATATTGCGGCCGTGACCTTTTCGGACGGAGGAAGCTCTATAAATTTCTTCAGAGCGTTTGAAACTTTCTTCATCTTGCTTAATATATTTAGTAAAATTTACGTGATTTTTATTACAAGAGCCAATACCAAGAAGCTTTATTGATTTAGTAAATTCCTTAACAGTCTAAGCCAACAATTACGATGTCAAAGATTCATACGTGAATAAGTGAATAATGAAATAGAAATTGAAAATAATATATTTATGTAAAGTACTAACGGACTTGCAATAACTACTTATTTTTTATATATACCTTAACCCTCAAATAATATATTTTATAAAATAAATAATCTACTTTTTATTGTAAAACTAGCGACTCGCCCTCGCTTCGCTCGGGCTCTTCCCTAGATTTTTGCACAGGGAAAGACGCGGGATCTGCTAGTTATGCATATAAACCTTCCTCTTGAATCACTCTATCTATTAAAAAAAACCGCATCAAAATCCGTTGCGTAGTTTTAAAGATTTAAGCGCACATAGGGATATAGGGATATAGGGACAGAAAAGGCGACTTTGTTTTATACTATGTAGTGAAACCACAAACAAACCCAGAATGCACTAGAAATTCGTATACAAAGAGCTAAATTTTTCTCTTCATCTATTATTTATCTATATGTATAAATGCAAAAAACACTCTTAGAAACTGCTTGACGTATATAGATGAAAATTGGCAGGTAGGTAGTTTATACTTTGGGCCGGCGATTTGGCGATTGGGCCGGATTAAGGTGGGAGAGTGGCGTGCACATAAATGAAATAGGTAGAGTATATTAACGATGGGTTCCGAAATAGCTGAAGTAATTTTAGACAATTTTCGGGAAATCTACAAAAAGCGAAGCCGCGTGTATTGCTAGTTATATACATAATTGCTAAAGGAAACTCACCTGCTCCCTTCTGTGGATCCGCTGTCATCCAGGATCTTCGTGATGAGATCCCGGACCATGGCATTCTCTTCCATAATACGTTCCGACTGAAAACAAATGTATTATATAAGAAAAAGTATTCAGTATATACGAGTATATAGATAAACAATTGAATAAAATGACTGTTTGTGTGTGAGCAAAATAAAAACTTTTTTTTACTAAATACATAATATGAAAGTATATATACGATAATTATTATAACAATATCTTTTTTTTTTTCAACTACAAAACAAAGTAACAAACGAGGCCCATGGAAGTTATCACCAATTTGATTATTTAAAAATACAAGAACTTGATTCGCGTAACAATTACCATCAATGAAAAGTAAGACTTTTCTTCTGTCTTGTTTTCATATCTGCGATTAGTCTAGTTCATGATTATAAGCAAATTTGTTGCATGATGAGATATCGGGTCTTGAAGCCTTCCCATTATGAACGATCACACATTTAGAAATCTAGTATCTTGATTTTGAATATCGTGTCGTTTGCGGCGTTTGTAATATTGCATTTATAGCATTTGTATCAGCTGATTAGCCAGTTCTTTAGTGTTTTTCCAACTGGGTTTTTGAACTTCTCTGCCTGGACGCTTATTTCCTTCTTGACAGTGTTCATTTTGAGCCCCACATGGATTTCTGTGTTGGTTACAAACCAGGGACATTGGCGATGTTCCTTAGTATGCCATTTTGTAATCGTTGTATTATACTATGTAATAGTACAGTGACGTATACTAATACGTACAGGAAGCACTGCCCCAGAGCTGGATCCCGTATGTCTAAAATGGTTTAAGGATTGTCTTATAAATCAGCAGTTTATTGTCGATCGACAATGCCGATTTGCGTGCCATTAGCCAGTACATGTTTTTGTATCGTATATTTACTTCGTCCCTCTTGGCCTTTATATGTTTTTACCAAGTTAGTCTTCTGTCAAGGTGGATGCCTAGGTATTTAACGAAGTTACTATGAGGCAATGTTATTTCCCAGACTTACCAGTGGGCAATTTCCTTTTCGAAGACTGAATGAACGTCACATATACGTCATACCTACCGAGTTTGATGCATTAGCTTTAAGTGTTTATAGCAGCTGTAGGGTCTATATTGCTTGCCAGGATTGCGGTATCGTCAGCAAATGTTACTACATTCTGTGTTTCTGGAAGGTCAGACGTGTACAGGGTACATAAGACTGGGCCTAAAACAGAACCTTGAGGAACTCCTGCCATGATGTTGAAGAATTCTGATGTATCATCTTATCGCACTTGAAATATACGATCGGATAGGTACAATTGCATTAAGAGGAAATAACTATGGGAGAGAGCCTTTTTTATTTTGTATATTAGATGCCTAAATTTGTCAAATGCCTGTTAGGTGTCTAGAAATACCGCCGAGCAGAACTCCTTGTACTCCAGGGATCTTCGAATTTTTTCACTCGTTGAGCGACACTGTCTAAATCCAATCTGATGTTTAGGGATCATTTTGTTTTCTATCAATATAGGCGTTATTCTGTGGAGTAGTATCTTTTCCAAAACTTTGAACATGGTCCCTGCAGTTGAAAGTACAGCCGATTAGGCTATTTTCATGAACAACCAGAATTATCTTTTTAAATGCTTCAATGTATGTAGTGCTAATTCTAAGGTGATTTCTAGTAACTATTTTCAATATAAAGCTGTATTTTACAGCGACTGATCCCAAGAGGTCACATAGTTTATTTATATCTTCTATTCCATAAAGGATGATAGGTGGAGGTTTGCTTACGCTCACTTTGGTTTCACCATCATTTTACCATTATGTTATACCAATATTACCATTTTTATTATCATACAATATGCCTATTGTATTTATTTACATACATTTCCTTTTATTATTTAAATAAGATTGACATATTCAAGCTGGCTGCACAATCCAATGTATTAATTATTCATTCAATAATAACAATCTTAGGTTATATGCATAATTGACATTAGAAATGAACTGATAGTCTCTCCCATGACCATGGTTGCTGTAAAACATTCAAAATTTCCGGAACCAAAAATCTAAATAAATTCACAACACAATTCAAAAAGATAGTTTCATTTATAATAACTTTCATAAAAAAAACTGAATGAGAACTAGAGCTAATATTTGTCGAGTTAATTTACTTCTAGACGTATACTTTAAACATTGAATTTACATTTTTTTCAGTCAACATAAATGAAAAACACTTGATACTGTGGAATAAAAAGTAACCCATGTCTCTATTCAGTAAAAAAAGTAACTCTATATGTATTAATATATTGATTACTTACTCTATAAGGTTAATAAGTTTATGAATGTTGACCAAAAAATAAATAATTGTTGCTTGTATTTACTATCACAATGATTATTTTTAGTTTAATCTTATTAGATTCATATATAAATATTTTAAAATTTAAGGTTTTATTATTATTATAATTAACAAAAATAATAACAAGTTACCTACCACCTACATAATAATATGACCTCTTTATCTACACAAGCAATCTTTTTTGTAAACAGGACGAACTGTTCTCACAATGTACCTATAGAATATATACAGACATACCTAAAAATGATGCAATGTATGTTTTGTTTAAATCTATTGTTGTTATTGACTTAGCTATGAAGGACAACGCAGTCTATAAAAGTGATAGAGAAAGTCTACAATTTAACGCGTATTACGCTTATAGATCTAATAAGAATATTACCGTGAACTATTGCCGCATAAATATCTCATTTTTGATTACAATCAAAGCACCCACGACTGTCAGCTATACCTTTTATTACGTCCTCTAACGTGCAAGCCACATAATTCTAAAAATATTGTATGCAGTGTTCATATGTCATCGTTCACCTCGAAAAATAAATAGCGCTTTGCATATCTAAGCTTCAATACTGGTTGTTTTTAGTATAGAAAGCATAAAATACTTATTATATAATTTCTATCATAATACATGAATACAACAAATATTTATGTGGTTTTTACCAATAATAGGTCAGAATGACAGCTTCGATTGGACATTTACAACACCCATGGAAAAAACACTTCACACCACACACTGATCAACTTACCTGATCAACTTCATTTTCGACAGCTTTGAACGCGTTACTTATGTGACATAAATCACTGAAGGCCATTTAAACTTAAAATATATATTTTTACCACAGTAAATAGGAGCTACAAGTTCTAAGCCATTTTTCCTATGACCTACATGTGTATAAATTGTACTATAGCTATACAAGTAGCAACGGTGTTGCTGTCACGTAGACGGTAGAACTTGCAAACAACCACAGCGCTCAATCGATTTCTTATAATTAGTAAAATAATATAAATGTTAATTAAATAACTTACATTAGAAATTAAAATGTCGAAAAAAACCAAATGTAGGTAGGTAGTATGAATGAAAATATTTTATAGTTTCCCGCGTTTTCATGATTTTTTTTAATATACGCATTTTTCCTTACTTTTTTTAGACTAAAGATAAAATATAATCAAATGATTGTACAACTGTATCCATACTTGTAAATCATTATTTAAAGCACGGTCAAGTGATTTAAAGTTAATTAAATTAAACCCAAACGTTAATTTAATTTATTAATCTATATTATTAGGAAATTTAAAATGTTTAGACTATTTTTACAATAAAAAAAAGCATGGTCATAATATAGTATATTCAGTACATAAACTTAAGAAATAATAATATTAATTTTGTCTATAGTTCATAATTCAAATCAATTCTCTTTCATTGAATATTATTATTACTTCCAAAAGAGTTAAACACGAAAGAATGAAAAGTTCGAACAAAAAAGTACATTAATTATAAGTTCCGTCCTGTTTTAAATGTTGGTAAAACTGGTTGTCTTATGGTGTCAACTTACGTAGTAAATAATACTTAATCTGTGGGTCTAGTGTCAATACTGTCAGTCAAAAGCTAATACAGCTCCTCTTATTGCAAATGTTCGCAGTCGGATAGCGGCAATGACAGGTTAGTAAAATTGTGCTGCCATAAGCAGATGTTAGTCCCGAAAATATGAAATTATATTATATGTAAAAATAATTATTTAATAAGTAATACTTAGTTTACTACTAAGTATTACTTTAATAATTTCCTTACATTGGAAATGATGCATTAGGTCTGAACGTTATTTTATTTTATTTTTAGGTATATCAGAAAATACGGTGACAAAAATAAGTCAAGAAGGTGCAGTTGCCGCAAGTACATCCACGAAAATTTCATCTCCGGGAAAATCACGCCCACACGAAAGGAGAGTTAAATTGGATGACGGAAGAAGCTTTTGATAGCATCACACCTGACATATGGAAGAAAGAATGTGATCACGTCAGAGCTATTGAAGAAAAATATTATGTCAATGATTAAGATTGGATAAAGAATTGGATAATTTCATTATTGAACTAAGAGACAGTGAAACATCTTCAGACAGTGATTGCGATAGTATAATTTCAGGTTTAAATCCTATTGAAATGGTCCATTCGTATTAAAAAAAATGCATGTTTTCATGTTTTAATACTGGCTAAATTACATTGAATAAAAATCAGTGTTGTTTTATTATTGTTTTAGTTTTTTAAATAACTAAGAACATTTTAGCGTAAATAAATATAGCAAACCAATTAATATTTAATCAAGTTTAAAGAGTAAAATTCCTAATCTAAAAGCAACCTTGCCTCTTGCCTACGTAGATCGATATGTAGATAGCTTAAACATCTATTGCACCAGAACAACATATCAAAAATCAGGAAATACGATTATCATAAATAGTTGAGGTAATTTTACATAGAGGTATGGCAACATTGAAGCCAGCGTAGCCAATATAACCACGAAGGGAACTCTTTACTGAAACACACTATAGATATTTATGACCATACAGATAACATATCGTATAGATGATAGTCAAGGTGCTGCCATCTATCGAATACTAAATGAACTTTTGTGATACAGCCTACAAATTGCCTACAACTAATAATAATATTATTATGTTGCATGTAAAATTAAAAATAGTAAACTTCTACAAGATCTCACTGGTAATCCAAAATTGAAATTTTACTTTAATTTGCAGTGTAGGACAACTTTTCGTGGAGAAATCCTCGTGTAGGTTTAACTTGACCCAATTCTATTTATTACAGTATCTACTAACTGTACGTGTTTTCATATAACAAGATAACAAGCAAGATGCTCAACTTGGCTTACTATTATATATTATGTAGCAACTAGCAATATACTTACTCTATGGCTTACTATCAATGGTTCTCACTTCTCATAGTTCTAATCGCCAATAGATGGCGCTACACGAAAAGTTTTGTAAAACAATTTTAAAAAATATTATCAGTACATATAAATAAAATTGAACTGTCTGTTTTAATTACAAATTAACAGCTTTTCACTAAATACATATGAAAGTAATATACGGTACTTACATCAAAAATCAATTTTTGAAACATTTGTCGGTCTGTCTGTTTGTTTGTTACGGCTGATCTCTGAATCGCCTGGACCGATTTTGACGGGACTTTCACACGTAGATAGCTAATGTTATAAGAGGTAACTTGAGTTAAATTTATTTTATTAGAAAACTAGCCTTTCCTGCGGCTAAAGTCTAAAAAGAAATATTTTTCTCCCGATTTTTAACATTTTCCATCGATGCTCTGCTCCTATTTATTATATTTTAAAGTGGTAGTGCCACGCTTGTTACTTTCGGGTAGCAGCCGAATGGGCCGGCACGCCCCGTATAGTACCACTCTCTCACAGAAGACCGGCGTGAAGTGGCACTATGTTGTTGCGTTTCGTCCGGTAAGTGAGAGTCCGGGAGGCCCACTCTCCTTCCCTGCTCCATCTCCCTCCCTCCCTCTTCCCTTCATCCTCCGTTCATTCAAAAAATCTATTATTTGTAGGACAAACATTATTATTGTTTTTATTTATTTTATAATATAGGTAGGTTTGTTAAACTCCCTTGACTTCTCTACCATCTAACGAACAATATCTACTCACGTGTACCCTTGCTCTTAACAAAACTAGCTTGTTCTGGTCTCTGGAGCTATCTCCTTTGATAGGAAGATGTTTACTCGTTGATTTTGAATATAATATAACAAGGTTTTTCTAGCGTGAGATATTAGTGCAATAAGGTAGTTGCTGCATTTCTCGGTTGAACTCTTTTTATGTAAAGGAATCAAAACCGTATTAGTCCATCCTGTAGACCATGTTCCCGATTTCTATATCTTGTTGCAGATGATATGAAAGATATTGACTCTTATATCGTCTAGAGCTCTAATCGGGTTTGCATCTCCACGGGTAGCTTGTCTATTTTTAAGGTGCATGATGGTAGCTCTAACTTAAGACTAGAGTATGTCCGGGTCTAGGTTTTCCAATTCGGGTTCTGTATTGCGATAGTTGTTTGACTGTCCTTGTACAGGAACTGGCAAAAGCCTTCAAACTTTAGGTATGTGCTTGGAGCACTCACTCAATCAGTATCTACTGTTGTTTTCAATGATCTTGATTGATTTGGTTATGGATCTTATTTTATGGCTAGCGACTCAACATCGCTTCGCTCCGGTTCGTCCCTAGTTTAAATTTTGTTACAAAATTTCAATGTCTTACTTATTTATATCTAATCAAAAGCCCCAAAAATAAGTTTGGAAATGCGTTGAAGCATACCATTAGGTGGTTATGTGGGACTCTTGCGCGTTTCTTAGCTTCGCGCCGGCTCATGGACTTGGACTCATGTCGGTCAGTTCTTCGTTTTCTTCACATATTTTGCAAAGACAGCAACAGACTCTATTTCTATACTCTCGAACACAAAAGCCAATTGCTTTTGTGTTCGTTCCCATTGAATTTCGTCAGGTCCCATTTCAACCAAATACGTTTAGCAAACAATGTAAAACTTTGAGCTATCTTTAATTTAGATTCTCTTCTGTTCTTGGAGACTTCGATCCGCTTTTAGTTCAGCAGTTGGTGGTCTGATTCACAGTCAGCTTCGGGAAGAATATGAATGGCTGAGCATTTCTAATAGATGTTCTCCATCGCGATCTAACCAGGATATAATCTATTTGATTGCAATGCGTGCTGTTTAACGATGTCCATGTATACAGCCTGCGTAGGTGGTGTTGAAATAGACTATTTACTAATTTCGAAATTTTCTCAAATTTTAGCATTACAGTTACCCAGTATTACTAGAATTTCTCTATTAGAGACTTTCGGGATGGTGGTATCCAGTTCTGAATAAAACATCTCCATGACTTCATCATGGGCAGTGCATGTGGAGGCATATACTTTCAAGAAAGATAGATTTCAATTAGTGTTTTTAATTTTTTTATTGCAATAATTAGTAGTAGAATAAAGATAAAAATTGGCAGGGAGGTAGTTTATAAATAGTAGACATCCGCTAAGAGCGGATTTAGCGACAGGGCCGAAGTAAGGTGGTCTAAGGGCTCTCGCAAGTCTGTATGAAAGTCGTTCATTGTTAGTGATACAAACTTTAAATTTGGCAGAGAGGTAATGTGTGTATGAGAGTGCTTCATTTTTTGTGCCATACACTTTAAATTAAGCGGTACATCTTATAGTTAGTAGACATCCGCAAAGAATGAGTTATGCGACAGGGCAGAATCGAGGAAGGCTATAGCAAGTTTGTATGAAAGTACTTCATCCTTTGTGCTACGAACTTTAAATTTCCTAGGAATGTGATTAATTGTTAGTAAAAGTCCTCTGAAACCGTTTTTTTGATTACGCCACATCGGCCACATTAAGGTAATGTACGTATTCTCATGAGTTTTTAAGAAATTCCTTCATTTTTCGTGCTACAAAATTTTAAATATGGCAGGCTCTTAGTTAATAGTTAATAGATAACATTTAGGATAATACAAATCGAACACGCCAATCAATATATAAAAAGAATTTAAAAATGTCAATCCATCAATCTTAACAAAATACTAACAGAAAAATAAAACAGCAGCACAAAGGAAAATGGGGAGAGGGTGCCAAGAGCCGGAGAGGGGCGTGCACATATAGAAAATAGTTAGCCGCGCTGCTCAGGAATTAACGATAGCTTCTGAAATGGCTGGAGTAATTTTGGAGAATTTTTAAGCAATCTACAGATCAACCCAGCGAGTAAACGCATGAAGATTATTAGTGATTAAAAAATGAAGACGAGCGAAGCCGCGGGTATTGCTAGTAGTATATACCTATTTTTCAGAAATTAGTTATTTTCCTGCAGTAAAAAGAAATATATAGGAATATTGAGCCGAATAACCAGCTATCATCAAAGGCTTAATTTTGATTTATTAATTAAAACAGTCCTATTGATGATGCTTTAGATATGAACCCCGCGTCAGTTTTCAAGCCGCGCTCTAGATGTCGCTGCCACGTTAGAATTCAAGCTATGGTTTGGTTCGTTTGATTGTAATATATAATTTGTTATGAAGAGTTCACAGATCAACAATATCCCCTTGTAGTTATTTTTCTTCTAAAATTTTTGAAGCTCTTCTTTTAAAGAGCTTATATGGATGCTATTTGCATGTTGTATTTTAAATTTTAATACCGATACTAGCGAATCATCATCGCTTCGCTCGGGTTCGTCCCTAGTTTAATACAGAGGTGTAAAAGTAACGAAACATAGCGTACCCTTATGTATTCGTTACTATAATAATCAGTATTCGTTACTTTCATATCGTTACGTTACTAGTTACTTTTGATACGATACTTAGAACATCGCATCAAGTCGTGTTGCGTATTCCGTATGATTCGTATAATGATGACGTCGCGTCGCTCGTACTTTGTAGTAAAAAAATACTATTAGATATGTATAGTATTTTTATTTTTTAACCGACTTCAAAAAAGGAGGAAGTTATATGTTTAAAGACCCTAAAACAATAGTTATTATTTTTTTTGTCTATATGTCTGTTTCTATATAATCGTTAAACACAAAAAGTACTGGACCGATTTTAAGCTAATTTTCTGTACTAATTCGTGTCAACATTTAGGATACTTTTTATTGCAGAAAAATATTTCATTTCTACATGAAATCAAAATGATTGGTTTTCTTGAGTCGTTCTTAGAAAGCTAGCGGTGGGAAAATCTGAAGTAAAGTTGTACAGAAAAATCTATAATATCGAATATAAAGTTACACTCGCAATACCTATTTTTATCCGTACGTATAAAAAACAGTAGGTACCTAACTAAGCGCATCGATTTGCGCGTTTCACGCAAAAAGTACTGAACCGATTTAAAATCTTGAATTTTGCTTCCTTTTATTGAAGGAAAATCTTTCGCGCGAGCAGCAACAGTTAGCTTTATACATTAACTACTCTTGCTGCTTTTAAACTTAAGAAATACATCAAAACTATGCACTAGAAAAATATAGGTAGATTTATTATAGGTAGATTAACATTTATTGACAATGAAACAAAAAATCTTACAATAAAACAACATAAAATATTATCTTTCCTTTTACAAGCTTTTAATCTTTGATTATATAATCAAAGCTTTTAGTTAACTTGTAATATATGTACCTAATACGTAGTTTCTTTGGGTGGCATCTTGCAACTCAAATTTTAAGCAGATATCTACAGACTAGGGATGTAACGGAGGTGAATTTATCGGAACCGAAGTCGGAGTCGGAGTTTTTAAATTTGATATATCGGAGTCGGAACCGGATTCGGAACCGGAATCGGAACCGGATTCGGAACCGGAGTCGGAACCGGATTCGGAACCGGAGTCGGAGGCAGAGTCAAAAGTCACAATATAAATATTTTTCATTTAAGAACAAATAAAAAGTTTCGCTCAGTGTAATTTGTTATTTAACTTCTTGAAAAGAAGAAGAAGTGGAAGGCTGTGGTGATGTATTTTTTTTTCAATTTCTAATTTTATTAATTTTTCGTATTCAGTGGCATGAACAGACTTTAAATGATTTTTTAACGACGTTGTCGTACCTCCCTTTCTTGAATAAGTTTTCATACACAGTTTACATTTTGCCGAACCTGCACTAACTTCAATGAAGTAGTTCCAAATACAACTAGATTTCGGTTTCATTGTCCAAAACAAAACAGATTCCGAATCCGGTTCCTCCGATATATCAAATTTAAAAACTCCGACTCCGACTTCGGTTCCGATAAATTCACCTCCGTTATATCCCTAGTATGAACCTGTTCGAACCGCTCGACGCAGGCCACCGTCGTTATTTGCTATGCTTCGACCTCCGATTAAAACATCCAATTTAAAATTTTCGGAGCCGAAATCGGAACCGAATGTGTGATTAAAATCGGATGTTCCGACTTAGCGGAATCGGAGTCGAAGCTCCGTAACATCCCTGGTCGGTACTAGATGGCGTACCCGTTACTCAGTACCAAATACATACGGTTTGCTACAGTATTTAATATATATTTGTTACTTTAATAAAGAATAGTTTACTAACTTAAATAAAGTATAGGTTAGGTACTTTAACTGTTTACATTCTACAACCTTCATTCCTCTTTGAATTACCTATAAAGATATCCCCACACACTTATGGTGTTAGCTATTTTCAAAAATATTTCTAAAAATAAATTTCTTAGAAATAACGTAACGTAAACGTATTATATATGGCAAAACAATATTTGCCGGGTTAGTTAGTATTACAATAATTATCAAATTATAATGTGCATAATATGAATATGAAAAATCTATGATTTTTGTTACACATTAGGTCAGAAAAAAGAAAAATAATTTTCTCTCGTCTTTTTCATCTCATTATTTTAATAAAGTATAGTTTAAAAGAACTACAAAAACTCGCACATACTTCGGATTTCAGAAATACCTATTTGATGTGATATCTAGGAAGATTCAATTATCCCCTATATTACACTTACTAACCACCTCCAGGTGTGTTTAGGACGGCCACTTTTTCTTTTCCCTAGCGGAGTCCATTCCAGAGCTTGTCTAGGAATGTGGTTGGGAGCTCTTCTAATGGTGTGGCCGATTCATGTCCATTCTGGCGCTTGTTCTAGTAACCGATTGGCGTTTCATGACAGATACCCCCCAACTCTTCGTTGGATATCCTATCGGGCCAAAAGATACTGAGTATCTGTCGTAGGCATCTGTTTATGAAGACTTAGATCCGGTGCACGATGTTTTCGTTACCCTCTACGTTTCACACCCATATAGTAAAACGGTTTTGTCGTCCGAGCGAAATAATTTTATTTTTTACTCTACGTGTCAGCTTGCTAGATTGCCATAAAGGTCTTAGCTGCGCGAAGATTGCCTGAGCTTTAGATACTCTAGAAGCGGTATCTTCTTCAGTCCTTCCAGTTTCTGACACGACACTAAGAAGGTAGGTGAACTCTTTCACATGCTCTATAGGTTTTGCGCCTAGTGTCAGTGTAGTTCTTTCATATAGTGCGCATTTCCGCGTGTTGATTTTGAGGTCATCGAGGATAGTTCGTCTTATTTGGCTTGCATGTCGACGTATTTATGGTTGGGCAGACACATGTCATCAGCGTAGTCTAGGTCATCCAAATGTTCAGTTAATCCCCACTTTAAACCGCACTGCTTACCATCGTCTGTTCTGTATTACGCCATCTAGTACGATGAGGAACAGCAGAGGTGAAAATGCAATGTCTTTGGACACTAGGCCATCATGCTCTACCTTACAAGAGTATTTTTTGTATATAGTCTTAGCATGTAAATAACCTAGGGTGATACTCCAATAATATAATAATAATACCTTTATTGGCACAATTACATTTCATTACAGTTTTCTTGTTTTTAATAAAAAGCTTAAAGTGATATTACCAACCTCAAAAAAAGAGGAGGTCATAAAATTACCTCCACTGTACATATTTTTTATGTATGTTCACAAATTTCTTCACTGCAGGAAAATATATACCTCATCTGTCAGAAACCTTTATTAACCATTAAAACGTAGTAAACTATTTGGGACGAAGTCTAGAGGAGCGAGGGTGAGTCCTTACTCGTGTAAAATATATACGAAAAAGGTTTGAAAAATAAAATTATGGCGGTAAAATCTCAAGGTATATAGATAAAGGTTATAAAGTTAATCATTTAAATATTAAGTTTAAAGTTAAAAGTTTTACATGAAGATTCATAAATCCCCTGGAAATAATTGTACCGCCCAGACCACCACCTAAATGGTAGTCGAGTGATACTGGTTCGAATCCGGGTAAATCTCGTAGGTACCTATGATATTCTCTGATATTTTCATATGTGAATATTTTCCATTATGATTATCACTTGTCTTACGGTGAAGGAAAACATTGTGAGGAAACCTGCATGTCCTAGCAAGTTTCGTGGTGGCCTGACCACGGAATAGGTGAAAATCATCTTTTCTGTGGTCCTGACCCTCCTTGTTGTGAAGGGAGGATGCTAAATAGGTCTGAATACATTATTTATTAATGTTTAGACCATCGAATACTACTAATCTATCAAAACAACTCGTAGGCAATATTAATCGAGTGCATGTAATCACATCGCCACTGCCCGGCAACTGCCTTTGTACATTTGGATCGAGGGAAATTGTATCAGTGCAGAGTTCTGTATGCACTTGTATGTAACGCTTGTTCACTGGGTAAATGTGATTGTTTGTACGTAAAGCTAGATCTATATTCATATCTGTTATTGCACGGCTGATATTGTTCACTGGATTGTTGTTAAGGCAAATTACAAATGTTTCTGTATTTTAGCTTTCTGTTTCGAAGTATAGCCTAAGTTTGCCAGGAAAATAAAGTTTTTTGAGTGTCGTACTTCGCCTGTTAATTAAGAGACTGTCTTAGTTCTGGGTTCGAGCTAGAAGCTAAAAGTCGCTTACTTTTTCTCTTGTCGTGGGAGTGCAATTGGCGGTTTTATATCATTCATTGTTTGAGCGGAATCCTAATTCCTTTACAGATAGATTATAATCTAGAATACAATAAAGGCATTTTAATTTCAAAAAAATATGCGTTTCCCGTGGGATAGATTTGATTTAGTCTTTCACTAGGGACGAACTCGAGCGAAGCAAGGGTGAGCCGCTAGTAGGCACTTGACACTTGTACATAAAGCTATTTTTTAGAATAATAGTTCAAGTAAAATGGCTGTGACATAATAGGTATATACGGACATGATGATGGGTTTCGTTAAGTCCATTAAGTTATGGAACCTCCTCTTTTTAGACGGCTCCTTCACAAAAATTGTTTTATTGTTAGTTTTTGATTTTAAGTTGCGTTTCTCGTTATAAAATCATAACTCTGAAAATCGACCCTTTTCAATAAGGTGGTGGTATGATGTTTTTCTGACATCAGCACGGACGAAGTCGAGGGCATACACATATAGGTACATCGTGTCTTAATATAATTTAGTAAAGATCTATTCCCGCCAAATTTGCTGTCAGTTCCCGATCTACCATGACAGTACAAATGTCACCTGTTTTTGACATCTCCGCGGGACGGCGCCCTGCGGCGGCCATTATCCCATTTGTATCCACTGGGCTGAGATTAAAATAATTGCCGGCGACATGTCTATTTAATTTTCCTTCCAAATAGAATTGTTTGAGCAATAATAAATGTTAAAAAATGTCTTATAATGGTTAATTAAATTGAAACAAATATAACTCATTACTTATTTATTTGCTTGACACCGAACGACTAAGCTAAAGCCTACAAGCTTGAGCAGTTTTTATATTTTAAACAATTCTAAAAAAATATTCATAAGTAATTATTGTTACAAAGGTTAGAGCAATTTTCATGAGATAAGTAAATTATGTGTGACAAGTATACATAGTACGAATCTGTTAGAATGGTAAATAGTAAATACCTAAATTGAAATTAGTAATTAATTGTTGTTCCCGGTAGCTACTTTACCAGTTTTATAAACTCGAAACACGTCATGATGTATTCACTTCATTCTCTTTAATTACATACGTACCAGTAGTTAAGTACCTATATCATACCTATTTGTGCAAAAAAGTTCAAGTTCCTTTACGACAACGCGTAATATCAATTCAAATAGATTAAATTGTAAAATGTAGGTCTATTTCTTATTTAAATTATTTTACTAAGTGTATGTCTTTTTCAATCAATATTTTTATCAACTATAACAATAAACAGGAATTTAGTCATGCAGGTTATCTTATTATTTAACTTTTTCTATACAAAATCTTCGTGCCAGGGGAGTGCAAGCGCATCCCCTTGCACCTCCTTGTCGGCGCCCACGTAAGAAAATAAGTTTCCTGTGAGGCAAAAAATAAAAAGTAAATTGAGAATACTGGCAGGCAGATTTTCAGTTATTCTATCCTTATATGTTACCTAGGTACCTTTTAGCATATATTAGAATTAATAAAAGCTTATAAAAAATTCTGGAATTATTATTTTTCTCTTGGCTTTATAATTTTTAAATTAACAATAGCGTCTGACAATCTAGCCAAGTATTAAAGTAAAAATATTAAGTACATTTGCTGGCAGTCCACTTGGGTTGACGATGTACCATACAAGTTGTTTCTGATACTTCTCTAATAGCAAAGTAAAGTAGACCCAACTTTTTTTGCTCGACGGCTCATTTAGGCTTTTTCATTTAGAATGTTTCTGTAAGGTTTTAATGGGTAAATAGGCACTATATACAGAAGTGTAGTACTTTTTCCATGTGTACAACTACTACGAGATGAAAAGTATAATCTGAAGCCTTCTTTTCATTTATTTAAGTACAGCTTGTATTTATCGTAACATACATGTAGACAAAATAGAAAATTAAATAAATAAAAAATAGAAAGTACTTAGTAAGTATATCTATTTATACAGAGCAAATAAACCAACACAAGTTAATGGTGTAGGTACATTAGTAATTCGTATTAGCCTGCTCGGTAACCAGTCACATTAGATAGATACACATAAATAGGTTAATGCACACGTTGGACCGATTGATTACCGTAGTACTAGAAAGCTGCATACTAGCTAATATCTAACTATTGGCAAATGTATGGAAATTAAAAGCATGTATTTTTGTTACACAATAAAATGAAGCAAATGAAATCAATTAATGTGCCAATTTATTTTTTCCTATAGATAAAAATATAGTAACTATAATAATATTTTTATATTTAACAATATACTTATTATGCTACTGGAGTTAGCCTTAAATTAATATAAAAAAATTGTGGAGGTGGACGTACATCCATTAAAAAAATATTATTTTTTATTTTTGTATTTTGTATTTAATGTGTAAGTACTTATTAGATTTTTTAGATGTCATAAATTTAAGTAGGTAATAAATTGCACGACGACAAAATTTTAATATTTAGTGAAATGTTGTAAAAGTATTTTATAAATAAAACTAAACCGCTAACATTTCAGAACCATTCCGTAAAGAACCTAATCCACAGACAATAACCAAAACTTAACAGAATGCAAAACAAAAGGAAATTCGAATAAAGAAATCAATCGCAATCGAATCAAGAATTCGCAGACTGTAAGAGCGAAAGGGACGGATAGATATAAATTGTCAAGGGTAAAAATGAGATAGAAATAGCGTTAATCCTATTGGCTTATACTAGGCGACGTTTGCCGCGATTGGTCGCCGTGCTTTATTGAACTGTCACTGAAGACCGCGGTTAAGGGGTGAGATGTAATTCGGGGGCACGGGGAGATAGGGGGTAGGGGGTTCGACGCGTTTGGCGATTGACTTGTGGGTAGTTTTTGGAGTTCCTTTGAGGATTGAAAGGGATTTTCCTGCTTTTATTTTTGTCTATTCTGTTAAAAGAGTAAAGTGTATTTTTTTGTCTTCATTTGAAGTTTGTTTATATGATCATATAAAAATCAGCATTTATAATTATACATTTTTCTAATATAATTTATTTCCTTTTAGAAAATTTTAAATTTACAACTATCAATAGAAATTAAAAAAAACCTATCGATCATGTGTGCAGATACTGAGATTACTGACTGGTATACTTATTAATAAGTCATTAATTAATGACTTATAAATTGAATATTGAAATTTGAATTTGAAGGCTTAACTAAGAAGTGGACTAACTAGTAGATACCTAAATGCCTAAACCTATTTAGGGGTATTTTCTCAAATCAAATGTCATGCCGTACATAAAAAGATATGATTGGTAGATGGCACACGGGAAAACTGTTGACTTTTCCTCTCTGGCGGCACGATTCGCGAGTGCCACGCCTTCGCGAATATTCCCTCTTGTCATTGGAGGGAGATCAGATATCAAGTTTTATATAAAATTGAATAACATATATATTTTATTTATGTTAAACACCTATGAAGTTTATATAATAACTAATAAGAAATATTTAATTTAACTACTTTTTCTTAAATAAGCATACCTAACATACATACATATTATATTGTCATTTCACATTACAATTACTAAGTTTAGATTTTAATTTAGACTTTGGAGTCAGCATATATATACTTAAATATAAATTATAAACGATAAATCAATCTCGCTTTTCGAAAATCTGTACAAATTTATCTTCTAATTCAGTTCACCTATATTAAATTTAGGTAAGTATACAAAATAAAAGAAAACTGAAAAGATTTATTTAAAGTAAAAATCCAACTCAAATAATGTAAATAAAACAAGCTGTATGCCCATTTACTTTCGTGCGCAGCGTCATTATTCTAAATGGCTGGCTGACGCAGCGCCGTAATGCCACAAATTAAAGCTTAAAACGGACGCTTAACAGCTGACCCAAAATCGAAGTCTCCCCCTGTAGGGGGACATCAAAAGCAACGGGGCGGGGTTTCGCCCCGCCTTCGATGCCACGCGCGGAGATCGAGTCAAAAGTGCTCCGACCGTAGCCACACTAGCAACGCGCTCGTCACCGAAAAAAATAAGCGTCAAAAGTGACAGCTATTTTCCCGCGTTCGCGCCAATTTTCGCTGTCAAATTGGAAAATTAAAACAATAAATACTTCAAAGAATTATAGTTTTTATTTTTATTCACGATATTTTTTTTAATTGATAAATTTATTTTCACTTATATTCACATAAATTAAGTAACAACTGTTCTACGTTTACGCAATGCGTAATAATTAATATGAAAAACAAATATGAATTTGTAATGTTATAAAATACAAAGTCGTAAAGTGATCCGTAAGTAACAAAGAGGACTGTACAGAAGAAATGGAAGTGGCACAAACCCCTCTACAATTAACACAAGATCATCAAGAAGGACGAATGACAGGTAAAAACGAACAATTTTGAAAAAAATAATATATTGCTCCTTTTTTTCTCTGTTAACCAATTTCACTGATGTAGGTAGTACTTAACGTAATGTTCCTACCTACGATTTGACGCTACGCGAAAACCGTATACTTAGTATTAACTACTAAAATACCACACACACTAATAATTATAATTCATTAAATTTTACCAATTTTTTTTTGTTAGCTAGAGGCATGAAAGCAAACGACGCACGGAAGTTTTTATACTTATACCTAATATAAAATATCTCTAGCTTTTTTTTTATTTTATTGGCTTCATTTATATAGGTATTACTTATTAGCATGAAAATAGATGTTCGATAGAATTCTAAACCCATCCAAATTAGTTCAGATAATTAAATTTATGTTTATTTCGTTGAAGTTCCTTTTCTTACAGTGATCGATAGACGATAGACTTCGATTTTTCTGCCAGTATTTCCTTTGAATCTCACTAGGCACCTATCTCCATAATATGAGTAGAATAATTTAGGCTGTGCTATTGGTCACAGTCAAGTTTTGCTCCATAGGATGAAATATTCTAGTTACGATCGATCTCGAAGACATTCTACTCCAATCCATTCGACAGTAATACAAGATATTTTTTTCATCATTAATGAATCGTAAACTGAGTCAGATTGTGATAATGTGAACATTATACAACTTTACCAGGCCAAGATCGGACCAAGAACGAAATGTAAACAGCATTATAGTGTAATGACTCTAACTCTCCAATCTCCGAAACTAGCAGTCGGTTTAAATAAATCATTTAGTAACCATTTTCCATTGATTTAATACTAGTGATTCACCCTCGCTTCGCTCGGGTTCGTCCCTAGGTACCCCCACTTTACGATAGAATTTTTAAAACCTTTAAATGTCTTACTACTTATTTGATTAAATAAATCAAAAGCCTAAAAAAATAAACTTTACTAACTAAACTTTCATCCTCTATTTTAAGTAGCGTAGTAATTTCATACTCTTTCAAAAGTAGCGTATGTCCTTTTTCAGGCTCTAAACTATCTGTGTACCAAATTTCATTTAAAACGGTTATGGCGTGAAAGCGCGACAGACAGACAGACAGTCAGAATTACTTTCACATTTATAATATTAGATTAAGATTATTATTTAGATTAAGGGAAATTGTAGATTATTAATATCTGATATCAGGCCACGATCTTACATAATATCATAGTCGCAGCCACATTAATACAATAAATTCACTTGTCATAAATTATTTAATTACATCTCTACTTCCATAAAATCATCATGTCATAGAAGACATTTAAACAGTTTTTTTTTAATTTAATTTAATCGAATTATCTGTGATCAGACATTATAATACGTTATTGTTATTCAGAACACGCGCGTCGGTATCTCGGGGTCTATTTGACTGATTTTCAGCCGCTCCATGATTTGCCACTTTACCCGGTCAGCGTGTGTTTTGAATACAAAGTAGGTGGGATTTCAATTTCATTTTCAAATAATGGATTCGTATTTTGAATAACGTTGTATTGAGCGTGTGTCAATGTATTTTGTACTTTTATGTAGGTATGCTTCTTATATTTTTTCTTAATATAAATTTATTTCTTCTTTATTGGAAGTTAATCCTACATAAAACTTATGTGTAACTTGTCTTACACTTCCATGGTTTTTGCTTTACTTTTATTCAAAGAACTAGCTGACCCGTGCCCACTTGGTTGGGCATAATGTTAATAATCCTTTTATAGTACAGAGTGTTTAAATAATTTAAATTATTTTATTAATATTAAAAATTAAAAATTAAATTATCTATACTAATATTAAAAAAACTACTTTTTGTCACTTAAATATAAAAGTTAGACATATGCTGTCGTTGACTTTTTTGTAGGCATTTTTAAGCCCCACATCTTTTCTCTAGAACTCAAAAATATATCTTTCATAGTTAAGGCAGCGTTCGTAAGAAACGCTTTCATTCGACCGTTTTTTCTCCGATTCACTTTGCATTTTATATTTTATTTTTCGGTTTTTTATATAACCTATGACACTCAGCAATAATGTGGCTTTCTATTGGTGAAAGAATTTTTAAAATCGGTTGAGTAGATCCCGAGATTACCCCTTACAATTTAACAAATAAACAAACTTTACTTCTTTATAATATTAAGTATAGATATAGAAAAGTAATTCATATATGTAGAGAACGCAATAAGGTATGTTAGGTACCTACCTAGTACCTACTATACCTATGATATGACGCCAACATGTTGATCTATTTCAACTTTTTCTAGTTACCAACTTTCCTTAATTTTACACGTTCTGAAAATTATTATGTTTCATACAAATGTCATCTTTTTCTGAATAGTTTTATATTTTATAACTTACCTTACGTAACATGTTGTACAATTTACATAGAAATTCTAATTCTTTTTCCAAAGCATAACCTAATTTGTTCTTTATAACATCAGCCATCAAGTGAATGTCTCAGAAAAATGTCCAGCTGTTTAAAATAAAATATAATCATTACAATCAAATGATACTGGTTATATTTTAATACAGAATAAAATACAATTATGTAGGTATTTACATAGTATATTTTTGAAATTAATATAGTTGATTCTTTCTTAACATTTTATATATAATACTGAAGATTTTATAAGTACAAAAAAGATATTGGCATAGCTCATAGTCACAAAACATATAAAGTTAAAATTTACCATTTAATTTAAATTTAAAAATGTATTAAATCATGGTGGGGACGTCTAAAAGAATTCTTAGGACGTTTCGAGAAGGGAAGGAGCGAATTAATCAGGGCGGCTCAAGAGCTTCGCGTCAAAAGAAAACCGAATAAAACGGCAAGCGACAAAGTTTCCGCCTTCAGTTAGACTTCAAAAAACCTTGGAGTAGACTTCAAATATATTATAATACTTAAAACTCCTTCATATATTGTTGGTTCATGAAGCGATCTCATTTTCGTAATAAACATCATCAGTGTCTTCATTAAATTAAAAACACAAATAGGTACTTTGGAGAACTTTGAAGCTGTAAGTGTGACAAGAAATAAAAATTAAAAAAATATTTATAACATTCATATTCGAAGATTTTAAAACAGAAAAATGCTAGGTATTTGGGTCTTTAATTTAAAATCTTGGATCTTATTACATATGTTAATAAAATAAATCTTAAGTGTATTACTTTAAGTTACTAATAGGTATATGTATGTACGTTTACTAAAATACGTGCAAAATCATTCTATTTAAATTGTCCTATACAATATAGAGTAGGTACCAATATAAAAAAGCTTTCATAAGATTTCGACTCCGCATATCTCTGTTCTATAAGTGCCATACTCTGAACAAACATTGATTTATCTTGATACCCGGGATTCACTTCGCTCGCGACTTCCAATTTCCCAAACTGCTCTTTTTATGTGTCTCATACAATTTTCTTTTATGTCCCTTCTCGTTTATATAGCCTTCTTTATCTGCGCCATTCTGTCACAATTTTGTGTTTTATCTGTGAAAATAAGTTGAAATAAAATAATACGTGATCATTATCTTCAAACGAGAGGATATTTTAAATAATACTCGTATGAACTTACATTTTTGAAATTCAAAAAGGTTTTTTTGATTGCTTTAAAGAATGGATGCCGTTGTAAAAAAATATATTTATAATTTGCTTTTTCTCATTAATTACTTTTTAACGTAATTTTGCGGCCTTTGTACTATGTATAATATATGTATTAAGATTGGAATTTGAAGGCAAACTATTACTAAAATATATATCAGATACTATGCAATTACAATATGCATTTATATAGAACTACCTGCTACTTGTAGGTATGTTACTTATACACGTTCCAAGTAACTTGGTTATATTATATGATACAGGTTACTAAAATCTTTTGAATCTTTTGAAATTATATTTAATGTATTTCTCGATACCCTGAAAACTTTATTGACTGAATTGTTTTTAATTTTTAATTATACTTATTGTTATATTTTTTTCACGAGTAATATAATTTAGCGTAATTTTTTATCCTGGATAGGTATAATGATAACATGTTATACCTACCTGAGATACCTACTATACCAAATACCAATTGTAACAAGACTTTTTCTGGCGATTTAAGTGTTCAGAGAAAAAAATAGGCGTTGTTTTACATAAATACACATATTCTATACATTAGTTCTTTACTTGTCATATTAAATATTTTTATTGTATTTCTCTAAAATCTTTGTTACACATACTTAATGTGTTACGAATTTGCGAGTCGTATTCATTTCAATGGAATTGTATGAGAAATTACGTATAAATAAATTATAAATATAAACAAAACTGTAGAGATAAACTATAACTTGTGACATAATTTTAGGCGAGGATCAGAAACATTTACCGCATCAGCGAAACACGATGCGTTTTATTTCGAATTTATTGAAACCTCTCATTATTGCTAATGACAGGTTCAATGTTATTAAAAAATAGAAAACAAATAATATTTCAACAAAATCTTACAAAAAGCAATCAGGCCATTAGAGCTATAAGCCATCCCTTATGACAGGCTTCTTAACGTTATTCAATAACGAAAGTTAATCCCATCATGTGACTCGCTCTGTCAAAAAGTTATCAAATTTCATGTAGAGCCAATCTTCTAACTCTACACTCCCTAATACAAGGCCATAACACTACAAGGCCTAACTTCACAAACTCTACACCTTAGTCAAAATATGTGGCTTGGCCATTTCCCTACATTTACATAGGCGTAAGGAGAAAGATTAATTCACTTCACAATTCACTGTTCATTGCTTTTCTTTTCTTATAGAATAGTTATTGTAGTAAAAGCGAAAGATCACGATTACGAAATATCGAAAACCACGTAACGTATAAAGATGAAATTTTGCAGGGAGGTAGTTCAGAGTTAGTAGAAGTTCGCTAAAAACGGATTTTGCTACAAGGCTGGATTAAGGAGGTCTAAAGGCTCTCGCAAGTTTATATGAAAGTCCTGCATTTTTTGTGCTACTTTAAAGGCAGTGGCAACTAGGGACGAACCAAAACAAAAAGAAGGCGATTTGCGAGTTTAAAAATATAAATATTAACAAAATGTATAAATAAAATTAGAATTAAACACATCAAAATAAAGTTAACAATTTAAATAACAGAAAAAACTGTTTACTCCCGTCACTAACCGTAGCCGTCGGAAATATTTGCCTCAGGGCTTTAGAGGGAAGTCCATATTGATTTTATCATGAAGGGCGATTAAGCAAGCAGATTATTTGCATTGATGGAAGAGTAAAACAACTATCTATTTCTTAACACGCAAATTTAGCGGTAATTGTATTATTTTCAAGCGTTTTTAAACATCATTTTAAACGTAAAATTTAAATTTGGTATCTAAGTATATTAAATACTAATTACTCACTTTGCTTTGCTTATGTTCGTCATTTCTATTAAAAATCAAAAACAAATCTGTCCTACGGGAACCGTTGATTTTTCTGAGTTAAAAATAATCTATTATGTGCTACATATTTCAAGCACTCAGATTTCTGCAGCTTTTCTATCTGATTCAGTAGGAACAAACATCCATTAATAGTTTCTTATTTATATAGTAGTAACATTATTTACCTTTTACCTTAATAATAGATTAATAATACATGATTTGCCCGTCGCGCTGGTCCCGTAGATTTATTTATGTAAATTGCTTATGTCGGCGTGGTTAGAAAGCTATTTAGGCTTTATATAAAAGTATTGTCCAACTAGACCTAAGCTTAATAAATAAATAATATTTTTTGAAACCTGGAGCTTTTAAATTTTGATTAAATAGACAAACTTTTATTTTTCTAAGAAATACCTACATAAAAAACATTATCCATATACTTATAATAGCTAAGCTAATAAATATAAAAAAAAGATGTGTGTATGTATATCCACTGTGCACTCTAAAACACCTAGAGCTTTGCGATCCTGTGAAGCTTTTTGATTGATTGAATGTTTGAACGTGATAGAAGCCGCGAGTGTATTAGTATTAATTCATACAGTTGATGGAGATCGTGAATTATGAAATATTCCTTTGAGCTAAAAAATAATATTTTGCATAGTACATTTGTTTGCACCTTGCGAATAGTAATTATGATAGTGAAAGAGTGTTTAAATAAATTATAATTTAGAGCCGAATTTATATAAAAAATTAGGAATTATTTCCATGTTTAGTAGTAATTTACATTAAATATCAAATATATATATAATTTTTACAGGTTTTTTTACGTTTTATTTCGATTTTTCCATATATGAGGTTATATTTTAAAGTCTCACAACTTACTCTCATCAGCATGCTTCCAACAAAACGTCAAATCATTAAAAATCCTGATAAAACATGATAAGAATTTCAAGCATATTGCAATACCTATCCAAAATTGGCTTAATTATTATTACCTAGACATATTTTTTATTCTTACCTACTTACATATAATGTACGATTAAACTTTTCTAAAGTAGTATTCGCTCACATCCCTTTGGCAGTAAATCAAGTTATTCCATCTCTAGTTAGACATAATTGCCTTTCGACAATCAGACTCGAGTTTATTGTGTTGGTTTATTTACCTATAAGGGGCGAGGTTATAGACTCACTCTTACGTAGAACTACCGATTCAAATCACTTAAAATGAAACATATTTTTTATAGCTTTTTTTCAAATATTTCATTATTTGTGGTGTTCGGTTAACGCGATTTATTTATAAATTAATAATTATTAATCGAAAAAACAACGGTTTTGCTTAAAATAATTCAATAAGTTGCTCCTGATTTAAAACCTGAAAGGAAACTTTTCGTTCCCGAATTAAAAATAAACGTAAATGGCATCTGCGATCCTCAAATTATCTACCTAAAATAAAAATATTGTTTTAATAATAGAAATCTCAGTGAAACTTAAACAGGATAGACAGAAAATAAAATAGTAAAAATATTTGTATTCATAAGTTAATAATAAGTAGGAATTACGAGGTCTACTTTTTAATAAATCTATGGAAAAATTACGTAAATCTATAGCTTACTCCGTGAAATAAGGACCAAGAAAAAAACGTGTTTATAATAAGTACCTATTACCACAGAATATACATAAAATATATTATTACTAGGATAACATCATACAAAGAATTAGCGTTGCCCACGGCTCCATCTATTATATTTATTAATTATTCATATATCAAAATGTTAGACAATAATAATTTTACTTAATATAAAATTATGTTTTCATACTTGTCTAGTAATATCAGATGTTATCACATTCAAATAAACCAACTGGTAAGTTTTTTATAGTTTATATATTAGTATAGTCTATAGATATAACGTGGCCGCTCTATCAGAAACAAAGTCTATGCAATAATAAGATAATTTAATAAGTACTGTAACGTCAGCAACAGTTCCTCCTAAATTGGGGACTTCATTGTCCGAATTCAGAAATTAGTGCCGTATTTTGACATTCAACTAAAGCAACAGCTTATATTTTACTTATAACTAAGGTTTCTAAAAACGAAAAACTACTCTTTAATTACTTATTAACATCGCAGTTTTATTTTTGTATAGTTACAGTTATATAAAATATTTTCTTACCAAAATTAAAATATAAAGTGGTACCTATCCATACAAAAATTCCACCTTTATCTAAATGATTTTTTTAATAAATCTCTCCACTCTATTAAAAGGTCACATTTCTAACATACAATATCAATTATCTACCCAAAAATTTTCTAAATCAGTCTCGAAACCATTGCAAATCGCCTTACACATTCGAATCCGGGAGCAATCTCTTAATTGATTCATCATACCACTCTAACTTGCCATATATTGACCCTTGTTACATTAACATAAGCTTACATCTGAAGTTCAAGCTATAGTGGTCTCAGACCCCTACTTTGGTAGTAAAAACGCTATTATGGTGAAAGGGTGCGTTGCAGTTATTCTATTAGCATTATTGATATTAAATGTTTATTGATATTACTCTAGGGATACTTAAGTGGCGTAGAAATATTGCTGTGATTTGCTTTAATTTGTAGTTTTCGGTACACACGATATTTTTATTTTTTATTTAGCATATTTTAAATCTAGTATCAACACATTTATTTCTGATTGAAGCCGTCTACTGCAAGACGAAAAAGCCTTTGATTAGGGAAAATCTGATATCTATACCTACTTAATAAAAGTGAACCACTTACTGATTCATTAATTGGTTTTACAAAATTTCAACCCCTAAATTGGTAATATGAGTTGGACGTTGGTTTGTAAGACTATTATTATCTACCTGGTTATAAGTGCCGAATTTTTTAATTTTAATATTAAGAAATAAATTTTTCGGATAAGGAAAATATCCCCTATTTTTGTTGCGAAATTAGAAGCGGGGCTACACTTCAATTAATGCGAACTGGTTTAAGTGGAAACGCTAGTTTCATCACAAACTCATACATTACAAACTTATGTACTTGTATTGTTCTTAGGGTATTCAGCCTTTCTTTAGTGTCCCATTGCTGGGCACAGGCCTCTCTTTACACAATGGAGGCTAGGTTATCTCAGACATGCAGGTTTCCTCACATATTTTCCCTTCCGTAGGACAATCATGTCGGAAATGATCGACATATGAAAATATCAGAAGCGCTACCCGTGATTTGTACCAGCTTCCTTCAAGCGTACGCGAAAGCGAACCATTGAGCTACTACTACCTAGTACCTACTACCTATTCCTGATTTTTTTTTTAAATGTTGGGACATTTACACACAGCACTATCTAGTTCCACGGTAAGGTACGAGCCTTGTGTTATGGATACTAGATGGTTGATATACTACACATATATAAGTTTAAATACATACATATTATAAATATAAACATCCATGACTGAAGTACAAACATTCGTGATCAACTAAAGAATGTCCCCAGCGGGAATCGAACCCGCGACCGCTGGCGCAGCAAGTAGGGTCACTACAAACTGCGCCACGCGTGTCATCCCATTCCTAATATTAAGCATATACGTGTATACAATGTTATTAAAATAGACTATTTTCCCCAGGTGAAGACAGCACATCTCCATTACGTTGGTCACCACCAACATCAGCCGCACTAGTTGCTGCTGCTCTTGCGCCTCCTGCACTTCGGCCTTGGCTTCCTGATCCACCTCCAAAGAAAACTAACCATTTGGGTAAGACAGGTTGGCAGTCTTGATCAACTTTTTGAAGTGAAACTTCTTTAGAATCGTTGTGATTTCAAACTCGATGAAACGAAAAAATAAGTCCATAGTACCAGGCACTCAGAGACGGGGAAAAGTTAGCTCAATTTAAATTCAAGTTTACATCTGACATGTGTACTTTGTATACACGCACATTTTTTTTTGTTATATGTTAAATTAGTTTAATTTTACTGTCTCCGCCCGCATATCTCGGTAACCTAGTGAGAAGGAAAAAAGGTGGTAGCCTTAAGCCTATGATCATAACTATAAAACACATTTTATCTTTTTGCCTATCCTATAGTCTATACTCTATACTACTACTTAAACATCGAAAATTCATGAAATCGTTAAAAACAAAGTAAGTTTTTATAAATTGAGCTGTAAAAAAACTAGCATAATCATAATCCATTGAAAAGTAACAAACATATAAGATACATTATACCATAGTAAAAAGAATGACAAAGTACGGCAACTTCGGCCCAATCCGCGATATAATTACCTGTCATAGTTACCATAGTTGCCTGTCACAGGGTTGTCACTGTAGCTAAATTTTAATTCAGTGCTCAGAAATTGGCATTGGGCCGGGAAGTGTGTTATTAAAAAATATTTATTATTTATATATATTTAAGAATGTTAAACATTTTGTTTCTACATGCTTATGATTATTTTTATTAGGCCTATAGTTACTTGCTTAACTGATATATCAGTAGAAAATCATTATTGACGACAAACTATCAAATCGCCTGTTAAACCTTGACAGACCACAACTTAGGAAAATAACCGCGGCCCTCACCGGTCACGGACCTTTTAATAAACACATATTCAACTTAGGCTTTACTGACAGTCCCCTTTGCAGAGCCTGCATGGAGACAGAGGAAACGGCTGCACATGTCATTCTTCACTGTACAGGTGTAGCGGAATACCGGGCACAACATCTTGGCACCCCTAGGACACTCCCGGAAGTCTTCAGTAAGGCGAAGAGCCTGCTAAGATTCCTGGAGGACCTGGGATGGCAAGAATAACGTAGACAATTCCCACACACGCAAAATAGGCGCTAGTCGTCGAGTTGCGGACAACAGCCCGTCTTAACCATAACCATAACCATCAGTAGAAAATACTATTAAAAATGTTTCTTGCGTTTACAAAAACATAAATATGCTATTAATAACAATTAAAAAAATGAAAAGTATAATATGTATATTAATAAAATCATATCACATCCTATTAAAATAATACACTAATACAACAAAAATAAAAGTACCTACATAAGTATTTCATCATCAAGTATATTTTATTTTATTTATTTATTTATTTATTTATTTTTCATATAGTAAAAAGCCGTGACGCGCGAAACTTGTGCGGCGTTAGCCTTGACTGGCGCACTGATAAACGGTTCGAGATATTGTTTGAGTGTGCGTGCGGCAACGTAAAGATACTATGATGCACACATACAAGCCGCGCGCGGTGCGTTTGTATGAAGTTGCCCTACTTTGTCTCTTTTTACTATGATTATACATACTTGCCAAGACTTACACAATATACTTACATTTATCCGACGATCACTACGAGTATTTAAATGATGTACCATAAATACTTTCCAGTCTATAATATATAAGTTCTTTTATCAATATTCTGTTTATGGATCTATCACATAATATAAACTCCTCCATTAGGTCTAGTCTGCGTGGTTTGCGGGGACACAAGTTCTGGGAAGCACTATGGTATCCTCGCTTGCAACGGCTGTAGCGGCTTCTTCAAACGATCGGTTAGAAGAAAGCTGATATATAGGTAAGTTTATTTAAGTTATTTATATCAATCACAAATGTTTAAAGTACGTCTGCGTATCCTGACTTTACAATAATTGCATCTTTTAATTCGTAATATTTTTCAAACAAAGGTACCTAATTAAAGAAAATTTTCGATTTTTGGTAAAAACTCTAAAACATTAAAGCACAAGTCGTTTATAAATTTAATTGTTAGTTATTATAAATATGAAACTATAGGCTTCATATTAATAACTAGACTTTCGAAATATTTTTCCCGTTTTTGCAACATTTTTCCTTGACGCTCCGCTCCTATTGGTCGTAACGTGTAATGTAGCCTATAGGGTTATATTACATCACGTACGACCAATATAAAGGCTATAGCCTTCCTCGATAAACGGACTATCCAACACAAAAAGAATTTTTCAAATCGAACCAGTAGTTCCTGAAGTTAGCGCGTTCCACCAAACAAACAAACAAACTCTTCAGCTTTATAATATTAGTATAGATAAATTAACTTTATTAAATTAACTACCTATTTAAAACTAATCGAATATTTTTTTGTATAAATACGCATAGAATAGTGACCCGATTCGCTTTTGGTCAAATCTGTTAACCATTATAATTTATTTTATATGAATCTTAATATAACTAACAAACTAAATTTGAAATATTTTAATTAAAAGTTATAGTAAAATTAAACAAGATGTACTAAGCTTAAATTTCAAATTTGTATATTTGTAAATAATATGTAAATATATTTTAACTTCAATACCATTTGAAAATTGCATTTATGACATAAACCTAGTTCAGATAGTATCGGACAATACAGTAATGCTCATACTCTACTATGTTGTGGTAAGAAACTAGAGTCACTATATTGTGCGTATGTTGTATTTCCAATTTGTTTAACTATAGCGTTATATTGCTTTTTGGTTCCCGACGTTTCGAATTACAGGGAATATGTCAATGAAAAATCTCTTACAAAATCCAAAATAACCCCATATAATTTTCTTTCATATTATGAATTTATAATTAAATCAATTTTTATTCACAACTTTGAATCAACCATCTAAAATTAATGTGTGAACAACTGGTAAGTGTTGCGATAAGACCTATTAAATTGATGACATAGATACAGTATTTGCAGTGTTCAGTAATTAAATTACTTTCTACGTTTTTTTGAACGCGTTTATTATATTCGCTAATTGATTTAAAAAGAAAAACGTAAATTTTATATTAAACTTAAAAATTTGTATGTTCTGGTAAAATAAAATTCTAGCCAAGTGTCATTCTAATCGGTATATCAACTATTTTATAGAAAATTTCATTGATTTTATCATCGATACAAGTGCTGAATGTTCTCCTTTTTTGAAAGAACTGAAAATTTAAACATTTTTTTAAAGAAGAGAATTTCAAATTTAGATTTTTACTTGATACATACAAAAATTTGTTACAAACGCAAATTCACCATAATATGTATTAACATGAAAAACATTTTTGTTTTTATTAATTTATTAACTTAAATATAATAACAAAAATATTACTTTATTGTTTAAAAGCTAAACGAAGAGCAAACTTTCATTGTAGCATTAGACTAAATGAAATTCAGCAGGCGTAGATATGTGTACTATATAAAAATGCGATAATTTCTTAAATCTAATGAATAGTTCATTCATCTATATACATAAATAAAATATATTATCTGTTTATAATACCAAAATAATAAATATTTACAAAATGCATATGAACAATATAAAGGTAAACAAAATATAATTTTTAACATAATTATTTCTGTCTGTCTTTCTGTTTGCTCTGGCTAATCTCTAAACGAATCTAGAAGAGACTTTCACTGGTAGATAGCAGAAGTTATAGGAAGATCCTAGGGTACTTTACTGTTTTGATAAATATTAGGGTTCCGTGAAAATATTATAACTAATTTTAATACGAACCTGTGTAATAGGTATACGCACCCGAACAAAGCAAGTTTATATCGCTAGTCTACAAATATATTTAATTTCCAAATAAGAGAAAGTCATACATCCAGGTCACAGTTGCGACACATTTACCGGTCTATGACCGCTGGTAGGATAGCACTTGTGCTAACAACCAAAGAGTAATATTTGGCGAAAAATAACATGCTTCATGAATTTGGGCTACTGATTCACTGCTTTTGTTCTAAATGTGTGTTATAATTGCTCAATTTTTGTTCTTAGAAATATGACAAATCTTTATACATAATATTATATGTAATTTTAAAAACTTTAAGCTAATTGAACCAAAAAATATTTTTAAAAGCATTTAATCGGCCATAATCAGCCTTAATCCATTTACCTAGAATGAGTCTTACCAGTATATTATTTTTGGTCTGATTTAGCGTCTACCACACTGTGACTTGTGTACATGTATACTCGTACACTATACCATAGTATATATAATATTACTATCCGTACTATAGATCGAATTCCAAGCAGGACTCAATGAATTCTACTGGTTTTTTCTGTATGGTTACTCAAGTTTTGAAAAAACTATTAGAAATAGCCCGATAGTCGGTATTATCAGACCTATTTGTGAAAATTGTAGGAAGTGAACCTTAAAATTGCGCTCTGTATAGAAATTACTTTTAGAGTTTACTTTACCTCTTATTCGCACAGATAAGGGAATATATATTGCTAATACTTTAGGAATATAATGAAAGTCGTAAAAACAAAATCGTTATTCAAACAAACAGTACAAAAAAGAAAACAAATATTATAACACCCTAAAACTAATTTACAATCATCCAAAATCCTTTGATCCCCATCAAAAACCTGCCACCAAGTATGTACAGAGTCACATCTGTAAGTTCAATGACAATAGGGAGCGCGATGAGACTGGAATCCACTTAATCCAACATATTTCTAACTCTTGCATCTGGGGTTTGGTGGCTTGATGAGTTCTTTTTGATTATGTAATTATATCAGTTTTTGTAGGTATAAGACCATTTCGGGACAATTTAAAGTTACTTTTTCAAGCTAATTTTTCAAATATTGTACTAAAGACATAATGAAAGTATAATTTAAGGGAGATTTGTGGGCTAACAGAGTCTTTCATCTAGTCAGAGCTATTCGCCGCGTTCATAAAAATAGAAGTTTTGCCATAAAATAAATTTGCAATAGCAATGCCAAAAAGTTGTTGAAATATCTAAAAAACATTATTCCTAGGTATACATCAACCTGCTTACTAGCTTTTTAGTGAATTGCATTGCAGAGAAGCACAAGCCCAAGTCTATAAAATTCGCAATTTTTAAATGAAATCAACTACAAAAGAAAGTTAGGTAAATAGACATGTCACATTCTCATAAAAGGTACGTTTACTTAAAGCAGTAGTTAATAAAATAATAGTTGCTAGAGTCAATTTTAAAAACACTGCTTCTGAAATTTCACAGAAGATACAAAAGAACCGTAGGAAGTATAAATAAATAATAAGTTCAAAATACATCTATATTTAACCCAAAACCTGGCAAAAAATTGAGGGTAGATGTAGAGATAACATTAAAAACAGTTTAACATTTGGTCCTCTCGGAGCCCCCTTCAATTAATGTAGCACCCGCTTTAATGTTATTAATATTGCGCCCTTATGGTCAAGTGTGACATGTGGTTCTTTATATCGTACAAATTGATTTTTTGCAATCTTTTGTGAGTGGAAGCTGTTCCTTTAGCAACCAGTGAAGTATCAAATCTGTATCATTATAATTTAATTATAGAGTAGATATCAAAATAGAAGTACTGTTTGATTTTGTTAACAGATATATTCGTATAATATACATAGGTTTAAGTTATTGCACATATGGGTATGGAGTTTTTGCTTTTAATGTAAAAGATGGATTTTTATTTATTTATTTATTCTTTAATTGTATGCATTGATTGAAATCAAAAAAATATCTTAAAAACGAGCAAATGTCTAAAACTCCTAACAATCAAAGTGTATTAGTATAAATTATATTCTGAGAAACTGGTTGATCATATACTAAATAGTAAATTCCGTTTTCCTTATGTTTTTATATAAAAAGAATTTTCCAAAATAATCGTTATTTTTTTATTGTGTTATTTCTTTAAAACTTGTTCTATAACAATTTTAAATAAAGAAAATAATGTATATTTAAGCCCAAACTCCAAACCTTGAACGTAAATCTTATTAAAATGAATAGCTTGGTCTACCCTAAGGCTGGGTTCTTGGGCCACTATACTTCAATGCGAGCTTCGTTCATTTTTCCCCCCGAATACCAATTGCAACAAATGTCAACCAACCTAAGCCTATTATATGACGGATTACGTATAATGAAATACCTTTAATCTTTATTAGACTTCGTCCGCAAATTCATTGAGTAGTTTTTCCTTTAAGGACTCCGTGCTTTGATTGGTTTTTCCTAATGCTTTCACTGATTTCTTGTAATAGATTACTACAGTTAGTAAGAACTTATAAATTGATTGCTCACTATTCCTTTTCTATAAGGATTCATCAGTGTTAAATAATAATCTCAAATAAACTATACATACTAGTAATTAAGCTGTTACTTCTATTATTAGGTTAATGAATGTAAATAATTTATTAAACACAACAAAATTACTTCCTAATTTTACCTTAAAATCTCTAAATATGACAATAAACGACTCACCCTCGCTTCGCTCAGGTTCCTCCCTAGGTGTCCCTGCCAAATTTTAAGTTTGTAGCACAAAAAACTAAATTTAAATCTATATTAATACTATAAAGCAGAAGAGTTTGTTTGTTTGGTTGAACGCGCTAATCTCTGGAACTACTGGTCCGAATTAAAAAAATCTTTTTGTCTTGGATAGTCTGTTTATCGAGGAAGGCTATAGGCTATAATACATCTTGCTACGACGTATAGGAGCGGAGAATCGATGAAAAATGTTGCAAAAACGGGAGGAAGATATTTCTTTTTAGAGCTTCCGTAGCGTACGCTGCGTAAAGTTGAAGATGGAGGTTATGCAAAAATTATTCCTCTTTAATAGTTCTAAAAAAAAGTTTCTCTTAGAACGCGAGCGAAACCGCGGGAAAGGCATAGTATAATATACAAAAACGAAGAGAAAGGTTTTAGACGTATCAAAGGTCATAATATACTAATATAGTTATTCGTATCAATTAATAATACAATATTATTGCAAAATATAGTAGTGATTATATGAAAATCTTCCCTACAGATGTCAAGCCGGCACTGGTCGTTGCGTGGTCGACAAGGCACATAGGAATCAATGCCAAGCATGTCGTCTCAAGAAATGCCTTGCTATGGGGATGAATAAAGACGGTAGGTAACATACGTAGTGTATGTGTAAGTATATATCATCATCATCAGCCCTTTTTAACGTCCCACTGCTGGGGGTGGGCCTCCCTCAGTACGAGGGGGATCAGGCCATAGTCCACCGCGCTGGCCTAGTGCGAGTTGGCGGTCTTCACATGTCGCACGAAAACTTGCTAGGTTCTTCTAAGACACGCAGGTTTCCTCACGATGGTTTCCTTCACCGTAAGACCAGTGGTAATCATGATATAAATGATTCGCACATGAAAATATCAGAGGTGCGAGACCCGGATTTAAACCCGTATCACTCGGTTATTCAAGCGAGCGCGGTACCGCTGGGCTACCACTGCCTTAACAGTACATATATATTACGTAATTTTATAAGGTCTACAATGTAGAGAATAAATATAATAATAATTATTAATTATATTATAAAGTACATAGCTTGTTTATTACTAGTTTGTTAAGTTCAAGATACTGTGTATAAGCAAATCTTTTGCCTATCAAGTTGTATTTAAGTATATTATTTTAAGAATCTATTTATCTTATTATAGGGTGGTTTTTCCCTACATTTCTAACAGTATCCATTGTTATTCTAAGTTAGTACTAGGAAGGTGTTACATTTTTAAGATCAGTCCAAAAAATGCTTATAACTCTATTTATTTGTACATAAAAGCATGTACAACTTAGTAAAAGCTAAAATCTAAAATTAATTTAGGTACATCTATCTCTAGCTCTAATAACATTGGTAAAAAGCAAATAAGTCGTCATTCCCACGACTACATCACGTCATAACCTATCAAAACACGTCCAAATCTGCCTTCAACACCCCGTCGCACGCAAAATCAATTAGGCAAGAGATATTGCTACAGACAACCGGACAACCCCTCGCCATACATTATAATTGATTCAATATGATAGATATTGTGCGATCTGTGAATTTCATTAGGACTTCAAATATATTATAATGCCTTTTTAACTGAAAAGGTACTCTGGCTTGTGACTTCATTTAAAATTACTATATAAAAGTTACATTTCCTACATTTTCTATGAAAATTAACACTAAGAATGTCTTGGCATCCGAATTGATTACCTACCTCCTTTCGATTTTTTCAATAAAGTAGTGATATAATGTTCTAAATTTTTTTTGACAAAAAAATGTTAAAAATCTTCTTACTAGTAGCTCTAATAATATTTTAGCGTAAAATTTACGAGTTGTCTAAAGACTTCACTTCAAAGATTAAATAGTCCCTTAAGTTACCATTAATAAATAATTTATGAAAATCTTCAAAAAGCACCCCTTTTACATAAAAAAACCCTTTCCAAAAAAAAGACAAGACCAAATCTTTCCAAAATTTTCTCCTCCCTTTCAAGTGAACCTAACAACTTTATAAACATGCCCATTTAAATTATTACACTAAAATCATCCATCCAAACTAAACTAACAATCGTATGCGCGACTTAACCCGACATTTTAAACATTTATGTCCCTAAGCTCTAATTTGTATACGCGCGGTGATGGCACGTGGCGACGCGTGCTCGGATATGTATTTTAATACTCCCTTGTTGTTTTTTAAAGTTTTTTTATGGCTAATATTTGCTAAGTTGTATTCTTCTTAATATTTCAATTGTGGTCCCGTTGTTCATTGAAAAATTGTTGGCTCTACAATCTGAATAAAATAAATCGTGGAAAAAATCGAAAAATGTCTAATATTCGCGAAAGTACTACGAAAAAATATTATAAAGAAGAGCACATATATAGTAGATCCTTTTTAAGTATTACGGAATTTTTAATTCAGACTATCTTTTCGGAGACATTTCAATCTCTCCCGTGACCATGAATGTTGTAAAGCATTCAAAACATTGCGTCGGGAACCAAAACTCAAAATAATTCCTAGAAGAATTTGGTAGTTTTATTTAAAATGGCAATATTCACGAAATTATTACGAAAAAATTTCAAAAATTACTATAATTTTGGACTTAAACAAAATATTATAAGACAATCATATTTTCGTAATGTGTTTCATATTGATAGTAGTGTGTTTGATAATCATATTTTCGTAATGTGTTACGGTTATGTTATTAGTTGTATTTTAGTTGTATTTTTATTGAAACACGAATTATAAAGTGTTACCTGATGATGAAGGTAAGTAAAATATATAATTTATTAAAAATCTACAGTGTATAAATAAAAAATAAATAAAATAAAAATCGAGTTCAAAAGGAGGAGTTTCTTAATTCGGTTGTATTATTTTTACATTATTACACAAATGACCTGCCAGTATAAAAAAGATAAGTTAAAAAAAAAAAGAAAAAAAACAGCATTAGATATTATGTAATTATATCATAATAATTCCAACACTTGCACATACAAATGATTATGAAACAAAATATTCATTTGTCAGTAATTTAGCATTGATTAATTATAACGAGTGCGGTTCTAACACGATTCTGTATCTAAATTAATAGGCGTGTGGTCAAACGTCCCTGTGGGGGTGCTCATTTGAATGTAACGCTTCAGGCACTGCTTTGTAGTTTTTGCGTAATTATTTATGCGAATGTGGTCGTCATTAGGAAGGAGGGGTGACTTATTAAATACGGCTTAAGGCTAGTCGTTTAGTGCTTTTAGTTAATGGTTTAGTTGAATAAGTCACACGGTTGTTTTGTGTCGTTGTAAACGTTGACGATAGAAGATTTGAAGAAGAACTGAGTAGAATATGTAGTTTTTTTTAAAGTTTTGAAGTCATTTTTATCGATACAAAGGCCGAATGTAAAGTTTTTAAAGTAATTGTCTGTCTGTTTCTGATCGCACCTTGAGAAAATCACAATAATACTTTTTATTGAGAAAAAATATATCAAATCTGAGATATCTTACGAAGACGACAACGTCGAACGGATGAACGCGCGAAGTGACAGTAAGTAGCTAGTGTTATAATAATTATGAAACAACATTTTTATTAAAACAGAAAAATACCAAAAATATTTTTTTATATCTCTTCGCTTTTTGTTACAATAAAACATAGTGAACTTTTTAAAATGTATCACAAAAGGTAAGACTAAATAACAAAGACGCCGTAGAGGTAACTTGTTAAATTAAAAGCACTGTTAATGAATACGAGGCGTTTGACAAGCGCGGCGTCGGAACCCGCGTAATGAGATTGTCGCGACATCTCAAAGTAACTGAATTACGTCGCACAGACAGCCGAGAGCAAAATAATGCAAAGCTTAAAGCAATAAAGTCCTTTCTGAATTGTAGAGTTTCAAATGGTTTAGACATGCCATGTAATGTTTGTAACAATTTTTTCACGTGCGAAATGACCAAAGTGCTTAAGTTATTTTAATCGTTGTAGGTACATCAAGTAGATACCTATTCTCTTATTAAGAGAATTAATTTTATATATATTTTAACATCCTGTAACGGATAAATTATCTGGTAAATAGTTCATCTCATCTCATCATATCATTCCACGAAAAAATTGGTTTAAAGTTACTGATATTTAATGTTAGCACAAATTAATTTTATTTAGGCTTCGTCAAAATTATATAATAAATAATAATGTATAAGCCGTTAAAAATATTTTTAAATCCTATAATAATAATTTACAATATACATAGTAGGTATGTGAAGATTTTAAATATTAATTTTTTGTCTCTTCTATTATCTTCGTAAGTCTACCTCAGGGGTCGCCCCGGGGTGTCCTCCGCTTTCATTATACTGAATCTTTTTGTCAGTTTCTTTCACGTTAAATTGGATCAATGTTGCATTGTTCGAGTTATGGTAATCGAATGGAGTTTGATTGAGAATGTTGGCTTACTTTAAAATTTACTTATTTATTACTCTGTGCTTTGAATTTTTTTAACTTCATACACATTCATTTATTTATTTAGATTGAAGTGTCATATAAATCATATGGCTCTTGGTATTTATCAGGTATTTGATATAGTAGATGTTATAGTTTACATAATATTCTGAAACTTTTGGTAATTTGATATTCTAAACAAATTACATCAAAATTTGCCGGATGTTTTCACGTGATGCGGTCACCAACATACAGATAGGCAAAAATTGTAAAAACTATATTAAAATTTAAAGTATTTATATAATAATTGTTTCCTTATGTAAGGCATTTTTGTCTACTTACTTTATTTTTAGAGCTTTTTTGATAAAAACGATAGATGAAGACACAAGTTTATTTATGACTTCTAATTTCTTAGAGCCGGCTTTTAACTTAAAATCACTTACAGAAGTGAATATCTTAGAATTCATTTATAAAATGAAATGCTAATGGAGTGACTTTAGATTTTAATCCGCATCGTTTTGTAAATGTACAACCGAGATCGGGAATATCGTGAACAAAAATGTTAGACTAATGTTCAATGTATTTTAAAATATAACACTAATTACTATTTAATCTAGTACTAGTACTATTACTAATATACATATTACATTTATTCTGTAGTTCTTTATATTTCTTTCATGCAGACATAGAAAGCTAAGTTATTCGTATAGTTCTTGTTTATTCATATGTTATTTGTTTATTTTGCAAATATTTGAAGAGAAAGATTGAAAATAGTCTACTGTGAACATATAATGCCGGATATCAGAGAACTTATCGAGGCAAATACCTTGTATATTTTTAAGATCTCAGAATCTAGGTCATACAGTCTGGACTAAATATAGTATCTAGCTACATATTTAATACCTAGGTATTATTTTCTAGGAAATAATGCATAGATACAGTTATTAAGCATTGTTTGGACATGAAGTCACAGGTACATTATAGGTTATCAAATATGTGGGTAAGCGTACAAAATCCAACATCGTACCCTAACACTTAACTGTTTATACCAGAGTTAAAGCTATAGACACTGATTAATGCGATTTTAATCCAGGCTTAAACCCCCAAAATCCTACCATTAATCGCCTACCTACTGTTACGTGACGTCATTCAAATGTGAACTCTACCACATTAGAAATTAAGTGCCGAGTCCCATTACCGAAATTAATGAAAGCATTTCTAACTTTTAAGCTGAACGAGTATGGATTCAAACTCAAAAGGCTTAGGGTCGTGTTTTCTACTGTCTACATTATACATTTTGGTTACTCAAATCTTAACTGTAACTCTACTACATACAGTTCAAATTTATATACAGTATCCTCCAAGAATCAATAACCACTAAAGTTGGATCGGATCAGAGAGGGATAAACGAGCTAGTTTCGTATGTGAGTGAAAGAGATGGCTATATGTACGTGGGGGTGGCTTTAAATGGATTTAGGGATGTGAAACAGATGAGACACGCACCTGATCCACTTGATTTTATTTTTCAATTATGACGCGAAAAGGGTAATTTTATTTTTGGATTGTCTCCAGTTTTTATAGTTTTAAAGTGAAATTGAGTTAAATAATATTTTTTGCACAGATGTCAGCTATATTTGAATGCATTACTTAAGCCTAATATTTCAACAAAAAGAGATTAGTAGAATTATTATTATTGAAATCAATAAGAAGAATGCACTCACTCGAATTCTTACTTTTAAGTAGGTACTTTTAGATTCAATTTTTTTTCTAATTTTAAAATATTAATAGCATATGAAAGTATAGGGTTTAAAGTTTAGGGTTAATCTCCGAAACGGCTGGACTAATTTAGACGGAACATTCAATGGCAGATATTTATGTATGTAATGGTAGAGGTAATTTAACAAGTAACTTTTATTTATGAAAAATAATTTATTATTGGTATTTTTTGGTAAATCGTTTTTTTCTTTGTAAACTGAAGGCTGAGTGAGTTTAGCCATTAGATATCTTTGTTTGAATAAATACTAAATAGGTCAGTTAGCAAGGTCCGTATTATGATCTGTACTACCTACTTTATAAACTAAAATACTTTTTACTATTTTAATTTTAAAAAATAGAGAAAGAAATCAAAATTATTTTATTAATTTAAAACTTTAATATATCGAGAGCAAGTCAATTATTGTTTGAAAAGAACACCAATATGTATTTCATAATATATACGTATAACAAAACACTAATTGCAGGGCTCCATTAAACTTTGCTCCATTCAAGCAAAATATCACCTGTCTCTTTCCGGAAGTTCAAAGATGGCGGTCGGATATGGGAGGGGCGTTTGATTTATAGTGGGGATAGTGCGCGTGTGTTAAATACTTTTATTTTATTTCAGAATTACGATTGTTTGTCACTGAATATTCGTATATTATAGCTTTTCATAGCTTTATGTCACAATTTTGTGTAAAAACGTGAGCTTTTCCTTCCATATGTTTTTCATAAAGAGGGTTTTTTATTATTGGACTTCCTTTTTTAATCATTTTTTCATTTAATCAATTTCTGATGTAATTTAAAATAAGGTCATTATACTATACCATTATTTTTAAAGCTTTCTTCAATAAGTATAGACTTTCTTATAAATATGCATGAAAAATATAAGTAATTTAACATTGTTTCTGCAAAAAATAAAGTATGAAATCTATCAAAACAAAAGTTTCAGTTTGATTAGTGATTTACCTTAACGATGTCGTTAATTTATACCGTAACTGTTTACTCACACGTATTAATATCAAAGTAGATAAATATTATATGATCAATCGAAGTTCACAGACAGCGGCAGTCTGGTACATAAATAGAGTCAAATAGAATGTAGCGTAGAAAGACATTAAACATAAAACTTGTTTACTTAGATTTTTAAAATAAATAAATCAATTTACAATTAGGTAAGTATTTTTGTCATTTATTTATTATTATGCTCTATTAAGAATAAGGTATACATCTAAAACACTTAAATCAAATCAAAATATTTTATTCAGCATAAAAATTATTACAATTTCTTACTGAAAGTCATGAATCTACTACCAGTTCGGAATGAAGAAGCCTCGGACCTGAGAAGAACTGGTGAAAGAAACTCAGCGGGACTAATATATTTTTTTATCTTAATCTGTTTCTTTTTCAAATTAAATTGAAAATAACAATAATTCTAAGTCCTAGTTTTAAAATCCTTACTAAAACAAAAATGTAATAGCTAGTTGTATATGTATAATATGTAAGTATACGATCAATCGAAGTTCACTGAAGGCGGTCTGGCGAGGCAATAAAATCAAATGGAAGCCTTCCACCCCGCGCGGGGTGGCTGTGCACTGTAACGGAAAACTCTGTATGTGACATTAGGGTTTTACGTGGGTTCATTATGTTTTTTTCTATATTATTAAAGATTAAAGTATTGCTGTTAGTAATGTTTAAATATGTTGTTGATTGTAAAAATGTAGTTCATATTATATATTGTTTTATTTAATATTTTTTTTATTTTAAATTTCTATCGGCTCTCACGATAATATTATGTAGTTAATCTATGTATCAAAAATCACTCAAATTCTTGAGCCATTTAAAGCACACACAAATACACACAATAACTTACTAACTAATTTTCCTTAAAAAAATAAAAAAGTTGATGACACCTGTTCAAATACTAAATAGGAATTAGTTGTTAATAAAAAACATACTCCTATACCTACTCGAGTTTAAGTTATTATTACATATTATTTTATTGAAATACTTATTTATATTTGAAACACCAAACTATAAAACTATTGTTTAAAAATGTATCGAGTAAGATATAAGAGTATATTGAAAGATAACATTAATAAGTATCCGGTACAAAGTAAATACATTTACATGATTATAATATAAAAAAGTAAATAAAACGAAAATTGAACCCCAATTTTTACAAATATATACGAAGGTTTCCCTCGCGCCGAACATGAACTCTGCAGAACATCGGGGGTCGGGTGACGGAGTAGCTTTTGCGTTATATTGCTACGTGACTGTACTCCCGATATCCACCGTACAATACGAATTACTGGTATTGTAAAGAATGGACAATGTTTTAAAGAATTGCAATTTCGTTATTATTTCCTATTGTACTTACTCTAAAAAATTAAATAAAAAAAATAACATTGTTTATGGTTCTTCTATATTTAAAGGACGTAAGAACTTTTTAACTACTTACTAGCGACTCGCTTTGCTCAAAGTCGTCCCTAGTTTTAGCGCGAGCTAAGCCGTGGGTTCCGCTAGTTATATACTAAAATCTTCCTCGAGAACCACTCTATCCATTGGTGAAAATAGCATGAAAATGGGTGCAGTAGTTTTTAAATTTATGGCGATCAGACAAAGGACTTTGTATAATAATTAATAAGTATGTAGTGATTAATGATTATTATTATAGAAATATAATTATACCTCACAGTATATCAAGAATTTATAACTGTTTCATGTTTGTCCAAACCTTTAACCGTTTTTAGGTTTCTAGCGATTTTTTTTATATTATAATATTTTCATGACTTCCAAAAGCCAAATACAAGATTTACTTGACTAATTATTGATGTATACGTATTGTATCTGAGATAAGGCAAATATTGATTAAATATACGTACCTACCTATCCCTAAGGCTACGTCCGCACAGACCGGCGGCTTTCTTAGCGCCTAGAGCCTAACAAGTCACATAGCTAGTAGCTTACTAAAACGAACGTCCTAAAATGTTTGTGACCGACCGCACTGCACGCTTAGCTCCTAGCTAGTTGCTAAGCGCGTATCTAAGTAAACAAACATGTTGGTTTTTTGACACTAGTCGCGAGGCATTTTATTCAAGAAATAATATATGAAATATAAATTGCATAAATTTTTAAGAGTGAACCTTTGTGGAAACCGGCAAATGAACTAAATAAAAATGAAATTATTTTAAAAAAACTATGGGAAGAGATATCAGTCGAAGCAAAAAAAGATAATAAGTACTAAAAAGTTGTTTATTTATGTCATGAACCCAACATGATGGATAGGACCTTGAAATGGTATATTTTAAATGTGAATTTTCTGTAAGTAGCAGTTTTACAGCTATTTTTCAAAGTGAAATCCGACAAGTAACCACGCAAACCTCCTGCAGTGCGGCCACTGTGTATCCTAACATGTTGCCAGAGCGCAATCCACTAGGTTTTAGGCGCTAAGCAAGCCGCATGTCTGTGCGGACGTAGCCTAAGGGTTGAAAGTTACCTTTGTCTCTAGGTAAAAACTATATGTACTTATAGATAGTCTAGTACAGTCGAACCAGTCGAAACAAGTATAACTAGCGATTCGCCCTCGCTTCGCTTGGGCTTTTTCCTAGATTTAGCACAGGCAAAGCCGCGGGATCCGCTAGTTATGCATATAAACCTTCCTCTTAAATCACTCTATCTATTAAAAAAACCGCATCAAAATCCGTTGCGTAGTTTTAAAGATTTAAGCGTACAAAGGGATATAGGGACAGAGAAAGCGACTTTGTTTTATACTATGTAGTGATAAAATAGACTGAGACTAGCTTCAACTAACAAAAATATACCTAATCTATACAAATATTATAAAGCTGAATAGTTTGTTTGTTTGTTTGGTTGAACGCGCTCATAATTAATAAAATGTTATTCTTTGAAACAGCGGTACAAAACGAACGTCAGCCTCGAAATACTGCGACCATACGCCCTGAAGCTTTAAGAGATATGGATCAAGAGCGAGCTTTGAGGGAAGCAGCTGTCGCTGTTGGAGTTTTTGGGTAAGATGGACTTTTTTAATATTATGTTTTAATATTTCATTTTCTAGGTTTTGACTGATTATTTTATTTATTTTATTTTAAGAACCTAAATAATACTAAGATTACTTATTTATTATAAAATAAATTAATTTGACTCTAACATTTTTGACAAAATATAACCACTTCCGCTGCGCTTTGCTTTCGCGTCTCAAATTAATAAGTATTGTTGCGTGTTAGGGTTCGAACGATTTGGAGAGAAAGACCTGCTGACTCTTTGAGAGACTTTATTTACTAGCACTAGGTCCGAAACAAAGCACTAGGTTCAAACTCTGGGTACAAACACTAGGTACTAGGTACAAACACTAGGTACTAGGTACAAACACTAAACAACTAGGTACACTCACTAAGCACTAACGATGTCCGAGGTCGTAGCCAATGTCGTAGGTTTCCACTGGTATCACTTTTGATCACTAGTCTTCACTGCGAAGTCGCTTCGTCGATCGCTCAAACTGAACTCCACTCGCTCGGCCACCCGCGGCCTATTTATACCGGCCGAGTCTAGTCCCAGACCATTCTGGAACATTCGCGCGTGTGCGCGTGAACATTTTCGAGTTTATTCCTCTATATAGCTCCTCTAGCGCCATCTAGTATTGAGTGGAGGTTTCACGTTCTGTACAGCACACAAAGTGGTTCCTTCGCTCCACACTAGATGGCGCAAGCTCCTTTACTCGTGTATTCGTAACACTACTCCCCTCTTAGAGATGCTCGTCCCGAGCATCGTTGTTACTGCCATGGTAACGCGCCAGACGGTCTATGTGTACCACTTTGAATGTCCCTCTTGGTTGCTTTTGAATCCTATAAGTCACATCATTCATTCGGGTAACCACTTTGTATGGACCGTCCCACTTGGTCTGCAACTTTGGAGATTTCCCTTTCCGGCGGATTGGGTTATGCAGCCACACCAGTGACCCTTCCTCGAATCCTCTCGTTTTCGATTTCCGGTCGTATCTGGTTTTCATGTTCTCACTTGACTGTAACCCATTTTCCCGAACCAACGCGTGTATATAGCGCATTTTCTCCCTTAAATTGCTGACATAGTCTTGTACGGTCTCTGTTCCCTCCGGTGACCCTCCTGTCAATAGGTCTACTGGTATTCGTAGTTCTCTACCGTAATTGACATACGCCGGGGTAGCTTTTATGCTCTCATGCTCGGCGGTTCGATACGACAGAAGGAAGAGTGGTATATACTTGTCCCAATCCTTTTGTTTGTCGTCTACCAATTTCGCCAAATGCCTCTCAAGAGTCTGGTTAAATCTCTCAACCATTCCATCGGACTGTGGGTGGTACGCGGTGGTCCTCGTCTTATGCATGCCCAAAATTCTGCACACTTCCTGGAACACTTGCGATTCGAAGTTCCTGCCCTGATCAGAATGGATTTCTAGAGGCACACCAAAGCGACATATCACTTCTTCGACTAGCTTAGAAGCGACTGTTGTAGCTTCTTGGTTTGGTATGGCGAACACTTCGGGCCATTTGGTGAAGTAGTCAATGACGACCATAAAATACTTGTTTCCTGATTCCGTTACAGGAAATGGCCCAGCTACGTCAACTGCAATTCGTTCCCATGGTGCACCGACGTTATACAGCTGCAGCTTCCCACGGCTCCTGGTCTGTGGTCCTTTTACAGCAGCGCAAGTAGTACATTTGCGACACCAATCCTGTACATCATCTCGACAATGCAACCAGTAGAATCGTTCTCGCACTTTTGTTAACGTCCTCTTGACACCTAGATGACCTCCTGATACGCCATCATGTACTTCACGGAGAACATCTGGTACTCTCGATCTTGGGACAATTATCTGAAGATGGTACTCTCTGCCGTTAGTCTTCTCCCATTTCCGGTAGAGTATTCCGTTTTGAAGTATCAGACTGTCCCATTGCGCCCAGTACGACTTAGTGACAGAGCCAGTGGGTGCAACCTCACTCCAGATTGGTTTTACTTCACCCCGTTTCTTCCATGTGATGATGTGCCGAAGGTCGTCATCTGTTTCTTGAGCCTCCCTCATAGCATCATTCTCCCAGAGACCCAAAGGACTTGTTTTCGTTAGCTTTAATGTTACTTCATTAGATTCCTGCTTAACACAATGTTTGCAGTCTTCCGAACACGGCCTTCGTGAGAGTGCGTCAGCGTTCCCATGCATCTTTCCGCTGCGGTGTTCCGTCTTGAAGTCATACTCCTGAGCCCGGGCAGGGGACGAAGCCCCTTGCTTCTTCAGCTCCTCTATTTGATCCTCGATCCTTTTCATCCTTGCCAGATGGGTCTCCTTCTGCGGGCAGTTGAGCTGAAGATGCCCCCTCTCACCGCATTTGTAGCACATGACTCCATAACTTCTCTTCGTAGGAGCCTTAACCTGCTTGGCTTCCTCAGAGACCTCACGGACCTTATGGGTCTGCCGTACGTCATAGCGAACAGCCTCGACCTCCAAAGCATGCGCCAATGCTTCCTTTAGCGAGGTATGGTGACGAAGCCTCACTGCAGCTCTGACCTCCAGGTCTTTGATTCCGTCGACAAATGCATGAACAATGTTCGTGTCTACCGTCTTGGTGTCGGCTCCTGGGTGTGCCTTCCTGACGAGTTTTTCAATTTCCAGGGCCCATTGTTGAAGTCCTTCTCCTGAACGTTGGACTCTGTCACGCAGTTGGGCACGGAACACGTGTTCCAGGTGTCGCTCCCCGTATCTGGATTCAAGTGCCTCCATCAGGTCTTGGAACCCATTTCCTGTATGTGGCAGTGCTTCCAAGACAGACAAGGCTTGCCCTCTGAGCGCAACAGTGAGAGCGGTCAGACATTGTTCTTCCGTCCATCCATTGGCAGTGGCAACAGTCTGGAATTGCCGACGATAAGCGTTCCACGAAGTAGTGCCGTCGTATGGCGGCACTTTCACTCTTGGTCCTTGCGCCCTTCCGGTAGTTCCACTAGACATCGCAACTCCCGTAGTTTCAAGGCGCGCCACTTTCTTCTGTAGTTCAGCGAGACCGGTTATCACATTTTCGACATCCAATCCTAACCCGGTAACTCGTTCTTCTACTTCGTCGACATCTTTTCGAAGCTTACCCACTGTGTCACTAATATCTTTTATAGCCAAAAGCGCTTTTTGTTGGAGGTCTTTTTGTTGCTCTTGTGATTCTTGCAAAGCCTTTTGTGATTCTTTCATTACCTCTTGTGATTCTTTCATTGCCTTCATTAATTCAAATAAACTTCCTAATTGAAGTGCCACTTGAGGGTCTGTAGAAGCTACGGTGCCGCTGATGGGCGTGGCCTGTCCGGTGGGCGTGGCAAGGTGGGTGGAGCAAGTGAGCGGGGCCTGAGTCAAAGTGGGCGGAGCCTGAGCCAAAGTGGGCGGAGCCTGAGCCAAAGTGGGCGGAGCCTGAGCCAAAGTGGGCGGAGCCTGAGCCAAAGTGGGCGGAGCCTGAGCCAAAGTGGGAGGGGCCTGAGGGGCGTGGTCAGTGGGCGGGGCCTGGTAGGCGGGGCCAGTGGGCGGGGCCTGAGGGACGTGGCCAGTGGGCGGTGCTTGGCCCCCAGTGGCAGCCGCAGCTCGTTGTGTCCTCGTCCTGACCCCCTCCTTGGGGTTCTCTCTCGGAGTCAATGGCATCTCCAAATCTCACTTCCGACACCAGTTGTTGCGTGTTAGGGTTCGAACGATTTGGAGAGAAAGACCTGCTGACTCTTTGAGAGACTTTATTTACTAGCACTAGGTCCGAAACAAAGCACTAGGTTCAAACACTGGGTACAAACACTAGGTACTAGGTACAAACACTAGGTACTAGGTACAAACACTAAACAACTAGGTACACTCACTAAGCACTAACGATGTCCGAGGTCGTAGCCAATGTCGTAGGTTTCCACTGGTATCACTTTTGATCACTAGTCTTCACTGCGAAGTCGCTTCGTCGATCGCTCAAACTGAACTCCACTCGCTCGGCCACCCGCGGCCTATTTATACCGGCCGAGTCTAGTCCCAGACCATTCTGGAACATTCGCGCGTGTGCGCGTGAACATTTTCGAGTTTATTCCTCTATATAGCTCCTCTAGCGCCATCTAGTATTGAGTGGAGGTTTCACGTTCTGTACAGCACACAAAGTGGTTCCTTCGCTCCACACTAGATGGCGCAAGCTCCTTTACTCGTGTATTCGTAACAGTATCTAATACCTACGCCTTTCTGTAAAGCAGTAGTCATGTAGTCTAAGTTTTATTCTTCAGCCTTTTCAGAGTAAAGGAGTAACATAGAAACAAAACACACAAAAACTTTCGCATTTATAACATACTTACCATATTTCGAGTGAATTATTATTAAATTAAAAATAGTAACCAAGCATAAAGCAAATTGAGCAATCTCTCATGAAATAACTACAAGTGTTGAAACGTGTGCAAAAAAACCGTGCTTCAAAAGGATTGATATTCTTTGACTCTTCTCTCGGAAACGCGGCACATTTGCCAGCTGGCGCGGAAATGGCTTCTTTGTGCCATCTTTTATAGGAAAATCATATTATTATGATATTATTTGTTTGTAGATAGTGAATTTATTTTTACGATTTTAAAAGTTAATTAAATGTCGGTGCGGTCTTTATTTTAGGGTAATGTATAGAATATCTATATGATGTACATTGTAAATCCCACAAAGGTTCAAGAATAGAAATTTTAATAATTGTATTGAAATGATAAATAGGCTATGTATATCATGACATTTCCATATAAAATTTTTAACCCCAGACGCAAAAGACGGAAAAGAAAAGTATCGTAGCGCTCAAATGGATGAAGCCATTAAGCTTTTTTTGGTTTTAGACATAACCAGAGTTTTCTTATGATCTCATACGGAAACGTTCAGATAAAAATTGCTCTTCAGTGAAAAGTTCCAAGTCTGCTAAATTAACAAAATTCTGCAATATTTTAAAGTTTTACCACTTTAATCGCTCGCTTAGAATACGAAAGGAAAGGCCGAGTGCCTTTTGATAGTTTACTTGCACTCGCTGTACGTTGAAATCTTCAAAAGTGAACTTTTCTATTCTTGTAAGACATGCCGAACGGCCTGATTCTAAAATCTGTGCAATAGTTTACCTACCTCCATAATAAAGAAAATGATCTAATAATAAGCTAGACCCTGACGTCAAATCAGTGAGACGTATGGATCAAGCTTCAACTTCATCAAAGGTTGGTGTGCATGACCGCACCGTGTGATCTGAACTAGGGACCGCTGTGATGTATGGTATATATTTTTACCTTTGAGCTAGCTCTATACTGACCCTTTCATGTTTATTTTATGGTTAAATAAATATGTAGTATGTTATTGCTTACTGTTATGTCGCAGATGTGATTAATGTTTGTATTGGTTGTTAAAGCCTATACACACTGCTGATTTGTATAAACTGACTGTTTAGTGGAGTTCTTAATAAGTATGATATCGAGCCGATATACATATTTGAAGTAGTGAAGGCTTTTTTAGCTCGTTAGTCTGATTTGTGAAAAAACACTTCTTACTACGAGGAATTTCTCTGTAAAATTACAAATTTCTTTCGTTAATAGTTTCTAAGAATACCGATTTTGTATTCTTTTATATCTACACTAGTGGAACCCGCGGCTTCGCCCGCGCTAAATCTAGCCTAAGCGAAGCGAGAAAATGGTTATTGTGAGTTATCCGTAAGAGATAGACATATACCATTGTGGACTTTTTTGTAGAAATTTTTAAGGTGTACAATACTGTAGTACATTATTTTGATCTATCTCGTAGAGTTTAGCCAGCGTTCGCAATCACATTAGAAACCTCTAAAATTATCAGTGTTTCTCTACTATATTATGCATGTATTATACATATAAACCTTCCTCTTGAATCACTCTATCTATTGAAAAAAACCGCATCAAAATCCGTTTCGTAGTTTTAAAGATTTAAGCGTACATAGGGATATAGGGACAGAGAAAGCGACTTTGTTTTATACTATGTAGTGATATTGTAGGAAATATAGGTACAGTTAGAAAGGCGTCTGAAGTAAATAAAGCGCCTCGCCTCTTCATATTCAATTTGAGATAATGTACATCATAAACATTTGGCAGTCAAATCTGAGCAATCGAGGGGAGTGCATACTTGCGTAGTAAATCATTTGTATGAGAATACGTTATGGTAATGTAATATTTTTAGAGCTTTGCCCTGTATGGGATTTTTATGGGGTACCTACGGGGTGAGGTGATGTTAAATAAACAACGAAAACCTTTTATGAATCGTTTTATTATTAGAAAGTTTTTCTAGACTTATCCATTACAACCAAAACTATTTTTTTCTTTTTACAATATTAATAGGTATAGATAGGGACCATTCATTTATTACGTAAGACTATTTTCGCGTAAGAATATTTTCATTTTTAAGTAAGAATATTTTCATGTCATATATAATATGACATGGAAATGGAAATATCCTTTACCTATACGCATTCGAGTGGACCTCAGCAATCGCGTTTTTTCAAAGTATAATTTTAACTTTGCGCACTTTTTTGATCTTACGTAAGAATTATCAAATCTCCCTCCCACCCCCTTGTAAGAAAACATAAGACATGGTCGACCCCCTCCCCCTTAAATCGTCTTACTTAATAAATGAATGGCCCCTAACAGAGAACCGACAGTATGACCTATCACCTATTTATGTTCCTTTTAAATTACAAATATTTGTCTGAACTTGGGCTTGAATTGAATCACTATCACTCGAGTAAAAAAAGATAAAATTAACCAAGTGCGAAACGGACCACGCGCATAGCTGTAGTGTTTCGTAGTTGCCAATAAGAATAATGCAGGCTAAAGCGCCAGTTTTTGATTTTTTATTTAACGTCAAATCAAAGTAGGTACATATCATGAGATGCTCAACTATTCGTTAACTTATAATGCCTTTTGCTGTGATAATTCTCCAATGTATTCAGCCCTTTTTAACGTCTCACTACTCGGCACGGGCCTCACGCCCACGATTAACACTTGTCTTGCGGTGAAGGAAAACATCGTGGGGAAATCTGCATATCTGAGAAAACCTAGCAAGATTTCGGAAGACATACGAAGTCTGCCAACCATTACTTGTCCAGCGTGGTGGATTTGGGCCTGATGCCCTTCGTATTAAAGGGAGGTACCTTAAGAAAAGCTGAATTCATTCCGAATCACAGCTTTCTAGTATTAAGAGTCTCTCGGCTAAGTAGCTAAGGGTTCCTTGTTGACTACGGAACCCTACAATCTATTTTATCACTTTGGTAGTTTTTGGATTTATTTCGTCGTACATTTCATTCATTATTAGTTATTCGACGGTTGTATGGCTCTATACATAAAACATTAAAATATAATAATGTAAATCGCAATTGTTAAGGAAATTAAAATTAGCTTGATGATGAATGTTCGAAGGGAAATTCCTTTACGTATATAATTTGTAGAAATAATTAATGACATCATTGATAAAAGCTGGTCGCGCGAGTTTGATTCACTGCTGTACTATACAATAGTATTCGTAATATGATAAGCTAAAACCGTAATGTTTCATTTGTATGTTGGTAAGTTTATTCAATTGCATGTAGGTACATATGGTTTTTTTTAAAAATTTTCCGCGTATTTTATTACTTTTTGATATTATATGAACTAGGCTATGACCTACCACAATGATGAATGACCTTTAATTAAATACTGAAATAGGATCTTCATAATATTATTTTTATACCTTAGTATTATTATAAGACGCTACAATGAATAAAAACCTTAGTTTATATTATTTACTATTATTATAGTAACTAAGTAAATAAAATATGTTGGTAGTTGGTACATTAACTTACATCTAGTTCTATGGTAAGCTTTGAGATTTATGCTATGGATACCAAATAGTCGAGACACTCATTGTATACTTAACTTTAAATGCATACATATGCATTATTATAAATATAAAACACCCATGACTCGAGTACATCACATATATGCGTGCTCATGACACAATTGAATGCCTTCAGCGGGACGCCGTCGGCATGACAAATAGCACTAAGGCTACGTCCGCACAGACAGGCGGCTTGCTTAGCACCTAGAGCCTAGTGGATTGCGCTCTGGCAACATGGTGGGATACATAGTGGCCGCACTGCAGGAGGTTTGCGTGGTTGCTTGTCGGCACGTTGACAAGATGTCACTTTCAAAAATAGCTTTCAAAATTATTTCTTGAATAAAATGCCTCGCGCCTAGTGTCAAAAAACCAACATGTTTGTTTACTTAGAAACACGCTTAGCAACTAGCTAGGCGCTAAGCGCGCAGTGCGGCCGGTCGCGAACATTTTAGAACGTTCGTTTTAGTAAGCTACTAGCTAGGTGACTCGTTAGGCTCTAGGCGCTAAGCAAGCCGCCTGTCTGTGCGGACGTAGCCTAAAAGTACTAAGCTAGTAAAATTCAATTTCAATCATTCAAATTGCATCAAACATACACACACTCATACATACCGTTTTTGCTCAAATCTGGGCAACTGATGTAACGTTAAACGTTTAGTCCAGACTTACATATTATATACATAAATTACTAGTCATGTATTATGAGGTAATTATAAAAAAAAAGTTACTGTGTTGTTTATGTAATATGTACATATGGATGTATGTATGTATTAGGTACCCATAACACCCAAGCGAAACAAATAGACATACAAACAAGCAAACAAACAAACTCTTCTGCTTTATAATATTAGTATGGATATACAAAAAAAAGTGCGTATGTACAAAGTACACATGTCAGAAGTAAAACTTTAATTTAAATTAAGGCTAACTCTTCCCCGTCTCTGAGCGCCTGGTACTATGGACTTATTTATTCGTTTCACTTCAAAATACACAGTCATACAAACAATCAAACATTGCAGACCGCCAGTCTCCCTAGCGATGCTATCACCGGCGCGATACCCGCTGCTGTCCCCGCACTACGCACCGCTGCCGCCGCAGCCGCAGCCGCAGCCTGACTCTTCGCACGACCATGGCAGCCATGCGCATTCTGATAGCGATGGTAAGTTGGTACATAATAAAAAACTAACCAAAATAGAGCTAGTGGCTCTATTTTAGACAGTTTTACGCCGAGTCAGTAACTCTTTTTATGGACAATGTATACGCCTATACAACAGGATCCCAGAAAACGTCTTCTATTGCCAAATTTAAAATTGTGAAGGATCGTTTGTGTACTAAAGGCTATTATTCGATTAACGATTTTTTAGAAGACAGTACGCCTTGGGAATGATGTGATCGCCGCCAGGCTATTTCAACATATAGAATTATTGTTAATTTACAATTTAATTTAAAAAAAAGTGAAATTAAGATAAAAAAAAATTTAGTCCCGCTGAGTCTCTTTCGCCAGTTCTTCTCAGGTCAGGGGTGTCTACTTTCCGAACTAGTGGTAGACTCATGACGTTCAGTAAGAAATTGTAACAATTTTTATGCTGAATAAAATATTTTGATTTGATTTGATTTTTCACAGTTTTTTTATTTAACTTTAAATGTTGAAAAGCCGAAGTAACTAAGTTAAATAATAAAAGCACTTTTTGGGTAAAGTATCAATTTAAAAAAAGCTAAGTTCGGTAATTTATAGATTGTCCATTGTGATATTCCCAATATTTTAATTATATTTAATCTAAAACCTAAAAATATTATAAGTTCAGTTATCTTTTTTTTGTGTAATACACACAAATTGCATGATGATTATTATTATTACTTATTATAAATAACAAGTTTTTACATATAGTTCCTTAAATCCCGGTTTATAACCATTTTTGATTAAAGAAATATCTGTTAAAATAATACCCGTGTAGGTTTTTACGCAATTTTCAAAATTAAATTACAATCATTAACATTAATTTTTGAAATAAAATATAAAATATGATTTATATTCTAAAATCTTAATACATTGGTAATAAACTAACTTTTCCGTATATATACTTATAATATAATAGCGACAAAGCGAAATTTGTACTGGAATATTTTTATGATAAAGTAGGTACAGAGTGTATGGACCAGGGATGTTACGAATGTCATATTTTTGACATTCGCGAATGCGAATGCGAATACGAGTATTTGAACGGCGAATGTTGCGAATGCGAATGTTGCCAATGCGAAGGTTATACTAAAATACATAAAGTAGTTAGTGTATATATATATATATATAATATTGTCGCGGAATAAAGTGTGAAACCGTCGTAATAGCATGCTTGTACCATGCTTTACAACAGCGAATGCCAATTTCTAACTTTTGACAATTAGATAACAAGAACAGTTTATTGCAAATTTTTATGTGCCAGAGAGAGACAAAACATTTTCAGGAAAGATTTGGAAGTTACTAGAAACATTTTGAATGTTCGATACTAGAATGTTCTAAATTTACACATTTAAAAAGGCCGGCAGTGTGATGTTCGAAGTCGAGAGAAGATTACGAAGAGGTACAAAATAGTGGAAAAGTGAAGAAGAGTATAGTGAATTATTAAAACTGGTGGATTATAGTGCTCAGAAACTCAATTGAACTAGTGCTGTGTACAAACTGCGCGTGTCAGTGAACATCTTGTTGAATTTATACTCCATGATGCTAGTGCTTGAAATGATACGAATCATTCGCATAAGCGAATGCGAACGCGAACCAACATTCGTAACATCCCTAGTATGGACAGTAGTTGTAATTTTTATGGAATGTAGGTATAGTCATTAGTTACATCTATCTCCGTTTCACATAAAATGTATTTAACTTATTTTAACAAAATTTTGTGCTGTAGTATTTTTTCTATAGAAAAAGTTTAATTTTTACCAAAAAATGTGTTGTTTTAAGTGACGATCGAGCTCTACATACAAAAAATACAATGTACAATTTTTGTGTACAATTTCAGACGACAGTATCGACGTGACAAATGAAGAAGACTCTACTTCATACTCACCACCGGCTTACCCTCAGAATTGTATTCCTTATGGGTAAGTATAATGTTTGCAAATAAATAAGTATAATGTAATGTAACATATATAGCACCGTCTAGTTTCCGTGGTAAACTGCAAGGCTTGTGTTACGGATATCAGATAGTTGATATACACATAGTATATCAACTTTAATTACATATACATATTATAAATATGAACATCCACCCACACTGGAGTTGCACACAGCAAGTATAGTCAGTAGTAACCAAACTGACTCAAACATGTCTTCAAAAATCTAAATATATGTTAAATAAAGAAAAAAAATGCTTAATAAATTAATAATAATATAATTATAAAAATAAAAATATTAATTTTAAGTTTTATTAGCGGTAAAGAAAATAATTATTCGGGTGTACATTTTTAATGATTTTTTTATAGTTAAAAATCAAAAAAAACTACTATACAAAATTATCTTAACACCTTTATTTTATTTACTATGATTTATAAAAAATATAGCAAAAAGTGTCGTTTCAACTTTTGGTCTTAATTTTTTCCGTCTAGCCCCCTTTCGCAACGTGCGATAAGGAACTTCGTTTCAATAATTTTAATAATAATAAATATAAATATATATTATTATAAACATTATCTAACAGTCCGCTAGGCGTAGAGAGTTCTGCCGAGACCGCCGCCCGCTTGCTCTTCATGGCGGTGAAGTGGGCTAAGAACCTGCCTTCCTTCGCGAGCCTGGCTTTTAGAGATCAGGTATTGTATTAAAACACTTACTATAGTATTTACTTGTATATTCAATGAACTGTTATTTTTAATTACATTTTTGTCTGTATATAGTAAAAAAAATATGATTTTTACTAACTACATTGAATAGACAGGCATAATATTTTTGCATCTTCTTCTTATTCAAGCATTTAAGTCATAAAAATATAGTGAACATTTTTGACTTCTTTATGGATTGTAGGTACTTAATCTCTGTAAAAATAATAGGAATCTAGCATGTATCATAAAGAAAAATGGTGACTTTCTTTTGTCAGCTATTCTCAGAATTTACACTTTTTAAGTGATAAATTAACAACGTTATATAAAAAATGTATCATTACACATATTATGTATTATTTGACATTTATAATAAAGCCCAAGCAGCTTTAACTAAATTAGTATTAACGCACTTAATACTATTTATGACTATATTATATAAAAATAATTATGCCACTGCATTATTATAACTACCTAACTAATTAAAAATAAATAAATCACGTCACACTTCTTTTTACGACGACATTGTATTAAAAAGAATTGTGCTACTTATGAATAACACCGACATTATGCATAAAACAGCAATAATTCGAAATTGCATACCACCTTCACCCATTCACGTCTTCAATTACATTAATTGTATTAAATGCAAAAAATTGTTTTGTTACAATTAGTTATTTAATCTTATTTAATCTAGTTTATTATTATTAAATTAGGATATTTTTAGGATAATTTTATTACATTTTTTTATTTTATTTTTTATTGCTAACAACGTTGTGTTTACATGTAATTGGTGTACATAAGATGACCCTTTATTGTAATAATTATAGGTATATATTATTTAAAGTTACAATTAAATAAGATCCAATTTATAACTATAATCTTTGCAGGTGATACTTCTAGAAGAGGCATGGTCGGAACTGTTCCTACTGAACGCCATACAGTGGTGTGCGCCATTAGATGCCGCCTGCGCCGCGCTATTCGGCACTGAACAAACCGATCAAGGTATTTACCACACTAACTAGGAAAATAAATTATTAAACACTAACTGGAACTAAATTAAGCAAAATTAGATTTCACATATTATTGAAGTGAAACTTCTTTAGAATCGTTGTAATTTCACAACTCGATGAAACGAAAAAATAAGTCCATAGTACCATGCGCTCAGAGACGGGGAAGAGTTAGCCTTAGTTAGATCTCGCCCACCGCGAGTCAGTGACATTTCTAACTCTGTCTAACTTCTGGATGTGACCGTAGCGCCATCTCAACGAGCTTAGACGGGGTTATTTAGTATAAATATAAACGAGATTTAGAAATTAGTTTGCCAAAGAAGTTTTACTTCTGACATGTGTACTTTGTACACATGCACTTTTAATTTTTTTATTATATCGTGGGATACTTTATAGCTTTGTAACGGTTTGTAAAAGATAGTAGAGTTTACTCAGAAATATAGTATTTTCCAGTAGTAAAATGTGTCATTATATATATTGACCTGGATAACCAGCCATAAATATACAAAATTTTATTAAAATTTGTTCTGTGGTGAAACTATAGATTCGGCCTTTGTATCGTATTAGTTTTCGTAAATAAATTATTAATAAATATGATATTTTCTTTTTAATAATTAACTGTTCTGTCTGCCTCTCCAATTAGAGAGAACTATCCTAGGGTGAAATATTTGGCATGACTACCACTTACCTCATAGTGTAATGTACGTATTCAGACATTATTTCGAAGCAGGCCCGAGTCAAACAGTAGGACATTCTAGGTCATGTGTAAAGGCTAAATAATGTAATTTTGTTAACATTTTATTTTGTCACCTTCATGTATATTATAAAACTTCATTAAACCGTTTCTAAACAGAAAATGGCAGTAGCTCAACCCTCCGTCGCCTACGCGAGGTGGTGTGTCGCTACCGGAGTGTACTAGTGGATCCCGCCGAGTTCGCATGCATGAAGGCCATTGTTCTGTTTAAATCTGGTGAGATTGTACTAAATAGATACTAGATATACAACAATTCAACCTTGCTTTGCTTAGACCCATCTCTAGACTACTCCAGGTTATAGACTATTTGTTTACAAAATGTCACCCATATCCATTCAGCCCTTTTAATATGATTAACTTTCTTATATAATAAGTCTAATAATATAAATATTTTTCTTTGATTCCGTTGTATATATGTATTGAGATATTTTAATATAATTGCTTAAAAGAGTTTGCATTTTAATATTCATAAGTAATAATTATATTTATTGAAATATTAAAAAACACGTTTAATTAATCCACAGAAACCCGCGGTCTAAAAGACCCCCTTCAAATAGAGAATCTTCAAGACCAAGCACAAGTGATGCTGATGACACACGCGCGGACCGCACACGGGGCCGCCCCGGCCAGGTTTGGACGGTTACTATTACTATTACCACTATTACGTGTAGTTAACCCTCAACAGCTAGAAAGAGAGTTTTTCTCGAAAACTATCGGACAGACCCCAATGGAAAAGGTTTTAGCGGATATGTATAAAAATTGATCCGGTTCGAAGGACCATCGTATGTAAAAATTCTTATTTATTGTTTGCGTTTAGTGTGAATAGAACTTTATGCTAATTTTTAGAAGTAATTCAATGTTAGTATAAATATATGTAGAATTATGTTACTATTCTTCAACTACTCTTCAATTATTCTTCAATTACTCACTATAGCTCAAATAGTAATGTTCTCCGACCGATTCCGGCAATGGCGGCCAATCTCATTGAGACTTGCCAATTGCGCAGGAGATATTATAGTGCACGAGTGTACGCGCAGGCACAAGTGCACTCTCTATTCCTATCACTCTCATACTCCGGTGGGACGACTGCTCGACACGACCAGTGAGAGCTAAGGCGTAAGACCCACGGCATGGGGGTGACACACCGCCAACTTCCGGGCTATTACTGAGGCTTATAAACAGAAAGACCTAATAATTAAACTTGGCCCGACCCGGGACTCGAACCCAGGACTTCTCGATGTATGGCCGTACATGCTAGCCACTACACCACCGAGGTAGTCTAACTCATTATTCGTACTCGTATATAAACTACAATAGAACTATTTTTTTTCTGTGAGTAGTAGAGTTTTTTTAAATTCTATGTACATATTTAATTAGATTTAAGTTTTATTTATATTTTCTTAACTTTGTTTTAAAAATTACGGAAATGTATGTGAAAATTTATTTTACGTTTATAACTTAGTTTAATTTTAATATTTTAAAATGTAAAAAGAATTATTAGATTTATTCGACATTCCTTTCTAAAAACCTGTATATAATGACTTTATGATATTTATTTTTTAATCTATTTTAATGTAATTTAAAGTCAGAATTTTTTATTTTATCTAATACTATTAAAAGATTATTCATTTTGTCAACAGTAATTATATTCTAAAATTGTCTAAAAGAACTGTTTTGTTGAATTATGTAAATTTGTATTACCTTTTATCTTAGATTTTAACTTGTATTAAACCTGCCTAAATTCCATTATTAATACAATATATGTTTTAGTTATTCTATAAATAAATATTAGAATTCAATTTAATATCAATTTTTAGTATATTCTCACAAAACAAAAATAAAAATATAATAAGTATAATAGAAACATTACTCACAATGTGCAATACAAAAAGTAAATATTTAAAATAATTTTCGTATTATAATATTGCTAAGTAAAAGTTTCAGGCTCTAGTAGGTAGTTTGTTTATTATATTTAAATGAAATTACTTATCGGTGTAATATTTTGTATAGAAGTAGTTGTATTATAAATCATTCATCATTTATAATGTCAAATATTCGAGTAAACCTAAGAAAGTATTAAGTGAAGTAGTTGTAGTTAGTTTAAAAAGGCCTATTATACTATATAAGATATATTTTATTATTTTATTTTGTTTGATATCCGAAATAACGGTGATTTTAATTTATTAACTTTATTTAATGGTTAAAGAAATAATAATTTTAAAATTAAAACTAATATTACTTTTTAGAATAATAATTAATAATTAATAGAAGACATCAGTGCAAAAGTGGCTTAACTCAAAATTTATTTACTAAATAAAATACATAGATACGTATTTAATTTTAAGGGACTAAAATGGTAAAATACAATCATTACAAATATTATATAGCGCTTTCATTTATATAATAAGCCAATATTATATACTATTAAATAAAATTTAAGTGTAAATACCAAGAAAAAACCTGAATGCCACCAGTATGTAGTAGAATTAATAACATGTTATAAGGAGTAAATTAGGCTTACTTTTACTTTAGAAAAAGAAGTTACTCTCAAAAAGCGAGGAAGTTATAATAGTATAGCTTATATCTTCTTATATATAAAATTCTCGTGTCACGGGGTTCGAACTTGAACTCCTCCGAAACGGCTTGACCGATTCTCATGAAATTTTGTGAGCATATTGAGTAGGTCTGAGAATCGGCAAACATCTATTTTTCATCCCCCTAAATGTTGAGGGTAGTCCACCCCAAAATTTTTATTTTTTATTTTTTAGACAATTTTTTTTCCTACAGATCAACCCAACGAGGTTGATTAGCAATTAAAAAAATGAACGCGAGCGAAGCCGCGGGTACAGCTAGTATATGTATATAATTTCCAAAAAGCATTTTTGAACTGAAATTTAACAAGTTTAATCATTATTTCCATACACAAAGTAAATTCGAAACAACATAAGTTATAATAAATTAAACGGTTATTATAATTTTCTAATTAAATAAACGTAGCCTAAGTTATTCCTTATAACGATAGCTATTCGCGAGTGAAAGTCGCGTCATAATCGAAATCATTTCAGAGATTAGCCGAAGCAAAAAGACGAGACAGACACACATTTAAAAAATTGAAAATCTTTATGTAACTACTACTATATATACTTTCATATACAAATGTTATTTAAAATTAAAAACAGACAGTTCAATTTTATTTATATTATGTAGTAGGTACCTACTGATAATGGAAAATTATTTTCTAGTCATACTCTTAATGTAATAGTAATAAGTAATAAATAAAGCTTTTTCCTTATTATGCATACATTGTACGTATTATTTATGATACCATATTATTTATTTCTAAATATGTTTAAGATAATAATTGCTTTTACATTATAAGAACATAATTTGAAATTTAGTAGCAAACAAGTATCTTTATTAGATGTAAGTACTTTAGTAGGTATTATATCTATCTGCACCGACTATTAATAAGACAGACGGACATACATTTAAATTTTTAACATTTTCTAATAGATTGAGTACTCGTATATACAAAAAATATGTTTGTTATATATTATTTAATGTACTAATGAAGAAAATATAAAAAATTACATCTTTGTCATATCGTTGGTCGATATTTTGTAGACATCAATCATTTATCTAACTAAAAATTATAGTAACAATAATTATTTATTTATAATAATATATTTATTTAATATGATAATGATGTGACTTATTTATTTATTCATAATATAAACAAAGCATGTATATAGCTATGTATATTTCTAACAGTAGCTCTAATTAGATACACCAATATAGCTAAACCTAAATATTTAATTGTCTTAATTATTAGTTAAGCTTATGCAAAAACTGCCAAATGTAAGCGAATTAGCGGAAAATAAATGTTCATAAATAAAGTAGTTGTTATATTTAACAGCTGGTACCTCTCCTTAATACCAGGTCAGGTCGTAGTCCACCACGCTCGATATTTTACGTCTTTCGAGAATTTGCTAGCTTCTCTCAGACATGCAGGTTTCCTCACGATAAAATAAATATAAATATGTTGGGACATTATTACGAAGCTTGTGTTACGGATACCAGATAGTTGATATACTACATATATAAGTTTAAATACATACATATTATAAATATAAACACCCATGACTGAAGTACAAACATCTGAGCTTAACAAACGAATGCCCCCAGCGGGAATCGAACCCGCGGCCGCTGGCGCAAGATAGTAGGGTCACTACACTGCGCCAAACGTGTCGTCATAATGTATGTTGTCTTCGATGTTTTCTTTCACCGTAAGACAAGTAGTAATCATGACAGAAATGATTCGTACAAAACCAGAACCAACTCACAGAATGAATAGTCATTCTATGATCTAATATGATAGATTTTCATAAAAACTGTATACAAAGTTTGTATAAAACTCTTTCCCAAGAATACCTTTATAATATTATAGAATATCTAGATAGCTTTGATCTTTTTAGCATATTATATAAATCACGCAATTTTGGACTTATCTGTGTACAATTTAACCACCATTCAATTCAATTATTTCCTTTAATGACTTCCATAAGTGCCAGTTGGGCACAGTTGACTTCGCCAATGTCGCGTAGAATGGAGAATACACGTTATAGATAAACTGATCGGTGAATATGAAAAATACAGACGCTAAGACAGATTGTGGGTTGGTTCTAGTTTGCATAACTATGTCCAAATATCAGAGGTGCAAGACCCAGATTTGAACCCGCATCACTCGGTTTTTCAAGCGAACGCGTTTCAACTGGTCTACGACTGCCTTTTATATTTTCTTAATTAACGATGTTGACCTCGAAACTCTAATAGTAGCATAAGTGATCTGTGACACAATATGTACTAGTGATAATATAATAACAGTAAATACATTCATGTGATCGCAATCGTATTTTTAGAACCAGAATTATTCCTAGTTAAATTTATTTACTTTAATTATTGATTCTTATGAATTAACTCGTTTAGCTCGTTTAACCTGTTGACCAGACGAATAAGCAGAAATCTTGCCAAATGCATAAATAAAATAGATTTTAAAATAAATCTATCTCTTAGGAATTTCGTAGATTAATAATTGTTATAATATTTAAATAAGTATGTCACAACATGTATGCCAACGGTCATCAGTTCTTCTGCAAATATGGCCGACCCAGTACCACTTTAGCCTGCTGATTCTCTGAGAAACATCAATCACACCGGTTTTTTTGTCTGATAAATAAATTTCTGAACTTATCTTTTACATACTACTATAGATATTATATTTTAACTCAATGCATACTACCTTTACTAAAAAGCTCCGTCGATAAATTTCTAGTGATCACAGTTATAGCCGATAACAAACTTTTTTTTAATATTTTACCAATAAACTTGTAATCTTAATAATAATTCCATACCGTGTAATCTAAATAATAATTCCATACCGAGGAGAATAAAAAAAACGCTTAGACGAAGCCACTAATTACGCTAGTACAAAATAAAATATTGTAATGTAAATAGTGTAATTCCGCTCTAAAGTAATTTAAAGATCCAATGATAAACCTTAATGAACAAATAAGTACTAGTTTTTTTCCTGTTAGCACTGTCGATGATCTAATGTGCCAAGTTGTTGACCTCAAAAATAAGGAAATACTGGGAACATACCTCAATGTTTTTTTTAAAAGTACCTTGGAAAGATAAAGTTGACTAAATCTTCGAATATAAGATTTAATATACTATTTTTGCGAGTTTTCTATAGCCTCTATAAAATGTAATTCATAAAAATCAATTATATTTGTATGAAAAGAAAAAAGTTGTTTGTCTTTTTAACCGACTTCCAAAAAGGAGGAGGTTACATGTTCCATTGTATATATTATATACTTTTTATGTATGTTCACCGATTTCTTCGCCGTCTGTGGGCAGATTTCAAAAAATTTTCTTTTGTTCGGTAAGGTATAGCTCCGAGGGGTCCCATTGTCACCAAGTCAGGATCTGATAATGGGATCCTAGAGAAATCGAGGGCAACTCTATAATTTTATAGGCACCTATTATGTTTTTGATATATTTTCTAAAGATGTTCAAGCATTTGTGTCTGAAAATCATCATCTCATGTCAATCAAGCTGATGATGAAAGGTACAATTCCTCAACGGTTATTTTTAATGTTTGTTCATTAATTTCTGCGTCAAATGTTGGCCGATTACATTTTTTTTGTTCGGTGGGGTAGTATACTTCCAAGATTCCAGCCAAAGCAAAATAATCTTAATAAATTTAATTAATGTATCAATTTGTAAATACATATAATCAAAATATCTGTTCGTAAGTTCATTGCAAAGACATGATAAAACTGTCCATCCTGGCTGGCACCGACTCCAACAATAACTAAATAATTAAATATTTTTTCTTTTTAGTTACGATTTGAAACGTTTTGAAGTCGGTTTTTTTACATAGGTATTTCCTGATTCTGGCTGAACCCGCTATTTGACGCCATCTTTCATATCCATAGGATGACTGGAAAAATTGCATTGTCCTTTGTCTACGTAATTTAGTATGCAATATCTATATTATGTATGTTTATTGTTTCATAATTGCAATAATAAGACTATATTTAGTGACTCACTCTCGCTTCGCTCGGGTTCGTTCTTGGATACGATTTAACTGTAAGTATGGACTTCTCAGAAGTGAGGTTTTTTCCCGCAGTAAAAATTATTTAACCAGCTATCATCATATCAAACATTAAAATATACTGACAAACAGAGAAAATTCTAAAAACTTTACTAAGATTCGGTCTCTATATCGTTAAGTATGACTATTTTAAATATTTTTTCTAAAAAATAGTCGTCAATAAAATTCGGTTCGGTAGTAAATCGGGGTTGTCCCCCGAAATGAAATGAATTTGGTAAGTCACGGCATAGAATTGTTATTTGTTAGCTATAGTTCATTATGAGCTTTTAACATAAATTAGACAGAAATAAAGTAATTAATATATTAGGTATATAAGTATAACAAAAGATTCTTACAAAAATATGAATCATAATATGATGATACGTAGTTTCTATATATAAGTTGGAAGAACTAAGAATAGTGACAAAACCTATTTTATATGTACAGATAAATAAAATTAAATTGTCAATTTGGTGTCAAAATAACTACTTCAATTAATTAAATATTATCAAAGTACATCCATTAAAATATATTTATTCATTCAATAGGGATGGTGCATGGCACAGAAAAAGTTATAAAAGAAGAAAAAGTTAATACAAGTATAAGGGCCAATTATGACCATCCATCCCTTTAAAGGTAAATTAATTAATTGTACCTATATCAATAAAACAACATTTTGTTTGTTCTGGCTACTGTTTCTTTCTCTCCAAAATGGCTGGATCCATTTTGATGGAATCTGATGTTATAAGGAATAACTTAGGCCATTTATTTTAAAACAAATCAGCTCAAAAATCATAATGTGTGCAGGGCAAATAACCCAAATGAATGAATGAAGGGTGTGACTGTGAGGGAGTTGCTAGTACTTAATAAAATCTGTTAAATTTATATTATAGAAATAAGTTTAATAATATTACATATTATTTACAAACATTTTTTTTAAATATTTTACCAGTTTTGTAATCTATATAACAATTCCATACAGAGGAGAACCCCATTTTATATTAGTTCAAAAATACACAAATAAAAAGGAACTTGTTAAAAATATGTATCATAAATAAAATTATCATATTTATTTCAATATAATTATTGTATCACATTTTGATAACTTATAAAATATTTTCAAATGACTACATAATGTAACCTTGACTTAATGTTAAATGTTTATCAGATCTAATTCAATACTTTTATAATTTTATTGTTTTTACAAATTAAAATTATAAATTTTGCTTTTTTTCAGAATTTTCCTATTTATATTAACAATTATTACTTGGAAATGACTTCAAAAACTTTAGATAGAAAATATAATATTTTAAATATTATATTATTTTTACATCAATTACTATATTATTAATATAGTGAAGGGTTGTGATAGAATCCACCAAAGGCTATAGTATTAGTGACTTTTTCAATAATCAAATAACAGAAGGGTCTATTTGCTTCAAATCTAAGCGCTCCGATGCGATTACTAAATTCTGCTGCGGTAGCTGCTGATGCTGTAGTTCCTTCTTCTTTCACTTCTATTTCTGCTTTGTGAATGATATTTGACACAAAAACAGGAACTCTTGTCATCAAAGGCAGTCTTGCTCTTCTTGCATCAAACAAATCATATATCCCCATCTTATTTAGTGGTTGAATTAAGGAGAGTATGGATTCTATTTTAAATCTGGGAAGGAAGCAATCAACTTCATCTTCTCCATATTGTTCTACTGCTATCTTTAGCTCATCAAATACCGTATCTAATGATGTATTACCTAAATTGTAAAACATTTGATTTAATGATACACCTTTATTTGGTAACAAAATGAGCATAGACAAGCGATTTTGTTCTCCATAAGGTATTTCTAGAACTCTTGCTTGTAGTTTATCAATATTAGCAAAAGGATATGTATATCGACTGTACATCATATTCACATCGCCTATTTTAACTCCATCACTGTCATAGAATGGCTTCTTAGTTGTTAATGATTTATTGAATGGAATTGTCCATTGGCCCTTGAAATATAATGCACTTACTAAAAGTAAATTGGCGTTTTCTAAATCTGCACTGCTCACCAACATTGGTATGTGTCCATGTGTGATAGTATTAATTGCAGTGTTGACTAATTGAGAAGTCCTATCTGAATCTGTGAAATTGACACTTATCATCCTTGTATCATACTCTTTTGCAACATCTTGAAAATCTTTCAGGGGCCTATTTCGGTCATCAACAAATAAGGCATTAAATTTTTGTAGGTCAACTGTAGGTGTGACAACTACCAGCCAGCGAAGGAGGTTTTGGTACTCTAGCTTGACTATATCTTTATTTTTTGGGAATACTCGAATTGCACTACTTAGTTCCCTTAGTGTGTTTTCTGTTGCACCTTCAGCCATGACTGCCAACACTGTCCACACGGTTATTGGTGAAATTATCAAGTTTTCCGTTCTCGGCTGAGATTGCGTAGTATGAAAAAGTAATTCAATAGAAAAATTACCAATTCTCTCTGTCAGCCCTGAATGTAGACTTTTGTTAAATAATTGCATAGGAGTTTGGCATTTGCATAAACTTATGCAAAACACGCTTATAAGAAATATTAAATTACGCATTTTGATATTTTCACTACACTGGACACTGTTATAGGTACAAGTATATAAATTATATTTTGATTTGGTCTTTTATATATATATTAGTCAAAAACAAATCGTGTTACACATTTTATACAATCACAAAGCAAGACTAAAGGATAATATGCCCATGCTCTTGAACAGCGTCACACAGGGAAAACCAATTAATAATAATAACCGGTTCCCACGTTCAATGTTGGTACTTATAAAGTCTGACTGTGATATTGTTTGTTTTATCAAAAGTCAACACTTCATTCATTTAAAGTTAAACGTCAAACTTCAAAGTTTGTTGTTGTTTTTTAAATTTATCCACAATAGGGAAAGGCAAAGGACTATAGTCCATACAGCCTAGTCTAAAATAGAGAACCTTTAGTTTTGTCTACTTGGTGATTTTAAGTTGAATAAAAAATGAATCGTTAAATAACAAATATATATTATGTATGTTCTTGGCTAAATTTGAGCAATTGTTTATTAATACTTTTATTTTTAAATTATTTGGTACGATGTAATGGCTACAAATGGTCTGCTAACCTCTAGTTTGTGCCGCTTGATGTGGCCGCATCTTTGCATTATATCACCACACGGTAGTTTAATAGGAATATAATAATGCAGTAACAATACCACGTTCGTAACAAGAGTTACAGACAAAGATTCCCTTTTTTGTGTACATTATACAAACGAGATGTTATGTTCGCTAGTAACTCACCCTAGCTTCGCCCGGGTTCGTTCTTAGGCGCTTACCAAATTTAAAGTAACAAAAAAAAATAGAAAGACTTTCATACAAACTCGTAAGAGCCCTTATACCTCTGTAATCCGGCCCTGTCCCAAAATCCGTTGTAAGCGGACGTTTATTAACTATATTTTACCTCCGTACCAAATTTCATGTTATACGTAAAGCAGTTTTCAATATTACGTGATGAGTGAGTTAGTGAGTCAACTTTCGTTTTTATAATTTTTAATAATTATAAAAAGAAGATATAACATTTGCACAAGTTTTTACATTTAGGCTTACTATTGATTAATTATAATAGTAACCATAGATGAATATAATATTAAATTAATAAAGTGAAGGATTGTTATAGAGTCCAATAAATACGATAGTATTGGTGAATTTTTCAATGATCATATAAAGGAAGGGTTTATTTGCTTCAAATCTAAGCACTCCAATATGATCCATAAATTCTGCTGCGGTAGCTGCTGATGCTGTAGTTCCTTCTTCTTTCACTACTATTTCTGCTTTGTGAATAATATTTGATACAAAAACAGGAACTCTCGCCATCAAAGGCAGTCTTGCTCTTCTTGCATCAAACAAATCATATATCCCCATCTTATTTAGTGGTTGAATTAATGAGAAACTGGATTCAATCTTAAATCTGGGAAGAAAGCAATCAACTTCATTTTCTCCATATTGTTCTACTGCTATCTTTAGCTCATCAAATACCGTACCTAATGATACATTACCTAAATTGTAAAACATTTGATTTAATGATACACCTTTATTTGGTAACAATATGAGCATAGACAAGCGATTTTGTTCTCCATAAGGTATCTCTAAAACCCTGGCTTGTAGTTTATCAATTATAGCAAAAGGATATTTATATCGACCATACATCATATTCACATCGCCTATTTTAACTCCATCACTGTCGTAGAATGGTTTCTTAGTTGTTAATGATTTATTGAATGGAATTGTCCAATGGCCCTTGAAATATAATGCACTTACTAAAAGTAAATTGGCGTTTTCTAAATCTGCACTGCTCACCAACATTGGTATGCGTCCATGTGTGATAGTATTAATTGCAAAGTTGACTAATTGAGAAGTCCTATCTGAATCTGTAAAATTGACACTTATCATCCTTGTATCATACTCTTTTGCAACATCTTGAAAATCTCTCACTGGGTTGTTTCGGTAGTGTACAAATAAGGCATTAAATTTTTGTAGTTCAACTGTAGGTGTGATAACATCCAGCCAGCGAAGGAGGTTTTTGTACTCTAACTTGAATTTATCTTTATCATTAGGCATTACTCGAGTTGTTCTACTTATTTCCTTTAGTGTGTTTTCTTCTGCACCTTCAGCCATGACTGCCAACACTGTCCACACTGTTATTGGTGAAATTATCAAGTTTTCGGTTCTCGGCTGAAATTGCGTAGTGTAAAAAAGTAATTCTATAGAAAAATTACCAATTCTCTCTGTCAGCCCTGAATATAAACTTTTCTTAAATAATTGCATAGGATTTTGACATTTGCACGAACTAATACAAAAAACGCTTATAACAAGTATTAAATTACGCATTTTTATATTTTCACTACACTGAACTAATATAAGTAGCTACCTACTAGTATTACTACTAATAGATAAATTAGGTATATTTTTATTTAACTTTTATATGTGTAATAGCCAAAAACAATTTGTGTGACACATTTTATACAATCTCAAAGCAAGACTAAGTAATGATTGAACAGCGTGAAGCACAATGGGAAAATCCTATTATGGCAAGCCTTATCTAATACTCGCAACTTACTCTTGTTCCGTTCGGGTTAGTCACTATTTTAACGGTTATAAAGTATACATTTCTACAACAGCGGGTTTGCCTCAGTTTGTAGTGAGCCTACACTCTGTGCCATCGGTCGCAGGTTCGATTCCTGCTGAGGCACTTACTTGTGTGATGGACACGAGTATTTGGACTTCATTCCTGGGTCTTTATATTTTAACCCTTAACTACCTACCACGGTCCCAGAGACCGACAGCAGATTATGACATGTCTTTTGGGTTCTATGGCAATAGTGAAATAACCAAATAAATAGAATAATATCTTATTCTCTATAGCTGAAGTTTAAAGCCACATTGGTAGCAAAAAAATGATTTTTTAAATATAAATATGATGTTTTTAAAATTTCTCAAATTCCTTTCGGTTTACCTATTTCATTATTATTTTATTAAAAATCCCAAAACTAAATATTTTATAATAATAGTGAGAATTCTGCACGAATTGGTCATAAGGGTCACGATAAGAAAATAAATAAAGGAGAACATTTTCTAAACGTCAGTTATTTTAAAATATCAAAGTTATTTTAGCGACCTGCACAGTGCAAATGTCTTTCGAAAACTTGCTAGGTTCTCTCTCAAACATGCATCTTTTCTCACGATGTTTTCCTTAACTGTAAGACAAAAGTTAATCATGTTGAAAATAATTAACACTTAAAAGTATCAGAGGATCGAAACCGGGATTCGAACCCGCTTCTCTCTATATAGGTATCCCAAGCAAGCGCTGACCCCGGCCTAAAATAAAAAATAAAAGTAAAATCTAAAACGTAAACTCGTCGAAAAACGTAAAATCCATACCTCTGCCCGATTTACATATAATCAGGGCCGGACTAAGTGGGCTTATCTAGACGGTCCGGGCCTTATATTTCATATAGAAAAAAATAAAACATCTGTAGTTCAAGAGACGTTATTGATTTCCGATCCCGAACCCGTAGAACGTAACAATGTTTTATCCAATGTATGCATTTTGGCTTTAGGCTACGTCCGCACAGACAGGCGGCTTGCTTAGCGCCTAGAGCCAAGTGGATTGCGCTCTGACAACATGGTAGATACACAGTGGCCGCACTGCAGGAGGCTTGCGTGGTTGCTTGTCGGCACGTTGACGAGATGTCACTTTCAAAAAATAGCTTTCAAAATTATTTCTTGAATAAAATGCCGCGCGCCTAGTGTCAAAAAACCAACATGTTTGTTTACTTAGATACACGCTTAGCAACTAGCTAGACACTAAGCACGCAATGCGGTCGGTCGCAAACATTTTAGAACGTTCGTTTTAGTAAGCTACTAGCTAGGTGTTAGGTGACTCGTTAGGCTCTAGGCGCTAAGCAAGCCGCCTGTCTGTGCGGACGTAGCCTTAGGCTTATGCCCATTTTATAAAAAGAAAACATCGTGAATAATGTTTTCTCAGACATTGCGAGGTTTGCACATGAGCATGCACCAGCATGTCTGAGAAAACCTCGCAAGTTTTCGAAAGACATGTGCACTTTGCGCTAAATGTTGGTAGAGCAATGAAAACAAAATAAATTAATTATTGTTTTGTAGAATAACCTTGATATTTTAATATAACTGACATTTAGTAACTGTTATCTTTATTTTGTTATCGTGACCCTTATGACCATATTGTGTAGAATTCTTATCAAAATATTATTATAAAATATTTGGGTTTGGGTTTTTTCAATAAAGTAGTAATGATATGGTAAACCCAAAAGAATTTAACTTAAAAATAATCGTACTTATATATAAAATATCGTTTTTATTGCTTGTTTATTTATACCTACTTTAAAAAGAAAACAGTTGAGTTACGTGATATTTTCCATTTAATTACCTTACTTAGCCTGTCATTGTAGAATAAGGCAAATCATAAAAGTCCACAACCACGTGCGTTAGGTTTCCCGTTTGGGACTCATGACTGGAGTATAAACATTCATGATCATCACACAAATAAGTATCCCAGCGGAAATCGAACCTGCGACCGCTGGCACAGCATGTAGGGTCGCTACAAACTGAGGCAAAACTGTCGTCATAGAAATGTATAGTAACCGGTAAAATTACCAAGCCATTTAAGAACTTTTATAAAAATATTTTTTTATCTGCTTAAGAACTTACGATTACGAGTATGTAAAAACCAAAAAGCAAAGAAAGAAAGTTATGTAGTGTTAATGTAGGGGGTTTAATGCGTTTTGCGAGTTGCTATTTCTTGCCAGTTGCCTCTATTTCATTCTATATTATTTACTTACAAAATGACTGTCCGTGTTTGTTAGACATATGTATATTGTATGTATTATAAGTTTGTTTGTTACGCTTTCACGCGAAAACTACTCAACCGATCATCATGAAACTATGTAAACATATTCTTCGAGGTATTAGAAGTAACATAGGATACTTTTTATATAAAAAAAAAATATTTTTTACGAAAAATTAAATAATTATTGTTTGTATTAACAATGGGGTCTGAAATAGCTAGAGTAGTTTTGAAGAAACTTTCAGGCATCCTACAGATCAACCCAATGAGGTTGATTAGCAATTAAAAAATGAACGCAGGCGAAGCCGCGGGTAAAGCTAGTACAAAATAAAAGTGTATGTTTTTAAATTCAAATTAACAGCTTTTCACTAAATGCATATAAAAGTATACGGTATATGTTGTCTGTCTGTTTGTTCCAGCTATCTCTGAAACGGATGGACCGATTCTGACGGGACTTTTACTCGCAGATAGCTTAAGTTATAGGGAGTAACTTAGTTTTGTTTTATTAGCAAATTATAAAAACCGTTTATTTTGTTAACTTAGAGTACGTTCACACGAAGCCACGTTTTGTCGAATCTTATTTTCATCGGATCTGGAAAAACCGAATGTTGTATTCATACAGCACATCTTGCATGGCCGTATCCGACGGCCTCGTATCGGGAAAAACCGAATCTACCCCTGCGTGTATCGTATGAACGCATGTATTGAATGCGCTATACCACAGGATCGGATCTGACATTTTGCAGTACGACCGAATCGGTTTGTAGTCGCAAAATCGGATGTCAACTTCAGCAAGATTCGGTTTATTGCCGTGTCTTGAAACCGAATGCATGTGTGAACTCATTCATTGAAATACTGATACAATTGAACCGAATCCTGCAAAAAACCGATTCGGTAGAGAAACACTCGATGCCGTGTGAACGTACCGTTACCCCCAGCGAAGCGCGCCGGGTTTGCTAGCTATATGTATATTATATTATTTATGTTACTTAAAGCACTTTTATACAAAATTGCTATAGATAATATTTACTATGGAGTAGGTAAAAATAAACAAAAAACAATTATTTTCTATAGTTTATTCATCTAAAATCATTTTCAGTTAGACGTTCTTGTATATATTCTTTGTCGGCTTCGACTAGAATCCTCCCTAACGCTTTGACAAGCCTCGTTTTAAAGTTTGAAGTTTTGGTGAATTCATCAAAGCTTATAGTTTTAATGTCCCTATCTATAAAGTACTGTAGAGTGTCCCAGAGCATTTCCCTTGCTTTTAATATTGCATCGGCTTGACTGAAAACATTAAATATAAGATAATTTGGTTTACATATTTAGTAGTTAATCCATCATCCCCTTTTCTCTGTTTAAGGGTGGATTTCTATATTCAAATTTAAATGAGTTGGGAAGAGTATATAATATAAACATATATGCAATAAACATATATAACGCCATCATTTTGCTATTTCTATAACTTCCAGTACATACAGATTATAATAAATTATGACAAACATATGTACACACATACAAAAGAAATTTAAAATATTTTTATTTTTTTAAACTTTACAATGAAAAATAGCATAAGTGTTCGGTTCAATTACTAAAAAAATGTTATGTTTAAACAGCTAATTATAAAAGTATTTTAAACTTCAATACTCATTTTCTACACCATACATATCTTATTTTTTAGCTATTACGAAAAAAAAAAATATTAAGAAAATCTTAATAAAAATTAATACTAAAATATATACTTACGCTGTCGGCATTTGAATCTTTAACTTATGCCTGGGAAGATATAATTCTGTAGTTTCACTATTTGTATCCTGAAAAATGAAAATGAAAATTAAGTTAATTCATTACAATTTCGAGATATGAATTTAAAATTCATCTATCTTCGATATATTTAAACATAAATATATATGAATGTTTGTTTGTTGTGAATGCGTTTATAAAATATTGGCCCGATTGTGATGAAACTCTGATAGTCTTTGGTTATTCTGCATACAGTATATACTTAAAGAAGTTCTTACAAAAAAAAATTGGTGATGAAAAAATTTTTAATATTAACTTTTATCTTGCCAAATCATTCTTATTTAGTTATTATATAATATTAAGAAATTTTATATAAATAATTATTTGTTGTTGAGTTTTTAATTTTAAAAAATAAATAATGTCGATTGATTTTTCAACTAAGAAATTCTCAATTGACTCCCATTTACCTATCAGAGAAAAAAGTTACCAAAAATTTACATATTTACCATAACATTTTTTTCTATATTTCCCATAGAAAACAACAACACAGTATGGGGCGGTATAAGTGAAGTTCTATGCACTACTAAAGCTCTTCTTTCCATAGAATGATAACCGCCAAAGTAGGTTAAAAGATGAGTGCTGTGTTTACGTTTAGTTATACCATAGTTCACACTTTCACTGCCTATGTGAGCTTTTTCACCTTTACTGAAATATGGAGGTTTTCAATTATGTACAGAGTCATGAGTTCGATTTTTATTAAAATCTAATCATTTGTATTCATAATTAACAATATATATTTTTTATTATAAGTAATATTTCTAAATGGTTATTGTAAAATATCATACATATAAATAAAATTGAAATGTTCGGTTGTAATGTTAAAATAGCAACTTTCTACTAAATTTATAGAAAATAATGTGTGGTATTTACTTTTATTTTTATAATAAAGAGACAAAAAGAGCGAGTTATACTCTTTCATAAAAGAAAGAGACAAAAACTATAATGTATAAACAAATGTAAAATCTATTATATTTTATTATATACATACATACCTTGTACATAAATCAGTAACAGTCATCAATTTGCCTTTAGTCTTGACATATTTCCTAGAAATTAACAGTGTATTGGAACCGGATAACAAAATGGCGGCTGTCAGTTCGTCGATGTCAGCAAAACGGTTTAACTCTGATGGTTCAGTGTTTGAATCAATTATGCCGGTTTTAAACAAATGTTCTAGATGCAGGTTCGATATCGCTGCAAGTGATAGACATATTTTGATCGACTTAAAAAAGGAGGGTTTCTTATAAGATGTATGTTATTATGAAAGTTTGTATTTTTTTAATAAATGGATTAAGGCTGGGCTTTTAATATTTAAGAAAGGGGCAATTTTGCATATCTTGAGACCACATCAATTAATTAGAATAAGTTTCTAGGGTCAAAAATCGGAAAAGTACAATAATCGACATGTCCGAAAATTAAAAAAAAAAACGGTAAAAACTAAAATACATTTTGTCTACAGAAATCTTTGAATAAAAACATCGCAAACAAAATTCGAACAGTCTTTGTTAAAACGCACGTAGGAACGAACACAAGCGAAGCGAAGTTTAAATCTATATAATTAAAATGACAGAGGTCTGCAGTTGTGCGCGCATCACGGAAAAACTACTGGATAGATTTCAATGAAACTTTCTAAGTTTTAGTTCTTAGACACTTGGCCCGTATCAAAAAAAAAATGATTGCGATATCTTCATTTAATAAAAAGTAATTAAAGTTTCAAGAAACAACGATTTGTATATGCATTGCGTGTTCAGTGATGTACGTTTCCTTCTCGCGGAGTAGTGAGGCGAGCGGCGTAGCGCGCATGCGGAAAACTTTGTTAATATTTCAAGCAACGCGGACGAAGTCGCGGGTATCGGCTAGTTGTTTAAATAAAATCAATACATATAATAAAATTCTAACTTTAGTCGAATAAGTATATAATTGAAAACAGTCATTATTACCCACACATATATTATATTACTAGCTGACTCCGCAAACTCCGTTCCGCCAGAATACAAATTACTGCTTATTACTGATTATTGATTTCTAACAAAATTTATAATTAACAAATTTTCAACCATACCTAACCATAGACAAAATTACGTTTGGCTGGCATTTGCGTTTTGTTATTCCATGTTTTATAGTGACTTGTATTGTCTTTGACGTTTTATGTCACGTCACACGGGAACGCGGTCGAACGGGATAAAAGGTCGTGTTTTTGATGCGCGACTATTGGCTTTTAGCTATAACTCACACAAATGCAAAGCTGAGCTTACGCCTCGAGAACTATACTTTTTAAATTATTTTATTATAATTAAAAAACTACTAAACACTTACATTTAACATAGTTCAACCTATCCTTCCTCAAGCCATATCTCTCGCACCACTCGTCTATATTTCTCCAACCTACGTCTTCTAGTTTTTGTTCGAAGGTGTCTTGTAGTCCGTGTAATGCCGCGTGATCCGATGTTGGACTGAATTTACGTTTGATTTCTCTTATTTCTGTGGAATAATGTGGAATAATAAAAAAACACGAAGGGCAAGAAAGAACTTAAAAAATACGCCATAAAGCAAAAATAAAAAAAGCGTAACAAAATAAAAATCTTTTTAAAAATTTTATCTTTCGCCGTTTGTAGAAAAAACGACACTAACAATAGAAAAAAAGTATTTAATACATTGAAAGTTTTATTATAACGCATTATCTATTTAAATAAAGTTTATTTAAATATCACAAAAACTAAAATGCTAACTTCAAGCTGTCGGTTTTTCGTGTCGGTGTGCGCACGCTTCGTAAAAATTTACTCCCATCGTTTTTCCCTAACGCGCCAAAAGAAGTATAACTTCAAAAAAAATAATTTTTATTTTTCATTTTTGAATTAAAATCCATAAATATATCATCTACTATATAATATAATAAAAAACCAACCTTCTCGTCTATCAGCGGAATTACGGAACAAATCCACATTGTCCCCACAGTGCGTCGCAACATTAGCGGCGGCCAAAACGCCGCCAACAAACGCCGCGTTTACAACGCTGCGTCCCAACCGCGGGTGTAGCGTCATACATGACAATATCACGCCCAATCGAGTGAGTTGCTCCGATGGAGTGAAAGCACCTGGAAATATGTTTGAAATTATACATTAACTAGCATTTCCCGCGGCTTCGCTCACGTAGGATAAATAGATAAATATTGTAATACAATATTAAATAAATAAATATGTTGGGACATTTTTACAACAGCGCCATCTAGTTCCGTAGTAAGCTATGAGGCTTGTGTTACGGATACCAGATAGTTGATATACTACACATATATTTTTTTAAATACATATACATAATATAAATATTAACACCCATGACTGGAGAACAAACATTTGTGCTCAACTGCTCAACACATGTACATACATATCATGTCTGTTTAATTGGGTGTTCCTTGCACCCATATAATCATATACAGTTCGCGTCACGTAAAAAGAACGCTGGAGGAAAGTGGTGAGGGGTGTGTTTGCGCATGGGTACATTCGCACACAAAATTACTAAGCCTATTCTTTTATTTTTGAACTAGCCTTTCGCTCGCGACGTATATTGGTCATTGTTAGGTACATTGAAAAATATATGAGATAGAACGTTATTAAATAGAATTCTATTAATTCATAAAATATGTTAGATTCAATGTAGAATGTTTAATCGAATTACAAAAAAATAAATTAATTCGGTTAATATATATTTTAACTGCATTATTAACAGACTCTCTCTTCATAAAACAATATACGTCAAAAATATTTTTCTATATTTTTTATATAAAACCATTTCGTAATTAATAACTTTTATGTGCACGATGGTATTTTGAACTATACATATAATTCGCGTCATGTAAAAAGAACGCTGGCTGTCAAGTTGCGCAGAGACGATTTATCGGACAATTTGGTGGTAAGACGCGGGGCGCGGGACGTCAAGGCACGCGTCGCATGCTTTCCGGCTCGCTATTGGTTTGTCAGTTTGAAATACCATCGCGCACACAAAAGTTATTAATTACGAAATGGTTTTATATAAAAAATAGTGAAAAAATATTTTTTGACGTATGTTGTTTTATAAAGAGAGAGTCTGATAATAATGCAGTTAATAATTTAAAAAAATATATTAAACGAATTAATTAAATTTTTTGTAAGTATATTAAACATTCTACACTGAATCAAACATATTTTATTAATGAATAGAATTCTATTTAATGACATTCTATCTAATATTTTTTTCAATGTACCTACCAATAATCAATATACATCGTGAGCGAAAGGCTAGTTCAAAAATAAATGAATAGGCTTAGGAATTTCGTATGCGAATGTACCGATGCGCAAACACACCCCCCACCACTTTCTTCCAGCGTTCTTTTTACGTGACACGAACTGTACATACAGACAGACGGACATTTATACCAATTTTTTTTTAAATAATTACCCTTCCTACATTGAAGTCGGGTAAAAAGATAAAACTTACCTAAATCTATAAGATCATTAACTGCAAGCCGTATCGCAGTTCTGCTCGGTGGCTCTGGTAGTTGTGACAAGAAATTCTCAACCTTATCGTGTTGAGCATAAGATTTACAGTCGAGTGCAGTTTGTTCTAACGGAATTCTGAAAAAAAAAAACAAATAAAGTCGCTATTCTTTGCTTGTTCTTACAAATACGCAACAGCTTTTAACACTAGAGATTCATTTGGCTCACGTTTTTACGAATTTTAATTCGATTCCAGATTTGACAAGTTCAGTGTTGCAACGTTATGAAAAGTACTAAATAGTGACGTTGCGAAATTATTCGATACGGAAATGAAATATTTCCGGATCGATTCCTCTCGTTTATAGTAGTATATCTAAACAACTACTACTTTAATAGAAACTAAGTATATCAAATAAATTAAATATTTCTGAACGGATTATTTAGTTATTAAGGATCTGAGAGTTTTCTTTAATAATTGCGTGTGAAATAAATAAAAAAATGTGATAGTGTGATAGTGAAGGAACAAGGACAAGGTCTTTAATTGGGACACCAATATTATGATTACATAAACATAAATCGCGATTGTTTATCGATTTTTGTGTTCATCACTACTCTATTATATGTGGTATCATTATTTTACAAAATGACAGTAGCTAATGTCAAATGTGGAATCGAATTATAATTCCGAGTATAGGTAAATATAAACGTTTATACTTTATCCATTTGGTTAATGGTTTTTTGACAGCTTACGCCCACGAAGTTTCGTATTTAATGGTTAGCCATTAAAGTTAAAATGTCATACTCATTAATATTGTACTTCATGGACGGGCACCGCCCCCTTATTGCTGTGCCACACATAACGATTACTACGATTGTACCACAGATTACAAATAATCGATAGATATCAATGCTAATATGTAAATAGTAAGGTGTAATATTATGTTATTTAATAAGGAAGACAAAAAAAAATTAAACCATTTAAACCAATAAATTAAAATATTAAAGTTAATAGTAAAGTTTTACTCTCTTCTTAGTATAAGCCATACAAATAAAAGAACTAAAATAGTTTAATTCCTTTTATTAACATAATTCGTCAGAATCATCATTTATATTAGATTTGTCCGATGAGGAGTCTTCAGTTATATTAATTATTAACTCTTGTGTGCATAAATTATCAAAAAATGCAATGTCACGGCCCAAATCACATTATGATTCTTTTAGTTCTCTCCACCACACTTGATTTTTACGATAATAATATTTATTTTCATATTAATAAATATAAAAATAAATATTATTTAATACTTAAAAAAATAAGAGAAATCGATTATTACGTCATTTTGTTATCACTATAGCTTGTCCGTCGGCGAGCTCTCAAAAAACCATTAACAAAATGGACAAACTATAGTATGAATTTCTCATAGTTGAAATATTTTTCTCGCAAATTACAACAAAATCTGTCCAGTGATGCAGTCATATGCAGACAGAGAGAAATCTATAAACTATATTCGGCCTTTGTTTAGATAATAATGATAAATGACTATTAATAAGATTTTCAAAAATATATTTAATGTGCAGATTCTACAGTTCGCGTCACGTAAAAAGAACGCTGGAAGAAAGTGGTGGGGGGTGTGTTTGCGCATCGGTACATTCGCACACGAAATTACTAAGCCTATTCTTTTATTTTTGAACTAGCCTTTCGCTCGCGACGTATATTGGTTATTGGCAGGTACATTGAAAAATATATTAGATAGAATGTCATTAAATAGAATTAGATTAATTAGAAAAATATGTTTGATTCAGTATAGAATGTTTAATTTACTAACAAAAAATATAATTAATTAATTTAACATATTTTTTAAAATTATTAACTGCATTATTATAAAACTCTCTCGTTATAAAATAATATACGTCAAAAACATTTTTTCTCTATTTTTTATATAAAACCATTTCGTAATTAATAACTTTTGTGTGCGCGATAGTATTTTGAACTGACAAACCAATAGCGAGCCGGAAAGCATGCGACGCGTGCCTCGACGTCCCGCGCCCCGCGTCTTACCACCAAATTGTCCGATAAATCGTCTCTGCGCAACTTGACAGCCAGCGTTCTTTTTACATGACGCGAATTATACTCAGTAAAAAATTTATTATAATGGTTTATATATGGCTTTCTCTGTCACTCCTTCGAATAGAACCAACTGAATAGATTTGGATGAACTTTAGTCTATAAATAAATAAAGCCCAGAGTACTGTTAGTAAGTAAATTGAATATACCTTAGTATTTCAGGAGTTGTATGCGGACTGAATTCGGCTTCTTTTTCCTTTGTATATAATCTGTAGCAGTGACCTGTAATTATTACCACATTATACTACTTTCATGCTACTTTTATAAAAAAATGGCGAAAATTATTAACTAACAAGACTATCAAACCTATTGTGTTTCAATCCGTTTTACTTTAAAAAAATCATATAATCATACAGATCTATCAAAATACATCTTAAAATTAATAATAAATTATTTTAAATTATTTTAAATTATATTTTATTATTATTATTCTATTCTACCACACAAACATTCAAATTTAAATTAGATGGCAAAACAATTGCGCCTATATACACTTATGCTTGGAGAAGTTTGTAATTAACCGACTTCAAAAAAGGTAAAGTTCCATTGTATATATATTTTTTAATTAATTTATATATTTTAGGTATATAATGTATTTTTAAGTACATAAGTTAACTCACCCGGCTGCACCCGCCCAGCTCTACCCGCCCTCTGCTTGGCGCCGGCTTTAGAAACCCATACTGTTTCTAAACTCGCCGTACCTAAAGTAATTGGAATTATATGTAAAATACATTTTAACGATTGATATAGAAAAGATAAATTATATATGTTTATATAAAAAAATCTTCTGTGCGTGTGTATGTAATTGAACTCCTCCTAAAATGCTGGACCGATTTTGATGAAATGTTTTGTGTGTGTTCGAGTGGATTTGAGAATGGTTTAGATTCAAAATTCGGTCCACTACAAAATCATCACCATCATCATCAGCCCTTTTTAACGTCCCACTGCTGGGGGTGGGCCTCCCTCAGTACGAGGGGGATCAGGCCATAGTCCACCGCGCTGGCCTAGTGCGTGTTGGTACTTCACATGACTTTCGAAAAACTTGTTAGGTTTTCTCAGACATGCAGGTTTCCTCACGATGTTTTCCTTCACCGTTAGACAAGTGGTAATCATGATATAAATGATTCGCACATGAAAGTATCAGAGGTGCGAGACCCGGATTTGAACCCGCATCACTCGGTTATCCAAGCGACGCGTTACCGCTGGGCTACCACTGCCTACAAAATATATTTTTTGAATTAATAGTTAATTATACATTTAGGCAATAAACGAAATATTGAGCTTATAATTAAGTCGTTGCTAGGAACGTTGTTTTGCACATGCGTACAGGACAACATCTATTGGATCCACTATCATTATGTATAACGTACGTTAATATTGATTTTTTAGAGATTAGATATTTTCCTGCACTGAGAAATATCCTACATATTGACCCGGACAACTAGTTATCGTCATATCAAATTGAATTAAAATCTGCCCGGTGATTGTCTCTTGATGCTGTCACAGACGGACAGCCAGAGAAAAAAAGTGTGTGTGTGTGTGTACAAAGTACACATGTCAGAAGTAAAACTTCTTTGGCAAACTAATTTTTAAATATCGTTTATATTTATACTAAATAACCCCGTCTAAGCTCGTCGAGAGAGGGAGATGGCGCTACCATACACCCACGAGTTAGACAGAGTTAGAAATGTCACTGACTCGCGGTGGGCGAGATCTAACTAAGGCTAACTCTTCCCCGTCTCTGAGCGCCTGGTACTATGGACTTATTTTTTCGTTTCATCGAGTTTGAAACCACAACGATTCTAAAGAAGTTTCACCTCAAAAATCTACATCTATAGATTCAAATATATCTATATATTTAATGCATTATAATAAAATAGTAACTTAGATAAATCTGCTATCTCGACCGTCACTTTGTTTCGACGTGAAACAAAAACAAACAAACAAACTTTTCTTTTATAATATTAGTGCAGATATATCTCACTGAAATTAGAGGAGTTATGTCTCTACTGAATGAAATTATACCTGTGCCTTCTTTGATGCGGTTTTCTTTAAACGATCCACTATCAATAACGTGAACTACGTCGGGAATAGTAATAGAGGTTTCAGCAATGTTAGTAGAAAGTACTATTTTTCGTACACCAGGTGATGGTTTTGCAAACATTTTTGTCTGTTCGTCTGTTGATAACCTGTGAATTAATAAATTTCATAACATAAGTAGCATAATGGTTACCATTGTATTTTCTTCATTTTCTAAAAATAATTTCTAAGTTTCTTTCGCCAGTTCTTCTCAGGTCAGAGGTTTCTTCTTTCCGAACTGATGGTAGACTCATAACGTTCAGTAAGAAATTGTAACAATTTTTATGCTGAATAAAATATTTTGATTTGATTTGATGATAATAAGACAAAATTTATTAAGACTTTATGTCTAACTGAATTGCGATAGTAAAAAAATATTTCTAAGTACATAAGTTAACCATTTCTAGTTAACTATTGTTAAGTTTTTTTTATATGGATCTTTTTTTATAGGTTACAATAAGTATCATTAGATAAGTCTAAGACCTGGAACGACAGGAAGATTTTTCACGCTCTGAGCAATGCGAGAATAAATTGTTTGTTCATAATTGAAGAAAAACCTAAATACTCGAAAATATTACATATCTATAAAATCTTACCTAGAATGTACTGGCAACACCATATATAAAGGTGAATTCGCATATAAATCGTCTAATAGCAGTTTGGTTTGCTTAATTTCAGCCCAACCCGGGAGAAACACAAGTATAGCGCCTTCACATTGAGTTTTGTCCACTGCTTTTATTACTTCTACGATCTATGAATGAAAATCAATAATTTTTTAAAGTATTCCATAGATTTCTTATTATTATTATTTTATTTTACTCACTTCGCTCGAGTTTGTAGTCGGGTATTTTTTTACAGTTTAAGTTTTTACATTTTTACAGTTTAAATGATAACCTAAAAGGCAATGGCAACGCAGTAACGCTCTCGCTTGGGCAACCGAGTGAAGCGGGTTCGAATCCAGGTCACACCTATGATATGTGCGAATCAACATGATTTCGACTTGTCTTACGGTAAAGGAAAACATCGTGAGGGAAACATTATAATTAAGAGAACCTAGCAAGTTGTTGAAAGACATGTGAAGTCCGCCAATCCGCACTTGTCTAGCATAATGGACTATGGCCTGATGCCCCTCGGGCGTTAAAAAGGGCTAGCTATCCTAGCTTTTAACTTTTCAGGTAAAATTTAAACAGATATGCAAATTATTGAAACAAATATGCTTAAATATATTTTCCTTTGCTTTATAAGATTGTGATTATGGTATTCATAATTCAAAAGTTGTTTTTATTAGCGAACATTTAAAGTACACGTCAAACGAATATTGAAAGGATCCCAGCAGTGGGACGTTAAAAGGGCTGAATCCAGATGACTTTGCACCCACCTCTTGACAATTTATATATGGCTTTCCATCAGTCTTAGAATTTTCCTCAGTCGAGGGTAGTCTTAATTTGAATTTCTTTTGAATGTCTTCCAAATACGACACTTCGACTGGGAACGTTCTTCCTGGTACTTCTATTATTGGACAATCGTTGAAATATCTTGAAATTAGTAATCAAAATGTCAACTAAATAAACAAATAGTAATAAGTGAAATATTTTAAATTTTATGACTCATATAAAAAATTATTAGTTTATAATATTAATAATAATTATTAATTTTAATTAAAACCTTATAATACATATAACTACGAATGATATGTTTTTTATCAGTTAATTGAGGAATTATTTTTCATAAAAACTTTTATCACCAATTTCGCACTCTTAAGGTTTGATATCTTAGACCCGAATTCTCACTGGAATACAAACATTCGTACCCATTACACAAATACACTGGCACAGCAAGTAGAGTCACTAACTCACTAAAAACTGAGAAATACTAGTAAAGTGAGAGAGGAGAATATGATAAGAGAGTGAAAAGGAAGAAGAGATGGAGAAATACATACTTGGTAAATACAGCAGTGTCCAAAGTAGCACTCATTACAACTACCTTTAATTCCGGGTTAATTTCTAAAGCTCTTTTCAGTAGTAATAAAGTTACATCAGTATTGACATCTCTCTCGTGCGCTTCGTCTATGATAACATGAGAGCAACCTTCTAGACCTGTTACACAAAATTATAATAGTTTTTCAGTTTATTTCAAACAAGCAAATATTAAGAAGTCTAGTCAAGTGGTACTATACGCCCCGTATAGTGCCACTCTCTCACAGAAGACCGGCGTGAAGGCAGCTGTGCTGTCGCGTTTCGTCCGGTAAGTGAGAGTCCAGGAGCCCCACTCCCCATCTCTCTTACCTCCCTCCTACCTTCTTTCTCTCCTCCCTCCCTTTCCTAAAGGCCGGCAACGCATCTGCAAGTCTTGCAGATGTCCATGGGCGGAGGTGATCACTTCCCATCATGTGAGCCTCCTGCCCGTTTGCCCCCTTTGTACCATATCAGAATCAAATCAAAATATTTTATTCAGCATAAAAATTGTTACAATTTCTTACTGAACGTCATGAGTTTACCACCAGTTCGGAAAGAAGAAACCTCTGACCTGAGAAGAACTAGCGAAGGAAACTCAGCGGGACTAATATTTTATTTTAATAAAAAAAAAGAATATCATTTTTATGGTGTTTGTGTGTGTAAAAAGTATTAAATATGTTGGTCTATATAACCAGCTATCGTCATACTAAATTTCATCAAAATCAGCCCCGTGGCTTCTCATGATGCTCTCTCACAGATAGATTGAGAATCCAAAATTCTAAAAAAACATAGATTCAGCCTCTGAATTGATAATCTATATCTATATCTATGTATACTAATATTATAAACGCGAAAGTTTGTAAGTATGGATGGATGGATGTTTGTTACTCTTTCACGTAAAAACTACTGAATGGATTTTAATGAAACTTTACAATAATATAGCTTTTACATTAGAATAACATATAGGCTATTTATAAAGATATTGTGTGAATTGTCCAAAATATGACGATAAGTGTCACGTAAGTAGTAAAAAATCTACCATCTGCGAGCTATTCTGGCGTGCGGGCTCTACTAGTAATGACTATTTCTATAAGATTGTTCAAAGAATATTTAATTTACACATTTGACTTGGTTAGAATTTTATTAAATTAATTATTATTTTTTATTAAATTAATTATTAATATCTGATTAAATGATTGATGATCTGATCTGAAATTGTTAAACGTTAATTACATAGATTACGTAAATTGTATTCAAACCTGGGTTTAATTGAAGTCGTCGTAGTAATACTCCTGATGTGCAATACAGTATGGCACCGCCGGGGGGTCGGGGCAGTTTGGAATGTAGGCGAACCTGAAAGCCTATGGATTGCCCTACCTGAAATTAGTTATTATTATGTATTACTAGCCTTTCCCGCTTGCGTTTTAAAGGCTGAAAATCAAACGAAATATTTTTCTCCCGTTTTTGCAACATTTTTCATTGATGCTCCGCTCCTATTGGTCGTAGCGTGATGTAATATAGCCTATAGCCTTCCTCGATAAACGGACTATTCAACACAAAAAGAATTTTTCAATTCATACCAGTAGTTCCTGAGATTACCGCCAACCAAACAAACAAACTTTTCAGCTTTATAATATTAGTGTAGATTTAGCCTGTGTGTGATTACTATGGAATACCAGTTTTACATTCAATCATGGAGATCAACCATCTGATATCAGTACATATAAATAGAATTGAAGTGCCTGTTTTTAATTTCAAACCAACAACTTTTCACTAAATGCATTTCAAAGTATATACGGTACTAACATCAAAAAGTCAATTCTTAAAATTTCTGTCTGTCTGTCTTTTCGTTCCGGTTAATCTCTGAAAGGGATGAACCGATTTTAACGGAATTTTTACATGACAAAGTGCACTAATGTTATAAGAAGTAACTTTGGCTACTTTTATTTTATTACAATATATTTTATACGCCCAGTGAAGTTAACCGTGTTTGCTAGTACATTATAATAACAGTAATATAATTCTAAAGTAAAATCACTACATAGTATAAAACAAAGTCGCTTTCTCTGTCCCTATATCCCTTTGTACGCCTAAATCTTTAAAACTACGCAATGGATTTTGATGCGGTTTTTTTTAATAGATAGAGTGATTCAAGAGGAAGGTTTATATGCATAACTAGCGGATCCCGCAGATTTGCCTGTGTTAAATCTAGGAAAAAGCCCAAGCGAAGCGAGGGCGAGTCGCTAGTAAATAATAAAATCATTCACCTGTTCACCCAACTCATCTGCAACTCTTTGAGCCAAGCCTATAGCCGCCACTCGCCTCGGCTCGGATACTATCGCCGTAGTATGAACCCCACAACACCTCAATATAGCCGCGGGAACCCGCGTCGACTTGCCACACCCCGCTGCGCCTAGTACCACTAACACGCGAGATTTTTCTAGGGTAGATGTTATTTCTTCGCTGTAAATGATACAAAAAGACCAATTGAATATCTATTTGACGTATGGCGCAGTTTGTAGTGACCCTTTGTTGCGCCAGCGGTCGCGGGTTCGAGCCCCGCTGAGGGCATTCATTTCTTATTTGTCATAATATGTATGTATTTAAACATATACATATATGTAGTATATCAACTATCTGGTATTCGTAGCATAAGCTTCCTTCGTAGCTTACCACGGAACTAGATGGCGCTGTGTGTAATAATGTCCCAACATATTTTTATTTATTTATTTTTTTATACATGAAGCAGATGAGCATGATGATGTAATAAAAAATATTTTTTCCTATACGATTGCAAAAAAGATGAAGTAAATTATAAATGACTTAACTTAATCATATTTCTAAGAAAATAAATATTTTCCCCAAGAGGAAAACACATAAGCATATTCGAAGATATTCATTATAAAAATTTAAAATATATAACGTTTTACATGAGAACTACGAAGATATTCTTAAAAACCTCTTAAAAATTCGCGGTTGTTTAACCTTAACTATACATTTTCCTGCTTATAAGAGGAAAGAAACTCGTTACAAATACTTGTCGACATCAAACATGAATACTAATATATTCAACTAGCTGATACCCGCGACTTCGTCCGCGTTGCTTGAAATATTAACAAAGTTTTCCGCATGCGCGCTACGCCGCTTGCCCCACTACTCCGCGAGAAGGAAACATACATCACTGAACACGCAGTGCATATACAAATCGTTGTTTCTTGAAACTTTAATAACGTGTTATTAAATTAAGATTTCGCAATCATTTTTTTTTTGATAAGGGCCAAGTGTCTATGAAATAAAACTTAGGAAGTTTCATTGAAATCTATCCAGTAGTTTTTCCGTGATGCGCGCACAACTGCAGACCTCTATCATTTTATTTATATAGATATTTAGTATTCTTCAAAACGTCACATACTATTGTAAATATTTCTTTGAATTAAGCCTTTTGTAATAGGGAATAACCTGTGCCAAAAATATTCCGAATCAATAGGTCATTGGGAAATATACAAGTATTTTTATAGAACGGGGCTGGGTTTAACTGTAACCATTTAGACGTAATAGTAGTGGGATATTTTAGTAGTACGTATTAATAGTTTCCTTGACGTAATAATAACTAGGAAATAAATTGAAAATGTATAAATTAATTAAAGCAGTCCGCCCTAACTTTGCTTATTTGACATTTACATCTATACAGATAATAATAACGGTAACGCGCCCGCTTGGATAACCGAGTGATGCGGGTTCAAATCCGGGTCTCGCACCTCTGATATTTTCATGTGCGAATCATTTCTATCATAATTACCACTTGTCTTTCGAAGAAGGAAAAAGATCGTGAGGAAACCTGCATGTCTGATGATGCCTGGCAAGTTTTCGATAGACATGTGAAGTCCGCCAACTCGCAATAGGCCAGCGCGGTGGACTATGGCCTGATCCCCCTTGTACTGAGGGAGGCCCGTGCCCAGCAGTGGGACGTTAAAAAGGGCTGATGATAATAATATAATAAAAATATTAAAATATTCTAACTTAGTCGAATCTGTAAATTGATTTATTTTTTGGAAAATCTAATTAAAGTAGTCATTATTGACTATTTCAATTAGATAGATAAACCGAATATATATTTTTTTATAAATAATTTCTTGCAGTATTACTTAGTAAATACTAAGTTTAGGTTCAATTCCATGGCCTGTTATTTTAAACGGAATAAACTTTTATTCTTTTTTTTATATCTCAAACATAATGCAAGAGTAATTGATTACATTTAAATTTGCGACAAAAAGAGCTCCAAAAAAAGCACGGAGACGCTATGTCTGTGTAGTGTGGTAAAACACCAAGTTTGACGAAAAATAAAATATTGTCCCTGTAAAATTTGATAAATTTTATACTCGAGGAGATAAATTTTAAAGAATTGTTTCTTAATCTTTAGTGTATTCATCCCTTTTTAACGAAGAGAATCAGGCCATAGTCCACTACACGGGCAAGTGGGGATTGGCTTACTTCACATGTCTTTCGACAACTTGCTAGGTTCTCTAAGTCATGCAGCTTTCTTCACGATGTTTTTCGTCACCGTAAGACAAGTTCGCATTCGCATTTGAAAATATTAGAGGTGCAAGAACCGGATATGAACCCGCATCACTCACTACATATAACTATTTCCTAATGTCATCTTTAATTTCATAAGCATACGTTATTTATCTGTGAACTAGAAATGACACTGACAACTGCTATGTCAGCACTGACAGCGACTACACATTTACGACAGAAGCTTTCTCTTTGAAAGCGAGAGTGAAATACGTGACGCAAATTACGTAGGTATATTGAAATCGTTCTAGTTTGGGATTTTCGTATGACGTAGATAGTGCGTCATTAACGTTTTAAGAAAACAAATATAATATTTTAATGTTAGCATAATTTATATTTCTCGGAAATGCAAAAGAGAATAAAAAATATAATTTTGATTGAAAGAACTTAATGGAATGACTACTTGGGTATTGACTAATGACGTCAATGGACCTGCGATCCAACGTGACGGCGAGAGTCCTACGTCATACGAATATTTTTCGTTTCATTCGCAAACGTCACATTGTAAAAGTGAAACACTTTCGATATCACTTGTACTTTCATTGAAACACATAAAAGTTAATATTAAAAACAAATCCAAATATTTTAACCTATTAATATATTTTTGAAATCTTATTAAAATCTTATCTTATTATCAATATAGATATCGAATCGATTTTTTTTTTGAATTTATGTGTGTTTCTGCAACCGCATCTCGAGAAAATCACTAGTAATGTTTTGGTGAAATTTAATAAGTATAGTTGTAGGTATATAGTATATATTCTTAAATTAGTTTTAGTATATTATATTTCATTTTTATTTTTTTATAGCTGGTTATCTGGATCAACATCTTCTTATATATAAAATTCTCGTGTCACGGGGTTCGAACTTGAACTCCTCCGAAACGGCTTGACCGATTCTCATGAAATTTTGTGAGCATATTGAGTAGGTCTGAGAATCGGCCAACATCTATTTTTCATCCCCCTAAATGTAGGGTATGTAGGGTAGTCCACCCCTAAATTTTTATTTTTTTATTTTTTAGACAATTTTTTTTCCTACAGATCAACCCAATGAGGTTGATTAGCAATTAAATAAATGAACGCGAGCGAAGCCGCGGGTACAGCTAGTATAATATATTATTTATGTAATCACTACATAGTATAAAAGAAGTCGTTTTTTCTGTCCCTATATCCTTTTGTATGCTTAAATCTTTAAAACTACGCAACGGATATTTTGATGCGGTTTTTTTAATATATAGAGTGATTCAAGAGAAAGGTTTATATGCATAACTACCGGATCCCGCGGCTTTGCCTGTGCTAAATCTAGGGAAGTGCCCGAGCGAAGCGAGGGCGAGTCACTAGTAATAACTATTTCAATAAGATTTCCCAAAAAAAATAATGTACAGACTTAACTGTTAGAATTTTGTTATATGTAAAGAAAATGCATCTATAAACGCACTCGAATAAAGCAAGAATAACTACATTAGTATATAGTATTGCCAGTTTTAATACTATATTAGGTACAGTATCGGTTTGAAATATTTATACTTTCAACGGATTTCTATTAATCTGGGTCAGTGGGACTCTACATGTTGAATAGAGGTCGTGACGCCGCTCTCTCGCTTGAAAATCGACTTTCAAACGATTTCGTTTCGTTTGTTTTCGCTTTTTATAACACTTTCGATTTCATTTACAGATTAGTAGTTTTGTTAGTTAATATTTTATAAAAATCCAGTTTAAATTTCATATATTGAAATACAAGACTGTGTTATAACTAAAGGAAAAATATAACGAAACGTCATCTTTTATTTATTTGGATTACCGACAGAAATTACAATAATTTTAATGATAATAATTTACATAATAAATTATAATTGTATTTCTTTTTGTAGGTAATCCCAGCATTTTTTTAGTTATAGTAGAATGACACTACTTAGTTCAGTTGAAGGTCGCTATTGATTCACCTACATTGTTGGCAGATATGGGACAATAAGGTAACCGACATACCTACTTTCAATCGAGGTTGAGTGTAGGTCAGTTCAGCGAGTACAAGGACTGAGGTCACGAAACCAGGTCTTTGAATTAAAATAGAATACGTTTACAGCCTTGTATTTTTAAGTACGGTCAATGTGTTCATAGGTTATTTTTCATTATAAAATTTTGTATGGGTCTTACATACATTATATAATCGATATTAAAAATAGGGATTGGGGGTTCAAGAATGAAAATTATGGATTACAATTATTTTTTAATGATAAATCACAAAAAAGAACAAAAATTTGATGTAAAAATAAAAAAATAAAAAACTAGGGAGGGGCATACTTATAATAAGAAATAGCCTACGACATATTCTCAGATTACCAAATAAATATACACAAAAAAAATTAAAATCGGTCAAGCAGTATCAAAGTAGCTCGATAACAAGCACTGTGACACTTGAACAAAATTGTATGATATCCAATCGGCTTTTTGATCAAAAATACTACAAATTTTGTTACAAAGAAGAAATCAGTAGTGAATTATAAGCTATAGAAACGGTAAGTAAGTAGTATTATTTCGTACAAACGTGATAGTCGCTTAGACGAGGATTATTAGGTCACTTGTGCGACCTGAATCCCTAGTTATGATACGTTAAGGTCACGCTCGGGTCGACCTACGTTCAAGGACACGAAAGGTCAGAAAGGTCAGTAAGGTCAGAAGGTTAGGAATTGAGGCCAGGTCGATAAAGAGGCTATGAGGTCACATATCTATCTGATGTTATAGTCCATTTTCTATTGCTTTTCGATTACGGGTTCACTTTTGTGTATGACAAATGCAACGTTTTTGACTAATATGGTTATATTAGTCTGGTGTATATGATGAGGCAATGTGTAGGTATTACTTTTACAGAGCAATTAAAAGTTATTCGTAATGTACTTTGCAGTAATATTTGTGTAAAATGAATATGAGGTAACATAGAACCGTAAAATGATTTATTTCATTGAAATATTGCTTTTCTACATCATACTTTCATAATTTTTTAAAAATCACGACTTATTTGACTTTGCTCTTTAATAGATGGCGCTTTTTACGTTTTATAAGTTAAATAAACACACACTTGTTTTTTTTTCGTATAAAAATAAATAAGATTTTTGATATATTTCATATATTAGTAATACAAAATAATATGAATAAATATAAATAAATGATCAAATGTGTATCAACGCCATCTATCGTCGATATCCGAAAAAAGATAACCCAGGTCATCTCAAAAATCAACTATAGGAAAAAAAGTAAGAAAATAAAATCAATAATTCAAATTGACTGACTTACTTACTAAAGCAATATATGTATTACTTTGAGTTTAATAAATGAAGAAAATTGTCACATAACTTTATTTTAGTTAAAAATTCGGTGACTCCAAAGATAAGCAAATACGTCTGCATTTGATAGATGGGTGACCATTCAGTTAAATCTAGACATATAATATATCGACTGTGAACTGGCAAGCGGTCCCATCTCATTTTTTTGTTCAAAGTTGATTTATATTGTCCTTTATTTTGACAGTGGTAGCCCAGCGGTAACGCGTCGCTTGGATAACCGAGTGATGCGGGTTCAAATCCGGGTCTCGCACCTCTGATATTTTCATGAGCGAATCATTTTCTATCATGATTACCACTTGTCTTACGGTGAAGGAAAACATCGTGTCTTAGAAGAACCTAGCAAGTTTTCGTAAAACATGTGAAGTCTGCGCGCACTCACTAGGCCAGCGCCAGGCCACGGTGGACTATAGCCTGATCCCCTTCATACTGAGGGAGGCCCGTGCCCCCCATTAGTGGGACGTTAAAAAGGGCTGATGATGATGATCTCGTTTTTATATTAGAAAGAAGCATAGATTGTTACTTTTCTTTTTAATAACATGTGCATTAAAAATATTTAAAAACCACGTATTTTTATTTAATTTAATAGATGCTATATTAATGACTCAAACAAATTTTTTCTTCACCCTGTAAAGTTGTCAAAATTGAGATAGTACCGGTTGCCAGTTCGATATAAAATAAAAGTGTCTGTTCGTAATTTGAAATCAACTGCTTTTTACTAAATGCGTATGAAAGTATATACCGTACTTTATCAAGAGAGTAATTTTAATATTTTGATCTGTCTGTTTGTTCCAGCAAATCTTTGAAACGAATAGACAGTTTTTTTTCTCTTTATTAGGTTTACCAACAACTTTACATAATACAAATACACAATACATTATAAAAAAAAAGTGCGTGTGTACAAAGTACACATGTCAGAAGTAAAACTTGAATTTAAAATAAGGCTAACTCTTCCCCGTCTCTGAGCGCCTGGTACTATGGACTTATTTTTTCGTTTCATCGAGTTTGAAATCACTACGATTCTAAAGAAGTTTCACTTCAATAAATATAAAAAAATATAATAAAACTTACGCATATTGGTCTATAGGCAAAGGTGTTAAAGATTCGTCATAGTTGAGAAACGTCTGTTTGAGAGTTCTTTCACGTTTCAGTAACGCCGTTTCGGAAATTGATATTGGTTTTCCGAAAACGGGATGCATTTTTGTTTTTAATTCTGCAAAAGATAATAAATGTCAGAAAATAACGGTCAAGTGTGAGTCTTAAACACCTAGGGGAATATGAAAATTAAAATTTGTTATGTTTTTACTTATTTTTTTTTAATTTAAATAAGACAAACTCATACATATAGTAGTTTCTTTTATATATGAAATGAATACCTTATTTTTAACTCTTTTTTAATAGAATTTTAAACAAGTCATTTTAAACAGATTATTTTAAATTTTTCATACACACTCAGTTTGCATAATACATAGAATAACTTCACTTAACTATTAAAGCCTTGATAAGCACTTAAATAACCATTTAATTCTAAATCCAATATTTCGAACTCCCAAAGATGGCGATCAAATAAAAGGGTACGTAATCTTTAAACTAATCAAGCCCATTAAATACTTTACAAAAATGCTATAAAATGAGGTTTTTAAAAATTTAATTCATTAATATTTCTATAAAGTTATTGTATTTTGACATTAAAATTGTCAATGTGCTACATTATATAGATAAAAAAGCGAAATTAAGAGCTCTGTTTTTGTCTTTAGGCTAAGAAGTCACCTATATCTATCTGTCACAGATAGTCTGTGGTTTTCTTTATTTAGACGATAAGAATTTAACATAAGTTCCATACAAATTTTGACGACACTTTTGGCTCAGTTTGTAGTGTATGTACTTGCTGTGTTCACGGGTTCGAGTCTCACTGGAGGTATTCATTGGAGAGTCATGGGTGTTTATATTTTTATTTAAATATAATAATATGTATTTAAAGTTATATGTGTAGTATATCAACTATATGGTATCCGTGACACAAGCTTCGTACTCGTAGCTTACCACACGGAACTAGATGGCGCTGTGTGTAATAATGCCCTAATATATTTAATTATTATTTATTTAAATTATATCAAATTCAATAATTTGTTGTAAAGTCATTTACCCTAATAATAAATAGAATAAATTACTACCATTCAATTCTTCCATTTTTTCTGATCCATTCCGAAACATTTCTTCACTTGAGAAGTCTGTAACAAAATGCACTATAATATTATTTTATAATTGGTATTAATTTATAATTATATAAGTTAGACATAAAATTATATACGCTTAAAAATTACACCACCGCAACTCTATTACTTGATTTATTCGTGTGAATGTACTTTCATCGTAAATTACTATTTTTTCGACTTCGATATAATAGGTTCATAAGGTTAATCTTAAGAATCTTTCTTGAGATTGAATATGCCCACATCGTAATTTGCCATAGTAATTTAGGCTATTTTCTCAAGAAATTTGTATTACCTTGTAGTGGGAGTAGTATAGGGATAATAGGGAGCATATCAACTTGCCTTCCCTCTATTGTAAACCGCACCAAATAAATATCTTAACCTAATCTAGAAAAATATATCCATAAAAAAGTAAATTTGTGATTATTTAATAAAACTATCTTTTCGGATTTTGTCGCGGATTTATTTGGCTTTTTGGTTCCCGACGTTTCACATAATAATGACATGACATACATAATAATGACTTACCTTCTTCATCAATAGTAGAGTCATTTTTCATGATATTTGGTATATTTACTTGTAACTTCTGTCTTGCTTCTTTAAATGTGACGTCGTATATTTGCTCTGAAAAAGAACTTTGATTAGGAAAATTATAAACAAATACATCTATACTAATATTATAAAGCTGAAAAGTTTGTTTGTTTGTTTGGTTGAACGCGCTAATCCCAGGAACTACTGGTTCGATTTGAAAAATTCTTTTTGTGTTGGATAGTCCGTTTATCGAGGAAGGAGAAGGCAGGAATATAGGTTATAGTGAGGTAAGCTACGAGGCTTGTATTACAGATACCAGATAGTTGATATACTAGGTACATATATAAGTTTAAATACATACATATTATAAATATAAACACCCATGTCTGGAGTACAAACATTAGTGCTAAACAAATGAATGCCCCCAGCGGAGCTTGAACCCACGACCGCTGGCGCAGTAAGTAGGATCACTAAGTACTGAGCCAAACGTGTCGTCATTAATACACAGGTTATAGACATTTTTATTGCAATACCATGTAAAATAAAAAAAATAAAAATATTTTTTTCGATCAATATCACTATAGATATTATAAAAAAAAGTGTCAAATAAACTTCAAAAAAACTTACTTATCTCACTTTGATAATCACTCCATATTCTGTTCACCCTTTCCATAGAATTTTCGCCAATAGTCACATATATATCTTTGTTTAACGAACTTTGAATTTCCTTTAAAATTGTTTTATCATAGACGGGACTACCATTTTTATCTATTTTATTCATTTTATAAAGCCATTGCAGCGCTTGAAGTGCTGACTTTTCAGCTGCTTGTCGTTTTGATATTGCTGTGCTAAAATAGATAAAAATAAATTCATTTATAGACAACCATTTATTTATATACTAGTGACTCGCCCCCGCTTCGCTCGGGCTCTTCCCTAGATTTAGCACAGGCAAAGCCGCGGGTTCCGCTAGTTATGAATATAAACCTTCCTCTTGAATCACTCTATCTTTTAAAAAAACCGCATCAAAATCCGTTGCGTAGTTTAAAAGATTTAAGCATACAAAGGGATATAGGGACAGAGAAAGTGACTTTGTTTCATACTATGTAGTGAAAAACATAGTGTGTACACGCGCACACGCACACGCACACATACACACGCACATGCATACGGACACACTCACACACAATTATATCACTACATAGTATAAAACAAAAAAAAAAAGTATAAAACATAGTCGCTTCCCGCTGTCTGTCTGTCCCTATGTATGCTTAAGATATTCAAAACTACACAATGGATTTTGATGCGGTTATAGATATGAATGATTCAAAAGGAAGGTTTATATGTATGAATAGAGCAACCCGCGGTTTTGCTCGCGCTAAATGTACTCTACTTGATAATAATTAATAATACCTCTCAAATTTGATTTTCTCCGGCCAAATAAATGTGTAGGTGCAAGTCCAATCATTCTGTACTGCCCTTTTCTTGCCACCTTTAGGAGTAACGACAGTTTGTTTGTAGTGAATATCAAAAGCTTTCTCTTGCAATTTTGATGCGAATTCGTTCAACGTAACTCGAGGTTGTGTAAATAGTTCTTTAATCTCATTTGTATCTGAAATTAAATAGAATGTTTAAATGTTAACAATATTAGTTAAGTATTTGGTTTTTAAATGAAGTGAAACGTCTTTAGAATCGTTGTGATTTGAACCTCGATGAAACGAAAAAATAAGTCCATAGTACCAGGCACTCAGAGACGGGGAAGAGTTAGCCTTAGTTAGATCTCACCCACCGCGAGTCAGTGACACTTCTAACTCTGTCTAACTCGTGGGTGTGACCTTCGCGCCATCTCCCTCTCTCAACGAGCTTAGACGGGGTTATTTAGTATAGATATGAACGAGATTTAAAAATTAGTTTGCCAAAGAAGTTTTACTTGTGACATGTGTAGTTTGTACACACGCTCTTTTTTATTATTTAATGTCGTTATCACCAGCTATAATTAAGGTACCTACTACTTTTTATGTTTTGTTTTCATGTACAATTGTTTTCATGTGTTTTGTAAGTACTTAGTTGGTTTAGATTTAATAGAATGAAAGAGGAACAATAAAAACATCTCTTCATCCGAGCTAATTTGATACACACTGGCGATGAATGAACAATTCGATTCGATTCTTCTGAAAGGTACGCACTAGGAATAAATGCGACTCGTCTCTTTAGAAAATATATAAAAAAAGGTAGGTTTGACAGTTGCCCTCGAGATCCCTGGGATTCCATTATTAGATTCTGACTTGGTGACCATGGGACCTTGGTCACCACCCCCTCGGAACTATACCCTCCCGAACAAAAGAAAAATTTTTGAAATCGGCCCACAGTTGGCGGAGAAATCACTGAACATACATAAAAATGGAGTCGGTTAAAAATAAAAAAATGTTCATAAAATAAAAACTACTGCGTCAAATTTAAAAAAAAAATACTTTAAATTTTTATGGGACCAAATGGCAACATTCCGCATCAAACAAAAGAAAAATCACGTAAATCGGATCATATATCACAGAGTTATCGGTGTACATACATAAAAAAATACCGATCGAATTGATAACCTTCTCCTCCTTTCGGTAGACGGTTAAAAATTGCACAGTATATCTCATTAACTAATTAAACTAACGAAACTTGAACAATGTTTCAACACTCAAACTACATAATATTATAGCAACAGACCACAGTGTAAAAAATACGAGTTGACTACAAAAAATATTTAACATATTATGAAAAATGAAATTATGTCCTGGAATAAGTAGATTTAATTTATAAAAAAAATAAGTAATAATTGCAGAAACGTAGGTAATGATGTTAAAGAAAGAGAAGGTCAGTAGACGTAAAAAAATTAGGGGGAAAAAGTTTTTAGTACTTAATTTTACTTTGCCATCAAACATTAACAGGCGTTAAAAACATTTTAAATTTAACACTATTCTATAATAATAAAGATATAGTTTTATAAACAAGCCATAGGCTTTTTATTTTCATTTTAAAATTATAAACCAAGATATTATCTATCTAAACTTAAGTATGAAAATTTAGTTGTATATTTTCTTTAATTTTTGTATAAAGGTTTTTTATGTTTTTTTTTCTTTATTTACAATTTGAATTCTAGTGTTACCATATTTGTATTCATTTGTAAAGAAGGTATATGTTAGGCCATTATTCAGTGCCTGAATATAATTAGTACAACCATGTAGCTAAAACTGGAAGCATGGAGTTTTTCTATAAAAATTGGAATGGATTCTAAGCGAAGTAGTTGCTTATATCTTTGTAATGTAGCAAACATAAAAACAAGTTTCCTTTAAAAATACGTCATTAAGGTCGTTTATACTTAATACTCAGTAGATTCAAGATCGCGAAGATGGCAACAGGAAAAATATTAACGCTATTTTTATTCTTAATTCTCGCTACAACTTATGGGATTGAGTTCAGTACAAGGCCGACTAACATAAGTGTCATTCTCTTACATTTCACCCAAGCAGCCATAAACAAACCAATAGTTCTAGCCCCTGTTAGTATTTGGGGTTTAATGGCTGGTTTATCATATGGAGCTGTAGGAGACACACAGGCAGAGATTTTTAGAGCTTTTGCAATTAATTCAGGCCGTATGAAATTTAATAATGAATACAAACAGTTTAAAAATGAAGTGCTCAATTACAATCAAAGCGGAGTGTATGTCATCAATCGTAACTTCTACTTTGTGGACCACAGCTTGAAAGACGCTATAGAAACAGGTTTTCGGAATATGTTAATAGACACATACGACACTATATTCATGCCGTTGGATTTCAAAAATTCGCAAACCGCTGCTCAAAAAGCTGACGCACTGATTGTTGAAAATGTGCCAGAAGTTCCAGGGTCATTCTACTCTAACGTTTTTGGAGAATCACTGATTTTAATGAGCAACGTTATATTCTTTAAAGGAACTTGGTCCTTACCATTTCAACCTTTTAATACAAGGCTTGAAAAAATTAAGAATAGAGATCAAGTAGTTGAAATGATGAACCAACGAGGGAAAGTACCTTACAGTTATATAGAGTCAATGAATGCATCTGTAATGGAACTGTCATATGGTGACAATAAAAAATATTGCATGCTTATAATTACCCCCGAAAATGGCGTCAGTGTACGAACTGTGTATCTAACGTTAGATAAAGTTACGTTTAACGACATATTCGCAAAACTTCAGAGCGATGTTAGTAAATTCGGTTTAAGGGAAATCGATATCAAGTTGCCGAAATTCAGGAAATTGTCAAACCTTATTCTCAATAAGCCTTTAAACGACATGGGTATTTACGAAGCGTTTGAACCAAATTATGCTCGATTCGACAAAATGGTGAACGAATCTATTTATATAGAAACGATAGAACAAAGTGCATATATTATGTTGAGTGAAGTAGGTACAGTGGCATTTGCGACAACTCCAATAAAAGTCTTAGAACCGTTTATTGATCAAGTCATTCCACCCTGCATTTTATTTATATTAGAGAAGTCAACAAAAACATTACTTTTTGGTACTATTTTCCCTTAAATATTGCATTTAAATAAAATAAATTGAAAATTATAGAAGTAACTAATTTACATATGTACCACAATTCACCTAAAACCTGGTAGAGTTTTATATTGTGTTTATTGATAATAGGAATTTAAAGTTATATAAGTGTAGTGTATTAAGTAACTGGTATCTGTAACACAAGCCTTGTAGCTTACCATTTAACTAGATGATGTTGTGCATAATTATTGTCTTAACATACATATTCTTTTAATTTTTTTTTATTCTAACAAATTCTTTTAATTTTTTTTATTCTGTGAAGACAATAGTTAAATAATTAAAAGGTGTTAGGCATCAATTTAGTTCAAATAAAGTAAGGAAATCTATATTACAAACATTAACAATAATTCAAATCTAAATAATTAAGTTTTGACTTCCATTCATCATTGAACTTGAAATTAGAAACTTAAAATTAGAAGTTGAATGAAATGATTTAGATATATATATTTTCTTCTTTTAATTTTTATTCCCAAAAACAAACTTCTCATTATCTTTGAGATGATCATGACATGATGAAAAGTATTTGTTACATTCATCTATAACAGATGGAAACTTAGTTGAAATTTTAATGATAATATTTGATTCTTGTTTGTTAATATCAAAAGAATATAATTTAAATAGAGCTCGAAAAAAAAAATAATTTAAAGTTATATATAGTGTAAAATGTCTAAAATTCTTACCATTTTCTCTTTCAATGCTTTTTCCTTTAAAAAAATCTTCAATTACAATTCTTTTTGAATATGTTCTTACACAGTATTTATTCTGTAGCACTAGAACTGAACTTAACTTATTTAAATTGTTGTAGGAAGTGTTGCATATTCTCAAGCTAGCACCTGCAATTATATTTTAAATTTTATTTACAACTATTTACTTAACCATATGAATATTTGACATCTTTTATTTTTTCAATTTTTTATATATATAAGATATTTTGGCAAAAATCTATATTATAAATATTTAAAAATAAATTTTTAGTTTTATTTTATCAACATGAATATTTGACAGACTCGTGGTTTTAACTGTTAGTATAGATTTCTCAGAAATGAGACATTTTCCTTCAGCCAATGTCCAATATGTTGACCCAGATAACCAGCTAGCGTTACACCAAAGTTCATCAAATTCAGTTCTTTGGTTTTTAAGTTGCAATATTATTATATCTATAGATGTCAAATCAATACATATAAATAAAATTAGAGTGTCTGTTAATTTCAAATTACAGGATTTCACTAAATGCATATGAAAGTATATACAATACTAGGAACAAAACCCCAATTTAAAAATTTTTTGTCTCTCTGTATGTTTGTTCCAACTAATCTCTGAAACGGTTGGACCGATTTTGACGGGACTTTCACTCCCAGATATCTAATGCTATAAAGCGTAAGTTAGGCTAAGTTTAGAAACTTTCACTTGCAGATATCTAATGCTATAAAGCGTAACTTAGGCTAAGTTTAGAGACTTTCACTTGCAGATATCTAACGCTATAAAGTGTAACTTAGGCTAATTTTAGGGATTTTCACTCACAGATATCTAATGCTATAAAGTGTAACTTAGGCAAAGTTTAGGGACTTTCACTCGCAAATATCTAATGCTATAAAGTGTAACTTAGGCTAATTTTAGGGACTTTCACTCGCAGATATCTAATGCTATAAAGCGTAACTTAGGCTAAGTTTAGGGACTTTCACTCGCAGATATCTAATACTATAAAGCGTAAATTAGGCTAAGTTTAGGGACTTTCACTCGCAGATATCTAATACTATAAAGCGTAAATTAGGCTTATTTTAGGGACTTTCACTTGCAGATATCTAATGCTATAAAGCGTAACTTAGGCTAACTTTAGGGACTTTCACTTGCAGATATCTAATACTATAAAGCGTAACTTAGGCTAAGTTTAGGGACTTTCACTCGCAGATATCTAATGCTATAAAGTGTAACTTAGGCTAATTTTAGGGACTTTCACTCGCAGATATCTAATGCTTTAAAGCGTAAGTTAGGCTAATTTTAGGGACTTTCACTTGCAGGTATCTAATGCTATAAAGTGTAACTTAGGCTAATTTTAGGGACTTTCACTAGCAGATATCTAATGTTATAAAGTGTAACGTAGGCTAATTTTTGGGACTTTCACTTGCAGATATCTAATGCAATAAAGCGTAACTTAGGCTAATTTTAGGGACTTTCACTTGCAGATATCTAATGCAATAAAGCGTAACTTAGGCTTATTTTAGAAACTTTCACTTGCAGTATCTAATGCTATAAAGCGTAACTTAGGCTAAGTTTAGGGACTTCCACTCGCAGATATCTAATGCTATAAAGCGTAACTTAGGCTAATTTTAGAGACTTTCACTTGCAGATATCTAATCCTAATCCGAGGGAAGCGAGGGTGAGTCGCTAATATTCATATTACTAATTCATATAAGCAAAGTACCATATTAACAGTAATCTAGCTTCAATTTCTATTATTAGATAATGCTTATTATGGCACTTTGTCACATTTATTATTATATTATATTTTTAATATTGAAGGATTAATTTATTATATTATTTACTGCACATAAAAATAAACTACAACATTTTATGTAAAACTAATTAATTTTCTTAATTTTCCATAGAAAATCTTAAGTTTTGTTTAAAAAAAACTTTATCTGTTCGTCAAAAGCAAGCATAATGTTTGAGATTTTTATCAATAATATTAATAAAAACCAAAGGCTGACTAAGTTGCTTGTATTTTTGGATATAAGATTTTTTGAAACAATATCTGTATTTTCATGTTAAGTTTAATTTAAAACAACTTATAAGCATTTATTTCTTGCCTTTATTATTATAAATAGAATATTTTAAGGAAATATTGTAATCAACATAAAAACAAAGAAATATACCTTTAATTGTTCTAATTTGTTCTTTCGTTTGATAACTGTTGTCTTTCAAGAGGAGAAACCTTTTAATAGGTCTTGCTTGCGCAATCAAATAATTTCTTAAAAGCATTTTAGCTTAATTTTCAAAATATAACCTATAAATCACTTTTTCTTCCTAACATAATATGAACATGTTAGCTAGGTAACCTTAAATATTTGAAATCAATTAATTTAATTGTTGGTAACAATGTTACATAATATAGCTTCAGAATTTAAGTTATAATTTAGGATCATATTATATAAAATCATTCTTCCCTTACACTTAACTCCTTACAAATGACAATTGGGAATTGACAATCAGCGTTAGCAACTTGAAGTGGACTAACTATCGTACCATGGGGCGTAAAATTATCGTACATGGATCGAAATTATCGTATTTTTTAGGATAATGTCTATTATAGATAAATAAATCATATAAATTGTAATATTGATATGCATGCAAGTACTCTATAGTTTATCTTTTTTAAACCACCGCTGTCAAATCAACAGAACACTGAAACCCAAATGTTTTACACGTGGTATACAGACCTGCGTACGCAAAATTATCGTATGTGTACGATAATTATCGTACGGTTCCGAACGCTGTTGACAATTGATGATTGTTGTTGTTTTTAAAATTTATCCCCAATAGGGAAAGGCAAAGGACTATAGTCCATACAGCCTTGACAATTGATGAATTGACATTGACGTAAATTTTCATGTGGACGTTTATTATTCATCTATGATGTGAACTTATTTGAAACATCGGACACGTGTATCATAATTCTTATTAACGCATTGAAGCCAAAAAACCAAAGAATTGAATTGAATTGAATTCTTATTAATATTAAATTATTTTAAAAGCTCATTGTTCAAAACAATACTTGAATTCATAACAATTAATAATCACATATAAATTTGTATTAAAATTAAGACAAATATTTATTTTTCAGTACAAAAATATAATTCATTATTCAAACAATATATTTTTAAATAGATTTTAACATCGGTGAGTGATATATAAGGTTTTAACATTTAGGGAAATATTCCTCCAAAAATAATAGTAGCTGTAGTTTTTTCCAATATAAATAATAACATATTAGATGGAACAAAATCTTCTTCTTCTTCTTCCAGACTATGCCCTCGTCCAGGAGTACTTGCGTACGCAACTGTACCAAATTCGGTCGTATAAAAATCTATTTTTTGCTCAATCGCGTCTATATAAATAGGTTCCCTCGCTATTGATGGAAAACGAGCTAAGCCCGAGTCAAAGGCAGCATAAATACCCATGTCATTTAACGGCTTCTTCAAGTATTGGTAAGATAATTTTCTAAATCTTGGTATCTTTATATCAATTTCCTTCAATCCAAATTCATTTACATCATTTTGAAGTTTGTCTAATATGTTCCTGAAACTATTTTTTTCAAATTTTTCATATACTGTCATCAATGGCACGTTAGGATCAGGAGTTATGATCAACATGCAGTATTTTCCATCAAAGCCATAAGCTAACTCCATTACAGAAGCTTTCATCGAATCTAAATGACTGTAGGGCACTTGTGCTCGCTGGTACATTACCAAGGAGACTTTATTTTCTCCGTTCTGTTCTAATCTTGTATTATAAGAGTGAAAAGGAAAGGACCACTGACCTCGAAAGAACACAATATTGCTCATCATTAGTGATGATCCTCTAAAATCTTCGACGGTGTAAACGTTTGTGAGTGGCGGTGACCTAATTCTAATAAGAGTATTAGCTCTATCTGCAGTTGCACGTAAGTTGTCAAAGTCAAAATAAGCGACTGATGAATTAAAATTTTCAGTTAAATTATCTTCAAAGTCTCTTAGCATGAAGTCTCTAAAATTGGAGTCTACAAAAATAAAATTTTTACTAGTAGAAATGACTCTGTTTCTATGAATAGGCGTGTTGAACACAGTGTCTATCAAAGTTTTATAATTGGTATTAAATCTTTTTCTGTCGGTAGATAGTAGAAATGCTCTGAAAATTTCCCTGTACGTATCGCCCGAAGCGCCAAAGGAGATGCCCGCCATCAAGCTCCACAGGCCAAATGGTGACAACAAGGTCGCCGTCTCCGTAGATCTTTGTGTTAAATATAAAAGACGTATACTGACATTATTCGGTCTTGTACTGAACTCCACTTCTTGACAGGCAGCGAATGGTATTAGTAATAACAATATTGTAAACATCTTCCAACACTGTTACTGATATTTTATTACGTGTTATTCAAAGCCAAGCCTATTATCACAGCTTCCGTCTCTTTCATAATATTCACTAGTTAAAAATTGTATTTACTAATGTTAAGGAAACTAAAGAATATTTTAGAACTGACTTGATAAATGATCTATTAGTTATTACCTATGAGTTATGACTATAAAGACTATACAGAAGTTTGTGAAACGCTAGTTTAAAAATAGTATGTTCGTTTATAGATAACTACATTGTTTTTATTTAAATTGGAAAAACCATATACCATTTTATATCATGCGAATATTATTAGTTTGGCCTTTGTAGAGTTGACCTCTCTTATCACGAACGAAGAGTAAATTGCGGTGTAGTGGTATCAATTATGTCGGTTGATGGTCCCTTATTTTTTTTATTATTTTTAATTGATACTAAAATATAGTTTTTTTAATTAACTTATACCTTTTAAAAGTCTTTCCATAATAGACATAAGAAATAGCGATTTTTTGCATGGGGAAAATTATTAAAAAACTCCATTTTCATCTGGATTTTTACATTCGAAACCTGACAATTGCGTATTGACTTATCATACATAAACAATCACTAATCAGCCCCTCCAGACAAATGGCAAACGCTCCGTGTCGATTCTATTTCGATAAACGCTCACGCCTCGCCGTACGCTAACTTGGCTTCAATCTGTATGGGGAATTATGTACTAATCTGATGTTTCGAATAGATTATATCAACATTTGGCTACCAATTACAAATTCGATACGTTGAATCTAATCACTAGTCGTAAGCTTATGTCAATCCCATGCATGATACATTGATTATTCTATTCTACTATCGTTTATGCCACTTGTCTAACCCCTCAGAAATTCGACATATTTTGACATTGGCATAACTTTTTATGTGAATTTATTGAAACATCGGATACGTGTAACGTAATTCTTATTAATATTAAATTTATTTTAAAAGCTCATTGTTTTATAAAACGCTTGAAGTCATAACAATTAATAATCATGCATACATTTGAATTAAAAATAAGACCAATTTTTATTTTCAGTATAAAAATATAATTCAAATAAAATAATTTTCAATGGGTTTCAACATCGGTAGGCGATAAAGTACTCAATATTATGTATTTTGTTCAAAAACAACTACCTATCCGCTAAAGAATTAGATAGGTTGTTGTCTAATTGCAAACAGATTATACTTGAATATAGTAAAACATACAATATCTGAAAGCAATATGTCTATTTATATAGTAATTTAAAGAATTAAAGTGGAATCATCATCATCATCATCAGCCCTTATTTACGTCCCACTGCTGGGCACGGGCCTCCCTCAGTACGAGGGGAATCAGGCCATACTCCACCGCGCTGGCCTAGAGCGAGTTGGCGGACTTCACATGTCTTTCGAAAACTTGCTAGGTTCTCTCAGACATGCAGGTTTCCTCACGATGTTTTCCTTCACCGTAAGACAAGTGGTAATCATGATATAAATGATTCGCACATGAAAATATCAGAGGTGCGAGACCCGGATTTGAACCCGCATCACTCGGATATCCAAGCAACCGCGTTACCGCATGTGAATAATGAACATAATTATTCGTGTACTTTGTGTTTTATTTTTCGTTTGTCAGAGGCTTAATCTAAATATCTAAAAATAATAAATATTACAATTATATTATGAATAGTAATATAATAGCACAGATTATAAAAAATGCAATTAAGAAAATTTGTAACTATATCAAAATAACGTATAAAACCGAGTTTTTCAAAATTAAGATTCTAAGTTTATAAAAGACGTAATATTATAACTTGATTGTCACCAATTTTTCTATATTTTCCTTATTACCGTACCTAGTGTTGCCAGACGTTCGGATAAAGCCGGACATAGTTAAAACTTTTGATTGTGTATCCAGCCACATTAAATGGAGGCCTTTGTTAGGCTTTTTACATATTGCAAATGAGCAAGCTCCGACCGTGGCCGAGCGCAGGCAAGTCGACTGGCGGTCCGGCAAAACTGGCTGGTCCATCCGGCTATTAGTTTGGCGACCTGGCAACCTTAACCGCACCTACCTATATATGATATGATTCATGCATTATTTTAATATTTTTGAATTTTGTTTAATTTCAGTTAGTGGGAATATATTATATTTCAAAATATTTGTAGTTTAATACTTGTAAGTAAGGTGTAGATATAACAAAATATACATAGAAGTAGCATCCAAGTAAAACTTCTTTAGGATCATCAAGAAAATACAATCCAAGTACCTATTAAATATTTATTCAGTAGAATTCTTTGAAGCCATTTACAATAGAAATGAATTGAATACAATAGAATTACTTTAGTCTTCTTATAATATTATAAAGTAGTATATAATATCAAAATCTAATAAAACACAATATGATATGTAGTACAATTACCATAGACTGGAACGACCAATTGTATTAAAAAGCAAATAGTTCTTTCTACTGTTATTCAGAGAAATATTCTATAAATAAGGCTTTAGGGAAATATTCCTCCAAATAGAATAGTAGTTGTAGTTTTTTCTAGTATAAATAATAACATATTAGATGGACCAATATCTTCTTGTGCAGTTTGCTTAATATTCCCTCGTCCGGGAGTACTTGCGTACGCAACTACACCAGATTCAGTTATATATTAGTCTGTTTTTTGCTCAATCGCGTCTATATAAATAGGTTCCCTCGCTATTGATGGAAAACGAGCTAAGCCCGAGTCAAAGGCAGCATAAATACCCATATCATTTAATGGCTTCTTCAAGTATTGGTAAGATATTTTTCTAAATCTTGGTAACTTTATATCAATGTCCCTCAAACCAAATTCGTTTACATCATTTTGAAGGTTGTCTAATATGTTTCTAAAAGTAATTTTTTCAAATTTTTTATATACTGTCATCAAAGGCACTCCACGATCAGGAGTTATGATCAACATGCAGTATTTTCCATCATTGCCAAAAGCTAATTCCTTTACAGTAGCATGCATCGAATCTATACGAGTGTAGGGCACTTTTGCTTGCTGGTACATTACCGTGTAAAATTTCTTTTGTCCATTCTGTTCTAGTGCTGTATAAGACCTGTTAAAAGGTAAGGACCAAACGCCTTGAAAGTATACAACATTGCTCATCATCAGCGAAGATCCTCTAAAATCTTCGACGGTGTAAACGTTTGTGACTGGTGGTGACTTAATTCTGATAAGAGTATTAGCTCTATCTGCAGTTGCACTTAAGTTGTCAAAGTCGAAATAAACAACTGATGAATCAAAATTTTCTGTTAAAAATTCTTCAAAGTCTCTTAGCACGAGTTCACTAAATTTTGAGTCCTCAAAAACAAAATTTTGACAAGAAACATTGACTCCGCTTGTAGGTGTTTTGAACACAGTGTCTATCAAAGTTTTATAATTGTTAGTAAATCTTTTTCTGTCAGTAAAAAGTAGAAATGCTCTGAAAATCTCCCTGTACGTATCGCCCGAAGCGCCGAAGGAGATGCCCGCCATCAAACTCCACAGGCCGAATGGTGACAATACGGTTGCCGTCTCCGTAGATCTTTGTGTGAAATATAAAAGAAGTATACTGACATTATTCGGTCTTGTACTGAACTCCACTTCTTGACATGCAGCGAATGGTATTAATAATAACAATATTGTAAACATTTTCCGTGTTTACGCTTGTGTGCGAACAATGTTACTGATATTTTAATACGTGTTATTCAAAGAAAAACCTGTTATACAGCTTACGTCTCTTTCATATTCACTAGATAAAATATTTAATGCTTTGTATTTGTTGTCTTACTACTCAAGGACTTAACTTTAAGATATATTTTTGAACTGACTCGATAAATAGTAAAGTTAAGTAATATTACTCTAGTGTAAATGTTTGTGAAAGGCAAGCTTAAAAGTATTCGTATTCGTTTTTAGCTAAAGTCGTTGTTTTTATTAATTAAATTTGGAAAACCATATACTCGTTGGTAGTATCATTATATCATTCGAATATAATTACATTGGCCTTTGCAGAGTTGACCTCTCTTATCACGACGTACGAGTAAATAGGGATGTAGTGTTATTAATACTGTCAGTTGTTCGTTGTGCAAATTTGTTTATATAAAAACTTTTTTTAAATTTTTCAATGAATACCTTTTAAAAGTGTTTTCAAAATAAATAGACAAATAAAAGTGGTTTCCAACAATTCACAACGCGAAAAAAATATTAATTAATATAAATATTTTTTTGCGTCAGAAATTTATAAAAAATCGCCATTTTTATCTGACTTCCTACGCCAAAAGCTTTTTGCTTATATTTGATATAATTATATTATATGTTACATATTAAGTAAAAATTCTTAATGTTTTCAATGATTGCCTAAAGGATATTTTCAATATTGACGTCGTCACGATGACAGTTGAAAAATAACCGCAAACCCAATTTTATACTCGCCATTCCATAACCACCTAATGTAAGGTGGCATAAAATACTTGCCCAAGACTCATTATCAGCTCTTGGATCACTAATTGACGAGCCTTCGACAAAAAATTTGGAAAGTTTTTTTCTATGGATACGTAAATTTATTACTAGCAGTAAAAGAAATTGGTCTAAAAATAAAAATTAAAAACAAAAAATCTGGAGAGGGCCACCCTTATCACCTAGGGGAATGAAAATAGCCTACAACCTATTTTCAGAGCTACCAAATCTACATGTAAAAAAATTAAAATCGTTCAAGTCATTTCAGAGGAGTTCGATAACAAACACTGTGACATGAAATTTTTATATACATATAAGATAATATAAGATCATGTTCAATAATGATACAAAATTTGTATGAACACACATAAATTGGACAAAAGTCATGAGATTGGTTAATTTATTAAAAGGATATAATTTTTTGGTAGGTATCTAGTTTTTATCTGTTGTTAATTAAACACAACTTTAATAACAAATCGATACATGTAACGCCATCTTTTGGCATTTATTTTAATTAATTTTCCTTTTGTTCATTATCCTATTTCAATATTGGATATCCCATGGTATATTCATGTAGATATGTTTGATAGATACTAGATAGATTGACTTCATAAAGCAACTTAGTATTATTCATTCGAAGTTATAGAAATAGCTATTAAGGAAATGTGTACAATAATTTATTACGATTATTACTCTAAATGTACTCTTATTAGCTTAGCTAATTTATATAAGTACTATAGAAAAGTGATCGTAAACCAAAATCAAGCTTGACACACTTCTAAATTTATGAAATTCACAAAATTTAAATTCTTTTATGTATCTTAAAACAAGATTGGTTCTGAGTAGACCCCATTAAATATCACGGTTTTTGTATTTTTTTCAACAATGAAATAAAGGAACGGGCGATTAGCAGCAAACTCAGATGGGCCAATTCGATTGGGAATACTAGCAGTTGTATCAGCAGATGCCGTAGTGCCAGCTTCAGTTACTTCAATTCTTGCGTTTTGAACTATAGTTGAAATATGTATTTTTTCTGTAGTTATTTTGTCAAAGTTAGCTTCGTCCTGATTAAATATGTCATTAATACCCATTTTATTTAATGGCTTATTCAAAACTATGTTAGTGCTCATCTCGAATCGAGGCAGTCTTAAAACGACCTCTGCTAAGTCGAATTCTTCTATGTCACTGTTCAGTTTCTCGAATATATCTTCCAATGTTACTTCTGCAAATTTTTTATAAATTTCACTTAGATTTTTTTTAGGGTATGGCAATACTATAAGCATACAGAACTTTTCGTTATTTCCATAAGGCAGTTCTAGTACATGTGCTTCTAGCCTTTGCACGTTCGAGAAAGGCATTTCTGTTCTTTGATACATCATGTTCACTGAACCTGTTTGGTTTCCATATTCATCGTAAAACGGTTCCACTTGTGTATCGGAAACATTGAAAGGCAGTAGCCAAAGTCCTTTAAAACTTATCAAATTTGTTAAAATCATCTTCGACGTAACAAATTTATCTGGTTGCAATACATCTAATTCTGTCGCACCTGTCTCTTTTATTATTTTGTTAGCATTTTCCGCTGCTGCTTCAGAATTTTGAAAATCATACCTCATCATTTTTGCATTAAAATCAGTGGTCAGCGTTGTTTCAAAGGAATCGAGAACATTAAAACTATTGTCTAAGAAAAGAAAATTGTTACTTGTAATAGTAACATCTTGAGTATGTGATTGAAGTATCGCCTCGGTTAAATTTTTATAGTCTTCTATTAATGTATTCTGTTCGTTGGATAGTTGTAAAACTTTTAGCACTTCATCTTTACTGTTGCCACTCGTCCCAGATGCGATGGCTGCTAACAAAGTCCACAGCCCGAAAGGCGATATCACAATATTCCCACCTTTTTCTAAATGCGCGTGATTTAAAAGTTCAGTGCTAAAATCCTTTATTCCTCCATTTTTACTATAATCAGCGGTGCAGCTCGCGATAAGTAACAAACATATTATGAGTTTCATGATTACATGTAACACTGGCAGTAGTGTATTGAATACTAAGTGAACTTGCATAAACTATTGTAGATTTTTACAAGTCAATGTGTGTCAATGTTATTATTAAATAATTTGTAATACTCGTACTACATCCGTCTTTTACATTTTATATGGAAATTTGTGAAACAGCAAATGTGAATTATTTCCTTTATTAACAATAAACACACATAATATTTCAATAACAATATACTTTATCTGGAACGACTCATTATTTTAAGAGTACTTACATACATACCTAAATGTATATTTCATTGTAGTACAGATTTCATAAATGAACTACATTTTTTTTTAAATTTTGTAATTGTTAAATTTAAATATTTATCTGTAGTATTTATAATTAAATTGTAACTGAATCAAATCTGTATTTTTTATTTGCATAGTATCTATAAAAAATATTATTTATTTATAAATTTAATAAAATTCTTATTGAAATAGTCATTATTATCGACGCAGAGGTAGAGTCTATAGTTTAGTCTGCCTGTGTGTCAGCCATAAAGGCCGCATCTCGAGAAAACCGCTCGACAGGTTTGAATGAAATTTGTTATTATTATAATCTGATTAAACATATAGGACACTTTTATTTCAGGTAAATTCGTAAATCCTGAGAAATGTATTCTAACCTTTAAAATATATAAATATTAAATATATACCACTCTGATAGCAGAGTGAACTGTGGAGCAACCTCTTGCGACTTGCGACTTGCGGCGCCTAATTAAGAATTAAGAACAATTTTGTTTAGCTTTAGTGGGTATAACTGGCTTCTTGTAAAATAGTCCATTAATAAATACGGTAAATTTTCTAATCCGCACAACTTTTTTTCTTTTTTCTTTCATAAGAACCTTTTCCTGAAAATAACCAACATACAATAAAAATAATAATAGTGAAATCGGTCCAGCCTCAAGGGAAATAGGGTTTCATTTCTATTTATGGTTATATAGATTTTTAAATTTTTTTGTAACATTGTAGGTTTCTAGTTTTACAAAAGGTCTTTTTATGCGGTCGGAAAAAATCCCATTAGCAAATGCTCAATCTTCCTTATGATGAGGAAATATTGTTTTATTATAAATAATTTAATGTATAATAATGGAATCGTGACCCAAACTTGTAAACAATTTAATTTAAGTTAATAATACAGTCAATATTTATGCAATACTATTTTTTTTATGGTACAAAGGGGGCAAACGGGCAGGAGGCTCACCTGATGGGAAGTGATTACCTCCGCCCATGGACATCTGCAAGACTTGCAGATGCGTTGCCGGCCTTTCAGGAATGGGAGGGAGGGAGGTAGGAGGGAGGGAGCGAGGAGGGAGGGAGCGAGGAGGGAGGGCGCGAGGAGGGAGGGAGGAGGGAGAGACGAGGGAGGGACGAGGGAGCTGGGAAGAGGGAGGTAGGAGGGAGGAAGGAGGGATGGGGAGTGGGCCTCCCGGACTATCACCGGACGAAACGCGACAGCATAGCTGCCACTTCACGCCGGTCTTCTGTGAGAGACTGGTACTGTACGGGGCGTGCCGGCCCATTCGGCTGCTACCCGAAGGTAACAAGCATGGCACTACCACTTACAAAACTAGCCACCTGTGCCTTCTGATTGAAAATATTTTTTTAAATATGTTGGGAAATTTTATGTATATGCCGTGTAGGTAGTTTAATTGTTTTCTTAATAATTTCTTATACTAAAGCATTTCTTTTTTTGGAAATAATTTTAATTTTATATTGTATAATATGGTATAGGTACCTAATATTATAACCCCGTGTGCTTGTCTCTAAAAATATGCAATGTCTTTCCGTGTATACTAGATACAGTTATTATGCACTAGCGACTCGCCCTCTCTTCGCACGGGCTCTTCCCTAGATTTAGCACAGGCAAAGCCGCGGGATCCGCTAGTTATGCATATAAACCTTCCTCTTGAATCAGTCTATGCGTACATAGGGATATAGGGACAGAGAAAGCGACTTTGTTTTATACTATGTAGTGAAGTACAAATGCGCAGGTGAGTTTTTATTCCTGTCGTACACAGGATTCCATAGCGGTTTTTTTATATTAATACCTTATATTTTATAACTAGATATTATATTTATAACCTTATTATTATACCATGTGGTGTTATATAGCCTATAGCTGTCTTCTATAAATGGGCTATCCGACACTAAAATAATTTTTACACTCGAACCAGTAGTTCCTGAATTTCGGCGTTCAACCAAGAAAATACTAAAAAGCGTGTACTCAACGGATACAAACGCAAATTAAAAATATACAGTTATAATATTGATATTTTACCGTTACTCGCGCGGAAGGCTTTAACTTGGTGGGATCAACATAATGAATAACAATGGTTTTGTAGGACAATGCTTGAAAGTGTCACTATAATTTATAATACAATTGTTTTGCACAGTAAAATAGAAGTTGACTAAACACGGCTATTTGTACTGGGCTAATGTTACCTTTATATATGACAGATAATAAGTAATTAGATTAGTTCAAGCTCATCTCTGAAACATCTGGACCGATTTTGACTGGGCTTTCACTCGCAGATAGTTATTGTTAAAAAGCGTAACTTAGACTATTTTTATTTTATTAAAAAAATATAAAAAACGTTTAATTTATTTTAATTAAGCCCCAGCGAAGCGAGCCGGGTTTATGAATGGGAAGATTCGGATGGACGTGTGTTACTCAAGTATATCAGAATGGCTAAGATCTAGATGCAGGCATGGCATGGCAATGGTTTACTTTTGTCCCGGAAAAATATACAGTCCCCCTACCTGATAGATTTGTTTTTTTTACTAGGCACGAACTCTTGCCAACCAAGGCTGAGTTGTCAGTTCTTTTAAGTATTAACTGTGAATAAAGGTTTATAAGTTCAAAATTACTGTGAAGCAAGTCATTGGTGAAACTTCTAGGTAAGCTCGATCCTATAGAGTATAGTGCATTGATGGTTTATTTTTGCCTATAGGTAGGTATATGAAGTTACATTACCCTTTTATTTAGGCAAATTATAAAGATATTGGCAAAAAAAACTAAATTTTATCACGTATTCAGTATTATTGATTCTACTCAATACGAGTATCAATATTTAAACATCTAGCGATACTTGTAAGAAACCGGTTGGGTCAGTTGCAAATTTATTTAGATATATTTATGGATATGGAATTTTATTTTGCCTCCGTCGTATTTCCGTCCGGGTCGCAAAACAATGCTTTTTAAAAGATCAATGTCAAATTCGAGCAATATAAACTTACTAGCGACTCACCTTCGCTTCGCTCGTGTTCGTCCCTAGGAACCCCCTTAGGGATATAATTATTTACAAACTTTGAACGTCTTACTTATTAATATCTAATCAAAAGCCTAAAAAATAAGTTTCTTCTAACTTTAAAAATCACATAACTTCTATACAAAATTTCATTCCCTATTTCAACCCCTTACAGACCTTTTTCCACCTTAAAAGTAGCCTATGTCCTTTCTCAGGCTCTAGACTATCATCAGTTCAGTAGTTTTGGCGTGACAGACAGATAGACAGACAGACAGACAGACAGACAGACAGAGTTACTTTCGCATTATTATAATATTAGATAGTAAGGAAGTAAGGATTAATTATTATTTATTTTATTCTGCACATGTATTTAATTTTGACATAATGTCCTCTCGACTAATATCGGTTTACCCAAACACAAATATCTATCTTTTTTCCGGTTAACTCACATACTACCTTGGTTTTGGAAAAAGTCGATGAAACTTTGTAGGCGAAACTTTATGTGCTTTCTATGGCCGGAAGTGGAACACCAACTTTCAAAGTTCCGAGTTGCTTGTTTTGTATGGAAACCGTAATTAAACTTGGCTTAACATGTGAAACTCTAACCCAGAAACATAATATTATACTTATTAGCCGCTAGACCATCGACTTCATTATTATTAAATAATTTAATCTACCTATATAAATAAAAATTAATGTTTCTAAGCGCAAAACTCGAGAATGGCTCGATCAATTCGGCTAATTTTTTTATGTTCCTTAAAGGAACATGGAAGGTTTTAATAAATAAAAAAAAATTTTTTTATATTTTTACCATCGAGGGTACCTAGGGATGAAACTGAGCGAAGCGGGGGAGAGTTGCTACTTGCTAGGTACCTATTGCATACCAAAATACCAAATGAATAAATGAAAGTTTTGCCGACTCGTTTGGCTCAGTTTGCAGTGATCTTGCTTTCTGCGCCAGCGGTCGCGGGATCGATTCCTGAGGGCATTCATTTGTTAAGCACGACTGTTTGACTCCAGTCATGGTGTTTAAATTTATAATATGTATGTATTTAAAACGAAAGCACGAGCAAAGCCGCGGGTTCCACTAGTAAATATATACTAAAAACTTGACAATTTATATACTAAAACCTTACTCTAGAACCACTCTATCCGTTGGCGAAAACAGCATAAGAATCGGTGCAGTACTTTTTGAGTTTATTGCGAACAGACAGACGCAGTGGAGGACTTTGATTTATAATATATACTGTATATACCAGAAATTTGCTTGTTAGATACGGTAAAAGGACTTATTATAACTTTAACTATTATTTTCAAGGCTGCACACTCATCTAACCATTAGATACACTCAAAGCGCAACAAAAAATGTACAATATAGGTATTATGTTAAAAATAATGATTTACATTTGAGTTTAAATTAAAAATTATTTCTCTATAAAAAGATTATAAAAAAATTCTGACTCGAATGTAGGTACCTTAAGTTTTTTTTTAATATTTTTGGAATAAAAAAGTTGTGAGAGAAATTAAATAGGTAATTAATTATTATGGATAAAGAGGCCGAATATATAGTTTTTAGTTTGTCTATTTGTGAGAAAACCATTGAATAAATTTTGATAAAATTTTGTATGATTAGCTGTCAACATATGGGATACTTATACTGCGGGAAAATATCAGAACTTTGAGAAATCTATCTTAATGTACGAGTATCAAGGGACGAACCGTCGTTGGTCTATACCATGGACGAATAAACTAAATTCGTTCATGGTCTATGCATATAATAAAATCGAAGTGTCGTTTTTTAATTTCAAATTAACAGCTTTTCACTAAATGCATAATATGAAAGTATAAATGGTACTTACATCAAAAATTCAATCTTTAAAATTTTTGTCTGTCGGTCTGTTTGTTCTAGCTAATCTCGGACACGGCTGGACTGATTTTGACGGGACTTTCACTCGCAAATAGCTAATGTTACAAGGAGTAAATTAGGCTACTTTTATTTTAGAAATTTTATTTATTTTATTATGGACCGGATTTATGTGCTACGAACTTTAAAGGCAGGGAGCGATGGACGAACCCAAGTGAAGCGAGGTGAGTCACAGTACAAAATAAAATTAGATTTATTTTCTTTCTTTTACTATTGCATTATATACATCTGCTATATGCAAACACATAATATGTTTTAATTTTAATAAGTATAGGTATCTGTGGTAAGACAAGTCACGTTCATTACACGAATGAAAAGAAATAATATAAAAAGTATCACACAGGTACATGCTTGAGAAAATGGTGGATTGAGATTGCTGGTCATGAAATTTAATAGCACTATAATTCTAGTGACGTTAGTCTTAGATCTTTAGTCTTTTTGAATACCTATAAAACATGCATGTTTTTTTTATTTATTATTCTATAAATTATACTTACTTTATATTTGCAAAAAATTTGCAGCTCAAGAAACTAAAATCTATACCTACTAATATTATGAAGCTCAAGCTGAATAGTTTGTTTATTGGTGGAACTATAACTTCACATAGTAAAATTATTAGGGCGAGCGAGGCGAGCTCTAACACTATCCCACAACCTGCTCATTTTGTGGCACATTTTACTGAAAAACCATCACGCCTATAGATTTGTGCTTTAACACAGTAATTTAACTTCATATCTACATGTGTTATCTGTAAAAAAATATAACCATTAAAAAATGAACACTAACATTACTGTCTTAAAAATTATTACCGAATGGAAAAACTACGAAAGCCCTCACAAAGCTTAGTTGCTAGTATTATGTAAAATCTATAAATTTTGTTTCCGGTCTTTAGATCATGGGCGGAGCCGTGGAAAAAGCATCTATAATTAAAAAATATATTATATCTATTATATCTATATGGTTTGTAGTCTTGAACAACTAGTTGTATCAGATGTTCTCTGAGGAATACCTCTCAAGATGTGAAAATCTATGAATTTTCATAAAAAAATAACCAGGATAAAATCTATCCTATCTTTTAAGTTGGCACAAACCACATGTTAGAAAAAGTAGTCGTCAAGTTCGGATAAGCAGTTTCAGAGTTCATCCTGAACTAACATATAGGGATTTACATTAAGTACCAATACACAAGACACGTTTAGCCAGCTTTCTTTTGAAGTACTTAACCCATTTGCTGCGGCGATAAAAAATACGCTTATTAACCAAGTGCGGTGCGATTTCTGTCACGAACGCCGATTGGCGTCCTCCGCACCTCATTAGGATAATATAGAACGCCCCTCGGCGTTTTCAGCATTGTTTAACCCTAGAGTGGGCGCGTTATGAGCATTTTGCCGCCCTCGTCAAAAAAATGCTAATAATTCGTGTAATAATTGTCCGTTAAGTTTGCGCTTTTTAGTAGCTGCCCCCACTCTCGTTCGCAACTAGTGCCGAAAAGCTGGACATCGTCAGTGCACGGGGGGCCGCTAGAGGATGAGGTTGTTACCATCAGGTGTGGCCAGGCGGCAATTTGCTCACCACGCGCCTTCTCCCGTAAGTAAAATCTATGTTATATATTTTTTTCAAAGTTGATATTTATAGTTAAATTATTATTATATATACTACTATCACTACTGTATTTTATAGTAAAATTATTGTAAGCCTAAAAAACATTTTTAATTTCAGTTTATGAAAGTACAGCGTGATTGAGACGAAAAATGAGTAGCAAGATGGAATCTCAGATAGTGTCTTGGTTAGAGGAAATGTCAGATTTTGAAGATGCTAGTTCACAGTTAGTAGATGAGATTGTGTCTGAAAGTTATCGATCTAGTCAACATAGTGAGGACAACACGGACACAGAACAATCAGCAGATAACGACGATTCTGAAAACAAAGTATCTTTTTCAATTGATATGCCCTCTGAAATGACACTTACTCAATGCCAATGTACATCCACTTCAGAGAGTAGCCGTAAAAGTTCACCAGGTCTCCGTCATCAGCCTCGATACCGTCCTCGCAAACGTACAATAGAACCATGTGATAAATCTCCAACACTTACGCGCAGTGATGATGATAAACCGTTAGCACAGCGAGTTCGCCGTAAGGAAACTGTACCATTGAAACATTAAATAATCCTTTGAAGAACCAAATTGCTCGATTTGTACCTATAGAGAAAGCATCATCTTCTTAAGAGGAGGGCAAATGCAGTATTATATGTCCAAGAAAGAAAAATAGGCGCACGAAAAAAGGGTGTTGCAGATGCTCAAAATTACTGTGCAATGAACATTGCACATACCTATGTGAAGACTGTTTCGCCAAAGCATATCCTGTAGAGGTAGAAAATATATAATTTTGTTATTTTTTTCTCATTTTTATGAAAGTTATATAGGATAATGTAGGATAAGTTAAAAAAGTAAATTAAAATATTAAGTTTTGTAAAATCATTTATAAATCAAAGTTCCTAACACATAGTTTAATAAATATGTTGATTTGTTACTACTTATTTGTGTTTTACTTAAATCCTATAAAAATAAATTTATACAATTGCTGTTATCCTATTTAAAAAGGTCAATGAAAAGGAGCGGCAAAATGCTCCCCACGCGCCCACTGACGTTTCCCGAAAAGGCGCGCCCACTCTAGGGTTAAAGAAATTGATCATTTTTACGCTAAAACCTTACCTTACCTGTTTTTGGTTTCACATGTGTTTTTCTTGGTGTAGATGGGTGGCTACATTGAAGTGTTTCTATCTTAACTTCGTTAAAGAATGTCAACACATTATGAATAACCGTACACGTAATTTTAGTTTATGGAATTGTACTTTAATTAACTAAATATATTTAGGAAATCTTGCAAAAAAAGACGCAATAGGTATATTTAGAATCAAAGGTTGTTAACTCCTGGGAAACGCTGTTAGGCGTCTTCCGGACCTAGGTTGGAATTCGCAATTTTTCAAAAAGTTAAAATTTCGCAAACGGCAAAAAAAAAAGCAATTGAAAATAACGCCGATGGGGGCCGCTGCAGCGAATGGGTTAGTCAGTACAATAACAGTGTTTTTTTACAAATACAACCAGTTTTTTGTATAAAACAGCATCCCCAATGAATGGACTATAAGTATAAAGGTATACCTTTTATAATTTGTTTAGGACTGAATATTTGAATACTTACTTGACAACTTAAAACACAGTTTTACTTTTCTACTTTACTCGCTTTTAGGCTATAGTCTATACCAGTCACCAGAGATTCCCAACCTTTCTTGCAGTGACCCCAATATTGTATAATTTATTTTTTAATTAGTCATAAATTATATTATAATATAATGATGAATGTTATTTAGATAATAATGTTAGTATTATAGAAAAAAATAATATAGTCTCATAATTATGAGTACAATTGGTTAGTAAAGTTTTTGTTTGTTTAACTTTAAATGAAATAATAAATTATGGTAATTATATATATTTTTTTATTATTCTAAATTATAATCACTTCTGATGATAATTATAAATTATAATTTATGGGATGTTAGAACAAATAATCAATATATCTTTAATTATTGATTTAGAACACAACTTTAGAGTTTACATATAGATATAGTAATATTTAGTGTACCTTTAAGTGTAAATGCAAGTCAAAATATAATAAAAAACTACTGTTCTATTATTAAAATGATCAAATTTTAATAGATATTAATGAATGACTAAAATTACAGATATGTGCTAATTTAATCATATATTTTGCCTTTCTCTATAGCACTCCAGTTAAATTGTAAAATGTTAATTCGTGTAACGAATTTCTTATTAAAATTTAATTTAAACTATAAAATACTGATTTCACGGATATATACCTACAGAAAAAATCATTTTTTTCCCTTGACAAATGTGCTTATACATATATATATATGTTTTTTTTTGCATTATCCCAAGGAGTTTGTTTATACAACTTATGCTTGGGAAATTACATAAAAAATATATTGGTACGACTGAGTATTTAAATACTTGACTTAGCCATCGAGGTCTCGTGCCTTTGAAGCGCTAAACTTATTCACAATATTAAACATGTACGTTCATAAAGCTTAAAACTCGCTCGGTTTCGAATAAATTCCACTAAATATCACAGTTGTCGTGGGTTTTTCCAAGACGAAATATATAAATGGTCGGTTCGCTGCGACGTTAGGTGTTGTTATACGATCGGCGAAATATGCTGATGTATCTGCCGATGCCACCGTACCAGATTCAGTTACTTCTATATCCGCCTTATGTACTATTGCTGAGATGTATATTTTTTCCCTTGTTATTTTGTCAAACTTAGCGTCATTCGGGCTAAAAATATCATACACGCCCATTTTATTTAATGGCTTGTTTAAAACAACGTTAGTACTGATTTTAAATCTAGGCAATTTCACGTCGACATCCTCCAATCCGAATTCCATGATGTCACTATCTAGTTTATCGAACACATCTTTTAGCATTACCTTTGTAAATCTCTTATATACTTCATTAACGCTTATTCTTGGATACGGTAATATAATTAACATAGAATATTTCTGGTCATTTCCATAAGGTAGTTCTACAGCGTGGGCTTGCAGTTCTTGTATGTTCGAAAAAGGTAATCTAGCCCTTTGATACATCATTTTCACTTTTCCAATTTCTGTTTTGTTTTCATTATAAAAAGGCTCAACCTTAGTATCGGTGGTATTGAAAGGTAATTGCCAGAGTCCTTTAAAAGATATAACATTCGTCAATATCATTCTCGCAATAGTAAAATCTTCTGATTTTAGTACATTAGATACGGTCGCGCCGGAATTTTCGATTATACTATTAGCAACTTTCGCTGCAGTTGCAGGATTCTTAAAGTCTAAGTTACTTATCTCCGCATCAAGGTCAGTTCTTAATAATTTTCTGTAAGCACTTGATAGTTCAAATCCTTTGTCGAGGAAGACGAAGTTTTTGCTCGCAAGGGTCACTCCTTCAGTCCGCGGATCCAACACAGTCTTAGTTAAGTTAGTGTATCCATTTATTATTGTATTTTCGTTGCTAGGGAGAAGCAATGCTCGTGTGAGTTGAGATCTGCTCTTACCGCTAGCGCCTAATGCGACGCCAGTTAGCAAAGTCCATATACCAAAAGGCGAGATGACAACATGTCCATCAGTTTCCAATTGCGTTTGATACAACAGTTCTATACTAAAATTGGATGCTCTTCCACTAAAATCGGCAGAACACGTCGCGATTAATAACAAAAATATTATGCCCTTCATGATGGCGTGCAACAATTGTAATGGTTTTCGGAATACTAAGTTTAAATAAGTGAGTAATCCTACTACTACCATAACAAGTTATTACAAACATTATGTTTTATCTCTTTCGCTCCGTATGTATGTGACAAGATGGAAAGAAACAAAGTATTATCAATTAAAAAGTAACGAAGTATAGACTTTAAAGCAATAGAGAGAAGATCTATTTTCTTTTGTAGCGGTTGGTGGGGATCATTACGTATAATAGATCGGGTTTTTTCAGTAGGTATATAGTGAATAAGTTTTTGTAGTGATTACTGATTACATTAAAAGATATGGTTCCAATAAGTTTTTGCTTGACTTTGAGTCACAGAATGAATTGGAAAATAAGTATTTTAGAGTAACAGACAAACAGGTATCTACTATTTTTTACAAGCTTTTAATGTATTATAATAAATTCTGTTTCAAATTACTCGTATTGGTTTTTAATTGATCCTTAAAATATTATTGTATCATAAATTTCACCTATATTATATACATACATATTATGTATGACCTACACAAAATCCCCTCGCAGTAAAGTAGTTACATACGTCGTCGATACAGTTTACTCTACATGCTTATCCATTAACTGCCAGTTTCTATAACCTATCTACCGATAGACCTGTAGATACTTTCATACGATTTTGACAGGTTGTAACTTTTAATGTGTCAAAATAGTATGAAAGTAACTACCGGTCTATCGGTAGATAGGTTATAGAAACTGGCCGTAAATCTATGGTTTATCCTATAAATTTGGTACTCTTTCTTACCTTTCTTAAAAATACATTACCGTAATAAATTAAAATTACGCAATATAAATTTATTACGATAGTCGGTTATGTATTTTTATAATTTATATTTTGTCAAAATCGATCTGGGTGGTTCAAAAAATTATTATAAATAATTCAAATATTTAATAAAGAATATCACTAACTAATTTAAAAAAGCCATAATTTTGTTTCCCCTAGCACCTTTTTTCAATTCCCCTGCCACGACAATTTAAATACTAACCATATCTTTGAAACGACAATAGTTACAGTGATGCATATTTGATAAATGTGTTTATAATTATGTTATATTTGAACTTTTACATGTAGAAAACGATAATTAGACGAAAAATCTACCAGGGTAAATGGTAATCATCTGAATACGCCCAATTTCAAGATTTACCCACCTAATACAAATTACAATCGACATTATAGGTAATAGGCTGATATTATTAGTAACTATTACCAAAAGTTGGCCTAACAGTATATGTATCACATATCATAAAACAAAGTCTACCTGTCCATTCACGGTCTACTCAAAAACTACTCAACAGATTTTCATGTGGTTTCCACCAACAGTTGGTGGATTCTTGACGAGAGTTCTGGTATATAATTTATTAAGGTTTTGTGTAAATTAGCTGAAATATGCAGATGATTATTCAAATGTCGGAAAACATCATGGTGAAATTTTTACTAATAAAGCTTTAAGAAAACAACTTATTACTGAATTATTAATCCTCTTAAAAAGAACTTTTTAGACTATTATTGTATTGTATTATTATTATATTGCAACGCTATGTGAATGTAATTAGGTATATGTACGGTAAGGTAAGTAGGTATATTATAAGTACAAAACTTAGGACCCACCCGTCCCGAGCAAAGTTAGGGTACGTCGCTAGTTAAGGAATTAAGGAAAAGACGTTAACATCGGCTGTTCATTAAAAGTAGTACCGGATGATGAATAAATCGTCATTGTTATGTAATTAATGTTGAAACTTATATAATATTTTTCTCACATAATTTAAACGTGTTTGTTGACTTTGTTTTAGTAGGAATATTTTTTTTAATAATAAATGCCTTAAATGTTATAATTTAACTTCTAATACCACCTATATAATAGGTGGTATTAGAAGTTTTAGACTATTTAACTCATGCGTCATAGAGTACGAGTGTGATTCCCAACCAATGAAGAAAGTTAGATAAAGTTATTTATGAGATACTTTTTTATGTCCGGATTTTCCCAAGGAAAGTGAGTAGCAAGTGAGTAACCTATCTGATGACTATGCTGCAGCTGCAGCGGACTGATTGTAAGCCAAATAAAAAGAAGATTGTTATGTGGATAAAGAAGAAACGCACAAATCAATCAAATATTTTTAAATTTACATAAAAAAAAATAGTATAATACTGTACAGTACAATATACCTAATAGCGTTTCTAAAAGCTGGACCTCTATAACAACGACGTAATTTGTATTGTTTTAAATAGTAAGGATAAATAAAGAGGATAATTATTAATAATATTGATCTATGATTTCTGAAACATTTCAGAAATTCCCGTTGTGTATTGCGTATGCGTTCTATTCGTACGTATATTATATATGCGTTCGGTTTTACCATTTACGAACGCGGGTCGTGCTCTCGTGATCTATAATAAAAGATATAATATTATTGTATACCTTCTACTATATTTTATTGTAGGCGATAAACATATCCAATTGTTACATATTAAAATAAAATTGTAACGTCTGTTCTTTTAATTTCAAAATTAACAGCTTTTCACTAAATGCATATGAAAACGATACTTAGGTACATAAAAAAACAATTTTCAAAATTTTTGTCTGTCTGTCTGAAGTATCCTTACGCACATACATATTATATTTTACTTTTGCTGTTTTAATTTATATGTATAAGCTTTGTTTATTTCTGTAATGGGTATGTTATAGACTAGTATAGTATTATGTGATCTGTGGTTATAGGTTTCGAATAAAAGTTTCAAATATAAAACTTAATTTCCAATCCACAAAAAACCTCAACTTATTATAATGTTCTTCCGACCGGTTCCGGACATGGCAGCCAATCTCATCGAGACTAGCCAAATGCGCATAAGATATTGTCATAGTAAAAAGATTCTTTTTACTATGATATTCTTGTGCAGCGCGTGTACGCGCAGACACAAGTGCACTCTCTATTCCTGTCACTCTCATACTCCGATGGGACGACTACTCGACACGGCCAGTGAGAGCTAAGGCGCAGGACCGACGGCTTTACGTGCTCTCCGAGGCACGGGGGGGACTCACTGCCAACTTCCCAACTCCGGGCTGTTACTGAGGCTTACTAAACAGAAAGACTCAATAATTAAACTTGGCCCAACCCGGGACTCGAACCCAGGACCTCTCGATGTATGACCGTATAATATGCTAGCGACAACACCATCGAGGCATAGTGTATATATACTACTTGTACTGTCAATATTTGCCTGTATCATCCTGCATCCGAAATATCAATATTTTTTGACAAAATTGTAGATTTTTTCTGTACCTACAGGTAAATAAATTTGAATTGTCTGTTTCTTATACAAAAATCAACGCTTTTTAATAAAGGCATATGAAAAAAAGTTAAGGTTGCACTCAAAAAATTTTAATGTATCAATTTATATATATATTATTACTAGTAGTATTCACTAGTTCTATTCACTAGTTCAATATTATAATATACGTACTGTAAGTTTAGAAATTTGTATAAATTTTGTGAACCGAATTATTTTGACCGAAGTACATACATTTGTTAATAATAAATATGTATGTGTATTCAGTATTTACCCTTTTATCACTACACACGTTTTCACCGGTCTTATCTTATTAAGTACGCGTAAATTCCCTCGGGGGTCTTTTTAGATGCGGGCGATATTATAGAGTACTATAAGTCAACAAACGCTGTCCGGTACGCATGCACAAAACTACGTTGCCGAACTTATTTATAAATATAAATTTATACAATAACAATAAATGACACAAAAGACAATAAATGACATATTCAATAAATTGAATATGTCATTTATTGTCTAAATGTATTAATAACTAATGAATGGAAAAAAAAAACATTTTGTAGCGGGCCGAATTGTGAATCTAAACCATTCTTGAATACACTCAAACACACATACAATAATTCATCAAAATCGGGTTAGCAGTTTTGGAGGAGTTTTTTATATAAGTATATTATATAGAGTACTAGCGACTCGCCCTCGCTTCGCTCGGGCTCTTCCCTAGATTAAGCACAGGGAAAGCCGCGGGATCAGCTAGTTATGCATATAAACCTTCCTCTTGAACCACTCTATCTATTAAAAAAAACCGCATCAAAATCCGTTGCGTAGTTTTAAAGATTTAAGCATACATAGGGATATAGGGACAGAGAAAGCGACTTTGTTTTATACTATGTAGTGATACTAAATAAAATACATTACATAATTATTGTTTCCTCCTTTTATATTTGAAAAAATAGGTGTATGTTGCCATCATTATACCTTTTATCAAATTTTCCATTTTCATTTTTCCTTCAAAACTGATGATGGAAAACCAAAATTGATGATGATGATCAATTTTGGTTTCCCGTGATGTCACAGAAAGACAAAAAAATTAAGGTCAGAAATTATAGATTTGGCTTCTTTATCGGTAAAAAAACTACTAATTGACTCATATTACTTAAAATTATAACCGATTTATTTCTCCTATTACTTATAAGTATAGTAAAGTCATGAACGAATAAACTAATCGTCCATGAGTAAAGTTTATGTGCAATACAAGAGTATGCTTCACTTTTGATTCGTCCCTTACAAAAATCAAAGACTAATCTCTTCGACAGAAGGCGAACAATTTCCCAGGACAAGTAACCTATGTACTATTCCAGACTATAATCTATCACGTGCGAAATTTCATCCAAATCCGTTCAGCCGTTATGGCGTCACGTAACAAACATACATTCATACATCCTCACAAACTTTCTATATAATTTATAATATTAGCATGATGCTGTTAGACGCAATAGTATAGCCTCGACTAGAGCATTATTTTGTTATTTATAATTTTATCGTACCTTAATTAGACTGGTAATGACTGTCGAACATTAACCTTGTGAAATGAGATTTTATACTTTTGGCTTTTGAACAAGCATGTTTAATTTTAAATATTTAAAAGACAAATGGTACGATTGTGACCCTACTTGCTATGCCAGCGGTCGCGGGTTCTAGTCCCGCTGGGGTACCAATGACTGGCCATGGCTGTTTATATTTATAACATCTATGTGTTTTAGGTTATATATGCAGTGTATCAACTATTTTATAATCAGTTATTCATAACATAAGGCACACAATCGTAACATGGAACGAAAGCTTACCATGCAACTAGAATCTAGATGGTTCTGTGTGTTAATGTCATAACATAATAAAATTTTGTCTTACGATAAGCTTAAGACTCAGTCCATTAGGATTAATAACTTAATATCTTGAACCTTCTTTTTCTCTAACCTATCACGATTCGTTTAATCCCTCACTCATGATACTTAAAAATATAATATTAAAAAATATGCCTATCAGGTTTGGTCCCAATAATTTTTACCAGAGAGTCATATTGATGTATTAAAACTAAACTTTTTTCAACGTCTCGCTACTGGCCATGGCTCTCCCTTCAATTCGAGGGAAATCAAGCCATCGTCGTCCACCGCGCTGGTCTAGTGCGAGTTGGCAGACTGCACATGTCCTTCGAAAACTTGCTGGGTTTTCTCAAACATGCAGGTTTCCTCACTCAGGTGGTAATCATGTTAGAAAAGATTCGCAGATGCAAATATCAGAAGTTCGAGACCCGGATTTGAACCCGCTGTTCTCGTTTTCACAAGCGAGCGCATAACCATTGGACTACAACTACTACAACGACTACAACCTTGTCATGTCATGTTTAGGCTCATAGGAATGGGTCAACCTATCACCTCCACTGCTGAACAAAAGCCTCCCTCAATGAGCACCAACCATCCCGGTCTTATCGTGTTTTCTTTTAATTTAATTTCTTGTATATCAATGACGATGTGTATGCACCAATATCAATGTGACAGATATAAATGAAATCTTTTCGGATTTTGCAGCAATCATGGTCACGGGAGAGTCTCTCAAAAAGAGAAAAGATAGTTTCACTTATAATATCAAATATTCGCGTAAACCTAAGAAAGTACCTACAATGTGACAGACTTAAAATTTCGAACCGAATGGAAATATAACGGTATTTTTAAATAGGTCCTTCTAAATCGAGGACAAAATACTAAAAGAAACAAATGATCAACGGTACAACGACTCGCACTCATAATCGATTCTGTTCTGAAAGGACGTTAACCTCTCTCACAACCCGCGAGAAAGTACATTAGTAACTTATAATATTATGGACTTTCCTTTAAACATGAACTTTCGCTGATATTTTGCTTTCCTTATACGATGCTTTCTTTCTTATTATGCCTATGCTCTGGTTTTTAACCAACTTCAAAAATATAAATATATATATTGGGACATTATTACACACAGCTCCATCTAGTTCCGTGGTAAACTACAAGGCTTGTGTTACGGATACCAGATAGTTGATATACTACATAATATATAATTTATAATTACATACATATTATAATATTAACACCCATGATTGGAGTACAAACATCCGAGTTTAACAAATGAATGCCCCCAGCGGGGCTCGAACCGCGACCGCTGGCGCAAGAAAGTAGGGTCACTACAAACTGCGGTAAAAAGTAATTAAATGTTTTGGTGTATGTTTACTTTGTATGTTACGCGATATCTTCGCAAATTGACATTACCTTACATTTTGCCTAAAGGCATCCATTCCCCACAATGCTAGACGATGAATCTGTCTTTCGTTCTGCATTCCCGACGCCTTATGAAAAACCACTGGATATATTTTGATGAAATTTGGGTTAACAATAGCTGGTTATATAGGTTTAAATCTATATTAGATACATTTTACTGCGGGAAAGGTCTCATATCTGAGAAATATATACTGTCTGTTAATTGTTCCTAGAGAACTCAATCAGATAAAGGTTGGGTCGCTAGTTAGTATAACAAAAGAAAGTTAGGAAAAAATGCGTTTTTTTAATGTCTAATATAAAAATACAAAATTTGATCTAAATTGTTAGAGAATGACATAATATATTTATATAAAAGAATTGCTGCTTTAATTTTATAAAATTTACTGTCCCCATTATGCAGGAATGGGCTGTCAAAACGTCAAGTATTTTAAGTCCGTTAAAGTCAATCAGGATAAGCTACTTTTTGTAAGCATAAAAATATAAGAAGATAAACGTGTATTTATTCATGTACACAAGTAGGTACCTAATAAATAATATAGGTAAATATACCTATTAATTCGCGATTTTATGTACTTTTTTTAAATTGTTAAATCCGATTAATGTCTTTTAAGAACCAGTCTTATGAAATAATCGAACAGGTTGTATGTTCTATACGTACTAAACATTAGAAATGTAATGATATACTCGTATAAAGAGGTTTACACTCGCTCCGTTTGGTGGTGTACTTGGTTTCCAGATGCGTTTTAGCGATTAGTTAAATTTCTCATAAATAAGATATTTTCCCGCATTAAAAAGTTATTTTGATCCAGATAACTAGCAATTATCTTACCAAATTTCATCTAAATCTGTCCAATTGTCTTCTCCTAACGCGTTTACAGAAAGACAAAAATTTTAAAGACTATAGATTCGCCTTTGTATCGATAATAATGACTATTTTAATAATATCAAACAATATTTAACATCATATTTGGTATATCAGTTAGAATTTTATTAAAGGTATACCTACATATATTACAAGGATTGTTTTTATAGAAACGAAGAGTAATACCTACGTACCTATGTATAGTGAAAATATAATAAAAATATAAGTTCGCTCGCGCTTATTCTAGGGATGAGCCAGAGCGAAGCGAGGGCGAGTCGTTAGTTAAGCTCTACTGCATTTTTTTAAAATGTTAAAATTGCTATCTAGTGTCTTCTGGCGACATTTTGACACTGATATTTTCGTATATCTAGTCTATATATGTCGCAGTGAAATGAGGATATTAGGAATTTCACGAAATCCCTAGGGATACCACGAAATCACGGAAGATGAAGAATTTAATTATTAATTACGTCTTCTTACTAAAAATGTTTAGTGATGTGACGTTTCACTAGACTAAATCTAGTAAAATGTTAAAAACGCGGACGTTAGAAAGAGAATTTAGTTACCCTACAATGAGTGAGGTAGAAGTTGGTACCAGTAGAGAAACATGTTCAGAGCAGAAAAAAAGCGTTCGTTTCTAAGGAGGACTTTGATCAGGAGATTCAAAAATTTCGGAAGGAAAAAAAAGAGTGACAAGCCATTGTGGAGTGCAGAAAGGATTAAAAATGTAATTAAACTTGTTGAAGAATATAAGTCGGCGCCGATTTTGAATAAATCACGTAATTAGCAGCAATATTATTATGGTACAAAATATGATATAATGAGTATTGGCCAGTCAAAAGTTTTAATTTTGAAAAGACAGTCGGAATCAGATTCAAGTGTTGAAATTATTTTATCTGAAGATTACTATCGTGTTCTCACAGAGTGTCATGAATCAACCGGTCATGGCGGACGAGACAAAATGCTATTTACTCTTAAATCAAAATATTTTATACCAACCCAAGCTGTGACTACATTCATAAAACTTTGTAATGTTTGTGTTTTGAAAAAAAATTTGAAAAAATGGCGCCGATTTATATTCTTCAACAAGCTTTCCTTCCGAAATTTTTTCAATCTGCCGATCAAAGTCCTCCTTAGAAACGAACTCTTTTTTTCTGCTCTGAACATGTTTCTCTACTGGTACCAGGTACAACTTCTACCTCACTCATTGTAGGGTAACTTAATTCTCTTTCTAACGTCCGCTTTTTTAACATTTTACTAGATTTTGTCTAGTGAAACGTCATATCACTAAACATTTTTAGTAAGAAGACGTAATTAATAATTAAATTCGTCACCTTCCGTGATTTCGTGGTATCCCTAGGGATTTCGTGAAATCCCTAGCATCCTCATTTCCCTGCGACATATATATATCGTTTCTTGGATAAAGGATTGTGTAGTTTAACGAGTTTATTTTAACAATACTTGTCAACTGGTCCCACCTATATCTTTATTACTTTAAAATCAGAAAGCAAAATTAAACAAATATTTACTTTTCTTCTGATAAAAATAATTTTATCAGTAGGTACATCCCACAGATATGATAATAATATCTGTGGTACAGCCCTATGGGACGCCCCATTGAAACGGAAATAGGTTTAGTTGGGTTTTTGTGGGTAATAGTCTTCTTTTTAAGCCGGTGAGTCCCATATAACCACCTGGTGGTATGCGTTAAAGTATTTGCCAACGTTAAAAAAACAGGTATAGCCTTGTCTATGATATTTTATCTGAACGGATGGATATAATTATGGGATTGGATTAGTATAAAGCAATAGTTTATTTATCAGAGCCTTCATAGCTAGAATATACATACAATGTACATTTACTGCCTCGGTGGTGTAATGGCTAGCATGTACGATCTTACACCGAAAAGTTCTGGGTTCGAGTCGGGCCATGTAACTATTGAGTCTTTCTGTTTAGTAAGTCTTAGTAACAGCTCAGAATTGGGAAGGTGGCAGTGTATCACCCCCGTGCCTCGGAGAGCACATATAACCGTCGCGTCGGTCCTGCGCCTTAGCTCTTATTGGTCGTATCGAATAGTCGTCCCACCAGAGTATGAGAGTGACAGGAATAGAGAGTGCACTTGTGTCTGCGCGTAAACTTGTGCAATATAATATCTCCTGCGCAGTTGGTTAGTCTCAATGAGGTTGACCGTCATGGCCGGAATCGGTCGGAGAACATTATTATATGCATATACTAGTGGAACCCGCGGCTTCGCTCGCACTAAATCTAGGGATGAACCCGAGCGAAGTGAAGGTGAGCGCTTGTTTAAGATAAATATTTCCATCATACATTACATATGTGTAGCTCTAGTAGTTATGGCAGCGCACATATAGCTCGCAGATTGTAGACTTTTACTACTTACTTGACACTTATCGACATATTTTAAAAAAAAAATCATACAATATCTTTATAAATTGTAGCCTATGTGTTATTCTAATGTATAAGCTATATTATTGTAAAGATTCATTAAAATCCATTCAGTAGTTTTTACGTGAAAGAGTAACAAACATCCATACATCCATACTTACATCCATACTTACAAACTTTCGCATTTATAATATTAGTATAGATATAGATATTATATACCATACAAATTTTCAATAAACTCAAGTTTATTGTTGGATTCACCAGTTTAATTTGTTATTTTCCTTATACTTATTTATTTGCGGTTTGCTATACTTAATATATTATTATGTTTTAACAATAATAATTGTGGCTGTTGCTAGTCATCCGATAATAGTATTATAAAAAAATATAATATTCCTCCAACAATTGTCGGTTTATATTAATATCTATCACTTTTTTGCTTTCTAATACTTATAAGTGATTTTTAAATGCAGGTTATATAGAACCACTTATATAAAAAATCACTTATATTAGCATATGCCATATAGGCATTTCTCTGATTTCGCGCCAATCGCATATTTTAACTAATCACTACATAGGTAATATAAAACAAAGTCGCTTCCCGCTGTCTGTCTGTCTCTATGTCTTAGGTAGATTAGTTAGATCTTTAAAACTACGCAACGGGTTTTGATGCGGTTTTTTTAATATATACTAGATATAGTAATTACCTATAGAGGAAGTTTATATGAAGGTATAATGTCGCAGTGTTCGTTATCGAACTCCTCCGAAACGCCTCGACCAATTTCTATGATTTTTTCTGTATATTTGGTTGATCTGAGAATGGGTCCGAAGCTATTTTTTATTCCTATAAGTGATAAAACAGAAATTGCTATTTAGGCAATTTAGAAGTTTTTTTACGGTTTACGGTGTTTTTTACGGTTGTTTTGTACGTGAGGCAAACACTTTCCCCTATTTATCACTCCATTAAAAAAGGCAAATTAAATGTCTGATTTCTTATTTTTATATTCATTCGGCATTTATACGATATAATAAAACAATAAAAGTTTAATGTTAAGATGCAGTTAATGTGAAATTATCCTGACTGAGTGAAACTTTATACTTAACTTATATTAAAGGTGTCTTTACCTAACCTACTTTTTCCATATAGCGTTCATTTGTCCTATTCTGTATACAGTCAATAATATTTACAGCTAACTAATGGATGATGCACATGATAAGCATGAGTGTTTACTTAGAACCTATTACACTATTCAGTATTAAGACAGTCTAATTGGAACTGTTTTAAAGTGTAACTAGCGACTCGCCCTCGCTTCGCTCGGGCTCGTCCCTTTTTAGCGCGAGTGAAACCGCGGGTTTCGCTATGTATTTTACATATAAACATTCCTCTTCAATCACTCTTTCTATTAAAAAAACCGCATCAAAATCCGTTGCGTAGTTTTAAAGATTTAAGCGAACATAGGGATATAGGGACAGAGAAAGCGACTTTGTTTTTACTATGTAGTGATAAGACACTATCACACCGCCCGAAATACCGCATGTAAACTCATTTACAACACGTAGGTACGTATTATACGTGCCACGAAAGATGAGACTTGACGAGTGTCAGTAGCGGGTGTTTTCGCAGATAAAGTCGTGTTAGTAAGAGTTATGTATAATTAATTTCAATATATGTTGAGGGAAGTTTCGATGACCTTCAAAATAAGGTGTATAGCAATGTTATATTAAAATTATTACCTATTTCCCGCGGCTCCGCTCGTGTCCTAAAAGCTGAAAATCAAAAGAATCCGATTCAGATTTTTTCCGTTTTTGCAATACTTTTCATTAATGCTACGCTCCCATTAGTCGTAGCGTGATGTAATATAGCCTAAAGCCTGTAATATAGATAAACGGACTATCCAACACAAAAGAATTCAAATAGAACCAGTAGTTTTTAAGATAAGCGCGTTCAACCAAACAAACAAACAAACTCTTCAGCTTTATAATATTAGTATAGATTAAGCGTCTTCTGGTGTTTGTTCTGTGACGTTGTTTGTCAAGTCTCATTTTTCGTGACTGACTAACTTCCTTACTGTTATTAAACTACGCTAAATCTTAGTAAGACTGTCTTGATACTGAGTAGTGTAATAAGCTCTTTAGGGAGGGTCGATTAGTGTAACTTGCGTAAGTAAGTGAGTCAGTACATTTTAATTCAGATAACAAAATTAGTACAAATATATTAGTCGTTAAAATTCTTAGTAAGGTATTTCTAGATTTATAAGTTCGTAGTAAATATTAGTCAATGACTTACTTATAGCGAACCAGTTTTCGTCCACTTTTCCGCTCTTTGTTACGACGACGCAAATATTTTGTTTTTGTCACTCTACTTCTTCTAGTTTTTGATACAAATAAGTATTTGATTAATCATTAAAATCTATATTAAAAACGGTTAAGAAGCTTTTATGTTCTATTCCGGGAAAAAGTTATCTTTTCTGGGCTTTAAAAGCTTCAATTAAAATAAGAAAAAGTGAATACAGATTTTATTATGAGAACTTGTTAGGGAAAATGAGGCTATCCTTTTTGCCACTTTGGAGCGTATGTGATTGCAGTAATAAAATGAACTTCATAATTTTATAAATTATACTTATAGTACTACTAGCACAGCTACTTGTCATCTTGGCATCGCTGGTCCTTAGACACGTTTGAACAATCAATGAATGATTTGCCTTAATTCTACATATTATATAGGTAAAATACGATACAATATAATAGCCTTCCCCAAAATATGGACTACCTCGTTCGAAAATTTATCCTGTAATATAATGTATAAATCCCGAAATGATGAGGATGTTGAAACAAAAAACTGCCTCTTCATAATATTAGCATAATACATTGTGAAAGTAGGTATATGTTTTTTACTTATTTACGCTAAAATGGCTTAGTTTTTGATAAAATTGAGCACACAGTAATGCAGTGGTGGCCCAGTGGTATTGCGCTTGTTTGGTCAATCGAGTAATGCAGGTCCAAATCAGTGTCGTGTGATATTTTCATGTGCGGATAATTTCCTAACGTTGTCTTATGGTGAAGGAAAACATCGTGACGAAACCTGCATGTCTGAGAGAACTTTGCCAGTTTTCGAAAGACATGTGAAGTCCGCCAACCCGCAGTAGGCCAGCGCGGTGGACTATTGCCTCATTCTCCTCGGATTGCAGGGAGGCCTGTGTCCAGCGGTGGGACGTTAAAAAGGGCTAATTACAGTACACAGATAGATTATAACATAGATTTTAGGCATCAAGGGTCGCACTTGTGCGATAAGAGGTACGCTGCGAAGTAAACAACAAAATTAATCAGTAATGGTACATTTACGTTCGCTTGCTACAACTAGATCCATCTGGTGTATATCTTACGTAGTAAGTTGTATTACCACCACACAATAGTACTTTGTTATCTACGTTTGATGATAGAGGGCGCTTATATTAAATTAAAAACTGTGCTGTATTAAACAGCATAGTTTTTTATGATCTGTGCCAGTCCTAAAAAACGTATTATGATTGTATGACAAAGTATTATTTAATTCTTAGTCCTCTCGTCATACTATTAGATATTTATAAAAATAATAGTATTTGCTTGCAATTATTCGTACACACTGTTATATCTTTAACCTCATTCTTTTTTGAAGTCAGTTAATTAAATAAAATAGAATTAATTTACAATATTTGTATAATATATAGACGATTGCCAAGTTTTAGGACTTTGTTTTATTAATCTTGAATTTGATATCACTTCAAGTCAATTTTATAATTTGAGTTTATATTGCCTGTGTCCGCGAAAGTTTTCTACATGGTACTACCAACGCACGATAGATGGCGCGTAATATTTTCGATTTCTATTTAAAATATTTCATTCATTCCTTTTATTTATTACAATATGTATATGTATTCAGTTCTTTTTACACCCCACTGCACTATAAAAAATTAGTAAGCAATTATTTAAAAAAAAAATTGTATTTTCTATACATAGTAGGTATAATATGTTTTCTTCAAATTTTAAAAAAAAATTTTGGTCAACTTTCAGTCCCAAACAATATCATGCCCGATTTTTTATCCAATTATAGTAACTTGGCTAGAGCACTGCCGTGTGCCTTAATAGACTGACTCATTTATTTGTGTTGCAATTTATGTCTTTATAGAGCTTTGTCTTTAAAATATGATATCATTATCATGTTATTTTGGTGATCTTGTTGCAAATGTAATATTTTGCCTATGGAATTTTGAACACAGCTAATGCCCTTACGTGTGTCCTTTAAGCAGTTGCGAGGAGTAAAGCTAAGGAACTGGGAAGAGGTTGGTTGTTCTGGTACAACTCTGACAGCAGATTGACATAGGAGAGAAATCCCCAGATTATTTTTGATCTGACTAAGAACACCTACTGCTAGGCAACGGCCTCCCTTCAATTTCAATTTAAATTCAAGTAAGAATTAGTAGTCAGTGATAGCCCAGTGATATCGCACGCGCTTGTATAGCCAAGTTGAATATTGAGATGTGGGTTCAAATCCGGGTCTCGCACCGCTGATATTTTCGCGTGCGAATCATTTCTAACATGATTACCACTTGTCTTACGGTGAAGGAAAACATTGTGTGGAAACTTACATGTCTGAAAGAACCTAGCAAGTTTTCGAAAGACATGTGAATGTGAATGTGAATGTCCACCAACCCGCACTTGGCGATGTAAGGCAGAGTGGTGGACTATGGCCTGATCTCCCTCGTATTAAACGGAGGCCCGTGCCTTGCTTTAGGGACGTTACGATGGTCTGAATACATTAGTATATTGGTTTTTCCAGCTTATTAGTGACAACTGTCCTGTTGCTCTGTAGGAATCTGTAATCATATTTCGCACCATTCGGTTATGATTGTAGTCACTGGCTTGATTTGTACGGCAAATATCTGGTGTGATCGTCTTAAACCTGTTCTTATCTTAACGCACATTATTAATTATTGTTTAAAATACAAAAATTTGAAAAAAACTGTATTCTACTATATTTATATATTTGTAAGTATATTTAAAAATAAACATTAAACTAAATTATAATACTTAAGTTTATTTTAATACTTCCTACAGTCTAGTCATTTATTTCTGAGTCGACAATTTTCCAGTCGCTTGGATGATACAAGTTGGATTAATTGAGTATTAACCTTGGCGAACTAATATAATCCTTGCAGCTTTACAGCTAAATAAAATAAAAAATATTAATTCATTTTTAAACCTTGATATTCATTCGCTTATCGATTGTAAAAATATGTTCATGAAAGTTAATTTGGTGGACTGAACCAAAAAAAGCTTGGGGTCAAAAGTATCCCATACCTTATATGACTGACTGAATTGATGAATTTTTATATAGTAATAATCAATAGCTTTTGAGAACCCATTGTTTTGGCAACGAAACCTTTAAAGCTAAAGTCAAAAGTCAGAAAATCTCATCACTCCTAACGAATCTGTCTGCCTAAAAGCTCAGCATATTTTAAGATTTTGTTTATATGGAACGTGAATGGTATTTCTCTTTATATTAGTAGTACATATTTTTTTTATTACAATATGTATATGTATACGTAATATTCGTTATTAACTATGTCTGATATTGATTTCAATGAAAGAACAGAAAATCATAACTATGATTCCATTTCAATTGCTACAAAAATACATAAATTTTAAAACCTTCGAACAAAGTTGTGTACAAAAATATTTTGAGGAAGTAAAAAAGTTACGTGAGAATCTTTTAAATTACTATAAAAACTTTTGTATATTCTTGAAAACTCAATGTTACGGTCACGAACGTTTAAAAGTTAAGTTGTGACCACACCGAATAAAACGCTTAGAAAAACGTTTATGTTTAATCCTTACTAACATTATAATGTCTGTTATTATTTTTTTATATGTTATATTTTTTTTATAAAGTTAAACTATTTCTATTTTATTAAAAGCTATAATGAGTTATTATAAAAGGGTAAGGGATTATTATTCGAAAGGGATTTTTTTGTTTTTGGGATTAAACAACTTATTGAAAAGAAACAAAGAATTTACATTAACTAATTTACTTTAACATACCTATTGATTAATCACTACATAGTATATATAAAACTAAGTTGCTTCCTGTTGTATGTCCCTATGTATGCTTAGATCTTTAAAACTACGCAACGGATTTCGATGCGGTCTTCTTTAATAGATAGAGTGATTCAAGAGGAAGGTTTATATGTATAACTCGCAGAACTCGCGGCTTCGCTTGCGCTAAATCTATATAATATAAAGTATAATATATCTTTTATAATATAAAGCAAAATTAAAAATTATTTATTTTTATAAAAACAAAATAAAACAAAGAAATTGATCAATTGTATCAATATTATCACTAGTAAAACCGCAGCATTAAAATGATGCCGTAACAAAGGCTAAAAAACTGTAATTAAAATTGTAGCCTAATATCTTACTCGTTTTATAATTTTAATAAATTTTATTACGATTGTTTCATCTTTAAAGTGTACGTTCTAGAAAATAATTGAATCGTACATGGGCTTGTTGTATGGAAAAACAAAACATTTGTTCATGCAAATTAATTATATAGTCGAGGCATATACAATCTATATATCCGTCTGCGCGTCATAAATTATTTATATATTATGTATTTGTAGCTATAAAAATCAATGTTACGTCCATCACTTTATTAACTCTAGGTTATTTTTTGTGTTTTGACGAAACGTTTGTAGTGATACTTGCTGTGACAGCAGTCTGGGTTTGAGTCGCGTAGGCAGCTTACATTTGTGTGATGTGCATGAAATACGAATGCTTGTACTCCAGTCACGGGTGTTTACTCTTTTTTCTATACTTATAAATAAAATTGAAGTGTCTGTTTTTAATTTCAAAATTTATAGCTTTTCACTAAATGCATATTCTAAGGTATATACGGTACTTACATAAAAAAATACATATTTTTTAAAGAGAAACTTCTTTAGAATCGTTGTGATTTCAAACTCGATGAAACGAAAAAATAAGTCCATAGTACCAGGCGCTCAGAGACGAGGAAGAGTTAGCCTTAACTTAAATTCAAGTTTTACTTCTGACATGTGTACTTTGTACACACGCACTTTTTTTTTAAAATGTTTATCTGTTTGTTCCGCCTAATCTCTGGAACGGCTGGTCCGATTTTGACGACACTTTCACTCGCAGACTAATCGTTTAATTATTTTAACTAGCGGAACACACTCTCTAAATCAAGGGACAAAATTAAGATGAGTCGCTAGTTTATAATATGTACCATATAATATATCTCCTTGCCCAGTAGTAGGACGTTAAAATGGGCTGAAGACAGGGATGTTTTTATATATGTATATCATCAACCCTTTTTTTTAACTTCCTATCCTCCCTCAGTGCTAGGGAGAACAGGCGATAGTCCACCGCGCTGGCCAAGTGCGTGTTGGCGGACTTCACATGTCTTTCACTCATCACTCGGTTATACAAGCGAGCGCGTTACCACTGGGCTACCACTGTCTCTATTATTTATATATGTGTAATCAGTCTATCCTGGTATCCCTAACACAAGCCTTGTAGCTTTCCATGGAACTAGATGGTGCTGTGTGTTAATATCCCAATGTAAAATATAAAAAAAAGTGCGTGTGTACAAAGTACACATGTCAGAAGTAAAACTTGAATTTAAAATAAGGCTAACTCTTCCCCGTCTCTGAGCGCCTGGTACTTATTTTTTCGTTATATATGGAATTATTTTTTCTTTTCATCGAGTTTGAAATCACAACGATTCTAAAAAAGTTTCACTTCAAAAACATATTATGCGGATTCTGAATTAAAAAAACATTATTACCTTGACCGACACTCGACAGACACTAATTCCTATTAATACTTATTAGTTAAACGCAATCATGTATGACTAAGTTATGCATACTTTTAACTATTTACTACAAGTAATTATTGATTTAATGGGCGTTTTTACTACATCTTCATGTCGCATGTCAATAACATTACATGCAATTTGAAGTAACCTATTGTTAATTAATCACTACGACCTACTTAAATAATATTTTTAATAGTATTACAAGAACTTATCACTTGTAATATCATAAATTATCGTTTATTATCAAATCTGAAGAACAACCGATCTTCGCTTCGCTCGAGTTCGTCCCTGCTTCCTTCTGGTTAGTATAGACTCCTTAGAGATAAGATATTTTCAAGCAGTAAAAAGTATTCAATATGTTGATCAGGACCAACTATCATTATACCAAATTTAATAAAAAATGTCAAAAATAACAAACATTCTAAAAACAATAGATTCGGCATCTGTATCGTTAATAATAATGTTATAATATTTCAATTAGATTCTTCAAAAAATATTCAATTTACGATAAATATTCAATGATTCGACGCAGTTAGAATTTTACTAGCGGACCCGACCTACGTTGTTCCTACACATGGAAATTATAAACTTTTGCTTCCGGTGAAGTGTTTCAGTACGAATGCGCATAACGACGTTGCCTAGCAACGACTTATTTATAATTGAATGTCATTTATTGTCTAAATAAGTATATAAATGGCTAATTAATTCAAAAAATACATTTTATAGTGGACCGAATTGTGAATCTAAACCATTCTCGAATCCATTTGAACATACACAAAATATTTTATCAAAATCGGTCCAGCTGTTTAGGAGGAGTTCTATTACATAGTACATACTCACGCACAGAAGATTTTTATATATAAAGATGTATGTATAGTTTGGTAGAAAAATTGTATCTATATGTCACTAATTGCATGCGATTATGTCATTTTACGGGTCATTACATTAAAAAAGAAGTCTAATTTACCTATTAGTATAATACCAGAGGCTGCGTCTTCTAGAATACTCGAGATTTTTTGCAAAGAGTTCTTAAGATGGCGAATGATAAACTACGAATAATTATAATGAGTCATTAACCTTTGTTACTGTTTTAAAAAAATCAAATATATTTTGTAATAAATCTTATGTAAACTTTTGGTGTTAATCGAAATTCGTTTAACTTAACCTATGACTTCGGTGTTTTTCATTATTATGCTACTTCCTAACTTTCTCAATTTCTGACTAATGGAACTAATTTATTAAGTTTATTTTAAATGTTAATCTATACTCGATATATCTTCTCTATACAGATAAATAAAATTGAAGTGTCTGTTTGAAACATCAACATCTATTTACTAATTACCTACCTAATATGTACGGTACCTACTTCAAAGAAAAACCATTAATACGGAAATTTCATTGGTATTATATACCTGGTGTTATAAGGAGTAACTTAAGAAATTTTATATTAGAAAAAGAATTAGGATTCCGCGATAAAAATTAAATCGTACCTAGGAACCCGAGCAAAAAGAAGGTAAGTCACTAGCATATTACCAAATTAATTTTGTGTATGAATTTTCGAAGGATATTCATTAATTATAAATACAGTCTAAAATATAAACCAAAACAGAAATATACAAGGCGAACAAGTTTATTTAATTACACAAGTGAAGGTTCCGCGTACACACCAGCAAGTATTATAAGTCCAGTCGCCCTCTCTTGAACGAGGAACACAAATTCCTTATTAGCTTCAAAACGCGGCCCCAAAATCCTATCTTCTAAACCCACTACAGTTGACGCTGCAGCAACAGTTCCTTCTTCTGTAACTTCCATTTCTACATTCTGCACTGTTTTTGATACAAATAATAAATTTGGAGATATTCCTGGCAGTTGAGCTCCTTCTTTGTTAAATATTTGTTGTATCCCACTGTATTGTAGAGGTGGAATCAAATCAACTTTAGATGAGATCTTAAAACGAGGTATATAACAGTCTATTTCTGATAACTGCCCCTCTACCTTATATTCCGACATCCAATCCAATGGTTGAGTCGCTAAGTTCTTCAATAAAGTCTTTAATGGCATTCCATCGAAAGGTAGAAGAATAAGCATAGAGAACTGTTCACTTTTCCCATAAGTCAGCTCCAAAATTTGCGCTCCAATAATGTTAGAATCGCCAAAGTTGTGTCGGGCTTTTTGATACATCATATTAACAGCTCCGATTGTTTTGCCTTGAGAATTGTAAAAAGTCTCTTCTCTGGTTTGTTTAGAATCAAATGGTTGAGTCCAACTTGCTTTGAAGTAAAGAGCATCAGCTAAAACTAACCTTATATTTTCAAGTAACGCCGGTTGCACCGCGTTACGAATTCTTCCTTCTGTTGCTATACATATATAGTAGTTTATATCATTTGCTAGTTTCGTTGTATTGGTTGGATCAACGGTAAAGACTTCTGCGCCATAGTATAGAGCGGATTCACAGAATTCCTGGTAAATTTTGAGTGTCTCATCCACAAACATAGCCGATTTGCTATGAAGCGTTACATCATTGTCTTTAACCTTCAACAAATTGGAGATCGAGGAATGCAGTAGCTGAGTTTCTTCCAAATTGTCAGACAATCGTAATTCTTTCACCAATTCTGTAAAAGTTTCTCCCGCCGATGCCTCCGCGAGTAAAGACAATATGCTCCAAATAGATAGCGGGGCCAACGCTATATTCTTATTACCAAAATTTTCTTCAAACGCATATACATTGTCGAGTAATTTTAAGGAGAATTCATTGATTGGACTAAAGTTGATACCAGCTAAGTTGTTCGGTGCGGCCGTAACTATACCGACTAGCGCTATGACCTTCCACATTTTATGCGACTGAGTGCCTCAGGGCTTAACGCAACACTGATGTACTATAAGGCGATTCTATCAATTTCAATGGGATTTCTCACGTATACAATGAATATCATTAGGCTTGTTAAGTAACGTTTATCGCTCGCGTGGCGAATATGCATGTTTTTGCTGAATACTGGTATTTATGGGATCGTAATATACCTATACGTGATATAATCGATTTAACGCCCTATTATTTTATAAATCGATTATTGTTTCGAATCAAAGATATTTACAATTAGCAAGTGATTAAGTTTTTTTGTTTTTCGTTATTGATTTAGTTTATTGGTATAAAAAATATAGTTTGAACCTAGGTACCTCTTTTTTAAACATTATAAACAGAAACTACATCTTAACATATTTTATTTTGTATATTGAAATATAATAAGTATGTCTAAGACTATTGTTATAATTTCCCATCTATACATATTATAAAATTTTAACATTATTTATTTTATACATATTATAAATGTGGATGAGCTCGATATTATCTTAAAATTATAGAGCTTAAAAGCAGCACAAGTGATAAATAAATATGTCTTTTTGAATTTTTACGGATATATTTTGAATTATGGTTTCTGACATTTCGAATTACAGCAACTTTAGGCACTGGAGAGTACGAATAATACCTAATATACCTGTCTTGAAATACGCAATTAAACATTCGAAACGTCGCGAACCAAATTTAAAATAAATCCGCAACAGAATCAGACAAAATGTTATTTATATTGTCAATTGATATTCGCCTTAATCTAAGAAAATATTAAATAGCACAAATTTAAGTCTTTCTAAAGAAGTAAGATCTTCCATGAAAACATTCCATTGAAAACACAGTTATTTAATTGTAGTAATACAAGGAATAGTTGTAGTATTACGGTATGGCTCATTCCATCAATAAAACCGCATTCTGTAATTGCATCAAAACAATAAACAGGAACGAGAAAATAATAATTTAATACTGGCGATTCCCGTGACTCCGCCTGCGTTTTTATTACTTTTAAAAAATAGGTATTGGTGGTAAGTATAAGGTCTAAATTTAGGGTTGTATGAATTTTTTGATGCCAAATCATAAAAAAAAATCGGTCAAGCCGTTTCGGAGGAGTTCGATAACAAACACTGTGACACGAGATTTTTATATTATAGACTAGATGGATGATATTGCCAATAAATATTTTTTTACCTTTATAATACCTATACCAGCGGTAACGCGACGCTCGTTTAACCGAGTGATGCGGGTTCAAATCCGGGTCTCGCACCTCTGATATTTTCATGTGTGAATCATTTCTATCATGATTACCACTTGTCTTACGGTGAAGGAAAACATCGTGAGGAAACCTGCATGTCTGAGAAAACCTAACAAGTTTTCGAAAGGCATGTGAAGTCCGCCAACACGCACTAGGCCAGCGCGGTGGACTATGGCCTGATCCCCCTCGTACTGAGGGAGGCCCGTGCTCAGCAGTGGGACGTTAAAAAAGGGCTGATGATGATGATGATGAAAACAAACATTAATACTAAATGTTGTTACAAATACTGCTGAGCATGGGCTTCCCTTTTCAATATGAGGTAGATCAAGCCATAGTCCACCACGCTAGCGAAATGTAGGTTGGTGGACTTCATTTGAGTGGCAAATACTAGCTAGGTTATATCAGAGGTGCAAGATCCGGATTTGAATCCGCATCACTTGCTTTTCCAAGCGAGCGCGATGCCACTGGGCTATCACTGCCTTATTACCTACATAATACTTATTAAAACATATAAAAATATAATATTATTAAGTTTGCTCCTTACTGTTATTATTATCAATACATAAACTTTATGGTTATGTTTGTTGCTTTTATATTGACGAAAGGGCTAAATAGATTTTTATGAATTAAAACTTAGATGGACTACGAACCTTAGTAACAGGTACCCAGGGACTCAACCGAGCGAAGCGTGGGGAATTCACTAGTATAATTACATTGGACATACTAAAGTTTCATATTTCGTAAGAGATGTGTTTCACTTCATTTCCATTGTCTCGAGACGAGGCCGATTTAACAATCTGCTTTTCCGCTCTTTCAAACGTTTCTATGTACGGAAATATTGGTGGCCTTTTTAAGGTCTTTTTGAATTCGGTCAGAATTCTTGTTGTATTCTTACGTCATATATCTGGTCTAGTGGGATTGTTTTATCATCATCTAGTTCCATGGTTAGCTATGGTTTGTGTTAAGGATACCAGAATCTATCTGGTACTATACTATCTAATACACTACACAGTACACATATATGTATCTAGTCTTGCCATAAATATTGTCACAAAGAAAAAAAAAATAATGCAAATAATATTTATTACTTTTACAGTGTGTTACTTTTATACATAAATATAAAACAATTTAAAATATAAAAAGCTTATTCGAAGTGGTCTCCATTGGCTGCAATACAGTCCTTTAAACATTGAGGCCAGTTATCAATAGAAGCACGCACTCTTTCCATGGGAAAATTCTTTACTGCCAATCGTATGGATTGTTTTAGGGACTCCAAATTATCATGCCGTTTAGAGAAAGCCGTACTCTCTAAAACTGACCATAAATCATAATTCAGCGGATTAAGATCGGGACTAGACGACGGCCAGTCTTCAGCTATGATGAAGTCCGAAACGTTCGCTTCTAACCAAGACTGCGTGGACCGAGCTTTATGACCCGGCGCCAAATCTTGTTGGAAAGACCATGCTTGGTTATTGAACATGGTGTTGTTAAGGGGCTTAACTACCTTCTCAAGAAAGGTATCTTGATACACTTGTGCCGATGTTTTGATACCTTTTTCACAAAAATATGGCTCAGTCACTCCTTCATAGCTAACACCCCACCAAACCATCACTGAAGTCGGGTAATGCCCACGTTGCACTCTGCCGACTAATTGGGAAGCTTCCTTAGAGGTTTGAGCATAAATACGGTCATTTGTTTGTTAAAATGTTGCTCAATTGTAAAGATTTTCTCATCCGTAAACAAAATTTTTCTCTTGCGTACCGCTTCAGTAGTTTTTTCGATTTTACCACCCTATTCTTTTTTAAATTATCCGCGGCTTATTATTAATAAGACGCGGGAAATGCTATAATAAATACTTAGGTACATGGTATAAAAAACACCCATAATTCTCCAGGAGAGCATTCGTGCTCATTAAAAAAAATGAATGCCCCCAACGGGGTTCGAACCCGCGACCGCTGGCACAGGAAATAGAGGTATGACTTAAAAATATCATCATACCAAATTTTATTAAAATCTGTCATACAGATAGAAACAATTTGCGATGTACCCAATAGTGTCAGTTAAACTTAAGTAATTGTTAATTTCTCATATAAGTGAATTGTAATATTTTTCTTGAGAAATGAATGATCTTAAACCTGAAATGAAAAAAAATTGATTCGGTCTCTATATCGATTAAGTTATTAGATATTTCAATAAATTTTCCAACAAATATTCAATTATAGATTCGACTCAGTTAAAATTATAGTAGAAGCCTATATGTACCTAAATTATATAAAATACTAGCAAACCTAGGCCCGTTTCGCTAATAAATTTAACGGTTTTTATAATTTTCTATTAAAAAGTATTTTGTTTCTTTTTAACCGACTTCATTATAATATTAGCTAATATCTGCGAGTGAAAGTGCCGTCAAAGTCGGTCCAGCCGTTGTAGAGATTAGCGGAATATACAGACAGACAGAACAGACAAATATTTTGAAAATTATTGTCATAATGCATTTAGTGAAAAGCTGTTAATTTAAAATTAAAAACAGACACTTCAACTTTATTTATATATAACCTACATACTGATATTTTAAACACCTCTACTTTCACAATCGGTTAAAATGAAAGTTTGTTATTCAATGTTCTTGGGGTTTTGTGCGATTCATAACAACAATTTAGTTCGGTGTTCATATTTACGAAAGGAATTTGGATTTGCATAAAAGATTTGCGTATGCGGGTTAGAATATTTTTCTTATCTTTCAGTTCTATAGCTGTTGCTAACTAACTAATCAATATATGATTGGTTCATTGAACTTTTGTGAAGGTTAAAACAACAGTTATAATTGACTAGCCTTTCCCGCCTCTTCGGCGTTGTAAAAGCTGGAAACCAAGTAACTCCCGTTTTTGCAACACTTTTCATTGATGCTCCGCTCCTATTAGTCGTAGCGTGATGTAATATAACCTATAGCATTCCTCGATAAACGGACTATCCAACACAAAAGGAATGTTTCAATTCGGACCGTCGATCCTGAGATTAACGCGTTCAACCAAACAAACAAACAAACTCTTCAGCTTTATAATATCAGTATAGATTAGAATAAGGACATAGCTAAGTAGATGTATGTATTAAGCTCTTTTAAACGTCCCACTGGTGGGTACGGGCCTCCTTTTAATACGAAGGGGATCAGGCCATAGTCCACGGCGCTGGCCTAGTGCGTGTTGGCGGACTTCACATGTCTTTCGAAAACTTGCTATAGGTTTTCTCAGACATGCAGGTTTCCCTTACCGTGGAGACACGTGGTAATCATGTTAGACATGATTCACACATGAAAATATTAGAGGTGCGAGACCCGGATTTGAACCTGCATCACTCGGTAGATGTATACTTGAGCTTAAATAATGTTAACCTATTCTTTAGACCCTATATTTTAGTAATGTAAGGGGTTTATGCCTTTAAAGGTCATTAAAATTGATTTTATTAGTTGATTTTCGGTCGTTCCTTTTTTATGTCCTTACGTATATTACAAGTCATATATGTTTAGCACATACATATTATGTTTAGAACTCACTTGAGAAATGTTTTATATAATAAATACAGTGCCATCTATTGTACATTTTTAGAACTACTGCGTATAAGTAGGTTAAATGTAATTTCTTAATTTACTCCTAGATGGCTCTTATTAATAAAAAATGCCTATTATTTCTATTAGTAACGATACTATTGTTTTATAAGAAATACTAGCTGACCCGTGCCCACTTCGTTGGGCATAATGTTAATAACCCTTTTTTAGTACAGAATGTTTAAATAATTTAAATTATTTTATTAATATTAAAAATTAAAAATTAAATTATCTATACTAATATTAAAAAAACTACTTTTTGCCACTTAAATATAAAAGTTAGACATATGCTGTCGTTGACTTTTTTGTATGCATTTTTAAGCTCCACATCTTTTCTCTAGAACTCAAAAATATATCTTTCATAGTTAAGGCAGCGTTCGTAAGAAACGCTTTCATTCGACCGTTTTTTCTCTGATTCACTTTGCAAAACGGACTACCACGTAAAAGCCTTTTTATTTTTCGGTTTTTTATATAACCTATGACACTCAGCAATAATGTGACTTTCTATTGGTGAAAGAATTTTTAAAATCAGTTCAGTAGATCCCGAGATTACCCCTTACAATTTAACAAATAAACAAACTTTACTTCTTTATAATATTAAGTATAGATGAACAAAATATTATCCATAAGAAAAATAAATGTAACTTATAAGGTACATTGAGATTTTTAGTAATTTCACACTATAGATCCCCGAAAAGAAATACGTACAGTCGTAAGCAATGACATGTATACATTGACAACTTTTCAAATATATGTAAACATCAATCGTTTCAAAAGAAAGTATACAAGCTTTGTGTCAAAATAAAGTATACGTATGTTGCTTCATATTTAAGTATACATTTTTATCAATTCATAGTAAATAACATAAAACGAATACTATTATATACAAGTTTCGTGTTATAACTATGTAGCCATTAGTCTAAGAACTAAGAATAAAGCATTAAATATTATTTTCGTATTTAACAAAGTTTTCTAATACAAATACTGTCTCTTTCATTAAATACGTGAATTCTTTAAACTGGTCGTTAGAAGTTTAATTTATTTTTATATGTTAAGTGATTGAATCAATTCGACTAATTGCGACCTGATTCTCTAGGATGCGCCTTGGATTCACTTTAGGCAGAGCTCTCCTAAACAGCTTTACCCAGCGTATATGAGATATCTTCTGCAGCCAACAGCACAGACAGGATTTGAAATATTGTAACACCATGATTCGTAAACTTATTAATTAGATAATTAACAGTAAAATATGTTTTAAGATCTAAGGCTTCTTGCATCGGAAAATGAAGCATAATACTTTGCTTTTAAAAATGTATTATTATGTATTTAAATTTAAATATTATAATACATTTTTAAATCATACGTATAATACAAATATTATCGCGTAATAGAGTGTGCATATGTGTATGTGTAAGAGCGTTTGTAACACATTCACAACATTGGATGACAGTTTTAAACTTTTGACAATTCGAGGACAAGATCAGTTTATTTAAAATTTTAATGTGTAACAAAGCATTGAAAAGAATTCGAAATTATTAGAATTACAACTGACAATTCTCTATTTGTTTAGTTTGCGTTGTTATGAGAAACTTACTTTTTCATAAATTCGCCCAATGATATTAAGTTGTCATAGCTCAATTGGCGTAGTTGTAGTATGCGTATAATATCCTTGCGGCGCGGGTTCAAATCCCGCGCTTGGATAACTTTTTTAATTTTTGTTTCATGCGTATCTTTTAATTTATGCATTATATACTGGATGGCGATTTAGGGACAAGGAGTGAGCCGTGATGAACGTGGCTCGTCATCATCATTGAGTATATGTTTTCCACATTTGTGAATTTATAAGAATATACAATAATACGTATAATTATAATAGAACAGTGAGTTAAAAAATCTATACATGAAATATTTTTTTTTGTTTTTATAAAAAAAATACTGTAACGTATAGTGCATTGAATATAAATCCCAAAAAATATGTTTTAATTTTTTTGTCTGTTTGTATGTTTTCGTTTAACACAAAAAGTACTTGGCCGATTTTAACCAAATTGTGTAGTTACCTATAACATATTTCTCGGATCATGACTTAGGATACTTTTCATTACATAAAAGCATTTTAATTTACAGGAAAAAATAATAATTGGTTGTATTGAGTTTTCCTTAGATAGCTAATGATTACACGGTAAGTTCATCTGTGTCTATTTTACGAGCCGAGTTTGAGCTTCTCGCCGGTTCTTCTCAGCAGAACAGCTTTCCGAGCCGGTGGTAGTTTACTCACAGACTTACAGACTTTTAATTTTGATAATGTAAGAATGACGATTCAAAAGAGCTTGTTAAAGTCTATTTGAATAATATTTTGATTTGATTGATTTACGCAAATTTTTGAACGTAAACCTAATTTTTTTATAATTAATATTTACCACTAGCGAGCCCGGACCGCTGCGCTCGGCGTAAGATAAAATAAGTAAAACAGTTTTCATAATTAAAAGTAGCATAAGTTACTCCTTAAAACATTAGCTACGATATCTGAGGTCAAAAGTCCCGTCAAAATCAGTGTAGCCGTTTCGAGGATTAGCCGAAACTAACAGACAGACAGACAATTGATGTATGGATGTCAGTACCGTATATACTTTCTATGCATTGAGTCTTCTTCTTCTTGCCGAGTCGATGGCAATAGTTAAAGTAAGAAAGCCCATAACCCCTTAAAAATAAAGATTAAAAAAAAAAAGAAGCCCAAAACTCGGCCACCATAATAATTGCATAAGCTCCTCTAAGATGCAGGTAACAGGACCAGGAGGTCATATAAGTAAGTGTAAGAGAGGAAAGAGAGGAAGAGTACAAGTCTGCACTCCAGGTCAATTCGCAAATCCCCACCTGGTTGAGTATACTTATCTATGATTTTTATCACACTATGATTAATTCATATTTTATTTAGAAGAATATTTAAAAAAATGTATCTTTTTAAAAATGTAAGAAACTAGCATTTCCCGCGGCCCCGCCCGTGTTACAAACAAAATACTTAGATTTCACACACCGTGTGACGTTTTATAGTCGGTTTGTAACGTTTCTTACAAAATCATCATCAAAACCTGTCCTGAGGTTTTCTCGTGATGCAGTCACAGAAAGACAGACAGACAAAAATTTTAAAAACGATAGATTTGATTGTATGGATAATAATGTCTATCTATTTAATTACATTTTTATCTATTTTAATTAGATTTAAAAAAAAAATTATGTACAGATTTGACTCAGTTACAATTATTTTATTATATATGTTTATGATAGATAGTGAATTATTTGACTTTTCAAAATAGATTTTAAGTTAACGTCTTTGTATCGATGCGCAAAACGGCAACGTCGCGTCGCTTACGACGGTTGCCGTTCCGTCAAATAACATTTGTGGCCTAATATAAATTTATCTTGACACATTGTTATTTGTAGTAGCGCTGTGGTAACGCGCTTGCTTCGATATCCATGTGATGGGGGTTCAAGTCCGAGTTTGAGTTAAACGGGCTAAATACATATAAATTTATTTGCCAGTTACTTTATTGGGAAGTTTTATTATGAAACAGATAAAATATATCAGCAACCATTATCGCTAATCGACTACTAAACGCTTATTACCTACTAAGGTCAATATTTAGGATACCGTTTACTACAGGATAATCGTTTATTCTTACTGGATAATACAATAACTGGTTCTATGGACCACCCACATAAAAGCGTGGCGGAAATTTAAATGGGAATTTAATTATTATAAGTAATAGCATAGTATTGTCATAAAATATGAACTAAAAAATGTTAATGGAAGAGACACACTATATATGCATTAGAAAACTTTGTTTCAAATACGAAAATATTATTTTATGCTTTTCGAGCGCAAACCTGTGCACTTTTTTGTGCACAGACTAATGGCTAACTACTTATATTACGAAAAGTATACAATAATATTCGTTTAATGTTATTTACTATGAATTGATAAAAATGTATACATAATTATGAAACATCTTACGTATACTTTATTTTGACACAAAGCTTGTATACTTTCTTTTGAAACGATTGATGTTTACATATATTTGAAAAGTTGTTAATGTATACATGTCATTGCTTACGACTGTACCTAATATTATAATCATTATTGTTTTTACTAGTGAAACCCGCGGCTTCGCTCGTACTAAATCTAGGGACGAACCCGAGCGAAGTGAGAGTGAGTCGCTTGTTTAAGACAAACATTTCCATCATACATAACATATTATGTGTAACTCTAGCGGTTTTGGCAGCGCACGCCATAATAGCTCGCAGATGGTAGATTTTTACTACTTACTTGACAACTATCGTCATATTTTGGACAATTCATACATTGTCTTTATAAATTGTAGCCTACGTGTTATTCTGATGTATAAGCTATATTATTGTAATGTTTCATTAAAATCCATTCAGTAATTTTTACGTGAAAGAGTAACAAACATCCATCCATCCATCCAGTCATCCATACTTACAAAGTTTCGCGTTTATAATATAAGTATAGATAACAGACAAACTAGTTCGGCCCAGTGAATTGTATAGATTTTATATTATTCAAAAAATTAAATAACTCGTAAGTATATGTATGTTTCTTTCACTGTGCAAAAGGAAAGACAAATGTAATAACCGACGTCGATGTCGTCCTTTATAGATATTTATTATTATACACAGCTTATTAACACTCCATTGAAAATCTATACAAAACTGACTTTTACCTTTTTTCTGAGACTCGCTAATTGTATTATTCTTACTTCAATATATGATAAATTAAAAATAATGTCTTTATTTAGCATTGGATATATAATTTATAGAGAATTTACAAATTATAGTTATCTAGGTAGTGGTTAGGTACGCGTGCGGCCATTTTGCGGTTAATTAACCGTTGACAGCCATATTATGACATAATTATTCGTGGAAATACACGGAACGGGAATTGTTCGAGCTTGGTAGGTATATTAAATTAATATTCGACTCAGTTAAATATTTTAGAGTTTATACTAAATTATTTTGGGGTAAAATGTGGAATATTGAAAGTAAACGTGTTATACCAATTATAATTTAACTATTGTAAAATTTATTTGTAAAATTGAAAATTGTATATATTTGTTACTTTATTTTTTTTTGTTTATTACCTACATTTAGATATTACGGAGGTAGTACCTAGAGTTAGGTACTCTAGAACTAGTACACTATTCCTGAGTAGAACGAGGGGCAATAACTATAAGATAAATGATTAGTGCTTAAGGCTAGTAGTGTTGGATTAATTTAGCAAGTATGTTATCGATATCTATCTCAATTTTAGCGACTTATCACGAATTAATAATCTAGATGAAAATGTGTTTTTTCATCGAACTCAAAAATTTTACTAAAGACATAATTGAGCGATAGCGACGCAGGAGATATTATAGTGCACAAATGTACGCGAAGACACAAGTGCACTCTTTATTCCTTAACCCTTACATTCTGATTACATGATGATTTTACTTGCAATCTAATAAATAGATCAACTAAGTGATCAACGGTTTACCTCTGCTGTTGTTGGGACTTTCTTAACAAAAACTTAATCCGAGCTTGGCCCGACCTCAGACTCGAACCCAGGACCCAGAATTAGCAACTGTATAGGACAACAACGACACTTAAAAAGTTATTTAAGACCAAATCAAATCAAATCAATCAAGTCAAAATATTTTATTCAGCATAAAAATTGTTACAATTTCTTACTGAACGTCATGAGTCTACACCACCAGTTCGGAAAGAAGAAACCTCTGACCTGAGAAGAACTGGCGAAAGAGAGACCTAATATTACTGTTTTGTTCGACAGACCCGTATGTTTCTATTGGTCTCACGCTCGTGTTACACTTAGTATACTACTCCCAAAATCTTGTTCATTAATTATACAAGACTAATATCATGTAGCCTAATTAATAATGCAATATCACTACATAGTATAAAACAAAGTCGCTTTCTCTGTCCCTATATCCCTATGTATGCTTAAATCTTTAAAACTACGCAACGGATTTTGATGCGATTTTTTTAATGGATGGAGTGATTCAAGAGGAAGGTTTATATGCATAATTAGCAGATCCCGCGGCTTTGCCTGTGCTAAATCTAGGGAAGCGAGGGCTAGTCGCTAGTATTTATATAAATCTAACTAAATAATACATATTGTTTATTAGAATTTAGTGAATAGAAATTCACTAAATTCTTTTGGACTAGACTGCCACCATTAACAAATGTTAATATTTTTTCAACAGAAAAAGAGGCAAACAATCTGCATTATGTAAGTGGCTATAAGTTGTTTCAACATAAGTGGTTGCACATAGGTCTGTAAGGGCGAGGGCGCTTTGGAAAAAACATAGATATGGGACAATAAGGGGCATATTTAGCCCTTTCCGATTTTACGCCTCTGGGCACAGGATTAGGCCTGGGCTTTTCTTCCAATAGAAGGTGAATCCGGCCGTAGTCAACCACTCTTTCAAAACTTATTAGGTTGTCCCAGTTATGCACATTTCCTCAGGATGCTTTCCTTTATAGTTGGCAATAATTGAGATGATACGAGATATTTTAGCATAGTAAAGTCGCGAAAATAAGAAATTTTTATAATAAGAACTAGGAAAAATAAGGATTTAACGAAAATAATTTTTAAAAATAAAAATACATATTAATGTGCAGAAGAGGTTTGAATAACTTTTTTTTAGGAGTGTGTTATGGTTTGTTAGGTATGAAAAAGCATGTTAACCCAAAAATAGCAGTTGGAATATAGTAAAGTTCAGAACAATTTACTTTCCACAGGAATAACTACGTTAGTATCTTTTAAATAACTGATCCAACTTTAGAAGTTACAACGTCTTACTATTTCCTTCTATAATACACCCAGATCCTCTACACCATATTATAACATTTTGAAAATCTTTATTAAGCTACTATCGAAACTAATATTTTGTTAAACGATTTGAAACAATGCATAAAATTGCTCTAAAGGAAACGATATAGCAGAATTAATTATGCCACCATAATAGCTCGCCTCATTAAACTCAAACGAAATAGTTCGAAATTGTCTTCCTGAAGTCAGTGCGGTTAAATTTCTCTTGTTGCCATATATTTTCTTTTAATTACAACGTTATTTGAATTTAATTAACGGAATACAGTAAGACAAAAATTGTACAACAGTTAAGTGAATTTATTTTTAGGGTTCCGTTCCTGTAAATCCCGTAATAATATTATTATATCAACAATATTACAATTGGATATTTTTCTTTTAAAATGTCTTACACAAAACCTTTTAATGTATTATATACTTACTAGATATCACCATGCCATAATAAAACCAAATCTGTCCTGTGGTTTTCTTAAAAACTATAAAATATTCGACCTTTGTATCCAAAATAATCATTATTATTTTTAATATTATTTCAATAAGATTATCCAAATAATATTTAATTTAGCCTAATACATCTATACTAATTTTATAAAGAAGTAAAGTTTGTTTATTTGTTAAATTGTAAGAGGTAATCTCGGGATCTACTGAACCGATTTTAAAAATTCTTTTACCAATAGAAAGCCACATTATTGCTGAGTGTCATAGGCTATATAAAACACCGAAAAATAAAAAGGCCTTTACGTCCGTTTTGCAAAGTGAATCGGAGAAAAAACGGTCGAATGAAAGCGTTTCTACGAACGTTGCCTTAACTATGAAAGATATATTTTTGAGTTCTAGAGAAAAGATGTGGAGCTTGAAAATGCCTACAAAAAAGTCAACGACAGCATATGTCTAACTTAAAAACACTATGTACTAAAAAGGATTATTTAAATTATGCCCAACGAAGTGGGCACGGGTCAGCTAGTATTATATAATTTAATTCTATTACTGATCTAACCTAAAATGATAAGGTAAATGATATACGAGATTTTTTAAGAATCAATATTCAAATATCCTGCTGTCTTGCTATTACTATATCCATACCTTTAGATATCTGTAAGGATTAGGCAGGCTACTTTTACTAAATGAAAAAAATGGAATCCACTCAAAAAAATTAAATGCACATGAAATAATAAAAAAAAGTTCTGTCTGTCTGTCTGTTTGTATTGGCTAATCTCTGAAACGGCTGGACCAATTTTGACGGGACTTTCACTCTCAGATAACTAATGTTATAAGGATTAACTTAGGCTTATTTTATTAAAAAAATATAGTTTTTATACGAAAACCGTTTAATTTTATTTTACGCCTAGCGAAGCGGGCCGGGTTAACTAGTTTCTAATAGAACGTACTCTGTAAGAAACTAGTTCTAAAATATATTCTCTAAAGAATAATCAAAACCACACCAAAACAAATGTGTAGCCAACAACAGAAAAACCGAAATTGCGTGTTTGTTATATTCTAATTAGACATGATTGTTATAAAAATATTACCGCTTTCTATTGAAAAAATAATTGTATTCCTGGTAAAAAACAAAACGGTAATTTTGGAACATGATTTTGTGTAAATGGCCGCTAGCGTAATTTTGGTTCAGGTTTGTAATAATAGATGTTAAAATAACTTTATTACTGAGGAAGCAGTTACAATGTACCTTGTTAATTAATTCTAAATATGAATAAGACCTTTTGTTTGACCAGATTAATAAGTATATACACGTATTTGAACGTAATTAAAGCTGTTATTAACGTAGATTTTGTTAGTAACGTACTCTAGAAAATTTATCTATCAATCCACTACTGTCAGCAATTAAGAAAAAGAAAAAAAAACAGTAAGTGGGTCTAAGTTTAAATAACGTATAATATGTACAATATTATACAATAATTATCAAAAAAGCAAATTCGAAAATTCATCACATGAGAGACATTGAGCTTTCTATGCAGGTTATCTCACCATGTTTTGCATATTAACACTTATCTTACAGTGAAGGAAATACCGTGAAAAACCTATGTCTGAGAGTACCAAATAAGTTTTCGAAATACACGTGAAGTATGTCAACTTAAACTGGTTGTATTTTGGCCTCATCCACTCCAAGTTGGAGGGATGCCCAGCAGTGGGACGTTAAAAAGCTAAAAAAAAATTGATGAAAAGATTGATATATAAATTTTATTTCACCTAGAATATTGTTTGTTTGTTATTATTTAAATGAATTACAAATGTACATAAATATATTATGGAAATTTAATGTACGGCTTTAGTTTTGTACTAACGTTCAAAAATAAACTCTATCTCTATATCATAAATTTGAAAATCACATAAAATACGTGTCAATTGAGGCCTAAACATTTCAGTCGTAAAATCAGTTGGGGTGGAAAAAGGGTGATAACGTTATATATCGCATACTATTCTTTTTAGACTCGTCGCGTTTGGAAAAGTTCTTTAAATATGGCCCTTTATTTAATGTTGAGGTTTCATACATATGGAACTTAGGTTCAAGAGCTTTGAATATATGAGGAGGAAGCCTGCCTTTCGACTTTATTGTCTGAAAACACGTGAAAGACTGAGAAAACTGATTAGTAATGAAATATATTTCTAAGTATTAAATTTATGAAAACAACTTGAAAATTCACCGTAGGATACGTGGTAATCATGTTAGAAATGATTCGCACATGAAAATATCAGCGGTGCGAGATACGGATTTGAACCCGCATTACTCGGTTATCCATAGAGCGCTTTATCACTGGGCTGCTACTGATATAAGATTATTAATATTGATTACAAAGATTATTATTAATATTGTGGTCACATATTAGTTGAGCAAAACTGTAACGGAAAGGATTATTGTACTTGCAGAAGTGCTTTCGTATGTTGTACCTACTCATGGTATTAATACTGTATACTGTTACTAGCAACCCTTACTTCGCTTGGGTTCATCCCCAGATTATGTACAGGCGAAGCCTAATTAAATAATTAAAAATACAAATTATATACTAAAACATTTCTCGACAACTGCTCTATCCATTGGTGAAAACAGTAATTGCGAACAGACAGACAGACGCGGCGGAGGATTTCGTTTTATAATTATGTAGTGTATGATAGATTATGGCTTAGTGCTTACCCTTACTCTTACCCCTATTCCTACGAATAAATTACATATCTTTAAGATTTAAGACCTCTGACACCATAATTGAGGAAGCATTTTAACACGACCTATATCACTACATAGTATAAAACAAAGTCGCTTTCTCTGTCCCTATATCCCTATGTGTGCTTAAATCTTTAAAACGACGCAACGGATTTTGATGCGGTTTTTTTAATAGATAGAGTGATTCAAGAGGAAGGTTTATATGCATAACTAGCGGATCCCGCGGCTTTGTCTGTGCTAAAACTAGGGAAGAGCCCAAGCGAAGCGAGGGCGAGTCGCTAGTTATACATATATTATACATATTATATATAGCGCATACAGAAAACCGTCTAACCAACTGATGATATTCAATAATTTACCGCTCTTCGTTACATGGCCTAAAACAGGATAATGTTCTTTAAAATTATAATGTAAGACTTTACGAGCCGGAAAGGAGTTAGCATCAATTATTCGACAACTAGAATGTCCGGGAATAAGGTATTTTCCTGCTTACAAATTACTACGTATATGCGTTTAAATCCCGTTGTTTCTTTTTATACAGTAGTTTATGAGATTAGCTTACGCACACACAAACTCAGCGCGATATAACTCAGTACATCAGAACCATGAACGAGTAGTTTATTCGTCCATGATCAGAACATAAGTATATTAGTACGTATAAATAAAATTGTTTCTTTTTAATTTCAATTTCACAGCTTTAAAATTTTAATTAAATTTTAAAATCTGTCAGTCTGTCTTTTAGTTCCGGCTAATCTCTGAAACGACTGGACTGATTTTCACTGATAGCTAATGTCATAAGGAGTAACTTAGGCTACTTTTATTTTATTAGAAAATTATAAGAACCGTTTAATTTCTTGGTTTGTATATAAGTTACAACATTGTTGATTATGAAGAATTAATTTTGTGAGAGATAGATAAAGCTAACGATGATATAAAAATTAAAAAATGTTCATACAATAAAAACAACTGGGCCTAACTATTTTAAATTTTAATGGGACCAAATGGCAGCTATGGCCCATCAAACAAAAGAAGAATCACGTAAATCGGAATAAAACTCACAGAGTAATCGATGTACATACATAAAAAAATATACCGATTGAATTGATAACCTCCTCTCCTGCGGAAGTCGGTTAAAAATCTATCAACTATTAAAAAACAATTTTGCGATAAACTGAACCGCAAACGTGTTCTATTGAATAAATCAAAATAAACTGAAAATAAATAACAAAAATATTTCATTTATCTAAAAGCTATTCAATAAGATGTCTTATTCCATTTTCAGCATTACAAGTTTCGTCACACTCTCGGAGTCAATAGTGACAATTGTGGATGTGAGAATCCAGTCACGTCGCTCGGGAATGGAACCGGCGACCCGGCGCAGATTTATTTTACATTTTGTCGTGTCACATGATAGATTGAATATAGAAAATGCGGTTTGAGAGATTTTATTTTATATTCCGTGAAAGTTTTGTTATGATAAAATATTTACATTCACTACTTCGTATCTAGCGCTTACTCGTATAGTTCAAGTCTTAAACACTGAGTGACTTTTAGTTAGATTTAGTTCGCTTATTACTTTTTATTTAAATTTTAAAGTAAACTTAAATAGTAAGTTAATTAAAATAATTTTAAAATTAAAAATAGTGTAAATAGTTGTTGAGATAAAAGATATAAAAATAAGTTTATTAACGAAATAAAATTGAATTACTTGTTTTTTATATAGAAATGAAAGTTTTTTACATATTATGTAGGTATAAATAATAACCCGCATTGACCAATATAGACTATGGCCTCGTATTGAAGGGTGGCTAATAGTGGGACGTTAAAAAGTGTTGAATACGATATAAAATTGTCTCTTAAAAATTCAGAAAAAAGGGAGTTAAAAATTCAGAATTGTACTACTAATGATAATCACTACATCTAACTCGGTTATCCAAGCGACGCGTTACTTCTGGGCTACCACTGTACTTATTACGTTTGAGTTTAAACACAGTTTTCTGTACAAATAGTTTATTTTTATTCTTACGTTGGCGGTTGGACAATCAAATCGCAAAGTGGATTATTATTTTTTGTTCAAAATTATAATGACTCTACTCAATATTTTTGTGAGTTGTTTACTTGTTTGTGAGTACCGACCTTGAAAACGAGTTTAGAAAAGTACCTTTCAAATAATTTAGCTATTGTGCGAATCATCTCATCTAGTTTGTAAGACTATTGAAAAGACCAACATCTCAATAGCCCATTTCAGACCATCCATTCCATATTAAGGCCATTTCATTTAAATCGTTGAACACATTACATAGAGCCTTTTAGTTATTATAATAGGTAAATAGTAAAATTTGCTTTATTAAACATGATGATTTATACGGATTTTATCGCAGATTAGTTTTGACTTTAGGTCTCGACGTTTCGAATGCCAATACCTATTAATCTTAGCAGCACTCGCGGGTTCAAGCTCCTCTGGCAACATTCGTTATTGTGATGAGCAGCAATGCGCATGTATAGAGTGTACCTATCAACTATTTGGTATCCGTAACACAAGCCTCGTAACTTTCCATGGAACTAGATGGCGCTGCCCAACGTATATATTTATTTAATTAATTTGTCTAAAAATAAATTTTCTAGAACACATTCAACGTCATATCCATAAGTAAAAGCTAACGAAATGCATATATTATAAAGCATGCAGTACAAAAGCAACAGCTATAGCTAACCACACTGGATAATTTCTCTCGGGATCGTAACTATTCAAACAGGGCTGTACATTTTGAATAGATAATATAAACGCCTAATTACTTTTTAAAACGCTTATTCAAAATTTAAATTACCTACTTCCTTTAGGGACTAAGTTAAACTAAAATTAAAAAGTATGTGTGAATTTGAAGTTAAATTTAACTGGTTTTACATTCCTTATAGTTGATAGTTATTCGTATTTAGTTAGAATATAAGTTTATGGCTGTGTTTCTGAACTAACGGTTCCTGAATTTTCTATTGAAATTCGTCTTAAGCTATTTTTTTTCGTAATTATAATATTCGAATTGAAAATTGCTTATGACCATTTTTCCGATATTGTTTTAAAATAGTATCTGCTATTTGTATTTACCATATTTTATAATCATTAGTCGGTTCCTTTTGGTATTTTTTATTACTTACACTACCTTAATTGTTATTTCAGTTCATAAGCTAAGTATTCAATTTTATCCAAATCAGCCAAGTCGTTTAAGTGTTAGGAGTAAAAACATACATAAAGGCACACAGAAAGACATTGTTGAATGTTTGTTTGTAAGCCGTCAACCCTATATAATCCTAACATTCGGACTTTATGCAAGTAGCATCTTCATATCTGGGTCGCATCCCTAGATAACATCTGTAATCGATATGAGAGAGATACATTGTGCTTGTTGAGATGGAGTGTTTCTAAATTGATGTATTTATTATTAAACTAAGTATATTAATTTAGTTTTATCTAGTGTCTACTCTTATACTATACTAGCTGACCCGTTCCCACTTCGTTGGGCATAATGTTAATAATCCTTTTTTAGTACAGAGTGTTTAAATAATTTTTTTTTTATTAATATTAAAAAATTAAATTATCTATACTAATATTGAAAAAACTACTTTTTGTAACTTAAATATAAAAGTTAGACATATGCTGTCGTTGACTTTTTTGTAGGCATTTTCAAGCTCCACATCTTTTCTTTAGAACTCAAAAATATATCTTTCATAGTTAAAGCGTTCGTAAGAAACGCTTTCATTCGACCTTTTTTTCTCCGATTCACTTTGCAAAACTGACTACCACGTAAAAGCTTTTTATTTTTCGGTTTTTTATATATACCTATGACACTCAGCAATAATGTGGCTTTCTATTGGTTAAAGAATTTTTAAAATCGGTTCAGTAGATCCCGAGATTACCCCTTACAATTTAACAAATATACAAACTTTACTTCTTTATAAAATTAGTATAGAAGTATAGATGAATTGCCTGTTTGTAGAAACTTTATTGGTGTATGTATTATTTTATTGTTTAATTGTCTGTTTTATATCACTGTTTGTTTCTCTAATAAATAAATAAATAAAGTAATTGCTACCGATAATTGGCAAGACTTTTATAGGTACCATACTTGCTTTCGGCTTTGTGACATTCAACAATGTAAAACCAGTCGGTATATAAATAGTATGCATTTGACGACATGTTTGGCTCAGTTTGCCAGCGGTCGCTGGTTTGAGTCTCACCGGGGGCATTTATTTTAGTAATGAGTGTGATTATGTGGTTTATATTTATAATATTATGTATGTATTTAAAGTTATATATGTTTAATGTATCCAAGGACTAGATTAAAACATGCGAGAGTTTGTAAGTGTTGTTACTCAGTCACCTAGAATAAGCTGGAAAAATTTGAATAATAAAACAAATATGAATCACACTGCTAGGCATCTGAGCGAAGGGAAAATCACTACAAAACTATAGTTAAGAAATTAAAAAAAATAATTAGGTACAGATTTGACCTTTACAATGCCATCTTTATTTGAAGATATACATCTAAATACATAAGACAATCCTCTGCTACAACGAAAAATAGACGTTCAAACTAATCACTGAAGGTGTAAATTTGTTTATTTTGTTAAATTTGCATAGTGCGAAAGAGATTAAAGTGTTTATAATAACTCGTTCTGGGAGAATTCACATAATCTTGCTTATAATTTTGAAAAACACTACGAATCAGTATTTCCTTAAGCAGTGTGACTGCTGCACGTTATTATGAAGGGGTTTATATTTCTTATATACATTGTGACGTGTTACGGTGACAATCCTTTTAGTGCAAGGGCAAGGGACGTTAATGATAATTTTAGTGCAAGAGCCAGAAATTTTAGCATAGAAATATTGCATCACACGCGAACTGATACAGATGGGCATGTTGTTATTTCACCCTTTGGCATATGGACGTTGCTCACTGGCCTCACATTAGGTACTAACGGTAAAAGCCAATATCAACTGTCTCGGGCATTAGTTTTGCCTAGAAATAAAAACAAAATAATAAAAGGATATAAAAACCTAACAAAAAGTGTGCTAGAGCCAAGGATCCAAAAAGTGAAACTTGAAAACAAAAATTTCGTCTTCCTTGACAAAGATTTTGATATAGCTAAAGATTTTAATAACACTTTAAAATCTGACTTCGGTGCAGAAATAAGGAAATTGGACTTCAAAAATTCAACAGCAGCAGCCAAAATTGCCAATGAGCTCATAAAAAAATCTGGTGTAACTGAATCTGATGTATTGCAAGCAGAAGACTTCAGTGTAAAGGGAATGTTATTGACAAATGTCATATCTTTTGAGGCACCCTGGTCTTTTCCATTCAATACCTCCAATACAAAACCAGAGGATTTCTTCGATGAACATGGAAATAAAATAGGAAAAGTGAACATGATGTATCAATTAGGCGAATTCGCAATCACAGATGTACCGTCACTACAAGCTCATGCTCTGGAACTACCATACGGTTTGGAAGGGGATGAAAAGTTCTCTATGTTAGTTATCCTTCCACATCCAAAAATAAATGTAAATGAAGTATATAAGAGATTCACAACAATAACATTGCAAGATATATGTGAAAAAATCAAAAATGACACCGCTGAGTTTGGAATAAATGAACTCTATGTAAAACTGCCACGTTTCAAAATAAGCACTAACGTAATTTTAAATGGACCGTTGAATAAAATGGGTGTTTATGATATTTTTAACCCATATGAAGCAAATTTCAATAAAATTAGCAAAGAAGATATTTATATATCAGCAATAGTCCACAAGGCAGATATAGAAGTAACCGAATATGGCACTAAGGCTACTGCACATTCAGTTGCAATTTTAAACACCAAAATATATCCCAGAGAACTGACTTTCAACCGTCCTTTCATATATTTTGTTTTGGAGAAATCTACAACGACTGTGATATTTCTTGGGATTTATTCTAAGCCGAGCCAGTTTTAAGATTAAGTTAAAATTTTTCCTCACTATTTTAAATATGAAGCGATAAATTAGTCACGTATTTAAATATTTAATAAGACATAATGTTTGTTTTCTATGATTAAATTAAAGATATAAAAATAAATTAAAAATTATTTCGACGAAAATAAATATAGATACTCAAAAATGTTATTTTAAATTATAGATAGGATTAATAATATTTAATTTTAAAATAAATGTTATTTGTACAACATTCGATTTTAGTGAAATTTATGGTTTTTAATTTTTTTTAGACAATAAAAATATATATGACTTCATCAAGAGAAATATAATATAAAAGAAATATTTTATTTATTGTCTGTATTGACTTTATCAAGAGAAATATACTATTTTTTACTGCGAGAAAATATCTCATCTATAAGAAATGTATAACAGTAGGTACGAAATCGAGCGGAACCAGGGGAAGTCGCTAGTTGTCGTATAAGTTGTTAAAATTTTGTGTAACTAAACACTAAATTCTACTTCATTCTGAGATTAAATTACATGAAATAATACGATGTTAATTGTATTGTAATAAAAAATAAGCCTTAACAAAAAGACTGACCATGATTTTAAATTTCATGATTATAACTTTATGACTAAAATTGAACGACTATTTTCGTAATAGGCTAAGGAAAATGTATGATGATGAATATGCATGTAATATAAAAAAATATTAACTTTCAATAAAAAAAATTCGACAGAGTTAGTCTTTTTTAATAAAAGCAGGTAAATTCTATATAAATATACATATTTCGCTCAAATTTTCAATAATTTCAACTTTGGTAGAACACTAAATCTAAAAACTAATAACTATAATCTGATGTTATAATTAATTCCGTCTAATATTGTAATCAGTACATATAAAATGGGTGTCTGTTTTTAATTTAAAATAACAGCTTTTCACTTAAATGCATATAAAAGTATATACGGTACTAACATCAAAAATCAATTTTCAAAATGTTGTTCGTCTGTCTGTTTGTTCCGGCTAATTTCTAAAACGGCTGAACCAATTTTGACGAGACTTTCACTCGCAGATAGCTAATGTTATAAGGAGTAACTTAACTTGTACTTTAACTTTTATTTTATTGAAAAGTTATAAAAACCGTTCAATTCATTTTAACTTGCACAGAGCGAAGCAGGCCGTGTTTGCTAGTCCAAAAATATAATCTCCTAAATTATATTATTAAAATAGAATGAAAACAACACGTTTGTTATAAGGAAAATGTAGTAGGTAAAATAAATTAATTATGTTTTTACAAGCAAATGGCATTTGTTATCAAGTTATTTATTACTTTTTAAGGTAAAAAAAATTATAACGATATTTAAAAATATATATTAATTAATATTATAAATAAATAACTTGGCGAAACTGTTATTGAATATTTTAGTACGACAGCAAAGAAGAGATACTCAATTGGTATGTTTGTTGAAGTTATAGCCTAGTGGCGACGTGCTCGCTCGGAAAACCGAGTGAAGCGGGTTCAAAAACTTTGATCTTTTCATATGCTAATTATTTCCACTATCATTTCCTATTACTTTCTTAGCTTTCGCGAATATTTGACATTATAAATTAAGCTATCTTTTCGAGAGACTCTCCCGTGACCATGATTGCTGTAAAGCATTCGAAACGGCGGGAACCAAAAATCTTAATAAATCCGCGACAGAATCCGAAAAGATAGTTTCCTTTATATGATTTCCTACTTATACTTGTCTTACAGTGAAGAAAAACATCGTGATATCTTTGTGAATACCTGGATATCTGAGAGAACCTAGCAATTTCTCGAAACACAAGTGAAGTTCACCAACTCACATATGCTCAGCGAAGGCTCCGTGCGCAATCTCTTTCATTCACTCTTTCTCTTTCTCTTTCTCTCTCTCTTTCTCTCTCTCTCTCTTAATACTTATTACGGAAACAAAACTATAGTCTTAATCATACTATTTAGAATAAGAATTTTCCTTTGTATAAATATATTGGGATATTATTACACACGGCGCCATCTAGTGCCGTCGTAAGCTACGAGGCTTGTGTTACGGATACCAAATAGTTGATAAACACAAGTTATATATAACTTTAAATACGCACATATTATTATGAATAGATGTACTATATAATTACATATTTTAATAATGATGCTTTTAGACGCTTCCCATATAAATTTTGAATCCAATAAATTATCCCTTCCCAACGTTCCATAGATTATACTCAGTCCTTTTTAGCGTCCCACTGCTGGTTTCGGGCCTATCTCCTATAAGAGGGGAGGGGTGTAGTCCAGGCTATAGTATTTAATAACTTGCAGGTTTCCTCACGATGTTTTTCTTCACTATAAGACAAGTAGACGTCATGCTAGAAATAATAATTTGTGCTTGAAAATATCTGAGGCGTGAGACCTAAAGAACCCGTATGACTCAGTTATCTAAACGTTACCACTGGACTACCAACTGCCTCTGCCATAGTTTATCTTGATAAAAAGTAGTAATATCCTGCTGATCCATAACTACTCCAAAAATCGCATATGAATTTTACAATATAACAGTGAATTTAGGATATGTGTCTGTATAGAATCTGGTGTGTTCGCAGATTGCTTTTACGCAACAATGCATGACGGTACGCTTTACAGGCCAGCTTCATAGTATCCTGAAAATTACAAGTCGTTTATTTTACTTATACATATAAAATACAGCCGCAAAGTCTCGTAGCAGTGTTAGCTATTAATAAAATATTTAATGTATTAATATAGTCGTTTAAAATGTTTAAACTATATTTGCTAGTATACTTTAGCACGGTTTGTAGTTACCCTACTTGCTGCGCCAGAGATTGTGGGTTCAAGTCCCGCTGGCGGCATTTATTTGTTGAGCACCTGTTGTATCCGTAACAGAAGCGTCGTAGCTTACCACGGAACTAGATGGCGCTATGAGTAATAATGTCCCTACACATACAACTATTTAAAAAGTAAAAAATATATTTCTATTTGTAATTAATGATCTAAAAGTCCGCTTCATCAATTTCGATTTTGAATTTGGTACAAAGATAGCTTAAGACGTTAGTTTATAGGATAGTTTTCATCCCGGAAATCAACCTTAAGGGGTGAAAGGGGGATGAAAGTTTGTATGGAAGCATTTTTTTTTTAAATAAGGGAAAGTGATATTACATGATCTATATAATCCATTTATTCCATATCTATTAACCGTTAACGGACGAACTTAAGCGATGTGAGGCCTTTTTATCATAGAAATCGTTTTTATAATTTGTAGAGAGCTGAATACTAATAATATATTTTTAATAAGTAATAATTAGAATTCTAATTTTATATATTACTACTCGCCCTCGCCCCGCTCGGGTTCGTCCCTGGATTTAGCGCGAGCGAAGTCGCGGGTTCCGCTAGTAAATGTATACAAAAACTTCACAAATTGTATTATAAAAACGAGAGAACTACTAAACGCAGTAGTTTATAATTTTTTTTTACTTTATCACTACATAGTACCTATAAAACAAAGTCGCTTTCTCTGTCCCTTTATCCCTATGTATGCTTAAATCTTTAAAACTACGCAACGGATTTTGATGCGGGTTTTTTAATAGATAGAGTGATTCAAGAGGAAGGTTTATATGCATAACTAGCGGAACCCGCGGCTTTGCCTGTGCTAAATCTAGGGAAGAGCCCGAGCGAAGCAAGGGCGAGTCGCTAATTTTATAATATATTACATACTATATTAAAGCTACAATGGTTGGTCCACTGGTCGACGTAGCAAGGGCCGATCTCGGCACCAATCTCAAAAAATAAATAATAATAATAAATACTGTATTAATGATAAAATATTAGTATTGTATTTTTCGCTACAAAATAAAAATGTGACTTACCACATTTACAGTTTAAGACCAACTGATAAATAAAAGCTCCTGAAAATATGAGCAAGACGATAAGTCTAAGCTGAGAGGCGTGAAGCAATCCAATTTCCTATACTGCAGCGTGACTCGAAATATTCAATTTCCAAGTAGTGCGGTGATGTTTTAAAAAATACACTGTACTTAGAGTTTTAACTCAGAAAAATATAATGATTTTAACTAACTTCTTCTGTTTAAATCTGTTTTTATTTTATACTAGCCTTTCCCGCAGCTTCGCTCGCGTTCTAAAGGCTGAAAATAAAAATAAATATTTTTCTCCCGTTTTTTGCAACATTTTTCATTGATGTTCCGCTCCTATTAATCTTAGTGTAATGATATATAGCCTATAGCCGTCCTCGATAAATGGACTATCCAACACAAAAAGAATTTTTCAATTCGGACCAGTAGTTCCTGAGATTAGCGAGTTCAACCAAACAAACAAACAAACTCTTCAGCTTTATAATATTAGTATAGATCCCCGCTAGATTTTTGTTCTTCATTATAAAATATCACTATCTATGCTTATATTATATAGTGACAGAGTAGTGCTTATCCAATGGATTATTGACTATTGATGGAGGCTAAAGGCTATAATATATTAAAATAATATATAATGTTACAGTTAGAACCCGTTCTTAATTACAACGCGTTAAAAGTAACTAGTTAAAAATTGTTTTCACGAAATGCCTTTGTTAAAACTAAAATTTTTAGGAGATAATTTTGCCTTTGAGAACTATTGCTAAGGAAACCGCTATAGGAACAGGATAAGGATTTATTCGCTGCGAATGTGAGAAATGGTGTATATCAAAATATATTAGTGTCAACAAAAGCTTCAATTTAGATTTAGTTAGGGATAGCTGTTAAGTTTTGTATATATTTTGTTGTATATGAGGGATGATAGGCAAGCAAAGACAGTAGCCCAGCGGTAACGCGCTCGCTTGGATAACCGAGTGATGCGGGTTCGAATCCGGGTCTTGCACCTCTGAGATTTTCATGTGCGAATCTTTTCTATCATGATTACTACTTGTCTTATGGTGAAGGAAAACATCGTGAGGAAACCTGCATGTCTGAGAGAACCTAGCAAGTTTTTGAAAGACATGTGAAGTCCGCCAACTCGCAAGACACCAGCGCGGTAGACTATGGCCTGAAGACACGGGCCTACCTCACTCGTAGTGAGGTAGGCCCGTGTCCAGCAGTGGGACGTTAAAAAGGGCTGATGATGATGATGAGGCAAGCATACCGCTTTTGTATTGTATTTTGGTTTTTACGACGTTTATGTATTTCTATATGGTATTTCTAACTTGAACCCGAGCGAAGCAGGAGTGAGTCACTAGTCTATTATATACTTAGAGTAAATAGTAATTTATTGTATTTTTTACAATCTCGTTGCTTGGTAAACCTATTTCAATCTAGAAACGAAGTTGTGGCTAAAACTAGGTTCCTATAACTCAACTGGCAGGAAATTGAACTGATAGTGCCCCACGAACGAACATTTTTATTTATAAAGCGATATTTGAAACATTATTACAGTTCGAGATCTGTTATAATGGTATTATATTTTTAAAATAAATAGTCTAAGATCCTATATGAATTCCCGACACTGTTTTTCCAAAAGATATATATTTTTGGTGACAACCCCCATTTATTTTAGTTAGCTGGTGAAAACTCTCATGAGGTCGACGGAAGCCGGTTGCCGGACCGCAGTGCCATGGAACGTTATGGGATCGCTTCGACCATAACGTCTCTGCGGACAGCCCAAACCACGCCGGCCAACACGTCTAATCAGGATGATGATTCGCAGAGCATCCCGATCACCCCACCTATGGATCTTGGTTCACAAGTTTTAGGATTTAAAGATATATATCTGGGAAAAAGGTCCACAAAGATTAAGATTTCCTACTAGAATAGTGTAGGAAAATGAAATAATACAACTGCACAAAAAATAATACTTAACAGATTAAATTTAAATATTAGCATAACACGTTGTATAAAACGATCCCAAAAATAAAGAGTGTTGACCCTTACGTATAATGTTATGTATAATGTAATAATGTATATATTTTATTTTTATTAATTTACTGCTTTAAGTTATTCAATAGCCAGCTGCTGATGGTATCTTATAATAATAATTTAAAATACAAAAATATAAGGCGTAAATTAAATATCGGAAAGATTGGTATAGGTTACTTTGACCAATGTACGGGCACACACGAGAGGTCCTGGGTTTGAGTTTCGAGTCGGGTCAAGTTTATAATTTAATATTATCCCGGGGTTGGGAAGTGACGGTTGTCAAGAGTGCACTTGCGTCCCGTAGTCGGACAGAAAGCATAATTGACTGATTGTAGTCAGAACATTCACTGTTATTGTACGATTGTCGACCAATAGTCTTTAAGCCAGGAGATGGTCAGTTTCCCAAACCCCCCCCACAATGTGCGTTCACCTTATCGTGGTGGGATAAAAAAAAACTTTTAACTATTTATTAAGTTAAAACATAACACAAAATTATTATACTATGCTAAGGAACCCTCCCACATCACTCATTGTTCAAAATTTAATTTTGACTTATAATTTGTGATATCAATATATTGATTAAGTTTTTCAATAATAAAAGCATAGCTTACTTGTATCGGAAGCTTTTAAACAAGCTTTTCAGATAAAAATAGATAGCATTTTGCTCGTATCTCATAAACTTAGTAAGTAGGCTTGAGAGGCAGTTATGAAGGTCGTATTAGTATTGTTATAGGCCTATAAAATAGGCCATTGTTCTGATGTAACTAACAGAGCAACTTGTATTAACGATCGAAGTTCAACACAATAATTGTTCATTTATATTGTGGAATGCATTTGATAGCTTATCTTAGGAATAATGGTTATTGTGAGGTTTTTGTTATAGTTTATTGACCCTAGATTTAATTAATTGTCATTTTTCATCCTAACTAATATTATAAATGCGAAAGTAACTCTGTCTGTCTGTCTGTTACGCTTTCACGCCTAAACCGCTGAACCGAATTCGATGAAATTTGGTACACAGATAGAGAAGACCTTCAGAAAGGACATAGGCTACTTTTTATCCCTGTAATCCCACGGGAACGGCCACTACGTGGGTGAAACCGCGGGGCGCAGCTAGTATTATTATAAAGACTCACTTCGTTTAGGTTCGTCTCTAAATTCAGAGCGGTTTCAGCTTGTAAATGTATACAAAAACTTGATAAATTATATACCAAAACCTTCACAGAGTACCACTCTATCCATTGGCGTAAATTACATGAAAATCGGTGCAGTGGTTTTTGAGTTTATCGCGAACAGACAGACAGACTGACGCGGCGGAGAACTTTGCTTTATAATATCTTGTGATGAATCCGATTTTCATTTAATAACAGTAAGTTAGTCTATTATAAATTTAAGGTTTCTTTAGGTAGTACCTTTTATAGGGGAAGAAGGGGGAATGGCGTTCACTTAAGGAAAACATGCTGTATTTTCTAAATTATTTATTATATATCAAAATTAAGGTAAATAACAAAGTCTTTAACTATCGAGTATTTAAGATTTTAACAACAAAAGCATTTATCTTTGACCTACTAGTAGTAAAAAAAATATATTAAAAAAACATGTTTGAGCGGCATTGCCCCTGACTATGGGTAATGCCGCTCAGTGTATGGGGTAATGACGCTCAAACATGTTTTTTGGAATATAACAAGTAAAATATATTTTAATTAAAGAAATATTAATGAGATGAACCTACTACAATGAAAGTAAAGTCTACAATAACAAATTAGCATCAATTATCGCCATTTGTACGTAAGATAAGCGTTTTTCAATTTAACAAATATAGTGAAGTCTTCGATGTCAAATCAACTTCAATTATTATAATATAATATAAAATTATTATTATTATAAAGAGGTTAGACAACTTAGAAATAGTAATATTTTATTTTTGGTCACATAAATGACAGATGTATTCATCTGGCGAATCCCATCCTGAACATATAGCATGAGCCCATATTCCGCAGATGGTGCACCGATACCATAACTCGTTATGTTTTCCAAATTCTTTGCAAATAGTACATTTGTTATAGCTTTCGTCATCCACATTTATATCGTCATCACTGTAATCGTCGCAAAGATGCTCTTCATCATCACTCTCTGAAGAAGTTTCTTTTGTAAGATATTTGTTTCATATGTTTGTTCTCATTGAATTTTTTTGGTCTTAATTTATCATCTTTTCCGGTCTTATTGAGTTTCGCGAAATTTTCTTTTTATTATCCTCTAAAATAATTTTCATAGGAGTCGCAGTTAGTATTAGCTTTCATTGACGTGGTTTATAAAATGGTTCAATTGTTGGTGGCGTCGCTATAGCAGCAAAGGATACCGGAGTTCTTCATTATTGAACTAGCTTTTGGTTGTGCACGTGCCAAAACAGATGCAGAGGATTGATCCTCATTTGAAGGACTTGCCAAAGGAGATGTATGTCCTGAAATTATGGCCGTACCATCAGACTGCGCATATTCGAAATTATGGACATTTGGGCCTTGGTTTTAAGGAGTTTTAGCAGATTGAAGGTTAGAAGGAAGGAATTTCTTCGGTCCAAGCCGCTTTAGCGGTGGTCCTTTGACGATTTCTTGGCATATCTACAACATAAAAAATATGTCACTAAGGGGTAATTGCGCTCAGATGAGCGGTATTACTCCAAACGCTCGTTTTGTAATTGAATTGAAATTAAAAAAAAATCATACACAATCGTTGAAAATTGATTGCATTATTACAAAATAGAATAGTTTTATTGTCAGAAGAAAAAATAATAGTTAAATAAGCATTAAAATTTAGGACTTACCGTTAAGAAACTCCTAACCAAAAGTTAGATCAGTTCGGGCGGAAACAAAGAAAAGCACTTCACAGTCACATGACGCGATCTGACTGTATGTTTGTATCGCTGTCTGTAAGAGACCCCCTCCCCTCACAATTCACGCGATGTGGTGTGTTGCTACGTATCATGTTTACAGAGTTACAGAGGTGAGCGCCATTACCCAGTGAGCGTTATTCCCCCGTCTTCCCCTATATCCTAACAATTATAAACTCAAATACTATTTCTAGAATTAAAACTTTGTTATGTCACTTTCAAAATAGTTCTCTTTCTTCTATAAAAAATACTTCAATGGCCTAATATTGAATTGGCAATTTATTATTTTATTTACTAGTGATTCACCCTAGCTTTGCTCCTCACTACGCACATTTAAACATTTTTAATAACCTATACATTTTTCAAAAATGAGAGATGTTACATTCAGACAGACAAACTAAAATTCTATAATCGATAAGTTCGTCCTTTATATAATAACGATTTCAATAACCTTTTTCCAAAAAATATTCAATATACAAATAGGATTGCGAACTTTATTATATGTATTGGATTATACATTCTGTGGTATAGGTAGATGTTTAGATGATATATTCCGAAGATATTACCAAAATTTTGATTTGATGCAGCGTCTACTTGACAGCAACAACAGTATTTTAAAGTAAATTTCGGCCAGAATGGGCTGCCCCTTTCAGAAACACTGGATGGAATTGGCCATTGGGCTAAGATATATAATAATAAAATATTTTTTGCTAAAAATAGTTACAATACTTACATAGTATTAAGTATAATTATTGTTACTAACCTATTAACAATATATGGATGTATTTACGTCTGAAAATGTTATTATCACTACATAGTATAAAACAAAGTCGCTTTCTCCGTCCCTATATCCCTTTGTACGCTTAAATCTTTAAAACTACGCAACAGATTTTGATGCGGTTTTTTTAATAGATAGAATGATTCAAGAGGAAGGTTTATATGCATAGCTAGCGGATCCCGCGGCTTTGCCTGTGCTTAATCTAGGAAAAAGCCCAAGCGAAGCGAGGGCGAGTCGCTAGTTATTATTATAAAAAAGTTTCAAGCTACCGAAAATTTATTTTCTTATTATAATGCTCAGATCAAGTAAGTTTTTTACTTGATCAAATCTTTTTACTTGATCTGAGTTATAATGTAGAAAAATAAATTATTTTCGGGACTCATTATAATTTTTAATCTATGTACATTATGAAGCGTTACACGCAGGCATTGCTATTCAACTAACGTGCTTGTTTGCCAATAAATTACGAAGTTTCGGAACAGACGTAAAACTTCTTGAATATGATTAATGCTAACAAAGTTTCGATCTCAGCAATAATCACTGTAGGTATGAATATTCATTATTTTGTGTCATTTTCGTATAGAAAAGTTTTTACATAGCATGTGATGGTGAATTAATTAAAACACGTTGACTTGACTATTAGATATATATACTTACTATATTTATGAAATTGCAAAAGTTTGGTCGTTTGTTCGTCTATCAGAGCATTTGATCAATGTTATTTAATTAAGAGATAAAAGAAGGGAATCGATTCGATTGTTTCTTTTGTATATGTTTTGAGACTCGTATCTGAAGTAATTTTGAACACATTTTCATTATTCTCTATACAAATAAATAAAATTGAAGTGTCTGTTAGATCAACATAACAGTTTTTTACTAAATACATAATATACAATTACATACGATACTTATAAGTAAAAAACAATCATTTTTTTAACTTTTTGACTGTCTGTTTCTTAGCTTGTAATCTTTGGAACGGGACTTTCATAGGCAGATCGTCGATGATATAACGAGTGACCTTATTAGTACAATAATAGCTTACGTGATTTTTCAGGTAACAAAAGATAAACCAACATACATATAAGCTTTAACATTTATGTAATATAGTAAGATGATATTATAATACACTTTTAACAAGCTATTTAAAATGAAAAGCTCCCTAAGAATATTTCACTGTAAAGGTTTTGCAAAAACCGGCTTAGAAATTGTGTTGAAATTCTTAAAAATCTACAATTTTCGGTGCACTTTTCATTTGAATTGATATACCGCGTTCTTTCATAGGAACTTTTTACTTCAATCAGCGTTGACGTACCACATCACTTGCGGTTATATAACCATTTCAAAATCCTGACATTACATTCGTATCCTGAAAACTTGATTTTGAAATTCAGACTTTCGTACATACAGTTTGAGTGGTGTTTCATTTGTAGTTGCATGTTCTATTGAATCCTTGTATAAAGGTTGAAAAAATATGTGATCCTCATTATTGTTGACTAGGTTTTAAACCCGGTTTTGTTTCGACGATATAAACATAATTTAATCGTAGTAATGTTTTTAAACGGGATAATCTCGTAGTTTCTATAATTTGAAGAAGTTGAAGTCTTTTTTTATGGTATGAAATATATGTATGTGCAAACTAGGTCATGGATATAACATTTTATATTATAAGGACTGAAACTGAAAAAAAAATATTAAAAGACAAACCATTGACGTATATTGTATATCTTAAACTCTTATCTTTTCATCAAGAAATTATCAGCTCGAAGTCAGAAAGTTGTTGATGTTTTACCTGTGTCTCGGAGATCACGTTAAGCCGATGGTCTTGTGCCTTAACTCTCACTGGTTGTGTCGAGCAGTCGTCCCACAGTAGTAAGAGAGTGATTTGTGTTTGAGCGTGTACTTTAATATCGTCTGCAGAGATGGCTAGTTTAAATAAGAAAGCTTAAAATTGGTCAGTAGAGCGTTTCTCTTCGTACTATTATTTAATTTTGTGTATTATTATAATTTTTGAGACATTGCATAGACGAGACGAAAGAGCCAAAGAGCTAATCCACAAAATCCGATAAAAATTTTAATTTGAAATTATTTCTTATGAGTTTGAAAGATGATTAGAAACAAAGAAATACTATATTCATAATTTTAAAAATATTAATCTACAGGCAGCATCGCAAACAGTTTTTTATATATGTATTAATCAATGCACTCTTCATATTTCAAAGGCATGAGACGTCATTAGCGGTTCGACTCTCCAATTAACGTCATCAATAATCCTGAGTTCTGCTTAATATTGTTTTTTATTTCGCTCAATCTGAATTTTCTTAATTAATTACTAAGCTTATTTCGTCACACTACTTTATAATTGCGAATTTTTGTATTATGTGGACGAATAGCTGGACGAATTTTGATGAAATTTAGTACTGAAATAGATTATGATTTGGACATAAAGGTTGTTGTTTGTTATAAATTTTTGAAATAGGTTTATATTAATAAATATGAAATCTGTGTCAATTATGGGCGTGTAGTCCAGACATTATGTTCTGTTTATGTACATAATATGCTGTACGTAAAAGCTGCGGTAAATCAATTGTATTTTAAGCTGACTTAATTCAAAAAAATCCCGATTTCGATACGATATTTGTTACTCGATACTTGCACTAATGATGAACAAATTTTAATGACGTCTTATTTTATCAATATACAGTATTCGAATATAAATTTCGATTATTATTTCTGCTATAATTAATATTTTTTCAAATTTGATTCATTTTTTCTTTAAAATTTTGATGTTTAAAAGGCTTTGCCAGCGATTGAATAGCAACTATAATCCTTATCTATATAAAACACAAAAATTGTTTGTAGCTACAACTGTAGCTACAAACAATTTTTTGTGTGGTATGGTATAACGATACCATATAACCGATGTGACTTAACCGGTTTCCGTAAGGTGCGAAGATGATTTTTGATCATACGTTCATACATAACGATCATAAAACAATGCATTAGGCACATTCGGTCCTGAATTGGTCCTTCGGTAGGAGAAATATATGTCTAATCCTTACTATCCTTAATAATAGTAATAAAATTGTTGTATTATAAAAGCGAGTAACTATGTCTGTCTGTTTGTCTGTTGCGCTTTCACGCCAAACTATATAATCAGCTATTCAAGGCGAAAAAAGGGCTGAAGGGGTTGAATGAAAGTTTGTATGGGAATTACATTATTTTTAAAGCTTTAGCTTTAGCTTGAAACTTATTTTTTTGGCTTTTGATTAGATATAAATAAATAAGACATTCAAAGTTTGTAAAAATTCTATGCCAAAGGATGTACCTAGGGACGAACCCAAGCGAGGCGTGGGTAAATACCTAGTTCATTTTTCAAATATATTTAATGTACATCCTTTAAAATGTATACAAATAAATTATATTAAGCAAATAGCATGCTTCATTTAACTTTTTAGAAATTTTCTACCGTTTGCCTCATGAATATGATAATCGAAACCGTTTATATGAACTAAGTTTTGGTCCGAGCAGAAGTTTGGTGCGAAATGTGGTTTAACTTCGGACGGCATTGGATCGGGCGAACTTTACTTCGCTTTGCTATTTGTAAGTTTTCATATCCGGACCACTTTGTATAATGTTATTTATATTGGTATTATAAAGCGGAAAAGATTGTTCCTTAGTTTTTTTCAAGCAAAATATACCATACCTACTATATAATAGAATATGTATTCGTATGTACATTGTACATCTATACTAATATTATAAAGCTGAAAAGTTTGTTTGTGTGTTTGTATGGTTGAACGTGCTAATCTCAGTAACCAGTACTATATCTGGTACCAGTACGGTATCTGGTCCGAATTGAAAATTTCTTTTTGTGTCGGATAGTCCATTTATATACATATTTTTTGCAAAAACGGAAGAAAAACATTCCTTTATATTTTCAGCCTTTAGAACGCGAGCGGAGTCGCGGGAAATAAATAAATAAAGGGAAATGTAGCCTAGAAGCTAGATATAAAAAATATTTAAAAATATAAGCTTAAAGGATTTTACGCTTGCGTTTCATTTCAGGTCTTTTTAACGTCCCACTGCTGTGCACGGGCCGTCCTTCAATACAAGGGAGATCAGGCCATAGTCCACCATGCCGACCAAATGCATATTGGCCGACCTCAAATTTTTTAAACTTGCCAGGTTCTTTCAGACTACTTATTATTATTATTGTTATTCAGTGGCAGTTACGTAAATATATTTTTATTGATGTTGTTAATGAAAACTCATTTGTAACACACAGCAGTAAATAAAAATTTTACTAAAATCTGCCCAGTATTGGGACATTAAAGAGCTAATACTACAGTGCAAGTTCACCTTTTAACCACAATTTAATTTAAAATCCGTCCATTACATTTCTGATAAAAAATTACCTTTGAGCATATATTTTTGATTACCGAAATTCCCAACGGTACTGACCGAGTTGTGGAGTGCCATTGAAGCGTGAAAGAAAGCAGCAGCTAACATTCAAAAATATAATATACGCCAATCATATATACGCATGAGGATTCCAATTTGCCGAAATTTTATTCGCATAATGGCCTGAAATTAGTTCGGTGAGCGCCGACGCCCGTAATTTCGCAACTCAATAGAGGACAATTTGTGACGTCACGCGCAGACATTTTGTGTACACTATGTATAACAATATGGAGGCGGAAATTGAAGGGAATGTAAATATATAATACAGATTATATTATTTGTTATAAGCTTATTGTAGACAAGTGTTTGAATTGGAGTTATTAGTTTTATTTATATAATACTGTGGAATATGACAACGATTTTAATTTATGGTTAGCGTATATTAATATAGTTTATGGTTCAATTACAGAGGTCTTTGGTTCGATGCCCAGGTCCGATGAAGCCTACTTATTGAATATTTCTGTTTAGAAAGTCCGTAGAGTATTGTAAAATACTGATTACTATTTAGTTTTACTTAGATTTTATCCGGCTTATGATAAAAAAATAGGTTTGATATATAAAAAATTTGCTTGATATTTAAAAAAAACCTTTTTTTACCTGTAGCCATCTTTACTACCGATTTGATTTGATTTTTTTAAATTAAAACTCATTATTATAAACAAGTTGGCGGGCTTCACATATCTTTCGAAAACTTGTTAGGTTTTCTCAGACATGCAGGTTTCCTCACGATGTTTTTCTTCACCGTAAGACAAGTGGTAATCATGATATAAATGATTCGCACATGAAAATATCAGAGATTCGAACCCGCATCACTAGGATATCCAAGCGACCGCGTTACCGCTGGGCTACCACTGTCTTTTAACATCAAATATACTACATATTCTAAAAAATTATAAAAAAATCTCGAACTAGTAAAAAAAATCTCAAATAACACATCCAATATTCTCACTCCACTTTATATTGTCTGGTTGGATACCACACATAATTATTTCTGACCACTGCGATATGCTCAACAATGAAAATTAATGTACGCGATATTAGTTCATATAATTATGCAGTTAAGAACGATTATTGATCACGATATATAATTTACTGCCGATTTAACTTTATCTCGAGCGTACATAGACCCAGTTTTAATTCAAAATAGCAAAGGATTTTCAGGTTGAAATATTGGGAGTGTCATTTAGTATGCTCGTGATGTAATGAAATACGGTTATTTTGAACATACATATATAGGTATATATAAAGTAAATAGAAAAAAATTCGTCTGTTTGTATATAAATTATTTTGTAATAACTTGGTTAAGTTATTTTAGTTGTAGTTTGTAAAAACTAAGCATTGTAGATGGAATTTTATATATTATGAGGTATTTCTCGCAGTAAAAAGTATCCATTATACTGTCCCGGATAACCTGCTGTCGTTACAAAAAAACACCAAATATAAATTACAAGTATTTAATGTACGAATTTACTTACTTTGAAATTGAATTAAAATTATTTAATATTTCTTAAAAAACAAAGTAAGCATTCGTAAAGAAACATGAAAAAGATAGTGATATTGTTTCCAAAATAGAGTATTCTGTAGATATAATATTTATTTAGATGACCTCTTTATTTATTAATATATCACGCCTAGTACTAGTGAGGAAGACTAAATAGTTCAGTTTTAGCCAACTGCGGCGAAGCCTAAAGGAGGGTTATGTGTTTGATCTGTATGTATGTCTGATTGTATATTATCACATAATCACTTAACGGCTTAACTAATTTTGATGATTAATACGTCAATCGGTAACGCGAGAGGACATAATATCATTCAAAATCAAAATGACGAATTCTAAGTAATAAAAATACATATTTTTAAGATGCGATTAGAAAAATATGTGTTACTTATATTCTTAGACTTCATAATACTATGATATTTTATCTACTTGGTTTTTTTCGTTCGCTTTTAACGCAGTGAAGGTTTTTTTTAAATAAGTTTTCTGTCCTATATTTGTTACCCATTTTTTTTAATAATAGTTTTAGTGTTATCGTTAAGGAAACAATTATTGTGATCGGAATTCGACGAATTGGCAAATACTAGTATATATTAAGAGTACCTATTTTACAGTATATGTAGATAGGTACAGAAATATTTACAATTGAAAGAAGTCCATAATCCACTTAAGCTAAATCGCAAATGGAAATCGGTTGACAAACAGAGTAGAAAAAGGTCCTGAATGGTTTTTTTGTCTATGTATAAGATACGGATATTACGAATTTCTAAATTTTATTCTTTAATCATTACAAAATAACATAATATTTTCTGTGCCCCAAATATAGCTTACCTTATAGCTACTACCAGTTTCATTCTAGACTTCGACGAAATCAGGATGCGTCTAGAGTATTAAGTCAGTATAGTTTAACGGTCTTATTCATAAAAATCTCTTAATATAGGTTTACAATGTTCATTAGCTAAAATGCTCAATAGGGCTATTAAACGTTTCATAACTTCCTTTATTCATAACGGTTCAATAAACCTCTCACAACTAAATTCTCGCTATAAGCTGGTTTTGCTTTATTATGTTGTCGTTTTGATAAATCATGGACAAAATGTCAAAAATACTGGGCTCTATGCTCCGTGAATCACAGTGTGACATTTGTTTTGACTTTCCCGCCGCCAAAAGTAGTAGTGCTTTATTTAACAATTTTCTTAATTTTGTAACTATTGAAAATGGAAAAGTGTATGAAAGTGACTTTATTTTAATGTGAGTACAATCAATACAGCCCAGCACCAAAGGAAAATTCCTAATTTCAAAAAAGAAAACGGGTCATATCTTTTCTGATATACCTTCTGACATAGCTTGCTTTATATGGTATCTTGGTTTAAATAGAAAGCAAGAAATTAATTTAAACAACGTTTTACACTTATTATGATAAAATAATCTTACTTCAAGTTCAAATTATCAGCTGTCAAAAAGACAAGACGACCATCATAGAGAAAAGTAATACGACCATCTTGTTCTCTATTAAAGGTTTATAGTAGGCTTCAAGCTACTATAAGTTACTGTATACTTATGGAGCGTTTTAGCACTATTGAACGTTTATGAATAATGTTTTTGAGAATTTGCTTATTAGCAAGCTAATAAAGCTTCTATATTTTTTTATGAATAAGACCATAAATTTTTATATAAACTAAACCGCAAAATAATATTTTTATATACATACATAACTAAAAACAATACTTTTAAATACAAACGTAACTGAACTCGCAAACGTAAACTATTGTGGTACGAAGCCAAATCAGATACCAGTGTATTTGATTTGGCAGCTTCACTACTATGCACCTAGTGTTCACATGAAACGAAATATTTTATATTTTTAAGCGTCTGTGAACTTTGAACTGGTTTGAAAACAATTTTAAGAATCGAAAAACTTTCTCTTCAGATCTGTTACAGTAAATACATCTCAAAAATAATTTGTAATTAAATATTACTGTATTAATAAATAATTTATTTTTAAAAGTGTATTGCTATTTATCCGAACATAACTCAGTACAAATATTTTTTTATTGGAAGGGAATTAGACAAACAACTTTACTATAGCTGATGATATAATGTATTCAGCCCTTTTAACATTCTACTGGTGACCACGGGCCTCCTTTCAATATGAGGGGGATGAGGCCATAGTCGGCGGACTTCACATGTCTTTTGAAATCCTGGTAGGTTCTCTCAGACAGGTTTCCTCACGATGTTTTCCTTCACCGTGAGACAAGCGGTAATAATGGCTGCAGCGTTTCTAACTAAATCGTCTGGAGGACTGCTCACGCTTTCTGGTACATGGCCGCCGCTCTAGAAATTATGACCTTCGGCTGTGCATCCATTATGCCACTACACCAACAGGATAGTAACGACTTATAAATAGTATATTTTATAATTAAAAAGGTACCTATGGACGCCACAAGCAAAGTAAGGTTAAGTCTCTAGTATTATAACAAATAGACTAAAAAATGTTTTTCATACCACAAATAGCCAACAGGATAACATATTATGATAAATGGCGAAACCACATAAAGTAGAAAAATTAATGATTCTGAAATAGGTTTAAAATATACAAATATACACACATTTAATTAATTTTTATTTGTATTTTATACCCAACTGATCTATTTACGGAATCTCCTTATGAGAGAGAAATTTTTTAAAGAATTTTGAAGCATAATCTAGTCGAATGAAGGAAAGAAAAATATGTTTTAATTTTACTACTTTTATTACTATTATATATAACAATACTGTACTTAAAACCTATAGAAATCCGTGCAGGCGTTCACAAGTGCTCCGCGATTGTGCCTCGGTCTCATTTCCGTATTTATTTACTTTATATTTATTTCGATAAAATTATTCTGCATTATATTTTTATGAATTAAAATTAAAATAATCAGTTCTAAACTTTTAAATTTTCCTACTGTTGTTAGGGTTTTACATTTTTTTACACATATTATGTAGATTACAAACAGCATGTTTCGAAAGAAATGCTCAGCCCGCCCTTACTTTCCTTGTATTAGGACGTTGCTATTCAGAGCAACGAAATTTAGTTTCATTCGGAAACATGCAAAAAATCTATACTAATATTATGAAGCTGAAGAGTTTGTTTGTTTGTTTGGTTGGTTGGTTGGTTGGTTGTTTGGTTGGTTGGTTGGTTGGTTGGTTGGTTGGTTGAACGTGCTAATCTCAGGAAATACTGGTTCGATTTGAAAAAATCTTTTCGTGTTGGATAGTCCATTTATCGAGAAAGGCTGTAAGCTATATTACATCACGCCACAACCAATAGGTGCGAGGCATCAATATAAAATGATGCAAAAACGGGAAGGGCGGGGTAGTTTTGCGAGATATCATACCGCGCGACTCAGAAAGAAATTGGTTACCGGTGTTTAGAGCGCGTGCGAAGCCGCGGGAAATGCTTAAGAAAAATTTTGTACTTTACGTTACGAATTTGAAGTAGGATTGTTAATATTTCAAATACATTTTTATGGTACTCATTCTATTTCTTCTTACTCTACCAGCTATATATCACATAAAATATACTATAATATTTATTAAAATGTTATTAAAATTCCATTCAAAAATTCAGTAATGCGGTCGCACTATCAAGACTTGACATGTTGTGGAAAACCGAGGACCGAAGCATAAAATTCATGAATATTCGCTAGTAAAATGCAGTGTAATTTTCCTGTGTTATAATTTTATTTTGGGAGAATGATCATTATGGATCGTAACAGTGTATTTTCCTTCGATCCATTTCAATTTTCATTTTCGTATTTTCCCAGCCTATTTTCTTTTCGAAGGTCCTATCTATTACTATCTCAAATATAAAATTAATTAAAATTGATTCATACGTTAAAATGTAAAAGACTTACAGACAAAAGTACATTCGTATTTATAATATTAGTATGGATTGTAGTTTAGATATTATACGTATATCAAAATATTATAAAACGGGTTCTGCTTAACAAAAATCTACTCTTTGCGTATTTTTGTAATTACTTGCACTACACAGCAAAAAAAGAAAAACAATGCGAAACAATATTATACTTATTACTTCCATTAGTATTATAAATATTTTAGTTTTATGTGCCATTTCACAATATCTAGATCCATACTTTTGGTAGTAATCTCTCATTTATGACACCGTAATTTATCATATTATAGTAAGAAACACATTTTTCTTATACATAAAAGTGATAAATGGTATACATTTTTTTATTACTATATAAATATATCAGGATTACGAAAATTAAATGTTAGAAACCTTTTTCACATCACTGACGTCTGAATTATGCTACAAAGTATGCTTGACTTTGTATTTGATTGACATTTAAAAATTCGTATGTCGGGTGTACTCTAGCATCCATGCAATTGGATTAGGCAAGTGCAAGTGCATAAGGTTTAGTTGATTTAAATATGACTATTCTAAAATAATATGTTGTTACTATTAAATATATTATGTACCAACATAATATTATGTAATAAATGTATATAGGAAGAACAAAATAAGGTATAGGTACAATAATATTTAAGATTATGTACTTCCGGTAATTGTTACGTCATCACGTTACTTCAAGTCATAGTCCACTTGTGAAGGAGTAACAAACAATATATCTCTCTCTTCCTCAGTACCTCACAAACACACAAACACAGGCAAACCCAAAACACGTGTGTGATATACAAACACTCATACACACAAGTCTCTAGAAAAAAAATGTTTACATAAACTCGTAGGCATGAACTCAATAAAAGTTACAACTTATCAAGAAGTATTATATGAGTACATATTTCAGAAGGCAAAATCCTTATAATTTCCCAAAATTGCTCTAATATTTTACTCCCATATAATGAGTTACTGACAAATACCTATAATAATAATGAATATCCACCAGAATAATATATTCAAGAACGAAAAATACATTTCCAGTGAATTCACAGAAATATCGAAGATCGTTCGATCTCAGAAGACAAGCAGACATCTAATCTACATAATGCCAACGTTGGATGGAAGAATTTGTCCACCTAAAGATACGCTATAGCTATAGCGTTAAAATGTTTCGCTTTGATATTATATGTAAAATGTTTTCGACGATCGACGACTTCCTCTCATTTGACATTTTTCACAAAATATTTGTAACTAGAAATAACTGAATATATTTCTTTAGATGTCTTTAGATTTTCTTTGAAATGACGTTTAAAAAATTTTAACGACAAAATATAATGATAATAATTTCGCAATTATATTAGTAATTATAGTTGTGTTATAATAATATAACATCTATAATATAGCAAATGTCCAATTTTATTTCTCAATCCACTAAAACAAAGCTTGTAATAAAACTAATACAATATAGCTTTAAGTGGAGTATAAGTATAATTTACGTAAAGACTACGTTCCCTAATCCCGATAATGGATGAAGATTCCGCGGATCTCAGAGACATTGTAAGCGATCTGTGCAATGTGATTGTATAGAAAATACTCTTATTTAAATAATAAATGAAAACTTTGTAAGGAATTGTTTAGGTAGTGGTTTTAATAAAACTAGTTCTGCGCCCAGGCTTTGGCTGGACTTTTAAACAGTACTAAGCATCTTACTAAAAATATGATCAAAATTTACTTTGTTGTTGTATATATAAAAGTTATTTTACAGTTAAATAGTATGCCAACGTTGCTTATCGTAAATTTTGTAATATTAATTCCAAAATATAAAATTATTTGGCAGCGGTGGGATTCGAACCCACGCCTCCGAAGAGACTGGTGCCTTAAACCAGCGCCTTAGACCGCTCGGCCACGCTACCACTTACGTTGTTTTATATATATAAGAACCAGCTGAAGTCTTTTGAAAAAGAATTGTTGATAATAGGGACTCTCTTTAACACAAACGGGTCAGGTCATAGTCCACCACGATGGCTAAGGGCGGGTTAGAAAACTAAACGTTATGTATTACAATACATACTAGGTTTTCTCACGATATTTTCCTCACAATGTTTTCATCGAAAGTCGTATATAGTATACTAGTATTTCCCGCGGTTACGCCCGCGATCCAAAGGCAGAAAATAAAAAGGTATATTTTTTCATTGATGCTCCGCTCCTATTGGTTGTAGCGTGATGTAATATAGTCTATAACCTTTCTCGATATACGGACTATCCAACACAAAAATAATTTTTCAATTTGGACCTTGTTCCTGAGATTAGTGCGTTAGATTAGCGCGTTCAACCAAACAAACAAAGAAACCCTTCAGCTTTATTACTATAATATTAGTATAGATTATGCTAAAACCTTTACAACTTGATTTCTTTTCTTTGTACCATCTGGCTTTATTGAAGAAGGGTTCCTTTCACCTTAATACTTAGGGGGTGTTAAATACACTTGTGCAAAGAATCCTACGAAAGCTAAGAAATTAGAAAAATACATGCAATATTCCATTACTATATTGCATAGGTTTGTATATGTACCTACTGGTTAACTGTAGTTATAACTTTGTATTAGGTATGTTGTTATGGACACAGTGATTAATAGGGCATTATAAAAAATGCTTGCGCAGTGTGAAAAATGCCCAATATTAAAAGGCAGTGTCGAATTAATAAAATTATCCGGGCTATTATGTTATCACCTATTGAGCAAAATTAAACCAGGCTTATAACTATTTTTTATGGCTCTGTTGCTACTCGTTCATTGAGCGGATGATTAAAATGAATCGATCTTCCATTTGTATAAATCATCATCGATCACTACCATAATCAATAACTAACTACTATTGTCAAATAAGTGATTTGAGGATGCCTTTTTCAGCCCTTCTAATGAAAAAAATAATCTTAAACTACCTATAACTTATTCTATGATGGCGTTTGTATATTAAATTTTCTTGTAAAAAAGTAACAAGCACACACACAACTCGGCTTTTAATTTTTTAAGATGTTATTATTCTCTTACGGTTATATAGACAGAGTCGCAGACAAAAGCTAGTTCATCAAACAGCGTATGCAAATTGGGCATCAAACGCAGCTGAATTTAAAAGGATGTTTTATAAAATTTCCTTCGTATGAAAATGATATTGCGTCTTGTAATAACGTCGGAGCACTTTGTTCTACCGGTACTATCGGCTGGAGAAGTTGGTGGATAATCAATTCAATACTAGATTAAGTATACGGATATATTTGCGCATTTTTCTCCCAAGTATTTGAAAAGCACATAATATTTGGTGACGACTATTTTGGCTCAGTTTGTAGTGACCCTACATGCAGTGCATCAACTATCTGGTGTCCGTAATACAAGCCTTGTGCCTTGTTGCCTCAACATAATATTTATTTATTATTGTGTTTGAAACTAATCTGCAAATAATAATATTATTTTTTTTAATATATATCCATTTGGTAAAAATCAGTTGTATTTTTGTTACAAACAGACAGTTCAATTTTATCTGTATGCATTAGTACTTTCAGGTAATGTAAATTTGATAGATTTCAAATCAAATCATAATATTCTTTATTCAAATAGACTTTTACAAGCTCTTTTGAATCGTCATTTTTACATTATTCAAATTAAATGTCAGTTTGTAAGTCTGTGAGTAAACTACCAATTATTCAATACTATCGGAAAGCTTCTGCTGAGAAAAACCGTTGAGAAACTCAAAATTTGCTCTTTTCAAAAAAAAATTGTATTACAATGTTTATCTATTTACCCTATTATTTATTTAAAATTAAAAATATGTATAGTAGTAATAACTTCACGTCTACACGTTTATTTATTAGCGTATCTTTCATAAGACTTTTGTGGTTCACTGTAGCATACACAAGAGAGGCTTTTGAAAGGCTGTACTGAAACGAATGACCTAGAAAACTGTTCTGTTTCTCAGATGAGGCCATATATTGAAGTGTGATGTAACGTAAGGACAAGGTTGTTACTTGTTGGTAGGTTCATGTTTTGTGAGAGAAAATTCAAAAATACCATTTTTGTATATAATGAATACATACAATATGTAGTACATATTTTGGAAAATCTGATTCAAATAGCAATTATTTTGATGACGACGCTTAGCTCAGTTTATCCTACTTGCTGCGACAGCGGTCGCGGGTTCAAGTCCCGCTGGGGTTATTTATATTTATAATATGTATGTATTTAAGTTATATAGTTATATAATTTAATATGTGCAGTGTATCAACTACGTGGTATCAGTAACACAAGCCTCCTAGTTTAACACGGAACTAGATGGCGCTGTGTCTAATAGTGTCCCAATATTTATATTTATTTATTTTTTATTGGTATGGTTAAGATCATTGTGCCTTAGATTTTTGTCATAAATATAAAGAAATAGTGGAATCCAACTCGAATACTACTATAGATACTATAGAAACAACTCGGGTATTCTGGAATAAGTAGTCTATATCATTTTCCGATCGTAGAACTACATATTACGATATAATTAATGATTTTTGTATTTTTTTTTCTCTCCGTTGCTAACTACAGTATTACTTTAAAAACAGAAACGAACAGAACAGAGCGCAATGGTAGGACTTAAATTGTATACTATAACTAGCCTGAAAATGAAAAGAAATATTTTTCTCCCGTTTTTGCAACATTTTTCATTGACGCTGCGCTTATATTGGTCGTAACGATAGCGTAGATGTAATATAGCCTATAGCCTTCCTCGATAAACGGACTATCCAACACAAAAAGAATTTTTCAATTCGGACCAGTAGTTCTCGAGATTAGTGCGTTCAAATAAACACTCACTCTTCAGCTTTATAATATTAGTATAGATGTAAAAATATAATAATAGTTTTAGCAAAATACTTAAACAAGTGTAAATAATTTTCTATAAAAAAATTATTTCCTCATAAGAAAAATTAAAAAGACATTAATTAAAAACAAAATATGATACCCCCAAAAAACTTATTGAATTGGACCACGTCATTATTATGAAATCAGGATTATCCAACAGATAAGATATGTTCGAACTACCGATAAATCAAGATATAATGCGAAAGATAATTTAGTGTAATTACAATCGTTTTATTAGACAGACTTTGATTGCGATTGCGTACAAAATGGCACCAAAGAAGAAAGAAAAGGATAGAAATAGCAATGTTAAGAAGAAGGAAGCAGAAGTTATTAAAGAAGTTAAAAAGAGTAGAAGTAATTTTGTAGTAAGTGATTTGATACTGTTGTTGATGTTGATTGGATACTGATCATGACAGTTATATTGTGTTGACGAATTATTTTAGTATAATATTATCGGTATTGTAGCTCGGAAAATTTTATAGAAACCAGATATACAATCTATACATAAAATAAAATTGAAATTATTGAAATATTCATATACAATTTCTTAGGTCAAAGCTATACAATATTTGTCTGTCTGTCCTTGAACATATCACGAGAAAACCACTGGAGAGATTTTGATGTAATTTAGTATAATTAATAATGATAACAGGGGAAAATATCTCCAGGAAATCTATACTGAGCGTCACTATTTTTGCTATTTTTTATTTGAAAAAAATACAAACTTTATTTACCACATACATATATTTTCATAGATTTACAAAACATTACCACCATTTTAGCAAAGTCGGATAAAATTTTCCCTTTTTTTCTCAGGTCGCACAAATAATTCTCTCGATTTTCGGAATAATATTATCAATTGCTCTGTATAATTTTTATATGTCCTATTTATACACGCCAAGTTTGCCGAAGTTCGACTTAGACGTCTCTTGGGGACCGAGCAAGACTGATACATCGATACGACCTTATAGAATCTTATTTACAGACTCTGTAAGTAATATTTTAGTTAATGTATACATCACAAATATAAAATGCTTTGTCCTGAATGACTCACGGATCAACGCACAGCCTAAGCCGTTGGTCGTAGAGATCTGAAACTTGGAGGGAGTGTTCTTTGTATGACGTGGGAATCCGATAAGAAAGGATTTTCCGAAATTCTACCCCTAAGTGGGTGAAAAACGAGGACATCGTGATTCCTTGGCCCAATCTACTTCAAATTAAGCTTAAACGTTCTTTAACAGAATTGATGGAAGACGTGTTTCGTACTTTATTGAAACTCATTGCCTAACGTTGTTAAAAGGGGGTAGATAGTTGTTTTGAGAGGTGTGGAATTAAAATAAACTAAATGGGGACTCAATAGTTGGTATGAGTACATTATAAGTAATATCATAAAGCCAAACGTAGGATACATAGGATTTTTTTTACTGCAAAAAATATATCTCGTTTCTGCGAAATCTCTACCAAAAATAATAATAAGCGAAAGTACTTTCTTCACCATTTTCTTGTTGTTTTACCTTTCATTAAAACAGTCTATTGTGTACTGTTTATTCAAACATTTCAGGATGCCAAAAAGGCTAAATAGCAAAGTAAAGCCAATTATAAGTTTTCGTTAATTAGTTGCGAAGTCTCTAACAAGGTTTTGATAATATTTAGAGATTGCTTCACAAAACTTCGCTCAAGTTCGGTAATACAAGTAGTTATGTACATTCACGATGATTGGCAAAGTTGGTATTTTTAGGGTACCATATTTTGAAGATTGAAGTTATAATCCATACTAATATTAAAATTATGAAAGCAACTCTGTCTATTAGATTTTATGTGTAAACCAATGAACACATTTTGATAAAATTTAACTAAGGCTACCCTTGAACGCTCCACCACTTGCACCACTCCACATCATGCAAGCAAAGTCTACTAAAACTAGTAAAAATAATAATTAATTTCCAATAAAAAGTTAATAATAACATCACAAATCTATTGTAAAAATGACCCAAAACAATATTAACTAAACGTAAAAAGTATATTTACTAAGTATATTTAGAATTTGTAGTAAAATTTAGGTTCCTAGAGTTAGAGCGTTAGCTAGAGTTTCAAAATCATAATTTTTATGTACAACGAATGAATACTTCGTAAATTGTTAAAATGGCATTACATTCACTACGTTTGTCTTATCCCTAGTATTATTATTATTTATCCCTAGTAAGTATTAGGCCTAGATTTCTGACTAACCCTATAATAAATAAAAACTATTTTGGGAATATTTTCAAAATTAAAACACGAAATAAATTCTACAGAACACGTACAAATAATTTACTTTTGGCAATTTATTTTAGCGTCTTAGAACTTCATTATATTTAATTAGTTTATTTTCATTTAGATTATGAAATATTAATCTTGTTATAAATTCGTAGACTTTATTAAAATTTAAATACAACTTTCAGATGCAAGAAAATGTGAGGCGAAAATTCGAAGCTTACCGTCGCGCTACGAAAACTAAGAGCTTAAACGAGTCATCAGCTTACGGCATAAATTCAGATGTTTTGGGCCAAATTTTCGCACATTGGCAGTTTAAATATAAATATAATCGGAGGCAAAGATTTTTAAATAAATTCAATCATTATAAAACTAATATACAAGGACTGGATATTCACTTCATGAGAGTTGTACCGAAAAATGTGAAAAACGTTCAGGTATTTATTGTGTTGTGTTGTATATGTTACAGTTGATACTCGTTTTCAGATAGAACGCGTTTTCCCTAGTTAAAATTCACTTAAAATTAATAAAAAGGATGAAGCTCTACTTGTTAATTGCAAGACAAACTATGGCATTTTGAGTTACATAGGCAACCATTTTTCTTGCAGAGTTACCTTTTTGACATACATCTTTTAATTTTTTAATCTTTTACCTGATAGGAGTGTAAATGAATATAAATAAATATGTTGGGACATTATTACACACAGCGCCATCTTGTACCGTGGTAGACTACGAAGAAAGCTTGTGTTACGTATACCAGATAGTTGATATACTACATATATAAATTAAAATACATACATATTATAAATATAAGCAACCATAATTGGAGTATACACATCCGAGTTTAACAAATGAGTGCCCCCAGCAGGACTCGAACCCGCGACCGCTGCTGGCGCAAGAAAGCACTACAAACTGCACCAAACGTGTCGTAAAAATTATAATTATTAAGTCCCAGTAAAATATCATCACTGTTTTAAGATTAAGCAATACTCAAGAAAAAACTCAAGACAAGATCTTTCATTAGAACAAAAACAAAGACTCAAGTCAAAAATGTAAATTTTTAATACCATCCCACGCGCCAACACCCGCCAGTTTTCATTAAGGCGTCAATTCTCGGCTAATTTATTAGATTTTGCGATCGATACTTCTACTTTAGATTCGGGCAGTGACTATTGTACGTGGACGATTTTCTAATCACTTACCTATATCTAGAGTATGTTTGTTTGAACAGTAAATGTTCGATGAAGGTGGGAGAAAATGGCCCAATATAAAAAGTTGGACAATGAATTTTAAGAATATCACGTCGTACTGTTGTATTAAAATTTTAAATTTTGACTCGTAAGCATAAATTATTGAAAAGAATGGGTAGCCCATCTTTATATATGAAACACTTCAGTACGTGTGTATATATTGGTATAGAATAGTTTAGATTTACTATTCGGTCCCCTACAAAACGTATTTTTTAATGAATTATTTATATTTTTAAACAATAATGACATATTTAATTACAAATAAGTCGTTGCTATGAAACGTTGTTTTCCGCATACAAAAAGTACGAATTTAAACAATTACAATTACAATTACAATTTTATACGTACTAAAACATTTCACCGGGAGCAAAAGTTTATAAAAAATTTCTATGTGTACAAGACAACGGGTGGACGCTAGTTGATGTATATTGTATAAAAATATAAAACACATTTCCTAACAAAATATCTTCAAAAAGTGGATTCAACTTGTAATTATTTTGTTACATTTACAGGTATTACCTCTTCTCCTTTTGCACGGATGGCCATCGTCTGTGAGGGACTTCTACGAAATTATTCCTTTCCTGACTAAAGTCAGACCCGGTTACGATTTTGTTTTCGAAATTATCGCACCTAGTCTACCAGGATTCGTTTATTCTCAAGTAAGTTTTCATGTATATAATCAAAGTATGTTTTATATAAATATTTTAATATTTACATTATATTTTCAATTTATATAATAGAATAAAACAATTTTTATGTGTATTAAGCAAGATCTGATATTATGTAATATGTAGATGAAGGATTTATATTACAAAATTACAAGAGCTTAGAAATATCGCTGCTTCAAAACAAAAGGGCCACAACGCGAAAAGACCTAATTTTACAGGAGAGCCATTTAAAGTTTTCAAAATGAGTTTTTGTATAATTGCTCTGTAATTTTAAAACTGATAAATAGGTGTTATACACTGTTAGAAAGATATTTTTAATCTGCTTTTAATGGTTAATTCGGTTATGTGTAATTTTTTCTAAAAAAAAAGTTATGAGCAGATAAGCCTCTTTTGTATATAAAGATATTGTTTGAATTAAGGGGAAAATTTAACAAAACAGTCACAATTTGTAAAAATAATATGTATTCAAGGTTCTTTTTGTGACATTAGCTTACACAAATTAGAAAAAATATATTATAAACCAAAGAAAGTGACCATGTCACATAAAAATAATTACTAAAATAACTTTTGCTTCTGTAAAATATAAAGAAACGCTACAAAAAAAAACAAAAAACAACTACTAAGTAGTAGTAGTTGAAGTTTTAACTTATTAGGTAACTTCAAAAAAAAAGTTATAAAATTAACCTCAAAATCAAATTGTACTTACTGAAAAATAATTAAAAATACAAAAGTAAGTAATGCTATTACCTATGTAACTGAAGTGTTAACTTGAGTTCAACTTCAAAATAATAATATTATGAAAACTAGACTTTAGCTAAGTATAAAACCAATCTCAAAAAATCAATGAAAAATAATTAACCTTACAAAATAGAGTAATAACATAATCATAATCACAGAAACAAAATTATTAGGAATCGTAGCATTTAAATGTAAGTATCAAAGTGTAATTAGGAACTCAAATATAATTATCACAGTTTTTTTATATCGTTCTGAATTAGTGCTTGACTACGTTCCACCTGATGGAAAGTGGTAACGCATCGTAGATAGTAAGTCGCACTAATTAAGTAGCCACCTATTCACTCTTACCTTGAAGACACCCATATTGTAATCGGACGGAAACACTGACGTAGGCAGGTTGTTCCAATCCTTAGCCGCACGTATAATAAATGGCGAAGCGAAACGCTTCGTTCGGACGGATGGAATGTCCACGACATAAGGATGGAGACCAGCAGAATTAAATCATGTAATTCCTGCGCACACTCTCCAAAATGTAACCTATAGAATACACAGAGGCTGGCAACTTTACGTCGGTGATCGAGGCTTGTAGGTCACCAATAATCCTCTGCGCACGCCTCTCAATCGAGTCCAAAGCAGACAGATGGCATTTCGCAGCACCAGCCCATATGTGACTACAGTATTCCACACACGACCAGACTTGAGCTTTATATGAATCAAGAAGCTGTCCTGGTGTGAAATACTGTCGGATCTTTATGAGGATGCCAACTTTCCTCGCTGTTACATTAGCCTTAGACTCGATGAACCGCCCGTAGTTCATGTTGGAGCTGTCCATTCCCAACAACTGCAGACGGTCAGTGTATTCTAGGGGTACATTTCTGAAAGTAGGAGTCAAGGTAAAAGGACTCCTTTTTGTGGTGGACAGACACGCCTGTGTTTTGGTGGCATTGAAACTCACAAGATTGGCATCGCCCCAAGTGGAGACTGTCTTGAGTGTTAGATTCAAACGCTCTACCATGGCCTCTCTTTCAGACTGAATTTGATCTCTACTGGCTCGAGGATTTGGCAGGTATCTCTCTACAACAGTGCTGTCGTCTGCGTACCCATAGATACCGGGTATAAGCAGGTCGTTGATATGAAGCAGGAACAAGGTTGCAGAGAGAACAGACCCCTGAGGAACCCCTGAGTTAGTCTTTAAGGGTTGTGATGAACAACCCTCAACCACAACTCTGAGTGATCGGTCGCTCAGGTCAGGAAGTCTTTAATCCAGTTGATCAGGCCAGGAGATATACCATAGGCTGAAAGCTTTCTTACAAGGCTAGCGTGCCAGACCCTGTCAAAGGCCTTCGAGACGTCAAGGGAGACGGCGATCGCCTCCCCGTTTCGCTCACAATTCATTATTGATATAATCGCTCAAGAGTCATAATTGACATTATACTAGCACTTTAAAAGTGATTCAATATTCTCTTTATCAATTCTTATAATCTTAATAATCAGCCCATTTTTATTATGTATGTATGTATTTTTATAATAATTTACCATGTTGAGTATCCTTGTGCTCTGTTGTTTATTCTATAAAAAATAATTAAAACAAATATATTTGTTTTACAAAAATGCATAAAATAAACTTTTACCTTAATAAAAAAACATACAATAAAAATAACAAGCAAAAACAGTCCATTTAATTTATCAAATAATATGATTTTACTTTTAAAAATATACAATACAAAAATGACGTATATCAAAATAAGAACTTTTATTCTTTAATAACCTAGAAAAAATTACCAGCAAAACGGACGTATTCCTAACATGTCCCTTTTGAAACAACGTAATTATTATCTCCTAAATGCATCTTCTATGCAAAACATACTTATTTCAAAAAATGGTACTTTTGTTTTTAAATTGTTATTAACACTCCTATAAAGTGTTATAAACAAAACAGGCTTTTTTGTAATATGGCCCTTTTGATTAAGTAAAATATGTGATACTTACATAAATATTATATGCAAAACGGACGTTTATCAAAATATGGCACTTTTGTTTAAATAATAAAAGCTTAATCAAGAGATATTTTTGCATTATGGCCCTTTAGCACCAAACAAAGGTGCGCTCTCGTCGACGTTCGGGTCGCAACTAAAAAAATGGCGGCTTTGCACAGATATTGCAGCGTAAATTCAAAAATACAAAAAAGACGTCAGTAGTATTTTTGTTGCTTAAAATGTGAAATTCATGGGGATCTTTTTAAATTATGAAAATATAACCGACAAAATTTGAATTTTTACAATAAAAAGGATTTTGAATATTTTTGATTTGTGGCCCTTTTGTTTTGAAGCAGCGATATGTATACTTCGTTTAAAAAACTCTGCACACATTGTGTGGAACTAGAAAAAAGCGTTCAAGGTAAAGAAACTAAAAAAATATTTGCATCGGTCATTGTTCTATTCACACGATCTCTTACTTCCAATGCTTAAACTTGTTAAGCTTTCAGACATACAGATTTCATGCGATATTTTACTTCATAATAGCCAGTGGTAATTATATTTTTTTAAACATTTACGCATGAGAATCATAAAGATTCACGACTCAGGAATTGAACCTACTTCACAAACGAGTGTAACACTATAGTGTCAGCCATTAAAACTGTGCTTTTAATAAATAATAGAAGCCAAATAAATACTGGCATGTTACATTACATCAACGGGTATTGTTACGAATAATTTAATACATTATAATTATAATGAATCATGTATAATGCATAGGAGCAAATGAACTACCCAATCAATCATGAAATTGTACTACGAAATACAAAGCCAGTGTAATACGAACAATAACCAGTGTCGTTATCGTAATTTTATATTAATTTACTATTACAGTTAACTTAAAAACCTTTTATGATTAATATTTCAAAATTATTTTACTGAAAAGATACAATAGTTTTTTTTGTTTTTTTATAACTTTTATAGAGTTTCTATAGATTTTAAGCCTTTGTTTTTGCAACTTCTACTAATAGGTAGTCTTCACTACTTCTACTAAACACACGAGTCTAAGATTTGAAGATTAGTTTCGTTATTTTAGATTTTAAATACAAAGTCTATAGGAACTTATTACTCAAATCTATTCTTTTTTCCAAATAAATAAAACATTACAGCATAAAAAATCTATGTTATGGCTAATACAAACTACCCTACTTACTATTTTTATATTATCTAGGTTAAAAATAAAATATTAAAAACTTATAAATTCATGGTAACAGTGTAATTTGAAATAACCTATTTTTGTCGGAATATTACACGTACGTCTAAATGTTTTAAGTATTCTCTACCTTTAATTAAGGTAAAATCTCGTCAAGTGAGAGTTTTTTTTCGTTTTTCCTTTTGAGGTACGGAACCCTAAAAACCATATTTTCATTCACCGGTATGTTCTAGCTAAGTTATAAGAAAGTGCCGACTGTAATGAAATACTGCTATATTATCAACTGAAGGTAGTATCTCAGCGACTCACTCTTGCTTCGTATGATTTTGTCACTAATATCCTATTTTTTTGAACGGAACCCACATTCTTATATGCATATGCACTGCCCGAGAGCGGGTTGGTGAACTTTATTACTTAATCTTCCGAAAACTGCCTCTTTCACAATATTTTCCTTAATCATAAGTAAAAATCATGTTAGAAATGATTCGCACATGAAAATGTTAAAGGTTCGAGACCTGGATTTGAACCCAATTGAACTCATTTCCCAAGTGAGTTAATTACCACTGCGCTACTACTGCTTTATTATGAAGATGAAATACACTAAGAAAAATAACTGGACCAATATGAAAATAATGTACGGCTAATTATGTTCGAGAGCTTATCGAGTTTTGTAGTAATATATTATACTTTTCGCTTCCAGTTAATTAATATTTGTATATGACAGTGATGAATGATAATTCTGCAAAGTATTTTACACTATATTTGCTCGTGGATGGAATTAATATTATTTAAATAATGAATTATATTGAAAATCAGGATCACCGATTCTCACATGAAAATAGTTATTTGAATAACTTAGTCTAGTTTTTAGTGACCCTTTTAACTATGTCGGGGGTCGCAGGTTCGATAGCCGGTAGGGCTTTTGTGTGATTCATGGGTGTTTATATTTAGAATAAGTTTAGGATTAAAATTAATTATAGTATAGTGTATCTATCAACTACCTGGTAACCCTAACACAAGCTTCATAGCTTACCATGGAATTAGATGGTGATGTATGTTAATGTATCAAGATATTTATATTTTATCTAAACTCTAAAGTGATAGCTTAAATTTCGATAGAATATATTTACAAATATAATATATTCACAATTAAAAAACGAAGAAATAAAAAAAATCCTTCTATATACACTATATAAAAACATTTTCAATATTCATATTTATATTTTTTAGTATTAGAATAGACGTATTACGTACTTTCATTTTCCCTTGAGATAAAATTTGTTAGCTTCCCAATTTTTTACATATTTAGGAATAGGCCTTCAATGTTTCGTTTTCCTTAAGTATTAATTTTTTGCCTTTTCAGGGAACGACAAAACCCGGTCTTACAACGTACCAAATGGCCATCATTATGAGAAATTTGATGGAAAGAATTGGTTACAAGCAATTTTACGTACACGGAGGAGACATTGGTCATATCATTGGATCGCATATTGCTACGATATTCCCTAAACAAGTTCTAGGCTTTCATACTACAACACCAATAAATTTGTCTAAATTGGCTCATTTGACGTTGGCTATTGGAAGTATTTGGCCAACATTGGTTGCCAATGAATTAGCGGACAAAATATATCCTCTATCCGATAAACTTCAGTATTATATGGAGGAGTCCGGTTTCTTACATTTGCAGAGCACTAAGCCGGATACGCTAGGTAAATAGTCGTTAGTTCTAACTTCAATGCTTCAAGAAACTAATTTGTATTTACTTACTTACTCACTCACTCTGTATATATAGTTTGAAACTACTATGATTTATGACGTAATATTATTCTTATCTTTGTACATATAGTCAAATTTCAACTGAGTCGTATGTTATTATGATCTCTCCCATGATTGCTGTAAAGCATTCGAAACGTCGGGAACCAAAAACCAAAATGAATCCGCGACAAAATCCATAAAGATAGTTTTATTTATAATGTCAAATATTCATGTAAACCTAAGAAAGTATTACGAGTCAAATATGTACATTAAATATTTCTTTGGAAAATTACGTTAAATTTTAACAGTTAGGTTAGTTAGTTAGTATGTTTTAGAAATAACATATTTTCCTGCGGTAAATATACCTTTATTTAATGTACAGACTTGACTTAATAATTTTTTTGTGTATAGAATAGATTATAGCGACCTTGGTTATTATTTTAACTAAGCATATATAACCGTGGCATATCCTTCTTAACTACTTGTGTAATATCGCCTCTTTATTTCAGGTATAGCCCTACAAGACTCACCTTTAGGTCTAGCTGCGTATATTATCGAAAAGTACCTCCTTTTTTCCAATCCGGCCAACAAAGATGCTTATGACGGAGGCTTCACTTCTTTCAACGGTACCGATTTAATGGATAATGTTCTTATGTACTGGAGTACCGGAAGCATAACAACTGCTCTTAGACTGTATAAGGAGAGCGCCTTAAATTATAATATCGAAGAAACTTTAGCACGGTAAGGCAACTTTGTTATGCTAAGACTGATTATTTTGTATAGTTTCTTGTTTGTCTTGTAATTGTATCTTAACTCGTGGTTTGAAATATGATTTTAACTAAGATTTTTGGTCATTTTTTCAAATGGATAATTAGTTTTATATTTAAATTTTAGTTTTAAATTCATACGTTTCTGAGTTTCACACAAAAGAAGAGATACAAATATTTTAAAAATTATTATCATGCAAAGCGTTGCAAAGTTTTAATTGACAGTCTTAGTGATATTGGCTTCCCCAAATTAAACTTAACCAGACGAAAATTGGTAATGAAATTTTATAACTAAATCACATTTCAGGATACCAACTAAAGTGCCTACATGGGGTCTCAGGACCAAATATGATTTGGGCCATCAACCTGACTTCATCTTACGATGGAAGTATCCCAACTTGCTGGGTACTACAAATCTTGATGGTGGTGGACATTATATTACTTTTGAGAGACCAGAAGAAGTTGCTACAGATTTATTTAAAGCTGTCAGCAGGTTTTTGGAGAAGAAGTTTTAGTGTTTTTTAATAAAAATAGTGAGACTTTATTTTTATTGTTCTAATTTTTTTCTTATTATTTTTTAAGGATCAAGTCAAAAAAAATAAAGGCAGTGCTAACATTTAACAGCCTTATTTCAAATACACATTAATATTTTTGTACGAGTATAATCGATTTGTACATATTAATTCAAAAAAAAAGAAAAATCGGACAAGAAAGTTTTCTCTAGACCAAGCTGTTTTAAAATAAAGTGAAGCATAATATTTATTTACTACTAGCAAAAGCCCGCTTCGCTCGGAGTAAGTTCAAATAAATTAAACGGTTTTTATATTTTTCTAATAAAATAAAAGTAGTCTAAGTTACTCCTTATAACAATAGCTATTTAAGAGTAAAAGTCTCGTTAAAATCGGTCAAGCCGTATAGCTGGGTATATTGGATACTTTTAACTGTGACAGAATGTTATTTATAAGAAATATAGACTATTACTAGTTAAAACGAACCTAGGGACGAACTAGAGGGAAGCGAGGGTGAGTCATTCGTACACTATAAATGTGCTTTAAAAGTTTAAATATTTTATTTGGGACATGATCATTTAACTCCTATTTATCTATCAGTACGTTCAACCTTTAACCTAACCTTTCACTTTTATTTAAGAACATTTCACGTCAGTCAACAAGAATGTTTACTTTTTTTAATCTTGAGCAATAGATAAAGCAATCCCCAATTCACTAAAGCGGAAATATAAAACGGTATTACAAAAATGAAGAGGGAATCGATTTAAAAAAAGCAGTAGGCAGGACTGGGCAGACAGAATCGGTGCTACGGAATTGAGTTAGCTACCCGCGCTCTGCGTTGCATTGGATTATTTTCATCGTGTTTAGGATATTTTGTAACGATTTGATTATTTCATAATAAAATTACTGCATTTTTGACTAAAAAATAGAGTTTAAGACTATTTTGACCTCTTTCCTAACTCCCTATGTAAGGGAGACTTATAGCTTAACATGAAACCAGTAAATTAGTAATAATGAATATGTTGGGGCATTATTATACGAGGCTTGTGTTACGGATACCAGACTAGATAGTTGATAAACTACACATATATAACTTGTGTATCCATACATATTATAAATATAAACATCTATGACTGGAGTACAAACATCTGTGTTTAACAAATGAATAACCCCAGTGGGACTCGAACCTGCGACTGTTGGCGCAACAAGTAGGGTTCCTACAAACTGAGCCAAACGTGTTTATGTTTTATTATATATTCATTTGTTAACAACTGAATGGATTTGGATGAAACTTAACGAGGGCTTAAATTTTTCAAGCGGGCGAAACCGCTGGCTAATAACTAACACACTTTATTTATTAAACATGGATATTTATGACAATACATTCTTATCTATGAAAGATCTGTAAAAACAAGAAAATATTTGAACTTTATTATGATAAAATTTCAAAGTTTTCAAACGCGGTTACCTTTTTAACCATTTTCTTTTGTCGCCTCATTACGAGTTTCAGCCGTGATTAGTTCAGCACCTACCTCATTTACAATTCAAACCAGATCTATTACCTAACATCTGACATTGGAAAATTAACTCTATTTATATTGTAATACGATCTATTTTCTAAATAGAATTTTCATTAATTTCAAGAACATTGCTTCATGACAAGCTCATTTGGTTGGCAAAACAGTTTTACCTGCCTTCCGCGTTCGTTGTGAGATTAAGCGGTGTTTTCTTGATTACTGCGATAAGAAATGATTCTGGTAACGAAATATTTTGTGAAAGATGATTGGTAATTTATTGTATTAGAGATATATTAGCTTATTTATGTTTATGTTTCTATATATAACTAGCTATTCACCCACACTTCGCTTGGATTCGCCCCTAGTCGTAAACAAAAACAAATTATCCTGATAGGGAAATGAATATTTTTTCGGTAGAAAAAGTAAACTATATATTTAAGCTAGTCTATCTATATTCAGCCGTTCATCCATCCAAACTGACTTTGATGATATTTATGGGGTGTTATAATTTTGTTGAATTAATGGTTTAAAAATCGTCAAGTGTATATTTTTTATCCCGAGGAAAATTTATTTATATATACCTAATAATATAAACTATAATTTTATAATTATAATTGAAACATCTATATATATAAAAATGAATTGCTGTTCGTTAGTCTCACTAAAACTCGAGAACGGCTGAACGGATTTATCTTATCTTAGTCTTGAAATGTTCGTGGAGGTCTAGGGAAGGTTTAAAAGGTGAGAAAAAATCTAATAATTTCCGGGAAAACCCTAAAAACAGCCCTTTTCTATTTCCCATACAAACGTTTTCTAGAGTCAATTTGAACTTTATTGCTATTCAATAAAGTTCATATTAAATTATAATCACTCACTGTTGTCTAACCAATTAAGGCGTGTTCCTAACGTCAAAGAGTCAATTTGCAATTTATTATCGCTGCATAAAGTTCAAACTCAATCATATCTATGAAAATAGTCTTCGCGTGCGCTTTGGAGGATCTAATGTCGCGTTCCGAAAATAAACAAAAGTGAATCGCGAACGCGACAAAAAATGTAATAAACTATTAGTAGTACTGATTTCCAATTAATTTGGTCGGCTTCGCGAAACTTTATTTTAGCTAACTTCAGTTGTAACTGTATCAGATTATTTTTTTAAGTTTGACAAATCTTAAGTTTTGTCACAAATTAAGTTTCTGAACACAACCATAATATTTGACATTAGATTTGACAACCAACTAATATGTCAATCATTCTGTCGCACTTCAGAACACGGAGATTTATGGCTTAAAGGTAAACTCAAAAAAAATAAATAAAAAAATCAGAACACGGAAAAAAGTATTACGATTGACGATATTGTGTTACGATCATGGTTACGATATTCTATGAGTGCATCCTTCTATCTTTGTGAGTGACATTCCAAGTAGTGTGCTCTTTTTAAGTTGATATTTTGTGATAGTGACACTTTACTGTTAAGTTACGCGACGGGTCGCATCGAGGAGGTCTTAGGGCCATAGCAAGTTTGTATGAAAGTCTTCATCTTTTGTTCTACGATCTTTATATTTGGTACGAAGGTGGTTAATTGTTGGTACAAGTACGCTAAAAACGTTTTTTTTCTATAGGGCCGGATTAAGATGGTGTAAAGGCTTCATAAGTTTTTCGAGATACCTTCATTTTTTGTGCTACAAGTTTCAAATTTTGCACTGAATTAGTAGATAACTTTTACGATACTACAAATCGGACACTTCATTCAAAGGATATTACGAATTTAAAAATAATAATAATAAAATAATGCGCAGCACAGCGGGAAATGTGGAGAGGGACGGGGAGCCAAGAGCGGGAGAGGTAGCCGCGCCGCTCAGGAGTATATTAACGATGGGTTCTGAAATAGCTGGAGTAATTTTCGAAAATTTTCAGGCAATCTAAAGATCATCCGATTGCGAGTGATCGAATAAAGATTAGTAGCGATTAAAAATAACGCGGGCGAAGCCGCGGGTACTGCTAGTTGATAATAAAAAAAATATATTTAAGAATCAAAATGTCCCCATCCGAAGTTTAATCAACGTAGTAAATGTGTCAAATATTTACTAATTCTAACTTTAGAACGACTTTAATACGAAAACAGCTAGTAATAATAAATTTATATACAAAAATGAAATTGTACGACAACATAAATAATAATCAGCGGGATTGTGAAGACCAACAAAATAACAGGTAAATCAAAGTTGAATTTGTCAGTGCATAACTTAATTATAGGAGGAAAAAATTTTCCTCCTCGTGTAATAAAAGTAGCTATTCTTTGGTATAGAAAGTCGTATAACTAAGAGAAGCTGTTGTGATGTAAAGAGTAATTTATTTAAATAATCTTAATATAACTTACAAGCGACTTTCTATCACTTTGCTTGGGTTCGTCCCTTGTAGTACAAAAATGAAGGACTAGACAGGGCAGCTTGTGGCTGACCGGTGAGAACAACTGGCGAGACCAATTAAGCCCCCTGCACATCAGTAATGGATCCCGGCTGATGTGTCACATTAAACAACTTTGAGTTTTTTTTTTCATTAAACAACCATAAAACGGAGCCCTTTCAGCCACCAAATTCTTAGCGGTACAAATATAATAATAATAATAAGTTATTAATTTAAAATAATTAATGAATAATTTATACAGTTACACGTTTATAAACGTAAATTAAATCCGTATAAAAATAATGTCGTAATCTGTCTCTGACAGGCGTTGCGGCTCTTCCATAATTCTGCTAAGGGCACAAACAAACCGACGATTACAAGAATTAATTCTCGTATCAGTAATTAATTTAACATATATATTAAGATTTTAGCGAAAAAGACGTAGCATTTCCCGTGGCTCTGCTCGCTTTCTATAGAATTGAAAGCAAATTCATTATACCACGTTATAGCATAAAGTCTTAGTGCGTAAATGGACTTTATATATTTTTTTAAAATTTGAGCTAGTAGTTTCAATCAAAGAAACGAACTTTTAGCTTTAAAATATTCGTATAAATATCTCTCTAAATAAAGCAATAACATGCTGGGATATTATTACACACAGCGCCATCTAGTCCCGTGGTAAGCTACAAGAGAAGCTTGTGTTACGGATACCATATTTGATATACTACATACAGTTATAGTTTAAATACATACATATTATAAATATAAATACTCATGACTGGAGTACAAACATTCGAGTTTAACCAATGAATGCCCCCAACGGGACTCGAACCCGCGACCGCTGGCGCAAGAAACTAGGATCACTACAAACTGCGCCAAACGTGTTTTCAATTATATTTACATTACATACAACAATACTAACAAAATAATAATATTATAATAAACATAATAATGTTATCTTACGCTTGTTTCGAACCTAAGCCACAAGTCTCGAAAAAAAGAAAGAATTAATTTAGAAAATTAAAATTCTTTAAGCAACCGCGCTTACTTTTCAGAGATTGAAGAGGAACTGTAATTTCAACTGTTTTTATGGTTTGAAATAATTTAGGTGAAGGTTTTTATTATTTATTTATGATATTATTATTACCATAATTCTATTCATTAAATCTTCACATAAAATTGTAGAATCATAGTTATAAATATTACTGGCCTTTGAGAGATTTTGGATGCGCAATCGTGCTAGCGAGCAGCTACACCACTGAGGAAGTTTAAACGTCAAAACTACCTAGTAGATACCCACAAAAACATACGAAACACTATCGAAATCGGCCCATACATGTGTATTTATATAATAATAAATAATAAATAAATATGTTAGGACATTATTACGACAACGCCATCAAGTTCTGAGGTAAGCTACGAGGCTTGTGTTACAGATACCAGATAGTTGATATACTAAACATACATAAATTTTAAATATATGTACAATACATATTATAAATATTAACATCCATGACTGGAGGACAAACATTCGTGTTTAACAACTGTGTGTCCTCAGCGGGACCCGAACCCGCGACCGCTGGTGCAGAAAGTAGAGTTACTACAAACTGAACCAAACGTGTTTTATAGACGGATGATTAATATATCTTTTTTTTATCGAACTAATTTACCATCGAACTTATTTGATAAGTACCTACATTCGAGGATGTCAATGGCACTTTCCAATGAATTAGTACTAAATATATGCGGATTGATGACAGTAGTAGCCTAGCGGTAACGCGCTCGCTTGGATAACCGAGTGTGGGTTCAAATCCGGGTCTCGCACCTCAGATATTTTCATGTGCGAATCATTTCTATTATGATTACGATTTGTCTTACGGTAAAGGAAAACATCGTGAGGAAACCTGCATGTTTGTGAAAACCTAGCAAGTTTTCGAAAGACTGTGAAGCCCGTTAACACGCACTAGGCCAGCGCGGTGGACTATGGCCTGATCCCATTCGTACTGAGGGAGGCCCGTGCCCAGTACCGGGACGTTAAAGGGCTGATGATGATGATGATGATGATGATGTTCTGCGGATTTGACTCATTTGGATTAATCAACTAATACTATATAGGTGAAGAGAGTCTGATCATCATCATTTAAAGAGAAAAATGAAGTACGCTAGTAATAAAAATCAAAAGCTGTTTTATTTTCTATGAAAAAATCATGTTCGCGCTAATTTTCTAAGTAACTAATGATCAATATTACTTACTGAGAGTAGATTGAACTACGAAAGCATTTTCATATTAAAGTTGCTTATATTTATACTCGATGCAGATGCAGAGTTGTTGGTTCGCCGCAAATCTGGCTTCATGAATAATACGTTGTAATTCGCCTCGCTTAATGACGAGCCTCGCTGTAATTTAGTGAGGTCGGAATTGTTTTCCCTTTGAGGATGAAACTTTCGATACATTTTCGAAAAAAGAATAATTATGGCAGATATCCTACCGATTTATTATTAGATATTTTTTAGAAAAATGGCACTATTTTTTTTCTTAAACATGGAATATTTTAAAGAAACTTATATAAGACTTTAAGTTTATTACGAAAAGAATGCTAAGTCGAAATTGAATGAAATGAATCGAGAAATGGCGAAGATATCGCGTAAAATACAGCAGAATTGAGAAGCTCTTTCTTTATACTTTTATATATTTAAGTGAATACAATATGTATATAAAAAACAATAAAAAAATAAAAACAAGTATAAGAATAAGTTATTGAAGCATAGTAATATACAGCAGTAGACATACTTGTAATACTCTATAGTCTATATGTTTCTAAGTGCACAATAAATAAATAAATATGTTGGGACAAACAACACACAGCACAATCTGTCCATGGTAAAATACGAGCCTTGTATCATTAATACCAGATGCGCTACACATATTATATAAATTTAAAACATTATATTATGTATATAAATACCCATGACTGGAGTACACGCACACACACTCACACACACACATACACACACACACACACACACACACACACACACACGCACGCACGCACGCACACGTTCACGCACACGTACACGCACACGCACATGCGCACGCAAAGTCCGACACACATTTTAATGTCCCCAGCGGGACTCGAACCCGCGAACGCTGGCATAGCAAGTGGGGTCAGTACAAACTAAGCCAAACGTGTCGTTGAATACTGTGCTTCTTTTGTTCTCATATTTTTATTTTGCTATTTATTTACAGTATCTAATAAAGAGCGCGTACTGAAAAGCATTATTTCATCCACATTACATATTCGATAGCGATTAACATTAACGCGAATACTCAAGTATGCAAATTGATTGATAAGCGGAAATTACGTTGTTTAATACATTTTGTATTTATTTACTGTGATAAAGGCAAGTAATTATTATTTTGAGTACATTTTTCATTAAAGAACTTGTCTTTTGATTGAAGTTAAGCCAAACGCTGTGTCTAAGTTGGTATTATATTGTTTAAGAGCTTATTACACTAAATCAAGACAGTCTTATTAAGATTTGGCGTAGTATAATAAGAGTAAGCAAGTTAGTCTGTCCGTGTGATTTTCCGATGCTTCCTATGACACCGCAGGGACTGCCAACTGCACCGGCTACGTACAGTTCTCGAGGCATAAGCTCAGCTTTGCATTTGTGTGAGTGCAGTGTACGGATAGACACGACCGAAGGCGTAGCGCGTTGCGAGTTGGTTAAAACCTGTTTTAACTGGTTTTTGATGCGCGGCTATTGGCTATTAGCTATTACTCACACAAATGCAAAGCTGAGCTTACGCCTCGAGAACTGTACGCCTTGCAAATGAGTCTGCATGCTGTATTTCGGGCGGTGTGATAGCGTGCTCGTCTTATTACACTTTAAGACATTCTTATAAGACTGTCTTTAAATTGAATAGTGTAAAAGGCTCTAAACTAAACTGACACGCTTTGAAGCCATTAACAAGAGAATAGAACAGTATTATATTGTAAGAGATACAAAATTTGTGAAATTATTGTATTAAGTAAGTGAAAGGCTGTATAGTAATTGAAACTGAAGATAACAAAGAAAATTTTCATAATAATAATAATAATACCAGTGTTACTACAAGTATATACCGTACCGTTACATAGCTAATATCTAATATTTATTTATAGGTTGTACTAGAGTGTTCACCAAGAGAATGAAAAATAACTACAGTCATTGTTGAAAATTGAGAAATGCAATATAAGTGAATGAACTTTAGCTATCCATTTAACAAATATTTATTTGTTTTATTTTACTTTTATTTGATAACACTTATGCTTGCCCCAATCTAAGAAAAATTCTGAACTGTTTTATCGATTTATAGAGACAGTTTCTTATAAATGACGTTTTATAAACTTCAAAATATTTCTAGTTCTATCACAAGATAGTCGCCGTCAAACATCGACGGTACTTAAGTAAGATATAATACAGTAATAAGACAGTAATTAAGTATATAAGAAATCTTTGTATTTCTTTCAATAATGAGTCACCAAAAGTCATTTCTTAATAAATTTACTTCCAAGCTCCTATTTTTAGTTTTTTTAGATTTATATAGATAATAAATGTAAAAAAATTAACAAATTTCATTTTTGTTATATAAATATGGTAATTGGGTTCCCCAATGAGAGCAAACAGTACGTGACGTCTAAGATCCTGCATTTCTGACACGAACATCCATGCATAATGAATTGAGTTATTACTCGGATTGAGATAAATATTGCTGATTGAATAGGTATAGATGTACTTGCTTTTTTTCTAATCACAATCTTTTTTGCCTGGCTATTTATGAATGTATAAACATTTTATATCATTAAATAAAAAAAAATATTTCCATATACTACCTAATATGTTCTAATTATATTTATGTAGACATAAAATATTAAACTTAGTTTTTATTACATTTTATGTTATATAATATTTATACTATTTATTATGTATTTAAAGTTATATATGTGTAGTATCAACTATGTGGTATCCGTAACATAAACCTCGTAGTACCACAAAATTGATGGCGCTGTGTGTAATAATGTCCCCACATATTTTACATGTGTGTGTAACACGCACATACAGAAACACACTAACACAATTAAACTTATATATAACGATAGTGCGATATGTTTTAAACAAGTGCTGCCATAATTTTATTCCTAAAGAACATTATTTTATAGCAATCATACTAAAAATAAGTTGAAACTCTGAAACGACTGAATATAAACCTAGAAACGTAAAAGGGCTGCGAAATAAAACGCACGGAACCAATTCAATCCAGATAAAAGGTTTCCAATGCAGATGTCTTTTAGAAACTCGGTAATGTATCGGAAATATCTAAGAATTTATTCTATTTTACTGAAAATCTTATGAAGCACTTTAAAATAGAGGTTTCGATTTTCGTATTTATTGGGTTGCTGGCGAACCTCGTTACGTTCAGACGTGAATTTTAAAAAATTTATCACTTTTTATTGTATACGGTATACCACCCCCAACCACCCCCGACCGCAACCTGCCGCGCTTTACTGATCGATCGCTCAATATATTTCGCTAGGTAATTTTGTAATTTCCAATGTAATACATGCAAGTTACAGCATTATCAAATTTGATTTGATTTGATTTGATTCACGTAAAATGGTAAGCTAAAAGTAAAAATGCTTATCTGAATGACGAGAAAACTACTAAATTGATTTTGATGAAATTTAATTTTAATTTAATTAAAAGATTAACATATATAATACTTTTTACGCCGGGAAAATGTCTCATCCCTGAAAAATGTATACTAACGTACGTACTACGTAGGGACGAACCCGAAGGGAGCCATGCCATAGTACTCACTACTATAGTGAAGGAAAACATCGTGAGAAAACCTACATGTATGAGAAAATCTAACTAGACCAGATCTAAAGAAAAAATAAACTTTGCCAACCCGCAATAATCCATCGTGATGGGCTGGCCTTTCCTATTAAAGGCCCGTACCCAGAAGTGGAATGTTAAAAAGTCTTTAAAAAGTATGTAGCAGTCTTAACTTAAGCTAATTTGCCAATTACTTTTGATTTATAAAGTATAAAAAGCTACTGTGTACGAAACGTTTAAATTCATTTAAATGGTATAAAGAATTAAATTTATTATTATATCCATAAATAGGTTGCAGTGATTTTGTAAACGGGGTCTTGAGTTCTTAACAAACCGACTAATTAACAAGGTGCATTCACGAAGCTCGACGCGCAGTGCAATTAGAGTACACTCGTAACAAATTATACTATTTTCTACGTCGTTTTATACATATTTTTGTACGTTGTCCTAGGTTTGATGTTCGGGTATGTTTTTTACTTATTTTTATATTTTGATAAGGGTTACTATATAGATAATAAAATTGAAATATTTGTTTGTAATGTCAAAAGTAAATGTTTTTATTTAATATAATATATAATAAATAGTAAACTGTACGGTAAACTTTTGTCTGTCCGTCTATCCATCTATTTGGAATCGAGGGTATGTCGCTGATAATAAATTGGAAGCATAATTAAATTGGATTAATTTTCTAGTGAATTAATATGGAATATTATTATGTTTTGTTTTGTATTATTTAGCAAGATTCAGTTGTTGACACAAAAATTTTATTTTTATAAATATAAAAAAAGAAATCTAAAATATATTGAAATTTTTTATTTCCATATAAACTAAAATACAACAAGTAGCAGACTGTACTGTCGACGTCGAATAGAATATTCTATGTACACAATTTTTATAAGATGTTATCTATTTTATATAAGTACTGTAAATATTAAGTTCCGCGAAGAAATATGCTATTCTATTAGAAATTGTACACTAAAAGTATTAAAAAATTGAAATAATGCCTTTTTATAGAAAAGTATACCCAAATTTAAAAAGCGTATTAGGCAGTGTTAATTTAGGCCCAAGGGAGCTCATCTAATATATTTCTATGAAGAAAGCCCGTGGCTTTATTACAAGGAAATACGATAATACCGACATGACGTCGAAATATTAAAAATTTCAGGCAACGCTGATGAAAAAGCCATCGTTTCATGTGCCTCAGATCTGTAAGGGAAAATATTAAAGTGAATTGAAGTTTGGATCCATATTTTGTTAATTTTAAATTTAAGCTGGCTTGTTAATAATATCTTATTTTTTTCAATTCGCTTTTATTGTTGAATGAAGAAAATTTTGATAAGTAACTTTTGTTTATCTTCGCTTAGAGAAACAAAATTTGAGTTTGCTTGAATATAAGTTTCTTAGATACATAAAGATGAACAAACAAAAATGTATACAACAAGTTTTGAAAGCTTAAACTTTTATTTTGCTGTACAATTATTTTGCTAATATTAATTTGATAGATTAAGGAGAAAAGGATACTTTGACGATACGTTTTGCTTTAATTTGTAGTGACAGGGCATTCATTTGTTGAACACGAATATTAATACTTCAGTCATGGGTATGTATGTATATATACAGAATATATATTAATTTTAATAAAAATATTATATATATGTAGTATATCAGCTATCTGGTATCCGTAACACAAGCCTCGTAGCTTGCCACGAAACTAGATGGCAATATGTGTAATAATGTTCGAACATATTTATATTTATACTTTTTTGATGATATCCGTATACTCGTAGTGTTTGAAACAGACGATATGAAAAATGGTGTTTGAATCACCATCAATGGTTTGACATATAGGTCAAACTCATTACCATTCTTTGGGCTTCAACACAGTCAGGTAAAATTCTTTGAAAGTTACTACTGTAGTCTATAGCTATAATACTTTTGACTTTGTAACTGTTTTGTTTCAAATATTAGTTAATCATAAATAATAATAATCATCTTCAACTACTCTCTTTATATGCACATGTTATATTATGCTTAATGTAAAATAAAACCTAAGTGGCAAATCGAATTCAAGTTTAAAAGCGACTGTCTCGAGATGCTATTGGAATACATCGCGTGTGGCGAAATGGCTTTATTTAGTTCTCTGTGAATGTGTTTATTTTATTCATTTTTCAGTACATACGAATGTAATGGTCTTAAAGAGGAAGTAGGAAATAGCATATAAAAAGTACATTTGAAATGGTCTTGCGGAATAATTATGAAAACTGCAATAATTTATACTTCTATACTAACATTATAAAGCTGAAGAGTTTGTTTGGTTGAACGTGCTAATCTCAGAAAGGGTCCGAATTGAAAAATTCTTTTTGTGTTGGATAGTCGGTTTATCGAGGAATGCTATAGGCTATATAACATCACGCTACGACCGACGATATATTTAAATACGCACAGGGTGAAACATTGCCAACTTGCCAACTCTGGACTTAATACTTAAGCTTGAACCGATCCGGGACTCGAATCTTGGACGACTGTACAATGTACATGCTATCCACTACACCATCGATGCAGTTGATTTTACTACTATACTATAACATCCTATACAAATATCATAATATGTTTACCAAAATTAAATTCAAAGTACTAAATCATCAAATTTTCTTCATTTGAGAGAACACGTTCACATTACCTGTATATTTTATGTATATATATTCATATACGAAAAGTACAAAGCGTATTAGGAACGATTATACTGTTCCAGTTACGAATCAAGACATAATAATATTAAGAGCGCGCTTACTGAAAATTTTCGCAAAATTCAGTTAAAAACTAATGTAAAAATCATCATTCCACTAATAAAATAAGTAAAATGGTTGTAGTATACTGTGGCAGGCATGAAGGAACATGACGAAAATTGTACTTTATTTGCCTTTTGGCATCGAAATTCAAAAATATTTTTAACACGCCTAAAAGATACAATCTATCGAAATAAATCTAGTTAGTTTGAAAGCTTTCTTATTGATGGCCTCTTCCTTAATTTAATAGATCAGCTCATTAATCAATACATTGATATCGATACAAAAACGTAATCAATAGTTTTTAGAGTGTTTGCCTATCTGTCAGTTTGTGACCGCATCACGTGAAAACCACGAGACAGATTTTGATGAAAATGTTTATGATGATAGCTGGTTATCCAGGTGAACTTCTGAAAAAATCTATTCATCATCATCATCATCATCAACCTTTTTTAACGTCCAACAGCTGGTAGCGGCTGAAGGCAGTACGAGGAGGACCGCGTTGGCTTAGTGCATGTTGGCGGACTTCACATGTTTTTCTAAAACTTGCTACGTTTTCATAGACATGCAGGTTTCCTCACGATAAGACAAGTAGTAATCATGACAGAATTTATTCGCACATGAAAATATAAGAGGTGCGAGACCCGTATTTGAACCCGCATCACTCGGTTATCCTAGCGAACGCGTTACCGCTGGGCTACCACTGTCTTTAAAATCAAAAAATCTATACGATATCGTAAATACGTATCTTCTAATATATATTTCTTGCTAAAACTACGAAATCCGTGTTCAAGAGCTAGTTTAGAAATTTCACAATACATTTTATTTTGCCTTTTTTGAGCCTATACAGTGCTGACAAGCAAGTCGCATAAAGCTACACCTTTAAATAGAACGACCGAAGAAAATAAGGAAGTTTGAAGCGAATGTGTCGAAATGAAACGTTGATCAAGTCACTTAGCCTGAGAGTCACGTATAGGAGATATTACCGAAGTGCTTCGTCAAAAATGACCTTTATGTGTATGATGATAAGGTTCTATCGATTCCTGCATTGCTACCTTAGTTACTAAGCTACAATTGTGATTTGTAGATTCTGTACAATTGAATAAAATTTAAAGGTTATTAGGCTACACATATATAGTTAATTTGAATAATACTAATAAAAAATATATATTATTTATTATTTTTTTTAGTATTTTTTTGCGGATTAATTTTTATTTTTTGGTTCCTGGCGTTTATGTTTGGCAGCAATCATGATTTCTTAACATACTTTAAAACAAGTTTTAGATTTAATATAAACAAATGTTCTAAGGTATTTTAATATCATTTTTTTAAATTGTCGGTATCCATTTTCGCATAAGCATAATAGCTGAATTTGCAATAAAAACGTTGTAAAAACATAAAGAAGTAAAATGCCCATTAAATCCATCTTTTCACCCTTATTAGTAAATCTTTCGCTTTTTACATAAGTTTTTAAAATAGATTAACTTGTAAGCTCTAAATTTTCCATAGACTAATTTTGAAAGTAAAACTATTCTAAATGACAGTGTAATCAATTCCAAAATTTTCAAACGACATTCATCATTTACTGTTGTTATATTCACTATCTCTCTCTTCCCACTCTATGAGACTACAAGTGAAAGAGATGGGTATAGTGTAATTTGTTGCAAGCACATTCTAATTGTACTCTTAGCGTCGAGATTCGTGAATGCACCTCGTTAATTAGTCGGTTTGTTTAAGGACTGAAGAGACTATTTGAAAGTTCGCTGACTTTGGCTGGTTATTATTTGATTATGGCGTTGACAAAGTATTTGTGAGTCTGGCACAATATTTTATATCGAACTAGTACTATAAATAAAAGTATGTGTGAGTTTGTGTGTACGTGTGTGCGTGTATGTATGTATGTATGTATATATGTATGTTTGTTACTCGTTTAGGTACTCTGTATTTATCAGTTGGAGTGAAATTTAGTTCACAGACACTATGTAATAAAATAATATATATTTTAAATAACAAAAAGCTGGCTCTTTTTTGTATGAAGTTTTTTAATATCTTATTTATGCCTTTGAGCAAAGAGAAGCTAGTTGTAGTTGTTGCTAGTTGTATGTATTCAGTTGTTATTAACGTCCCACTGCTGGCCTACTTTCAATACGAGAGGGATAAGGCCATAACCCGCCACGCTGGTTGGCGGACACTTGTCTCTTGAGAACTTGCGAAGTTTTCTCAGGCATGCATGTTTCTTCATAATATGAATATTTTCCTCCACCGTAAAATCAGTGGTAATCATATTACAAAAAAATTGGTACCTAGTAGTGAGTATTTATACTACTCTATTTACAGATCCAGTTATTCTGTTAGCTTTTAAATCATTCAGAAACACATAACGTATGTATATGTTATTAAACTTTTATAGGGTTTCTAAGACCGCAATATACTTATCGACTTCCTATCGGATTTGTGGTAATAAAATCTCAAGTTCGAATATTTATAACTTTAGAAATGACGAGCGTAGTCTATATTTTTGTATAGTTATGAATATCATTTTATTTTCTTAAGTAATTAGTTTTTAATGCCTATTTTAAGTTTAAAATTTAAATTTTACAGTGTAAAGGAAATGTTTGCCGTTTAAATGTGTTACGTAAAAGTCTTAGAAACTTTCGTCCCACTAAATATAGCTTAAGCTACTGCTAAATTTTTAAAACTGTGCTTGTAAAAGAAAGTTTAACTTTACTTACATTGCACAGAAAATGTTCTTATTGACCGACTTCAAAAATAATTTATATTTAAGAATTTTTAAGAAATAAGACGAGCGATTAATATTAAATAAAATTATAACGTTGAAATTGTGTAAAATTTCAACGTTATAATTTTATCCATATACCCAAAACACTCGTCGCCGTTTTAATTTTACTGGACATACTATAATGTTATTATTATATTTGCACTAATATTATAAAGCTGAAGAGTTTGTTTTTTTGGTTGAACGCTCTTATCTCAGGAACTACTGGTCCGAATTGAATTTTTTTTTAGATAGTCCGTTTATCGAAGAAGGCTGTAGGGTATATCACGCTACAACCAATAGGAGCGGAGCATCAATGAAAAATGATTTATTATATTAGACCCAAGTATTTATTTTTGAAAATTGCTCCTATCATCATTTGTTTTCAATGAATATCTTACTAGATATCATAGTTTTAACCACTGAATTGACAAATTTCACCTGCTCTGTGGTTTTAATATAATTTCGCAACGAAATAATGATCACCGCGTGCAAGACGAGCGGTAGTGAAGGGGGAGGGATGCCGGTAGCTCTGCGAGGTATTTGCTTTCTAGGCTTTAGAACGCAAGCGAAGCCGCGGGAAAAACGAGTTAAATTATATTATTATTATAATTTATGTGGCATACATAATCCCTTAACATTTCTACTATGCAAACTCAGTGGTTTTCTAGTGATATATTCCAAATCATCAGCCGACCCTCTGAGAGGCTCATACGTGCGAAAAAACTGTGATTAACTCAAAATAGCCAATCCACTGGGTACACCATGTTTCTTCATTCATTCATTATCTATACCTAAATATTATAAAAATCTATCTGAGACAAAAAACCAAATATCTTTTGAAAAAAACTAAATATTTTATTGAAATAGTGATTAGTATTATCGATGCAGAATATAGTAAGAATTTAAAATTTTTTAGTAATACTGTTTACCTTTTTGTATGACCACATCACAAGAAAACCATTGGACATATTTTGATGATATTTGATATGATGATAGCAGGTCTAACATATATAGAATACTTCTTATTGCTAGGCATTATATAATTTCTGATATAAATATTATAATTTTTAAAGTGTGCCTATAAGTAAGTAAGCCTATAGTATGGTACAGTATGGTATAGTAACAGATATTGTAATAGTAAGCTTGTAGCTATTTTTTTATTTATATTGGGACATTATTACACACATCGCCATCTAGTCCCGTGGTAAGCTACGAAGCTTGTGATACAGATACCAGATAGTTGATATACTACATATTTAAGTTTAAATACATACATATTATAAATATAAACACCCATGACTGGAGTACAAACATCTGAGTTTAACCAATGAATGCCCCCAGCGGGACTCGAACCTGCGACCGCTGGCGCAAGAAAGTAGGGTCACTACAAACTGCGCCAAACGTGTCGTCCAATTACTATATAGGTACAAAATGTAAGCGCAATTTGCACCAGATAATTTTTTGAATAATAAATAAAATGATGAAAATACTTTTTTTGTATTTTTCAAATAGAAAATAAAATAGAAAAAATCTATAAAAAGTATATAATTTACGCTAGTATTTTTTCTAACGAAAAAAAACTGTGAATAAAAATGTCCGTTCTAGCGTCTATTTGGTCATATATCTCCTAAACCCAGCGACATGAGAAGCTGAAATTTTGTCAATTTCATGTTTGTACCTCGCCTCACCAAATTATTTATATTTGTCAAAATATCTTTCTGGGGCCGCTCACCCTACATTATCCTGCTAGACCATTTCAAATTAAATTTTCAAATGAAAATTTACCATTAACGTTCCGTCCGATAAAAGCTTTTATAGTGTAAATTATTCTAAGCTTTAGACAATGATTGAAATAACCAAAGCGATTAATAATCCAACATTTGAATGAAATAGATTTACCAAACAAATTGAATACCGATGCTATTCGAAAGTTAACGTAAACCGACTTAAGGAACTTTAGTTAGACCAATCTAAATCCAATCCTTTCGAATCCCTAGAACAATTTAGAATCACTAAAATTGTTTTTATTTTGTTATTTACCATATACCAGTTTCAATGATATATTTTCTGAGTTTATTTTTAGTAAAAGTCAAGTGATCGGTTTCTCGGTTTTGCAAGTTAAAATGAATGAAATTTCTACCTTTTCCTTTTTTGAAGTCGGTTGAAAAGTAGCCTAAGTTACGCCTTGTAACATTAGCTATCTGCGAGTATCGTCAAAATGTGTCAAGCCGTTTCACAGATTAGCCGAAACAAACAGACAGACAGACAGACAACAATTTTAAAAATTGATTTTTTCTTGCTAGTATCGTATATCCTTTCATATGCATTTAGTGAAAAGCTGTTAATTTGAAATTAAAATAGATGTATAGATTTCCGGTTTAATTATAAAATCTTTGCATATAAAACCAATTATGAGAATGAAGATGTACAAAATGCTTAACTTGTATTTTATGTCATTGTTATTTTCTGCTCGGATTTCTCTGTAGATACGTTTTAACGGTTAGTGTAGATTTCTCAGAAATAAGATATTTTCCTGCAATAAAAAGTATCCTCTATATTTACCCGGAAACCCGTTTTTTTTAAACTAGATGTTCTCATCCCACAGGCGTTAAGCGCCCGTGCCTTTTGTTTATTAAAATTTTGTTCTTTTATTTTTTGGCGTTTTACATTTTTAAACTTAAAACTAGCGATGCATGCATTAGCATGTAACGTGGTCCGACACTGACTTTTTTTTATTTTATTTTATTATTATTTTTGCGCGACCCTTCGCCGGATCTGTATCCCTGGTCCATCAGGAGCTTCTTTTCCTTCTGGGTGTGGACCAAGTATAGGGTTCCTTCTTTGGTAGATGGTATTTGCGCGTCGGCGAACCTTTCTATGCTCAGGGAGTGGATGGTTTTACTGGAGGAGTAGATATTACCATAGACGTCTCTGATGGCGTATGCGACGTCTTTCGGGTTTCTATGCTATCAAATCAAAATCTATCAAAATCTATCCACTAGTTTTCTCGTGATGAGGTTACAGACAGACAAAAATTTTCATACAGTAAAAAGTATTTTATATTATGCTTAGGCCAAATCTATAGATTTTCGATCTAATTAATATGAAATTTAATTCTTTTAAGACGTTAAAACCTAAAATAAATCCCAATTATCTCTAAGACATAATGCTCTTAAGCTTCAATGACAGTTTGATAAATTTCTTTTCAAGGCACCAATTTTGTAACTAATGAACCGGTAAAATTTTCCTATCTATTACGGTTTAAAGATTTTTTTTCCAATTATTGGTTCTTATTAAAAATAAAGAAAAGCTTTTAAGTATATTTTTACTCCTTCAAGAACCGGACTATTTCAAATAATAAAATTTAGTTCATAGTTAGACTACAACTATATACCTATATACCTTAGTCTCTCCCGTGCCCATGATTGCTGTAAAGCATTCGAAACGTCGGGAACCAAAAATCATAATAAATCCGCGACAAAATCCGAAAAGATAGTTTCATTTATAATGTCAAACATTCGCGTAAACCTAAGAAAGTATTATAGTCTTTATATATAAAACACTTCTGCGCGTGTGTATGTAATTGAACTCCTCCTAAACAACTGTACTGATTTTGTTGAGTCATGTTTCTTTCCTTAACCGTAAGACCAAAGTAAGTTTATTAGAAAAAATTCGGCCAAGTGCGAGTCAGACTCGCGCACCGAGGGTTCCGTACAAACCTGTACGGAACGGTGTATGAGTAAAGGGGTAATAAGTTTAAAATTATTAAAAATATTTTTATTATATGATGTAACTAAAACTTTATGCTTTTCGCAATTTTTCCTTTATCTGTGTTATAAGACATTGCTTCGTACCAAATTTCAAGATTCTGAGTTCACGGGAAGTACCCTGTAGGTTTTGATTCCCTTGCGAGTGTCGAAAATTTGCGGCATAAACGGGAGTATCTTTTGATCGCGTTGTCTTAGAAGTTTGATTTTTTCACAGCTCCAAGAGACCATAGACTTGAGTATTTGATATGAATTTCAGCTTGATACCTCCACGCGTTCCTGAGAAAAAAGGTCTTGACAGACAGACAGACAGACGGACAACAAAGTGATCCTATAAGGGTTCCGTTTTTACCTTTTGAGGTACGGAACCCTAAAAATCGCGTGATATGATATGTAAGCACTGCGTATTTGAAAAATAAGTTACTTTACTAGTAGGCACTAAAAGGATTTTTATTTTATTAAACGAAAATAAGTTATATTAAAATATGAATAAAATACCACAATATTTCACGAAGAAGATAGTCATTACTAGTTTATATAATTTGTAGAGTTCTAAGGACGTCTGACATCTCTACGAGTAAGTCCATCCATCCAATTACGTGCCGCTGACGACGTTACTTGACTTTGATGATTAGATACGGTTTTTCAATTAGGTAGTAGGTAATGTCATTTATATTATCTACTACTTAATTTAAAAGTAATGGTAAATTAATGATTATTTCAAACTCACACGCACTCTACTACTACTACTACTACTACTATACTACTACTGTCTTCTTTTTGTACCAAAAACCTTACTACTTTGTACCAAAAACCTTATTATAGATTAGCAGAAGGTAGTAGAAGGTAGTAGAGACCTATAATAAAATTCTAACTGAGTCGAATGTACATTAAAAAAATATATTTTTAACCAACTTCAAAAAAGGAGGAGGTTATATGTTCCACTGTATTATATATATATTTTTTATGTATGTTCCCTGGCTGGCACCGACTCCAACAAAAAGTAAGTAATTAAAATAAAATATATATATTTTTTTTCTTTTTAGTTTCGATTTGTAACGTTTTGAAGTCGGTTTTTATTTTTGTTAAAAAATAACTTATATAAAATATTATAGAAATAGTCATTATTAAATATATGCCAAAATTAAAGTTGGAAAAACTTTTGCATGTATGTGACCGTATCATGAGAAAACTGCTTGATAGAATTTGATGAAATTTAGTAGATGATAGCTGGTTATACAGGACAATATAGTTTATTATAAATGCGAAAATTTGTATGTTTCTTTGTTAGTTATTCTTTACACTGAAATGGCTAAATCGATTTGCATGAAATTACCAGTTAGTATTATATTTATAAGTATTAATTTAGGTTTAGTAAATTAAAAGTCACTTCATAAATAGGCAAATACAAAAGCTCAATAGCTTTTCCTAACTACATATTGACCGTATTTGTTTCTTTTTCGTGATCCGTATCTCAAAAGGAAAAACGAAAGCCTTATAGGACCACTCTGCTATTCGTCTGTCTGGCAGTAAATTTTTTAATAGTTTTTTAACATAGATGTTTCAAATAAAACCATATTTTCGGATTTTGTCGCGGATTTATTATGATTTATGGTTCTCGACGTTTCTAATGCTACGGCACAACAACCTACGGTGCCAATCCGAAAAGATAGTTTCATTTATAATGTCGAATATTCGCATAAACCTAAGAAATTATATATGGTTTAATCTACTACTACTAATTAATCTAGTAAAATAAAAACTTTTCACAATATTAAGCTTTCTACTCAATTCATAAAGCACACAATAAAGCGATTATAAAACTATAACAGAGCAAAGTTTAGAACATTGCAAAAATTCCTATAGCGAACTCTCCGTAACTTTACGAGAACCACTTTATACTAACTTGGTATCTCCACTAGCAAGATCTTACGTCAAGGTACAGCATTCTAGAACTCAAAACTTGGACACTTAGGTTGAAATCTTAATACTTAAGTAGTTGTTAGTGTAAATTGGATAAATTATATTTTAAGGTAACATTATTTGTTAGTAATTGAGTGTGAATTGTTTCGGATACAATTACGTAAGTACTAGACTTCAGGGTTTAACCACAGATACGTTTTAACTTTGTATAGATTTTTCGGGAATGACATATTTTCCTGTAGTAAAAGCATGCAGTATGTTGACGCTATCATAATACTAAATTTCATCAAAATATGTACAGCAATTTTCTTGTGATAAGGGACACACACAGACCGATAGACGGATGAAAATTCTAAAAAGTATAGGTTCAACCTCCCTTACTATACCTAATATTGATTATTTTAATGAGAATTTCTAAAAAATAATTGTGTTGTATTTTGAACAAATTCTTTGTGATATTTTCGCCAACTGTGAACGAGGAATGGTTATGCTCAAGGGCACTTAAATTACATGGAAAAATTGCCCTTGGACGATGGCCATTATTAATCTTAAAGTAGGAAAAAGTACTTTCTCAGTTTAGAAACTGTCACTACCTATTACATATATAGTAAAATTTTGACAATCTGTATAATATTACAGTAGTAGTAGTAGTACTTGTAGTATATATTATTGAAATAAACTATAGTTATTAGAGGTTTTGTTTGTTTGTCTGTTTAACCGTCTGTCTAAGAACTCATCACGAATAAACTACTGGACAGAAAATTTGCATGACGATAGCTGTTTATACAAGTCAATATTAAGAAATTATTATATAAATACATATGTATGTACCTACTTTAAAATAGAAAAAAGATTTTTTTTTAATTTCTTATGTTATTAAAAATAATATGGTAATTTAAAAAGGCCGAAGTACGTTTAAATCTGCTTTAAGTTTATCTTACAAATCATATTATTGTGCACTTATTTAAAGCTTTTGATTAAATTCATTACTTTTACTGTATTAAGGACTAAAGTAGGTATTGCTTTCCTATATCTCAGATAGAGCTTTAAATGTAAATTGAACCTGTTACCCTTACAACAGTAGAGTCATTTTCATCCCACTTTACCACAGTGCCATAAGCAAATATACTTATTACCGACTACTATGTAACGGAACAGATGACAAGAATGGACCATACAAAATTTTCAAGTATACTCGAAATTCGCTTCATGCTTAAAGAATGAAAGCTTGCATACAATGGTTTGAGGCTCTCTGATCCCTTTAAATAAAATTATAATTAATGATGTACTTACCAATATGGTAATAATCAGGGCCTGTTGTTAATGAATGCTGCAATGGAGAAATTGTACAGTTAATTGTATTTTTAAGTATTAATAGTAAATATTATATTGCCTTGATAGTCTATGTAACTTAGAAAGTCCTAGGTTCGAATCCACCACACTGGCGTAGTGCGGGTCGGCGGACTTCACATGTTTTTCAAAAATTTGCTAGGTTCTCTCAGACATGCAAGTTTTCTTACGATGTTTTCCTTCAACATTAGATAAGTGCTAATTGTGTTAGAAGTAATTCGTGCCTGAAAATATCAGAGATACGAGACGGATTTGGATTTGAACTCGCATCACTTGGTTTTAAGAGCGAGCTCGTTACCACTGGGCTTCCACTGAATGTGGATAACATTTACTTTTAATATTTACTCAAACATAATATAAAATTACAAAAACAAAAAAAAAATACCTTAAAAATACTCTCAGTCCCTCAAAACCCTATATCAATTAGTACAGAGTGGCCATACACTAAGTTCTTCAAAAGCTTACGCCGCACTTGAAGCGTATCACGGTACATTAGAGAAAAGCGACGGAACCGCGCCTTAACAATAGCTATTTGTTGCCCCGACTCTGTTCGCAATATGACTGGCTTGTACAGTGTAGCTACGTTAAGATATAAATAATTTATTTTTCTATACTATATAATATAATATTGTAAAGGTAAAAGTTGTATTTTTGTATATAACCACAGAATATATAATATATAACGAATAAACTCAAAAACTACTGGACCGATTTGAGAAATTCTTTCAACCTACATTATCATTGAGTAATATAGGCTATATTTATTAGATCTAGTAGCGAAGGTGAGTTGCTTAGTAATAATCTTTTTATTTTTTTGAGCGGAAATTTTATTAATATTCTACTATATACCAGATATTGTCCCGTCAAAATCGTTCCAGCGTTTCGGAGTTTAAACAAACAAACAAATAGATAGATTAAGAATAATAAAAACATTTATATTAAAAGTATTCACACAAGTTATCTTGCATACAATATCACGATTTCCCTTATCATTAAAAATTACCAAATAAATAAAGAAATGTAATATTTTTCGTATATTTTGTATTTCTGCTTAATGTTTTGAAATAAGATCCATGAAGGAGTCTCTATACAAAATTATTCTATGATTTACTGCGTCATTCATTCGGCTCCCTTAGCGAATATAATTGCAATCCATCGTATAAATTGTAGTGTAACTCATATTTTTTTTAATGTTTATGTTGATAACAATCACTAGTGGGATATAATGAATACTTTTATTTCTTATTTCTTTGTCTTTCTCTCTCTGTCTCTTACATACGTTAATTTTTTTAATATTATATTTTCTTATGAAAGTCACTAATGGTAATAGGTACGTTTTTATAAAATAAATCGAAGTCGATTATAATTATTTAAAAAAAATATTGTATTATAAAAAATTAGTATAATATATCCATAAAAGATATAGAGCTTATGTGAGAAAGTTATGTTTGTTCCTCCCATTCATAGTATGTGGCACAGTCTAAATCAGTATGACTAAGCATTGAGTTTTACACTATTAGTTTTCTTTTTCAACAAAATGAAACTACTTACACATCAATTTTCTATAATAGTTCGCAATTTTTGACATAAAACAAAAAAAAATAGACGGGGCCGTAAGACATTTTTATGATTTAGTTTATACAAAAGAATCAGAATCTCAAGACCACTAAAAGGCACTCTCTCTCGTCGAACAGATTGTAAGGCGCGTCTGTATATCAAGAGAGATGAGACAATGGAGTATTGTTGGTCGCATTACGATTAAGAGTTATATTGGATCATTCATTTTAAAACTACGCCATTTTGGAATTGCTATTGATCATCGAGGCTTCACTCTGGGAATATCTTTTGTGACGAAATTATACTTTTTATACCGATGTTGTACTTAAAAAGAATTTTCATTCGAAATATACATCCATTGTTTTAGGAAGCTTTTTCTTTATCTCTTGTATTGGTTTGGTTCTTCTTTGATTGTTTACTGACTTATATTATTCTAGAAATTCCCCATTACTTTTCCTGGCATGGACATTATCTTAAAAATTTACTTTTGACGCAGTAATTCAGTTATCATCATACCAAATGTCATTATACCAAATCTGTTGAGTGATTTTCTCAGAAGGACAGACAAAAAGTTCGACCTGCGTGTGTGTCAATGATAAAGACTAATACAAAATATTTCAAAAATATCGATTTCATTCAGAATTATTAGATATTTATTATTAATAATAAAAAAAAGTGCGTGTGTACAAAGTACACATGTCAGAAGAAAAACTTGAATTTAAATTAAGGCTAACTCTTCCCCGTCTCTGAGTGCCTGGTACTATGGACTTATTTTTTCGTTTCATCGAGTTTGAAATCACAACGATTCTAAAGAAGTTTCACTTCAAAAAATAAAGTGTTTGTTTTAATTTCAATTAATAGCTTTTTAATAAATTCGCATGAAAGTATAAAATATAGTACTTTCATAAAAAAAACTATATTCCAAATTTTTGTGTGTATGTTTGTCCTCTGTCTTACTGTATGTTTATCTATTTGTTCTGGATACCTCTAATGTTTAATTTTTCTAAAATCTCTAATTTTTCACGCTCTTTTACTCGCAGATAGCTAATGTTATAAGGAGTAACTTACTACTTTTATTTTAGCATAGCTAGTCTATTACATTTTGCACTTATTTTTTGATTTTCCTATATATCAGGTCTATTGCAAGCCTTTTAGTCACGCTATAAATATATGTAGGTATATGTATTCATAGGTGTACCTAAAATATACAAAATATAGTGAAATAATAGAAGATAATTATCACAACAAACGCTCAAAACTAATGCTATTAATTCTAGATAATTAGAAATGCTACAAAAGCTTTCCTCTTACTTTAATTTCAAATTATTGAACTTACAAAGCTTTAGAATAACGGATATATTTTATATTTTCAATGATATTAAGTCTATCGCAGCCGTCATTTAAAGCTTATCGGTTCACTTTCAACTGTCAAAAGTTGGTGGAAATCTCCGCAGGGATTCCATTGAGTGAAGTCGACTATATCTAACTACGTTTCAGCCTTTTACATGGTTAGAATCTATTTATTTCTAGTTAGTTATACTGTATTTTGTTTAAAAGTAGTTATATTTTTAACTATGTGCTTATATTACTACAGTTATAGACGACACGTTTGGCTCAGTTGGTAGTGACCCTACTTTCTTCACCAGCGATCGCGGGTTCGAGTCCCGCTGGTGGCATTCATTTGTTAAACACAGATGTTTGAACTTCACTCATGGGTGTTTTATATTTATAATATGTGTATATTTAAAACTTATAAAAAAACAAATATCTGATATCCGTAACACAAGCCTCATAGCTTACAACGGAACTAGATGGCACTATTGTAATAATGTACCAAAATGTTTATTTATAATGGGTACCTACTCTATTCTATACATACATAGAATAATGTTCTAAGTGAGCCACAGCCAAGTTTCTTGCCGGTTCTTCTCAGCAGAACAGCTTTCCGAGCCGGTGTTAGTTTACTCACAGACTTACAGACTGACTTTTAATTTTGATAATGTAAAAATGACGATTCAAAAGAGCTTGTTAAAGTCTATTTGAATAAAGAATATTTTGATTTGATTTGATTTGTTTGTATATGACTGTATCATCAGAAAACCACTGAACATATTTTGATGACATTTAGTAAACATATAAAATACTTTTTATTGCGGGAAAATATCACATTTCTGCGAAATCTATACTAACCGTTAAAATGTATATAACGGGGAAACCCGAGGAAAGTGAGGGTGAGTCGTTAGTTTAAAAATTCCTTTTAGTGAAATTTCTTCAAAATATGCTTTGCAATTTTTCCGTACAAACCAAACAGACAGTTAATCCATTTACCTTTATATTATTAACTAGCAATACGCGAGGCTTCGCCCGCGTTCTTTTTTTAATCGCTACTAAACTTCATTCGATCACTCGCTGTGAAAATTCTCCAAAATTACTCCAGCTTTAATATACTCCTGAGCCGCGCGGCTACCTATTTCATAATATAACATATGCGCTCTGCACTCCTCCTCTCCTGTTATTGTAGTTTTAGTATGGATCCTTATTTTTTTTCTTGCAATTAAAATAGCCTATATTAATCAATGATAATGTATTATTCAAATGGTGAAAGAATTTTTAAAATCGGTCCTGTACTTTTTGAGCCAATTCGATACAAACATACTTACATACAAATCTTTCCTCTTTATAATATTAGTATAGATATAGATAGTATAGATAAGTATAGACGAGCAAGTAGAATATGTAAGTAATTGGCATTTACTAGGTCGTTGATATGAATTGTTCACGAGATCAATATTCGTGTAATACACTAACACGATAAAGGGAAGCAAATTGTATAAGGAAATTTCTAAAAAAATTCTACAAAAACATTTTTTGCGAATGTATTTCAGCCGAAGTTGATTATGTATAAATAATAAATAAATAATAAATTTGTTGGGATTTTTTTACTACAGCGCCATCCAGTTCCGTGGTACGATGCTTGTGTTACAGACAGCGGATAGTTTATATACTACATATATAGCCTTTAAATACAAACATATTTTAAATATAAAGACTTATGACTGGAGCACAAACATTCGTGCTAAACAAATGAGTGCCACTAGCGGGACTCGAACCCGCGACCGCTGGAGCAGAAAGTAGGGTAACTACCAACTGAGCCAAATGAGAGTTATTTAGTAATAAAGTATCACCTTTTGTATTTTGATAAATGCAATTACGTATATAAGCTATATACCTAAATGAATATATTCAGCCCTTTTTAATGTCCAACAGTTGGGCATAAGCTTCCCTATAATAATTTGCCTAATATTCCCTTGTCCACCCTACTGGTCTAGTGCAAGTTAGCGGACTTCACATGTCTTTTAAAATTTCTAAGTAACGACTTCACGATGCTTTTCTAAGTAAGATTACATCGGTAATCATATCAAAATTGATTTTTATAGCGAAAATACATCAAATATGCTATAATTTTAACCTTTTTCACTCGGTTTTCAAAGTAAACTCGTTACCACTTTAACACTGGACTACAACCGCCAATAGTAATATTATATAATGAATTATAGTTCCTACGTGATAGCTGCCGTTAATCAACGGGTGGATTAAGCGTTATGTACAAATGGGATGTAGAACCCATTAATTTAGTTAAACCGTCAATAAATTATGTATGAAATTTCGATCATATGAAACATAAGTTATCGTATACAAAAGATATAATAAATGTAAAAAAATATATAATAGATTATATATTTATATATCTTCGTATTTCAACATTTTTGACAATTATAATTGTTATAATCTCCATTTCTTTTATTTCGTGTCATACTTTAAACTAAAAGCACTTTAGTTTGAACTTTTTTTAATATATTGAGACAAAAGCAACATCTAGTTAAGCTATTAGGCTTATAGGCTATTGTAGCTATTAGGCTTGTGTTATGAATACCAGATAGTTGATACTACACTTAATATAAATTTAAATACATACATATTATAAAGATAAACACCCATAACTGAAGAACAAAAGCTCGGGCCATCCCACAAATAAAGGCCCCCAGCGGAACTCGAACCCACGAACACTAGCACAGCAAGTAGAGTCACTACAAACTAAGCCAAACGTGTCATATAAACTGCTGCTGATATTGCTTCGATCTTCTTTGAATTGATTTAAATAATTATATTACTATACAATAAAAGATAAATTAAGAATCTACTAATACAAGTATAAATCATGATTCGTAATTAGCGTTTCAATGAACAGTCAGCCGATTTCTATTTTCGATTCAACTGGATTCAGTCGAACGAATTCTCATTGTAATATTTCGCATTATGCAAATTTCATGCGAGATTATTCGTATCGGTTATTACAATTTTGTATTAGAAGTTGCAAATGAATTGCTGTTTTATGGTTACTATTTGGATATTATAATAAAGGTAATATTATAACTCATTTTTACCCGTGGCGTTGCTTGCTTATTTCAAGAAGACCGATTAACAAGTATTTAAAAATTTAAAATAAAAACAAAATAGTATGTTTTATATTACGTAGAACTTATATGTAACTCAGTTTTTTTATAAAAAAAAACATTTAAATATATTAATGTAATATTTAAATGAATAAAAATACCATATGGACTCTTCCTTCAATACAATAGTTAAAACTAATACTAATATTATAAACTAGCGACTCGCCCTCGCTTCGCTTGGGCTTTTTCCTAGATTTAGCACAGGCAAAGCGGCGGGATCCGCAAGTTATGCATATAAACCTTCCTCTTGAATCACTCTATCTATTCAAAAAAACCGCATCAAAATCTGTTGCGTAGTTTTAAAGATTTAAGCGTATAAAGGGATATAGGGACAGAGAAAGCTACTTTGTTTTATACTATGTAGTGATATAAATGTTTTGTATGTTCGTCACTCCGTCCCACTAAAACATATAGATTAAGAAGAAAATTTAGTACAAAGAAAGACCATTACTTTAAATAATATAAATGCTACAGTGATTCAATCATTTTTTACTGGGCACGGATCTCCCTTCAATATGAGGAAAATCAGGCCATAGTCCAAGTACAGGCGAGCTTCAAATGTCTTTTGAATTTGTTAGGTACAAACATGCAAGTTTCCTCACGATATTTTCCTTCATTACAAGACAAGATGGTGATCACGTCGAAAATTATTCGCACTTGAAAATATTAGAGTTGCGAACCCGGTATATGAACCCGCTTAACTCGATTTACCAAGCGAGTGCGTTACCACTGGCCTACCACTGTCTACGGTCTAGCTTTCTAGGTTTAGTTTCTAGTCTATATTCTATTATTATATTCGCTTATATATATAAATAAAAATATTTTAATATCTAAGATAAATGGATAACAAAGCTCTATTTTACGTCGAAACTCTGGCATCCAAGACGGAGATAATATTAATCATGTCGTTGATGGTTGCTCCAATTTCTCGCGATAACGACGGAGTATTTTATTGTGATACTTTAAACTGTCATTTACAAATTACAGAAAATATTTGCCGTTTGTAGCTTTGCGTCTAAAAACAGATGGGAAATCTTCATTCCTTTTCTTAAATTTTTTGATTTATCTTCATGGTGTTTTATGTAAAATACGTTTATGTAAAATAGGTATATTTTATTGTACATTCAGACTATATTTTCTTTCTTTTTTTCACAAAAGAACGCTTATACAAAATGCAAACCTTTATCCAATTAGACTATATAGAGATATTACAGCAGTTTCGGTTATACACGAAATAAATTCATAGTTTATATTTATAAGAACTGCTAATTTAATATTATAGGACTAATACAATATTCACATATCCACTATGAAATCACTTAATAGTGATTCTAATATTAGGAGTAGTTGTTTTTTTACACAGCAAACCTTACAAAAAACCTATATACCTATTAAACTATTTATCTTTTTTGTATTCTTTACAATAAAAATATCGTGTAACATAAAGACATACCTATTTTCGAAGTTAGTCAAAAATTGACCAATAACATAGTGTAACCTTAATTTAGGGAGTTAACGCCGGTCGACTGACAACTAAGATTTATCCCAACGTCAATTTCACCTCAGATGTCTCAATAAATAAGGGCGTCAGTGTAAGTCATTGAACGTCAGTCAGCTCTAAAGCATTTAAGCTGTTTGACAGCATCAACTCTCTAGAACGACAGCTTGAAGTGAACTATATTTAACACTCATACATTTAAATTAATTATTACTAGCAAACTCGACCCACTTCGCTTGGCGTAAGTAAAATAAAATGAACGCTTTTTATAATTTTCTAATAAAATATTAGTAGCCTAAGTTAATCGTCACATTAGCTGTCTGGAAGTGAAAGTCTCGTCAAAATCGATCTAGCCGGTTCAGAGATTAGCCGGACAAACAAACAAAAATTTAAAAAAAATGTTTTTTTTGATTTAAGTACCGTATATACTTTTATATTATGCATTTAGTGAAAATTTGTTATTAAGAAATTAAAAACAGTTACTTTAATTTTATATGTACTGTTCTAAAATGTTTCTTATGTGTGTATTTACTTAAAGTAATATTTTATCTATCACTAGCATCTTACTAGGCTAGGGCCTACCTTGATTGCTTAACAATAACGTACAATATTATGCTCTTATTCAGTCTATTCTAAAACTAAATTTCACCCACATCGGTCCAGCCGTTTCAACGAGAAGAAAACATACAACACAAACGACCGATACATAGAAATATAGCAATTTAATATAAAAAATACAACGTGATTTTTACACTGAGAGATATTTCCGTTATATTTTATTCCATAGGAATAAATTATTACTGGATTGATGGTACAACACCTTTTAATAACAACATCCTACATAGGTACTATGTTATACATAGTCGTACAACTATGATTATTTACTAAAACTAATCGTTTTAGTTTAATAATATAATATTTTTACTTCAATTTTAAACATCCTTCCATTTAATCATTTAAAATGCCACTTGATAACTAAAATCGATATAACAATCATTAAATCGACTCAGTAGTTTATATAAACATACACAGACTAAAAATAATAATATAAAACATAATATAATTTTGTAATAGAGTATTAGTGAGAAGTGCTGTACTGGAACTTATGTAGTGAATTACAGCGAGGGCTTAAAATGTAGATTTAAAGACAAATGTGTAAAAATACTAAAATCAAAATTGTAAATGAAAGTATCTTTTCAGATTTTGTCGCGGATTTATTTGGATTTTTGGCTCCCGATATTTCTAATGCTTTACAGCAATCATGGTCACGGGAGAGTAATCTCCCGTCAAAATAAATCCGCGACAAAATCCGAAAAGAAAATGAAACTATCATTTACAATGTCAAATAAAAAAATATCCGCGTAAACTACTAAGAAAGTATTAAAATCAAAATAATTAATTAGTTGATACATGCAGAATTTATTATCAGTAATAATGTGGAATGACGCTTATAACAAGAAAGTTGGTTTTTATTTTACGACGAATTCTGAAAACGTAAAATTTCATTGAATCTAACTTGGGAATGTTTAATGGTAATGGCGTATTTTATAGCAATAATGACTTTAAAGGAGACAAGAGTTGAAGGAAAATAGTAGGATTTATAATTTTATAAAATATTATTATATTTTTGTTACAAGCTTTTTTGTATGAATGACAAATAAAAATAAAGAAAAATAATGTATGAAGATAACTTAACATTAAGTTCAAAATTTTGTGTATGCTGTCTGTACTTTCAAAAACCGTATAAATTGTTTGCATTTATAAATGCTCTGAAGTTATTTTCAAGCTCCGAGAAATTCCAAAACATAGCATTTTCAATGAGCTTTTCCTCATATATGTAGGAATTATTTTTAATACTTAAACTTATTAAGTGCCGATATGTATGGAAGATAGCTATTTAAATTTTGTAATACGTAATAATTATATAGTAATTTTACGTAATTTTGAAATTATAATATGATTGTTTTAAATTCCTCGTCGAGTCTGAAGATACTTAATAACTTACTTTTTACCAAGAAATTACTTTAAAACTTTAGCTGTCTAAAGTTTAGAGCGATGACAGATTTTCTCTGACATGAAGGTTCTTAGAAATGTTTTACTTCAACGAAAAGCAATCTATACATATAAATAAAATAGAAGTGTCTGTTTGTAAATTCAAATTAATAGCATTTCATTAAATGCATATGAAAGTATATACATCAAAAAATCAATTTTAAAAAGTTTTGTCGGTCTGTCTGTTTGCTTCGGCTAATCTATGAAACTGGACCGATTTTGACGGAACTTTCACTGTCAGATAGCAACTGTTATAAGGAGTATCTAAGGCAACTGTTATTTTTGAAATTGGATTTATTTTAACTAGCGGAACCTACGGCTTTGCTCGCGCTAAATCTAGGAACAAACCCGAGTGAAACTAGGGTATGTTGCTAGCTTGTAATGAAATTGAAAATGATTCATACATGAAAATATCGTCGTTCTTATATACAATTCAATATCAAGTAGCACACCCACGATTCGAGCCAGCTTCACTCGGTTCTAACCAAGCGCGATACCAATGTTGTAATATTAAACCGATATACAGCAATCAAATTCATTTATAATTTAAAATAAATATTACATAGATAAAATGTCGAAGCCAAAACTTTCCGTTTTCGTATACGCATAATAAAATTTCCGTACTCAAGCCGAGGTCTATTAAAGTGGAAGATTTTATAGCAGCTCCACAAGTCCATTCACATCCGAAGTGAGCAGTAAAAATAAATTGGCGAATAAAAAATATATTTCTTGGGCGCTTAAGATTTTAAAAGTTTGACTATCATACCAAAGTTTTAGTTGAGTTTTCCTCTGATTGTGGCTGTTCTGTTTAACAAAATTCTAGTAATTTCTTACGTTGAAATATGTGTTATGCATGATCCATACTTACATTTACACGAAGTAAGTCATTTTTAGTTTTTTTGTTTCTTAGGTCTGGTGGCTTATTTACATATGGCTTATATGTATGTTTTAGGTTTTAGTCAACAACTTTCATAGAAATCTGTTTAGCTGATTTGGTATGAATACAAAATCTTAGATTTATAAAACACACGCAAACAAAAACTAAATGTTTTTGTTTGCGTGTGAGTGTGTGTTTTATTTTAATTTTATAGAAAAATTCCACCCCTCCAACGACCATATCAACTATTGTTATATTGCACTACAATATTTATCTATTTATCCTACGTGATCCCACACATTTACATCTACTAAGTATTCCGTGATGGTTTTATAAGCCTTATTCAATAATGTGTTTTTAATTTTAGATTAGAAGTGCTGCAAAGGCAAGCTTAATATGGACTGTGGAATTTTATTACAATTGCGTACACTTTGCCCCATAAACGACCTATTTACTTTTTGTAGACAAAAACTGGGTGTTACGAGTTTTTCCTTATTTCTTGTATTTATACCGTGTTTGTCGCTGTGCCTTGAGTAGCAATTAATGTTTTGACAAACAAACATTATGTTACAATATATATGTTACATCGGCATGGTGCATCTCCCATCAAAGTGGGCCACCTCCTTGTGCGTTTCTTGGACTTACCCCCGGCTGGATTACCCCGGGAGGTAAAGAAAGATAAGCCCTACAACCAATATATATTATTATAATTAAATTATAACTTTTTAAACAAAAAGCTCTGGCAAAAGTTTTTAAAAAAAATATCTTATTATTTTCTGAAATTGTTTTAGATTCGCCACTCAGTTATTGTGGCATAAAAATAAAAGTTGAAGGCGAAGTTTATAATGACTCCGCTGCCCGCTGTTTATAACTAAAAAGCAGCCTTTACATATTCATTTTTCGTTGGATTCTACAAAAGCTTATGCACGCGAGAGTTTATATGAAATTTCGTACGGATAGATTTTGATTTAAAGTAACACATAGGCTATTGTTTAGCAGCTAGGTTTGTACTTACGCAAACCGAGGTAGAAAGAGAGCCGCAGAAATAAAGTGTGTGTTATTACGTTTGTTTCTCCTGCGCGTAAGGTCTCTGATTAAAGAGGCCAAAGTTGGAGTACATTATTATTAGCAGTCAGACAAGTTGCAAATCCAAATTATTATATGTACCTACACAAATAAATATTATGAATTTAATATACTACATAAAACACACTAGTATAAAACAACGTAGCTTCCCGGTGTCTGTCTGTCCCTACGTATGCTTACATCTTTAAAACGATTTCTTTTAAGTCATATTTTAATAGATAGAGTGATTCAAGAGTAAGGTTTTAGTACATCATTTGTCAAGTTTTTGTATACATTCTATAGCAGAATCCGCGGCTTCGCTCGGGCTCAATCTAGGGACGAGCCCGAGTAAAGCAAGGATGAGCCGATAGTGATAATTCTGAAATTACAAAGTTTAACTAAATTTTTGATGAAAATCTGAAATCGAACCCGTTATAATAAACTAAGTATTTATTAAATATGCATTTGAATGATGCAGCTGGTATTTATTTTTAGTTAGACAACTTTGATTCGTAATTCATGACTTTATCGCCAACTTCCGAGCGAACTTAAATCGAGTTTTCGTGTCATTCAAGAAATTTGTTGAATGTGGGTATTGTAGAATAAAAAAGTATTTTTAATGTGGTTAAAAACGAATTAAACGAATTAGTATAGTATACTCTTTAGAAAAGTTTATTATAGTATAAGTACATAAAACACAAGGTACTTGCGTTTGCTTCCTGGCAAATTTAATGTTTTTAGCCCAAAATTGAAGGACTTTCATACAAACTTGCGGGAGTCCTTAGAACTTCTTCATCCAGCCCTGTCGCAAAATCCGTTCTTAGCAGACATCTACTAACTATAACTACCTCCTTGGCAAGTTTCATCATTAAACGTCAAGTGGTTTTCGATATTTCGTGATCAGTGAGTGAGTAAGTGAATGAGTAAGTGACTGAGTAAGTGAGTGAGTAAGTAAGTGAGTGAGTAAGTGATAGATTATAGAACTTTTATTTCAAAATCTTTATTAAGTTTAACCTACTTAAAATAAGAGAAATGTATATTATACATCCTCAATTTTGTATAAAATTAAAATCGTATCAATTTTGGTATGATCACTGCTTAATCCTATCATTTGAACGTTCATCGTGTGAAGATGTCATATTCCCGTGATTGAAAAATTAAGTTAAGTGAAACCTTGATTCGTTTTTAAATCGTCTAGAGTCTAGACTGTTTGTTAAACGTCGACATTATATAATACTGTAATAATAATATATTCTTTGTCATTTCTATGATTATGATTTGGTAATAAAATGCCAGTATCTATCTTCTATAATTTATATAAATAAAAATAATTTTGCACGTTATTTAATTTAAAAAAATAAAAGTTAGATAACTAGTTATTGTTGTTCCAAATTCCATCAAAATCTGTGCAATGCGAACAAAACTCTTAAGCATCAAAAATTTTACATTTATTACAATAATATTAAAACTAAAACCTATTAAAAAGAAACTACAAAGAAAATACTTTTTTAATGATGTTTTTAATTAAATATTGAAGATGTTTATGAACAAGTTTATTTTAAAGTAAAAATTATTTGATTCAAATCCTTTTTAAACAATAAAATACAATTGATGTACTTCAAAAATTTGTAAAATATCAAACATCCCATTCATATTCCTTTATTAGCAATCAGAATCAGAAACACCAATAGAATATTTCCATATTCCACATGATTAAGTTATACACAAACTTTCATCCCTTATTTACCTAACATTCAGGGTATAAATTGTAAATCTCTCGAGCAAATGTTTTCTTAATTGTCTTTTAGTTAGTGTTAAATCTGATTAATTATTTGGAGTAAATAAGTATAATCACGAAAACAGTGGTAACTCAGCGGTAACGCGCTCGCTTGGATAACCGAGTGATGCGGGTTCAAATCCGGGTTCGCACCGAATAGTTTCATGTGCGAACATTTTCTATCACGATTACCACTTGTCTTACAGTGAAGCAAAACATCGTGAGGAAACCTGCATGTCTGAGAGAACCTAGCAAGTTTTCCAAAATCATTTGAAGTCCACCAACCCGCACTCGGCTTAGTCCTACTATGTAAACATGTGTGGTCATGGGCAATGATAAATGATAAATAAAATAAATAAAAAATGATACTAAACTCGTACTGAAGGTAAAGCAGTGGGACGTGAAAAAGGGCTGAATTCAAGTATAATCACTACATTTTGATATAATTCCTGAAGTATGCTTTTAATATACGTATAACTAGTGTTCGCTGAGTGAGTTATAATTGTACCGTAATAATTATTTACCTAATTATATACAAAAAAAATACTGTCTGATTTAATAAACACCAAAGCCCATCAATAGTCAACAAAATGGTTGATAAAAAGAGAAAAAGGGCTGAACTATTTTGTTTTTACCTATTTATGTATAATATACTAGCGACTCACCCTTGCTTCACTCGGGTTCGTCCCCAGATTTAACGTCAGAGAAGCCACGAGTTCCACTAGTTAAAATAAAATTCTAAAATATAACCTCTACCATTTTTGAAGTCGGTTAAAAAGTAGCCTTAGTTACGCCTTATAACATTAGCTATCTGAAAGTGAAAGTCCAGTCAAAATCGGTCCAGCCGTTTCAGAGATTAGCCGGAACAAACAGACATTTACTGAAAAGCTGTTACTTTGAAATTAAAAACAGACACTTTAATTTTATTTATATGTATGATAGATTTGATAAAAGGTACATTATTATAGTATTTTAATATGTAGAGGTATTTAAAGATAATATCATAACTAATATTGAAGTTGAAGTTTAATTAATTTCAAAGCGGGATTCTATTACAATATATAAGACTTCAAATACTTCATAAAACTAATTCACAACAACATGTTGAAGCAGACAACAATTTTACCAACAATTTTCATCATCTAAGATCGAACTTTAAGCAATTGATTAGTCTGAATCTGTCAATGTCACTTCGAAGTTCATTAACAAACTTGCACGTGCAGCTATAAAATATGCAAAAATTAAATTTTCACTAGAAATAAAGGCGAGAATCGTGTGGCAATAGGTTTTCAACTTGCAATATAACTTTGTATTCCAGTACAAGGCAAGTCGATTTAAGTTTTCACCGAGCTCCTAATGGTTTCATGAATTACAAATCAAAACTTGCGCGGTCTTACGGTAATGATGTACCTAAGCTTAATAATTTCCTCTGGAGGAAAAAACTAGAGTTAACGAGTGGTTCAGTAATTGGGTCCCGAAATGAAAGAAGATTTTGTCTGCGTCATATAAAATGGACGAGCTCGTTAACATAACTAGTTATTGCCTACTGCGTTGCTGTTACATGCTACAGAAATGTTATTTATTTTTAACGTTTATTATATATTTCTAAGGAATGATATATTTTAGAGTAATTAAAATTATTTCATATATTGACTAGAATAATAAGCTATCATTACACAAAATTTCATCGAAATCTGGCCAGTGGTTTTCTCATGCGGTCACAGACAGACAAACATTATTAAAACAAAAAATTTAGCATCTTTGTAGCTAATTATGAATAATGACTGTTTTAATAAGATATTCAAAAACGTATTCGATGTATAATTCAGATTAGACTAAGTTAGAATTATGTGCAGATTTAACACGTATGTAACGTTTAGATTTCCTATAAAATAATAATAATAATATTAGTTATTATTTTTTGATTTTTATCATCTCTTCTTTTTACACGCTTTTTATTAGCTTCACCTGTATGTTTGTATGTTTGTTTGTAACCGACTTCTTTGGGCGCGATTTTGACCCACTTTAAACGGCCAGATTTCGTTCAAACTTTGTAGATTTATTGAGGACCGATGACAATACACTAATTTGATAAAATTATTCCATTTTTCAATTTGCAAAATATGATTTTTGCTAGAAAAAGTAGAAAATAAATAATAGTTTAAAAAAACTAAAAAACACACTTTTTATAGAAAACCGAACTAAAAAATAGAAAATAAAATTTTATTTTAAAAAAAGCGTGGGGTGCATGGTGTCATTATCATTTCGATAATATCTTAAAAAGCTATTTCAAAAGAAGGTATAAGTCTACCACACGGGCCTTAGCCAAGTATGATAGATTTAAAATTGAGTGTGAGTGTAAGTACTGGAAATTGTTGAGAATGTTAAAAATTTTCGTATAATTCGACAAGTGTATAGCGGCTTTTCGTAGAATGTATTTTATATATATTGAGATATTTAGTAAATTTAGGCTGTTTTCTAACGATTTAGGTATTACATCAGTGGATGACACTACAATTGGTAAAATATGTACAGTTCGGGCTTGCCATTGGGTTTTAAATTAATTATTATTATTTCCTTTATTAATTTGATTTCTTAAGTTATGTTTTTTTACAATAAAGTTATATCAAAAGTAAAATACATTAAAGAATTTACAAAATATAAATACATTATAAAAAACCTAACCTAGGGTTAATATAAATTAATTTATTATATTAATTTCCTATAATATTAATATTGTAGATAACCTTTCATTAATGTTTTAGTTCAACAGGTATCGTTATTTTACTGTATTAATAATTATTATTAGTGATACATAAAAACAAAGCTGACCATTCGAAAAATGTTTTGTTATGATATAATAAATATTCCTATTATAATACATGTGAAAATTTCATCTAAAATTTCTATATATAAATAGTAAATAAGTTATTAATTATGTTGGGACATTAAAACACAACGCCATCTAGTTCCGTGGTAAGCTACGAAGCTATTGTCATGGATACCAGATAGTTTATGTACTACACATATGTAAGTTTAAATTCATACATAATATTATAAATATGAATCTCAAGTACAAAATATGTTGTATTTCACGTACTGTAACGTTTAACATTGGTGCACACACACAAACGAATGTCACCAGCTGACTCGAACCCGCGACCGCTGGCACGGCAAGGATCTCTACATCTACAATCTTAGCCTAACATCGTCAGTCGTCCAATAAAAAAATGAAAAAATATATTAATAATTAATATTAAATTATGTCACTCCAGACTTAAAAGCCATCAACTAGTATCTATTAAGTTTCCCACTCCACTTCTTAAGAGAGCTTCCGAACTTGCCACTCAATTGACAGTATTGACTCGTATAAGGTAAAATGTATCAAAAGAGCCTTCTACAATGAAGTATATTGCACTAAAAACTTTCTTGTATTTCTGTTTAGTTCACAATAAGGTATAATATGGTATAAATATATGGAAGCTTTAGTGACTGATTTCATTAATTAAAAGTTAATGCCTAAAAAGCTTAAATCTTAAGTAATATTTCGTATAAATATATTTTGAGAAGTACAAAAATTATATACCTCATTTTAGAAATAAACTAGTAACAGTAAAGTGTGATAAGTTAAATGCCAAACATACCAAGAACTTCAGATTAAACTTAGAATAGTCTATTTTCTAGATAGACAATAGCTTTGATTGTATGAAAAGTTGAAAATTTATGTTATTTCAAACGCGCTCGCTTGGATAACCGAGTTTTGCGGGTTCAAATCCGGGTCTCGCACCTCTGATATATTCATATGCTAATCATTTCTAACATGATTACCACTTGTCTTACGGTAAAGGAAAACATCGTGAGGAAACTTGCGTGTCTGAGAGAGCCTAACAGGATTTCGAGGTGCATGTGAAGTCTGCCACCCCCATTTGACAGCTTGGACTATGGCCTGATTCCCGTATTGAAGAAAGGCCCGTGCCAAGCAGTGGGACGTTAAAAGGGCCACTGAACTTATAAATAGATAGATATGCTTCTAAAACACTTAAATAAAATAAATAGGAACAAATCCAGGTAAAAACTTGTAACTTATAAAAAACAGTAGTGATGTATATACAACAATTGCTTAAACAAAGAAAAGAGCCGAATTTTCAGCGTCATTTATCCCACTAAATATAAGCACTGTTAACTGTGTGACAGCGTTTTGGCGCAACGCAACCGTACATCATACAAATTGTGGACTGTAAAATATGATTTGGAATTTGAATGCATTTGACATTTAGTTTAGTATTACAGCTGTGGTTACTGTTCCGCCATAAGTTATAGCTATTACTGGTTTTTGGAAAAGTTATTAAAGTTAAGCAATATATTTTGTTAGAGATAGTTTGAAAATTGTCTTAATATTAGGGATCATACTGGTAAATCGTTCCATCAATACGATTCTTTATTTAGAATATTTTTTATTAGTTTCAATGAGCCTCAAATATTATTTTTTCTAATTTCTAAAATTTTTTGCAAAAACATCTTATGAGTACCAGGTAAAGTGTAAGTCACAAGGATTTTTTCGTTAAAAAGTAAAAGTATTGAAAAATGTTAGGGTTGATTTAGATCTGCTCTCCCCAAACTACTCGTAGGTCTACGATATTATAGAAGAAGGGTTATACAAGTTTTCAGCGTGCCTTAAATACCCAAAATTGTCCTTATATTCTTATTATAAGCATAGCAACCGACTGTCGCTTTGATCAATAGCTTCCTTTGATGCCCAATAGTTAACATATCAATGAATTCGGTTCATAGCCTAAATTTAATTTAACTAAATTTCATTAATATTAAATATACAAATATGTTGGGACAATATTACACACAGCGCCATCTGGTTCCGTGGTAAGCTACAAAGCTTGTGTTACGGATACCAGATAGTTAATATATAATACATATTATAAATATAAACACCCATGACTGGAGTATAAACATCTGAGTTTAAATGAATGCTCCCAGCGGGACTCGAACCCGCTTCCACTAGCGCAAGAATGTAGGGTTACTACAAACTACGCCAAACGTGTCGTCATATTAATATTATGTTAGTCTATGCCACTCCTCAAACCATAATATGAAAGACATCTAAACAAATAAAATCATGATTTTTTTATCGTAGAGACATCTAGGTATATTGGCGTAGCGCTTAGAACAAACGGTTGCAGTTATTGCGGTCCCATATTGAAACTTGGAGCTAAATTACTCGTAGTACCGTGTTTTAAAAACCCCCATGGTTCGTAGCTAGTTACTTAGGTCTCAGGTTGAGCCTTGAAGGTAAAATGCTGGCTAAGTAGTGTCATGCTTTCAAAACCCCCCATGCCTCGTAGCTGTGAAAAAATCTCATACTACAATGATCATAAATTAACTAACACTATACATAAATCAACATAGGATTTAGTAAGAGGAATGTAAGAGCTATTAATCTCAATATAACACATAGAGAAGTTATAAATTAGGTGTAAATGTTCGTATGTCATTCTTAGCATGAGCAAAGCTAGAGCGATATTGTTATATTGTTAACTAGCTACTCACCCACGCTTCGCTCGGGTTAGTCGCTAGATTTAGCGTGAGCAAAGCCGCGGGTTCCACTAGTTATACATATAAACCATCTTGAATCACTCTATCTATTAAAAGAAACCTCATCAAATTCCGTTGCGCATTTTAAAATATCTAAGCATACATAAGGACAGGGCGACTTTATATTTTTATGCAATGTAGTGATAGGTAAAGACAAAATAGTCAAAATTTAGTACTTTTTCCTTCATTTCACATGTCTTTCTAAAACTTGCTCACTCTCAGACATGCAGGTTTCCTCACGATGTTTTTTCTTCACCATAAGACAAGTGGTAATCATGTTTGAAAAGATTCGAATATGAAAATATCAGAGGTGCGAGATCCGGACTTGAACCTGCATCACTCGGTTATCTAAGCAAGCGCAATACCACAGTGCTACCACTGTCTTTAAATTTGCTAAACACTACAAAAACATATTATATATAGATTTTTTTAAATCTTAACATTAAGTTTAATTGAGGCCATACAAGTGGGTAATTAATAATTCAATTAGCTATAGCTTTATACAATTATGATGCCACCCTATCTTTAAAAGTTCCATCGTTCACAGCATCCCTACATCAGTAACGTTTTAGCTCTCGGCGGGGGCGGTTGTTTTCCAACCGCAGAGTTTGGCGGGAACGTAATCATTTCGGTATTTCCATAGTTTTTCGTGTTTTCAGTATGAAATAACTTAAAATCGTGACTTATGAAAGGATTTAAGCATAGAACCAAGTTTAATTTTAGCGGTAAGTTTACATTTAATTATAATTAATAAGTTTTTATAGAATAGTAGTATATAAGGATAGCTTAAATTTCATACAGTTATTAAAAACTACTAAGGAAAGTAATAATAAGAAATACAATCTTCCAGTTCTCGTAGGGTACTAATAAATTATAATAAATGAGTGTTCATAAAACTGAGTGTTTATAAATATTGTTACTTTTATATACTAAATATATTATAACATAACTCACGATTTAGATAGTTAATTTTAATATTTATTAGTAGTAGCATGTGTAACAGAACCTATGACGGTATAAGTCATAGTAAATCTGTGTTCATCCTAATTCGTTCAAGTATTACAACGTGACAGAGTAACAAACAAACAAACGTTATTAGCAGTCCGATTTTAGTTCTATTTAAATCATCTTCTTTTCTTAACTCTATCTTCTCTTACTAAACACGTGTTTAACAAACAAGATCATGTGTACATAATATGTATGTATAAACATATATATCAAAAACCAGTGGTGCCTTTTTCTTCATTCCCTTTTTGCTTAGTAGATTTTAACAACTTTTAATATTTACAACAAAAAATCGAATTTTCATATACCTATATGTATGTATAAATAAGCAAGTAAGGTATACTCAAACAACCATTATATAAATCCAAGTAGTTATTAAAACATACGAGTAAATAGCAACAAATATGAAAAATAATGTTAAGACGTATGTAAATCTTAGCAATTTTATTCATAGACCCTCGTCACACGGACAGCTCTCATAGCGAATAAGTCCCAACATGTTTATGGCACCGTTTCTTATTGAATGTCAACGTTATTAAGTGATAATGAACATGTCCAAAAAGTTATTTATTTTTCCTTTATTTAATATTTCTTTTCGGTTTGATGTTAGGTTATAAGTTGAAACTTAGGTAATTATCATTACATAGTATAAAACAAAGTCATCCCGCTGTCTGTCTGTCCCTTAGATTTATAAAACTACGCAACAGATGTTGATGCGGTTTATTTAATTCGTATAGATAGAGTGATTCAAGAGGAAGGTTTTTATGTATAATACATTAGCGGACCCGCGGCTTCGCGCGCGTTTAAAAGTTATTATTATAATTAATGATTTTATGGAACATATTGTACCTAGACCTACCCTACGGCAATATCCAAAATAAATTGTATTTTGACTGTATTTTACACCCATATAAAGTAATAGCTCCACAACAGCAAATATTTTGATAAAATTTAATAAAAATATATATTAGACTTTGGATACGCCAATACGCTACCCTCATTCCTTTTTTGATTTTAATAGTCCCAAAATACTTTGACTTACAAGAGAACATTTTAAAGTCAGGTATTAGATATAGTTTTTCTCTTTAATGAATCTTCATTCAGCAATAACCCTATTACCGTTTTAAAATATTTTTTATAGATTGAGCGCGAGCAAAGCCGCGGGTTTCGCTAGTAAATTACAAAACCATAACAAATAATATACTCAAACCTTTCTCGAGAACCACTCTATCCATTGATGAAAACATCATGAAAATCGGGGTAGTAGTTTGTCGCGAACAGACAGACAGATGCGACGGAGGACTTGTGAGGTTTTATACTACGTAGTGATATACGGAACCCTCAATCCATCACTGCGTGATTCACTCTTCCAAAAGTAATTTGTTAGGTATTATTGGATCGTGAAGGCGATCTCTATTTTCATTTCCTGCTGTCCTTTGAAACATACCTTCGTTACTCAAAATCAAAGCGTTGCGATACAAATTCTATCAACAGTAACTGGCACTGTATAACTTATTTTCTATAAACGATATTCTAAAACTACATATTTTTACTTATTTCCAAGTTAAAGCGATGAAAAATAAAAAAAGGAAAGGAATAACAAGATGTATTTTATCAGATTCAGTTATTCAAATGAAAATGATTGCTGTAAAGTATTTGGAATGGTGGAAACCGTAAATAAAAATCCGCGAAAATGCCTAACATTTCTTTGTGTCTAAATTAGGACTGTATCAAATGTCAGGTGGTAGGGGTGGTTTAAGTATAAAAACGACTCGCTACCCTCAGATTGGTTACTATGTAGGTACGTTTTTTTGAACGAAACTTTTATTCAAAGACGCGAAGACCTTTAGACCTACTTAATCCGGCCCTGGTTTTCAATAAGTGAGTCAGTGAGTGAGTGAGTTACCTATCGATCTTATATATTTAGATATAGCTAATCCCTACTTATGGAAACGTACCAGAGTCGAACCCAAGTAAAGCGAGGGTGACTGGTTTGTAGTAAAGCATATTTTCAGTGATGTAACTAAGCGTTCTTAGCTGTTTATTTAATTATCGTCTATTATCTTCTATAATATTAATATTATAAAGCTGAAGAGGTTGTTTGTTTTTTGTTTGTTTGAACGCGCTAATCTCAGAAAGTAGTGGTTCGATTTGAATAATTCTTTTGTGTTGAATAGTCCATTTATCGAGAAAGGCTACAGGGTATATTATATTAAGCTATGACCAATAGGAGCGAAGCTTCAATGAAAATTTTTGCAAAAACGGGAAGGGCGGGCGTTAGTTCTGCGAGGTATCATACCGCGCGATTCAGAAAGAATTTGGTTTCCGGTCTTTAGAAAGCGTGCGAAGCCGCTGGAAATACTAGTCATTAATATTAGTAATTGTTCATTTAACATAATAATTTTAATTAAAATTAGAAGCTCGCACCCTCGCTCCGCTCTTGTTCGTCCCTAGATAAGTTTTAAATGTTACAATACATTTCTCAGAAATGATATATTTTCCTGCAATAATAATTACCCTATATGTTGACCCAAATAACAGCTATCTTCTTACCACATTTTATCCAAATCTGTACAGCGGTTAATGAAACCTAAAATTGTTTTAGACAAGCTTGTGTTAATTATGTTCTCTTTGCAACATCAACATGTATTTATTACAAAGCAGTGAACTTTAATAGTGAAATAATTCAAACAAAAGCTTGATTAAGCTCGCTAGATTTATGAAAAAATTTGAAATAACTTTGTGCTTCTGTACTTAGACAATTTAATTATTACTTTAAGTTAAAATACGTATATATTTTACATTCACAAAAGAATATAATTTTACTATGTTTAATTGAGTTTATATTGAAATAGTTTTATACAAGATTTTAATTAACATGTTAAATTCTCAAAGGAGTGAGCTTCTTTACATTAATTATAATATACTCTATATTAAAATTAAATAACAGTATATACAGATAGTGGTAGCCCAGCGGTAACGCGCTCGCTTGGATAACCGAGTGATGCGGGTTCAAATACGGGTCTCGCACCTCTGATATTTTCATGTGCGAATCATTTCTCTCATGATTACCACTTGTCTAAACGAAAACATCGTGAGGAAACCTGCATGTCTGAAAAACCTAGCACGTTTTCGAAAGACATGTGAAGTCCGTCAACACGCACTAGGCCAGCGCGGTGGACTATGGCCTGATCCCCTTCGCACTAAAAGAGGCCCGTGCCCAGCAGTGGGACTTTAAAAAGGGCTGATGATGTTGATGATGCTGAATATATACACAAAAAATAGACTTTCTTGTATTGTGCATCGCACTTTATACCGGATGTAACATTTTAATCGGTCAGTATGGGGAGGTCTGAAACTATAATAAGTACGAAGATCTGCTCTTTGGTTGTTGTCGTGAGACAATTTTAACGCAAATTCACAACCTGAAGTGTTTGAGTTGAATATTGTATTAAAAAATGTCAGCGGTTTCAAACACCTACTGAAATAAATAAAATTAAGGGAATTAAAATAAATTTAAGACATCATGATTCCTAGTAACATTTAACGCTTATGACCTACACAACTGATATTTTAATAGAAGTAGTGTTAGTTTTATTTTTCCAAAGGTCCGGATTTGATTCCCGAGTAGACCACAAGTTTTTTTTTTTTTTTTATGGTAAAAAGGGGGCAAACGGGCAGGAGGCTCACCTGATGGGAAGTGATCACCTCCGCCCATGGACATCTGCAAGCCTGCCTTTCAGGAAAGGGAGGGAGGGAGGAGGGAGGGGAGTGGGAGGGAGGGGAAACGAAGGCGGAGGATGAAGGGAAGAGGGAGGGGGGAAGGAGAGTGGGCCTCCCGGACTCTCACTCACCGGACGAAACGCGACAGCATAGCTGCCACTTCACGCCGGTCTTCTGTGAGAGAGTGGTACTAATGAACTATACCGGGCGTGCCGGCCCATTCGGCTGCTACCCGAAGGTAACAAGCATGGCACTACCACTTTAAATGTATCAATGCAGTTTATCTTGTTACTAAAATCGATGACATGGACCTAAGAACAGATCTTCGTATGTCTCATATTTTCTGACTTTCCCATACTGACCGATTTAAATGTTACTCCCGGTATATCACTTATACTGCAAATTCTAAGATTTAGTGTGTAACCTTTATACATGTATATACTAACTACTCGCCCTAACTTCGCTTGAGTCCGTCGTTACTGATAAACAAAAGTAATTCGATTATACTTTAAATAAATAAATCAATAAATATGTTGGGACATTATTACACACAACGCCATCTAGTTCCCTGATAAGCTGCGACGCTTGAGTAACGGTTACCATATAGTTGATACACTACACATATATAAATTTTAAATAGATACGTATTATAAATATATACAACCATGACTGGAGTACAAACATTCGTGCTGAACAAATGAATGTCCCCAGCGGGACTCGAACCCGCGACCGCTGGTGCAGCAAGAGGGTCACTACCAACTGCGCCAAACGTATCGTCAACTTCCACTTCAACAACGTCAACTTTGTTTTATTCCAGAGTATAATATATCTTTTTGTCAAATTTTATCCAAATCTGCTTAAACATTCTGTTGTTATTGAGTATCAAACAAACATTCGCGTCGATAATATTATAACGAGACTATACTTTTCTGTATATATAAAAATAATCCCTTGGTCACGGCGTCACGCGTGAACGGCTGGACCGAGTTTGCTAATTCTTTTTTTATGTTGAGTTTGTTATTGTAACGAGAAGGTTCTTATGAAAGAAAAAATTAAGTATAAAAAATTAGAAAATTGAAGAAAACTTAGTAAAATAAACAAGGTTTCATGTATTATATTGTAGTTGCCCGCTCGGTGGTGTATTGGCTAGCATGTACAGCAACACATCGAGAGGTCCTGGGTTCGAGTCCGGGGTCGGGCCAAGTTTAGTAATTGAGTCTTTCTGTTTAGGAAGCTTCAGTATCAGCCCCGAGTTGGGAAGTTGGCGGTGTGTCACCCCCGTGCCTCGGAGAGCACGTAAAGCCGTCGGTCCTGCGCCTTAGCTTTAACTGGTCGTGTCGAACAGTCGTCCCACCGGAGTATGAGAGTGATAGAAACAGAGATTGCACGTGTCTTGGCGAGATTAGCGCGTTCAAACAAACAAACGAACAAACAAACAAACAAACAAACTCTTCAGCTTTATAATATTGGTATAGATTAAACATAGATACTTTCAGGCTTGATTGAGTTGCTTTACTTAGTCCCTTTCTTCTCATTATGTGATTTAAACAAAAGTAGTCTTGTCTAACCAAACAATAGATTGTTAATTAATTACGATCATCGTTGTTTGGAAAGACTAAGGCAATTTTTTGTATGGGTGGATATGATAATTGATGATAATTCTCACATTATTTGTTATAAAAATAGTAGGGTTATTGGCTATATAAGTGTAGGTACTTAGGGAACGATAGAGCTGACATTTAGCTTTATAAGTAAAGAGCCACTAATTAAAAAATAGAAAAATAATCATTTCTAAAAAAATAATTGTAGTTATGTCATTTTATCAGGTTTTATTATTTAATAAATAGTGTATGGGCGCTGTCCTAGATTGTTAACACTTGTTACTTCTATTTATAGACTAGAGACATCTCTTGCTTCGCTCGGGTTCTTACCTCAGTACATTATAATGGTCAGTGATTCTTATAAAGTAAATATAATTACTACATAGTATGAAACTAAGTCGCTTCCCGCTGTCTGTCTGTCCGTATGTATGCTTAGATCTTTAAAACTACGCAACAGATTTTGATGCGGTTTTTATTAATAGGTAGAGTGGTTGAAGAAGAAGGTTTATTTGTAAAATACACTATCGGAACCCGCGGCTTCACTCAATATAAATAAAAAATACCGCTTCCATTTTTTTGAATTTTCAGCTTTTAATACTTTAACCACTTCTGATATACCCTTAACGATACCAAAAATATTCATGGTCCAGTCATTTTTGATTTTTACATATGGATGGGTGTGTTATTACAATTATATCTCTAATTTAATACTGACGAACGAAAAAGAATGCTAAAAACCCTGAATGAGAAATTTGAAATTGCTTTTAGGGGCCAAATTATTTTTTGGGCATATCTATGAATCACTCTAATATAAAGATTGGTCTTCAAAGCGTCACGTTCTGTTGGTATTGTGTGGAAACCTTCAATAGCATTATTATAATTTTCCTTTATCTCCTAATAATATTAAATAAAAATACTAAAAATACAATAGAGTATATTATAAAGTCTGTTATACAAAATCAAAAAAGACTGTGGTAGCCCAGAGTTAATGCGTTTGCTTGGATAATCGAGTGATGCTGGTTCAAATCCGGATCTCGCATCCCTGATATTTTCATGTGCGAATTATTACTATCAAGGATTGTCTTACGGTGAAGGAAAACATCGCGGTCGACTATGGCCTAATCCCCCTTGTATGTAAGGGAGGCCCGTGCCTAGCAGTGGGACGTTAAAAAGGGCTGATGACATACAAAGTCAAGGAAGTTGGTACTTAGTCGGTCTTTTATATGAAGTGTGACGGATTACAGACGAAAATACAGAACTAAACTTTAAAAAAAAAACTTTATTTAAGCTTTAATAAAATGAAAGAAAAAGTATAATGTACTTATGTACACAATTATGTTCCGAAATGGGAAGAGCTTCCTAACCTTATTTTCAAACATACCCATCGACAGAAAATGATAGTAAAAAGCTTTTCACTATGCGTTTGGAAAACCAAAAAAATAAATCATCACGAACTGTCAAATTACAACATAAAAGCTAGCTTTAGGTTACCATAAATCATACTATACGTATTTAGCACGACATAATTTCCCATGGGTCTCTCTCCTGGCCAGTTGTTATAGACCTTTATGTGTAGCCATTTACATTACTTAGCGCGAAATGTGGGAGTGCATAATGGCTTGAATTCGCTCCTTTATAACGTCCCACTGTCCCACTGATGGGCATAGGCCTCAATATGAAGAGAATCAGGACATAGTCTACCGCGCTGGTGATGTGTATATTGGCTGACTACACATGTCTTTCGAGACGCTACGTTCTCTCAGCAAACAGGTTTCCTTACGATGGTTTCCTTCACCGCAAGAATGGCTAGAAATAATTTGGTTGTGAAAACATCAGAGGCGCAAACCCGGATTTGAACCCGTGTGTTGAAGCATCATTTTGCTTAACTATTTAAGTTTTATAAGTTATTTAGGCTACATAATAATATACCACCGTTTTGCCTTTTATTTTCATGAGGCGTCAAATATGTTGTCATGTGACGGTGATTTAAAATTTAATAATATATAAATAAATAAATTATTATAATAATAAATAAATAGTTTTTTAAAACCTCCTATACGAACACCGCGTTCAATCCGGTTTTGCAAACTAGTGCGTTATCACTTGGCTACCACTGTTTTAAGTGAGTTATTGCTATTTTTTTGCTTTTTGAAAAATGCCGAGAATTTCAGTAATAAATTACAACAATAGTATTATTTTGTAAGATCTTCTAAGTAATTCTTGAGCTGAGTTCGGAATCACACTTAGTACAATTAATTTGCGTATTCACTGAACAGTTCTATAGCTTTATCTCTTCAGTTTATTAAACGATTTTTTTGTGTAGTTGCGAGCGGCTCTTTAAAGGACTAATTATCTGTGGTTTCGAAATTAATTATTATTCAGTCAGTTCAGTTCAGTCATGGGTGTTTATATTTACAGTATGTATTTATTTAAAGTTATATATGTAGTATATCAACTATCTGATATCCGTAACACAAGCATCGTAGTTCAACACAGAACTAGATAGCGCTGTGTGAAATAATATCTCAACATATATTAAAAAAATATCAGTCCTTATGTGTTTCAAAATGTCTTTTAAATTACGGCTTGTGAATTCATCGCTCAAAGCTCGGAGATTTCTAATTTTTTAATGTATTTATTTATAAATAAAGTGAACTATGTAAGTACGAACTAATTGTATTGCTTGAGTGTTTTGAAATTAGATGAAGTCATATTAACCACAAAATCTACTAAGATTGTTAGGTCTATAACTAATTACTACTTTAACTAGAATACATCCTATCTAAGATACAACTTTACAAAAAATATAACAATATTCTACCTAAATATAAACAAAAAGCATCAGAATGTCAATATTATATTCTATATATGAATTTTCATCTTATAATTGTTCTAAAAACGAAGAAAGAGCAGGATGATAAAAATTTTAATGAAAACTTTCAATACCGTATTAACATATGAACTGAGCACGAGGTATTTTACCAATTAAGCTGTTCTCTGGCGTAAATTGTTGGCTGCATTTTCGATTCAAACGGACGTCTATTATCTACTGGCAACTATTTCAGTTACTGGCTGCTTCATGTCTCACATCGATAGTTAGCGAGATATTACTGCTTATTCCCTTATATTGGTTTCGACTTGTAATATTATTTCAATAGTACTTTGAAATGCTTTACAACTAATCTGAAAAAGACTGAAACGTTTTACAACTAATATTGAGAAACTTTCATAATTTTCTACAAAACAAAATCTTTTTGCTAAACCAACCGGCATTCTTTGTTAAAGTTCCATAGTGGTAGTCCAGTGATAGCGCGCTTGCTTGGGAAACCGATTGAAGCGGGTTCAAATTCGGGTCTCGCACCTCTGATCTTGTCATTCGCGTATTATATTATATTTTCTAACATGATTACCACTTGTCATGACATACGTCGAAGGAAAATATTCAAGAAAAACTGACGTGTGAGAAAACCTACCGAGTTTTAAAAATGTGAAGTCCAACCCAGCCTTGACAAGCGTGATGATGCCCTCGAATGAGAAATAGCATAAGTCATATCTTTTGAAAACTTGCTACGTTCTTTCAGATGCACCAATTTCTTCACATTGTTTTTTTTTCTTCGTAGTAAGAGCTAATCATGTTAAATTTTTATTGACAACTCTAAATATTGCTTACCAATATAATACTATTAGTAAAGTTATTTACGCTGAACAATTTTAGTATGATACTCGTAACAAGTTATAATTAAAACGGGGTTTCTTTGCAAGATAATAATTAATACTTAAAGGAGAAAACTCTATCGGATCTGGAGTTTGCTAATTAGATGGCTTGTTCCTTGCAAATTAGTCTGGTTAATGAAAGTAACTTGTTTTCTGTTTACTGCTTTCCATGAGTTTCCATGGGTTTATTACCAGTACTGTGTACTGTTATGTATATTTTAATCTATTTTTAACTAGAAATAAGGGATTTCGCATGATTCATAGACGTTTTCGTATTCTAAATAAAATACAGCTTTGGTTCTACCCGAATAGTGGTAGTACCATCATAATAACTATATTTAAAACACGTAAAAGCGTAAGACTACATGTTCATAGGCTAAACGCGAGTAGACCCATGACAATTAAACGGATAGTCGGAAGGATCCCTAGGTTCGTTTCGTTACTCTCGCTAAAACTCGAGAACGGTTGGACTGATTTGGCTTATTTTGGTTTTGAATTATTTGTGAAAGTCCAGAAAAGATTTAAAAGGTGAATAAATATGAAAATGCTCGGAATTAAATAAAAACATCAATTTTGTTTTTCCTCTGATGTGTGGTCGTTCAGAAGTCAAATCGAAAGAATAGTTTAAAATAAATAAATAATTAGAATTTTTATATCTTCCTAACTACATATTTATTTTCAGGAGGTAAAAAATATACTTAATATTATTTATTTTAACTAGCGCAATCAGTGGCTTCGTTGACGCTAAACATAATTTAAATTAAACTATATTTTTGTCTGCTGCATGCAAAAATTAGTAAAATATTTAAAAATCTATCGACAAGACATTGCGCATCTTCTTCTTAGTTTTAATTCTGTATTATAACCAGATACACCCCTGAAAGTCCAAATTCATAAAAATTTGTTGTAACCCAAGACATTTCTATGTTATATCAGTCGGAAAACTCTTGCAAATTTATTCATGAGGTGCTGATCGCATTCGGTGATACGACCCTCAGTTTTATTATCGTGTTTATGCCCAACTGAATATCTGTTTAAGCTTTGTTTTTGTAAGCTTTTTTGATGGAGAACAGAAACCTTTGATATGCAATATATGTAATTTTGGACGTCAGAACGCCTTTCGTTTCTATAACAGAACAAGCTAAATTAGTTTTCCATACATGTTATTGTGATACAATAGGTCTGGCATAATCTTTAAAGATTCAAAGACCTTTAAATTGTAGAAAGATATAAAATTAAAAAAAACGCCTTTCGTAAAGTTATTTAAAGAAAAAAGAAGAAAATCAAATTAATTTTTTGATTTTGAGTCGTAAAGAGTTTGTTATAAAAGCTTTGATAGAAAAAGTTAATAATTGTAAGAAAAGAGTTTACTGTTATTAAATTAAAATAATTTTAATACATATGAATAGTCAGCATTTATTGATAAATTCTTCCTAAGGTTTACGTGAAAATGTGACATTATAAAAAAAAGGCTGTAAAGCATTCGAAACATCGGGAACCAATAATCAAAATAAATCCGCGACACAATCCAAAAAGATAGTTTCACTTATAATGAAAAATTCTTTTCAAAATTCTATCCAAATCGCTTACTCCTGTCGATAGCATATTGACGTATTTAGGTCAAAACTTCGACAAAATATGTTGTTTCGTTACCGATGTTTCTGAACAGTTATGAAATGTCGGAATAACTTTATATGGAATGAGTTATGGAAACTTGCGAATTTTGTAGTTGTGATACTAGTAGTTAATTTTTATTTAAGTTCAATTCTCAAGTTCAACAGAAATGGTGAATTTATAACATTTTTGATTTGTAATAATATATTTTATGAAGTAGAAATACCAGTATTTTTTTAGAGTTATAAAGAGGCAAACGAGCAAACAGTCCACCTGATATTAAGCTGTTAACTGCCTCGGTGGTATAGTGGCTAGCATGTACGGTCATACATTGATAGGTCGTGGGTTCGAGTTCTGAGACGGGCCAAGCTTAGTTATTGAATCTTTCTGTTTAGTAAGCCTCAGTAACAGTTTAGAGTTGGGCGAAAATATTTTCCACACCTTTTCTTTGTATAAAAAGTATAAAACAGATAGCTCAAATTTCGGGTTATGCTTCAAAATTCAAGATTTTTCAAGATTTTTTGCTTAATAATTATAGAAATGTACACAAAAATGTATAAAACTAGTTTAAGCCGTATGGTAAATTTCAGTATAATTAATGACGTAAAATAGTAGATGAATTTTTCTACTTAGTCGACCTAGTACACCGCCCTATTTCTAGACTGCAGGGAATCTGTTTGCGCTACATTTGTGTATGATATTGTAGTGTGGTGCACGAAATGTCTTTTTCTGATAAAAAAATTAAATAACATTAATTTTATTTCGTAAGCAAACAGGTGAGTAGCTGAATTTTGTTAAAAAAATTACAGGTACTTTGATTTGAAACAATATTTTAGAGATGACGAAACTACGTTTTCTTGTACATAATCAGTCTATTGTGTGTATGACTCATACAAACGTGTTTCTTACTTGAGAAACTGAGTGAAGCGGGTTCAAGCCCCGGGTCTCACACTTCTGATTGTTTTCTTAGTTTTAATCGAATCATTTTCAAAAGAGTACCACTTGTCTCAACAGGAAGAAAAACATTGTAAGGAAACCAGCAATCAGCATATCTGAGAGAACCTAGCAAGTTTTTGAAAGACATATTATGTAGTCTACCAACCGGTCTTTGGCCATTCAAATGAATACACAAAAAATAGGAATACTCACTGAATTTTTATCTCATTTAATCATATAATATTTCATAGGTTTACGCGAATATTTGACATTATAAATGAAACTATATCTTCTGATTAGTCTCGGATTTACTTTGATATTTGGGTCCCAACGTTTCGAATGCTTTACAGCAATCATGGTCACGAGAGAGACTAAGGTATTCCTTTATAATGTCATTAAATCAAAATTACATATATCATTACCATATTATATGTACACAAACATAATACTAACGTTTTTTTAATAATTAAAAAATGTTTCAGGTACTGTACAAAAATGAACCTTGTCAGCATTTTTGTCATCACAGCACTATGCTACGCGGGTGAGTACTAACTAAAGAAGTAAAAATCCCTATCTCTAGGGAATATTATTAAAAATTCTAACTTGAAATATGAACATTTGATAAAATATTTTAAAGTTTATTTTTACTCAACGTCTCTCGTTTAGAATTAAATGTGTTGCTTTAATATACAGATATTTTACCACATTTTAATTTTGCAATATACGTAAATTCTGTTTTAAATTTAACTTTCCTTCTAACTCCTTAATCATTAATTAGTTAGTTAGAAGCCATACATTTTTACTTTCCTTTTTATTTATTTAATGATAACTTTATTATATACTTATTATATATGTGTATTTAATCCAAAATGACAGAATGTTTTTTATACTATAGGCGAATGGCGAAATGTATTTTTAATATCTTTAACTGTAAGAAACTACAAAACTTTTAGTCTTATAACGTCTTTCATAGGAGCAGCATGATTTTAATATGAATGTAGTTTTAAAATAACACATAACAACTGACATAACCATTACATAAATAAATATTAAATAAATAAAAGTAGCAGAAGAAAATTAAATAATTTTCAATAAAATTATATTTAGTTTTTATTACAGACGAAAGCTGTTTTCTACGACTACTTTCTAAACTTAAAGTTTCAAAGTTTATCAATTTCGTTGTAAGCAAGAAATTCTGGAATTCTGGAAACTTCTCAACTTCGCCTTAGGCAAAAAATAAATAACTAGGCACAGCAAGTAGGGAATAAATATCGTATCTTGTAATAATTAGGTAGCCCAGTGATAACGAACTCGCTTGGATAACCGAGTGCTGCGGGTTCAAATCCGAGTCTCGCACCTCTGCTATTTTCATGTGCGAGTCATTTCTATCATGTTTACCACTTGTCTTACGGTGAAGGACAACATCGTGAGGAAACCTGTATATCTGAGAAAACCTAGCAAGTTTTCGAAAAACATGTGAAGTCCGCCAACACGCACTAGGCGAGCGCGGTGGACTATGGCCTGATCCTCCCTGTATTGAAGGCCCGTGCCCAGCAGTGGGAAGTTAAAAAGGGCTGAATTACTATTACTAATTACTTGTAATATTTTTTTCTTCTATTATGTTGATATATTCATAATAATTATTGCCAGTTGGCATCCACTGTTTCTAGATTTTAAAACCCTTTTCTTACAAATTAATTACAAAATCTTTCAGAAAACATTTTTCTATAAGATTTTTGTTTATCATCGATGTCTTCGTCTTAAAAATCTACAATTTTCATATTACATAGACTTCATATACCATTGGGAAGAAGGGTGTTGATTACATTGATACCTTAAAAGTCATAGTTTAAATCCTCTTATCTCTATCATAAGTTCTTGTTATTAATAGTAACCTAAATGAGTCAGTCGTAAACAGCTTTCAAGAATTTGATTTGGATTCACCAAATCCCCCATTTTAAGACCGTATCTGCGAAATGTACGCCTAAATTATTTTCAAACACAACTAGATGTTGATTTTTTTCCGTTTTCCGACAAACTCTGTCAAAAAACTCTGAAAAAGCCTGAAATAACTTTGTCAGTTGTTTTTCTTCCTTTTTCGACTTCTACTAGAACGCTTGCTGTGCTCTATTTCGCCGATGAATTTTAAATGGTTCTGGTTTTAATTGAATACCGTGGAGGTAACTTAGCTTTAATTATTTTCAAAATATTCTACTCGAAATCTACTGTTTGGCACTCGCCTGCTAAAGAAAAGTTTCAAGAGCTTAGCATTGAAAGTAAAATCATTTATTCGGACCATTAAATTTTATCCTTGTTAAAATGGCTGTGAAGTGCTTGTGTACGTATTTTTTAAGAAGTAGAAATTATTGATTTCTGCTTAATAGTATAAATAAACTTACTCTGTCCCTCTATGTATGGTATTAGAAATTATGGCTTCCCCATACAAACTTCCATCCCATTTTTTACCCCTTCAAGAGTAGATTTCGGAAATAAAAACTATCCTATTTCCTTTCCGGGTTCTCCAGCTACCTTCATACCAAATTTCATCAAAATCAATTCAGCGGATTAAGCTTACAAAGATAAAAACTGGCAGGAACACGGACCTACGAGTTCCACATGTATAAATATTAGTAGTATGAATTAGTCCAACTCATAATGACTATGATTGGAGGTAACACATTTTATTGTGAGCAATTAAATGTCATAATTGATAACAGACACACCCTAATAAAGAAAAGGTAGTTTAAGCAAATACTTCCGCAGTTCCGCACACACACACACACAAACAAAAATTATAGAACAAAATTATATCTAAATTTTTGTTGTGTCTCGTCTGGACAATGAACCTGCGACCTTAGGTATCACTACATAGTATAAAAGGAAGTCGCTTTCTCTGTCCCTTTATCCCTATGTATGCTTAAATCTTTAAAACTACGCAACGGATTTTGATGCGGTTTTTTTAATATGTAGAGTGATTCAAGAGGAAGTTTTATTTGCACAACTAGCAGATCCCGCGGCTTTGCCTGTGCTAAATCTAGGGAAGAGCCCGAGCGAAGCGAGGGCGGGTCGCTAGTATGTAGTAAAGTATTAAATGAAATATTCTCATATTTTAAACATATATACAGCATTGTAAAGTTTCATTAAAACAACTAAAATAAAGACGCTCTACATTCCATCTCATTAAAATACTAAAGAAACATAAGACATGGAAATATGGTTTCAAAGAAATATACTATTTTCCATACGCTGGTATTATTTCGATTGCCAGTGAAGGTACAAAAATGCGCATGTATTGTTCATAATAAGAACCGAGCTCATTACTGCGGGTAAATGAATGTTTCTCGACTACTTCTCGAAGACTACGGTATGTAGGTTTACTTGAATTTTTGGAGTTTTTACAAAACTTCTTTTACTTGTTCCACTACTTCTTATTATTCTTAAATTGAATTATAATAGAAGTGTTGTGTTGTTGTGAAGAATACTTAAGGTGTTATAGTTTTGAAGATTAATAGACCAGATGATATGCGAAAATTCAGTACAATCGAATGCATACATATTAGTATATTCTGGCCTTTTTGTACGTCCCACTGCTGGGCACGGGCCTCCCTCAATTCGAGGGGGATCAGGCCATAGTCCACCACGCTGGCCTAGTACAAGTCGGCGAACTTCACATATCTAGTAGTAAAAAACCACTAGAATTTTTTTGACAAAACCGAGCATTGCTAGGGTGAGTCACAGGTCCTTTCATGAAAATGTTATAACAAAAATTAAAACTATACGTATACAGTCTGTATACGTAATACAGAACAAACTCAATGGTTAAATGAAGCTGTTACACCGAGAGAATACGTATTTTAAAACAATAGCAAATAAGTTGAGTGGAACAGTACATTGTGTACGCGTTAGTTTTACCTGTATTTTTAATTTTAGTCGCATGTAGGTATTATACTATGAAAATTACAAGTTGTATTCTGTTTTTGCAAGGATATTTTGCTAAAGATGCAATTTTTGAATGTAAATATATTAATAAATATGTAAGGGCATTATTACACACCGCGCTATCTAGTTCCATGGTAGGCTACGAGGCTTGTGTTACGGATACCGGATAGTTGATATACAACAAATACATATTATAAATATAAATTCCCATGACTGGAGTACAAACATTCGTGCTCAACAAATGAATGTCCCCAGCGGGACTCGAACCCGCGACCGCTGACGCAGCAAGTAGGGTCACTACAAACTGAGCTAAACGCGTCATCGTTTTTTAAAGTTACTATCTTTTTATATCATTAATTGTTATTTATGTACGAATAGGTATATATTATAAATCAGTCTACTGTATATCCAGAAGTCCTGGGTACGAGACTCGAGTCAGGCGCAGTTTATGTTAAGTTTTTATTTAGTTTTAATGTTAAAAACGTAGCAGGAGCCACCTCTGAGGGTTGAGGGTTAGTTAGTTTATAACAGACCGTCAATAAACATATCTATATTTAGCTCAGTTATTTCGCTAGGTTACCTATATGCTATTCCAGGTCATAGTCTAAATTTGTACTAAATTTCATACAAATCTGCTGTTGTTGAATTCCACATTCATCATCACCATCATCATCAGCCCTTTTTAACGTCCCATTGCTAGGCACAGGCCTCCCTCAGTACAAGGGGGATCAGGCCATAGTCCACCGCGCTGGCCAAGTGCGCGTTGGCGGACTTCACATGGCTTTCGATAACTTGCTAGGTTTTCTCAGAAATGCAGTTTTCCTCACGATGTTTTCCTTCATCGTAAGACAAGTGGTAATCATGATAGGAATGATTCGCACATGAAAATATCAGAGGTGCGAGGCCCGGATTTGAACCCGCATCACTCGGATAACCAAGCGAGCGTGTTATCACTGGGCTACCACTGTCCTTTCCGTATTTATAATGGTAGAATTAATGAAATTTCTATATAAATTTTAGTTATTTACTAAATCTCTATACAAAATTGCTTTCATAATCGAATTAGTTCCCAGTGGTTGATGCCGCTTTGAAGCTATTATTCTAGATCTTATTTAATTACAAGCACATAACAAAGTTAGTGGGCAATTTGTTGCGAAATGCGCCTGTAATAACTGACTGTGAATGCGAATGTTATACATGACTGCGTTTGTTTTATCCATAACCTAAATGCGAATATATAAAAGCGAAAAGTAACTCACTCACTTACTCACTCATACATCATGAAATATCGACAATGACGTAAATGAAATGACGTATAAAGATGAAAGGTAGGAGGGAAAATTATCTTTTCAGATATTTTTGCGAAATTATTTTTGTTTTTTGGTTTCCGACGTGACGAAACACATCTGCGAAAAATCCGAAAATATAGGCTATAATCACTTTGTATTGGGAAAAATGTCTCATCGGTTTATCTCTGATATATATTCTAATATATAAAATAATCGTGTCGCGGTGTTTGTTACCAAAATCCTCCAAATTGGCTGTACCGATTTTGGTAAAATTTTGTGTACTTATCGGGAAGGTCTGAGAATCGACTAACATCTATTTTTATACCTCTATGTTAAGGGTGGTCCACCCCCCAAAATTTTTATTATTTTAGACAAAATTATTGGTTTTTATTTTTTCATGATTCAGCATTGAACAATACATTTAATTGTAAATTTTCACCCTTCTATGATCAACCCCTGATTATTAATCGCGATTTTTATAATATTCTGTTCGATCCACAGATCCACAAGATGGCAATCGAATATAATAAATGTAGTATACTATAATTTTCATGTATAGTTCTATCAACCAATCAGTTATCCGCGCCAGGTGTCTCCCTTCGTCACTTTTCAACCAGCAAACATCATGAAGTAGGAGTGCGAACGAACCGGCTTCATTTCTCTCACTCACTTTACAGTTTTCGTCCATTTTTTTTTGGTTTTATTTGTCTATCGATCGTAGCAGTGACTGTTATGCATATCATTTTAATTTTTTAGTGCAACTCTCAAGTTAATTTTATTATTACAGTGAATTTATCATTATTTCTCAGTGCAATTATTATTAATTTACATTTTATAAATAATTAATAAAAACAGTTTTCAATGTGCCAATTGAATTCATACGCATTCAATTTCAAATTAGATTGGCATTCCCAATGCCGCACAATAAGTCACAAGGCAAAAGTATGTCTGTCTGTTTATAGCTTAGGTTTAGGTACACCATGCTTTTCCCACAGACAACTATATGTGGCATTTTCTCGCTTGGGCAAACCATTTAGTTTGTTTGTATTCGCTTAGAACGGAATGACCAAAAATATTGTACACTCCATTGAGTTGAGAGATTAATAAAGATGAAAATTAGCAGGGAGGTAGTTTATAAATAGTAAACATCCGCTAAGAACGAATTTTGCCACAGGGCCGGAGTAAGGTGGTCTAAGGGCTCTTGCAAGTATGTATGAAAGTCATTCATTAATAGTGCTACACACTTTAAATTTGGCAGGGAGGTAATGTGTGTATTAAAGTCCTTCATTTTTTGTGCCACAAACTTTAAATTAAACAGAGCGGTATCTTATAGTTAGTAGACATCCGCAGTTTTAGAATAATTTTGCAGAATTTTTAAGCAATCTACAGATCAACGAGTAAATGTATGAAGATTATTAGTCATTAAAAAAATGAACGCGGGCGAAACCGTGGGTATTGCTAGTAGTATAAATTTTGCAGAAATTAGATATTTTCCTGCAAATATAGGAACATTGAGCCGAATAACCAGCAATCATCAAAGGCAATTTTATCAAAGGTTTAATTTTGATTTATTGATTAAAATAGTCCTATTAATTATGCTTTAGATATGAACCCCGCGTCAGTTCTCAAGCCGCACTCTAGATGTCGCTGCCACGTTAGAATTCAAGCTATGGTTTGGTTCGTTTGATTGTAGTATATGATTTGTTATGAAGAGTTCATTCATCATACATAGGTATTCCTATAACAATCGCTACTCAATTTTTGACGCTCTTTACTTTAAAGAGCTTATTCTCTTTGTGTTGGATAGGGACTATTTTTATCGAAGAAGGCTATAAGTTATATTACATCACGCTACGACCAATATGAGCGGAGCATTAATGAAAAATGTTGCAAATACGCGAGAAAAATATTTCTTTTGAGACCTTGCGTCGTGAGGGGGAGGGAAGCCAGTAACTCTGTGACGTATGTGGTTTCCCGCTTTTAGAACGCGCGAAGGGCTAGTTCGGAATATAACAAGAAGGTAAACCACAGTCTCGGGATTGCTGTATACAAAATAGTATAATAATAATAAAATAATGCTCTCCGACCGATTCTGGTTATAGCGGCCAATCTCATTGAGACTAGCCAACTACGCAGGATACATTATAGGGCACAAGTGTACGCGCAGACACAAGTGCATCACTCTCATACTCCGGTGGGACGACTGTTCGACACGACCAGTGAGAGCTAAGGCGCAGGACCGACGGCTTTACGTGCTCTCCGAGGAAAACAGTAATTAGACATCAACATACTTTATATTTAGTAGATTGTTACAACACTCCAGTAATAATAAAATATGGGCTACTCAATCACTACATAGTATAAAACAAAGTCGCTTTCTCTGTCCCTATATCCCTTTGTACGCTTAAATCTTTAAAACTACGCAACGGATTTTGATGCAGTTTTTTTAATAGATAGAGTGATTCAAGAGGACGGTTTATATGCATAACTAGCGGATCCCGCGGCTGTGCCTGTGCTAAATCTAGGTAAAAGCCCAAGCGAAGCGAGGCCAAGTCGCTAGTAAACCTATAAAAGCCGTTTAAATCTAATAAAACATGATCAAAGACCTAGTTCACGAACACTAATGAACTTTGCTACTCGTAACAGTAAATTGGTTGTATTAAGCATCGTGATATAAGGGTTTCTTATAGAAGATAACTTATGCCTGTGACTACGTCTGCATACAAAGTATGCGTAAAATAGAATTTTTACAGATTTTGTATGGCGAAAATATACAAAAACTTACTAGAAAATTAAATGTATATTTTAGGACATTATTACACATAGCGCCATCTAGTTTCATGGTAAGCTACGGCTAGTGTTACGGATACCAGATAGTTGATATGCTACACGTATGTAACTTAAATACCTACATACATACATATGATAAATACAAACACCCATGACTGGAGTACAAACATTCGTGCTCAACGAGTGAATGCTCCCAGCAGGACTCGAAGTCGCGACCGCTTACGCAGAAAGTAGGATCGCTACAAACTGAGCTAAACTCGTCGTCAAACTATTGAATAGGGACTCACACAAAAACTATTCCCTTGTATTGAATCCTATCTGTGAACTTTCATGTTTCACTATGAGAGATACCCGATTGCCCCAACAAAAGACGCTAACTAACTTGAGTGACCGCTTCCCTTTCAATAGATAACTAAGTCCCAATTTGTAACATTTGCTTTCGCTATGGGATTATTGATTGCGGAGTATTATTTTGCTTGGTTATGAACTGTGTTTTGTATACTGATGGTGGTAATAAGTTAATAAAGATATGTATGACATTATTGCATCCATCTAGTTCCGTGGAAAGCTACGTGACTTGTGTAACGTATACCAGATAGTGGATAAACTACACATGTATAACTTTAAATACATTTTACATATTACAAAAAATTAAACACCTGTGACTGTAGTACAAACATTCGTGATCAACAAATGAAAGTCCCCAGCGGGACTCGAACCCGCGATCATTGGTACAGCACTACTCACAAACTGGGCCAAACGTGTGATCAAAGTCCTTATAATTTTATATTGATTTCTATATGTACTCGTATATTTATGTTCTTTCAAAGACTTTTCAAAAGGAAGTAAACAAGGTAATACGGTTAATTAAAATACAAAGCGTACTTCTTTTCAATTGGTTATGAATTGCGTACATGATTTGATTTTCCTTAAACCGTGGATTTCGTTTGGAAATATTTTCATTTTACGATTACGCAAAATAAAAAGTCGACCGTATACAATCTCAAAGTATTTTTATAAGTAATTGATGTATTATATTTTTAACCGAATTTAGTTAGAAAGATGTATTCAAGTCGCCTATTTCTTTGACAATTTCTGTGGAATATTTTTATGAATTTTCGTTTAATGAATAGGATGAACCCCAAAGATGGTTTGAAATGCAAAAAATCACCCATAAAAATTGATTTAAAATCGATGTACCCTTTTTATTCGATAGATTAGGTATGAGATAATCGATTTTAATACAAGTTTATAATTTCAGTGTCTTCAATGCTTACTCTCTCCTAACGTTCCCATACTCAATAATCTTAAAATTTGCTAAAATAGACACGGACAGCTAGATGTACTAAGCTACCTAAATGTACGATTAATAATTTTTGTATCCGTGCTTTAGTTTTGTAAACTAAGCAACATAAAACTAACGGTTAAGAAACTATGAACAACACGACCATCTTCCACTAAGTGGTTTCCAATTCAGGCATTAACTTTGATAAAGTTTACATTTTATTGCATAAAACAAAAACATATTATCTACGTAAACCGTACTTTTTCCGTATATAAAATCTCCTATTCCTGACTATAATCTATCTTAAAGTTAAATTTCGTCGAAATGTGTTCAGCTCAATCATCCATCACTCCAAACTTACGCATTTCTAATATTGATAAATAATAATATTGTCATATTAAGAAAAAAGTTTTTACTATTTTTAAAACCGAATAGTGACGAATAAAAATTATTAAGCAAATCACGCCTATACATAGTAAATGTATATATGTATAGGTACCATTCAGTATGTTTCCTTCGCCCGAACGTATATTACAGTGATACAGTATACAGGCTTTGAATAGAGTTAGTTAAGCGCGGGTTGGCTTCGTTATGCTGTATTGTACGACGCCTTGCACTACACACTATACATTGAATGAAATCGCTTTCTACTGTTTTATGATGTTGGTATAACTGGTTTTAAGTTGAAAACGTAAGTACTAGATTTTCGCAGTAACTAAGTACATAATTGGCGTCTCAAAATTTTGTCGAAATTCAGTGATGCGCTTGCTTGCTCAGTGATGCGCTTGCTCGGGTAATCGAGTGAAGCGGGTTCAAATCCCGGTCTCGCATTTGTCATATTTTTATGTAAGATACATTTCAACATGATTACTACTTAACTTCACAAGTCTTAACCTTGCAAGTTTTCAAAAGACATGTGACGTCTGCAATCGGCATTTGTCCAGCACGTTGGACTATGATTTTATCCTCCATGGACTATGGCCTGATCTCCCTCGTATTAAAGGGTGGCACGTGTTCGGCTGTGGGGCGGAAAAGTATTGAATACAATTGCTTTTTGGCTGACGAAATTAAAAGGCACGTTGTTTCATAAAGTTTATTCGGCGTAACTTCGAATTCGTGTTATGTCTTAACACGAATTCGATACACAAATATATTTTAGATTTTTTTCATTTTATTCTTTAGCAAAAACCATAAATATCTCTTTAGGGATAGTTTGACCTGGGGTTATACAACCATGGCACCACTTTTTGAAAGAAATATGTGCGTATAGGTACTCGTATTTTACTTGTAAATGTTAACAGATCTAAATAATATGTTTATAGGCTTATAATATTATATGTCCTTTGATATAAAATAAGTGGTGGTGGCTCACTGGTAAATCACTCGCTTGGAAAACCAAATGAAGCGCCTAAGCCCCCGTTCTCGCACTTCTGAGATTTTCATGCTTGAATCATTTTCAATATGATTACCATTGGCTTTATGGTGTTGGAAAACATCGTAAAAAAGCCCGTCAACATTTGGCTAGTAGGGTAATCTCCAAACACACTGAGGAAGCTGAGGAAGTCCAGCTGTGTGACATTGACTAATACGGCTGCATATTACTTTAAGTAAAATAAATTAAAAAAATATGTAAAGAATTTAAGCTATGTCAGTCTATTTTATTTAAAGTAGATTACAAAACTTAGGGGCTGCTTCACACTCCATTCTCCTCACAACGTGACGCACCTTGTCGTAGTAGCGTCTGGCAATTCAGCTGGGCGTGAAGCTAGAAGCCGCAGGGCCCATTTCAGTAGGATGTGTTTTATGCGGGTTGCTTCTGGTACATCTCGGAGTGGTGATCCTTTACCTTTGGAAATGATCTGGTAGCCATCAACGGCTTAACGGATTTTCTCTATCTCTATCAACTACTACTACTACTCTACTCTATCAAATCACCTTTTAAGCATAACAAACTCAATTAAAATAGGTGCATCCGTTAAAGCGCTTTGATACCATACGTCGTCTAAACTTATAACTTCCTTAAAAAACATAATATTAAAGAAAGACACTCCATTAGTCTACGGTAAAGATAAAACCAAACTTTCAATTCAAGCATCGATTGATTAAAGATCTGAAGCATGAAAACGATATCCCAATATTATCTTTTGTTCGAAGTGAATATTAATTGAAATTGAAATAAAGAAAATAATTTTGTATAACCGCTGTATAAATTAGCAAAGTTATAGCGGTTAGAATAATATTTTGATGAATTCGATATTTTTGGGCATAGAATCAGATTTTATAAGTATGATTAGTACATTATTTATTCAATATAACATATACAAATAAAACAAACACTAATATGTTAATAAATGAAAATTTATTAACAATAATAAATAAAAAATGTAAATAAACGAAAATTTCAATAAATTTATAGAAATATACTTACCACACCCCGGCTTTGCTCGAGGTCGTCTCTAAATATGTTTGACGATTATTATAGATTTTCCAGCAATATAATATTTTTCCGCTGTAAAAAGTATATATAAATGTTGACTTGGATATAGAACTAGTTGTCAAAATACCAAATTTTATCAAAATCCATCCAGTGTTTTTCTCGTGATATGAGAAAAATACTCTATTATAATTACTAATATAGTCAAATTTCCCAAAAAAAAAAATATTAATGGACAGATTGGACTTCATTACAATTTATTATACGTATAGTTCATTATATCCATACCGTAAGTGAGATAATGTCAACAGGTAATATATGTATATAGGGCCCAGATTGCGCATTGCGATAACCTATTATTGATTTTAACGGTTAATTTCATATAATAATTATATATTGTGTTGGAACATTGATGAAAATCTAATCTAGTTACTATACTAATATTAGCTATGTTCTACAATAATTGCTTTATCTCATATATAAAAAAAATCTCGAATCACAGTGCTTGACCGATTTTTATGAAACTTTTGTGTATATTTGGTAGGTCTGAGTATAGGTCGAAGGCTATTTTTTATTCTCCTTGGTGATAAGGGTAGGGTCTCCAGTTTTAATTTTTTTTAAACCTAATTTTTATTTTTTATTCTTTTATGATTTGGTATCAAAAATACTTATAACCGTAAATTTTCATCCTTCTACCACCAATCCCTATTTCTTAATAGTTTTTAGAACGCGGGCGGAGCCGCGGGAATTGCTAGTTGTGATTCATCATAGCTTCACTTGGGTTCGTCTCTAGGTACTAGACGTTACTAGGTACTAGGTACGTTTTAACTTTTACTAATAAAATTTAGACTATATTATTTAATAAAAAGATAAAGAAGAACAGATTGATTAAATCCCTATAAAAAAACTCCACTCCCCTTTTACCACCTTAAGGGATGAACTCTGAGAAAGAAAATGTCCTTCCAAGGATCTCCAAGTCAACTAACTATCTTTATATCGCATCTAAATCGATTCAACCGATTACGCGTAAAAAGTTAATAGACAGATAGACAAACATATTTCTGTCGGTTTTGGGTTCGTTCCTGAATCTAGCGCGAGCTAAGCCTCGGGTTCCGCTAGTAATAACTATAGCCTAATTTACTCAGTGATAATGTAGGTTTCTTATGGCAAAAGTATTTTTGAAATCGGCCCAGTAGTTTTTGAGTTTATTCGTTACATAAAAAATTAAGAATCTTTACTATTTATAATATCAGTATAGTGATGTATATTGCAACACTAATTCCAGGTTTCATTACGGCGAAGTTGGCCACTTACTCAAAATTATGTTAAAGCTGGTGGATATTAGAAAGTTATTACATGTCAACGTTAGATTCTACCATAATAATATGCTTATGTATCTCTTACCATATTACATTGTACGATAAGTACTCTCTGACTCTAATATTCTCTTTCGGAAACCACATTTTCATATAACTATACGACCGATTTCTACTTTATTAAGTTTAGTTTAAGATACAAATTTAGGTTTATTTATAGTTAGCCTTAACTTTCGCCCGTGTTCGTCCCTAATTGTAGCGCGTAAAAATTTCTAAAAGAAAAATAGCCTAAGTTAAATCTTATAACATTAGCCGAATGAAAGTCCAGTCAAAACCGGTCCAGTCGTTTTAGAGATTAGACGGATCAAACACACAGACAGCCAGACAGATGGACAAAATTTAAAAAAAAGATTTTTTGATGTAAGTGCTGTATATACTTTCATATGCAATTAGTAAAAAGCTGTTAATTTGAAATTAAAAACACACACTTCAATTTTATTTATATTATGCATTGATGTATTGATAAGAGATAAGAGATGGTTCCCATCTGTATCTCAATAGAAGGCATGGAAATCTTAGCATTTTGGGATCACTATAGCTTATCAGATTTATTGTAATTGAAATACAAGTATGTACTAGACTCTCCGAAGCAAATTGTAAGATGTATGTCTTAGATTCTCTAAAGCAATATTTAAAAAAATATTAAATATACGCAGGATAAACATTATAAATATAAATATGTTGGCAAATTATTATACACAGCGCTATCTACTTCCGTGGTAGGCTACCAAGGAAGCTTGTGCTATGGATACTACATATTATGATACTACATACATATTATGAATGGAGTACAAACATCCGAGTTTAACAAATGAATGCCCCCAGCGGGACTCGAACCCGCGACCGCTAAAGAAAGGGTCACTACAAACTGCGCCAAAAATGTCGACAGTTAATATTTGATTAGGCAAATAGACTGACTGATATAATATGTAGACCATCTCTATTAATATCAAGTTTCTACATGCCAATCCGCTTTCAGACCACTACTTGAAATATTCTATTTAAGGATGTGAGAGCGAAGTTATCATGAAACTGTTACGGCCTGTCCGCATTGCGAAATTTCACCGCGCGATTTTTCGCGCGATTTATTTTCCGTGTTCGGAATTACATTTATTACGCACTGCGAATAAAATTTCGCACGATTTCTCTCAGTTCGATGCAGGTCCTGACTGATACGAAAATCTAGGAGAGACGAACTTCGTGATATCCTGCCAATAGCGCCGGTGCACGACTGAGCGAAACGCGCGATTTTTTTCGCAGTGCGGCCATAGCCATACTACTTCATACTGTACAAAATATTCGCGCGGAAATAAACCGTACCGCATCGCGTTCAATTTGCATCAAATCAATTTTTTTTCCACAGTATTTAAAGTACATTATATGTGTAGTGTATCAACTATCTGGTATCCGTAACAAAAGCTTACCACGGAACTAGATAGTGCTGTGTGTTATTGTCCCAACTTTTATGATTTTAACGAATTTTTTTGTATATATTTGGTAGATCTGAGCATGGGCTCTACGGGTTTTTATTTGTAGATCAACTTTTTAGTTTTATTTATTTACAATTCATACAACCAATTTTTTAATAGTGAGTTAGAACGAAGGCGAAGTCGCGGGAATTGTTTATATAAAATTTTGTTACTTTCTCATACACTTCACTTCAGCCCTTTTTTAACGTCCCATTGCTGGGCACGGGCCTCCCTCAGCTCAGTACGACGGCGATCAGTCCATAGTCTACCGCGCTGGCCTAGTGCGTGTTGGCGGACTTCACATGTCTTTCGAAAACTTTGCTATGTTTCTCTCAGACATGGAGGTTTGCTCACGATGTTTTCCTTCACCGTAAGACAAGTAGTAATCATGATAGAAATGATTCGCACATGATATCAGAGGTGCGAAACCCGGATTTGAACCCGCATCACTCGGTTATACAAGCGAGCGCGTTACCGCTGGGCTACCCCTGCCTTTACTTTTCTCATAATAAGTGGTATATTACGCCTGGCAGCCCTGACTCGCTCATTCAATTACGCTGCGATGAAGTTTTGTTCGCAGTTGTTATGTAAGTGGATAATTGAATATTCTGAAACTTGATTGTTACTTGGATTGCGGTGGAACGTAATTATAGTTATTGTGATTTAACTTATTTATCACTAGATAATTCTTTTCATTTGCATGAAGCTTGATAATGCTAACGATTTACGGGAATTTTTATATTAATATTAGTATGTATACAAAGCAAGTAATATATTATAACTAAACTACCTTAGAGGTTAATAAAATTGAAGTGTATCTTTTTAATTTCACACGAATATTTTTTAAGAAATGTATGTGAATGTGTACGGTACATACGAAAAATTACTTTCTTTTGGATTTTTTACCTTCGCTTGCCAGTTTCTGACTAATGTCAGTAACGGCTGGACTGATTTGGACGCGCCTTTACTGGCAGACAGTTGATGTTATATGGAGTACCTTGGATTTTCATTTATATACCTACATATAGAAAAAAAATCTCTTTAAATGATTTGAAGTTTGTATACAAACCTTTATAAAAATTTGTACAAATTATATTTTTAATTAGGTACTAATGTTCAGGTTTTATCTTTGAATTTAGTTTAGATTACTTCAAAGAAACTACTGAAGAGATTTACGGTCTAAGTATTTTACGATAGAATAACTTCTAGTTTAACAGAACTTTCATTTATTTTCTTCAAAGTATCCGAAAACAATGTTTAAAGTAAAATAACGAGCTTGGGCCTTTAACATACATAGGTTTTATTGCTTTTACGTACACAAAAGTAATAATTCACTATTACACTATATTTCACTTTCTCGCATTTACACTTTTAAGCGCAAGCGAAATTTGTAATATAAGAGTGCTACTCTTATGTATATCACTGAAATTTTTTAAATACCGTTATATTATAATTTCACAGTTTACAATTTCGCGAAATCTTGATTGGTTGTCTAAGTTCTAGCTACTCATGTCCACAAGAAAGATTATAATCTAACGGTATTGACAATTTAACGGTGACATGTTATAAAATTTCTTATCATTCTATCTCTTCATATGCCAATGTTACTTCGAAACTATTACTCGTAGTTCTATGTAGTTGTTATTTAAAATTTAGTTTAAAATGTTTGTAAGAGATTAATAAAAATAAACAAAGCCAAAGCGAATAACCGTGTTTAAATAAAGTAATTTATTAATATATTATATTTGTATCTAAATGGGCTTGTTATTTTAGTCATATTAACGCTGAGACTCGCCCTTATTTCGAGCCGGTTCAACCATAAGTTTTAATGATTAGTTAAATATAGACTATTAGTTAAATATATTCTATGTAATGTAATGAAATCACCCTTTTTTTAACGTCCCACTTCTAGGCACGGGCCTCCCTTTAATACCCCCTCGTATATTATATATGGTCTATATAATAAAATTATTTTTTCCAATGAAAGTTTGATGCAATTTATTGAAAAATAAAGATTTTTAAAATTCTCGATTTTCCAGATACACTTACTTTTAAAGTACGCGATGGAATTTAAAACAAATGACAATTATGTCAAATTTCTTTTTTTGAATTCAACAGTCTTAAAAACTGTTCAATTAAAACACAAAAGCAGACAAAGTCAAAGACAGTAGATAGTATATTTTTTATTATTATCAAATAAATTCTGCGTAAGAGCTATGCAAATGATCAAGACTTTGGTAACTTACTGAAAACAATTCACGATCCACTAGTTTTCGAGTTCCTTCCTCATAAATATGTATACTTCGAAAATGTTATCGAATTTTTTATCAGACGGTACTTAAAATACAGTTACCTAATAAAAGTTTTAACTAATGAAAACAAAACTGTTGATTTTTGGAGGTTTTATTTAATTGAGAGATCTTAAACAATTATTAATACTATGTATACATAAAATAATATTCGAAGTCCAATCTGTAGATAAATATTTTTTGGAAAATGTTATTGAATTATTCATTGACTCATTATTAAGTATACAATTATTATATATATACAAAAGCAAAATCTATAGTTATTATATTTTTTATTTTTCTGTCTACGAAAGCATAACGAGAAAACCATAGGACTGATTTTGATTAAAATCAATATGATGATAGCTTGCTACCTGGAATCTGGATCAACATATAATTTTTATTGCGAAAAAATAACTTATTTCCAAGAAATCCATACTAATTGTTAAAACGTTTCGATCCTATCGTATTAGTCTCTCTCGAGTAGATCATAAAACAGAAATGATACAGAATATTTTTTCTTCGTTGCAAGAGAATATAAATAACGGATTAAAAACCGCAAGGCAAAGCTAATTAAAAATAATGGTATGTAAATGAAGATTTAACTAATATTTAGTTATATTATTTCTAGTTTATATTTGGCTAGTTTTGCCCGTAGCTTCGCTCGCGTTATACGGATAACAAAAGTAGTCTAAGACTACAGGACATACAACATACATTACCAACCTCTTAGCTGTCAATAAGTTAGTGAGCTCGGTCTTATTTACTCGTATTTAGATTAAAAATATGATTTCTAAATAGATAGAAAGACAGATTTCTAGACTAGTTCACTAACATTCGAAAACTTGCAAAGTTTCCCTAATGTCCATAATATAAATGTTGAAACTTTCAACTCAATTCCCCAGTAGTTGCGGTAGCCGTGTCTCAGCTCGCTACTATAAATATTTATCATCCCCGACACCACTGTCTCGAGTGTCGTGTAAACTCAGTATTTGCATCGCTTTAAAACAATTTTTCGCTAACTTAATATTGAGAATAACTGAAAATTTTAAGTTTAATGAGACTTTGGTTTTTCTGATTTAACAATGAAATGTAATTCGGATATCTTATGTATATTAATAAATACTAGTTGAATTCCAATAAACCTTTTTTCAATTTATTTAATAAATGTGGACGGGGGGGGGGGGGCTTATGAGGCATTAAAAGGAGCTAGCATAGACATACATATAATAAGCTACATAATGGAAAATAATTTATACCTCTGCTCTTTTAATTTAACTGTTCTCAAGCGGTACAAATTAAAAAAAAACAAAACCTTTTGTAAGCTCACTCACTCACTGAATTGTGTAACTGAATTGTTAAGATTAGTAAAATGAATAATAGATTTTATTTAGTACTAGGTTCTACTTTTGAAAATCTACAATACCATTAAACTATGTTATTTTCGTCTATTTTACAAGGAAGGAGCGCGAAAACTTGTAACCTTTGTGCCACATTTTGACATTCAGTAAGAATAAGGGTTGAAATTATACAAAATTTATCTTGATGGCCCTTGAAGGCTAAACAAAGGCACAGTTTGACTCAGCGTGGTGATAAAGGGTGACTGACGTTCAATGAGGGCTGTAGGGTGACAGTTATGTAAGAAAATGATAACTCATTGGATTGACGTAGCCATTTGTTATCTGGTTGTATATTGAAACGGTGTATTGACTTGGATGAAATTTAATGTAAATAAATAAATATAAATAAATAAGTATGTTGTGACATTATTACACACAGCGCTATCTTATCCCATGTCAAGCTACGAGGCTTGTGTTACGGATGCCAGATAGTAACCATAGAATTATGTGGTAGGTATATATAAATGTGGTCCAAATATAGTGTCGCAACATATTTATTTCTTACTAGCAAACCCAGACCCGTAGCCCGCGATGTAAGTTGAAACAAATGGTTTTTATAAACTTATAATGCTAAATTTAAAAAAATTGTGAAGGAACGTTTGTGTACTAAGGGTTATTATTCGATTAACGATTTTTTAGAAGACAGTTCGCCTTGGGAATGATGTGATCGCCGCCAGGCTATTTCAACATATAGAATTATTGTTAATATGCAATTTTATTTAAAAAAAAGAATGAGATTAAGATAATAAAAAAAATATTAGTCCCGCTGAGTTTCTTTCGCCAGTTCTTCTCAGGTCAGAGGTTTCTTCTTTCCGAACTGGTGGTAGACTCATGACGTTCAGTAAGAAATTGTAACACTTTTTATGCTGAATAAAATATTTTGATTTGATTTGATTTGATATAACATTTGATATAGCTATCTGCGAGTGAAAGTCCCGTCAAAATCGGTCCAACCGTTTTAGAGATTAACCGGAACAAATAGACAGACAGTCAGTGTAAGCACCCTATATGAAAGTAAAAAAAGACACTTCAATTTTATTTAGGTATCGTAAATATGTCGGGAAGAAAGCAAAAATACAAAACGAGCTAAAGCAGATTTTAACAGCGATTTTTCACTTTTCTATATAAATCCCGAATTCGAGATAGCGTAAATAATGCCGCCGAGTCGTAATACTTATCAGTGCTTAGGCGTAATCCTAGCTTCGTGAAGATTACTGAGTTACACGTTCATTATTATGTATACGTGGAAATGTGAAATCCGAGAGATTACATAAAGGAAGTATATAACATTATATGCTAGTGTATATAAGTTGTCGAAATTCGAATATAATCAGCGTGGAAAATTAAAGGAATAACCATATATATACCTACATATAAATGATATTTAAGCGTCTGTTTATAATTTCTTCATAAAATTAGCAGTTTTTAACTAAATGCATAAGAAAGTATGTAAAGGACCAACATCAAAAAATCAATTTATAAACTTTTGGCTGTCTGTCTGCTTGATCCAACTAATCTCTGAAACGGCAGAAGAGTTTAGAAATTTCATTTATTTTAACTAGATGAACCCGCGGCGTTGCTCGCGTTAAATTTATATATATTTAATAAATCTTTTCGTTTTTTTTAATTATTTTGTCTAAATAAATTGGTTGACAATAAGAGGATAAATAGCTACCTACTAAAATGTTTTTGTAATTGTTAAAGGTTCTTTGCCTATTTTAATAATGGTTCAGCTTAAATTATTTGACAACTAAACATCATTTTAGTGGGTAAACATTGCTGATGACAGTCTCAATAGGTACGTACAATTATTGACAATTGAAAATGTACATTTTGAGAAACAGTCTATATCAGTGTTTCCCAAACATTGTTCTTCATGGCCTGGTAATTTTAACACTGTCCCTTCGACCCACTTAGCATTTTAAACCCTAGCTAATACATGGTTCATTAATACACTGCGATGCGTCCATCGATAGTATTTATTATTTTTTGAAGCAAGGCAGGATCTTTGCGACCCTATATTTTATTTTGATGGCTCAGTACCGGGTCGCGACCCGGCAAATATGTAACACTGGTCTATAGCAATCTGACTACTATTATAATTGTGGAATTTGAGTGTGCGTTGTATGTCTAGAAAATAGGTTCAAATTTTAAACAGCACTTTTTTATTTCTGAATACCATTACTGGTAGTCACTGCCTAAGCTACTAGGTCTATCCATAAAATTTTGCACTAGAGTTTCTTTTCATTATGATGGTGACCACTGTCAGGGGTGTTTGTAAATCATCTACAGAACAGTTTAAATAAGGGATTAAAATTATAAGAAAAAAAGAAATTAAATCTAACCTATAAAAAATATCCTGCCATTTCGTGAAAACTCGAGATTTAATTATCGAAAAAATTAAATTACTGTCGTAGGTATCAGTCAAATAAGCAACATGAGTTATTACTTTCGATAAAACACCTAGAATGGCAAAACGAAAATCAATCCCATGATATCGGACTATAATAACCCCTAAATAAGTGGCAAAAACGAAAATCAAACCCTATGATACTATGATAAGCCCTAAGTATGGGTGTTTCCCAGAAATAGAAGAGTTACTGAGCATTCGACTATCATATTCACCCTACACTGCGCCCGCACTATCGGGATAATGGTGCAAATAGCCGGCGGCAAATCCTTTGTCGATAGTAATTCGTGGCCACCATCGTCTTTGTGCTATCACTTTTTATTTGAATGCTCAAAGATTGGTCTTCTTTCTTTTAAACTTCATCTTTTATTCATATTTTTAACCAATCTTTAAAAAGAGAGGCACATAATATGAGTGTGTGTGTTAGGTACATGTTATTATATCTTCTATATAAATTATAAAATTTTATAAAGCTGAAGAGTTCAATTGTTTGATCGGTTGAACTATGATAAATATATTAATTAGGTTTATTTTTTACTAGCTGACCCGTGCCCACTTCGTTGGGCATAATGTTAATAATTCTTTTTTAGTACAGAGTGTTTAAATAATTTAAATAATTTAATTAATATTAAAAATTAAAAATTAAATTATCTATACTAATATTAAAAAAAACGACTTTTTGTAACTTAAATATAAAAGTTAGACATATGCTGTCGTTGACTTTTTTGTAGGCGTTTTTAAGCTCCACATCTTTTCTCTAGAACTCAAAAATATATCTTTCATAGTTAAGGCAGCGTTCGTAAGAAACGCTTTCTTTCGACCGTTTTTTCTCCGATTCACTTTGCAAAACGGACTACCACGTAAAAGCCTTTTTATTTTTCGGTTTTTTATATAGCCTATGACACTCAGCAATAATGTGGCTTTCTATTAGTAAAAGAATTTTTAAAATCGGTTCAGTAGATCCCGAGATTACCCCTTACAATTTAACAAATAAACAAACTTTACTTCTTTATAATATTAGTATAGACTAGCGAATTATTCTCACTTCGGTTGAGTTTGTACCTTTTATAGGTTACTGTAAATTTCTCAGAAATGAGAAATCTAAAACCGCCTAAGTAAAAAGTATCCTACATGTTAACCGGGAAAACCTATTACCATCATAAAAAAATTGTCAAAATCTGTCCTGTGGTATACAAAAATAATTAATTTTTTATTTAATCCTATTATTTTATATAATGTCACGTGTCATTAAGCCGTTTAGGTTACAGAGCGTGCCAAAGAAATGTACATACATGCATACATACACACATACATACGTACGTACATACATACATACACGTACATATATAAAACTTAACCTTCCTTCCGGCATAATAGGGTAAAAATAGTTTTAAATAAAGTTTTAATTTTTTCTATAATAAATGCAATTAACTATTGCACTTGACAGCTGCATTAGCTTTTAAAATTACTTTTTAATTAGTCCATTTTTTTTTGAACAAATTATTTTTAGTCATTTTATTCTTTTTTTAGCAGTATATAAATATGTTGGGACATTATAACACGCAGCGCCATCTACTTCCGTGCTCAGTTACGCTTGTGTTACGGATACCAGATAGTTGATATACTACATATATAAGTTTGAATACATACATATTATAAATATAAACAACCATGACACATTGAGTACAAACATCCGAGTTTAACAAACGAATGCCTCCAGCGGGACTCGAACCCGCGACCTCTGCCGCAAGAAAGTAGGGTCACTACAAACTGCACCAAACGTGTTGTCAAATATTTAGTATTTTTTTGTTCAGAGTTCTGATTTTTGATCCAAATCACTAGAACCGTTATACTTGCTAACAAAAATTATATTTTAATAATGGAACCCGCCGCTTTACTCGCACTAAATCTAGGGACAAACCCGAGCGAATTGAGGGTGAGTCGCTTGTTTAAGATAAACATTTCCATCATACATTACATATGTGTAACTCTAGCGGTTTTGGCAGCGCACGCCAGAATAGCTCGCAGATGGTAGATTTTTTACTCCTTACTTGACACTTATCGCAATATTTTTTGACAATTTACACAATATCTTTATAAATTGTAACCTATGTGTTATTCTGATGCAAAAGATATATTATTGTAAAGTTTCATTAAAATCCCTTTAGTAGTTTTAACGTGAAAGAGTAACAAACATCCATCCATCCATACTTATAAACTTTGGCGTTTATAATATTTAATAGGATGTACCATTTTAAGCCCGTTGAAATACAGTAAATAAATATAAGTATAAAAAAAATGCATAAAAATCTAGCCCTCACCATAATATTGCTCGCTTACATTCGTAAAATAAACGTTTTTTAATAAACGTTTCTACTTTAAGTACGTTGCAAATCGACTCCCTGACGTCGTCGTATTGAAATAAAATATCTCATCGTGGACTTAAACAGTTCGCGACACAGCTTTAAAACGTTATTGCATTCTCTCCCCAGACAATTTTTATTTTCATGTATTTTTAATCCACTGATTTCTGATATTTTATGTGCGTTTCGAATCCTTAAATTTTAACTGATTTTGCAAGAAACGAGGTTCTGCTTAAAGTAGGTATATGCCAGTAACAACTAGATATATTATATTATGTATAATGAATAAAACTTAAAACTTTATAAATGAAACTGCAGAGCTATTAGGTACAGACTACCTTAAAAAGTTATTATATTCATTTTAAATATTATTTATTTTTAATTTTTATAAGTATTGTAATTAAATATAACAATATTAAGTACTTTAGATCTTTTGAACCAGAATTCAGAACCTCTGAGACGTCAAAAACCTTAGTCTCTCGCGTGACCATGATTAATTTTTTTTTCTCTTTATTAGGTTTACCAACAACTTTACATAATATAAATACACAATACACTATAAAAAAAATACAGATCTAAAAATGTAAAGCCACTTACAGGTAAACACAGCATGCATTATATAAATTTAATAATTTAGACGGTAAAAAGCATAACAAACATTAATGATGAATGAAAGTCCGAAAAGACAGTTTTAATCGAAGAAAGTATAACTTAAAATCTTAGTTTTTCCGTGACCATGATTGTTGTAAAGTATTCAAAATTTAAAAAAAAACACTAAAAGATTCCAAAAAAATTAATTGAAATGGAAATTTCATGCATAAAATATCATATATTAAGTAAATGATTAAGTTAAGGACGGACTAACCGGAACACGAGATATACAATATTTACGCGTAACGGGAAATGACGTGGATTAAAATTTAATATTAAGTCCATCACTTGTTTTACTACCACATCCTTTATCCTTACTAACATTATAATTAATATGAAAGTTTCGTTGTTTGTATGGATGTTTGTTACACAACCACGCCGTAACGGCTAAGCAGATATGGATGAAATTTTGGCACAGAGATATGGATTAGCACATAAGCTACTTTTTAACCGGGAAAAAATGTTTTCCCTAGGATAGGGTAGGAAAATGATCGTTTTCCACCTGGAAAGAATCTTGAGCGAGGTGCGTGATTAACTCTTAATTAAATACATAATGTACGAAAATAATAAATAGTATATATAGAAAATAGTAAAATAGTGAATTTCAATGAAATTAATAACCCTCGACTAATAGCAATCGTAAATATAATGAATCTTTAAAATGTGTTTTAAATTATCAATATAGTACATATATGCTTAGAAGTACTTTCTTTTTAAAATTAGTTTAAAATGTATGGCAGTTAGACTACATTAAGAGTTGCTTCGGTGTAATAACGCAAACAACTACGAATCCTTTGTCAATGATATTTTGTGGTATTTCTTTGACCACTTTGTTCTGCTTTTGTTCTTAGAAGTTTGTTTAAAAAGAGTAAGAAGAATTTTCATAATATTTTAGTTAAAATTATCTCGTACTTTGTACTTATCCTGGATTTTTTATTTTTTAAATACGGTATTTTTTTTCATAAGTTAAATTGAAGTGTCTGTTTGTTACATCAACATAGCAGCTTTTTACTAAATTCATGTTATTATTATTTATAAACGGTACTTATAAAAAAGCGTAAATTTTTACATTTTTGTATGTCTTTGTTTCCTTTTATTGTTTCTTGTTTGAAACGTTTAGACTTATTTTGATGGAACTTTCACTCACAATAGCTTATGTTTTATGAAGTAACTTATAGGATACGTCTTGTGTTATAGATTCTATAGTTAAGACACTATACATAATATATGACTTTAAATACATGCATGGCTGTACAGCGGGACTCGAACTCACTAACGGTGGCACAGTAAGTATGAAAAGCTGGAGAAGATGTCAAACCAATTTACTAAGAAAACAGCAATTTCGCTAAGAACAGTATTAATTAAAAGCGAATGGAATGAAAACATACATTGCATTACACCATTTTAATTTTTAAGAAACCCAAGAACCCTCGCCCGTAACAAAACTGGCGAAATAATAATTGATGATATTACGTTGGCCATTTTAATGAGCGTCCATGGATTTAGGAGATTGTGTTTTTTTACATTCTTATATTGATTTTGTCATATTTTATTAGATTTACAAATGTTTTTAGAGACAGATTCTATAGGGAGAAGTTTATTATAAAGATACAGTAAATGTATATTATATCACCTAGAAATGATTTAATGTATAACATCACATCAATCGTGCCACGTGAAAGATGAACGTACAATCATACATAGGTACCTATTAACATTGTATGTATGTATGTATGTATGTATGTATGTATGTATGTATGTATGTTTGTATGTATGTATGTATGTATGTATGTATGTATGTATGTATGTATGTATGTATGTATGTATGTATGTATGTATGTATGTATGTATGTATGTATGTATGTATGTATCTATGTATGTATGTATCAGCGATGGGCGATTATTACTAAAATTAATCGAATTAGTCGATTGTTCAGTTTAGTCGATAAAAGTCGATAACAAAAGTGGATGTTATTCGATTGTTATCGACTAACGGCGCGAGGCAGGCGATATTCTTTCCGTGTTAACTTTAACTACTAATTTGTAGCGCAGCGCACCTATATTACTATACTCGTACGTACTACTAAATAAGTAATTACTAAAGATTGTGCGGCGAACGTGCGCTGCGCTACGAATCAACAGATAAAAGTCCGTGCGCCACTGCTAACAGCTGCAGTTATTACTATGCGATTGACGCTAATAGATTTTTATTTTGTTCTAGTAGTGTAAGTTGATACGAATAGATGTGAATGTAAGGAGTTTCTAACTAAGTAAGACTAGTATAAAATAAAAAAGTTATAATTACCCGCACCCCGCACGCAAATGCAGTGTGCGTATTGCGTCGTGCGTAGTGCGTACAGTTAGTAGTTAGTCGATTGTTATTCGAATAATCATGGCGAGGAACTACTAAATCGACAATCGAATGCACAACAGCGCAATTTTCGATTCAGTCGATTGTTTTTTTTACAACAATCGCCCATCGCTAGTATGTATGTATGTATGTATGTATGTATCTATGTATGTATGTATGTATGTATGTATGTATGTATGTATGTATGTATGTATGTATGTATGTATGTATGTATGTATGTATGTATGTATGTATGTATGTATGTATGTATGTATGTATGTATGTATGTATGTATGTATGTATGTATGTATGTATGTATGTATGTATGTATGTATGTATGTATGTATGTATGTATGTATGTATGTATGTATGTATGTATGTATGTATGTATGTATTCAGCCTTTTTTAACGCCCCACTGCTGGCCACAGGCCTTCCTTTGACACGAGGGAGAACTATTAACATTAGTTCAAATTAATTATATAAGTTCTTTGGAGATTTTTGGTACAATGTTTAACAACCATGTATTCGGCCAATAATATTTGCATCGCATAAGAACAGAACCCTTACAAGTACATAAGTTTGTGTCAAATGCCTATATTACTTTTGTTTTAGGTATTATATAAAAAGAAAAATATACATTATATTTTGATACAGTCAGTTCGTACGTCTTTATGAAGAAAGAAATATCGCACAATTTAACTAACATTTATAAACAGCTGACCTCACTTTGAAGACTAAAGAAGGGATGATTTTTTCACGAACCCTCTTGTACGATTGCAAGGGGCTGTTATTTACCACTTGTCATTTAAAAGCTCAGATTCAGAAATATAAGCTTCAAAGTTGCTAGCAATGTATCATTGCGGGTGACTTGAAAGTATAGAAAACGATTATGAGGGGAGTCTTGGTGTTGTATTTTGACATTCTATGTTTAAGCGTACTGCTTAAAGCCTTGCTCAATATGACGCACGTTTTGAAAATGCCGCCCCCCTATGTAGTGATTTACTTTAGGGTTGCCTAGGCAATATTAAAAACGGAAATCGTAAAATAATTTTATGTTTGTGCGTATTTTACAGTATCTTTACTCAAGAGAAGTAGAATCATTCGTATTTATTAATAACTAGCATTTTCCGCGGCTTCGCACGCGTTCTAAAGACCGGAAACTAAATTCTGAGTCGCGCGATATCTCGCAAAACTTCCCGTTCTTCCCGTTTTTGTGACATTATGATCCTCCACTCATATTGATCGTAGCGTGATATAATTTAGCCTATAGCCTTTCTCGATAAACGGACTATCCAACACAAAAAGATATCAATTCGGACCAGTAGTTTCTAAGACTAGCGCGTTCAACCAAACAAACAAACTAAGAAACCAACTCTTCAGCTTTATAATATTAGTATAGATATACGACATGCCTATTCTAAGTCCAAATATTTATGGGATTGCTTCAAGGAAACGATATTCAGATATTTAAGATAGGTAAATTATGTATTTCTTTCTGTCTTTTTATATTCACAGTCCCTTGTATCTTAGATTGAGGTTGACGAAATTGATAAAAACATACTACCTACTTAAAGGAAAGGCTTAAATGATACCCATCATATTATTTATTCTATAGCTTTTGACCGTAGTTTTATCTGCGAGAAAACGTTTTTTTTAGTAACGTGACTGGCTAAAGCAAAATTTTTGTATATATACAGTATGTGTTCACCCTTTTTAACATCCCACTGCTGGGTACGCTACGGTAAAACTTGCTAGGCTTGCTCTGAGATATACAAAATTCCTCGCGATTTATATCTTCTGCATAAATCAAGCGGTAATCATGTTAGAAGTGAGGTGGGTGACTCGGATTTGAACCCGCATCACGCGTGTATCCAAGCGAGTACTTCACTGAACTACCTCTTATTTTCGTATATACGAGACCATGTATAAAATACTTGCTAGTCTTAGCACTAAACCTACATTGACCCTTACCACTAATTCACCAAAGCTCTGCTAAGCTTTCGTTATTCCCGGACCGCATTCCGCGCTGCGATATCAACTCGAGCAGTTTGTTCTAAGTTTCTTGAATTCTATGCATATTGAAACGATCGATTATTTCAACTGCATATTTAAGGGAGAATATTGAATACTAAAGGCTATCTAATATCTATAACTTTAATTTAAGTTATGAAAATGATTTGAATTTTTTTTTTAGATTAAGAGTTACTTATCTCTTTTCATCATAAAACAACATCGCTCAGTCTGTCTCTATGTATGCTTAGCTCCTTAAAACTACGCAACGGATTTTTGTGCGACTTTTTTTTATAGAAATAGTGATTCAAGAGGTTTATATGTATAAGTAACGGAACCCGCGACTTCGCTCGCGCTAAATCTAGAGACAAGCCCGATTGAAGCGAGGGCGATTCGCTAGTTTTTGTTATAAAGAGGAAAAATGTATTAATTTCTTTCTTCATAATCAATGAATTCTGAGACTTTTTATCAGATTTTATACATTTCTTTACTATTAGAATCTTATTAATCTTCGTAATCATATAAAATCCGTACTATGTACGAGTATGAAGTATAATAAAAGCTGAAGTTAGGTTGGATTGTTACTCAATGATATCAACGGCTAAACTGATACAAATGAAATTTGGCACAGAGGTAGGTTATGATTTAGAATAGCAAAAAAATCATTTTATCCCTGAAAAATATACGGGATGGATCTTATATTTGTTTTTCACTAGATTAACCTGAATGAATTATGAGGAAGTGAAGTGTGAGGGAGTGAAGTGAGAGAGCGAAGTGATATGAGTGAGTAGCTAGTAGACTATAAATAGGAAATAAGAGATATAGAGTACATAATTATTTGCAACAACAACATCGGCTCCGCGAAAAAAATTTCTTAAAAATAGAAATCGGAGCCGCGCGCTAAAAATTTTGGTTCACGAAAATTACCACCTTCCGATTCACCGGGATTAGCGTTGGCAGCGTGATATCTCCAAGGGTTCCGGAGCAGGAAGACCCAGACTTTGTACCAGCGCCAAACAGAAGAGAATTGTCGGAGCAGCGTCCATTATACACCATCGTATAGACGGCAAGAAGACCTGTTAGACGATACCACAACTGTAAAAATCGAAGAAGAATCAGCGGAGTTATAAAGGGAAAACCAGCACTGAGAAACACGTGGTCGACACGCGGTTTCATAACCTCACATTGAAGAACACGTGCTTTTATCCTCGACCGGGTGCTCTCAGTGCGGACCGAAGACTCCGCCCCAACTTCAAGATCACCTGCGCTGGTCGAAGATACTTCGGAAAACAAGGAGTTAAGGTACTCTGCACTTCCTAAACCCAAACACCCCTTGCGACGGTTCATTGTAATCGTAACAAGGAGCCCTCACCAACTCCACCCACTACAACCCCAAAAAAAACCTTTACCCCCACCAACACCAACCCCCTCCCCTCCCCACAACAAAAAACCAATTGACCCCACCAAACTTCTCCCCACAAAACTAACCCCCCCCCCCTCCCGGAAATTTACCTCACCCCCCCTGGGCTTATCTCGGGAACCATTGAAGCTAGACCCCCCGAGTTTGGGCTCATTCTGATCGGTAGGACCAGTACTACAACTTGGCCCCGACAGATTCAGTGCAAATACCCCCTCTCCCCCCCCACAAATAATTACTTTTTCCAAATTTTAAAACCCATCCCTAACGCCGTACTAGAAGAAACCTTAAACCCCCCTCCCCTTAGTGCAAAGTACCTCACCCCCGCGAGCCATATCTACGGAACCGGAAGAGACAGATACCCCGTGTGAGGTATCAAAGAAATCACCACAACGAGCCTGACCATCTGGCCCCAACCATTTTCCCGGATTCAAGAAACAGCGAGGAAAGCGAACCGGAATTTTTGGCGCACAAAAAACACCAGAAGGCGTACTCAAAACTAGCGGGACTGCATCGAAGACCATCGAAGATCACCAGCGGAATAAAAACGTGAGTCCCGACACTGACTGACTAACCTAACCTAACCTAACCTACCTTAATAAAAAAAAAAAAAAAAAAAAAACAAACAACGTTTGACAATGTCGTCCAAAAGCGATAACACCACCAACAAATCCCGTAAACCTATGGACTCCGCCCCATCAGCCCCGAGATCGCTGAGACAAAAGGTCCTTTCCAAGACGGTAGCCCCAGCGATAAAACCAATCACCACCACAACCTCGGAAAGAGATTTGCCAGTGCCGTTAAAAACACCCAATACGGCGGAAATTAACATCACCCACACGCCGATAGTGACAGTGGAGCACTACGTGTCGGACTCTGACGATCTGGAGACCTCTTCAGTGGGCTCGGGCGTCTCAGGATGTAGTAGAAGAGTAAGTCTTCTCTACACAACTCCGAAACGAGGCACAGGAGTGGAGATGGATTTGGTCACAGGAGTAGCGAATGAACTCCTGCAAAAGGGCAAGGAGGCTTTAGAAGACGCGGGAAAAATGAAAAGAGAGTCTAAGGCCACGTGTCACGACAGTCTGCAAGGGCTGTATGAAATAGTGCTATCGCTCTCAGACTCCCGGAACAGGCACAAATGTAACCTGGAAAAGGAGCGCTCTCGACACGCACAAGAACTTGTGCGAGTCGAGAGAGCCCATAACCAGGAAATCCAGGTGATCAGAAAAACCATGATCGCTGAGATGCAACTGGCCAGGGATCAGATTGCTGGCACTCTAAAGGAGGCCCAGGCTATACGTAGCTGGCTAGGCTACGAAACCACTGAGCCTTTTAGAGAAGTAAAAGAGATCAGAGACGCGCAAGGGGGAATCGAGGCAAAGATGCGAGAGATTGCCGAGGCGCAGAAACAATACGGGAAAAGTACAGAAAGCCCGAAATGGGATGCGCTTCAGCAATCCCTGGCAACCCTCAACCAAAACCTTTCAAGCCTGAGCAGTCAATTGGATACGCTCCGTCGCGAGGTAGGACATATAAAAACCCTCGCGGCGGAGCCCAAAATACTGCCCCAGGTTGAACCGCCCCAAACACAACCAGACACGGGCCTAATGAAAATGCTAGAACATATTAACAACACACTTACAACACTTCAACAGACCCAACTACAAATAACACATACTCATACATCACCCCCACCACAATACGACCTGTCCCCGAAATTCGAAAGAATTTCGGAGAGGCTTAATTTGATGCATGCTGACATCCGCGCACTCAAGGAGGAGAAGCCTAAAGTAACCTCACCGCCGAGACCATCTCTCGAGACGGAACTAGCGGTTCAAGAGGTGAAACAGACCCTGGACACGATACAAAGGGGAGTAAAGGAGCTTAGTCAAGGCGAAAGACCCACAGCGGGTCCATCAACCTACGCCCAAATGGCTTCCAAGCCGAAACAACAACCCCCTAATCACACCCTGATCATCTCCTCAAAGGACTCGAAGGAGACCAGCGAGAATGTCATCACAAAGATCAGGACTGCCCTGGATATCAAAAAAACCGGGGCGAGAGTAGACAGGGTCCGAAAGGCCAAAAACCAAAAAGTCGTCCTCAGATGTGCTACGAAAGAAGACATGCATCTCATCAAAAGTCAAGTTGAACAAAATAAGGAGCTCTCAGTAAAAGAACCAATAAACCAAAACCCACTGGTCTGCGTGCGCAACGTCCTGCAAGCCTATACCAACGAAGAAATCATAGAATACATAAAAGCGCAGAACAAACATCTTCTGCACGGTATAGACAAGGCGGGACTACTGATGAGGGTACGCTACCGCAAGCGCGCCCGAAATCCACATGAGTGTCACCCTGTCCTGGAGCTATCGCCCGAGGTCTGGAGAAGCTTCACCAGCGTAGAGAAGATCTACTTGGGCTTTGGAAGATGTCTGGTAGAGGACCAGTCCCCCCTAGTGCAATGCACAAAATGCCTGGGCTACGGCCATACGAAGGCAGTGTGCAAAACACAAGTGGACACCTGCAGCTACTGCTGCGGTGAACACACCGGGGTCAAATGTCCGGCCAGACTCAAACAAGAGCCCCCACGCTGTGTGAACTGCGTAAGGGCCAAAAGGGACGGTTCCGAACTGGCACACACAGCTTATAGCGATGAGTGCCAGGAAAGACAGAAGTGGGACTCTATAGCGCGCTCCAAGGTTCAATATTGCTGAGGGCGCCCCAGAGAACCAACCATCGGTCCCCAATCAAAGTTCAGACGGAGCAGCGGGCAGGATTTTGTTTATACAAGCAAACTTGCAACGCTCAAAGCTGGCCACAATAGAACTACTACAGGCGGCTCAGAAAAAGGGTATCTCAATAGCGCTAGTCCAAGAACCCTATGTAGGAAGGACAGGCGAAATGAAGCAATACCCTGGTGCACACATCATCCAGTGCACCTTGCACCGCCAAAAGCCAGTGAAGGCAGCCATCATAGTCTTGGGTAATGAATTGGAGGTCGTTCACGACCCACAAATCGTTACCGAAAACGTAGCGGCAGTCTTCATAAAGGCAGGCCAGCTTAAGCTAGGACTGCTGTCCGTCTACTTAGAGGGGGACCAAGACATGGGTCCATATATCAAACAGATAAGGGCAGCCACATTCAAAATCCCAACTAACAACTTGTTGGTGGCAGGAGACGTGAATGCTTGGAGCCACTGGTGGGGTAGCGACTCCGAAAACCATCGCGGAGCGGAATACCATGCCTTCATCACAGAGATGGACTTCCATATCCTCAACATCGGCCAAACACCAACATTTGAGACCTACAGAGGGGATAGGCTGTACAGGAGCTGTGTGGATGTGACGGCATCAAGTCACTCCCTAATCGGTAAAATAGAAAACTGGAGAGTGGACAGAAGTCTTATAACATCCGACCACAACGCTATTACCTTCGCACTGCGCATAGAGAAGGCTCTTGAGCCACTAGAGCCCATCTCGACGCGCAGATACAACACCAAGAAGGCAAAATGGTCAGACTTCACCACAAACTTCAGTAACAAACTTGCCGAACACAACATCACGTTGGGCAGAATATCAAACCTCTCAAGGCCAGAGGAATTGGAAGAGATGTTAAACATCTACACATCATCCATCCACAAATCGTGTGAAAGCACGATTCCTAAAAAGAAGGCGTGGAAAGGCGATCCTAGACCACCCTGGTGGTCAGCTGTCCTAGAAGACCTAAAAAGGGACGTACTTAGGAAGAAACGCCGAATCCGAAACGCTGCACCCAGTCGGAGACAACATACGGTCGACGAATACATACTGGCAAGGGAAACTTACCAACAAAGAACAAATGAAGCAGCCACTCAGAGCTGGAAAGAGTTCTGTAGCACCCAAGATCGCGAGAGTCTCTGGGACGGGATCTACAGAGTCATCAGGAAAACCACAAAAAGACAGAACGATATGTTGCTGAGGAGTCCAGCAGGAGAAACACTGTCACCAGAAGAGTCAGCTGAACTCCTGGCAAAAACGTTCTATCCCGATGACTCTGCCGAATCCGAAACAGAGCAGCAAAGGCTAATAAGAGAAGCCACAGAGCACAAAACTCTAGAGGAAATACAAGGCTTGTCGGAAGACGACCCACCATTCACGACCGCAGAGCTGGAAACGGTTCTTGCGAGCCTCAATCCAAAGAAAGCTCCAGGTCCAGATGGGCTCACATCCGATATATGCGCTGCGGCCATAAATTGCGACAGGGAGGTGTTTCTGGCGATGGCAAACAAATGCCTCTCGCTGTCGCATTTCCCCAAGCAGTGGAAGGTCGCGCATGTGTGTATCCTCCGTAAACCAGCCAAGGAAGACTACACCCACCCGAAGTCCTACCGACCAATAGGACTACTATCAATCTTAGGAAAGATAGTAGAGAAACTATTGGTGGGTAGACTTCAGTGGCGCTTCTTTCCAACCTTACATCCCAGCCAGTATGGGTTCATGCCACAACGCGGGACCGAGGACGCCCTCTTCGATCTAGTCGAGCACGTAAAAGCTGAGATCAAAGCGAAAAAGCTAGTACTCGTGGTCTCGCTCGACATCGAGGGCGCCTTCGACAACGCATGGTGGCCGGCCCTAAAAAAGCAGATGGTACATAAAAAATGTCCAAAAAACCTATTTGCCCTAGTATCGTCTTACTTAAAGGACAGAAAGGTCATAGTCAACTATGCCAGGGCGTCCAGTGAAAAGGGAACCACGAAGGGTTGTGTCCAAGGATCAATCGGAGGGCCAACTTTCTGGAACCTAATCCTGGACTCCCTCCTTCACAAAATGGCAGAACTGGGGGTTTACTGTCAGGCCTTTGCGGATGATGTTGTCCTCATATTCTCAGACCATCTCACCAGTGACTTACAATCCTCAGCCGAATCCACCTTAGCTGTCAGTGACAATGACACTTCCCAAGTTATTCAAGGGGAAATGACAGGGTCGTACATGACCGCCTACAATACCACTAAAGGCTTCGTGGGACTGGTCGAAGCAGAGGGGCGTGAACAACAACAACCCCCCAAATTTGAAACATCTCCTGGAGACCCAGTAGTTGTGGTAGCTAGGTGCACGAGGGTAATGCTGGACGACAGAATGCTCGAGAAGGCTAAAACCATATTGAGCGAAGTCGACACCGGCATTACACTCGCAAACTGGAAGCTGCCAAAACTAACGTGGACAAACGGGGTACCCGGATGCGGCAAAACAACTCACATCATCAGTCACTTCGATGAGGACAACGAAGTAGTAGCCACCACTACAGTCGAGGGAGCGAAAGACCTAAGGGAGAAGCTCGTGGAACGCTTTGGTGACAAAGCCAAATCCAAGGTGCGTACCATGGCCTCTATACTGGTAAATGGTTTCAAGGAGGGCACTAGTTGCAACCGTCTAACGGTCGACGAAGCCCTCATGAACCATTTCGGAGCCATAGTTATGGCAGCCCGACTGTCTGGCGCAGAAGAAGTGGCACTCATCGGAGATATAAACCAGCTGCCTTATATCGACAGAGAAAATCTGTTCGACCTAAGGTACTGCTGGCCAACACTGGTGACCAACATCACATGTGAGTTGTCCTGTACGCATAGAAACCCGAAAGACGTCGCATACGCCATCAGAGACGTCTATGGTAATATCTACTCCTCCAGTAAAACCATCCACTCCCTGAGCATAGAAAGGTTCACCGACGCGCAAATACCATCTACCAAAGAAGGAACCCTATACTTGGTCCACACCCAGGAGGAAAAGAAGCTCCTGATAGACCAGGGATACGGATCCGGCGAAGGGTCGCGCGTCATGACCATCCACGAGGCACAGGGCCAAACCTACAAAGAGGTCATCATCGTGCGGACGAAGACCAAAAGGCTCCGCATTCACGATAGTGTGTCACATGCTGTCGTCGCTGTGACAAGGCACACCAAGACCTGTGTCTATTACTCTGACGATGGCGACGACGCAATTGGCAAATTTATTCGTCGAGCGGAGGGAGCCTCAGCGAAGACCATCCTAGAGCACAGCCTCAAAATGTCCATTCTTAAACGCGACAAAAAAATCACAGAGGCTGTGCTTGCCCAACTGCGGGATGGGGCGGGGTTCTAGAGTCCTAAAAGTCGACTGAAAAAAAAAAAAAAAAAAAAAGTCAGTGTCGGCCCACGTTACATGATTAGCATGTATCGCTAGTTTTAAGTCCAAAAATGTAAAACGCCAAAACAAAAAAAAAAAAAAAAAAAATTAAAAAACAAAAGGCACGGGCGCTTAACGCCTGTGGATGACACATTTACATTAAAAAAAAATAGGAAATAAGAGAAAAGACACTATTTGTAGACAACATACAATAGACTACAAAAATACATCATATGTTAAGAGTAAAAAGAATAAAATTGAAGAAACAAGCAATCTCTATTACCGAATTTCACTCGAATTCGTTAAGTCGTTGCCGCTTGAAGAAGATTTATACTCGTAGTCTTATATTTCGCTATTGTATGTAACTGTATTTTAAATTAAATATTTTATCATAAGATTTTTTTGTTACAAGTATAATAGTAATAAAAAAGTAATATTGTGAAATAAATACATTTATTGCGACATCAATACAGCATCTTCTAGCTCCATGGTAAGCTACGAGGCTTGTGTTATGGATATCAGATAGTAGATATACAAGACATTTTATATCTTTAAATACATAGTTACAACTGGTGAGAACTGAACTATAACAGTCACAAAATCAAAACCAAAATAAAAATGTACTTTACTAGCCTTTTCCGCGGCTTCGTTCGCGTTCTAAAGGCTGAAAATCAAAAGAAATATTTTTCTCCTGTTTTTGCTACATTTTTGATTGATGTTCCGCTTCTACTAGTCGTAGCGTGATGTAATATAGACTATAGCCTTCCTTGAAAAACGGACTATCCAACACAAAAAGAATTTTTCTATTCAGATCAGTAATTCTTGAGATAAGCGCGTTCAACCAACCAACCAAACAAACAAACAAACTCATCAGCTTTATAATATTTGTATAGATTTAAATAGACTTTAACAAGCACTTTTGAATCGTCATTTTTATATTATAATATAGAATTTAAATTAAATGTCAGTCTGTATTTCTGTAAGGGAGCTACAAATATTGTTGTTTTAAGTTTTAAAATTGTTTATAATATGCCCATAGCATCGATATCTATGCTTAAAAAAACGAAAATTCATAAATGTAACACTTTCATCATTGAGTTGTGTATATATACGAGTATCTATGACTTTCATCCAGTCACGTCTTCAATTCATGTCGCACGGATATCGAACTTATTACCTATCAGATTACACATTGATTGTTATTAAATAAATAAAAACAAAATAGAATATATTTACTGTTGTAAATATTCCCTACTCGACATTGCTAAGTAAACTACGAAGATGAGATTATTTCCCGAGGGGAGTAAACATTATCTGGCTTTGCCATTGTTTGAAGGTAAATGAAAATGTACCTTGAAAATTAATAAAAAAATCCTTGGGGCTTAAAAAAGATGATCTAAATTTTTTATAAGCCATACATATCGAAGGGTAGTGATAACGTGCTTGAATTGAAAACCAAGGGATTAGGTTCGGATCTGGGTATCATTTATGGTATTCTATAATATGTTGACTTGGGTACCTCGCAGAACTAACGCCCGCCCTTCCCGTTTTTGCAACATTTTTTATTGATGATCCGCTCCTATCCGCGTGATGAAATATAGCCTATAGCCTATCTCAATAAACGGACTATTCAACACAAAAAAAAATTTTCAAATCGGGCTAGTAGTTCCTGAGGTTAGCTCGTTTACCCAAACAAACAAAGAAACAAACTTATGTGCTTTATGTTGGCGTGATTCCAAGACAAAAATATACGTTTAACAAGTATGATTCCGAACTTATAATAGTATTTTTAAACACAAATAATACCTCTTATATTTACAATTTAAAAATCAAGTAACTTTCAATCACACTAGCAAGAAACCTTAATTGAAAATATTATTTCAAATATGGCTTGCTCCCTGAAATCAGGTCAGCTGAAAAGTTAATTTCCTGCTATGACGCCTGTAGCAACTAAACCTAATATAATATACGAGTTAGTTAAAGTTTAAAACATCATAAATAAATAATATTTTCTATTTGTGATCTGGTTGGATATTTATTGAACTACGCTTTTGTTAATTCTAGAATGAACAAAGAAAGCTTGTCTTTAGTTCATTATTACAAAAATTGTTTTAATTACCGACTCACCCTCGGTCTGCTCGAGTTCGTTCCTTATAATAGTTAGTAGAGTTAAAAAGTACTATATGTTGAATAGAATAATCAGCTTATCATTGCTACTAAAGTTCATCAAAATTTATCCAGCGATTTTCTCCTGACATACCGACAAAATTTCTATAGAAATTAAGCTATAGATTAGGTGCTCTTAATAATGTATATTTTAAATAGATTTTTCAAAATATATTCAATATACAGACACAACTAAGTTAGAATTATGTTATATGTATAGGTTAATAGTAAAAGTAAAGCATCGAAAGTGGAATGATATAAGTGTGCGATAAAGGTTAATGTTACAAATATTTGTCAACAAACTATGTGTAACGAGAGACAAGTTACTAAGGCGGGGGTCGATTCTTAATCGTGCGATATATGCCAATAGGTTAAACAATCTATTGGAAGGTCCATTGTCCCGTCGACACTATTAAGAATGATCTCATAATATTTAATATTAGATTACTAGCAATTACCTTTCTAATGACTATTAGAAATGGGGATTGGTGGTAGATGGACAAAAATTTAGGGTTAATAAGTATTTTTGATGCCAAAAACATAAAAATTTGATTTAAAAGTGAAATATAAAAAATTGGAGAGGGCCACCCTTATCACCTAAGGGAAAAAAATAGCGGTTTATCCTCAGATCTACCAAATATACACAAAAAATTGTAGAAATCGAACAAGCCGTTACGGAGGCGTTCGATAACAAACACTGTGACAGACGATATTTTTATATATTAGAAGAAGAAGATTAAATATTATATTAATCTGTACATATAATAAAATTCTGACTGAGTCGAATTTGTACAGTAAATATTAATAAATTATAATAAGTAAATATAAGTAAGTAAATATTAATAAAATATATTTAAATATTTTTTTGATAAATATTATTATAATAGTCATTAATCATTATGATCAATAAAGACACCAAAGACAAATTATTAAACATAATTAGAAATTTATTACTATATGTATATACTAGCGACTCGCCCTCGCTTCGCTCGGGCTCTTCCCTAGATTTAGCACAGGCAAAGCCGCGGGATCTGCTAGTTATGCATATAAACCTTTCTCTTGAATCACTCTATCTATTTAAAAAAACCGTATCAAAATCCGTTGCGTAGTTTTAAAGATTTAAGCATACATAGGGATATAGGGACAAAGAAAGCGACTTTGTTTTATACTATGTAGTGATAAATGTGATTATAGAAAACAATGAAAATAATAAACGTAAGTAAATATTGGTATCGTCATTTGACCCCACAGCAATGACACTGATGTAACGCTCGTTAAGGCTTCATAAAATGGAAACAGCCCTCCCTTTTATGTACTACTTGTTCGTGATAATACTTTGTAGGTGCTAAATGTTCTTATATTCTTTATGTTGGGACATTATTACACACAGCGCCATCTAGTTCCGTGGTAACCTACGAAGCTTGTGTTACGGATACCAGATAATTGATATACTACATATATTAATTTAAATACATACATATATATATTATAAATATAAACACCCATGACTGGAGTACAAACATCCGAGTTTAACAAATGAATGATGAATGCCCCCAGTGGGATTTGAACCCGCGACCGGCATAGCGGTAGTGTCTCTACGAACTAAGCCAAACGTGTCGTCAAAATAGTTATAAATCCCAGGTAAGCCAATTTTACTAAACAGTTGCGATTTAAATAAAGAATTTTTAGTAGGTATCTTATACGATTCATTAAACTTTATATCAGCGTTGCTAAAGTTGTCAACGGACACGTTAGGTACCTGTCGTTGCGCCACAAGCATCCGTCCCGTCATTATCTCCTCTCGTTTCCCGCTTGAATAATTTTGAAGTTGTATATTATGAATTTAGTATTGCAATTCATTCATATGTATGTATTTAAAAGTTATATACTTATGTGTAGTATATCAACTATCTGTTATCCGTAACACAAGACTCGTAGCATACCACGGAACTCGATGGCGCTGTGTGTAATAATGTATCAACATATTTATTTTATTTATTATTATAATTTAGAAAGCGTAAGGTTACTTTATTTTGCGAAAAATAGAATTCGGTTGCCAGGTACTAGTTCCTTAAAATGATCTAATACCGTCATAATAAACACCAATATATACTTTTTATTTTTGAAGTGAAACTTCTTTAGAATCGTTGTGATTTCAAACTCGATGAAACGAAAAAATAAGCCCATAGTACCAGGCGCTCAAAGATGGGGAAGAGTTAGCCTTAATTTAAATTCAAGTTTTACTTCTGACATGACGTGTACTTTGTACACACGCACTTTTTTACGGTATAGATATATCCTTTATTTGACCCGTATAACCAGCTATCATTATACCAAAATTCATAAAAATCTATTGCAAAATAGCCAATAGTGGTTATTTTGTGATGAAGTCACAGACATGCAGACCAAAAACTCTAAAAATTATAGATTCGCCTTTGTGATGAATAATAATTACTATTTCAATCAAATTTTCCAACAAAATATTCAACGTACTAAGCTAAAATTTTATTATTATATGTATAGAAAAATACAAATGAGTCTCAAGCAACTTATAATTGCTGGCATTGTTTCGAATGTCATCAATAATATTAAGTTTAATAACGTTCATTAAAATACTAAAACATAGCAATATTCTATAGCTGATACAATACAATTTAATTGAAAGCGAAGGCGTACGTCGAAACAATTGCTCATAATTAATGTTTCATTTGCGTCTGCGGCGCAATTAAATTTCGGAATCACTTGAAATTGTTTGAAAGTGGATCAGATTTTATTAATAAATCTAGATCTAGGTTGTTATTTTCTTATATTTTCAATTAAATACGAAAAGAAAATTTGTTTTCTTTTTATTATGTATGTCATTCGTTTCATTCATATAGTACCTATGGCGTTATGTTAGCTCCGCTGTTTGTTACAGTCTTTGTAAAAATTGTTTCATCAAAATGATAGAAATTCGCGTAAACATTAGACAAGAATAATCGAATAATTTGTAAATATATTAGAAACTAACTAAAAAATCATACTTAAAAAGTAACAACAAGTTTGACCACACGTTTGGCTCAATTGGTAGTGACCCTACTTTCTGTGCCAGCGGTCGCGGGTTCGAGTTCCACTGGGGGCATTAATTTGTTGAGCACGATAGTTTGTACTCCAGTCATGGGTGTTTATGTTTATAACATGTATGTGTGTGTATGTATTTAAAATTTAATTTTATATATGTGTAGTATATCAACTATATGTCATCCGTAACACAAGCCTCTTTGCTTACAACGGAACTAGATGGTGCTGTTGTAATATTGTCCCAACATATTTTTAAGATTTATTTTGATTTTTGGTTCCCGACCTTTCGTATGCTTGGTAACTGTCCACCCTGTTATCAAGGTAGTATCTGAAGCAACCCGCATGGTTTAACCACCAAAGAAGGCCTCTTAGTGCGTTCTTGGCTTCACATCTGGCTGGATTGCTAATGAGCCTCTCCACCTCACACCCACGACAAGGGAGACACACACTTTTGATGAATATACGTCGTAAGTCCTTATCTAGTTCAACAATAGCTAAGCGACAACTTCTGTTTATAATATTAATGACATATATAACGTAACAAGACAGTGGTAGCCCAGCGGTAACGCGCTCGCTTGGATAACCGAGTGATGCGGGTTCGAATCCGGGTCTTGCACCTCTGATGTTTTCATGTGCGAATCATTTATATCATGATTACCACTTGTCTTACGGTAAAGGAAAATATTGTGAGGAAACCTGCATGTCTGAGAAAATCTAACAAGTTTTAGAAAGGCATGTGAAGTCCGCCAACACGCACTAGGCCAGCGCGGTGGACTATGGCCTCCCTCAGTACGGCCCCTCATACTGAGGGAGGCCCACCCCTAAAAGCAAAATCTGCCCAAAATAAAAAGCATTTAAGATATTTTCGCGTCAATACATTTACACTAAAATATTCATATACAATTATAAAGCTTGTTAAACTTTAGCGGGTAGAAAATAATGTATACTCTTTGTAATATCGTATTCATGAATACTTTAGTTATTGGGATTACTGTCGAAAAACACGAGAAGTCAATTTTAAATCGGCTTAAAAGCTCAACGTTTTAGTAACCCTTTCAAAGTTGACTACCCAATTATATATAACAATATTTAACTGGCGGTTTAAATAAAGTTAATACTTATTGACGATCAAGAATTACTGTGATAATTTCAATAGAACTTTTCAATGATATAGAAACTATAAATGATATAAATAGTTAAGAATATCACAAAAAGCAAAATCATACTGCACTTTAAAGATATTCCGTTTGTCACACTTTAAAGAGAAGTAATGAATTAAAAGCTACCTTATATATAATATTATGTAATTGTGTTATGTTTGCTAAGAATGTAATCTATACTAATATTATAAATCTGAAGAGTTTGTTTGTTTGGTTGAACGCGCTAATCTCAGGAATTACTGGTCCAAATTGAAAAATTCTTTTTGTGTTGTATAGTCCGTTAATCGAGGAAGGCTATAGGCTATATTACATCACGCTGTGGCCTATAGGAGCGGAGATTAATGAAAAATGTTACAAGAACGGGAAGAGTGGGCGTTAGTTCTGCGAGCATTTACAGTTCCCTTGATGTCTCTCTTAACCAAGTTTCACTGTAGTATTTCAAATCAATTTAACTTGAATTAAGATGATCAGCAAGAACAAACATCAATTCACGTCAATCTAATGTATCCTGTCAAAAATATATAATAATATCAGTCAATAATTAGGAGATTATTGATAGATACAAGTGCATCTAGACCAGTATCATTCAGTATTTAATATGAAAAAAGTCTAGTTATCAAAATTCAAAAACATTTTAGCTATACCAATGGCTTTCTGGAGTGTATTTCTCATCACCATTAACTATTTTGTCACCAGCTTGTTATTTTGCTTTGTGCTTTTATAATCCAATGATTGATGCACAAAGCACTTCGAAGCCACTGAGAAAAATACTAGAATTCAATTGTTAACTATTATTACGTACTATACCCGTAACTAAAATCGAAGTGTCTGATTTTAACTTCATATTAACAGCTTTTCACTAAATGCATATGAAAGTATATACGGTACTGACATCAAAAATCAATTTTTAAAATCTTTGTCTGTCCGTCTGTTTGTTCCGGCTAATCTCTGAAACGGCTGGACCGATTTTGACGGGACATTCATTCGCAGATAGCTAATGTTATAACGAGTAACTTAGTCTATTTTTATTCTATTATAAAATTATAAAATCCGTTTCATTTTTTTTAACTTACGTCCAGAGAAATTTGCTAGTAACTAGTAAGTAATATTTTAAAATAAATTTAATTTCTTATTTCAATCTATAGGAAGCTATACATTTCATAAAATCATTGGAAGCATGCTATTTCTAGTACAAACGAAGTTGCAACAGAATAATCTACAGATATTAATTCTGGCTCATGGACAGCTCGCTCGCATAAATTTTCAGAAGCAACTCCAAGTATAAACTAGAAATGCAAATATTTTGATGCGCACTACCGATGAGTTAGTTCTCTTAAAATTTTCTCATATTTCACATTCTAAGATGCATAAAGCTGGTATTTTCGTACTATTTATTACGTTATTTAATATTTTATAAAAAATTGATTTTTTTTTTCATTGTTTTTGTACGTAAATAACTACATAATATTAACTAATAACTTAAAACTCGCACTGATTTTCATGCTGTTTTTACCAATGGATATACATAATAGGGGTTCTCGAGAAAGGTTTCAATATATTATTCGGGGACGAACCCGAGCGAAGCGAGGGTCAGTCACTAGTGTATTATATATATATAAGTATGTAAAGGTAGATAGGTTAGAAAAGTTTCTCTTGAAGAAAGCTTTAAAGTGCAGTGGTAAAGTATATTTAAAACAATAAAGGTTTCAAATATTCACTCGGTTGTATATAAATAAATATATATGATAATTGTGCCCTTTAATAGATGGCGCTGTTGTATATATTAACTAGCGACTTGCCCTCGCTTCGCTTGGGCTTTTTCCTAGATTTAGCACAGGCAAAGCCGCGGGATCCGCTAGTTATGCATATAAACCTTCCTCTTGAATCACTCTATCTATTAAAAAAAACCGCATCAAAATCCGTTGCGTAGTTTTAAAGATTTAAGCATACAAAGGGATATAGGGACAGAGAAAGCGACTTTGTTTTATACTATGTAGTGATTAAGTAATCCGAGTAGTTTCGTAACATCTCTAAAAAAACCTTAGGAAAAATAAAAAGGGGAAAAAATAAAGTTATTTCTGATAAAGTTAGCTTATTAAATTAATAAATAATTATTATTCAAGAATGAAGAAATAAAGTTAGTTCTAATTCAGATAAATCATTTAATTAATAAGTAATATCACAACAAGCAAGTACCATCTTTGAACCTTTAAAATTATAAAGCAGTGCCTACAGGCGGGGTTTAATAACGATATTGATTTCTACTGAAATAACGCGTTAACATATTGATGACTTTGTTCCTGCATGAGTGATATTAAATATTTAAGGCTATCTAGGCTGTTTTAATAAAGGCAATCCTCGGTTTTACCGTAAATTCTTTACTATAGCGTTTTAATATGCACTAGGTCATATGACGACACCTTTGACTCAGTTGGTAGTGACCCTACTTTCTGCGCCAGCGGTCGCGGGTTCGAGTCCCCCAAGGGACATTCATTTGTGTAGTACAAATGTTTGTTTTTCAGTCATGGGTGTTTATACTTATATTATGTATATTGTATATATTCAAAATTTATATGTTAAGTATAACAACTATCTGGTATCCGTAACACAAGCCTCGTAGCTTACCACGGAACTAGACGGCGCTGTTGTAAATATTTCCGAACATATATGAAGTTGATCACTCTCATATTGAGGAAGAAGACATAATGGAATTTTAAAGTCGTAATAATCAATAATTACAATTAACAGTTGAACTCTTTAGTACAAGAAGGTGCATTTTTAAATATTTGCTAGGATTTCTCAACCAAATAAACCTTTTACCATAAGACATGTGGTAATCATATTAAAAATGATTCCCATATCAAACAACATAGGTGCAACATCCGAGATTTGAACCCACTTCCCTTGGTTTACCACTGGGTTATCACTGCTTAATATAGCTATTTTAAACCGTAGAATTCACTTCAAATCTCTCACTCCATCTGACCACATATCAACAGTAGCACTTTAAAACTGTAATTAGTTTCCGATAATGAAATTTCAATTACACATACTGCCCTGTCATTTGCCACATGATAATAAAAGCTAGTGAATATTTAAAATGTCCAAGTTAATTTCGATTATAACTAAACTGTGGCGTACAATATAACTAGAAATAATAGTTTACGATTGAAATAAAGTAATAATATAATTAATATGTTGGGACACAGAGTACCATCTAGCCTCCAGTGGGAAACAAACCTGCAACTGCTGATAATACAGCAGTGTTAAGTGTGAATTGAGCCAAACGTATTTCTACTCAAATATTACAATAAAAAATATTCAAATCGTTATTTATTCATTATGAAAGAAAAAAAAGTGAAACCTGCATGCCTGAAAGAATATGATAGTTTTTCAGAGTTTTTGTGAAGTTCGTCACTAGGTCAACGTAGTGGATTCCATTCAAATTGAAGATATGCCGATATCCAGCTGAAGAGCGTTAAATAGGTCTCCATACTCACTGATCCGTTTATTGTTTATTATTTTTACTAATGGTAGAGAAGACGTGGAAGATCGACCTTCACCGATCTGATAACCAGATGAGACATATTTTTTATCGAATATAATTTATAAACAAATATGCGTATAATTACTTGCCTATCTGAAAGTGCTCATGGCTATTTTTAGCTAGGCAACAGTGCTTTAAGTATGATTTTTTGCAGGCAATTCTATATGACTGATTTTGTAATAAAATGATCTAAAATTTGATATAACTTTCGATAAGTTAGCAGAACGATGGAGTCACCTATATTGACTTACCTGTTCACATCGGCTTGCCAGGTAGCTATACACAAAAATGAGTAGGAAGCCTACTGAGGCATATTCTGTGTGTTAAAAACTAACAGTGAAATAAAATTCATTTGGTTATCAAAAGAATGAAAGTGATGAAAAAAAAATCGATTAAAGTTAATTTAATTAAAAATAGCCATGAGCACTTTCAGATAGGTAAGTAATTATAGGTATATTTGTTTATAAATTATATTTGATAAAAAATATGTCTCATCTGGTTATCATATCGGTGAAGGTCGATCTTCCACCGGCTCTTAGACCATAATAAAATAAAATTCCGATTCAGTAGATTTTTTTATAAATTATTGAAACAGTTATTATTATCATACATATAGGCGCGATCGAGCGTTTTGCTTGTAGATGTATACAAAACTTGACTTGTTATTATATACTAAAACCTTCTTCGAGAACCATTTTATCCATTTGTGAAAACATCATGAAAATCGGTGTAGTAGTTTTTCAGTTTATCACAGACGCAAAAGACAGACTGACAGATATACGAAGCGAAGGATTTTGTTTTATAATATGTAGTGAGGCCGAATCTATACATAAACTATAGTTTATAGACATTTTTTACAGTTTTTTTTGCCCGTTTGCAAAGAGGCACAAATTTTGATCAAAGGTACATTGATAGCTGGTCATCGGGTCAAGGTAATAGGATACATTTTTCTGCGGAAATATACCGTTTTGAGAAATCTGTACTAACCGGTTAAATGAACCCAACCAGAACCAGGGTGGTCCTGCGCCTTAATTCTCACTGGTCGTGGCGAACGATTATGTTATATATATTATATATATTACAAATGAAATGAGAGTGATAAGGAGTAGAGAGTGCACTTGCGTCTGCGCGTATACTCGTGTACTATAATATCTCCCGCGCAGATGGCTAGTAGCTAGATAGCTAGATAGCTCAGTGAGTCGGAGAATCGGTCGGGAGGTCATAATATTATAATTATTATAGGAAAGGCCAAAATAACCAGATAATAATATGAATTATCTATTTATCTTCATTTCTTGAAATAATCCGTTTGAGTGAGAATCCCTTTTTTATTTGTAAGACTATAGTCGTAAGAAAATTATTACTTCAAATGACTTTTGGTGAAATGTGAACATGATAACTTTTTACTGTCGCATCTTAATGTTACTTACTGTATAGATATTGCTTTTGGGACTACTTTTATTTTTATTTCACATAATATACATAGTGGGTAAATTGTATAAATTATATTATGTTAAAATTGTGTTTATTTCTTCTTCACGGCAAAACAGGTGAACTAATTTGGATGAAATTTAGTACAAAGATAGACTATCACAAGTGAACAATGGCTAAAAGGAATTGCTAGCTAGTATTTGATTTTCATAATAAGGTTATATCAAGGCGTACATTAATCTATAACATATTTACGTATGTATGTACCGACTGAGAGGCTTCAACGATTATAAATGGCAAAAAGCGAGGTAAAACCCAAAAAACATGTGGAAAATCTAAAAGTTCAAATTCATTTATTTTGTATGGGAATCACAAATTATTTAAACGTACCTAGTTAATAATATTAATGTAATATAAGCACAAATTCCAGATTTAATGTAATATAATTAATATTAAAACGAATTTCACTTCAATTAAAATATGAATCGCTCTAACAAAGCGAATGAGAAAATAAAAACAAAGGACTAAGAACATGTAGAATTTTTATTAAAATCATAACTTTCTTCCACTTGCTTCGGACGCATTTGATTATTCCTTTTTAAGTACTGGCTAGTGTTAAAAGTATTTAAATTTAATATTATATACAAAAAATTTCATTTTTAAGCCTTCTAGTTTTATTATATAACTTTATTTAGCGCGAGCGAAGCCGCGGGAGTCGCTAGTTGAAATAAATAAATTTTCTAAAATAAAAGCAGCCTAAGTTACTCCTTATAACATTAGCTAACTGTGAATTAAATTCCCATCATAATCGGTCAAGCCGTTTCAGAGAATAGCTGGGACATACAGACAGACAAATATTTTAAAAATTGATTTTTTGCTGTTAGTACCATATATACTTTCATAGTAAAAAGCTGTTAATTTGAAATAAAAAAAACAGACTCCAATTTTATTTACATGTATAGATGTAAAGGTGTATAGATTCGTGTTATCCCCAGTCTCCACTTGCGTAGGTTATGTGTGTATAATTAATTTATTTTATTTTTTTATCTATCTATACATCGATATCTATATTATATTAAAAATTATAAATAAGTCAAATCTGCATTATAATTAATTTTGAAAATTTCATTGAAATTGTCTTTGTTACCCATATTTGTGTATACTCATTACTCATAGAGGCCGATTCGTTTTAGAGATTTCGTCTGCTTATCAGTCTATGACTACATCACGGGAAAACCCCTCTATCAATTTTGATGAAATTAAGTATGATGTGAGCTTTTTAACCGGCTTAATATAAGCGATATTTGACTGCGGGAATAAATCTCATTTCTGAAAAATCTACATCAACTACTAAAACGTACCCATTAACGAATATATGTTGAGAAAGGATAAATTGCTAGTAACATAATAACTATCAAAAACATAAACTTCTCGTTAGAACTACGTAACGTTGAAATCTTGGCACCGCCTCCTCTAATGGAAGGGATCTGTTAATGAGCCGCGGGAACCCGCAGTTTCATTCGGACACTTTCTAAAACCGTATTCATATTGACAATCAAATATATAATATTTTAAAAATAAAAATTACAAAACCAAATTTAATTTATATTATAATATAATAGTATGTATTATTTCTTACATGATTACCAATTTTCTTACGGTGAAGGAAAACATCGTGAGGAAACCTGCTTGTCTGAGAAAACCTAGCAAATTTTCGTGCGACATGTGAAGTCCACCAACATGCACTAGGCCAGCGCGGTGGACTATGGCCTGATCCCCTTTGTACTGAGGGAGGCCTGTGCCCAGCAGTGTGTAGTTAACAAGGGCTAATCATTATCATTATCATTACATAGTATAAAACAAAGTCGCTTTCTCTGTCCCAATATCCCTATGTACGCTTAAATCTTTAAAAATACGCAACGGATTTTGATGCGGTTTTTTTAATAGATAGAGTGATTCAAGAGGAAGGTTTATGCATAACTAGCAGATCCCGCGGCTTTGCCTGTGCTAAATCTAGGGAAGAGCCCGAGCGAAGCGAGGGCGAGTCGCTAGTATAATATAATATATTAACTCGAACTCGCTCCGCTCGGGCTCGGCCCTAGCTTATTTTAGCGTGAGCGAAGCCTCGGGTTAGTAAATGTATACAAAAACCTGACAAATTATATACTAAAACCTTCCTTTAGAACCACTCTATCCCTTGGTGAAAACAGTATGAAAATCGGTGCAGTCGTTATTGAGTTTATCGCGAATAAACACATAGACAGACGCGGCAGAGGACTTGTTTTGTTTGCCCTCGTTTCGCTCGGGCTCTTCCCTGGATTTAAAAAAGGCAAAGCCGCGGGATCCGCTAGTTATGCATATAGACCGTACTCTTGAATCACTCTATCTATTAAAAAAAACTGCATCAAAATCAGTTGCGTAGTTTTAAAAATTTAAGCATACATAGGGATATAGGGACAGAGAAAGCGACTTATACTTGTTTATACTATGTAGTGATTATTTTGTACTAATACAAATACCAATAAGACTCATCACTAAGTGTGATAATATGTAAATAAATGTTAATAATAAAGATATTCCTAAAAATAAGTTGAAGTTCGTATTCGATTTGATAAGAATTTTATTATAATATGTTTAGATAAAAATAATTTTGTTCTTTCGAGATTTTATCAGAGAAGTTATACATTAAATACTTTTCAAAAATTTATGAAGCGCGAAGACATAATATTATATGCAATCGATCATTCATAAACTTTTGCTTTTATCGTGTTAGTATTAGTTAGGCAAAGTTTTGGTTAAAATAAAAGTTTAGGGTAGTTAAAATAGAAGTTCTTATATTGAATTCTGCTACTTTACATATGGAATTTTACGGGGTGTTTTATCTTAGTGATTTTTTTGAAAAAACTATCGTATCGTATACTAAGTATTGGTAGTCTTTGAATATCTTTTGCGAGTTGTCTTATTTTTTTATGTAATCAATACAAGTAGCCTCCAAAAATTCATTTTCGTTGCTGGTTCGAAGTTTTCGCTATTTTAGGGATAGTTAATGTAGTGTTCTTATTATATCAATTGGATTATAAATAAAATACGCGATAAATTAACTGGCATTTATTCTATAACGTCTACCGAATACAAGCATTAGATACCGACTGGCGTACAGCGTGAGGACTTACACTAAGTTGCTGAATCAGCTACATGTGTGTCCCTACAGTTAATCAAGCTAATGTCAATTCAAATTAAATAAAATATTTAGTTATAATAATTTATGTGTATATTCCAACTTTTTTCCTAATAAAATTAATTTTATCCATTTTCAGAACTATCAAGATGTATTATATTACATAATATAAAACAAATTCTACGATGTCATGTCAAATTTTTACTTTATTTATTACTAGCCTTTCCCACGGCTTCCCGCGCGTTCTAAAAGCTGGAAACCAAATACCTCCCGTTTTAGCAACATTTTTCATTGATGCTCCGCTCCTATTAGTAGTAACTCGAAGTGTAATGTGATATAGCCTATAGCCTTCCTCGATAAACGGACTATCTAACACAAACAGATTTTTTTGAATTTGAACCAGTAGTTCCTGAGATTAGCGCGTTCAACCAACCAACCAAACAAACAAACAAACTCTTCAGCTTTGTAATATTAGTATAGATAACAAAATAATTTAAAACAAATTGTATGATGTCATATCTTATTGTATGATTTTATAAAAAAACAGAGAACATACTGTTACTTAGAAGTTTCACAAGTTTATATACAGTACAGTGTAGTATCTAAGTAACTAAGTAATAGTCTAAGCTCTTTTAAACTCTTCTGTCTGAGCACATTTTTGCTAAGACTTTTGAAGAGTTCAAGGAATAGTTGGGCTCAGTTTGTACTGATCCTACTTATTACGCTAGCGGTCGCGGGTTCGAGTCCCGCTGGAGGCATCATTTGTTAAACACGGATGTTTGTACTTTAGTTATGGGTGTTTTTATTTATAATATGTATGTATTTAAAATTAATATGTAGGTAGTACATCAATTATATAAGTGTAGTATATCAACTATCTAATATCCGTAACACAAACCACGTAGCTTTCCACGGAACTAGATGGCGTTGTTCCAAATAATGCACCAACATATTTATTTATTTATTAGTTCAAAATTCCAGACCTTAATGAAACACTAAATATATTAATAGTAATAAAATAGCATCAAAAACACTTTCAAATGAAAGAACCTTTACAAATTCGAGTCGTTACACCGCGATCTTAGTTTCAGGCCATTTCGTTGCTACTAACGCTCTCCTTTTGTTTCTAATGTATTTTTTCTTAGATAGCGCTTTGTTTGGAAGGAAGTGGTCGATTTTTTTTATTTCTATACACATTTTCTTGTGGAATTGGGTTTTTGTTCTAAATAAATGTTTCGAAGGGTTATTCAAGAGCTAAATGAGAAGCGCCATGTTGTTTAAATGTTTAATTACTAGTAGATTCTAGATTCTAGAACTCTAGCTTCATCCCGTGACTTTACACGGGTATACACTAACATGACTATTAAATATAAAATTAACTAAAAAAACGTTTTAGAAAATTACCAGTCAGATATACTAATACCGCTAAAGCATTATTATATTCGAATAAATTAAAAGAAAAATATTATATGTTGAACTAGAGACTCAATCTTGCTTTGCTTCTTCCTTCATTCGACAAACAGACAGACAGACATACAAAAAAATAAAAAAACTATCGATTTTGCGTTCATGTCAATAATTATGACTATTTCAATAAGGCTTAACAAAAAACAATTAATGTGCATATTCGACTAAGTTAGAATTTTATTATACTTACTAGTGGAACCCGCGGCTTCGCTCGCACTAAATCTAGGGACGAACCCGAGCGAAGTAAGGGTGAGTCGCTTGTTTAAGATAAACATTTCCATCATACATTACATATGTGTAACTCTAGCGGTAGAGTAACTCTAGGTAGTAGCGCACGCCAGAATAGCTTGCAGATGCTAGATTTTTACTACTTACTTGACACTTATCGTCATATTTAAAAAAAAATCACACAATATCTTTATAAATGGTAGCCTATGTGTTATTCTGATGTATAAGCTATATTATTGTAAAGTTTCATTAAAATCCATTCTGTAGTTTTTACGTGAAAGAGTAACAAACATCCATACATCCATACTTACAAACTTTCGCATTTATAATATTAGTATAGTATAGATGATTCACCCTCGGTTCGATCCCAGCGCGAGCAAAGTGGCAGGTTCCGCTAGTAAATATATAAAACAACTAGACTAATTATATACTAAAAACTTGCTCAAGAACTACTCTATAGATAGGTGAAAACAGCATGAAAATCGGTTTAGTAGTTTTTGAGTTTATCGCGAACAAACAGACAGTCAGACGCAGTGAAGGACTTTGTTTTATAATATTATATATAGATGGTTACTTACTCTGAAATATTTATAGGAATAACTGAAGAATTTCATTCAACTTTATTTATTTAATACATATATAAACGTATCTAGATTTTGTTCTATGTACTGTGTTTGCTTTTAAAGTTTTCTGTTCTCATAATGAAGAAAAGTGGGTATACTATTTCTTGGATAATTAAGCCTCAAAAATTTATCGCCGTAATTATTTACTAAGGACGTTATATTGCTAACGATAGTCGTGCACAGTAAAGTTGTTGGTAGCTTCTGTTCACAGGATTTATATATACATATAATAAAATTGTCTGTTTATACATATACATAATAAATATGTACATTAAACAACACATACTCGTATTTTTTGGAAAATCTTATTGAAATAATCATTATTATCAATGCAGGGTTCGAAGCTATGTTTTTAGAGTTTTTTTCAGTCTATCTGTGACGACGTCATAAGAATAAATAAATAATAAATATGTTCGGACATTATTAAACACAGCGCCATCTAGTTCCGTGTTAAGCTACGAAGGAAACTTGTGTTACGGATGCCAGGCAGTTGATATACTACATATATAAGTTTAAATACAAACATATTATAAATATAAACACCCATATTATAATATTATAAACACCCATGACTGGAGTACAGACATTCGAGTTTAACAAATGAATGCCCCCAGCGGGATTCGAACCCGCGACTGCTGGCGCAAGAAAGTAGTGTCACTACAAACTGCGCCAAACGTGTCGTCAAAAGAAGAAACCACTGGACTGATTTTGAAGAAATTTGATATGATGATAGCGGGTTATTCGGATCAACATATATGATACTTTTATTGCAGGAAAATATCTTATCTCTTAAAGATGTACCTTAACTCAAGCAGACCGAGGGTTAGTAGCTAGTGTAGATATAATTTAGTACCTTGCATTAAACTTTAACCTTTACCTTGCATTAACTCAATATAAACAGAATACGAGTGAGTTTGAATTAACTAAATCAAATTACGTGAAAACTTTTTAATTTTAATCATGATTAAATATATTTACTTGTGTATTTATTAATAATAATACTATTAAAGTCGTTCGGAGTTATGATAGTCCAATGGCTATATTGGTCGCCTTGAGACCCATACTAAACTTTGTTTATAAAATATAGTCTGGTATAATAACAAAGTTCATGACTTATGTTACGTAAAGTTAGTTAAACTTTAAACTAATACACTTAACTAGTTTCTGACTGTGGCTTTTCACCTGCCTATTTATATGGACTGGAAACCACAAGCCCGATCTTATAGATATATTATGTATGGGATAGTTTAGTAATTATTATAGGTAAAAATATAGATAAATTATTAAATGAATTAATAATAATTGAATTATAACTAAATTTTACTGACTAGACATATTATACAGCTTAAATACATACATATTGTTATAAATACTAACACCCATGATTGAAATATAAAAATCTGTGCTTATTACACAAATTAATGTGACTACCGAGACTCAAACCCGCGACCACTGGTGTAGCAAGTAGGGTCGTCATACATCGTACATATCTCTGAAATGGCTGGATCGATTTTGAAGGGACTTTCACTCAAAAATAACAAATGTTATAAGGAGTAACTAAGGCTACTTTCATTTTATTAGAAAATTATAAAAACCGTTTAATTTATTTTAACTTACGCCCAGCGAAGTTTGTCAGCTAGTTAAATTTAAAAGCGAACAAATTCACAGGCATTCACTAGGTATAAGCGATAAACAAAGCTGTGAATATTCCTCAACATTTCACGTTTCTTTGTACGTTGTAAAATGTGTGGATAATCCGTATTGTTCTATTGCAGACGTAAAAGAGAAAAAAGTACGAAGATGAATAATTTTCTTCTTAGGAATATGTTTAAGCCTTATAAATGATCGGCCATGAGGGATAAGCAAAGGCTTGTTTTAAAATACGTTATAATAATGGTGAATAATTTTATGTTATCTATTTACTAATTTGGTTATATATTTAATCTGTGAAAATACTAGTGATTTACTCCGCTTTGCTCGAGTGGGTCTATAAATGGTTACCAGAGTCACTGATTATCATCAGCTATGTATCAAGTTGAAATATACACGCATGTATACATACATACATACATATATACATACATACATACATACATACATCACATACATACATACATTACATACAAAGATAGAATTAGAAAGCAATTTATTTAGTATTTTGTTATATTATTCTAAGTTTTAAATAAAACAATTTTGAAACTTTCTTTTGGAAACGATAAATCACCATCTGCTATCTCACCACATAACGTCAGATACAGAGTGAACGAAGAAATGAAGGTATTTTTATCAAACGGAAAAGTTTGAGACAACATTCATATAGCTTAGAATGTTTGTATGGCTCTGTATTGAAACTACGAGTGGATAGAAACAAACTTGTTTAAAACTACAGTTTTATTTTCTAGTATAAGTTTCGCTTGCATATTGCTATCATTCATATTCGTTCATACATTGATTAGTTTATGTCTTTTAAATAAATCGCTCTATAATCGAATTTAGTGTAGAATAAAATAGTTATAAATAAGGTAAAATTGTAAGTTTGTAATTTCAAAGATAAATTTGCTTTTTATAGCCAAAATTAGCAAGAGAAGAATAAATAGCAAGGATAAGGATAAGTATAAGGATTCGATTCTTGCTTTTAGAAATAACACTTATTACTACATTCATATTTACTCACTTAATATTAAACTCTCATCGCAAATACCGCCTTATATAAATTTTACACACGCTTTATTTAAACCTAACCCACCTAAGAGACAAAGCTCTATATAACTACGAAGCTTTATATAAGGCGATGTTGTGAGCTTTATCATTCTTTTGAACTTGACGCCCTCGGCCAATATTGTCAACAGCCGGATCGGGAAAATTACTATTTCGTCAACGAGCAATAGGTACATACATGAGATCGTCAGTAAGGTGTCACTCTCACACCGTTCCACATTTCAAATACATATGTAATTTTGTACATACATATTATGTAGTATTATATATACATATATGGTATTGTTTATACATAATAAAAATAATAATAGATATTTATGTACAATAGTACATCCATATATTTTATTGTAAATACTTCCCGTCAAGCTCCCGATAGTCAAGAAAGCCACGTTACGGGAAAGTTATCAAAACCCAATAATTTCACAAATGTATAACATTGGCTATGCTGTAATATGGCTGTAATGTATTTAGGCCATATTAAACATAAGCTATATCGGTTACTAGTACTTTATCACCGTAGACAAGTGCAAACATTCTAAAATGATACGCATATCTAAATGTTAGAGTTTCCAGACCAGGATTTGAACTCCAATTACTATGACTTCAAGAGAAGACATTACCACTAGACTACCATTGTACTTTACGTTATATATACGTGTCAATATGCATTTATAATATTTTATATTATGGATATATGATAATGACGACACGTTTGGCTCAGTTGGTAGTGACCCTGATTTCTGCACCAGCGGTCGCGGGTTCGAGTTCCGCTGAGGGCATTCATTTGTTGAGTACGAATGTTTGTACTTCATGGGTATTATATTTTATCTATAATATGTATGTATTTAAAATTTATATATGTGTAGTATATCAACTATCTGGTACCACGGAGCTAGATGGCGCTGTTGTAATAATGTAAAAATAAAAAATAAATATGTTGGGACAAATATAACATACATATACTGTATTTTAGTACAATTAAGCTACAATTTTAGTAACTAAGCGATAAAAAAAGAGCTTTGTCCAAAAACCAAGCAGAATTCCGTAGTCATTCGGTCGTACTTAACTCGTAAATTCGACTGGAAAAATGAGTGGTACACTAATGAATGGTAGTTTTCATCTGCGGCCTTTAAGGGCCTTTGAAATTAAATTTTAATGCAAAATTGCATTTCAACTTTGAATAGTAATGCGGTCTGTAATGAACGAATTTTTTGCTTGTTTAACATCTATATTTGAAATAAATTTATTTAATAAAAATAAGCGTAAATAATAGCTTAGTAGTGTTGTGCTCGCTTGAAAGAAAAATGAAGCGGGTTCAAATCCTGAGTCGTGTTTCGATATTTTTGTGTAATGATGATGATATTTTTGTGAATGATGTAACATCGCTGAAACATTATTACTCTTTAGAAAAACCACACATGCCCTAACAAAGCTCAGCTTTTTGCTAGTAATCAACCTATCTTACTGCCTTAGCTTTAAAAAATAATATTCAGACTTTTTAAGGTACTTTGTAAAAAAATACACGTGATTTTGAGTGGGGGGGGGGGGTAATCTTAAACCTCACCACGTATCACCATGGGGGAGGGGGGGTCTAAAAAGTTGCTATGCTAAATATATTATGTACTCGCCGGTTCTTCTCAGCAGAACAGCTTTCCGAGCCGGTGGTAGTTTACTCACAGACTTACAGACTGACTTTTAATTTTGATAATGTAAAAATGACGATTCAAAAGAGCTTGTAAAAGTCTATTTGAATAAAGAATATTTTGATTTGATTTGATTTGTACATAGTTACATATTCTTATATAGTTTTAAACTAACAATAAAATAATAAAAATAATTTTAAATACTTAGAACGATTTCCCATAATTTTGAGTGAAACATTCTTAAATATGGCAATTACAAGAAGCATTTGGCTTAAACATAACTGTTCGGAAATTCGAGCTTTGTGGAAACCAAGTTTGCGACTTACAATTCATTACCTAAAATTGTGTCAACACACATTCTAACGAACCATAGAATATTGAATGAAAATGACATCAAGCATATAGTAAAATGGTAAATTATACAATTTTTATTACAGTTTCTTTTTAATTACTTCTACTAGTAATGTCTCCTCCAGTCGTAGTGCAAAAACCTAAATATCAACATATTATTTATTTAATAGAATGATAGAGTAATAATAAAATCTTGCTTCACTCGGGAAACCTAGGTCTCCCTGCCAAAAAGCCAGTCCAGACAGACAAACGTACAAAATTTTTTTTCGTAATATTTTCATATGCATTTAGTCTAAAGTATAGCTGTTAATTTGAAATTAAAAACAGCCACTCCAATGTTATTTATATGTATAAATAATAATTATACATTATGTATTAGCCGTATATCATTTCTACTTCATTTTTAAATCATGCAAAATTAACAAAAGCTGAGGTGTGAGGGAATTACTGCCTCTCTTAGCCGCAATCTGGGATGGTCGTTAGAGTTTGGTAACATAGTATACGTATGTTTTAGGGTAAAATTTCTTACTTTGTTCATAAAAGCACTTCAGTAAATTGTATGGTGAAGAAAGTTTTATTACGAAGTTTTAAAATTTTAATCTCTGACAAATATTGCTGTTTAATTTTTAAAAAAGCTAGCTATTTACTATCTGCTTTACTTGTTTTTTTGGGTCAGTAAGGTTAATACTTTCGAAAGACATGTGAAGTCCGCCAACATGTACTAGGCCAGCGCGGTGGACTATGGCCTGATCCCCCTCGTACTGAGGGAGGCCCGTGCCCAGCGGTGGGACGTTAAAAAGGGCTGAAGAAAGAAGTAGATTGGATCAAGGAATGACGTTGTCTCATACAAACTTTGCCCCCAATTTTCACCCCCTTAGGGGTAGAATTTCGGAACATCCTTTCTTATCGGATGCCTATATCATACAAAGAACATACCTTACGAAAGGGACAATAGGACCTATGGCTTTATGCGAAGCAATGGATACTCAGTAGTATATGTGTACTAAATGAAATTACTAAGAAAATAAACACATACATATTATAAATATAAACACCCATGATTAAGTACAAATATTCGTGCTCAACAAATGGCTGCCTCCAGCGGGAGTCGAACCCGCGACCGCTGGCGAAGAAAATAAGGTTACCAAACTGATCCAAACGTATCGTCAAGAAAATATATTCTGAACCTTACATTTCCACATACATTTCGTAGTAAAAATAGTTTAACTATAAACATGGCAATAAACCAGGTTAGTAGCTTATGACCGAAGCTTAGAAAGCTCAATATAATAGGTACTAATGATAGCGTCGTTAGTTGCAAATGTTGCAAGTCGTTTTGGTTATCAAAGTGCAATTAAACAATCTTGCTAGAGCTTTATTATAGGAAGTTGTGCTAATTTATTTTTAATGTAGTGAAATTTACACGCAATTTAATTCAACGCTCAAGTGAATCGTGTATTGTAATGGTTTTTGGTGAAAAATCTACATAATTTATTATTTTGTGTATATTTATTGTGTATATATATGTCATGTATGGCATTAGCCCAGTGGTAACGCACTCACTCTGATAACTAAGTGATGCAGGTTAAAATCCGGGTCTCGCACCTTTGATATTTTCATGTGCGAATCATTTCTAACATGATTATTATGGTGAACAAAAAAATCGTTTATCTGAGAGAACCTAGAAAAAATTGCGAAAGACATGTAAAGTCCGCTAACCTACATTAGGCCAGCGTGGACTATAGCCTGATGACCTTTGTATTTTGTATGCCCAGTAGTTGGATATTAAAAACGGCTGAATACAATATCTCTTTGATGCATGAATTATGTTATATGCTTGTGTTATCTGTATTGACGAGTTATTTCTTTTAAATAGTTATTTACTTTGAATCCCAGCACTTAGAACTGTAATATTTACTTGTAGAGAAAGAAACTACTTCTACGATATTTCCACCCGCATTTGACTATACAAAATTTCCATTTGAAATTTTGAATTCGACGTACTATCACTCATACACAATAGAGCTTTAAACAATCACACCTAGGTCAGTGGATTCGGGTAAATGAAATAAACATTTTCGACAAGCGCAACAATAAATTGCAATTTGCGATGCCAACGTTTAATGAGGCTTTATTCAGCGCGGTTAAATTTTCATGAATTTTAATTTTTTCACCTACGAATGAGTTAAATCGTTGTTATGACAGAATACAAGAAAACGATTTATTAAGACAATATTTTGATTTTTATCAAAAAGACATTGGTATAGTAGAAGTATTTTACCCTTAATACTTTCATTTATATTATTTTACCCTTTTTAGCATCCCACAGTTGGGCATGTGGCCTTCCCATACTAAAGATTCCATCTAACGATCCATAGCCTCGCTAGCCAAGTGTGGGTTGACCCACGCCTATAATAAAGTACGATATAAATCATTCAATCTACCCTGAATTAAGGGGAAGTTATAAAATATTATTAGATAATCTAGTTTTTGCCAATTGGTCGAAATTTGACCATAATCGTTATTAAAAATTGCAGTAAAGCATAATATCTACTATATATACAAATTAACAAAACTTTTTTATACAACTAAACTAAATAAATAGCTAAACTTTGTTAGGTTTACGCGAGTATTTGACATTATTAATGACATTATATTTTTGGATATTTTCATTGACTATGGTTTCTGTAAAGCATTCGAAACAGGAAATCAAAAAATCTAAATAAAACCGTGACAAAATCCGAAAAGATAGTTTCATTTATAAATATAAATAAAATGATTAACAGAGGAGTAAAATATACTGCAATGTAATAAAATTAAAAAAAAACTGTTGTTCTATTACCTACTCTCCAATATCTCTTTTAAGAAAATCTCTTGTATTTTGTAGGAATGTCTGAGTTAAACTAACATATGCTAAATGTGTAACGTCTTACGTAGAACTTTCGCAGAGCTTTCGGTTGCACTCATCGCAAGTTGTTTCTATTTATCGAGCAGCTAATGCTTTACATTTTAGGGTTACGCACCTCAAATTATGTGACGGTAAAAAATATAAAAGATTAGGTGAACACTGGTCGACTAAAAAATGCCAACAAAAACTCTTATTTAAAAAACCAGAAAAACAAAACAAATCGGGGAATAACCTAAAAACTTTACTGAATATATCAAAAATTCATATAAATCTAGGGAACTATTAACTTTAAATTGAACCCATTAACAAGAGAATTGAATATTTTATAATTCATAGAAAATTACATAAATATAATATAATACGGAACCAGTAGTACGTGAATCAAACTTGTACTTGACCTATTTCGCTTTTCACATCTTTTTGTATACGCGATGTCACTAACCTGTCTGAACATCATTTTATTCGGAGCGTTTAAAAATTAATTTTAAGCCAAGAATCAGACGGAGCATTTCAAATTTTAATTAAAATCAAAGAGCATGAAATGAATATACAGGTCCCTTTCAAGGTGTATTCATAATTCTGTCTAAAAGTCACAAATCTTAAATCTCAAATCCTTCTACTGGAATCCGCTTATAGAAGGCTTATAATTATTTTTAATGTTTCTTAAACTCGAAACAACCAAAATGTAACTTTAGTTTACTTTTCGTTTAACATTTATTTTTATGAATATTTTAAGAACTAGCGACTCGCCCTCGCTTCGCTCGGGCTCTTCCCTAGATTAAGCACAGGTAAAGCCGCGGGATCTGCTAGTTATGCATATAAACCTTCTTATTGAATCACTCTATCTATTAAAAAAAACCGCATCAAAATCCGTTGCGTAGTTTTAAAGATTTAAGCGCACATAGGGATATAGGGATATAGGGACAGAAAAGGCGACTTTGTTTTATACTATGTAGTGATATCTACTACGCAGAATTTTTAATCCTATGAAATATAGTAAAACTATAACAGTCCTTTAGTAGCTAAGTGGTAACGCGCTTACTTCAGAAACCGAGTAAAGGGGGTTTGAACTCCGAGTCTTTCAATTTCAACATGAGTAGGTACTTCACTTGAGTCTGTCTTGAAAATATGGTGAGATAACCTATATTTCGTATATCGGAAAGAACATAGCCAGTTTTTGAAGTACGAATATATGTGATATCAAAGGATTATTTTAATGGGTCGGTGACTCCAGGGCTGGTTCTCTCTACATAGTTTGTCATCGATATTGAATCGATTTCTGTCATTAAACTTGTCATTTAACTCGTAATTATGAATGATTTTCATATCGTTTTCATTGATAACTAGCTGACCCGGCGAACTCTGTTCCGCTAGAAAACAAATTATTGATTTTATTAATTTCTGACAAAATATATAATTATCAAATTTTCAAACATACTTAACCATAGATAAAATTACGTTTAGCTGTCATTTGCGTTGTTATTCCATTATGTTTTTGTTATACCATGTTTTATAGTGACTTGTATTCTCTTTGACGTTTTATGATTCGACCATGTTGGTCAAACAGGATATAAGTACTTTCTTTTCTATTATTGTATCGATATAGTATCGATGACAAACTATGTTGAGACTACCGGTTCAGCAGACGTCTAGAAAAAGCTTTTAATAAAAATTAGGTAAAAAATAATTATATATGAAAGGAAAAACAATTTTGTTATCATTAAGAAATGGAAAAAAAACAAATAATAAATCTTATTTGAAAATAAAGATTTATGAAAAATATATTCCATCTTTTAATATTATTAAACAACAAGTAAAGAAAATAAGAAATAGCATTACAACCAAAATATATACAAAATAAAGTATTATCGCGAAAAATTCAAAGTACTTAAACATACTTACCCAGTTCAAGAATCCGTACATTCATTCACACAAGTTTCACTGGTTGGTAGGAAAATTGAAATTTTCAGTGTCGTGTTTCAACCGCGTTGAATGAAGCCTCATTAAACGTTGGCGTCGCAAATTGCAATTTATTGTCGAAAGTGTCGCTACGAAAATGTTATTATAACATTTTACAAAATGTACGCTTTAACGCCATAACGTTTTTTTTTATATATATTGAGTTGTAATATTTATAAAATAATAGCACACAATTTATAATCTAACTTGTTTGATTTTCGATTAAACATACTTAAATGATAATTATTTTGATTTGTAACAGCTTTGCCTTTGGCTTTCCTCATTTGATTGGTTTTAAAGCGGCGAGTTTCAAAAAAAATCTTATTGCTGTCTGAATATCAACTATATCCATGAAAAGCAGTTATGCGTGTAAAGTTACTAGAAAGGGTAGGTACTACTTACAAAAAGGGTACCTATTATGTATTATGTATGTCTGAGAGAACCTAGCAAGTTTTCATAAAACATGTGAAGTCCGTCAACTCGCACTAAGCGTGGTAGACTATGGCTTGGTCTCCCTCGAATTGAAGGGTGACCCGTTATGTTAAAAAGGGCTAAATACAATTATGTTAATCGGATTTATATTCCTATATTTTAAAAAGATTTCTTCACCAATGGTGGCTCACTTGTTATAGTAATTTGAGTCGATATACCTTTTTATTACTTTATATTTTATTTCCTGTTTGCTTCTTACAAGCAAAAATAATACAAAATACTGTTATTACGACGGCAAAAACATCACAGAGCTCGTAAATTTGTTACTTCGAATTTGTTTCTTTTAAGTCGTATATAAATAAACCTTTATAAGTTATTAATGGTTATAAGTTATTTCTAAGGAAAATCTCAAAATTAATTGTATTTACGTAGATATATTATCTTATTTAACTTTACGCTTAGGTCAATTATTGTAGTGTAAGACTGTACTAATACTCTGAGAATGAAACCTCGAATTTTCTAACGAATGTAATTATTATCAAAGGTATTCTAATTTATATACATATAAACACATAATACTGTATACAATATAATTTGCCGAAAGCTTTTTCCTTACGCTTTCTGTATATAATCTTTCTACTATATAATATACTAGCATTTCCCGCGGCTTCGCACGCGTTCAAAGACCGGAAAGCAAATTCTTTCTGATACGCGCGGTATGATTCCTCGTAGAACTAACTCCAGCCCTTCCCGTTTTCACTACATTTTTCATTGATGCTCCGCTCCTATTGGTCGTATCGTGATATAATATAGCCTATAGCCTTCCTCGATAAACGGACTATCCAACACAAAAAGAATTTTTCAAATCGATTCAGTAGTTCCTGAGATTAGCGCGTTTAACCAAACAAACAAACAAACAAACAAACTCTTCAGATTTATAATATTAGTATAGATATATATGCGAAAGATTGGATGGATGTTTGTTACTCAATCATGTCAGAACGCAACTTGATAAAATTAGGCACATTTACTTGAAAATTACGGTTTCAGTGGAATTGATTAGCATTTCACTAGGGTCAATCCGAGCGAAGTTACGACAAGTAGTTAGTATTACATCATCATCATCATCATCATCAGCCCCTTTTTTATTTTTTTTAACGTCCCACTGCTGGGCACGGGCCTCCCTCAGTACGAGGGGGAGGGGAGTATTACATATACGAAAAGTACCTATGAAAGCACTCAAGTAAAGCAATGGGACGTTACTAGTTTCTATTATTAACTACTGCCACGTTAAATAAACACGTAGTGTATATTGTACACAACAGTAGATTTGTGAAATAGGTTAATCTCTTCTCACAAAAAGTAGCAACCTAATTACTCGTATTTCAGTGCGCTTTTTCTTTTCACACTAATTTCTTATGACATTATAACGTTATATATATATTTTTTACTACCTTGATAGTGTAGTGGCTAGCATGTACGGTCATACATCGAGAGGTCCCGGGTTCGAGTTGGGTTATTTGACCACATTTGGTTATAATAACTAAATTATGTATAAGTAATTTGTGTTCAAAGTTATACCAAATTAATTTTAGTGCTAATTCTAGATAAGAATCTAGATCTAGAACAAGAGTTCTAGATTCAACCTATTTTTTGATCAAGTCTAAAAAGATGAATTACTAATTTACTCAATTAACTATAAAGCATATTAATTTCAGAGTACTTTATTTTGGGGATTTTATAATAGATATTAATTTTTCATATAAAAAAGTATAATTATCGATAATAAGTATCGCAGATATCGCGTAACAGACATATATACAAACCACACACGTTATTTATTATATTTTTAACGTCTAATTACAGTCTGTATAGTTTGTTTAAAGCTTCATATACAAAATGAATATTTTCTCGTCAATAAACGGTATTTCTCTACGAAATACATGATCCAGCGAACTAATGGTACCTCATCATTAGCTAATGGGGAAGAAGCCATCGCATTCATAGTTTTTATACCGCTCTTTGTCTCGCGGCTCGATATTACGGATGCTAATTAATTTTTTATACCATACTGTATGAGATTAATATGTGGATTTCCGATTATATTATGAAAGGTTTATAGAAATTCTATGGTTTACTCTTTTGAGAAAATATAAAATGGTGGTATTTGACTCATTTCATTTATTGGAGGGATTTTTTTAATGATAATCTAATGAAAGGTTTAGGGATACATGGATTACGATTTATTTTATATATCGATTTAATCCACATATAAAGTTTGTAGAATTTTTGTTTGTCTGTCTGTACTTATATCTGTGACCGCATCACCTTTTTAGTTTTTGCTTATAAAAATATTTATTTCAATATAACATTTTGTTACAGTTCACGGTGTAAGCATCATCTTCCTCCCATCGGAAGAACGCAACGACCATAATTTCATCTTCGAACAATTTCAAAGGTATCGTAATATTGGATAATGTAATATTATTTTAATATTAATAATTACCATGTTTTCCTACTCTAGGGTCTGATATTTTTACAAAGTATGGGTTCGATTCCCGAATCGGGTTAAAGTCGAGTAAAATACTCGACTTTTACCTAAAATTTTTAAGATATATCACAATATTTAATAGACAGTGGTAGCCCAGCGGTAACGCGTCGCTTGGATAACCGAGTGATGCGGGTTCAAATCCGGGTCTCGCACCTCTGATATTTTCATGTGCGAATCATTTCTATCATGATTACCACTTGTCTTACGGTGAAGGAAAACATCGTAAGGAAACCTGCATGTCTGAGAAAACCTAACAAGTTTTCGAAAGGCATGTGAAGTCCGCCAACTCGCACTAGGCCAGCGCGGTGGACTATGGCCTGATTCCCCTCGTACTGAGGGAGGCCCGTGCCCAGCAGTGGGACGTTAAAAAGGGCTGATGATGATCACAATATTTACCACTATATAGTACAGTAGATGTACTAAATACAGTTTTAACAAAAATGTTCGAAATAAAAAGGACATTCAAACCGAGAGACTCGCAGTAATGTTGGACAGTGACATAAAAAGGCGCTTATCAGCTGTTTCAGTGGATGCTCGTATTTTTATTGGCTTTAAACTTTTATGTCATTGACTGTACTTTATTAAGCTGGGGATACAGTCAGTTTATATTTATTTTACAGATATTTTATGTATGTCTTTGTGAAAATAGTGTTATTACTTGTAAACATAATTCGATTCACTTAGTTTTCCTAAGGGTTCATTAAAAAGTAAATAAAATAATATATATATAATGTATGATGCTGTTGTAATAATGTCCCAACATATTTATTTATTTATCTGGGTCAAGAAAACCATTTTATAGATTTTGTTGAAACTTGGTATAATGATAGCTAGATTTCCGGTTTTTGGTCCTAAGAAAGAACCCAAGTGGAGTAAGGGCGAATGACAAGTTATACACTAAAACCTTTCTATTTTATTTATTACTTTGCGAATCGTCCCAATGTACGTTGTTTTAAATATATTTCTCAATAATGATATATTTTCGTCTGTACTTTAATAAAATATTTCCCCTAATTATACCACTGTCTTTATATTTTACGATTTAACAGTGTCAAAGTAACAACAGAACTAAAGGATGTTTTATTGTGTTTCTGGACATTAAAGATAGAATTCAGCCTTCTCGAGCCTATTACAAAGTTCTCCGCTGATTGATCATTTACGGCGGGCTTTAAATATGGAGAAGAATATTTCACCGAAACAAATATAAAATAACTTATTTTTGAATTTTTAGTCCTCTTCGTTTGTTAATTTATTGTTGTTGTAATAGTTGTTAATAGATATTTCAATTTGTCTTTGCGGTTTGCAAATACTTCATATCAAACATGGTCACGAGAGATGGACTTAACGTGTCATTTTCTGTAATAATAATTATAATTAAATATGTTCGGACATAAACAAATCACCATCTAGCTCCCATGGTAAGTAAAACAAACATTTAAGAATTGAATGCTTCAATAGAATTCAAACCCGCGACCGCTTTTTACAGAAGCATTTGAAATTTTAGTGGAAAATTCATCGCCCATCAATCCTTAACATCTCACTACGAGAAAAAACGATAAAATTTTAATGACATTGCAATGAATATTAGTCATATAAATTCATATTTTGGTTTGCGAATAATCTGATAAGATATTATAAAACAAGTACATTTCAATTCCTATAAGAATTTTGTCCGCGATACAAATTAGCTTATGTCCATTCCCAAGGTCTAATCTAAGGCTACATACTAAGGCTACTTAAAAAAAAAGGATAAGGAATCCGATTAAAAAATTAAAACGTATCTAGGGATAAACCCAATTTCTTATAAAATAGTTGCAAAGATAATTGTTTACAAATTTAAATTATTTTGTCATATAATTAAAAGCCCTATGGGTGTTATATGGGGTTTTCTCAGAGATGTCATAATACTTTAGATATGACCCTAAAATATAGACAAACTAGTCACTTCCCTCGCTCTGCTCGAGTTGGTTCTTAGATTCAATTTTACTGTTATATTATATTTCAAATTAACTAAAGAGTTAGTAGGTACTTATAGATTTCTTAAAAAAAGTTCAAGTTAAAATATTTCTTAGTAAAAGTATTCTAGATATTAACCCGAATAACCAGCTATTATCGTACAAAATTGCATCATAACTTGTTCAATGGTTTTCTCGTGATCCAGTCACAGACACAGACAGACAGACAAAAATGCTAAAAACTAAAGCTTCGGCCTTTGTATCGATATAATAAGAATCAAAACATATTTTAATATTTAAGTACATTATTCGACACTATTAACAATTTAATAATTAATAACATTTCCCGCAGCTTTAAAGGCGCTCTAAAGACCAAAAACCAAATTCTTTCTGAGTTGCGCGGTAAGAACTAACACCCGCCCTTACCGTTTTTGCAACATTTTTCATAGAATCTCGTCTCCTATTTGTCGTAACTTGATAAAATATAGCCTATAGCCTTCCTTGATAAACGGACTATACAACACAAAAAGAATTTTTCAAATCGAACCATTAGATCCTGAGATTAGCGTGTTCAACCAAAAAACAAACAAACAAACTATTCAGCTTTATAATATTAGTATAGATGTATGTCGCATAATTATATTACGAATTGTTTTGTCGCCTGTCTGAAAGTAGGTCAGCGCTTAGAAATCCAAGAGCTAAAATTTCAATTAACAGTGGAATATTTCGCATATCACATTAAGTTTAGCTGATAATTCGAATTTTAATTTAAAAACTTTATAAGTTTAAAACTATAGTACCTACGTATCATATACGTCCAAAGGATGGGGACTAGGGAATTATATTGAAAATAATATAATAATTAGAAAAAAATGGATAAATGAATGTTTGTTACACAATATGCCAGAACATATGAACGAATCTGTATGAAAAGCGTAGTGATAGATTATAGTAAAGAACTAGCGATTCGCCCTTGCTCCGCTCGGGCTTGACTTGATCTATCGCTTGACTTGAAAACTTGACAAATTATATACTAAAACCTTTCTCGAGAACCACTCTATCCATCGGTGAGAAGAGAATGAAAATCGGTGCAGTAATTTATAAGTCTATCGTGAACAGACAGACAGGCGTGGCGAAGGACTTTGACAAAATACTTTTTATCCCAAAAAATTAACGGTTCCCGTGGGATATATTTGCTTTTTTTTAATAGGAATGAACCCGAAAGAAGCAAGGGTGAGTCACTAGTATATAATCTTCTATATATATATAAAAATCAATGCCCCTTTTTGTTGTAATTTTATAACTCAAGAACCTCACCAAACCAAATATTATGCTTTGTTCGGACTATTTAGTAGATGGTTTATGTGAAGTTTGCACAAAATCGGTCGAGCGGTTCTTTATTTACCACATTTTTTGTAACAAATGAATTCATTAAATGGCGGATCTTTTTGTTAATGTGGATTTTGCTGTCAAATTGAAACTTTTTTCATTGTTGACAATACAAGCATGTTGTTATGTATAAATAAGTAAGACATTCAAAGTTTGTAAAAATGTTATGCCAAAGGGATACCTAGAGACGAACCCAAGCGAAGCAAGGGTGAGTCGCTAGTACTATTATATATGAAAATCACGTTAAGGCACGTCTCCAATGCTAGTACGACTATAAATAATCAACGGCTCAAAGGAAACTAGAAAAGAAATAAGAAATAAATTACTGTCCTATCAATAATCCCGTTTGTTCTCAGGAATCCCGCATCTCATCCCGGGGGTGGGATTAGTGAGAAGATCCCGCTTGACAGTCGGGATTATGGTGAGTGATACCTATCTATATTTCTATTACAACCATGTATTGTAAATTGAATATATTTTATTGGTTACGTGACTACTTGTTGTTGAAGAAACTTAGAACGTCTATTTCTTTCTTTATCATTTGTTAGTAAATTAACACACAGCTCCATCTAGATCCGTGGTAAGCTACAAGGCTTGTGTTACGGATACCAGATAGTTGATAGCGTTCAGTACATACATATATTATTATTATTGAAATGGTGTTGAAATGGTATTCTATCATAGTTTTGTTTCTCATTACTTAAAAAGAAAATTTAATCTGCAATTTTCTTTTAAAACATTATGTACTTACGTCTAAAAAGTGCTTTCAAAAGCTTTCTTAACAAAACGCTTATGTGGTTACTTAAATAACTGCTTTAAATTTTAAATACCAACAATATATTTTTGATTTATATAATAATAAGTGTGATTTTTTTACTTTTTTATATATTTTTTAATATATAATTAATAATAAGATGATATCATATATAAAAAAAACGTTCTATACAGGAAAAGTCGCGATAAAAACTAGTATAACAAGTTAAGGCGAAAATATAAATCAACTATAATTAGAAGTAGGCCGTAATATTGCTAGATTTGTTGACATACTTATCGTAAATTGCTGTTCTGTCTCATACAAGGGAAGTTAATTATAGCGTACTAAATAAATGAATACATACACATAAATCTGAACATTTTCTTATATTATAATCTACTAGAATTACCGCGGCTTCTTTTGCTTTTGCGGCGGCTATTTTTCATTGATGCTCCGCTCCTATTAGTCGTAGCGTGATGTAAATGTGTCGATAAACGGACTATCCAACACACAAAGGATTTTCAAATCGAACCAGTAACTCCTGAGATTAGCACGTTCAACCAACCAAACAAACAAACTTCAGCTTTATAATATTAGTATAGATAAGACAAAACCATTATAATTAAGTCATGTTTATCTGTCCATATGTCGGTATGTCATTCAAAAAACGAGAAATAAAAAGAAAATTATGTGTAAAAAACTTTTTCAAGGCCAAGACTTGTACATATAATATGTCGCCGTAAAATTGTAAAAACAGTTAGATTATAATTTCGCAGTTTTCAATCTCGCGAGAATGTACTATCTTGTAATTTTTAAATAATCAATCGGATTTTGATAATTTGACTTTGATAGATTGTTATCTAACATCTAAAAGATAATTTAAAAAAGATTCATTAAATATGATATTTTGTTACATTTTTTTCTATTAGAAAGTACTTGTAAAATTAAGAAAAAGGGAGCGAATACAAGTGTAATGAAATTATAACTAAAATCTGTAAGATTTAGAAGTCTTTATTTTGAAGCCAATCCAAAATTAAAACAAAACTGAATCATTACTCATTTAATAATACTAGCAACTAACCCTTGCTTTGCTCGGGTTCGTCTCTACAAAGGTAAATATGGATAGAAATAGCTATTGCGAACGTATCTTATAAGAAATACACATGTATCGCGGACATTATGTATGTTTTTTTAAATAGTGCTGTTCTAATAATGTGCCAACATATTTATTTATTTATTATATACAATATACATTAGCCTACATTGGCTATTGTTTTAAGTGAAATCTTTATCAAAATCCGTTCAATGGTATAGGTGAGATAAGCGGAAAAACAGACTCAGAGACAGCGTCTTTATGTTACACTGTGTATATATATATATATATATATATATATATATATATATATATATATATATATATATAGTTTAACTATTTCCCTTTATTTGCTAATGCGTTATCAGGCAGCGTGGCCGAGTGGTCTAAGGCGCTGGTTTTAGGCACCAGTCCGAAAGGGCGTGGGTTCGAATCCCACCGCTGTCAAATATGTTTTTGTTTCTAAGATAAGAAAATAATAATTTAAATTTACTTGATATTTATATTAATGACAATATTATATTTTAGACTACATTTTTTTAGTTTTTAAAGCATTTTATTGTATATCTTGCTACCTTTAATCTTTACATCTTGTAAATAAAAAATGTTCCTTTAAAATACCTAGCGTCATGTACCGAGGCGATCTTTAAATACAAACTATTTAATCTATAAAATCTCAAGAAATCCCATCATAATTGGACAAGCAGTACTTATAAGATAAATTCGTTATTATGTATCGTTAATAATGATTTCAACTACATTTCCCACCAAATACGACTTAGTTAAAATTTTATTATAAGTATAGATTGTTATAGTCGAATGTAACTATGGCTATATCTGTTAAGCAAATTTCACCCAAATCCATTAATTCCAGAGAAATTGGGCAAAGTAACATCTAAGTAAAGTAACTTTCACACATATATAATATTAGTATGATTAGTTAGAGTTTCTTGTTGGTTCTACGAATCTACAATACTGTTGTTAGTAACTGACTTAACTGTTTGTAATAAGCTTTCAAACTTGATTTGACTTGTATTGAATGTTATTTCAATTCCCATTTGGAACCAAATATAAGAAATATAAATCCGAGGCTAAGGATTAATTTTACGGAAAAAGTGAAAAAAATCATCATTTTTTAATAAAAGCTTAGATAATGATAGCTTCTAAGATACACAGACAGAATGACAGTGAAAAATTCGATAAACTATAGATTTAGTATGTATCGATATTAATGTTTATTTCAATAACATTTCCAATGAAAAAGTTATAAAACTTTCTTTTATTCACTCAGAAAAATACACTTACTTAATACTTAGCCAGAGTTATAGAAAACAACTTTTAGTATCGTTACCGAAAGGAAAAAAGTTTTAAGATAAAAGCGTTTTTAAACTCAGGGACAAGTTTGTCGCTCGAACTGAAACTTCTGGGTTTAGTTTCTAACATTTTGTGGTATTGATGTAATGAAGAGCAAGATAAATGGGCAGAATTTTATTTATTAAGGATCATTTTGTTTACACGATTAAGAAATTTTTTTGGTAGCGACTCTAAAAGAGGGCTTTAGATGATAATTTTGGTCTTATATCGTACAAATTTCTTGAGCTTATTCTTAAATAGATAAGAGGATTCTATTGGAAGTTAGACGTACGCGGCATATGTTTGTTATTATGTTTTGTTATACTAGTAGAGGAGACCGTGGAAGATCGACCTTCACCGATCTGATAACCAGATGAGACATATTTTTTATCGAATATAATTTATAAACAAATATGCCTATAATTACTTGCCTATCTGAAAGTGCTCATGGCTATTTTTAGCTGGGCAACAGTGCTTTAAGTATGATTTTTTGCAGGCAAGTCTATATGACTGATTTTGTAATAAAATGATCTAAAATTTGATATAACTTTCGATAAGTTAGCAGAACGACGGAGTCACCTATATTGACTTACCTGTTTACATCGGCTTTGGTAGCTATACACAAAAATGAGTAGGCAAGCCTACTGAGGCATATTCTGTGTGTTAAAAACTAACAGTGAAATAAAATTCATTTGGTTATCAAAAGAATGAAAGTGATGAAAAAAAAATCGATTAAAGGTAATTTAATTAAAAATAGCCATGAGCACTTTCAGATAGGTAAGTAATTATAGGCATATTTGTTTATAAATTATATTTGATAAAAAATATGTCTCATCTGGTTATCAGGTCGGTGAAGGTCGATCTTCCACCGGCTCTTAGACCATACGCTATGCCTATGTTTTGTTACATTATAATTATTGTCATTCTGATTATGAATTAAGTAAATAATAAAAAAATGTGAATACCTAAAATCTATGCATATAATTTAAATAATTGAGTCGAACGTACAATATGAAAAATATTAAATATTTGTGCTGGAGATATTATATCTAATTTTTAGATTTTTTGGCAGTCTGTCTGTAACCACATCACGAGAAAACCATTAGACAGATTTTCATAAAATTTGGTATCATGATAGCTGGTTATCCGAATTAATATATAGGATACTATTTATTGTGGGAAAATATCTCATATCTGAGAAATGTAAACTGATCGTTAAAATGTAAGAACGTAGTAGTGTGTAGTGCCTAGTCAAACAATGCCGTGGAATACTCAAAAAAGGCCGTATGCAAGAAAACCAAGAGCAAGAAGCTAGTATTAAAATAATATAGAAACGAATAAAGAAAATTCATAGAAATATGCCCGTATAAAAATATATTACACTCATATACAAAAGAAGTGCGATGTCGACAGCATTTCACTTGCAAACTGACGCAAAATATTGAATTGATAGCTGAATTGAAAAGTGTTTACATAAAACAAAAGGCATTCTATATCATCGTATTGAAAAATATATAAAATATGAAAGTTCCAATAATATCTTCTGCTCTTTGAACACATCACTACATAAAACAACATCGCTTCCCGCTGACTGTCTGTCCCTATGTATGCTTAGATCTTTAAAACTACGCAACGGATTTTGATGTGATTTAACAGATAGAGTGATTCAAGAGGAAGGTTTATATGTATAACTAGCGGAATCCGCGGCTTTGCTTGCGCTAGATCTAGGAACGTACCCAAGCGAAACGAGGATGAGTTGCTTTGAGCTTTGTACATAATGTACAAAAAAAATTTTTTTTACTATATTTAAATATTTTGTGCATTTTATAAACCACGATTCTAAGAACTCGAAGCTATTCTTTCTTTGCTGGATTTTTAAAATGTATTTTTACAATACTTTTATAATATATTCGTTTTACTACATTTATTCAAATTACTCATACTACGAGTATAACATAAGAAATTAAATATTATAGTATTTAATATTTATTATTATTATTTTTATTTTCTAATACTTTACTTTAAAATTGTCCGGGAAATTGAATAATTGCGGATAATTTAAGACCTACTTTAATTTGGCGCGTTTAGCAGGTACCTAGAGACGAATTCAAGCAGCGAGAGGGCGTGTCTCTAGCTTTAATAAAACTTCGTAATTAAACTTAATGGATGAATTTTCTTTACATAATATGCAGGAACGTTTATAAATATTCCTTACGTGTCTTTAGACAAAAGCATTTGTACTACAGTGGAATCGAACCTATGACTTCCATATAAAAAGTACAAATAGGTCGTGTGAACATCAGAAATGATTTCAAGGAATAAAATTAAGTATCAATTTCCAAACCTCACATAACGTTATAATGTGAAATTCTCCATATTATATTTTTCATTCGATGAAAGCTATTGGAGTGGAGAAATTCGAACGAATAATTGATTTATATCGCGATATTGCAAATGGTTTATATGACTAGTTTTGAGCTTTAGTTTTGTTCACGAAGTTTGTGTGTTTGTGTGTCACTTAGATATTACATACATTAACTGCCTCGGTGGTGTAGTGGCTAGCACGTACAATCGCCACTGAGAGGTCCTGGGTTCAAGTCCCGGATTGAGCCAACAGCCCGGAGTAGGGGCATTGGCGGTGAGAGCACGTAAAGCCGTCGGTCGGTCGGTAATTACTTCTTTTTCTTACCATTATTTTTTGTTGATTTAAAAAAAATCACCCCTGACATATTCCTACAATTCAAAAAAGTATGATTCAAATCGATCCAGTCGTTTTTTAAATTTTAGCAAGACTAACAAACTTGATTTTTTGTAAATATTATAGATGTTTTTTAAATACCAAATTCAAGTATTAAATATCTCGAATGAAAGCTCTATTTAATATGAACTCTACGAAATTCCACAAAATACGTAAGCATTTTTATTTAAATTAAGCTGTTCTCTTAATTTAACCGGCGTTGTAAAAACTTTTCCCGCCTGAATGGAGAAATTCGACTAGATTGTTCGGAAATTCGTTTCTCAGTACAATACACATCTATATTTTAATTTAGACTGCCTACTATTCAGTTAATTAGTAGCTGTTAAAATAATTAATTGATGCATCTATAAACGCTTGGGTTCGCGTGTTCGCAATTCGTGTTTGCATAAATTATAATGTATAATGTATAGTATGTTGGTTTAAAAGTAAATATTTTGATCTATCCTACTTGTTGCGTTATTTTAGAGAAAGATTAAGGATTCCGCTTAAAGAAAAAAATGTAATATAATTTTACAAAAAGTGAATATACCGAAAAATTCAATTTAATTTTAATGTAAACTAATATTATAAAGCTTAAGAGTTTGTTTGTTTGTTAGTTTGCGCTAGCGCTAATCTAAGGAACTACTGGTCCGAATTGAAAAATTATTTTTGTGTAAGATAGTCCGTTTATCGAGGAGGGCTATAGGTTATATTACATCACTCTGCAACCAATAGGAGTGGAGCATCAATGAAAAACGGATTGAAATGAAATTTGGTTACTGGTCTTTAGAACGTGTGTGAAGCCGCGAGAAATACTAGTAATAAAATATTCAATAATTTTACGTTGGATTAGCCATACACATATTTACAGTCTGGCAATTTTGAAAGCTTGAAAGCACATGAATATTGATTTAAAATCAATTTGTTAAAAGCATTGAAAAAAACGCATTAAAAAGCTCAACTAGAGTGTAGTTCAAAATTATAATCATACAACTTTGAAGCAACTAAAAAAGGTTATCAAACGGTTCCGTACAATTTCCACGCGGTTTACTTCTATAGAGCATACTAACTCCACTCCAAAACTTGCTGTACAGTCCGCAAACTTTTACCAGTAATCTATATACTGTTATACCAGTTTGAACTTTATCACGTACACATATAGTGCAATTTCAGTTGAAGATACTCAGGAAGTTTATAGGACTTTTATTTTTCAATTCGAAGAGCCTTCGTGTTTCGTTCTCAAGATAAAGTTTTGAACTAAACCGCTGTGTTCGAAATTTATTAACATGGCGGATGGCTGTAATTATTTTTTTAACCGCTGAATGGACTTGCGATTAGAGTTGTTCGACATGTTTTAATTTAAAAAGTTTTATTTATTAAAGATAACTTAAACAAAATACATGATTTAATTTACGATAAAGAGAAAGTTCTCCTTATGTAATGCTTAGAAATTTCGGTGAACATCTTTCAAAGTAAAGTCCATGTGGTTTTAATACTGTTATATCAAAAATACGATCAAGTTAACAATTGAAAAACTATAACATTAATAGCATAATTTGTAAGAATATATATGAACTTTATTTAATATGAATGTATGACTGAATGAATGAATACAATTGATTAGTATATTAGTTGTTAGTTATCTGTGAATGAGAATGAATAATGTTTGAATGAATTTTACTAGCGACAGGTAGAGTGAATGGAATTGTCAGATAGAGCTTTCAAGGCATGGGATGTTAGGCGTATTTTTGATGAATATTGTAAAAATATAAAAAAATGTTTAACTTTGCCTGAACTCATATACGTATATATTTGATTAAACTATATATTATAAATATTACGTTAACAACAAACAGCAAACAAAAGGTTTGTTCCTTTGGCAGAAGTTTTTCTTCATCTGATAAAGCTTCGTATGAAGTTTTCCTTTACGAAGCACATGATGCTGAACTTTAATTAAACTTCGAGGAACTCATAATGCTTTACAGTCGACTAGAGCTTTCGCTTGACCACATATAAATTAATAATACATATTGATTTTTAATACTATAGTGAATACTCTATATTCAATATATTTAGCACGTATTTATTTTATTAAAGTTTATGTTTATTTGTCATTAAGTCTTTGAAACAGCTGGACTTAATTTGATTAAGTTTTTAATGATTGATATGTTACTTATTAGACACCTAAATGAATGCGGGCAAAGTATGGTATTTATTTTGTAACAGCTGAACTATTAAAAATGATCATGATCGCTGTAAAAAGTTCGAAATGTTTCTAACTAAAAATCAATATTATAAATCAAAAATAAAAAAAAATTGCTTCATTTAAAATAGTATCATTTTAAGAACTTATAATACTGTGTTGAATTACGAAAAAGTTTGTTTTTACACGTTATATATAATATAGTAGGTGTAAAAATAAATGGTTTAATCTTGGTTGGCGTTAGTGGCAAGTAACAGCAATATTGAAGTCAAAAGCGTGTCCGACATATATATTACATTATGATAGAATAACATTTCCTAGTCGTTTAGAAAATACATTTAGTTTTAAAGCAACATTTTTAAGTTTAAAATGGTACTGTTCGTATTTTAAAACAGGCAACACAGATATGCAATTTTAATCTTACTATAAATTTATTAAAAAATCTGAATGTTTTATTAACCGACCGAAATGGAGGAAATTCTTAATTTGGTTTGGTTGTTTGATATTTTTACTCCCACTTTAGTCATTTAAATTTAAAAATAAAAACCACCCCTTAGTGTAGAAAAAAGAGACTGAGTCATTTCCCACCTATTGAATTTTTAAAAATCTTTGCTGCTTCTGTGTCTAATAAAATGGATTAAAAAAAATATGTATAAAGTAAAAATAAACTGAACGGTACTTATCAATTAGTTACAGCGTCAGCGGTCGCGGGTTCAAGTCCTGCAGGGGCATTCATTTGTTAAACTCGGATGTTTGTACTCAAATCCAATGTTTACTACACAACTACTATCTGTTATCCGTAACATAAGCTTCGTAGCTTACCACGAAACTAGATGGAGCTGTGTGTAATAATGTTACAACATAATATTATTATTATGTTATTATTATCCACACAATTTACTCTCACGCCTGAGTACTAAATAATAATAATAAATATTATTATTTTCTACTGTACTAGTAATTATCAGGATGAATTCCTTTACGAAAACCTCTGTTTAAATGATTAGATGAGTGAAAGACGACCTTAAACTTACTAATGAGTGTACATTGAAGATATAAACACCACATGGCGCAGTGGCAACATGTTCCCTAAAGCTGTAAACAATTATTTATTACAAGCTGCTGTCTGTGGGTTTGAGCCCATGTGATACCAGTATATGAAATTGTATAGTACGTATATACACTACTAGCTTTCCCGCGGCTCCGTTCGCGTTCTAAAGGCTGAAAATCAAAAGACATATTTTTCTAACGTTTTTGCAACATTTTTCATTGATGCTCCACTCCTATTGGTCGTAACGTGATGTAATATAGCCTATAAACTTTCTCGATAAACGGACTATCCAACACGAAAAGATTTTTTCAATTCGTACCAGTAGTTCCTGAGATAAGCCCGTTCAACCAAGCAAACAAACTCTTCAGCTTTATAATATTAGTATAGATTAGGTACCGTAGTACTTAAAGGAAATTACAATTTTTAAAATTTGATCTGTCTTTTGTCCGTCTGCCTGTCTGTTTCGGCTTATCTCTGAAACGGCTTGACCGATTTTGATTTGACCTTTACTGGTAGATAGTAGATGTTATAGGTAGAAACTAAAGCTACTATCATTAAGGAATTAGAATAAGGGTTTTATTATACTTTTAAAAATGTATTTGGTATTCTTTTACTACATAATAACATTAACTTAGTTGGAGAACAAAAAAAATGTATGTTGTTAAGCAATTAAAATATTTGAATTTACTTAAATTAAGCAGTAGTCGCTTCAAAGTTTAAGCTCTTAGATTGTATTCTCCTGGGAGAAAAAAAACTGAACAGAAGAATTGTGTTATTGACGACATGTTTAGAACAGTTTGTAGTTACTCTACGGAACATTAAGTTCCACAGTAGCGGGTTTGAGTCCCGTTGGAAGCATTTGTTTGTATCATGAGCACAAATATTTGATCTAGTATTCAGTTTCTTATGAAAATCGATCATATCTCAAAACAGTCATTCTGTGGGTTATTTCTGGTCTGCATAACTATGTCCAAATGTAAATAGATGGTACTGAGCATTAATGTACCAATATATTTATTATTGAAGTGAAACTTCTTTAGAATCGTTGTGATTTCAAACTCGATGAAACGGAAAAATAAGTCCATAGTACCAGGCACTCAGAGACGGGGAAGAGTTAGCCTTAGATCTCGCCCACCGCGAGTCAGTGACATTTCTAGACGGGTGACGAGCTTAGACAGGGTTATTTAGTATAAATATAGGTATTTAAACGAGATTTAAAAATTAGTTTGCTAAAGAAGTTTTACTTCTGACATGTGTACTTTGTACACACGCACTTTTTATTATTTAAAAGCCAACTATTTTTAAGATTTCTCAAATATGTATGTATGTTTAAGGTAAACATAATTTCTCAACAAACCTGTTTCAGACGTAGACAGCGTAGTTAACTCAAAGTTTGATTCAATTTTTCTTATATATTTTTTAATCGAACCTGCTACCTCCCTAATGCCAAAGATATAACAATTGTTTTAAAAATCCATATAATAACTTAAAACTTGCATACTCCAAAATAAAACTATGTATATTTGTTTCAGGTACACAAACTATTCATAAAACGTCATACAAACCAGCTTTGCAAAGGTAAGAAATGTCAAGGTTAATAAGCTAAAGATAAGTTTTTCTTTTACTTGTGCTTAAGTAATTCAAAGAACCTACTTAAAATTTCTATGCCATACTCTGACTAAATAATTATATAGATGGAATTCGCTAAAACAAATGTAAAATCCAAAAATAGTAGCATAATTGCTGTCTTTACTACTATTCTCGATTGAGTCAAAAAGATTGAACAATTTATTATACCTAAATACGGGAAATCTTACGTGTAATAAAATTCTCACTAAATTAAAAACTGTACATTAAATATATTTTCGAAAATCTAATTGAAATAGTCAATATTATCATTAAAATAAGCCATAATCTGTAGTTTTCGAATTTTTTTCTATCTGTCTGTGATGAAATCACTAGAATTTGATGAAATTTCGGATGATAATAGCCAGTAATCGGGGTTAACATTATGAATAAGTAAATAGACCCAAGCAGAGCCAGAGTAAATTAATATTTTTTTTTAGTTTTATTATATACAAGCATTTCCCGCGGCTTCGCACGCGTTCTAAAGACCGGAAACCAAATTTTTTCTGAGTCACGCGGTATGATACCTCGCAGAACTAACGCCCGTTCTTCCCGTTTTTGCAATATTTTTAGCGCGTTCAACCAAACAAACCAACAAATTCTTCAGCTTTATAATATTAAGTATAGATAAATGTATTTATTTTTGGTTTTATATTAAGTTCGTGAGAATAAAATACGTATTATGAATATAACACAATATTTTTTTGTAATTTCAATCATTAATTCTTTTCGTCTAAAGAATTGTAAAAATGAAAGCTGAAAGAATGATTTTTTCGAGAACTGAACCCATAGCAAATGTATATAAAGAGACAATCGTTAACAGTTATCATAACTGAGAGCATTAACTGTTGTTGTAAATGTAAATTAGAAGACTTAAGTCTGATTAAATGCAAATGAAATTTGGACAAACGCCAAACTAGAGCCATTTAAATTGCATAAAGATACACTAGTACATATGTGTAGTAGATAAATGACTACAACACGTAACAATATTATTACCAATAATGTGGGCTTTTACTATGGGACCTGTAGTCGATATTCAATCATAGTCAGTATTGTACGTTTGCGAAAAATGAACAAGTAAATTTATATAGAAGTATGTCTTTACTAATATTATAAAGCAGAAGCGTTTGTTTGTTTGTTTGGTTGAACGCACTAATCTCAGTAACTACTTCGATTTGATAATTTTGTTTTTCGATAGTCCGTTTATAGAGGAAGCTGAACATCAATGAAAAATATTGCATAAACGGGAAGGGCGGGCGTTAGTTCTGCGAGATATCATACCGCGCGACTCAGAAAGAAATTGGTTTCTGGTCTTTAGAACGCGCGCGAAGTCGCTGGAAATACTAGTTCACATATAAAAACTTATAACAAAAAAATTGTGTATTCGTCCGTATGAAACTGTCTCAAATCATATTTTATCAATATCTCTTGGCTTATAAATAAAAAAGAAGTAGAGAAAAATGTACTAAGCTAGCTACTCAACTACGCGCGAGCGACGACGCGGGTACCAGCAGTAAATGTATACAAAAACTTGACAAGTTATGTACTAAAACCCTCTTCGAGATATCCACTGGTGAAAACAGCATGAAAATCGGTGCTGTAGTTTTTTCTCTCAAATTTTTCCCAAGTAGCTTAACTGAAGAACCTTTTATAGTCTATTCTTGTAGTGAATTTAATTAAATTTTGTCTAGCTGCTTTAGCCTGAAGGAGCAAACAAACGATCACATATTTATGTTCGTAAACTAATTACCAAACTCAATTTTGATAGATACTATCTTATTTCCCTCACACTTCTCCATTATAGGTAGCGCGTAAAAGACAGCCCGCAGCTTTTACTGATAAGACACCCCGCAGTTTTTTCTTTGTTCATTGTGTACATTTTTATGTATATTTTTTATATTTTTGGTTTATAAAGACGTTACGTTATTATTATAACTAATCAAGTTATTTTCTATTCTTTCTTCTTTTCTATTTCTATTCTATTGAAAATTATTACTATCTTGCCTACTCGTATTTTGCTAAATAATTATGGGTTTATTATTATAAGGGAATTTTGCTAGCATAATAAGCGGGGAAAGGATCAAGGGTAGCTTATATCCTTTCCCAGGGTACAATTTATCCTGTCCTTGTCAAATTTTATTGATATTAGTTGAGCAGTTTAAGCGAATTATATACATAATAATTATGTAGTGCTTGACTTACAGCTTTTCGGAACGCTTCTAAAGTACGTAACTGAAAGGTTTTCTAAATTTAACTAAACTTATTATGATTTTAAATACGTACAAAAAACCTTCAGCATTCGTTACTATAAGCTATAGCAATCATCTAATATATAAAGTGTTTTCAGAATCGGTACAGTAGTTTAAAGTTTAAGTATACTCCGTACATACAAAGTTTATCTTTTTAAGTTTAAACATCTAAAAATATAACTAGGCAACGGATTTTAATGCATTTTCATCAATAAATAACCCGACGACGCGTTTGGCTCGGTTTGTAGTGATCCTACTTGCTAGCACGAATGTTTGTACTCCAGTCATAGGTGTTTACATTTATATTATATATTTATTTAAAGTTATATATGTAGTATATCAACTATCTGGTATCCGTAACACAAGCCTCGTAGCTTCACATGGAACTAGATAGCGCTGTCTGTAATAATGTCCCAACATATTTATTTAAAAAAATAGTGATTCAAATGGAAAAATTATAACTCTAGGGAGATTAATTACACTATAGACGAACCCGAGTGAATCGAGAGTGACTCGCTAGTAACCAAATATTGATTTCTTTCACAATATTAACAGATCTAAGATAATATCTGCAATCTAATTATATTCGAGTAAACACAGCCGTAGTTAACGGTTAACTATGCATAAATTAAACTGAGATTAATGAAATTACCGCCAGTGGGTAGTCGTGGTTGCGCATTAATGTACGCTCAATTTGGATTTACGACATACGCAGAAGCTACCGTACAATATTATGTATATGGATGATTAATTATATCGTCTAGTACTGACTTTACTATAGTTTTAGTCGCAGGTTCGAATGTGTGTCGATGTAATTATATATTTTTGTATCAGTTAATTTATAGCAGTTCGACTGTTGAAGCATGTTGGTATTATAATCTTTTTATATTTTATAAATGAAACTAATTTTTTGGATTTTCCATAATAAATCCGAAAAGATAGTTTCATTTATAATGTCAAGTAGGTATTCGCGTAAACCTAAGAAAGTAATACTTTTTATATTTTGTTTTGTAAGATCGCTTATGAACAGCGATTAAAGTAATCTGAAACATTTGATTTTTCACGCACAAATGGCTGTACGAGTTTGTATGCAATTTTGTTCACAGAAAACTATCTTTAGCCTCCTCGACTGCTAGTTATATACTAGTAATATATATTCAAACTATGGCGCAACTTGTAATCGATACTAATGTTATACGGAGATAGAAGTGTTTTTGTTTGTAAGCTAAAAATTCCTCTGAACCAATTTTGATGTAATTTTATATTAATATAGTCTGAAACCCTGGCATAGGATAGTCTTTTTTCTTAACGTAAAATGTTCCTAGATACAAAACCAATTGAAGCGAAGATAAATAGCATGTTTTATTTTAAAACATGAATCCATACGAAGTTTGTGTTAATTGCTCTTTTTAAATCAAAAGTAAAGGTATATTTTGATGTTCAGATCAACACAAATTCTACACGCAGACTGCATTTTCTAAAACTTGGCTTGTATTGTATATTTTGTGTAAAACCCATCTGTCACATATTATTTGTGTGCCAAACACAGTAAACATGTTAATGCAGAGAGTCGTGCAATGGCTTACTTATATCCATTTAAATTCTAGTACACGTTTTGTGTCGAAAGTCCGCTGTTACACTACTTGTGTTTGTGTTTTTTTTCTATAATAATCTATCAAGTGAACACATAAAACACAAAAAACATACACAAACATACACAAAGTCGTACACACAACTATTTTTATTCTGATGAAAGCACTTTTATATTTTATTCTATAAATACGAAATAAACGACACGCTTATAGGATCATTTGTCTATCAACCTGTCGGTCTGTCACAATCTATATGTAGAGCCGGATTTAGATTAGGGCAACGTCTCTACAGTTCTGGGACCGCAAAATTCGATTACATACTATTAATTTTCTAGTCGTAAAGTCAAGAAATTTATTTTAGTACATATTATTTGTTTATATTTACAATATAAGAATACGAATTATGACTAGCGCGAGTCCGGTAAGGCACTCGCTTGAGAAACCGAGTGAAGCGAGTTCGAATCCGGCTTCGTTACCGTTTTTTTACGGTAAAAGAAAATTTTGTGAGGAATCTTCCATGACTAAGAGTTCTTTAATATAAGTTTTCGAAAGACTCGTGTAGTCCCAACGCGGTGGAATGTGGTCTTATCGCCATTATATACAAAAAGAAAAAGAGGAAAGAAGATTCACCTATCTCTTACACTTTTTGTTGCTCTAACACTTTTATATGTTTTTTATTCATAACTAATTCACATTTCATTTTCTCACTATCTTGTATACGTAAACATTGTGTTAAAGTTAATATTATGGTTACAACAAAGTATTTTATAGCAGTCTAATATGAGCACGTTGTATGAATAAATCAGGGCCGCATGCACCTACACGATATGAAAACAACTGGAGGGCGTGATAAGCGTTGCATAATATAATAAATGTTTATATTTACGTTGCTTCATGACTGAAAAATCAGGTATTGAATTTTATTAGGAGACAAGATACTCAGTTGAAATGTACCCAGATTGAGTTATTGAGGCGATATATTTGATGAGAACCTTTTTTACCTCAATTTAGGTGAATTTAAAAGTATACTTGCTAGGCTCGATTCTGTAAGAGCTAAGAAGCTTTATTATTGAAACTACCTTTTCGGATTTTGTCGCGGATTTATTTTGATTTTTGGTTCCCGATGTTTCGAATGCCAAATGACATTAACTCAATTTTATAGTTTATAAATTATAATTCAAAAGAACTTAAAGAGTTCTATGTGAATAGTTAGATTTGTTTAATATTATATTTTCAATTTTTTAAATATTTTAGTTTGCAATTTATCGAATATAGGTGAAATAATGTTATTTAATTAATTTTAAGAAACTTTGTATGTTTTCCTAACAGAGCGACATAGTCGTTTTAACGACAAAGCTCTTAAATAAAGAGAAAAAAAGATAATCAGTTGGTACGCTCGGGTTCGTATAGAATTCTCAAAAAATAGATATTTCCCTACATTTAAAAATGGACCTGGATAACCAGTTATCGTCATACCAAATTTCACTAAAATCTGTCAAGTAATTTCTCGTGATATTATTATTATTTATTATTATATTTATTTTATTAAGATTTACTAAACAGATTTGACTCAGAATTTTATCATATTACTTATAGATATAAAATATTTCAAAAATAACTTTGAGATCTTCAATGAAAGCCAGTAATAATTTATATATGTACATCAAAAACAAATATTGAAACCATTTACAGTAAATTTTAGTAAAACTGTCGTTTTGTTTGTGCAAATAAATAAACCGAACCGCATTCAAATGTTCTAAAAACAAGGTACATGGATGTAATAACTAAGTTTGTAAACAATGGCAACGGGATCTATCGTGGTTGAATGTATAATGTAGGCTATTTATATAATGTCAGGTGTAATTTGCCGTTAATTTCGGATTGGAGATCGCAGATTCGATTCCTCTCCTAAGAGTTACATATGCTAAAAAACTAGAGAAAGTAATGTTTAACCGACTTAAAAAAAGGAGGAGGTTATATGTTCCATTGTATATATTTTTTTAATGTATGTTCACCGATTTCTCCGCCTTCTGTGGGCCGATTTAAAAAAAAAATCCTTTGTTCGGTAGGGTATAGCTCCGAAGGGGTCCCATTGTCACCAAGTCAGGATTTGATGATGGGATCCCAGAGAAATCGAGGGCAACTCTCAAATTTTATAGGCACCTATTATGTTTTTGATATATTTTCTAAAGATGTTCAAGCATTTGTATCTGAAAATCATCATCTCATGTGGATGAGCGGATGATGGAAGGTACAATTCCTCAACGGTTCTTTTTATGTTTGTTCATTAATTTTTGCGTCAAATGTTGGCCGATTACAATTTTTTTTGTTTGGTAGTTTGTAAAATATTTGTATTGGTTATACATGTTTTATGTCTTACGTAACTTATGTAAGGTAAGTAAGAATAACGTCACTACATTGTATAAAACTAAGTCACTTCCCTCTTTCTGTCCTTATGTATGCTTAGCAACTACGCAACAGATTTTGATGAATGATTCAAAAGGAAGGTTTATACGTTTAACCAGCGGCTTCGCTCGCGCTAAATCAAAGACGGACGGAATAGCTCGCAGATGGTAGATTTTTTACTACTTACTTGACACTTATCGTCATATTTTGGACAATTCACACAATATCTTTATTCATCCATACTTTGTGAAGCCGCGGGTTCCCTGAATAGACTGTACTTTCTAAATCTCGCTTACTTTCCGAGATATCCATATGCAAAAGAACAAAACTTATTCTTACTTTTCATCTTATTAGGCCAGCGCGGTGGACTATGGCCTGATCCCCCTTGTACTGAGGGAGGCCCGTGCCCAGCAGTGGGACGTTAATAAGGGCTGATGATGATGATGATGATGATGATGAGCAATCACTTAAATCAGAAATTAATGCTAGATATTTTTTAATGCTGTGTTACGCGGTTAACGTTTTATACGCTGCTAGCTTAATTAAAAGGTACCAGTTGTCTGCTTTTTGATCAATCTACTGCAGCCTTAATTTTGCAGCAATAAATTAGTACTAAATGAGCACTTAATTACTGCAAAATGTTTAGTAATTCAGCCCTATTGACCTCACTAGCTTAACAGACGTCAAGAAAAAGTCCTGAAAATTGGCGAAAATCTTACTTCTTTGAGGTCGTTGAAAATAACAGAGTGAGAACTCACTCAGCTCTATTATATCTCGCTAGAGGGCGATAATAATGTAGCTATTACGCCAACATTTACACTAAAAGCCATATTAAAGTAAACGCGTTTATTTTATTTTTAAGTATTCATTTTACGAGGTCATGCCCCAGTTTTAATATCGATAAAATGATTTTTGCACTGATGTGACGTTAAACCCAGAATATTGCCTTTCGATAATCATGCATGCAAATGAGGCACGAAATTTGATAATACATTCATATTATAGTGTATAACTAGTAAAACGCCCCGGCTTCGTCCAAGATTTTGTTTGATTCGTTATATATTTTGTTTCTAATTAGTTGTATACCTTTTATATGGATTCAGCCCTTTTGTAACGTCCCACTTATGGACACGTACCTTCTTTCAATAAGAGGAGGATTAGGCCATAGTCCACCACGCTGGCTGATGCAGGTTGACGGACTTGACATGTCTTTGATAAACTTGCTATGTTCTTTCAGTGCGCGTTTCCTCACCATAAGACAAGTGGTAATCATTGCCGGTATTTAATATGCGTAAATTTAGAACATTCTAGTATCGAAAATTCAAAATGTTTCTAGTAACTTCCAAATCTTTCCTGAAAATGCTTTGTCTCTTTCTGACACATTAAAATTTGCAATAAACTGTTCTTGTTATCTAATTGTCAAAAGTTAGAAATTGTCATTCGCTGTTGTAAAGCATGGTACAAGCGTGCTGTTATGACGGGTTCGCACTCCATTCCGCGACATTAGGATATTTTTAACTGTTACAACTTACAAGTTTATTAAACATTATTAAATTATTAACTTATTAATTATTAACTTGATTTAATAATACTTATACATATATAATTAAATTTATTTTTTATTGCAGATCTAAGGAATATAGAAACCCTAAAAGAAAACACGACGAAGATTCTTTTGAACCAGTTAGTTTTGGTAAGTTGTTTTAAAAATCTATTGTTTAAATACATAGTGTGTGCTTAATTCTATTAAAAGCTTTTCTAAAAGCTTAGTTATTAATGTAATACTTGGCTGACTTAACCTTATATAGGTGTATGGCTTTATAAATAAAGATTATAAAAAAAAAAAAAATGTAATACTTTACTATAAGTGCGTACACTACTTGTACAATGTACATGCACGTAAAAATATTTTTATTAGAATAATTTACGACATGTTTGACTCAGTTTGTAGTGACCCTATTTGCTGCGCCAGCAGTCGCGGGTTCGAGTCCAGCTAGGAGCATAATATATTTGTTGAGCACGAATGTTTGTACTCTTGTCATGAGTGTTTGTATTTATAATATATTATATTTATTTAATATTTATTAACTATCTGGTATCCGTAACACAAGCCTCGTAGCTTAACACGGAACTAGATAGCGCTGTGTGTAATAATGTCCAAGCATTAGCATTTATTAATCTGAATTTTAGTTTCAGGAAGATTCAAAAGAGATCTGGGATCTGGGAATATTATGATAACCCAACATTTTAACAACAAAATCATTTCGGCTGGTGAAGATGTAAGTAATACAAAATTGAGTTTCATTGAATAGTCACTTATATTTTTTATGATCATCATCTGATGTATGAATAAACGTACCTAACGTTTATTTCATTAAAATCAATAACTTATTAATATTAGTAACGTTAAGAATATTTTTTGAAAAATTAACCGTTTAACACAGATAAAGAATATTCTTTAAGAAAGATCATTGGGCATAATATGTTATATTTTTATAAATAAGTAGGTACGTAAACATTACAATGATTTATTATTTTGAAGGTAAGTCTACAATGTACGGCTACGTCAGATCGACCACCTCGCTTCATATGGGAGAGGGACGGCGTTGTTATATCGTCTAATACGGATTCGAGGTATTTGTACTACTAATACTACATAGTTCGTGCTAGTTATAAGGTATCTATTTACTTGTACATATATTATGTTCGTCATATAATTAACTTATGTTATATAAAATATTGTGGTTTACTAATTATAAGTCGGTACTAATTCAAAGCTTGTTTAAATTACCGTTATGTACATGGCATGTTCCTTAAAATCAACAAATTACTTATGACAGCTCTAAATACCTAAACTAGGCTTTCCCGCAGCTCCGCTCGCGTTCTAAAGGTTTAAAAAGAAAAGACATATTGTTATCCCGTTTTTGCAACATTTTTCATTGATGCTCCGCTGCTATTGGTCGTAGTGTGATGTAATGTAGCCTATAGCCTCCCTGCATTAACGGACTATACAACACAAAAATAATTTTTTAGCGCGTTGCTAGTTGCTAGCACAAGCTGAAGCAGTGCTTATATATGAAGTACGTTATTTTTTTTCTTTTTCAGATATATTCTAGGGCAAATGATGGCCCCATCGGGGATTGGAGTTATTTCGCACCTAAATATATCGAGGTCAAGGGTAGAAGACGGTGGTCTATACGCATGTATTGCGTACGAAGGAGACGTTAGTACTAAGCATGGTGCGAGGATAGATGTGTATGGTATGTACTTCTTATAGCTATAATTGTACATACAAATTCATCATCATCATCATCATCATCAGCTGTTTTAAGCGTCCTACTGCTGGGCACGGGCCTCCCTTAGTACGAAGGGGATCAGGCCATAGTCCACCGCGCTGGCATAGTGCGTGTTGGCGGACTTCACATGTCTTTCGAAAACTTGCTAGGTTTTCTCAGACATGCAGGTTTCCTCACGATGTTTTCCTTCACCGTAAGACAAGTGGTAATCATTATATAAATGATTCGCACATGAAAATATCAGAGGTGCGAGACCCGGATTTGAACCCGCATCACTCGGTTATCCAAGCGAGCGTGTTACCGCTGGGCTACCACTGTCGTTCGCTGCGCTACCACATACAAAGTATATGTATGTAATTGAGTAATTTTTGTATTTAAATGTCCCAATACTGGGCACCTTTCAATACGAAGGGGACCAGGCCAATAGTTTCGAACCTTGTTTCGTTCTTGTTCGTCTGTCTGATTTGTTGATAATTATGATTAATCGAGGCTCTCTCTTGGGTAGTAACAAGCTGATATACGGGCTTTCTAATCCAAAAAGATTTTTAAAATTGGATTAGTAGCAATTCCTGAGATAAGCGCGTACAAACAAACAAACAAACAAACAAACAAACAAACAAACAAACAAACAAACAAACAAACTGCCATTTCATAATATTAGTACAGAGATCAGTATAGATCTAACATGAAATATCAAAAAAAATGGTATAGGAATCATTATTTGGCTTACTCAGAAACTACGCTGATACGCTGAGTTACTTATATTTTAACAAAAACTTAACATTTTCCGACTAAGTAGTTAGAAGGGTAACGCAAATATGAGCGACTGATTGCTCTGTAGCACTTAATGTAAGTAAGACATAAGTGCATCTCGTGCGCTTCAATGTTGAGTCAAGTGAAACTAATGAAATAGTAACTAATCATAATAATTGCGTTTGTACGTATGTGTGTATGTTTCTTATAAATGGCTGGATGTTTACGCTTCCGTAACTTAATTAAAACTATAGCTATGAACTATCTTATATATAGAACTATTTGCCTGTACAAATCATCAGGCGCTCTGTTACATGTAGTACATTTTAACTCCGAACAGTTTAACTTTTATTTTCCTATTACCACAAGATTACACGTGTTTTAAGATTTAATTTTGACACCTCTAATCCTCTTTACTGGGTACTTAAGAAAATTGACTATTTCGTGGAGTAAAACATAATGTACTGGTTGAAGCGAGGGTTGATAACATAATATATATAAATGCGTTAATTCCGATATATATATTACTAGCTGCGCCCCGCGGTTTCACCCACGTAGTTGCCGTTCCCGTGGGATTACAGGGATAAATAGCCTATGTCCTTTCTGAAGGTCTTCTCTATCTGTGTACCAAATTTCATCGAATTCGGTTCCGCGGTTTAGGCGTGAAAGCGTAACAGACAGACAGACAGACAGAGTTACTTTCGCATTTATAAAATTAGTTAGGATTGCAAAGTTTTATCCAAAATACTATTAATATTTTGCGTAAGAATAACATACGAAGATAAATCCATCATCCTCAAAACGTTCCCATGGACGACACGTTTGGCTCAGTTTGTAGTGATCCTATTTGCCGCGCCAGAGGTCGCGAGTTTGAGTCCTGCTGAGGCATTCATTTGTTAAACACGGATGTTTGTACTCCAGTCATGGGTGTTTATATTTGTGATATGCATGTATTTAAAATTATATATGTGTAGTATATCAACTATCTGATATCCGTAACATAAGGCTCGTATCTTTCCACAGAACTAGATGTCGCTGTGTGTAATAATGTCCCAACATATTTTTTCATAATGATGATATTAGTAGCTTAACATTTTTTTCATGCTGAACTAACATCAAAATACACTTCGAATAAAATTACAGTCTCTTTAATCACGTTCGAACTTTTGTTCATTTTCAACAATTCCACCACATTGTTATTATTAATACGAGTATTAATTAAAATATATTTCGATACTCTATGAAATCTAACCGCACATTGAAATTATTTACTTTATATATTTATAACCTAACAGTTCATTAGTAGCTTTCACAAACGTATTGTTAAAATTTTTATCAGCTATATCGCAGAAACTGGGTGTTGTTTTAGAATATGCTATATTGTAAATTTTGTATTAGCTTTTAGTTAAAGAAACTCGTTTCTATCTTTAACAGATCGTAATATTATTAAAAATTAACAAGTCAGTGTAATTAAAAAACTAAAAGACCCGACTGCGTTTCTGTGTAATTTGGAAATGAAAATACCCTAAAATATGTTATTTTCTAATTTAAAATTTATACCCGGAGTCACTTTCACAATTAATACGAATCTAATATCACTTTTGAAGTTAAAATCCATTGAGTAAACATTTGAATTTGGTGTCAAAAATCCGTGCGCCATTTTGTATTTTTTTTTAATTTTGATATACCTACCCAGTGTCACTCTCACAGTATTTACATAAGTATAATTCGCGTCATGTAAAAAGAACGCTGGCTGTCAAGTTGCGCAGAGGCGATTTATCGGCCAATTTGGTGGTAAGACGCGGTACGCGGGGCGGTGGTGCACGAGTCGCATGCTTTTCGGCTCGCTATTGGTTTGTCAGTTTAAAATAACATCGCGTACAGAAAAGTTATTAGTTACGAAATGATTTTATATAAAAAATAGTGAAAAAATATTTTTGACGTATATTGTTATATAAAGAGAGAGTCTGTTAATTATTCAGTAAATAATTAAAAAAATATATTAAACGAATTAATTTAATTTTTTGTAAGTAGATTATACATTCTACACTAAATCAAACATATTTTATTAATTAATAGAATTCTATTTAATGACATTCTATCTAATATATTTTTCAATGTACCTACCAATAATCAATATACTACATCGTGAGCGAAAGGCTAGTTCAAAAATAAAAGAATAGGCTTAGGAATTTCGTATGCGAATGTACAGATGCGCAAACATACCCCCCACCACTTTCTTCCAGCGTTCTTTTTACGTGACGCGAACTGTACAAATATAACGACACCTGTCAAGCTAAGATCCATGAGCCGTTCAGACCGCAGAGCCTGCCAAATAATAATACATACATACATACTCTTGAATAACATTACCTTCCTTCTGGCGAAATCGGGAAAAATTGTATTATAATGTGAAAACGAATGACTCAAACTTTGATAACATTAATTTTTACTTCATTTGGAAATGTTTAGTTAAGTTTTGTAACTTAAATAAATAAATGTAAATGTATGTTATTGTTTTGTAAATCTTTCTAGTAATAATACAGGTGAGCGCGCACTAGGCGTAACTGCACTGCAGCGTACTATTTCCTCCTATACGTAATATACCTATGAAACATTTCGAAAAGCGTTTGTCGTAGTTTGTAGTGACCCTACTTTGTGCCAGTGTTCGCGGGTTCGAGTACCGTACGAAAAACGAACCAACAGTACCAATGTTTGTACTCCAGTCATGGGTGTTTATATGTATAATATGTATGTATTTAAGATTAAATATGTGCTTATCTAACCTTAGCTTACTACTCAACTAGATGGCGCTTAGTGTATTAATATTTGGTAGCCATAAAGTTTTCGTCTAACAAATTTTGAAACTGACAACATATAAACTAACTTAGATCACACTTCAAAAATGTTACTTCACAGTATATAATTAAAAAAACTTTTAAACGATTTACCTCCCTTTTATTTGTAAAGCTGTTCGGGTCGTGACTACGAATAACTGAAAGTATTCAGCCATTAATGACTGTTGTAGAGATAAAAGTAAAATGAAGTGAAATTTGTTTTGAACAGTTGTAACGTTGACTCTTATTACAATTACGAGTATATTGTATTAAACCCCCTTTTGAATCCTCTTTTTTAAACCCTTTTTTTGACATCCCACTGCTGGGCATAGGCCGCCCTACAATGGGGGGGGGGGGGGGGGGGAAAGTAAAAAAAAACTTTTTTTTATTAAGATGCAATAGTTAAAACTTTTTTCTTGTAACTACAAGATTTTAGACGCGGGTAGTTTGCACCTATATCTATCTATAACGATAAAAAAATGAGTACCTATTGTCATGTCAAAATAATATATTTTTACCGAATGCTTGCACAACAAGTAGGAATTTTATTTAATTATACAAATATTATTACTCATCTTTAATTACAAACTCAATAGACCCTTATTATTAACTTCGATATGAATATAAAAATTTGCTTTTATCTCAGCAAATGAGATTTCAAAGGCAATATCTAAATTAAATTGCTGAAGCCATCGGATGTCTTCGAATATCATTACTCGTTCAGTCAAACTTTATTAATTGACTTCGAAACTTCCAAGGCTTACATATTATGTACGCCCCGGACCGAGTTAGTCTCACTTAAATTTGTTGTACCTACATATTGTATATAATTGAGTTTAAATTTAATAAAAAAGTATCATAAATAGCAATGCAGGGAAAAGAATCTCAAGTGAAGAATAAAATTTCAACTAATATTAATTAGAGCTTTTAATATAGATTTAATTTTTAAATTAATCTCAAAAGAAAAATTAAACTTTTAACGGATTGGATAATAATGATATTGATGGAATATAATATGAACACTAGTTTTATTATTATAACATATGGCAGCTCTTGAATTTGTCATTTATACAATATAATTAAATTCAGTCCAACTCCAAATTGTACATTAAACATATTTTTGGTTAATTTTATCGATACAGGAGCCGAACCTATAGTTTTTAAAACTCTTGTCTCTGACCGCATCAAAATAAAACAATTGGATTTTTTATATATATTATCTAATTATCTAATTACCTAATAATGACATATTTTTTTTTAATTTGAACTAATGTAGGTAATTTAATTATCCATAAATTAAATTAATTGATTGACATTGTTTTACATCACTACATAGTATAAATTGACATAAAAGTTATTTATTATTATTATTTTTATTTAAATCAATGTTAAATAATATATTTCCAGGTTTTTTTTTGCATTTTTGTTTTGTTTTGTGTTATCAATTTATTTCTGTTTCCTGTTTCGTATATGTGTTATGTATATTATCTGTAAAATACTATGATTTCTATGGACGTTTTTGTCTGAAATAAACGTTATTATTATTATTATTATTTAATACATTAATCAAAAATATCTCATATCTGAGAAATGTACCTATGCTAAGTTGAAAATGCACGTATCGAACGAACCCGAGCGTAGAAAGGGTTAGTTTCTAGTATAATATAAATGAAAAATAACAAAATATAAATGATTTCCGTATCAATACTCAATAATATCAACTATCATAAGTGCGGAAATAATAAGTAAGCTTAAAGCTTAATTTTTTTTATAAAAAAATATTACACCCTTTGTCTTAAATCACAACATCCTCGCTCCGCTTGGATTCATTCCATAGGTACGTTATAACGGTTACTACACCCACAGAACCACAGATAATAACGTGCCTTCTCTAAATAATTAAAACGAATTCATACATATTACACATATTATTATTAAATGAATTAGTTATATTATATATTTAGCTTATCTATATTATTTTATGCCTTTTTAGGTCCTCCGTACATAAGAACTCTACCACCAATTAAGGTTCAAAGCGGCGACTCTTTGAAGCTACGATGTCCCTACTACGGTTTTCCCATCAGGTAAGTTTTCTTGATATTTAATATTTATAACTATAGTTAGTTCAACATATTGTATAACTAACTAGTAATACAATATGTTGGAATATTCAAAGCCTCCTTCAAGGGTAGTCGATAGCTGATCCCAGAATACAATCTTAATCACTGTCTAATTTTATCGATTTCCTTCAGCAGTTTAATCGTAAAACGGCAACAGACAAAATTACTTTCACTATTATAGTATCAGTGATTATAATATAAACTAATTATAACTTTAGAGGCTGGAAATCAAATATCTCCTGTTTTTACAACATTTTTCATTGATGCTCCGCTCCTATTGGTTGTAGCGTGATATAATATAGCCTATAGCCTTCCTCGATAAACGGACTATCCAACACAAAATGAATTTTTCATTTCGGACTGGTCGTTACTGAGATTAGCGCGTTCTAAAAAACAAACAAACAAACTCTTCAGCTTTATAATATTAGTATAGATTGTAACACTAAGAAGTCAGTCACTTTTAGGGAGTAAAACCAGCGGTTGGACGTTAAACACTTAAATAAATCTAACCAACTGTATAATTATTATTAATAGCTTTTTCAGTATTAAAAAAAAGCGACTAAGTAAAGAATAAAGGTATACTTAGTTTTAAAATAAAGGTCTTGTTTGCTTCTTACAAAAACGTGACAACGCATACAGTTAAGGAATTAATTATAGTCAATACTCAAGGCGCGTTTACATTATCATTTAGTAGTAAAATTTCAGATCATTTAGGTCTAAAAGGCTCGTGCCTCTACATATAATAGTATTTTAATATAGTAATTAAAAAAATGTTCATACAATAATAACTACTGGGGCTAAACTATTTTAATTTTTATGAGACCAAATGGCAGCTATTGTCCATCAGACAAAAGAAGAATCACGTAAATCGGATCAAAACACACAGAGTAATCGATGTACATACATAAAAAAATATATACCGATCGAATTGATAACCTCCTCCTTCTGCGGAAGTCGGTTAAAAAGTAGAAATAATCATAAATATCGATACACACTACACAGGCCAATTTTTTCTAGTTTTTTGACTGTCCGTAATCGTATAACGAGAAAAAAGCTTTACAGATTTTGATTTAATTTGCTATAAAGATAGTTTGTTATCATGGTCTACATATAAGATACGTTTTGCGATGCGACGACACATTTCCCTCACTACCTAAGTGACCCTACTTTCTGCGCGAGCGGTCGCGGGTTTGAGTTCCGCTGGAGACATTCATTTGTTGAGCACGAATGTTGGTTCTCCAGTCGGGTGTTCATATTTATATTATGCATGTATTTAAAATTTATATGTGGAGTATACAACTATCTGGTATCCGTAACACAAGCCTCGTAGCTTACCACGGAACTAGATAGCGCTGTTGTAATTATAATTTATTTATTTATTTGTTATTTTGCTGCGGGCAGTTCACATTTTTGGGTATATTATTATTAAAACATATATATCTAGGGAATGAACACGTGTACATCGTTTTAGGAATAAAAAGAAAGGTTTTACTCAAAAATGGTATTTTAATAATAGTTAGTATTTTCAGTAATTATAGGGCTAGTATTATCACAAATATTTGATTAAAACTTGATTGAATGAATTTACCTATCCGATAAAAAACTAAAGCCCATCAATAGCTACTATGCAAAAGAAAACAGAAAATAGTTGGAAGCACCGAAGACAAAACGGTACTCACTACTGAGCATACTCGGTAGTCAGTGAGTTAGTCAGTTTTATCTTCATCTATTTCTATAAACTCCAAACTCAGCACAACAAGCTTAGTCACATATTGATTACGTAGGCCTTAGTTATGTGCGTAATGCGACCTATTTTGGCTTTGTACCTACCATCAATTGTACGCAGATTCTCAAATATAAATTGCCAAACGCATTCCTGATAATTGTATTGCATTACTCGTAGAAGTAGCATTTTTTAAAGTCAGTCATTCGTATGAATGAAGTCCTCAATTATCAGTCTTTTTACCACCTGGCAAACTAATTAGTATTGATTTTTTAATTTATTACTGAAATCTACTATTAGTACCTACTGCTAGAGTTTAATTTTACTCATACATAATACACTACAGTCATGGGTGTTTAATATTTATATTATGTATTTATTTAAAGTTTTATTAAGTATGTAGTATATCAACTATCTGGTATCCGTAACGCAAGCCTCGTAGCTTACCATGAAACTAGATAGCTTTATGTTTAATAATGTCCCAATTAAAAAAATAACTTCATAATTTAAATTCATAATAATCATGTTTCATATATAAATATGAATGTTAGTGATTTACTTATACTTCTCTACAGCAAGTTAGAATGGGAGCATAAAGGAAAGAAGATCATAAGTTCAATGCTTCCACAACATGTGAGATACAAGCGGACTTACTTGGATAATAAACATAAAAACACTAGAAAAAGACGCAGGAAAAGACAAGTGCTGGAGTCTAGTGAAGAAGGCGTGTTGAATATTGAAAGGATTGCGAAGGAGGGAAACGGAGAAATGTATACTTGTATAGTATACAGTCCTTCTGGAGAAATGGCTAGAAGGTGAGTTAGCATCTGTTTGATTTACAATAATTATAATTTAAGAATAAAATCTAAGTGGAGTTAACTTTAATTTTAATTATAATATTTTTTTTAAGTTATGTATATGTCAAAACCCAGATAACACGATAATTTGATACTATAGAACGAATCTGTAACGATAGCTTTAAAAATAATAATATGTCTAAGCGAAATATAAATGTCTCAGAGGTAATTATATCCTTTTTACAGAAAGAGCCTACTTAAAGTTAAAAAATCAAGAATAGTGCCCTAGGTACAGGTTAACCTATAAAAAATAAATCTACGATAAAATCCGAAAGACACTTTTATTCATAATGTCAAATATTCGCTTAGATCTAAGAAAATACTACACCGTTTGTAACAATATCTATTTATTATACTAAAAAGCTTTTAACTAACAAAAATATGGGAAAAAGTTAGGTAATCAAGTAAATAAATAAAAATACGAACCTAGCACCTTCAAAAATATTCTTACACTCAAAAGTGAAATTTGTGTGATGGTGACCTTTTCATGTTTAGAATCCTTTGTATTTTTGTATGAAAATTTTATAGTCGGATATCATGTCTCATATCTCAATGGCTGTATATATTTTTTCAGGTCATTTGAAATTCAAGTCGTTGAAGCTCCAGAGTTAGATGAACTTCGAGTTGGTTCAGGACTTAAGGAAGGACAGATCGTTCAAATCACTTGTAATATTATTAGCGGAGATCCACCTATTTTCTTTTCTTGGCTTAAAGATGGAATGAAAATACCTGCCAGTTTGAAGGTATAGAGTTTTGAAACATAGTAAATTGGAGGCACAGTAGTGCCTCCACCAAGTCCAGTATATCAATGTAAATACGCGAAACAAAACAATTCTGTAAATTCGTCTTTTGTTTGTCAAAACTTAGTAAGGATAGATGTATGTTTGTTTCTCTATACGGCTAACGGATCTGGATAAAATTTTAGTACAGAGATAGCTTATCGTCTTTAAAAGCATATAACTAAATTTTTGTATAAATATAGTTTTTGTACGACAAATTTGTTTTTGTTCACTCGAGTTGAACCCGAATCTAACTGAAGGAGTAATTTATAAAAAAGAATTAAATTATTTAAACCATTTACAAATCAGAAACCTCATATCCATAGAATACCATTAATATTTAATTTTTATAATTTTCAGATAACAGAGCGTAGTTCTGAATTATTTAGCGTGTTAATAATTAAGCGGGTATCTCTCGAACACTGTGGCAGGTACACCTGTATCGCAACTAACCACGTGGGGAAGGTCAATCAAACCACAGATTTATATATAAATGGTGAGGATATAATTGAATATTTTAGAATATAGATAAGTTACATCTCTATATAATAATACTAGCGACTCGCCCTCGCTTCGCTTGGGCTTTTTCCTATATTTAGCACAGACAAAGTCGTGGGATCCTTCCTCTTGAATCACTCTATCTATTAAAAAAACCGCATCAAAATCCGTTGCGTAGTTTTAAAGATTTAAGCGTACAAAGGGATATAGGGACAGAGAAAGCGACTTTGTTTTATACTATGTAGTGATAATGACGTTACAATTACTTCGGTGGTGTATTGGCTAGCGAGTAAGGCTACATATCTAAAATTCTTGGGTTTGAGTAAACTAAGCTTAATAATTTATTCTTTCTATTTAATAAGCCTTAGTAACACGAACACACAGTGTACTTAATGGCGAGTTCGAGTCCCATTTGGGGCATACATTTATATATGATAGCCACAATTGTTTGTATATATTTATTCAAAGCTATTTATATATTATAGTGTATCAACTATCTGGTACCCGTAACACAAGCCTTGTAGCTTACCATGGAACTAGATGGTGCTGTGTGTCAATGTCCCACATCATTTATTATTCCCTCATCATTCGTTTTTTTTAATATTAACAAGAATAATGTATGTATGTTAATTAATATTTACTTTTAATTTACAGTTGCACCAAAATGGGTCGAGGAGCCGGCGAATACGTCCCTTCTATTGGGTCAGCGCGGTATAGTAGATTGCAACGCTAACGGCTATCCTACGCCTCAAATACATTGGATGAAAAGAGATGGTATATATAATGTTACATTTTAGCTAATTTACAAGTTTTTCGTATTTTTTATGGTTTTTCATATATCGGTTTGTCCAGTGATATCATTATTGCTATAAATCATTCAAAACCACCGAAAACGCGAATAAAACCTGAAAGTTTACTTTAAAATGTGAAATATTTGCGAAAAAATATTGAAATTATAAGAAATGTTATTATATAATTGTTAATTTATTCAAAACGTTCATATTATACTTATTCTATTCACTATTTTTAAACGTTCCACTAAGCACGGGCCTCCAATACGAAGGGGATAAGGCACAGTTCTTTCCATTCTCATATTGCAAGACGTATATAATTTTCCTTTTAGTGCCGTTTCTCTATACAAGCGGATCCGTGCGTAAAAGTAGTAGTTAACTTCAGGAAAAACCATAAAACAAACACAACTGAAAATAATTATTTATTATAATCTTTTTCTAAAAATTCAAAATTATATGAATTATTAATTCATTTTCAGCTTCATTAGGTATTTGGAGACCGATACTGGATCTAGCAGGGGGAGGAGTTTCAAGTTATCCGAACGGTTCGCTATCACTCGAAGTAGTATCACTAGCGGACGAAGGCGAATACGCGTGTCATGTAGACAACGGTGTGGGCGAACCCTTGCATAGAAATCTATGGATTAGTGTTAACAGTATGTATAGTTCATATATGCCTTTGAAATTTTTAAACTTTAAAAAATAATAGGTTGTATTTACCCAACTGCGTTGAAGCTAGAACTAGGGTTGTGTGTTTAACCTATATCTACAACCTATTACTCTCGTCTTTTCGATTTAAATTATAATATTTTTCTTAAAAGTTATCACTTTCTTGATTTTTTATATATATCTAAATATTAAATAAAAAACTAATTTATATACCTTCTCTCAAATTTTTAATTGAATCAATTAACGCGTAGAATTTATGATTGATTTTTTATTAAAGTATATAATAACTAAATAAGTATATAAAAAATCTCATCAATAATTCTTATTCACTAACATGAAAATTATTTCTAGAACCTGTGCACTTTGAGTCCATAGGAATTAATCTGACTACCAAAATGGGATTGCCAATATCAATTACTTGCCAACCCTTAGGCGACAGCCCTATACGAATTAAATGGACTATTGATGGGAAACCTGTAGAGTTTACATCTTCAAGGTAAAGTTTAAAAAAAAACTTAGCTTTGTCTCAAAAAATTTCATGAGACTTATATGCTATAATCTTATACATTCACTTTGTTTTCCTTAAAACACATAACATCTTTTTTATAATATTCGTTATATATTGTAAATATTACTTATATTTACTACTCGTCACCTTAGTACTTGTTGTTGAAATGGACACACAAAAAATTTTAAATCTATTAACTGGGCTTTTCTATCAATATGTATAAAGATACAAAATTTTTGCCATAAAGTTTAGAGAAATCAAATATTCCAAATATAAAAAATCCATTTAAGATTTTCTTTACAATCTGTTACACAATTATTGCACGTATACGTTTCATTATTTTCATATTTGAACTTTGTATAAAGTTCTATGAACCGCGACATCTATTGAATATCTCTGGAAAGTCATGTATCTAAGACTCTATTCAGAACAGTTACTACGCATTTCCGTTGCGGCTTTTCACTTTGGGGTCGTTAAAGAAATAGTTTCACATTAATAAAATAGATGGCGTTGATTAAAAAATAATAAAAAATAATAATAAAAATGTATGGCACTCGGGGACTGCCGCGGTAAAGCTATTGCATAGCATTTTTAATCAACTTATGTAATTATAAAAAACGACACTAATAATCATAGAATAAAATAAGTAAACTACGTTTAAAAAACCGACTTCCAAAACTAAAAAGCTTAAAATTACTTAATAAAGATTTAATTTAATATACATCTTATGCAAACCTAATACTTTTAGTATTAATAAATTTCTATTATTTCTATGTGCTACCTATTGATAGGTTTGAAAAAAAAATCGGTCGGTCGTAAAAATTTACTCTCATCATTTTTCCCTAACGCGCCAAAAGAAATATAACTTGAAAACTCTTTGGTGTTAGGTTTTTTTCGTTACGGAATTTCTTAATTCGGTCGCCGCGCCTGCGATAAAAGCTTAAAAATTAATATTTGCGTTATAAATTTTGTTGTTTCTAGAATAACAATATCAGAAAGTGTAACACCTAATGGTGTGAAAAGCTCTATAAATATAAACTATGTGGAGAGCAGAGACGGGGGTACTTACGAGTGTAGAGCTAGCAATCCGTACGGTGTAGCTACTTTCAATATACATCTGAACATACTTGGTAAGTTATTTTACTCTATATTTTTGATTGATTACAAAAAGGAGAGACTTAAATTATTCTATTTTTGCTTTTAGGGTAACTTTTATTGATTTTAAGGAGATTTTTTGCATATTATTGTATGAATAGCTTTAAGCTTATGAGGTCTTAATATTAACATACCATTTTTAAGAAAGAACTTCGTTACTATAATTATATGGGTTTAATAAATTGTTATTATTTTTAAAATCATTAAAAATATTTGTAATTTCGACTTCACTTGCTATGCTAGCGGTCGCGGGTTCGAGTCCAGCTGAGAGCATTTATTTGTATTATGAGCACTATTATTTTACTATAGTCATGAGTGTTTATGTTTATAATATTATGTATTTTTAGAGCCTCCAACCCCACCAATGGATCTCCAAATAGATTCCATAACAAGTAATTCAATAAAGCTCTCATGGCGAGATACCATCGCATCCCACGTACAGTACTACAGCATCCAATACTCTTCAAATCACTTTAACTTATGGGATTCTGCAAAAACCATCAATGTTACCAGGTAATACTCTTTACTCAATACTATGTTCCGACCACACTCTATGAGCTTCTTTCTAAAATGGGCTTTTAGAAAGAAGCTTTAAGCTTTTAAACTGTCAACGCATTAAAGTTAAAATGGAAAGCTTTTACTTAAAGTTATCTTATATATTAATTCTCTATTCAAATACTATTATAATTGTGACAGTCTATACCTTTGTGGTAAAATACTGATAATAAATAAAAAATAGGCCATCTTTGTATGTAAACCTATATTTAGGTCTACTTTTATTCTATTTATAATATATACATGCAATAAAATTCTTATACGGGAGAGACCGTGACCATGATTGCTGTAAAGCATTCGAAACTTCGGGAACCAAAAATCATAATAAATCCGCGACAAAATCCGAAAATTTTAAGTATTCACGTAAACCTAAGAAATTATTAATATTTATGTATTTAAAACTTATTTAAGTAGTATATCAACTATCTGGTATCCGTAACACAAGCTTCTTTCGTAACTTACCACGGAACTAGATGGCGCTGTGTGTAATAATGTCCCAACATATTTATTTATTAAAACTATTTTGCGGGATTGTAATAATTGTTATGGCCACTGTATTAATGAAATATTATTTTTCCTTTACCTAAAACAGACAAGAAAACGACATACGACAGAGTATTGAACTAAGAGACCTGACGCCTGCAGTCGAGTACCGCGCGCGAATAGCCGCCGGCAACCAAGTGGACCTCAGTCCGTATACCCAGGCTGTACACTTCACTACGTTACAGGAAGGTAAGGGTTATACGAAAATTCTAATTAATTAAATATATTATAAATAATGATAATTAAATATATAAATAGTATATATATTAAGTTTAATTTATAGATTTAATATTTATTCGAGAATATTTTTGAAGTGTATATGTTATAGTTAAAACCCGATTTTAGCAAGTTAATAGAAAACAACCATAAAATTTAAAAAATGAACATTGTTATGGAATATTTATTAAGATATGTACATTTTAATGAATATGTCCCAACATATTTATTTTATTTATTTATTTTGAGTTACAAAGGCAACAATTTTTTCTTGTAGACACCTTTTTGTCATACATCCTTTCTTGCATACGCAGAGCATTATTCCATTTTGAGCATTACTTAATTTTAGTTTTAACAAAGGCATTTAGTGAAAACTAGTTCTAACTAGGGAAAGCGCGTTCTAACTAAAACAGTTTTTAACTGTAACATACCTTCTTTCTTCACCCCAGAAAATTCTGAAAAGAAGACATCCAACATTTTGTATCATCCTCTCCAATAGATTATCTTATGATAATAATAACATTAGCTTATATTAGTATTAAAACGGTTTTGCGTTATGGTTTTTACAATAACATTAGCTTATATTAGTATTAAAACGGTTTTGCGTTATGGTTTTTACAATAACATTAGCTTATATTAGTATTAAAACGGTTTTGTGTTATGGTTTTTCAAATCCATGGTTTATTTATTTCCCATTAGCCCCATCATCAAGTCCCCTGGGAGTTCAGGTCCAACAAACGGATAGTCCTGGAGAGCTATTTGTATCTTGGATACCACCCGCAAGAGAAACTCATAATGGAGCATTACAAGGGTATCACGTGAAGGCAGTTCCAAGAATAAATGGAGACGGTAGGTTTTATTGTTAATGTATAGAAAAACTTGACAAATTATATACTAAAACCTACCTCGAGCATTACTCTATTGGTGAAAACAGCATGAAAATCGATGCAGTAGTTTTTGAGTTTATCGCGAACAGACAGAGAGGCGCGGCGGAGAACTTCGTTTTTTAATATGTAGTGATATGCATATTTTGTTGATGATATCTCGAAAGGTATTATAATATTATTAAGCAGTAAAACTTAAAATCAGGAAAATAGAAATAGTTTAATTTTTTATTATTAAAATCTTTTGTCTTATATAACAAAAAGTAAAAAAATAAATTGTTATTAATTTGGTTTAAATAAACACTATTTATTTTGATACACACGTATGTGAGATTGGCGACCATTAAAATAAATTAAAACATAAATTATTTTCTTTTTCAAAATTATTTTGCAGGCAACAACGACTCTCAAACTAAAATGGTGAAAGTTATTTCAAGAAAGGGAAAGCAAGAGACAGTTTTAAGCGGCCTTTTAAAGAACACCAGGTAAGTTTGTTACTCTTTTTCCTGAAATCTATAGAACTGATATTAGGTGATGAAACTTAGAGTTTTAAAAATTACTTTCAGTAATTGATATTATAATAAACAAAAATAACTATTATAGATATTTTTGTTTTGAAAATAAAATTGTTTTGGATAAGTAGTTACTAGTAACACTATATTTTATCATTGCATCTATGGATTGTAGATATCTAGTATATAATATTTAAAAAAATATAAAATGCCTGGATACCATTTTCATCATTTTTAAATACAATAAAAAAATAGTATATATTCACTACGTCTGATAATTTATCCAAAATTAAGCTAATTATATACGTTCTCTAAAAACCCATAATTGTAACCCAAGTTGAAATACTAAGTTACTCTCTATTCTAGGTATGCAGTGTCTGTGGGTGCATTCAATTCTGCGGGAAATGGGCCATTTTCGTTACCAGTATATCAAACTACGAGAGAGGGAGGTAAGAAATAGTTTTTAATCTTGATTTTTTAAGGTATTTTTTACATCCTCAGTTACAGGTGGAATTTTACCGTTGACAGCTAAATGGTTTGGTATTTTAATACTAGGTTTCCGTACTATATGTGACATACGAACAAACAATTACACTGATATGATAATTTTAATCTATTTTTATTAAGGGACTTTTTAACGCGAAATATCTAACTCCATTTTCTCTGATTCTTGATTACATAAACTGCAATACCAACTTATATGAAAGTATAAGATTTAATGTATATTATTAACTACTACCATTTCTCGCGGCTTCGCACGCGTTCTAAGGACTGGAAACCAAATTCTGAGTCGCACAGTATGGTACCTCGCAAAACTAACGCGCGCCCTTCCCGTTTTGTAACATTTTTCATTGATCCTACGCTCTTACTGGTCACAGGGTGATAGATAGCCTATTCCCTTCCTCGATAAACTTACTATCCAACACAAAAAGGTTTTTATTAATTATGACCAGTAGTTCCTGACATAAGCGCGTTCAACCAAACAAACAAAGAAACTCTTCAGTTTTATAATATTCGTATAGATATGGTATTCATAACTAAAGATATAGCTTACCATGGAACTGAATAGTGTTATGTGTTCAAGTCACACTTACCATAGAAATATATACTGTTGTGGTATCGTTTCCATATATCAATATTTATTTATTTATTTACATAATATATTGAAACTGTTTAAAAAAGATTAAAAAAAATATTAGTCCCGCTGAGTTTCTTTCGCCAATTCTTCTCAGGTCAGAGGTTTCTTCTTTCAGAACTGGTGGTAGACTCATGAATTTCATTAAGAAATTGTAACAATTTTTTTTATGCTGAATAAAATATTTTGACTCTGACTTTGTTTCAGCCCCAGAAGAAGCGCCATCTAGCGTGGAATGTGTGGGTGCATCGTCCACATCAGTACGTGCAGCGTGGAGACAAATCACTCGCACTGCCTTGTTAGGATACACCGTACATTATTCTACTGATGGTATGTATAACTATATCTTAGGCCAAAAATATAAGGTGATTATATCATCGAAAACAATGGTTAAAATCATATCAAAATTGTTTTTTAATTCAGAAGAACTAAATGAAGGAACAGACTGATTTTCTTTAATGCTACGTATGTATTAAATAGGCACACATACATTCAATACGAGAGAGACAATTCAATACGACAGGGATCAGGCATTAGTCTGGTTAAGAGCGAGTTTGCAGACTACTTGTGTCTTTCGAAGACTTGTTAAGTTCTCTCAAACATGCAGGTTTCCTCACGATATTTTCCTTCACCGTAAGACAAGTGGTAATCATGTTAGAAATGATTTGCACATGAAAATATTAGAACTGTGAGACCCGGATTTGAACCCACTTCACTCGGTACGCGGTGCCACTGGGCAACCTATATGCTATATAAGCTATATGGACTATAACTATAAGCTATATGGATGCTATATAATATATATGGACTATACATTAACAAAAATCATACTTATATATATTTTTCTTATTTTCAGATGGTCCATGGTTAAACCTAACTACACCGCATACAGAATTGTATTTGCAAGGTCTTCTCAAATACACGAACTACACGATAAAAGTTGCTGGGTTTTCTAACTATGGCGTTGGGCCATTTTCGTATCCAGTTATATGCACTACTTTACAAGATGGTAATTTTATTATTTTTTAAATATTATAAGTTTTTTACTTTACTTTCTAGAGACTTTATTTCTATATTTTTCTTTATTTTGTTTTATTGTTTTTTAACGTATGGTTTTTCGTTGTCGCTTGAAATAAATTATTAAACCTAATTAGTTATAGCAAATCAGGTTTGTATGAAAGCTTTACCTAAAAACTAGTTTATACAACTTCACTCGTTGTAGTTGGAATGGCCGTAGTTTATCTCCTGCAGTGAATATATATAAACTAGTCTGACCCGAGGCTCCGCTCGTGTTCTTAAGACTGAAAATGAAAAGAAATATTTTTCTTCGTTTTTGCAACATTTTCTTTGATACTCTACTGCTATTGGTCGTAACGTGATGTAATATAGCTTATAGCCTTTCTCGATAAACGGACTATCGAACACAAAAAGATTTTTTAAATTCGGACTAATACTTCCCGAGATTAGCCCGTTCAACCAAATAAACAAACTCTTCAAAAAAATATACAAGAGATTCCATAGATTAGTAGATTTATTAATATAAGTTAAGATATAAAAAAATAATATGTACACGACTAATTTTTTTTAGTGCCTGGACCGCCATCTGCAATAAAAGCCCTAGTTTCATCTCCTACATCCATACTTGTCAGTTGGAAGAAACCGGATCAACCCAATGGAGACATCACACACTATACTGTTTACGTAAAACCTGTCACAAGGTAAATCACTACATAGTATAAAACAAAGTCGCTTTCTCTGTCCCTATATCCCTTTGTACGCCTAAATCTTTAAAACTACGCTACGTATTTTGATGAAGATTTATATGCATAACTAGCGGATCCCGCGGCTTTGCCTGTGCTAAATGTAGGAAAAAGCCCAAGCGACGCGAGTGCGAGTCGCTAGTACAATAATATTATACAAAACTAAAATATAGAATTCAGCGTGGATTTTGAGATTTTGTCTTGCAAGTTACTTTCAAAGTTAGTCACAGGTTTGATTTCTAAGTAAAAATTTATGTATTACCTCTTTTATCCTTCTATTTTGTGAAGCAAGAGAAAGTGAATATTCCATTAATTAATTATTTTTTTATTGCGATAATGGCTACAAATCGTGTCAGATGAGCACAGATTACGAATGCAACATTGTTTTTTTATACTATAGCACCATAGGCCAAGGTTTGGTCCATTAATAATTTACTCACTAATTTGCTTCATAATTTCACACAATATGACCATTAGAATAATTTATTAGATTTATTGAACTAATCTAAACGACTATAACATAACCTCAACTAAACTCTAAACTGGGTAGACATAAGTCAACTAAAAAAATAATGGCATAAGCTCCTTTTTCATATTAAATATAATATTTGGCACACGTTTGACGCAGTTTGTAGTGACCCTACATTCTTGCGCCAGCGGTCGCGGGTTCGAATCCCGCTGGGGGCATTCATTTGTTAAACTCGAATGTTTGTACTCCAGTCATGGGTGTTTATACTTATAATATGTATGTATTTAAACTTATATATGTAGTATATCAACTATCTGTTATCAGTAACACAAGTTTCCTAGCTTACAACGGAACTAGATGGTGCTGTGTGTAATAATGTCCCAACATTTATTGAAGTGAAACTTCTTTAGAATCGATGTGATTTTAAACTCGATGAAACGAAAAAATAAGTCGTTAGTACCAGGCGCTCAGAGACGGGGAAGAGTTAGCCTTAATTTAAATTGAAGTTTTACTTCTGACATCTGTACTTTGTACACACGCACTTTTTTTTATTTATTTCCAGTACAAGCGCTCCACAAAGCTACCGTGTAGAACCTCAAGAGTCTAGACAGCTGTCGTTCCCTCTATCAGGTCTAAGTACGGGTTCGTACGAAGTATTTGCGCGTGCGCATACAAGTGCGGGTGAAGGCGCACCTAGTAATAGAGTGCATGTGGAAGTTACTAATAGAGGTAAAACTTTCTTAGGTTTACGCGATTATTTCACTATCATCACTACATAGTATAAAACAAAGTCGCTTTCTCTGTCCCTATATCCCTATGTACGCTTAAATCTTTAAAACTACGCAACGGATTTTGATGCGGTTTTTTTTAATAGATAGAGTGATTCAAGAGGAAGGTTTATATGCATAACTAGTGGAACCCGCGGCTTTGCCTGTGTTAAATCTAGGGAAGAGCCCAAGCGATGCGAGGGCGAGTCGCTAGTGATATTATAAATGAAACTATCTTTTCGGATTTTCTCGCGGATTTATTATGATTTTTGGTTCTCGATGTTTCGAATGCTTTACAGCGCACATGGTCACGGGAGAGACTAAGGTATTAGACGTCTCAGGGGGTTATATATTTCTTACAGACAGTGCCTACCCACAATTTACAAAAATTCAAAATGGCATCAAAGTACCTTATAAAATTATACATTTTAATTCTAAACATTTAAGATTTTAAAATTTTCAATTATATTATAAATATGGCAATATTATTAACTTATTTTTAACTACTATAATAATTTATTTTTCTAACATTTATTAAAATAATATTAAGTAGTGTTGCTATTATTAAAATATGTATAATGTGTTATATTAAAAATATAAATTGTTAAAGCAATATTAAACTTTCATATATTATAATTTAAAAAAATATTTTTTATAAAAAACAGCTTGTGTTTTCATTATTTTAAGTGAGATACTAAGCAACACCACTGCAAACTAAATTATTTAAAAAAAATTGAAAATATAATATTAAACAAATCAGAATGAAACTTAAGAACAGGTTAGTCATACTTTTATTTATTGAAGAGAATTACGGTAACGGTACTGTAAAAATTAAAACGTAGTGAAAGACCTACTCGAGCAAATTATGGATGAGGCACTAACAAGAAATTGAGAATAACTCACTAGTATTTAACAAATGTGATAAATTAACGCTATATTGGTAGTTCATATACTTTGAAACTAAGTAATTGCCTTTTTTAGTGAAACTTCTTTAGAATCGTTGTGATTCAAACTCGATGAAACGAAAAAATAATTCCATAGTACCAGGCACTGGGAAGGGTGAAGAGTTAGCCTTAATTTAAATTCAAGTTTTACTTCTGACATGTGTACTTTGTACACAAGCACTTTTTTTATAAAATATACCTACATTTCATTAATTATGCACGTTTAGCTTAATTAATAGTGAATATACTTGCTGTGTCGGTGGTAGCGGGTTCGAGTTCCGCTGAGGCCATTTATTTGTGTGATGAACACAAATATTTATACTCCAGTCGTAGGTGTTGTTTATAATTTTATGTATACACATATATAATTTCCCAATTTTTTTCTTTTTAGTGGTAGCAGGAGTAGCGTCTCTAGGAGGGATCATATCAGTAGGGGTGGGCTCGTCCCTGCTGCTGGTGTGTCAGTGCGTGGGGTCTCCGCCGCCCCGCACCGTGTGGTATCACAAACACAACATCATAACGCACCATCCCAGGTTCACGAGGAACCATGATGACAGCTTACTCATTAATAGTAAGTAGTTTTTGTAAAGTAACATTTTTGTGTCACAAATCTCTATACCGATTGCTTTTAAGTATATTCTATTCTATTTTCTATATGATACATATGTATAAATTTGTTAATTATTAACATGTTACAATTTAAGTTTCAATTACTCTTTGTCTTCAAGATTACTTTTGGCTTCAAGATTTTACTGAATTCAATAGCGCAGTTTCTTGATATAATATAAATAATACTCATGACTTTTTAGTCAGATTTCATAAATTATTGATCTAGCCGTATAAAAATTTAAAAGAAACAGATTAAATAAATAAGATTTATTTTCTTTTTGAAAGACCTGTCAGGACTTTAGTTCTTAAAAAAAATATTATCTTCTTCTAGATATAGACCAATCTCTTAGCGGTAACTACACATGCCTTGCTAAAAACTTATATGGTTCGGACTCAGTGTCATATGAAGTGTCAGTTCTGCCAACACCAGAGCCCCCTGCGTTAAGAGTGACGTCACATAAAAATGCTCTACACTTGCAATGGGACCAACCTAAGAAAGTTTCTGGGAAGAATCAGAAAATCGGTAAGTATTTTATTTTAAAAGTCGATGATTATTTTAGGACTTCCGCGTTCATCGAAAGAGACAAATGAAATTTAAGATTGAATTATACAATTATCTAAATGAATGTATCTTATTTAATTACACAATAATTATTATCAAAACGTATATAAGATACGAGAGAAGAATTGATTTGGTTCTTCTGAATAGAAATCGACCGGTCCGAAAAAAACCGACGGATCTCAGGAACTAAAGACCGAATTAAAAATACTTTTTGTGTTGGATAGTCCGTTTATCGAGAAAGGCTATAGGCTAAATAAATCTCGCTACGACCAACAGGAGCGGAGCATCAATGAAAAATATTGCAAAAACGGGAGAAAAATATTTCTTTTGATTTTCAGTCTAGAACGCGAGCGGAGCCGCGGGCAAGGCTAGTATATTATATAAGAATAGGTCGTAAACTAGTTTTCACCTCTAACCCCCTATTTTTAATGACGATTTAAGTATTTTTGTATTTACAATATCCAAAAATAGCAATAAAACTATTGCTGTGTCAGCTACTTTAATTATATAAATGTTTGAACTAATGTTAACATTACATCTTTTTACGTTATAGTATACGAGTTGACATGGAAAGAAGCGAATGTCGCGTGGCAAGACACGTGGTCAGACAAAGGTGTCACTGTGCAAGGAGTTCAGGAATATACCCTTGAAGGATTAAAATGTGGTACCAAATATTCTTTGAGAATGACAGCTGCTAATAGCGTTGGTGCTTCACAGCCGGCGTATGTTGAGGCCATGACTTTGGGTGGAGGTACGTTTTACTTTTTGGATTTATTGTTTCAATATGATCTAGATACAGATTGGTTAGTACTAATACAGGGTTACCTAGATAGATACATTTTAAAGGAATTTTGGTCTAAACAGTTTCTTCAATATTAATTCATAATATCATGAACTATTATTTCGTCGATTTTAATAAAAGATAAAAATCTTAAGTAGCATGTTTTATTGCAACGTGTTTGCTAGTTTTAAAATATTTTTTATATATTTTGATGAGAACTAGGCTGTATCTCAATATACTTTAACTTTCAAAAACAAAGAGCAATTGGCTCAGCGTGCGAATCATTTTTAACATGATTACTACTTGTCTTACGGTGAAGAAAAACATCGTGAGGAAACCTGCATGTCTGAGAGAACCTAGCAAGTTTTCGAAAGACATGTGAAGTCCGCCAACTTAAACTAGGCCAGCGCGGTGGACTATGGCCTGATACCCCTCGCATTGAGGGGAGGCCCAAGCCCAGCAGTAGGGCTTTAAAAAGAGCTAAATACAACATAAAAAACCCCTCATTCTTTGTGTACATAGTAAGAATATAACCCGAAGTTTTTTTTATTTCGAAAAGTAATTTAATATGAAATTAATTTCCCAATTAATTTAATGCATTGTAATTCCAGTTCCAATATCACCAACAACAACCGAATGGTTCTGGAGTAATGCCACTCATATATACATACAGCTGAGTGGATGGGAAGATAACGGATGTGAGATTACGAGATGGGAAGTTGATTATAGGGAGTATGGAGGAAAGTTATGGAGACGAGCGGAGAATAGATTAGTAAGTTTTTGTATAAACTTAGTTTACATAAACATACAACTACTAAACTCTGTACATATAAATACTAGTATTATGAAGCTGAAGAGTTGTTTTGTTTGTTTGGTTGAACGCACTAACCTCAGGAACTACCGGTCCGATTTGAAAAAATATTTTTGTGTTAGATAGTCTGTTTATCGAGCAGGGCTTATAAGCTATATTACATCACGCTACGACCAATAGGAGTGAAGTATCAATGAAAAATGTTAAAAAAGGGCAGAAAAATATTTTTTTGATTTCAGCCTTTAGAAGGCGAACGGAGCCGCGGGAAAGGCTAGTATAATATATTTTTTTTATACATCATGTGGCCATTATAATTCAAGCTGTAATATCTTAAATAACATTAAACCGTTAATCCTACGAGTACACTGTTTTATTAATTATGACATTAGCCACATTAATTGAGTTTCATCAAGAAGACGTTATAATACAAATTATAATTTTCTTACAGCCAATAGACCCTATATGGAACAGTCCCATGGTGGCGCCAAATTCTTTCGTCATATCCTCTTTAATACCAGCGCAGTGGTACCAACTACGCGTGCTCACTGAGAACGCAGCAGGCATAGACGCGGCGGTTTATATGTATGCTACTACTACTGTAGAGGGAGGTACGATATCATTACTATTGTTATTATTAAGTTTTGTATGTATAATTATTAATTGTAATAAATAAAATAAGTAAGTCGCTGTAGAAAAATAACCTCGTATGTCCAGAGATCCAAAGTTTACAGGAAACGAAAAAAATGGTTCATTTTGTCAATGTTTTTTTCAATCAAGAGGTTTTTGTTTTACTCCAAATATGGCACTAGTAGTCATGTATTGGGTTTACGGTTTCGCCGTAATGTAAAATACGTGGTTTTCATTTGATTTTTACAAAAAAAATTATGCATTTTTGACATACTAGGTATTCATTCATATAGTAAAGTAATATTATACTTTTAATAGAGAGTCCTCTCTACCATATTTTTGCTAACATGAAACTAGCGCCATCTGTAACTCTTCACCCTATGGCCTATACTATTCCTTCTGATATCATAAAAACATATTTAAAAAGTCGATCGATTCTAAATATGTAAATATAGTGATGATAATTATATCTATTAACATTAAAATAGTAAAAGCAAGAAAAATATATACTTAACATAACCATATTTACAAATTTAAAATCGTCGTTAAGACTGACGTTCTATGTAATAAATAATACAAGAAAATGTTATTTTTTTAACTTTGTATTCATTCTACAGCGACGATATGTCAGTGTAAGATTCATCAATAATATAATTTTTCAGAGATTTATTTTATTTATTTTTGTTTCAGAGGCCATAGGACCCCCCACAGATTACTATGATATTAACATGATAGTGATTGTGTGCAGCTCGATCTTGCTACTCATTTGCTTGTGTGCTTGTCTCTTCATTTTAATAAAACGACATAAGTAAGTTATTTTTATATATATTGATTCATTACATTTTAAACTAGTGTTTAATTTTCGCTTATATTTTTAACTAAGTTTGGGAATATAATCAACTTTTTAAATAGTCGTGGTTTAATATGATTACTATTTAGTAAAATGTGAAGTAAAACGTCGTGAGGACACCTGCACGCCTGAAAGAACCTAGTAAGTTTTTTAAAGACATGCTGTATGCATGACAATGGCCTACTTTTCCTCCCATTTACCATTACTTACCATTACTAGAAGTTAGAAGAACCATTATTAGAAAGTCTATGCCCAGCAGTGGGACGTTCAAAAGGCCTGAATAATCTAAAGGTGTATTAAATGTATAAAATATGTTATGTAATTGGCGAATATAAAAGAACATTTTAGATATTTTCTTAAATGTATGTTATATATGTGTTAGGACATTCTTACAACAGCGTCATCCAGTTCCGTGGTAAGCTATGATACTTGTGTTACCAGATAGTTGATATACTACATATATAACTTTTAAATACATACATATTATAAATATAAACACCCATGACTGGAGAACAAATTCGCGCTTAACAAATGAATGCCCCCAGCGGGACTCGAACCCGCGACGGCTGGCGCAGAAAGCAGGGTCACTACCAACTGAGCCAAACGAGTCGTCAATATAACAATACAATTATTGTTTCAAAGACTGTTAAAGCATATTAAAGTTTATATTTACTAATAATAAACATTTTTTTATTCATTTCAGCCATCAAAGACTAACAGAATACAGAAACTCTCTAACCGGAGAATGTAAGGCAGAGCGTGTCCCACAACCCGCACCTGACAATAGTCGGGTATACAGTACTCCTGTACACCTCGCTGCTGATGCTAAGCATGGTGGGTATCCAAACAAAAAAATTAATAAAACCTAGGCTATATTGTTACTAGCTAGATTCAGCTATCAGAAATTAAGTAGTTCACTTGCACTATTAATAGGTGTAACGTAAATGAGAGTCAATTTTAGTATTTTACGACATATGCATAGTGTCATAATACTTTCTTAGGTTTACGCGAACATTTGAAATTATAAGTGAAACTATCTTTTCGGATTTTGTCGCGGATTTATTTGGATTTTTGGTTCCCGACGTTTCGAATGATTTATAGCAATCATAGTCTCTCCCTCTCTCTCTCAATAATAAATCCGCGACAAAATCCAAAAAGATGTTTCATTTATAATGTCAAATATTCGCATAAACCTAAGAAAGTATTAAGATATTCTTTGTCAACATTATGTTATTACATTTTGTGTTACATATTTTATCATACATAAATAAATAAAATAAAAAAAACCATCTAATAACCGAAAGTCCAGAAATAGTCTAGCAATAACTTGTTCTTTGTAACCTAATTTATCATTAACAGTTCTTCTCTAATATAACATTTTTATGTAAAGACATTGAAAAATCAAAAACACGTATGTGTGTTTGTTTCAGAGCTGTATGAGATAAGTCCGTACGCGCAATTCGCTATCGGATTTCGGACATTCGGTCACGTCGATAACCAAGAAGTTCCAGCCAGAATGTTACCAGGAAATAGCAAGAGATATGATAGTGGTATGTTCTATTATAAACAAAATTTAGTAGTTTTAAATTTTAAAATTATAGTATTAAATTTAGGTACTATTATTATAAACGAAATTTAGTAGTTACATTTTCTCATAAAAAATCTCATAAAATCTTTTTTTATTTAAATTTTGTAAACAAATATAAATAATGTTAATAATTTGCTAAAAGAGGTTACTTTACGTTAGATGTTTTTCGTTTACAGTGTATAGATAAAAATATAATTCTATTAACTACTTACTTACAAAACTACGCATACAACGTAACGTACCACGTACCACGTTCCATGCTTTATGAATTATAATTATATTATTATTTCACAGAAACAAGCTTTCAAATGAGATCAGAATCAGAAGAAAGCGATTGCGTTTCAAGAACAACCACTCTAAAAAGTGCACCACGAAGTAAGTGAATAAAGTTAATTGTTGAAAATGCGTAATTGTCTTTTTAACCGAATACTAATTCTTTTTCTAAAATATATATAACCTAAGTTACTCCTTATTATATCAGCCAGTGTAAGTCGCATCAAAATCTGCCCAGCTATTTTGGAGATTAGCTGGAACACACAAACAGACCGAATACATAAATATTAAAATTGTGCTTTTCTTATATTAACACCGTATATAATTTCATACTAAATGCATTTAGAATATTATTTTAGTATTACAAATATACACTTCAATTTTATTTATCTATATTAGGTCGGCGCAAAAAAACCGACAATTTTTTTTTGAGTCTCGTGTGAATAAATGTTAGTTTTTGATGTTTTAAGAGCCCCTCTCCAAAGGACAGCTCAAAAAAAAAATTTAAGAGGTAGTTCCAATTTTTTTTTATTTCAAAAATCGACAAAAATATAAGTAGCTTCTGACAGTTTCAGTTCAAAATTTTAATTTTGAAAGGTCGCTCATAATTTTTTTTTATTTATTAGTGCATTACTTTAGAATTCTTCGAGCGACCTTTTAATATTCAAATTAAAATTCCATACATTTTTTTTATTTAATACAATAATCGATAAAAATACACCACGAGATGAACTTTAATGATGAACGAATGAAAAATGAAAAATAAATATGAACACCACACTCAAAAAAAAGGTGTCGGTTTTTTTGCGCCACCCTAATCCATATAGATATCCAAAAAGTACGTACTATATATTTTTCAGAAGGATGCAGAATTCCGCATCACAGGTAGCCGATTTACAGAGAAACTGAAATTTGTTAAGAATTATTTTAATGGTTGTGTTCGTATCAATGTGTAAGCTATTGTTAGATGTTAAGACATTTTTAAATTTTAACTAATATTAAGTATTTAAGGTCGCTTATTTTTTTATATTCCTGTATAATGTTTAGATTAATATTTGAAAATGACATTATTTTATTATTAATTAATTAACTATTTTTCGAGAACCACTCTATCCGTTGGTGAAAACAGCATTAAAACGGTACAGTAGTTTTTGAGTTTATCGCGAACAGACAGACGCGGTGGAGGACTTGGCGGCGAGTTCTATAATATTTTGTAGTGATAAAAATAAATATTAAAATATTAATTCTCTGTCAAGTTTCTTCATAATAACTTGAAAGCATGCTTTATTCACTAATGTCATATGGAATGGAGAAGACTCGAAAAATACGTGTGAAACATAAATTTCTCAAGTGAATTGCATTTTCAATACGAAATATTGATAGAATAATATGCAAAAATGTGGAAAATTACAAAATTTTCTACATATTAACTCGTTTTTATGAACATTTTTTTTCTTATAAAATAATATAGTAATATATAAATGAAGCACTTATTCTGAGTTCGGGATAAAGGAAAGAAAACAGCGTGTTCTTTGAGAGGCCGTTAATTATTTTATACCATAACCAAAACATTCTTTAAATCTATTATAATAAAGTTATCATAAAATTAGTAAAGTATGAATATATTTAATTATTATATATATATGTTAATAATATGTATAACGCGTAATGTAAAGATTTTTGTAAACAGAATTTCTGAATTGAATACTCATTGGTTTATGTAACAGCTGATTGATTAACTTTTAGTATTCAGTGGTAAAATGCAGCCCAAAAGGGATGACACGCGCTGGCCTAGTGCGTGTTGGCGGACTTCACATGTCTTTTCAAAACTTGCTAGGTTTTCTAAGACAAGCAGGCTTCCTCACGATGAGCTTTGCTTGAAAGCCCAAGCAGACTTGTAAGCTAATGTATCTTTTTCGCTTTTCTTATTATATTTTAATTTATAAAAAACGTAAATGATATCCTATCTATTGTAATGTACTGATCTATTAACAATATGTGTTCAATTCTATCACTGCCGTTTAGGCCAGTAAAAATAGCCATTTTATTCGTCAACCTCGCACTAACTTTCAAGATTGCGCTTAAAGCTCGACCTGGATTTGTCAGCATTTTGAGATTTCATGCTCAGTAAGTGACCCTTAAACGTTAACCTTAAACTTAAACAACAAAAAATACATGGGAAATTTAGTGCAAGGTTAAATTTTATTATTATTATAATTATATATTTCCTGGCCTAGTTATTTGTTTAGCATTTTGCAAATAAATCTAGTCATTTTAACTGTTTTTTGAGTAAAATTTTAACTGTCGTTTAAACAAGCAGTTGTAAAATAAAATTTTGATCTCATACTCATGTTAAGATTTTTGTAACTATAGTTGTAATAGCAATATATTTTACATGTAATTATGCTTCTATAGAAAATGTTGTAGAATGAAACTTTATCTTCAAAAAGACTGATTGTTTAATGTTTATTTTTGAATAATTCAATGTGTAAATCTTCGATTTACTAGAAATCAAATTTCGAGAATATAAATGTTAGAACTTTGTGTTGGGTTTTATTTTTTTACCTTTCTTCGTCCTGAAAATTAATATAATATAATCATGATTTTAAAAATTATTATTTATTAAAAAAATATATGATCCTACAAAATATATGAAAGTCAAATTAATAATAACATAATATTTTTTTGGTATTAGAATATTTTGATTAAAATATTTTTTGTTCAACATTATAAGTTGGGACATTAGGTAACTCACAGCTCCATTTATTTCCATGGTAATTCTATGAAGTTTGTATTAAAGGTATCAGAAAGTGAAAAAAATACATATAAATTGTTGGTATATATAGTTAATATAATATTAGTACACATGAATGGAGTACAAACATAACCGCTCATTGTATATATTAATCCCTCAGCAGAATTCGAACCCGCAATAACTGACCACAGCATGTAGTGTCACTACAAAGTAGCCTAAACGCCTGTAAAATAAAAACTATAGAAATGGTAGTTACTTAAACTCTTTTCAGACTTCTTTTTTTAACCATTTCATATTATTAGAACTTAATAATACATATTTTGTTTACAAACAAACAGATCTTAACTTAAAAATCAAATTATTAAAGTTAAATGAAAAAACAACTAAAAGGCATCAGCAAAATCCAAACAACTTTGAAAGTTAACTCCAATTTATCTTTCACCTCCAAGAAAGTTTTCATATAAAATCAGTTTGAAACTACCGTTTTGTTCGTAAACGCATTGAACCGAGAAATTGGCTGAATTCGCCTAAGATGGTCAGATATTAAACTTACTTTCCCTCATATATTCGACGATTCCGTATTAGTGATATGAACATTATTCAGAAAATGGCTTTAGATAATAATATTGTATGACATTATGTATTAAAAATATGTAGACTTTATATATTATAAAAAAAATATATGCAAGTTTTTATAGTTTTTGTAAATCCTCACGTTATGTTTCGACTCAACCCTTTTAACGTCCTACTCTCTTCGTCATCTGGGAAGGGCCTCCCAATACGAGGAGTGATCCTCCTCGCCATAGTCATATATATAGGTATAGGCCATAGTCTTATTATAACAAAATTCCGAGCCGAATCTTTCCATTAAATATTATTGAATAATTTTATAGAAATATTCATTATTATGGTTACTATAGTTCTGATTTTACTGTCTGTCTGTATTTATCTCTGGGAACGATTCATGAAAATACCATATTTGAAAAACTGATTTTTCTGTCTGTTTATATGTCTTTTTATATCTTACTTTCGTGTTGCAACAGACCAACGTCGTTCTTATTTCCCTAAGAGATACATTAAGAGTTTCTTTCTATTGATATTTTTATGTTCGACTTAAAAGTCTTAAGTTATCAAAGGTCAGGGACAACCGAAATTTTTTATATTTTTTGTTGAAAATGAAAATATTTAAAAATATGTTTTCTTTAAACTCAATACGCATGATGTATGCATCATCAAAATCGGTTTAGTATAGTATATCAAATTATTAGATCCCTTACAAAAGAGATGCCTAGGAGTGAAACATCATAAATTATAAATATTTTTTATTTATGGAGATTTTATGACTTCCATTTAATTTCTTTTATAACATTTTCTATACAATACTTGAATTACGAAATTGAATTTTTATAGCAAACAAATATTGCTGAAGATACAAAGGATTTTTAAGCTATTACTTTGGCTTTAATGTCTTATTTCTTTATAGTTTAATACCTCTTCATGAAAGTCGATTGGAAATTACTATCTATCAATAACATCTCCATTACGGATGTACATTTAAAAGGGCTTATAGCTAAAGGAAACATAAGGAAACACGAACCTTTTCTAAATTAGGCCATCGATTTAAGCGTTCTGAAGCATCCAATTTTCTGCCCGAGCGAATTTCAGCTTTTCATCTGAAGCGTCTTAAAAATATCTGTTTCGAATGAGGGACGTTTTTCATTAAAATAACCGATAAAATGTTGCTTAATTTCATTAATACACCCATCAGTTTATAAATGAACCCTTTTAGAATAAGTTAATTATTTTTTGTACGTGCTTTTATCACTGTTTTTGTTGTACCGCTTTTGTGAACTAGGGCTGGCTCAAGCTTCGTTTGATTTTTCTTACTAGGTAAGTTTCAACGCTTAGTATATAACAGATAGACTATATAATATAAAACTTAGCCAAGGTGACTTGTTTGTTATACAAATTTCCACCACCCTATAAATGAAACTTTCTTTTCGGATTTTGTCGCGGATTTCTTATGATTTTTGGGGGATTGGGCTGTAAAGCATTCGAAACGTCGGGAACCAAAAATCATAATAATAATCCGCGTCAAAATCCGAAATGATAGTTTCATTTATAATGTAAAATCATGGACGTATCTAATGGACGAGACACATAAGCGGACGTACCTTTACCGGCCTTGACAGTAATCAGGATATTTTAGGCCTGGCCGTTTGATTTTACGTCAGTCTCAAGCACTTACTTGTCAACAAAACATCTCCCAAAAATGACTAAATGTTCTGTTAGATGGTGTAAAAACTATAGCAGCGGAAGCAGCACTATTTCTTTTCACTTGTAAGTAATATATTTTATTACATTTAATGTTATTTATCACAAAATTTGAGTAAATGTAAAATAAAATTTCGTATTATTCAACTATGTTAAATATAGTCGATATATCTATGTATTGTTGACATCTGACAACCATCATAAAATGGCTGGATTATACCGTTCAAAACAAATGACAGAACTGTCGAGTAAGTCCATTTGACATCGGCTAGTGCTTGACAATGTCGAAAAATATATAGATATTTGACGAAATAACTAAGCGAATAATGATGTTATTTGTACAGTACAATAACATAAAATACTTTTATCGCAGTATCCTACAATCTGATGACAATAAATTTATAATAATATTTTTATAATTAAATAAAAACATTATAAATGCAAAAATTATAATTAGTATGTGTACTTAATTTTTATTTTATTTTAACACATAAATTACACAAAATTTTAGATTTCCTAGGGATCCTTCTCGAAAGAGAAAAAATATTCTTAACAAAAAATTTGAAGTCTATAATAACTATAATTGAGTAAAAAGTTCATAACAATGTCCTGCTTATTTTAGTATAATTAAAATATAAATACCGGAAGCTTACCCCACCTTTATTCTCCCTTTATTTTCTTTGCCTTACAGCTTATTTATGATACGCCTTTTCTTTCCCATTCGAACGTTCTGGGTTTGATTGTCGGCGAAAAATCAAACAATATTTATTATTAATATTTAAAATGTCATTGATGTATGTATTTTATCGACTACGTTCAAGCACTAGCATTAGAGTGAATTTTGATGTATTGTGTCAATTCTTTGTGTGCGTTATACTTCAAATGGTTGAAAGTGTTTTCATGCATTTGTATTTTATGACTGGTCCATTAGTTAATACGTCCATGTGTAAAATATTCGCGTAAACCTAATAAGGTATTGTGTTCCACCACCTTTTTCACCCTTCAGTATGTACCAAATAACCCCTAACTCTGAAAGTTTCAGAGATTATTTAAACAAAATCATAAATAACAAGTCGTACCCATCAAAATCTGTCTAGTAATTTTCATACGTACAAACAGACTTACAAACTATAGATTCGTATCGATAATAATGATTACTTCAATAAATTTTCCACTACAATATTTAATGTATAGATTTAACTCAAAATTTTACTATATATGTAGATTATGTTATCAAATATGATATATTATGCATACTAAACTAAACCTAAGTATATTTCCAAGTAATTTAAGCCAAGCGGATAAGACATCGATTGCTTTACTCCGGACACAGTTTCTGTGGTAAGCCACAACTACTCGACAACTCCTACTAGTGATAAAGTTATGTAATCTCGCTAACATATTTATTATGTACAATGACTTACCGTTGCTTCGTAATCGTACAAAAAATAGTAATTTATTAATATTAAAGGTATTAATATTAGGTTTGCATAAGAGGTGTATTAAATTAAATCTTTAGTTACTTTAATTTTTAGTTTTGGAAGTCGGTTTTTTAAACGTAGTTTATTCAGTTAAAGTTTATTTGATATTATAATCTGTATTACATTGTAGGTAGTGGTAGTGGTAGTGGTAGTGGTAGTAGTTGTAGTAGGGTAGGCAATGGGCATAGCCTCTTCGATACGAAGAAGAACAGACCATAGTCAACCATGCTGGCCAAGTGCGAGTTGGCGGGCATGTCTTTCGAAAGCTTACGAGGTTCTCTCAGACATGCAGGTTTTCTAATGATGTTTTGTTTCACCGTAACACAAGAGGTTATAGTGTTAGAAATGATTCGCACATGAAAATATTAGAGGTTGGAGACCCGGATTTGAACCTGCTTCACTCAGTTTCCCAGTTACCACAGGGCTGGCACTATGTTGGCAGCATTACTTTAATAATCGCATAAAGCCTTTAAATATTGACAGAATTTATCCTCTATAAAACTTGAAGATTTTTCGTCAAAAACATCAAAATATATTTTAATCAAATAATTGCAAGTACTTTTTGATTGCCTTATTTTACATTACATAATAATATTATAAGTTAGTGAGGAAAATAAAACAAGTATTTTTCGTCCACCCTAAAACAGAGCTTAAGTTTCGCCTATAATGGGTTATGTGGAAAAAAAGCTCTATCACAAAGTTCAACTCTGTAGCAATATATTTGTTACATTCCGACGACAATCAATAGGCAATACTACAAAGTTTGTTTGTAGAACAAATAATTAAGCTGTTGTTAGTAATTGCTTGTTTTGAGTTTATATTGCAATACTGAATGTTGGTTCGAAGTTTGAGTCTCCTTGAGACGACTTTGTGATTACTATGCATTGGCTTTGAGAATATTGTGATTTGGTTACGTTTGGTCTGAAATTTGAACTTCAAATAAGTTATTTTACTTGATTTATGGTTTGAGACTTAGAATTTAATAAACTAAGTTATTTTATAGTGAGAAATATGTTATTAAAAAATCATCAGTAATGTTTTGAAAAATATGTCCGGTTGTATGTCCACTGGACAAATTTTAGTGTATATGATGATAGCTGGCTATACGGCTTTACAATAATAATACCATTATGTCATACATAAATCAAATAATTTCTACTTATAAATCAGCTAAGTACTCACTTACACTTACCTCGGGTTCGTCCCTAGATGTTCCCTGACAAATTTAAATTTTGTAGCACAAAAACTATGAAGGACTTTCATACATACTTGCGAGAGCAATTAGACCTCCTTGATCCGGCCCTGCCGCAAAATCCACTGTATTATCAGTTCCTTAACGGACGGGTAAATATTTATTTATAATTTAAAAAGAAAAAAAAAAATTACTTTATTTTAATATAATACTTTTTGAATGTTTTTGTCATTAATTATTTTGAAAATCAAGGTGGCTTATATTGCTTTGATCAAATCAAAATATATTTAATGGGATCTAATTTTGACAAACTATGGGTAAGCATTGAATTTAGTTTTGAAACTCTAGGTAGAAGATATTTTAATATAAGAATTGTATTAAATATATAGACGGATAAGCGAATGTTTGCAGGCTGTGGATCGTCCAGATACTATTATAATTTGACTAGAATAAAAAAATTGTGTTCATCATACAAATTAGTGCACTAGCGGGATTCGAACCCGCGAACGATGGCATAACAAGTAGGGTACTACAAACTGAGCCAAATGTGTTAAAATTTAAAAAAAAACCCATTTTAGGCGTTCATTATTCCTGTAATCGTAAATGGTGCAGCTTAATATGGAGATTACAAAGTTCGGCGGAGAGAAGAAAACAAATAAGAAAAGGCAGCAAATGTGTCGGTTACAGACCAAAGTTTTTGCGGCTGCGTCGTAAAGTTCGTAGAAGAGTTAGTAAGATTTGAGTGACACTTCTGTCATAAGCAGATGTTTATTTTTCGGTCGTTATACTAGTTACTTTGGTGAAATAATTTTTTAACGAAATGTTACAGTACCAGTTACAGTAAATTTCAATAAAATTGAAGAGTCTGTTTGTAATTTCAAATTAACAGCTTTTCAATAAATGCACTTGAAAGTAGATTATACTGAACTTACATCAAAAGAATTAAAATTTTTGTCTGTCTGTTTGCTGTTTCGGCTAATCTTTAAAATGGCTGGACTGATTTTGATGGGATTTTCACTCGCAGATAAATATGTTGTTGGGACATTATTACACACAGCGCCATCTAGTTCCGTGGTAAGCTAGTACATAGTTGATATTTATTTAATTATTTATTTATTTATATAAGTACATAGAAAAGCTTGGTAACAATATACAGCACTTTAAAACAAACATAATATTTTAAAATACAAACATAATATAAATATAAACAGCCATGACTGCAGTAAAAATATCCGAGTTTAACAAATGAATGTCCCCAGTGGAACTCGAACCTGCGACCGCTGGCGCAAGAAAGTAGGGTCACTAGAAACTGCGCCAAACGTGTCGTAGCGTAAATATAAGAAAGTATTATGTTAGATTTTATTTCAGATTTGCACTTGTTTTGATGAAAACAAAAATTTCGAATCAATTATTCCAATGAGCTGTCAAGTCAATACTGATTGCTTCAGAGAAACCCACGCTTGCCAAAATTACGCCAATTTCTGCTCGCAAGGTACGAACACGTGTTTTTGTGAACCACAAGATGAAGAAATTCAGGGATTACAAAATGTAGTACAAAGTCCTAGAGAAAAAAAGAATCTCTGTAGATTTACTGTTGATGCTTATTTTACTTGAACCCATATCTATTAAAAATGAAATGTTATTGTTATTAAAATTTTAATTTTAAACTTCTGCTAATAAAGTAATTGGCGATATTCAATTTCATAGGACTGAAAAGTCTAATAAAGAAGAATAATGTTTTAATTTTTTTATACATCATCCATTTTTTGTATGAACTTTGTATGAACCATTCAATTTATGAAGAATAATAATATTTCTTACGAAGGATGCCTCTCTGAAACTAGCTAACAGCGCTGGATATTTTCATTTTATATTTCAGGCGGCGGTTACAGACTTTATTAGAGAAATAATCTATAATTACAGTTATGCCGATCCGGGATTCGAATCTACAACCGTAGGCTAGCCACTGTATTAATGAGAGAGAGAGAGAATGAATCACTGTATCAGATTATATAGTATCAATATAACCCAAGATGCCAGATACTAAGCCAGAGATACGTCAATTAAGAATATTTGTTTTGTAGGCACTTTTAACGTATAGTACCTAACACTGCTTAGAAAATTCAAGAGACTTAGCAATTAAGAATTTTAACTACAGTATTATTTTATTTTGTTTGTTTACGATTTCCATGAACAAAGTATTAAAAAACTACAAAAAGTTTTTAAAAAGGCAGTTGTAATCCAGTAACGCGCTCGCTTAAGTGCGAGTTCAAATCCGGGTTTCACATCTCTGATATTTCCATGTGCGATCATTTCTTATATGTTTATGAGTTGTCTTACGGCGAAAGGAAAATATCGTGAGAAAACCTGCATGTCCGAAAGAACCTAGCAAGTTTTCGAAAGACATGTGAAGTCCGCCAACACGCACTAGACCAGCGCGGTGGACTATGTCCTGATATGTCATATTGAAGGGAGGCTTGTGTCCAGCAGTGGGAACTTAAAATGGCTGAATACTATAAATGTTTATATTATTATTTTCTATTTTATTATTATATATTTACATATTATGTTCTTTTTGTATACTAATTGATTTATTATTATTTTACATTCAGCGACATTATTCAGTGAAAATATTCCGAGGCTTATTGAACTTAGTAGCAATTACGCCCGATCTCTCCAAGCGCTTATGAACCTAATAATATTAGTAATTATATTAATAACCTCTACCTAAATTTCACCAAAATTTTCATGTATTTTACGATTTATTATAAAGTATACTATCGTTTGCCTGTTACTTTGCTTGCTTAGGTATTTTTTAACTATTTTTCTTCGATGGTCCGAAATTTGATTATAAAGTTGATTTTTATTAATTATTCTAAAGTTCATTAATATATCTTGAAAACTAGAAAAAATGTCGAAAAATGTCATATGTCGCACCTATAATAATCGTTTATCATAACATTAAATTTCATTTAAATCTGTCCAGTGGTTTTCTCGTGATGTGATCACAGACAGATAGACAGACAGACAGACAGACAAAAAATAACTATAGATTCTTCCTATGTATCGATAACTATGACTATTTGCAAATAATATTTAATATTTAGCAGATTTCACTTCGAATTTTGTTATATTGATAGATGTTTAATTCTACTTAAAAACCTCGAAAGTTATTCAAGGAAGAAAGATCCAAAAAGGGAGATATGTTTTTGACTGTTATTACTTTTATCCCTTATATAATATAGATTATTATGCAGTATATTTTTACGTATGTAGTAAAAAATAATTTATCATTTAATACTTAAGCGCGTCCATATAATATCTATTGAAATGACCGTTCTCAATCATATTGTTTTTCTCATAAATGCAGAACATTTATGAATGTAAATAGAAAATTCTTACAAAGTTCCTACACATATTCTTTCTGTGATACTACATATTTTTAATTTCATACACACGAAGCATTTACAGATAAATAAAAGCAACAACTAAAGAAATTGTTAAAGAAAATATAAATAATGTGACTTACCTACTTATTATGAAATCTTCTAAATAATTAGAGCATGACGACCGAGTTAGATGTGATGTTGCATAGAATACTCATTACTCCTACACAGGCATTCAATAGTCAACATAATTATGAATACTTTTATCCATACTATTGATAAATGAGTAAGTAACTATGTCTGTCTGTTACCTTTTCACTCCTTAGCTTAACTGATTTTAATGAAATTTGGTTGAGATTGAATTTCAGACCCTGGTTAAGAAATAGAGTAGTTGTATCGCGGAATTTGTATAAGGAACCAAACATTTCTTTAGTACCTAAGGCATATAAAATTCATCAAACCTACTCGTATCTAACGTATCAAAGATACAATACATTATTTCAGACGCCAATTTTATACTTTTTATATTATAGTTCTTTTGCTGCCAAGACCTTCCTTATTGTCATAGGTTATAACGTATATTCAAATATAACTACGACATACGAAGCCGAATAAACTTTAAACTAAAATAAAATTTAAAACACGGATAAAGCTGAGTGAAAGTTTAAAAGTCGAAAACTTAAGCACTTATATAACATTTCACTGTCCCTTACTAGGTCTATAGATTAGCTTTGAAATATAATAATTGATTCAAATCTAATGTATTGGCAATGTTTCAAAATGAAACGGAGAAGAAAGATAAAATCGAGTACTACATTGATTTCATACTTAGGAAATGACCTTAAAAACGTGTATTATAAGCTAAGCTATTTCTATGCAGTAAGTTTAAATATACTTAATGGTAGTCTGCTCGCATGGAAAACCGAGTGATGCGGATTCAATCCCATGGGATCACATCTGTGATATTTTTATATGCGTATCATTTCCAATATGATTACCACTTGTCTTACCGTTATGGAAAACATCGTGAGGAAACCTGCATGTTTGAAAGAACCTAGCAAGTTTTCGACATGTAAATTCCGCCAACCCGCACATCGTCAGCGTAGTGGACTATGGTCTGATCCCTCTCATAGTGAAGGGAGGCAGGGCTGAATACATTAAATACACCAAAAATATAAAGTTAAATATGCTATTCTCATTAAATCTATCAAATCTCATCAAAAAGTCGGAATTTTTTTTTATTTTCCGACAATTTCCAGGGTAAATTTGGTCATTTGATTTTGTACGGCATCAGTTTCATACTATTTCAATACTGCTTCTAATCCATTATTCCGCAACGCCGTACAAAAATCATGCGATACGGGGAAATAATCGAGGGTTGCAACCCTCTCTCTTTCCGTGGTCCAGGGGGTGATTTGAAAAAGTACGGCTTCGGTTCCAAAACATTCCTGGTGGTTCAAATGACCCATAATTTTTTCAACACGGGCCTGTAGTCTATTATAGTATTAGTGCGACTCACCATCTCCGACTGCGTTACCACTTACCATCAGGTGGAACGCAGTCAAGCACTAACTCAGAATAAAAAAATTACACTAAAAATAAAGCAAGATAGTGTTGCCAGTATTACATGTATAGGACTATTTTCTCAATTAAACTTATGTAATAGCGTCGTAATTTGAAACATCTGCGTAATCCCTTCGAAATAATTCAGCTAACTCAGGAAAAGCGATTACTAAACAGACAAAAGTTGCCTCGAGGCTTTCATCGTTCTTCAATCAAATATCAATGAATATTTTCACAAAAATATGTGGAACTCTGACATTAAGATTTTATGATATATGGAATGTATTATGTTTTATTGTATTGTAACTATTTAATTAAAGTCATAATAGTAGTTTCTTAGATCGGAGCTGAAACTATACGTACCTATGAAATTTTTATTGACCTGGGGTGATTTGTTTCACTGAAGAATCTAATATTATAAAACTGAAGACTTTGTTTGATTATTTGGTTGAACACGCTAATCTCAGGAACGACTGGGCCGAATTGAAAAATTCTTTTATAATTGTCCGTTTATCGAAGAAAGATATAGGCTATATTACATCACGCTACGACCAATAGAAGCAGAGAATCGTTGCAAAAACGGGATAAAAATATTTGTAATAATTATCTTTTGATACTCAGCCTTTAGAACGTGAGCGAAGCCGCGGTAAAGGCTAGTCTTAAATAACACATAATAATTACATCAAACTCGACTCGAACCCTCAACCGCTGTCACAGAAACTCAAATCACTGTACAATACATACAGCACACTACGTATATTTTCGTATATATAAAGTATCAAGATATTTTATGAAGAAGAATCTATTACGTAATAATACACAATATATTAGATTATTAGATAAATTTTGGCAAATTCTGATGAGAAGTTATGTAACAACAACATGATATAACAATAATGTAAATAGCTTTAGTTTCGCAATTCGGCGAGTTAACGAAGTAGGAATCACAAATGAGCCACAACCGTCTGGGAAAGTAGGTCGCTATCTTACTGTATACATCCATACTAATCCATACTCTGATGTACTATTTTATATATTATAAATGTGAATAAATAAACTAAATAACTAAATATGTTGGGACATTATTACACACAGCACCATCTAGTTCTGTGGTAAGCTACGAAGCTTGTGTTACGGATACCAGATAGTTAGATATATACTACATATTATTATATAAGTTTAAATACATCCATATTATAAATATAAACACACATGACTGGAGTACAAACATCCGTGTTTAACAAATGAATGCCTCCAGCGGGGCTCAAACACGCGACCTCTGACAGAGCAAGTACCCTACTTGCACTGCAAACTTCGCCAAACGTGTTTGTTCAAATCGAAACATAGTGCAGGATATGCGTGATTTTTTAGGGTGGAGATAGTTGGGGACCAGGATAGTGATACAGAAAAGTTTTTACTGCAGGTTATCTCGTTTTCATGGGAAAGCACGTTATTATAACAACCAAAACCTATGTAGGTAGTAGTTACATATAAAATAATGTGTGTGTAGTCTATCTATTTCATAGTTACCATTAAAATGTGCCTTAGGACGACCCCAAACAAAACAACCGTATGAACGAAGAATTCACTGGTTATAAATAAACATTAAATTGAAAAAAATAATCTAAGCATATGATATTATTATTATTAAATTAAGCATAATTTAAAAATTATATGAAAGTTGAATCTCGATTAAATTTTCTAAATATGTTGTTCTTAGTTTAGCACAAGTTATTTATTTGGACATAACCATCTAGTAAACTATTTCTAAAAGCATTTTACATTCGAAATCAATATAAAATACGAAGGATTTCATTAAAATAGTAGTATTTTAGTTTAAAAAACACATTATTTATTCTCAGTAAGGGTATGAAGTACAGCATTTCATAAACGTATTGTTCAAAGAGGAAAGTTCAATGTGGAATGCAACTTTGTAATATGTCACAGAATAAAACAAGTTATATACCTAGGTAGTACTGAAAGACCAACTGAAAAACTAATAAATATTTTTAACTATAAAGCGCTCTTAGATACGACATTTAAAGCTACTTTTACACTCCTAGGATGTGTGTTATGTGCTAAAAATTGTATGAACGATGCGTATTTTTTATATCTCCGCCAAAAATACCCAACTAAATTTAATCGACCAGGTTTTAAAATTTTAAATATATATATCTAGCCTTTCCCGCAGCATTACTCGTATTCTAAAGGCTGCAAACCAAATTTCAAGTCACGCGGTATGGTACTTCGAAGAGCTACCGGCGTCCCTCCCCACTCACGACCCAGCTTTCCTCGATGAACAACCAAACAAACAAATTATTTATAAAATAGCTCTATAATTAGTATAGATTTCAACTATCAATGAAAACTTTAGAAAAATATTTTTTTAGGTCTAGTCTTATATTGTGATTTATACACTTAAATATAACATACCATAGAAATTAGTATATTAGTAAGATAGATACCTTATTCCCGACGTTTCGGCCGGGTTGCACCAGCCGTGGTTACGGAGAGACCTACCTTTAACTAATACACGAGTTAAGTCCCGTTATACGATATATGATATAGTTACGAAACGCGAAAGGTTAAAAAAAAATTTTCACTTATAATTTTTTTAAATCCAGCTCCAGTACTATATACTGCAAAAGAAAAAAAAACCTTTCGAAGCTAACGTACAGACTGAGCACGTTTTTAATTCACAAAATGAATGTACTCACAAAGACGAAGCATTCCACTTTAACGTGCAAACCTTTTGTGAAGTCTACACAATGCATATCAGATGCACAACTTTGCTTATTTTCAACTTTTGACGCTAATATTTTCATATATTACATAATATTAAACCTGTCAGTTACAGTCTTCTAAAAGCAGTGATGTGCCAGTAGTAATGAATTTAAAGGCAGTAGTGATGTGTCAGTAATAATGAACTTGCTTGGGAAACTGAATGAAGTGGGTTCAAATCCCGTGTCTCGCACTGATGATATTTTCACTTGCGAATCATTTCTAACATGGTTATAACTTGTCTGATGGTAAAAGAGACTATCATGAAGAAACTTGTATATCTGAGAGAACCTAGCAAGTTTTAGGAAGACATGTCCGCCAACCCGCACTTAACCAGCGCGGTGGACTATGGTCTGTTTCCCCTATTATTGATGAGAGTTTCAACCAGCAGTGGAAAGATAAGAAAAGGGTTAAAATATAAATTAGGTAATAAGGATTTAGATATAATGTCTCTAATACCGTTTCTTATTTGGATTCTGCATGAAAAAAATATTTTAAGTTTTCCCAATTTCCGACAATGAACAATGTTCTAACATAGTATACTAAGATTATTAAGAAAAAATAATAATTCAATAAGATTCTTTGGAAGCAAAAAGAGTTACAGATCAAGTAATTATCGCACATGCTCAAACTTTGAGGGATTCAACGCAAGATGTAACTTGTAAGCATTGATCTTAGATACAGTCTGTAGAACCTTAGAAATGCTTAATGAGTTTGTTCTTAGAATTGAGATCCTTAGAGGAATAAGATCACTAAACTGAATAGAGCGTTCGTGATTGGGAATGGGTTTGTTAGAACCTACTGGTATGAATATGCATGCGGAATTAGTTGTATGTTTAATTAAATTGGTCATTCCTTTGTATTGAGGAGAGTCTATTGCCTGGAGCTTAGTCTTTCTACATTTATCAGCTCCTTTTTTTATATAAAAAGTGAAGTGTGTGAAATAAAGTGAAAATAAAGCGTATTTTTTATTAGTGCCATTATTTTTCTTAATAGAAATCCGTTTTTGTAATCTATAAATTGATAAATAGTATGTTTGCTATAGAACATTGTTTGCCATGGTGACAAAGTGGAGTTTACCGGACTTCACATGTCTTTCGAGAACTCGATAGGTTCTCTCATAAATGTAGCGTAAAATGGTAATTATGTCGAAAAATTATATTTTAACAAAAATAGTATTTATGAAAAGGCTTGTGTATAACTGCGTTGACAAGAAGAAAATTACTTTAAAATAAATCCCATACATATTTTTGTTACAAAATACTAACGGCCAGTTTCTATAACCTATCTACCGATAGACCGGTAGTTACTTTCATACTATTTTGACACATTAAAAGTTACAACCTGTCAAAATCGTATGAAAGTATCTACCGGTCTATCGGTAGATAGGTTATAGAAACTGGCAGTAAAATATATGGGTTCAAACTTATAAATAGTGATTAGACTTAACGTTTACGACTTACCTATTTCTGGCAGAATTCTAAATGATGTCATTCGTCTTTGAAGTCAGGTAGCAGGGTCTCACTTAAAGAGGCTGTATAAATCTATTCGCAGCTGTGACAACATATGTATGTAATGTATACAAAGTTTCATTTTGTTCTGAATTCATTAAAATACTTTGTAAGGTGCAGTTTTATAACACTGCACATATTTTATCGTGTTTTATGAGAAGCTGTTACTTCAGCAGTCTATTTTTTAATTGAATTTTATATGACTATAGACAGAGTTTTTTAAATATAAAACCTTCATTTTTACACAATTTCAACGAATTTTTGCGTCGCGCGCCTTCAATCTACATATATAAAAATCAATGGCACTTTTCGTTGTAATTTTATAACTCAAGAACGGGCTCACCTATCCAAACCAAATTTTAGGCTTTGTTTGCAGTAGAATGGTTTATGTGAAGTTTGCACAAAATCGGTCGAGCGGTTCTTTATTTATCACATTTTTTGTAACAAATGAATTCATTAAATGGCGAATCATTTTGTTTATGTGGTTTTTGCTGTCAAATTGAAACTTTTTTCAGTATTGACAGTTCAAGCATGTTGTTATGTATAAATAAGTAAGACATTCAAAGTTTGTAAAAATTTTATGCCAAAGGGGGGTACCTAGAGACGATCCTGAGCGAAGCGAGGGTGAGTCGCTAGTAAGTACATAATATAATTCTGAGACGGATCGGTATTTTTTCTTAAATCTTATTGAAATAGTCATTTTTATCAAAACAGCGATCGAATCTATTGCATTTAGAATTTTTGTATGTCTGTTTGTCTATTTGTGACAGCATCACAAGAAAATGACTCGACAGATTTTGATGACATTTATTATGATAATAGCTATGTTATTCGGGTCAAAATGTAGGATACTTTTACTTTTAAAATCTTATTTTTGAGAAAACTAAACGATCCCGAGCGGAGTAAGGGCGAGTCACTATTCAAATTAATGAATACTAAGTTTTCTATTGGCCCTTAGAATCAGGCTATACGCAATACACTGACTAAGTGGACTTCACATAAACTTGCTAGGTTCTCTCACACATACAGGTTTCCTCACAATGTTTTTTCATCGTAATACAAGTGTTAATCATGTTGGAAATAATTGAAATATGACAGAAAGCATGCGCGGGATTTGAACCCGCATCACTCGGTTTCCAGTTTCCATTGCCTCCCATACTTTTACAAAATACTTTTGTTTTATTTTACGAAAATTTGCATATTATCTTTGCTGTTATAGCTATCATTATTCTGTCGCTTACAAAACACGCTCGAACTTCAGCTAATGATGTCATTTCCCACAATCACCAAGCATTACGAACCCTTAATTAAATTTAATTACGTGTATATGTTAAGGTGGTATCATACTTTTGATTTTACTTCGACTCAATATGTTTGAAAATTTTAATAAAGTAATTATATTTTCTTCTTATATTTTTTAATTAATTTAGACATTTTATTTTTATATAATTAATTAAATTTTCTTTCATGATTTATGTAAAAAGGCATTTAGGTTGCTTTTGTTATATTTTAGTTCCTATGTGATATATAATTTATTAATAGACCTCTAGCTACCTATATTTAACTATTAAGTTAAATAAAGTGTATAATAAAAAAGAGTTCTTATTGTACCGAACTCCATCATAATTAGTCCAGGTTTTCGCGTGATGCGACATATACAGACAAAAATATATATTCGGCCTGTGTATATTGACTATTTTAATAATATTTTTTGGAACGAAGTTCCTTATGGGGTGTTGCGGAGGGGTATCCTAGCCGAACGTCCGTAACGTTAAAAAAAATTATAAGTGCGCGTGTACAAAGTACACATGTCAGAAGTAAAACTTCTTTGGCAAACTAATTTTTAAATCTCGTTTATATTTATACTAAATAAGCCCCGTCTTAGCTCGTCGAGAGAGGAAGATGGCGCGAAGGTCACACCCACGAGTTAGACAGAGTTAAATGTCACTCGCGGTGGGCGAGATCTAACTAAGGCTAACTCGTCCCCGTCTCTGAGCGCCTGGTACTATGGACTTATATTTTCGTTTCATCGACTTTGAAATCACAACGATTCTAAAGTACAGTTCGCGTCACGTAAAAAGAACGCTGGAGGAAAGTGGTGGGGGGTGTGTTTGCGCATGGGTACATTCGCACACAAAATTACTAAGCCAATTTTTTTATTTTTGAACTAGCCTTTCGTTCGCGACGTATATTGGTCATTGTTAGGTACATTGAAAAATATATTAGATAGAACGTTACTAAATAGAATTCTATTAATTCATAAAATATGTTAGATTCAATGTAGAATGTTTAATCTAATTACAAAAAAATAAATTAATTCGGTTAATATATATTTTAACTGCATTATTAACAGACTCCCTCTTCATAAAACAATATACGTCAAAAATATTTTTCTTTATTTTTTATATAAAACCATTTCGTAATTAATAACTTTTATGTGCACGATGGTATTTTGAACTGACAAACCAATAACGAGCCGGAAAGCATGCGGCGCGTGCCTCGCCGTCCCGCGCCCCGCGTCTTACCACCAAATTGGCCGATAAATCGCCTCTGCGCAACTTGACAGCCAGCGTTCTTTTTACATGACGCGAATTATAGTTTCATTTCAAAAAGTGTGAGATTTTGTATAGTCTACGTGATGACTGTTATTATTATATATTTTTATAAATCATTGTAAATAAAATAAAGGTGTTAAGATAATTTTGTAAAGTAGTTTAGTTTTATCGACGAAAGAATTATAAAAAATGTATACCTGAATAGTTATTTTCTTTATACCGCTAATAGAACTTAAAATTAATATTTTTATAATAAGGAATACTTATTGTTACATACATATTAGGTGTGTACACATATACTATATTACTACATTTACATAAAAATACTCCCGTGTAAAAAAGAGTTCATATAGAAAATTTTAAGAAAAATATTAAACAAAATAAGGCCAATTTAAGATGCAAATGAAAAAGCCCTGGCTACACTCCAGATAAAGCTAGACGAGTTATGATATCTGGGAGTATTTTTTCTAAATGATTGCCTTTTTTGTGTTACAATATTTTTGTTAGGAATATTTATTTAATTATTCTTTATGTTAATACCGCATCTTTGCCTATATTGAATCTAAAGAATAAAATAGATTTAATCTAATCAGTTCGTAGCTAATCAGTTGGTAAGAGTGAAAGAAATGAATGAAGAAGGAAAAGGAGTTAAAATATTATTAAACTCATTTTTTCAGAAGAGAAAGTGAGACAAAATAAAGTAATTCTGTACTTTCTACGTCTTATAAGCTTCTGAAGAATCAACAAAATATATATGTATAACTTTATAAATGTTTTAGGTTACAACGCGCACTAGTAACTACGGCAACCATTTGTAACAGTACCGAAATATCGGGATCTTATAAAAGCAAGTTAAAATCATGGAAAATATCCCGTTTTAACCTTAAAACAATATAATATACATACTTACTGTATTTCTGTTCTTAATGAATTATATTTCAAGCCAAACTTATGGAATTACACAATCTGCTTTAGTGAAACCAAAGTACTCGTAGTATTGTGAAAATTTGGCGTTAGTCCAACAAAATCTCAAGATTTTGCCTGTTCACTCTTTAAACGACTTCATTTTCATTTAAGTTTTCATTTTCTAATTAAAAAACACATATCAAAATAATTCAGCAATCGTCTAATGGTCGACATTAGAAAATTTCCAATATATAAATGTAATATTTTTTGCTTACTAATATTTAAAAAAAATGCTCGACAATAACTACAAAAAAAAATTATAAAAAATTATGAAGAGATAATAAAATCTTATATATAAAATTCTCGTGTCACAATTTTCGTTCCCATACTCCTCCGAAACGGCTTGACCGATTCTCATGAAATTTTGTGAGCATATTGAGTAGGTCTGAGAATCGGCCAACATCTATTTTTCATCCCCCTAAATGTTAAGGGTAGTCCACCCCAAATTTTTTTTTTTTACAATTTTTTTTCCTACAGATCAACCCAATGAGGTTGATTAGCAATTAAAAATATGAATGCGGGCGAAGCCGCGGGTATAGCTAGTATCTATCTATAAATAAATATTCTGTTATACCAGTGTTTCAAGTAGAAAAAAAAGTTATAGTACACCACGCAGACGAAGTGCGGGCTAAGAAAACTTACTAGGTTCTAAGTAAAATATTGTGAAGAAAACTGCATATCTGAGAAAACCTAGCAAGCTATTGAAAAATATATGAAGCCCAACAACCGATCACCCTTGTATTCAATTCTACTCTATTCAATGTCCTCAACGAACAGTAAGACGTTAAAAAAGACTGTATACACATACTATAGGTACTATTAAATATACTAATGTAGTAATAATCTTATATTATATATTTCCCTTTGTCACGTCATCACACGTGAACGGCTAGACCGATTTCGCTAATTCTTTTTTTGTTGTGTTTATATCATTGTCAGGACAAGGTTCTAATGAAAGAAAAAAAATAAGAAAATTGCACGAAAAATTAGAAAACTTTTAAGAGAAAACTCTATAAAATGAACGACATTTCATTATGTTCATGACAATTATTATTATTATGAATTAAACCAGCAAATAGATGGGCGGTGCAAAGTAAATATATAAACTACAACGCGTACTAGTCCTCGTACCTAGTCTAGTCTTAAATAAATACTTAATAAACGATTTACCGACGAATTTCATTTTAAAATCTATTTGTATTATGTACTAACCGGAGTTAGATTTGAAGCTCTTCTTAAAGCACCCTCAATCAGAATACCTTAGTACTCTTGTTACGAAATATTCACTGTTTAAAATCCATGTCTTAGCTTACAACATTGATGAATTATCTGAAATTATAAAGGCATTTACGTAGAGTTATTAATATTTTATGATTTTGTAGAAGCTTATATAGTGTCTGGAGATTATCTTGTCAAATCGTGTGTTTGGAAAAGTTAGTGTTTTAATTTTACAAGCCATATAACCAGGCGCGAAATCTAGAAAAACACTTAGTGGTCCGCTTCGATGGGTTCAGTTGTTGTGACCCTACTTTCTGCGCCAGCGGTCGCGGGTTCGATTCCCGCTAGGGGCATACATTTGTTGAGCACGAATATTTGTTCTCCAGCCATGGGTGTTAATATTTATATTATGTATGTATTTTAAATTTATATGTGTAGTGTATCAACTATCTGGTATCCGAAACACAAGCCTTGTATCTTTCCAGGGAACTAGATGGCGCTATTGTAAATATGTCCGAACATACTCGTATTTATATTTATTTATGTTTGGTTTAAGTTTGTATAGTACCGGCTGTGTCGTAGAATCCCACATAATATTATGTACACGGGTGGTATGCCTGAGTTGCCCAACATTAAATATTAGGCTTTAATAAGGCAGTCATTAAGAAAGGTACTTTCTGTCATACAAAAATGTACGACGCGATATTTGTTTGTTTTGTACTTGGTTGATTAGAATATATCATTAACTTATTTTTATTCTACTATATTTGGTGGAACTGTAGCCTATAAAAAGTTAATATGGTTGTTGAATTTTAATTTAGACTAGTGACATACTGAATTAAAATCTTTATTAAGGGACGCATAATTAAGATGTATGGGGAAAATAAATTTATATATCAAAGAATCTCATTTCAAAAGAATATTTTAGATTACATGTTGGTTCTCTCAAACAAAGTGTTAATGAACGTCGTACTGGAATCGCGAATATACTCGTTGTTGTAACGACGTTATGTTAAACATTTTTTTATATTTATAGCATCTTTACTACTATTAAAATTATAACTATAATAAAAAGATGTACAAAGATAATATCTGTTACTTATTGATGAACTAAAAGTTGAATAAAAAAACTAGGATTTTATAAAATACAAATGAAAAATGCTGCTTTCCATTAAAGCTTTTGCTTGTAGCATTAAAGCACTAATTTACAAACTACGTGACAAACTTACAAAAATTTACTTATAATTATTAAATGTAGCCTAGAAATAAAGCGTTTGCTTGAAGAGTTGTGGAAAATATTTAATATGATTTATTTCTTAACAACATGATTACTACTTGTCTTATGATGACATAAAAAGAAACGTGCATATCTCAGAGAACCGCACTTAGTCTACTGCCTAATACCCCTTGTATTGAAGGAAGGCCCGTGCCCACCATTAAGCCTTTCAATACAAGTAGTATCAAGAGTATATTATGAAAAGAGCCAAATAAATATACAATATAATTAACCAATCTATATAAATTATAAAAAATTTTTAATTTTACTTATACTTAAAACTCGTTACTAGCAACAAAATAAAACAAAAGGAACAACGGCTAACAAATAGCTAAAAAAAGTAGGGAACAGTCTTGTCCTTTCCTATTTATGTTAAGGTTAAATTTAAACCTAAATAAGTAATGTTTGTCACCCATTAACCCTTTCATTAAGGAATCAGATCACGTAAAATACACTCAAGTGAAACACCAACGCGAGTCAAACTCCACCTGTATATAGGGATGGTAGGTAGAATAAATTAATAAGAGACACAGAATACGCCTTCAAACACATTTGTATGGATAAGACACTTTTGTTTTAATTAAAACTTTTGTTGCTCGTTATCTCGTGCTAGTTATTATTTAGTTAAAGGATCTAGGCGATTGGAGTTAATTTTAAACTATTTTTATGCTAATACTAACATTTCCAGCGACTTTGCTCGCGTTTTAAGGACCAGAAAGAAACTCGTTCTTCGATTCAAGAAATGAGCAATTTTAAGTACCCTATATCTTGATACGGATACCCAGCTATCACCTTAATAAATTTCATGAAAATCTGTTTAGTGGTTTTCTAGTGATACGTTCACAGACAGGCAGGCAGAAAGACAAAAAATCATAAAACAATAAATTTGCGCTCTGTTACGATAATGAACATTTCAAAACAATTCATACAAACATTTCAAACAAAAATATGCAGTTTTGACTATGCAAAAATTAATAAAATATTATATACCTACCTATGTCGTATTTTGTATGTTCATACATACTTTCAAATATAAATAAATCTATATAAGCAAAGCCGCTGCCAAATGCTTAGTGAATAACCAAAATAGAAAATTAATCTGGAATATAACCTCAACACAAATTTACGAGCTTTAATTAAAATTTGTTATTGTTCTTGAATATTTTAGAAAACAAGCAGGTTTTTACATCTATTAGTTAGAGAAAAGTAACACCACACTTTAGTAATGGATAAGAAGAAAAGGAGATTTTAATGTTTAGTAATGAATTTAATAGATTATTTCATTAGAAATTTATCAAATTACCGCATCTATTATTTACCGCTCGCTGCTCCTCAATCTGCATGTTGCCAGAGCCTCGCCTCGTCCATAATTCACATAATGAGGGCAGATGTTACTGGGAGTTGATTCTATGAACAATAATCGTCATCTGTACACTGTTTGTAACTACGTAATATTATATTATTGTTCTAAAGTAATTAGAACTTGAGAGTAAATTAGTTTGGACATTTTAAGAAATTAAATAATCAAAGAACATATTAAAATTATTATTTTTCATAATATTCTCACAAACAAAAAATATTACCAGAAAACTATAGATATAATAAGGTAAAGGCACCTAATTCCGCGGTATTTTCACCTAAACTAGAAAGAACTTTAAATATTAAGCATTTACTATAACTTTCTGCAGAATTTGCTATTTTTATCGGAAGTATTATTTATCTAACTCTTGAAATACACTTACAGTTTAGCAATAGAAAATTTTATATTATCTTTAATTAATTAAAAATGTGAAGAAGTCGAGAGCACCTAATTGCGATGTAAAAATCCTAATTCCGATGTATTTGGTTCCTAATTCCGAGTGTTCAAAATACAAAGAAATGGAGGTGGGGAGAATAATACATGGTGTTCAAAAATCAAGTCTATTTATTTATTCTGGTCTTTAGATCAGTCTTCAGTCTTTTATGATAAAATGACACCACAACATGTAATTTACTTAGTCTAATAGTATTATTCTAAGTCATTATTATGAAGAAAACAAAAAATACTGTTAACGAATTAATTATACAAAGTAACTAGTTACTACTATTACAAATAGATACAAATTATACTTAATTATGAACAACACAAAGTTGTTAGACAATAAGACACATATTAACTTAAATAACGTAATAAGAAATTATATGTTGTGACATCAATTATAAGCATTGTGTTTTTATATAATATATCTAATAATCAAAATATAAACTTTGCATATTTATTAACAAACTAGTACTTATCTCTTACAAAACCCAAACATCTAAATAAAATTTAAAAATCAACATATTATGTACTTAATATCAAAATCAACATAATATCAACACTAACACTATTATAACAATAACAAATTATTATTATGACATCAAGTCACTGAAAATAACGAGATCAATATTAAATAATCATATTCAAAAGCCGATATATTTTATCGATATTAAAGTTAGTTACGAGTATAACATCAACATACAAAATATAATATAGAATATTTAGTAATATTCATATAAAAAATATTATTAAGAGATCAGGATAACAATAAACATATAATACTATTTAGGAACTACGTAAAGTAAAAGTTACAATTTTTTAGTACGTTAATTAAAAATCAGTTATGATGAAAAAGAAGAAATACAATCACATCTCATAGAGAACTATATTGAACTGTCCGAGGTAGATTCTCCGAACAATTTGGTAGAGGTTTTCTTAACACAAGAAGCATTCTTACTCGTATTTCTTATCTTCAACGTTACGTTTTCATCATCGTTGGATGAATCTGAATTGAATACGTAATTGAAGAATTTTCTTTTTTGCGTAAAGGCCATTTCTTTATTATTCGCATCTATGTTGCCCTTAATTTCTATATTTTGTTCTATGTTTTCGGGGGTGGTTGGTTTGTTTATAGTAAATCTTGGATTTTTTGAACTATTTCGCTTCTGTATAGTTTTAAAGTCTTGAGATTTCCTTTCTTCTTGTTTTTTTAATCTCTCTGCTCGTCTTTTGAGAATATTCGCACTCTTTTCTTTTTTTTCTTTGGCGACTCTACGTTGATATTCTATAAATTCGTCAGCCACAGCAACCGTTGGGGTAATTTTTTTATTTTGTCTGGTTGTGAGTTTTTCGGGGATTTTGGAAAGAAAAAAGCTGTTTTAAATGGAGTTGGATAGTTTTCTATCTTATTAGGATCCGTATTCTTAAGGTTGGGGTCGTCTACAGAGTTGAAATTATCCAGCAGTAGATCATTGCTTGACTGCTGTGAGCTTTCTGGGAATGATGAAGACTCTAAGCTCCTCGAACAACAAGGTTGCGATAAATCGTTAATTACGTGCTCTAGTGAAGTTTCCATTTGCTCAGTATTACAACAATCGCTTGATTGTTTAATTTGCGGCGTCAGTAGCTGATCTAGCTGGGCAATATCACTATTTCTGATTGATTCAGGATTTGGGCTTAGAGGAAGTATAATACTACCATTTGAACCTATTTCTATATTCGCAACAACATTTGATAAATCACAATCACATATGTTGTTCACAATTGTTGTATCGTTGAAAAGAGGAAGCGGGGATTCTTCTTGTTGAACTTTCTTCCAGAATTCAAACAAACATCGGTATCTTTCCTCGCCTTCCCAATCACTTCCAGAGTCTACGAAAAGTTGAAGAACTTCTGGGGCCAGTCGTTTCTCAAATTCCTCAAAAAATCCATTAGATTTATCTGTGGATGTTTCCTTTGTACTTATTACAGCGGTATCTTCTTCCTGTGGAAATACCTTTGTGAAGTTAATATTATTAGGATTGAATGGAAAGATTCCAGTGCATCTAAAACTATTTTTTATTGTGTCTGCTTTAAGGCTCTTTTCAAAACATTTTTGAATCTCCATGGCAAAATCTGTGCGTTTCAATTTGGCGTAATTATTTTTTATTCTGAAATCGTGAACAACGTTTTTCCATGTACTTTTAATAGGCCGAAAAACTCCAACATCTAGAGGTTGAAGGAGGTGCGTTGAATTCGGTAATAAAGCTACAAGTATTATTCCTTTTTCTTTACAGAAGAGACTTAGCGGCAACGAAATGTGTGAGGTATGGCCATCCATGAATAGGACGATTTGCATTTTTATTTTGTTGTCTAATAGCCACTTATAAAAAACATTTGCTATGTATTCGTAAAAGGCCTCCATGTTCATCCAACCTGATTCCGTGCATCCTATGCCCCAAGTAGGTGGCACTGTCAGAGGTAAGTTTTTTGGGAGACGTTTGTACGGATACAACACCATAGGTGGAGCTATTTTGCCAGCAGCAGAAACGTTAACTAACACAGTTAAACATTCCTTTTCGTCGTTAGCAACTCTATTGTACACGCGCTTGCTACCTTTTTTGACTAATACATCTTTTTCTTTGGGGCAAAGGAAAAAGGCTGTTTCATCACAGTTATAAATTCTTGACTCATCTTCAAGTACACTTAGTAAATTATTACTTTTAAAATAATTTTGAACTCTATCAAACCAACTGCGCACGTCTTTTTCAGTTATTTTGTTTCGATGAGTTGGTAAAGTTTGTGCTACTCTCTTCACGACAGTTGGGTGTCTTGATAAGAAACTGGCAAGCCAGTGTTTACCAGGAATGCCGTGTTTAAAAGTATTTGGTCGGTTTAAATTTTCAACCAGCTTGCCCACTCCTTGCTTCAATTGCTCCTTAGAAACTGGAAAACCGTGTTTTCCTAGGTAATGGATCCAGTCAACAATTTTTGTTTCTTCTGATTTAGAGAGTATCGTTTTTCTACCGGGTATGTCACTATCATATTTTTTATCACGTTTGTCTCGCAATGTCGATTCTGGAATATGATAACATCGAGAAGTTTTGTAAACACTACTACCCTCATTGATTGCTGTAATAGCATTTCGGAGATCTTCTTCTGTATATTTTTTTGGCTGCATTATCCTACAACAAATAAAATAATAATATCAATATTTAAAATACTATGAGCCCGTACCTTATGAATTTCTATAAAAGCTGCGTAAGATAATGTAACAGGCAGTTTTTCAATGTGTCATGATAATTGATTTTTAATTTGTCAAATAGGCAGCGATTCGAGTACTAAGAATTATAATATTGTACAAACATTTGAGAGAGCAATAAATGATATTATTAACTGTTGAATATTGTTTTCTGGAAACTCTTCTGAACTTTTTAATAATTAACACTCTGTATTTTACTTGTGTCAATACCACGAAATTAGGTGCTCATAGAACCTTATTCCGACTTACATACATCGGAATAGCGTTTTATAATACCATATCACATTTTTTAACTCCGATTATTAAAAACCAAGAGATTTTTCAATATTTTATAAATAAATGAACCTTTAATTGCAATATCTTCGAAAAAATACATAGAACACAAACAGAAATATATCAAATACATTAATAATACAGTTTAATGTTATTAGTCTTTCCATATAATAAATTAATAAAGTACCCAAATAGATAATCTTTGATCATGTATAATTAGTGATTTTGACGCCAAAACATACATCGGAAATAGATTTTTATATTTATTGGCCATTTAATTAATCAAAACCAAAACAGTAAATTTTGTAATTATAAAATTTCCATCAAAATTTTCAAAAAAGAAAACGTCTATGAAATCGCAATTCCGTGGTATACATCGGCATTAGGAACCAACTAAAATATTTGGCACTTAATGCCGTGGTATTTTTAAACTTTATTTACTCTTAAATTGTTAAGAAAAATACACAAATGTTACGTATTTTAAATAAAAAATATAACTTTTCTACTATTTTAACCTAAACATGTACTCATATAGTATTAAAATATCATCTAAAACACTATTTAGTAAAACATAGTACTTACGTGCGTAAGGTCCAAAATGTATGGAGCGTGCGTTCTAGTCAGCTGCTAGCGCAAAACTAACGCATTATTTTAAAATGTACACACACTAACACACTATTTTACTCATATAAACACGAACAGATAAATTATGAATTCAATATGGTATCTTACACACAAAAAGAACTTGTAAATCGCTTGAAATCACTATTTGTTTAAATACCACGGAATATGGTGCCATTTTTAGAACCCCTCGGAGTTAGGTGCCTTTACTATATTCTACTCTATTTCCTCTAGACAGACAAATACTTTAATGCCAACAGGCATTCCTTTTTTAGAAGAATTTAAAAATAATTATAGAAATTTACGAAATCTAAATAAGAATCAAACAGTTGACTTTAATATTAGTATTCTTTAAAATGTACAAAATTTCATGCAAAGAAATAAAAGAAAAATGCTTACAATTGTAGTCTTTAGACATAATATAACGATCATTCAATTTTGATTTATAAGCATCCTCTGCACCGATCCAAGTTTTGACTAAAGTTTTAATATATTCCCTAGCTTCTCTAAGCTCTTCTGTGTCGTTTGCTCTTATAGGCAATAAGTCTTGAAAGTGCGACGCGCTTGGTATTATCACAGCTGGTGCTTTACAGGAAAGATCTTCTAAAATGCTTAATGTGCTCCATGGATCCATATCTCCATTTGTAAAAACAACCTTGGTAACATTAGGTTTCTGCCCACCGTACAATCGATTAACAGTTTCTATGCCATCGTCAATTCTTTTTTCATTGAACTCAGGACCAAATAGCTCTTTGCAGATTTTTACATAATAATTAAGCGGAATATTCCTAGTAAAAGGATGCTTATTTGAGTTTGTCGTCTGAAAATAGCCAAACTCTGTACATGTTTGGTAAAGCCAACTTATTATCCAATCATTTCCTTCCTCGTGTAACTCTTCTTCATTTAACATTTCATGAAAGTCATAATCATAACACATATTAAATTCCTCTTCATCATCTGTTCTATATAATACACTATCATTTAGACGTTTGCAATGATTTTTAATTTCATCCTGAATGCCATATTGAGCATTTATCATAAACTCACCAACTTTATAAGAGAAAAAACGTTGTCGGTTCTCTGGAATAGTTAAATCACAATTTTCGCAAATATTTTCTTCGCTTTTCAACTGCTTTATACCATCAGTACTTTGTAGGAGCCTATCATATCTTTGGAACATCTTATTTATTTTATCTAAACAGTCTGGAGTTCCAAATAGTTCATAATCAGTATTCACCTTCTCCACATATTCATAAAAATCTTTTTTTGCCAACACCGGAGCACTACTAGATACTGCAGCGTCAACTAAATCAGGGTAGAGTAACCTCATCCAAGCAGCCAAGTTTCCGGCGTATGATCCACCAATAACTACAATTTTGGAATACTTAAATTGGGGTTGTTGTTTTATATGTTTCAATAAATTCTCTAAATCTGCCAGAGCTTGCCTAGCAGTCAAGAATTTAAAATTTTCCACATTTGTGTAGTTAAATGGCTTGCTCTTACCATAATATCTGTGTTCAGATATATAAATTACGCCATTTGTTTCCTTTGCTAATTCATACGTCATCCCACCTGATGCCCATTTTGGAGACACACTGCTCTCGCCACCCACAAATAAATATACAGGTCCACTTGGTTTCCAAATGTCAAGTCTTTGAAAGTATCTCATTTTCCACTTTCTACGTTCGCTTGAATTAAAATGATCTAGATCTTGTTCTATCCAACGTTCACATGTGTTATTCAATGTACTATTTTCACGTAACACTAGGGGCATATTTATTTCTTTATTTAGGGCATAAAAGGAGTTTCTCTTGTTAAAAAATGTTAAGCAGTTAACGAAATAGCGATTTAAAAGAAATAGCAGCAGAATATATTTTTTATACATAATGTACAATATCGCGTAAGTACAATGTTGGTACTATTTCCTATCAATTTTATGTCTACAAATTTGAATATTTGCAGCGATAAGGGAATTTAAAGAATATTTAGCTATAGTAGCGTATTTTTTTTACTATCTAGACTATTTTTTCACCCTACTGTCGATGATTTATATAAAATATAGATAATAAAAATAAAGAATGTTATGTTTCTATTAAACAGAAAAAAGAAACAAATTAAAACGTTCAATATGACAGTAATCTAATTTACACTACACTCTTTTACGTGTTTTTTTATTTAATAATGTGTAAAATAGAAATAATGCAATAATCCATGTCATTTTTTGCTGTGGATTAAGAAAGTTAGTAATTTTATATTCTTAAGATTTTAATCTAAAAACGAATCATAAATTGGTGTGCGTCAGCGCAAAAACCAGTTTTCACGTACCTAAATGTATACGACTGCTTTATAAGAAATGTTTTTTAATGTTTTTTTTTTCTTTTAGAATTATAGTTCAAATAATTCATTTATTTATTCTTTATACGTACATTTCAAATATAAAAATCTATGTAAGCAAAGCCTCTAGCAAATGCTAGGACTTATGTAAGATGGGAAATTAATCTATAATAAGATATTAAATCAAATCTATAAGCTTTTAAAATAATTTATAAACAAGATATATATAATAGAAAAAAATCAGAAAAATTACAAAGTCAATAGTCTATTTTCCTTTAACCTTTTTACTTAACATATTATGTCACGAAAAATGGATACAAAAAGAAGGAGTGTTTGACCTTTAGATAAACTGTTTCATTTGAAAATAAAAAAAAATTACCGCATCTACTTGTATTATTTATCGCTCACTGTTTCTCGATCTGCATGTTGCCAGAGCCTCGTCTCGTTCATAATTCATATAATGAGGGCAAAATATGTTACTGTGAGTTGATTCTAACCTGTACACTGTTTGTATCTTCATTATATAATATTGGGCTAATGTAGTTAACTTTAGAATATCATATATAGTATATCATATATAGTATATCATATATAGTATATCATATTCATTGAATATAACATTAAAATTATTATTTTTCGACTAAGTATAAAGGTATAGCCAATGTATTTAAAATAATATCTTTAGTGCGTACGTTACCGTAAAATTGTAAATACCGTTAGATTATAACTTTTCAGTTTAAAAAATCCAAAATGCCTTAAGCAACTAAAACTTTCAGACAACCAATCAGTGCGCGAGTGTTAGTGAATCAAGTGCGTTCCGTCGTTCGGCATTTCACAATTTAATGGTTTCACTTTGATAGGATATAAATTTTAATGAAACATTATTTACATTAAATTTTAATTTTTAATAAAAATTACACTGATACATTTTTGAATATTGTAGTCGGGTAGGTACCTAACCAAACCTAACCTATCAATTTGTTTTAGAAGAACCTTATTATTTATTCCTAAAAAAGTAGCCTTATTCTTTTTAACATCGGTCAGTGAAATCCCCGTTTAAATCTGTTCAGCCATTTCGGAAATAATCAAAAGACAAGACAGTATGAAAGATAAAAATGAAAAAAATAAGAAAATTATAAACACTTCTTATAATATCATAATATGTATTTATTAAAAAACTTTTTCGTTCATATAACAAACAGACATTTTACTTTAATTTATCTGTGACAATATATGAGTAGAATTTTAAAATGATAATATGTATCTAAATTAGAATAAAGTAGTTCACTTAAATATTGGTATACTTAATTTTTAACGCTAAGAAATGAAATTAAAAATGCTTACAAGTTAACGTCCTTAGACATAATAATATGATGATCATTCAATTTTAACTTAAAATCTCCTGCCCCAATCCAATTTTTGACCAAATATTTTATATATTCCCTAGCTTCTCTAAGCTCTTCTGTGTCACTTGCCCTATTAGGCAGTATGTCTCGACAGTGCGATACGCTTGGTATAATCACAGCTGGTGCTTTATAGGAAAGATCTTCTAAAATGCTTAATGTGCTCCAAGGATCCATGTCTCCATTTGTAAAAACAACCTTTGTAACATTAGGTTTTAGGCCACCATACAATCGATTCACACTTTCTATGCCATCGTCAATTCCTTTTTCATTGAACTCAGGTCCAAATAGCCCTTTGCAGATTTTTATATAATAATTCACCGGAATATTCCTACTAAAAGGTTGCTTATTTGAGTTAGTCGTCTGAAAATAACCAAACTCTGTACATGTTTGGTAGATCCAAGTTATAATCCAATCATTTTCTTCCTCGTGTAACTCTTCGGCATTTAACATATCATGAAAGTCATAATTGTAACACATATTTATTTTCTCCTCATCATCTTTTCTATTCAATACACTATCATTTAAACGTTTGCAATGATTTTTAATAACATCTGGCAGGCCATATTGAGCATTTATCATAAACTCATTAACTTTATAAGAGAAAAAAAAATGTCGATTCTCTGGAATAGTTAAATCACAATTTTCGCAAATGTTTTCTTCACTTTTCAACTGCTTTATACCTTCAGCGCTTTGGAAGAGCGCGTCGTATCTTTGAAATTTCTTATTTATTTTATCTAAACAGTCTGGTGTTCCAAACAGTTCGTAATCAGTATTCACCTTCTCCACATATTCATAAAAATCTTTTTTTGCCAACACCGGAGCACTACTAGATATTGCAGCGTCAACTACATCAGGGTAGAGCAACCTCATCCAAGCAGCCAAGTTTCCGGCGTATGATCCACCAATAACTACAATTTTAGAGTACTTAAATTGGGGTTGTTGCTTTATATGTTGCAATAAATTCTCTAAATCTGCCAGAGCTTGCCTAGCAGTCAAGAATTTAAAATTTTCCACATTTGTTTTGTTAAATGGCTTACTCTTACCATAATATCTGTGTTCAGATATATAAATTGCGCCATTTGTTTCCTTTGCTAATTCATATGTCATCCCACCTGATGCCCATTTTGGAGACACACTGCTTTCGCCACCCACAAATAAATATACAGGTCCACCTGTTTTCCAAATGTCAAGTCTTTGAAAGTATCTCATTTTCCACTTTCTACGTTCGCTTGAATTGAAATGATCTAGATCTTGTTCTATCCAACGTTCATATGTGTGATTTAATGTACTATTTTCACGTGATACTATGGCAATATTTATTTCGTTATTAAGAGAATAAAATGAATTTCTTTTATTAAGAAATGTTAAGCTGTTAACAAAACAGCAATTAAAAAGGAATAACAGCAGAATATATTTTGTATACATAATGTACAATCTTGTTTAAGTATAAGTTTGGTACTAGTCAATAAACGTTATCTGTATGTATCTTTATTTAAATATTTGCAGCGATAAGTATATCTAAAGAACTTTAACCATGGTGGCACATTTTTATACTATCTAGACCAATTGTTTTACCATACTCTTGATAAATAATATACAATATAATTTCATTGAATAAAAACAACACTTTAAAATAATAGTTATTCTATTATTTATAATTTAAAATATGAATGATTCTTGCGCGTTCTTGTGCCACCACATTACTGTTTATGATCTCGTTTACTCCTATTTATCGTGAGTTCACTGTGTTATGATTTTTACCTGCTTATTTGTTAAGTTAAATACGCAAAAAACCATATCAGTTTTTGTGTGCACTGCGGATAAGATAGTAACTTAATTTTTTCTTCTTTCTGAGTCCTAGTTAAAATATTAGTTTAAGAAAAATATTTTTATTTCATAATCATGGACGTAGGTAAGTTCCAATGTGTATGTATTGTTCTTAGACTAATGTTTCTCATTATTGCTTCACAAACAAGGTCATCATTATTAGTTTGAAAAAGTTAAAATTCCGTACCTATGTTGCAGTATTTGCGGCACAGATAAAGTCACGGGTTTGTTGTTAAAGGCATTCTAATAGATTATTTTAATAGTGATGTTTTTTATAGACATGGAAGCTCAGTCTCTAGTCGCGTTCAGATATCACATTTTGTCCTATTTTGCGATGATGAGATGAGGCATGAATGATACTATAGTGACTGTCACATTTACTTTTTTCATAATTACCTACAATTGCGTTAAGATGCAATATATTCTGCCTGCGCGAGCGTCACGAATTTCGGTAAAAAAAATCCGTTTGATCGGTAATATTAATCTCCTTTAAAATCAATAGGGATCGTCTACTATACGAATTTGAATTATACAAGTAACATATTGTGTACTCATTTATTTTGTTATATTTTGTATTGTGTCGCTAGTAGTATACAATAACGTTAAGATTTTATTTAGTACTAGCGACTCGCCCTCGCTTCGCTTGGGCTCTTCCCTAGATTTAGCACAGGTAAAGCCGCGGGATCTGCTAGTTATGCATATAAACCTTCCTCTTGAATCACTCTATCTATTAAAAAAAACCGCATCAAAATCCGTTGCGTAGTTTTAAAGATTTAAGCGCACATAGGGATATAGGGATATAGGGACAGAAAAGGCGACTTTGTTTTATACTATGTAGTGATATTTAAAAGAAATATTTTAAAACAATAAACTAGATTTATTTAAATAAAAATAAAATATACTGATTTAGTTTACTTAACTACTTGCATAACAGTACTAGTTAACAACCTACGGGACGAACTATTTAATTTTGCTTATAATGATTAAATAAGTATACCACAATATTTGCTTGCTTTTGAAACAACTTGTAAGCAAACAAGTACATTTATAGGTAAAACTGAAGGAAACTTACATTATCAATAGTGGTTTTTCCTTCAACTGACTTTTTTAGCATATTTTACCAATATTACGAAAACTGGATAAGAAAAGAAGAAGAGTTTGATTTTTCGTAATGCATTTAATCGATTATACCATTGAAATTTTTCTTTACAATCCCCGCTTATAATATCACATTAAAAAGCATTAAATTACAAACAAACACTTTACTTTTATTTATTTGTATATTTGATGTATGGATAATAATATTATATTAGTAAACTTTGAAAATTATAAGTAATTATAGGTTTCTAAATAAGAATAAAATAGTTGACTTTAATAACTTTAAATTTTTATAGTCAAGAAATAATTTTACTGCTTAGATATTTTACGAGAATCATCTCCTGCACCGATCCAATTTTTGACCAATTTTTTAATATATTCTCTAGCTTCTTTAAGCTCTTTTCTGACGCTTGCATCCATAGGCATTAAGTCTCGACAGTGCGACTTCCTTGGTATAATCACAGCTGGTGATGTAGAGGAAAGATCTTCTAAAATGCTTAATGTGCTCCAAGGATCCATTTCTCCATTTGTAAAAACAACCTTTGTTACATTAGGTTTCTGCCCACCATACAATCGGTTAACAGTTTGTATGCCGTCGTCAATTCTGTTTTCATTGAACTCTGGACCAAATAGCTCTGTGCAGATTTTTACATAATAAGTCAGCGGAATATTATTAGTAATTGGTTGCTTATTTGAGTTGGTCGTCTGAAAATAGCCGAACTCTGTACATGTTTGGTAGATCCAAGATAGAATCCATTCATGTTCTCTGCTGTGCAACATTCCTTGAAAGTCATAATTATAACATTCAACATCATCATCTGATCTAAACTGTGCGCTATCATTCAGAAGTTTACAATGATTTTTAATGTCATCCGGAATGCCATATTGAGCAATCATCGCGTACTCATCAACTTTTAAAGAGAAAAATAATTGTCGATTCTCAGTAATAGTTAAATCACAATAATCGCAAATGTTTTCTTCACTTTTCAACTGCTTTATACCTTCAGCGCTTTGGAAGAGCGCGTCGTATCTTTGAAATTTCTTATTTATTTTATCTAAACAGTCTGGTGTTCCAAACAGTTCGTAATCAGTATTCACCTTCTCCACATATTCATAAAAATCTTTTTTTGCCAACACCGGAGCACTACTAGATATTGCAGCATCTACTAAATCTGGGTAGAGTAACCTCATCCAAGCAGCCAAGTTTCCAGCATAAGATCCACCAATAACTACAATTTTAGAAGATTCGAATTGGGGTTGTTGCTTTATATATTTCAATAAATGTTCTAAATCTGCCAGAGCTTGCCTAGAAGTCAAAAATTTTAAATTTTCAACATTTGTTTTGTTAAATGGCTTGCTCTTACCATAATATCTGTGTTCAGATAAATAAATAGCACCATTCGTTTCCTTTGCTAATTCATACGTCATCCCAACTGATGCCCATGTCGGAGAAACACTGCTTTCGCCACCCACAAATAAATATACAGGTCCACCTGGTCTCCAAAGGTCTAGTCTTTGAAAGTATGTCATTTTCCACTTTCTACGTTCACTTGAATTAAAATGATCTAGATCTTGTTCTATCCAACGTTCATATGTATTATTTAATATAATATTTTCACGTAACTCCAGGGCAATATTTATTTCATTATTTAGAGCATAAAAAGAATTTCTCTTAATAAAATTTTGTAAGCTGTTAACGAAGTAAAGATTTAGAAGGGATAACAGCAGGATATACTTTGTACACATTATATACAACATCGCTTTAGTATAATTTTTGTACTATATCCAATGAACGTTGTCGTTTATTTATATGTAGGTACGTCCTATTCATTTGAATATTTATAGTAATAAGTGCATCTGAAGAATTTTTAGCTACGGTGGCGCATTTTATTATATCTACATATAGAATAAAATTATGTTTTTCTTGAAATGTGATACTTGAGCCAATTAAATAGTAAGTATGATTAGTTTATTATATATTGGTAATCCAATGTATCTATACCTGTTTGATATTTTTATGTGTTTATTTATATAATTAACATTTACAAATATTGCAATAAATCTGTTAGTTTTGTGTGCACTGCGATTTGAAAAAAATAATTAAATTCACTTTGAAAGGTTTTTAACCTGAAAACGAATTATTCAATATGTGCAATACACTACGTCAGTCCAAAAACCAGTTTTCGTGTAAATAGATACAGACTGTTAAAGAAAAAATATTTTTAAATGTTTCTTTTGGTAGTTTTTCTTTTAGACATAAAGCAGTTCCAATTTTGCATGTGTATTATTTTTAGATATTTTTTTCCATTACTGCTTGAACAAGCAAAGTCATAGATTTTTATCTTCAGATATTCTAAGTTCCGCGCTTGTCTTACAGTATGTGTGGTATGTGTGGTATTATCATAAGGCAAAGTATTTTTACGAGTTTGCTGTAAAGTATTGAAATAGATTAATTTAAAGTGTTTTAATTGCTAGTTTATGTATTGATAACATAAACACTTTTTAGGAATCGTAATTTAACATCACTAAAACGCCAACTAAATTTGAATAATTATTACCGTAAATATAGATATCGCGTACTCGGTGTGCGAGATACTATACTGACTGTCATCATCACTTACTTTTATTTTGTAATGGCTTAAAACCGTATTCAAACGCTATTACGCATTTTGGCATATATTTACGCATTTTGGCAGTTTTACATATTATTGTAAGGCAGATAAAAATAAATATGAACTATTCTTTAAAAAATTAGCAGTGCTTAAGTAAATAAATAAATATGTTGGGACATTAATACTCACAGCACCATCTAGTTCCGTAGTAAGTTACGAAGCTTGTGTTACGGATACAAGATAGTTGATATACTACATATTATATAAGTTTAAATACATACATATTATAAATATAAACACCCATGACTGGAGTACAAACATCCGAGTTTTAACAAATGAATGCCTCAGCGGGACTCGAACCCTAGACCGCTGGCGCAAGAAATTATGGTCACTAAAAACTGCGCCAAACGTTCATCAAAATATTCTTAGCGCTTTTCTCATGATGTGGTCACAAGCAGGCCTGATGAGACAGATGTCATATTAGAATCGTCGTTATAATGTCCCAACATATTTTAAAAAAATCGGTAGACGGATCCAGGTCGACAAGTAGGATACTTTTTACTAAAAGAAAATATCCCATCACCGAGTAATCCATACTAATCGTTAACACGTACCTAGGTTTGAACATGAGCGGAGTCAGGACGAGTCTCTAGTTCTTTATATTTTACTACTATAAAATTACAAATCGTCGATAATCTCGAAAGCCAAAGCCATATACTTAGGCAAATTTTATATGCTATTTTATTTGTTTACGTACAATGAGAACAGATAGCTAAGCGAGATAAATCCGCCCATTGTAAAACAAATTCGCGAAATCTCCGCATAACATTCAACCAACAAAAAACCCACTTCAGTTTCAAACACACGGTTTTACGCTTCTGCCTCGATGCAATAAAATTGATATTTTATATTCGGTTGCTATTGTACTTTGAATTTTTATATTTATGAATCGCGTGCATTTTATAGGATAGTGGGATAGCGCTTGGATTAACTTTTTCACTCATATTTGCGTTTTGGTTTGCTCGTATTTTGAATGTATGTTGTATCAAATATCTGGTAACCATAACACAAGCCTCGGAACTAGATGTCTTACCACGGAACCAGATGGCGCTGTGTGTAATAATGTCCCAACTTGTAAAAAAATCTAACCTAGGGCTTAGACGAGATCATCTACATTTATTCAAGAATAGAAATCTATCGAAAAATTAAGCGATGAAATATTATTATATATGTTATTAAATTTTAATTCATATTTTGTTTTTTTTTTTCGTATTTAAACCATTTTGATTCTGGAGATTTTTTCACTAATAGCTATGTTTTCACCATATATGTTATTGTTTTTTCCATCCTGATATAACAAAAGCGTTTCGTGAAAATTAGTATTGTTCATAAAAGAAAGCTTGTTAGAAGTTAAACGAAACGAAAGTTGTGAGTTAGTTTAAAATATTTCCTCCAACAAATGTAAGTTTCTCCACAGCTTTAAGCATGAACAGCTTATGTTAAAATTTTGGCTTCATAAATACCTAAAACAATGACATGACTAAGTTTCATTAAATATAATTATTACTATTAAAATCAGGTTAATTTTAATATTAGATAATTTATACATAATAATAACAAAATTAATAAAATGCAAATACCATCTAACTACGAGTACATATATAAAAAATCAGAACTTTGTTTTTCAGAGTCAAAGACGATTTGAATGCTTTTCAGCTAACTTGGTCGCGGAAGAGATTAAGGTTAAAGATATCTGAAAGTTCTTGAGACTTGGAGTTTATAGTCAATATCTCTTTGGTAAGGCGAATGGTTATCGTGTTGGCAATATATTATGCCGTTATTTGAAAAATTGTATACAAGTGTTGCTTGGTGTACAAATCATCTATTTAAAATAATTCGTTTACAAAACTGAGTTTTTTTATTCATCTAATAATCACTCATAAAAATTAATAATTATACCGGAAAAACCACAGTTACCGTAGAATAGATTTGTATTTGAATTTCTTCTGGAGAAGAAGTGAAGAAAAACATAATTTACTTCATTTAATTTAATAAATTTAATTTAATAAATTAAATTTAATTATATTTCTTTAAATATATTATTTCTAAACTAATGTTAAAAATGTATGTATATTATAATAAAATACAAAATACAAGATAAGGGGTAATAGGCTGGCATGGTTTGGACAAGTGATACGGAGGGAAGAAAGTTCTATTACGAGGAGAATGTTAAATATGCATGTGGAAGGAAAACAGAGCAGGGAAAGACCAAAAAAGAGTATGATGGATTGAGTAAAAGAAGAAAGAGGGTGGATGTTACGTTAATTAATGACAGAGGAGAGTGGAAGAAGAAGACAAGTTGTGCCGATCCCACATAGCGTGGGATAAGGTCAGGAATTATAATAAAATACTTTTTTTTAATACACCCTACCCTACCTAAATTATACCTACGAATAAAACACGAATACTCTTTTAAAGAAATCGGTTAAGCCACATAATATAAAAAATCACTTCACCTTATAGGCTGTTTAAGTTCCATAGCAGGTCGATAACAATACCAATAAAATTGCTTTTGAAACGTCAAACGATATGCTAATGCCGCCCCTTTTATATTCGCCGCACGGACCCGATATTTCACCGTGAGATCTGCTAAAATTCAGATAAACGCTCATGTTTGTGGAGATGGACTGTGCCCGGAATGTTAAAGAGGGTTCTTAGGATTTACTTTATGACAGTCATTTTTGGGATAACTTAATGTAGGTTGGAGAAATATTGAATTAGTCAGATTTTACATGTGCTAGCAATTTTTATTTTTAGGCGAATATTGTATTGTTAACATGCTTTGTTTTGTTCGAATATTTGAATTTTTATTATTAAAATATTTAAAAGGGAACTCACTCATCACGAAATTACGAAAATCGCTTGACGTATAAAGATGACATTTGGCAGGGCGCTAGTTTGTATTCCATTCTAAACTATGCTAATTAGTGATGTAATTTTACTTGCATTTTGAATGTATTCATTTACCATTTTAATTATTTAATTATTATGTGAATTATTTTTTGAAAACGTAATTAATAAAGAAAAGTCGCTTCCATAACTAATTAGCATAGAACACCTGAATATCGGCAGATTGCGGCTTACACTTACAGCAAGCGTTCCCAGCTATTCTCCGCCTCACTGGATACAGAACAAATAGAAAACACGCGAATCTCAACCTTATTTCATTTAAATAAAACTTAAATAAACCGCAAAACACCTAAGTTTGCTAGATCCAAGCTTTTAATTCCAAATTAGGCTAACACAAGGAAATTTCACCTTTAATTTGTGAGCATTAGAGTCGATATAAATGATTAAATTTTCAAACGACTTCATGAATAATTCTATGATAGAATTATTATTGTTGATAAATACATTGGAAGTGAAAATGAAATGGAAATGAGTTGGGACGGAGATAAAGAAAAATATTCAATAATATTGACGAATATATCAATTAATAGTATACATATCTTCAGTTAGACTTTTGAGTTAATCGTCAAATAAATCAGCTTAGTAGTAAAAGACGCATATGAAGGTCGCCCACTTTGGTGGGGAGTTTGTGAGCGGTATATTGTATATACAGTGGTAGCCTAGCGGTAACGCGCTCCCTTGGATAACCCAGTGATGCGGGTTCAAATCCGGGTCTCACACTTCTGATATTTTTATGTGCGAATCATTTCTATCATGATTACCACTTGTCTTACGGTGAAGGAAACATCGTGAGGAAACCTGCATGTCTGTGAAAACCTAGCAAGTTTTTGAAAGACATAATATGTAGTCCGCCAACACGCACTAGGCCAGCGCGATGGACTACGGCCTGATCCCCCTCGTACTGAAGCAGGCCTGTGCCTAGCAGTAGGACGTTAACAAAAGATTGATAATGATGATGATGTGTGAGCAGAGTGGCTCACCCATCATCATCATTAACGCGGCTGTATGGTTTGCTTCGGCAGCTGCGGCTAAAATAATATTGATAGTTATTGAAATTATAATCAATGGAAAACATCTAAATTACTGTTTCATAATTTGTATAGATTAGAACGAATTTTCAAGCAATGAAACAAACAATGGCGAAAAGTTTTGAGCTTTTATTAATATCTCGCTCTCTGACACTTAGTTCCACTTTGGCATCGGAGTTAAATCCGCATTGTTTTTCGCTCTAAAAACTTCTCAAACAATCCTTTAACGGTATATAATTAGATGTCTTCTATTTTAAACATGTTTTAACAAAAGTCTCATAAGAACAGATACAAAAGTTTAATTCATTGTTCCTTATGTCGTAAGCTTATAAGCTTTTAATTAAAAGTGCTGTTTGTGAAATACAATAGATAATGACACAATTGTAGAAAGGAGAAAATGAATACTAAGAATTTTTTTTTGTATTATACTGTTTAATTTGTGAATGTGCGTATTTAGTATATGTGTATATCTGTTCGTATTATATAGTAAATTCCTCTTTGGACTATTGGCTGCGTGTACGGATTTAAACCTAGAGACCTGGATCAGGAATACAGCTATTTCTTTTCACTTAGTATACTGGTAGGGATGTTGATGTCAAACTCCCGTAGCTCGGTGTAGAACTTGCTTTAACTCTCACCGGTCGTATTGAGTAGTCGTCCCGCTGGAGTATGAGAGTGACAGGAATAGAGTGTACACGCATGTACAGTTGTCTGGTCTAAATGAGGCCGCTCTGACCAAAATCAGTAAAGAGGTCATTTTTATTATTACACCATGCATAATTAATACATAAAAATACGTTATGGGACCAAAATTTTATAGAGTGGCCTAGAGCTTAGATAAGAACTAGTAAAACCTTTTTGCACAGCCTATTGACTCGAAACGCAGTCTATACTGTAGAAACATTTAGTTAAGAGTGAAAAAAATCCGTTAATATATTAAAGGTGCTTTCACTTAGGGAAATCACAAAAAGTTTGTTTCGTAGACGTAGACAGAGTTTTTTTTCGTTATTGGACTTTTTACTAGGTTATTGTAAGTAAATCGAAACGTTGCATCTATGCAAGTAAATCAAATGAATACAGTAGTCAGTATGACTACAAATTGCAACAGACTGCCAAATGTCAGTGTGTCAGTCAGTGTGTAGTGTAGTAATAGCATATCATCAAAGGAATTTACTAAGTAGTAAAACTTTAAGCCAAGTAAAACCTGGAAACATGGATAGTTACTTCACACACGCAATCATCCTGCGTAAAGACTCTGTTAATTGAGACTCAATTTAGAATTCATTGGCTATATACGTGTTTGATATTGGCTCGAATTGACATACAACAGTAATGTATAGTAGATAGAAATAAATTAAAATAAAGTGTACTGTTTTATATTTTTTATATTGAGTTCTAAATTTTGACGACACGTTTGGCTCAGTTTTAGTGACCCTGCTTGCTGCACCAGCGGTCGCGGGTTCGAGTCCCGCTGGGGATAAGCATTTGTTGAGCACAAATGTTTGTACTTGAGTCGTGGATGTTTATATTAATAATACGTATGAATTTAGTGTTATAATATATGTATTCGTAACACAACCCTCGTAGCTTACCACGGAACTAGATGGCACTGTGTGTAATAATGTCCCAACATATTTTTTTATATATTTAACTCTTTTCAACGTCCCACTGCTGGGCATACCTTTAATACAAGGGTCATCAGACACTGGTCTGTGATGGATATCACATGCCTTTTCAAAATTTAATAGGCTCCTTCGGATATACAGCTTTCCTCACAATGTTTTCCTTTAACGTTTGACAAGTGGAAATCATGTTAGAAATTTCGAACATAATATATATGACGTGCGAGACCCGGACTTTAACCCGTTTCACTCCGTTATCCAAGCGAGTGCGCTATATTTGGGCTAATGCCTATATTGAATTACTTTTATTAGACCATTAGAAATGTAAAAGCGTGTGCATACAGTATGTACATTTAATCTAACAAAATGATTAATTTGAGCTTATAATATTATGTAACTATTACATTTTGGACTAACATGTTAGTTAAAAATTTGATATCTCTCTCCCTTTTCTGGTTGGACGGTATTGACCAACGAAGTGTACTACAATAGATTTATAGTGCAAATATCACGTACGTTGGCTACTAGTAATTGAACTATCTGACGCAGTAGTTAGTTAGGGGCCTTTGTAGAAAACACTTCAGTGCTAGACTTATAGTACTATTGTGGAGAAATACTCCTTCTTTCTCTATCTCTCTCATTTTCAAAATATTTGAAAATAGAAGATAGACATTATTTTGTTTTGAGTATTGTTTTTAGATTTTTGTCTGTCGGTCTGTTTATTTGTGACTCAATCTCGAGAAAATTACTTTTATTTTATTTTATTTTTATTTTTCTTTATTTCTATTTTATTAGGGAAACAAACAGTATTATAATACATATATATAAATGATGATTATATAGCACATACACCAATAAAGTTTCCACAAGTAAATAATACAAAAAAAGCAGAAAAAAACTAAAAAAGGAAAAATTTACAGTTAACTAAAACTTTTTTTACTTGACATTATTTTGATAAAATTTAGTATGACGGTAGCTGGTCAAGATATAGGATACTAATGACTAGATAATTGTGGCTATTTCAAAAGGATTTTATACAAAAATATTTAAAGTACAGAAATGCCTGACAATTTTATATGTGTAAGTAGATCTAAAGCTATTTAGTGTGTCTCTGAACTGAAAATGTTAAAGTTATGGATCAAATTGGATATTTACATAAGGCTTTTACTTCTAAAGGTTATGTACGTATTATAGATATATTTTCTGAAAAAAACGCTATATTTATATAATATTTCCTGAAAAGCATCAAGCGAAGCTCGGTCACCCAGGTACTTATATTTCAAACGAGCACTCTCTATTTAGTTGTGCATTAATCTTATTACCAGATAGAGTACTGGCATTGAACATTAATGCCACTTTACGTTGTAGATTATTGCTATTACGGCGTCTCACTACTTATTTGTCCCAACGACCAATTACTGAAAGAGTTTTAACTACAGAATAAGTTGGTTCTATTCAAATCTTTGAAAAATTTAAAAATTTATACATAAATATAATGAAATTTGAAGTCAAATCTGTACTATTGAATATTTTTGAAAAAGAAAATGTTATTGGACATTTTTATCTATACGGAGGCCGAATTTATGGTTTTTAGAATTTTTACTTGTCTGAACGCATCATTAGACTAGAGATAAAATTGAGTATGATGATAGTTGGTTATACGAATCCATATGTACGATAGTTTTTATTACTAGAAAGATTTCATTTATGAAAATCTAGCTGATCCGGTGAATCTGTTCCTCCAGAATTATAATTACTGATTATTGATTTCTGACAAAATTTCTAATTATCAAATTTTTAACCATACTTGGCCATAGATAAAGTTACGTCTAGCTGTCATTTGTATATTATTATTTCATGTCAGATGCGTTTTTGTTATACCACGTTCTATAGTGACTACGTTTTATATCACGTCATACGGAAACGCGGCCAAACGAGATAAATCCTATGTCCGTCTCCTGGTTCTAAGATACCACCGCACCAGTTTTCAGGCAAATCGGTTCTGCCTTTCTGGAGTTATAAATGGTGTAACTAACACGACTTTCTTTTATATATAGAAAAGATGTCGACTAACTTTTATAACGTATCTAAAAACGAACCCGAGTAAAGCGAAGAAGTCACTAGTTATAAGATTAAGAATATTGATAACTACAAATAAACATAGTTTTATGAAAATTAAAATAAACTCTATAAAAAACATAAAATTCAGTAGAATTTGAATTACAAAACCTGTTATTTGAATTGCAAAAATTCACTATGATCTATACAAAATGGATTTTCATATGCTTTGTCTCTGTATTTTCAGTTTAAGAATCACATCCACATCCGCTTAAATATTAGGGTTTCTTTATTAAGTATTATTAGTATAAATTAAATTCTGATAAAGTTGCATTAGTATAATAATTATGTTTAAAATATCTTACTGGAATAGTCGTTGGTATCGATGCAAAGGCTAAATTTACTATGATTAGTAGTTTTGTCTATCTCGACAGGCCTGTCTGTCTGTGGCTTAACGATGAGAAACAAAGGATAAGAAAGAAGAAGATATCTAATATATGAAAAATGTTTACTATAATACCCGATGTAGCGAGGGTGAATCAGTAGTCAAAAATACATTTATAAGATAGATGTCAAAATGTATATTCAGGATATTATTATGAAAACGAAAAATTTATGTTTATGTTTGTTACTCCTTAACGTAGAAACAGCTGGATAGATTAGGATAAATTTAGTACACAGATATTAAGTAGCAAAGGAAAGTCACTAGTACTTCGCTCGCTCTAACACTATCCCACAACCTGAGCATTTTGTGGTACACTTTACTGAAAAACTATCACGCCTATAGATAGGTTTGTGCTTTAATATAGTAATTTAACTTCATATGTACATCTGTCAAAAATTATAATTTTGTGTTCATTAAATAGAATGTTATTGTACTAGCATATCATTTTTAAAACTGAAATAAAAACTGTCTTAAAAATTATTACCCTCAAAAAGCAATTTTTACTACTAAATCTAAACAGACAAAAATAACTAATAATTTATATTACGAAAGCCAAAACAAATCTAAGATCAAGTATCAAAATATACACCAATTTGTACCAAATAGTTATAGTAAATGTTACCAAATTAGTCAAGCTCCAGATGGCGGCTCCTTGACAAACTGAGTGTTCTAGATTTATAGTGCAAATAGTAAGGTGGAATTGAGGTAAGATAAGATTCATCTCTCGAGAAGCTTTCAAGTAAATGTTAGTTTAGAATTCCTATTAGATGGCAGACAGAATTTAAACTAAATATATACAAACAAATTATTTAATACTAGTCGTTTAGTCTTGCTTTGCTTGGGTTCGTCCCTAGGTGTCTTTTGCACTTGTTATATTCTCACACTCGCTTCTCTTTATTTTATTTCGTATAAAAATCATCATTTTTTTAAAGTGTAATATTACATAAATCTATATTATATATTAAAATCAATGCCACTTTTCGTTGTAACTCAAGAACGGGATCACCTATCCAAACCAAATGTTGACGCTTTGTTCGGACTATTTCGTAGATGGTTTATATGAAGTTCGCACAAAATCGGTCGAGTTCTTCTTCATTTATCACATTTTTTGTAACAAATGAATTCGTGGCTTAGCTAGCGCTAAATCTGGGGACAAACCCGAGCGAAGCGAGGGTGTGTCGCTAGTTATTATATAAATATAAATAAATTAGTAATATGTTGGGACAGTATCTAACAGCATCATATAGTTTGATGGTAAGCTACGAGGCTTGTGTTATGGATAACAGATAGGTGATATACTACACATATACTCGTATAATATTACTAGCGACTCGCCCTCGCTTCGCTTGAGCTTTTTCCTAGATTTAGCTCAGGCAAATCTGCTAGTTATGCATATAAACCTTCCTCTTGAATCACTCTATCTATTAAAAAAACCGCATCAAAATCCGTTGCGTAGTTTTAAAGATTTAAGCATACATAGGGATATAGGGACAGAGAAAACGACTTTGTTTTATACTATGTAGTGATGTATTTGAATACAATCATATTATAAATAAAAGCACCTATACTTGGAGAACAAATAATTGTGCTCACAAATGAATGTACTCAGTGGGACTCGAATCCGCGACTGCTGACACAGCAGGTAAGATCACTACAAACTAAGCCAAACGTGCCATCTTACTAATCTCTATGTTTCTAGCAGTAAAAAATTAATAAGATTTTCATGCTTTTCCCCACACCCTTTTCAACCAATTTAAGTTTTATTTTCGCGACAAAACGTAACCTACTATACATTTAAAGGTTTCATCTATCGTTATATCAAAATTCATTAAGATTTTTTTTCATACACTATGACTGACCTGATTTCTATAAATAAAATGTTAAAATATTCAGATCTTAAAAAATGTATGATAAAAATATCATTAGTAATTTTAGCTATATAAAAATAACTTTATGTTTACGAGAGTTATTTATACAAACCCTAATCTTGTTTATTGTTGAAACTTATGTCAAGCAAAATTCGTTCAGCGATTTAACAAAAACTAATTAGAATTCAGTATTAGCAACTCAGTATTCTATCTACACATATATAAATAAAATTAGAGTGTCTGTTTTTAATTTCAAATTAACAGCTTTTCACTAAATGCATATAAACTCATATACGGTAGACAGTGGTAGCCCAGCGGTAACGCGTCGCTTGGATAACCGAGTGATGCGGGTTCAAATCCGGGTCTCGCACCTCTGATATTTTCATGTGCGAATTATTTCTATCATGATTACCACTTGTCTTACGGTGAAGGAAAACATCGTGAGGAAACCTGCATGTCTGAGAAAACCTAACAAGTTTTCGAAAGGCATGTGAAGTCCGCCAACACGCACTAGGCCAGCGCGGTGGACTATGGCCTGATCCCCCTCTTACTGAGGGAGGCCCGTGCCCAGCAGTGGGACATTAAAAAGGGCTGATGATGATGTATATATACGGTAGGTACTTACATCAAATCAATCTTTAAAATTATTGTCTGTCGGTCTGTTTGTTCCGGCTAATTTCTGAAATGGCTGGACCGATTTTGCCTGGACTTTTACTGCATATAGCTAATATTATAAGGAGTAACTAATGCGACTTTTATTTTAGAATAAATCTAGGGACGAACCCGATCGAACGAAAATTATATCTTAAGCCATAATATTTATAGAATAACTTTGTTATTAAGTTTTAAAAGACGTTGTGTTTGTTTGTCTATGACCTTATCATTAAAAAATACAGGATAGACTTTGATACATATTTAATTACTATCGCATTTACGATATTGGAACTTTATATGTCATTGACAACAATTACTCGTAACATGATGATTATTAGCCGTTCTTTATATTTTAAAACCAAAAAAAAGTATTTTACTTCTTAAAATCAAAAAACTGAGTTCAAATTACACTATATTTTTTGTTCGCCTGCATATGATGTACTACATCAGAGGCTGGCGCTGATCCAAATGGTATTGGTTTATTATTACTACATTTGGTGAACGTTAGCCAATTAAAACTAACTTTGAAATGAATGTACGCCTTCATTGATATCTAACACTCCATTTCTCGGTGGTCGCCAGTTCGATAATGTATGATGTAATTAATGCGAGATCATGCGTTACGAACGTATTGTAAGAAGGTAAAAATTCAATTACAAAGGCTGCTTAATACTATATTATATCCTCAATATTCCTTTGTCCTTTGTCCTCTTGTTTTCATATTTTAGTTAACTTTTATGCAGTCGAGTTTTTTTTTTATTTTTATAATACATTTTTTATTGTATGTTGATCAAAAATATATTTAAATGTTAAGAGCCTTATCACTAGAAATGTTATCTACTATTGCACTACCAGGTTTAGAAGCAGGAAAATACTAATCAAATATATATCTAAAATCAATTAAAATACTTTTAAACGTTCAAATTACTGTCAAACGTAATAGGCATGATTAGATGTACTTATGTTACACTACACACCAATAATAATTGTTATAGTATAGTATAGACGTTATTACTTATTAGTGTATACTATATTAGGTATATAAATTCATGCTTACGTTTAAATCGTTTAGGAGGTCATACAAAATCATCTAAAAAAAATGTTTTAACGTCAGGGACCTTCGCAGGCATAATTTCAACCAATCAGACCAATTTTTTAGGAACACATTGAAAACAAATACATTCATTTTGTTTTTATTTATATAGATAGACTACATGACTATAGGATGGCCCTGAAAAATTTCAGGTTTGTAGCACAAAAAATGAAAGGCTTTCATACCAACTTGCGAGATCCTTAGACCTCCTTAATACGGCTCTGCTACAAAATTCGTTTTTAGCGGATGTTAACTAACTATTAACAACAAGCATCCTCCCTATCATCTATATACGGTCCAGCGGTTTCCAACATTTCGTGATAAATGAATTTTCCTTTTAATTATAGATTAAAATGAACAGTGCTAGCTTATTTGTTAAAGGTTACATGTTCGATTTAAAAGTATTCTCAAGCTTTTGATCATCTTTATTTAATCAGCTTGGCTAAGAAATTGCTTTATTAGGTATAAAGCATTCTGGTTAAGATATTAGATTACTAGTTATTTATTTTTGTTATATTATAATTCAAATTAACAGAAAAAAAACATATTACGCATGAATATCGTTTAATAACATAAAACATTACACTCATAACCAATTGAACAACATTATACTCCTCACACATTTCTATCTCAGTTACGATATCTACCATTTACTCTAATGTATTTTCACATGTTGTTTAAGAGAATACGTACCAGTTTCAAAACGATTACATCGACAAAGAATACTTACAGTGTTAAATTATTCTTTTAATTTAAATGGTTACAATATCTTTACGTACTTATTACGTATATTATAAATTATATTAAATGACTTTACAATTTACATCTACTTTTTTATATGAAAAGAGAACATTATAATATCCTCTCCAGTTTATAACTATACTCTTTGATGCCGGCCCACCTTTTCCCACATACGAATATAACTAACAATTAAACTTTTTATAAAGCAAAATATAAGGAAGTTTTCTCATTATTCTCAAAATAGTACCCTATTATAATATTAAAAAACAAAAAGCATGAAACTAGTATGCTATTGTCAAGCGAATGGAATACTATTCGGCACTGAAAAGGATTCTTTGCATAGAAAAAGTAGGTCATTGTGCACGCTTTTACACTTGCGGGAAGAAAAATGGACTAAAGAAAAAATATACTATTGATAATATGTAATATGACTATTTAATTTAATACAATATTTAATTTTGGTTAATATTACTACTAATTTCTTATATACGTTAAGACTGTTATATTGTCCTGTAGTAACATATTGACTTTATAAAAAAAAACATCAAAATCTGTTAAGTGGCGTTGATGTAGACAGAAAGATAAAAAGTCTAAAAATGTATAGTTTCTATATTATTAATTTTGTATTAGTTAAACCTAACAGGTAAGTAAATTAAGAGTTAAAAAGAATATATATATATTGTATACAATTTCATGGCCTGCGGTGTACGCTCTGTGTTGACCATCCGTTTGCCCGCGTTTCCAATTAGCGTCTCTTTGTACGTACGACTGTCGCTTCAAAATTCATGTCCGGTTCTAATAAGCAGCGGACTTTGTGATGGACTTCTTTTCTTCTTTTTCAATTGTTCCGAATTTTATATATTCATTAAATGATAGTGACAATACTATCCTGCCAGAATATAAGCGGACTGAATATATCCAACGGGATAAAAGTATCTTATGATCCTATCCCCTATTTCTGATAATTAGTAATTATTAATTGAAGGGTATATATCGCTCCCAGACTGCAACCTACATTTTTGCTAAATTTTAACAAAATTTATTTAACGCTGTAAGCCATAAAAGCTAACAGACAGAGTTACATTACTTTGGATAGTATGGGTAGCTCTTATCTTAAAAACATTATTTTGTTGTTGTCAATACAAGCTGAGTCAAGCGTGACATCAAAATTAATACCTTCTATAATAATAAACATACCTACATACAATAGTATCTCAAATAATTCTTACGTGAAGCGTTAAACCGCAATATAGCAAGAGCAAGGTATTTCCAATTGGTTTGAGGTACCTCTGGAAATTCAACGCTCGACCGCGCCAGTTAGATAACATGTTGTTTCTAACCCCATGCACCGTTTGAACTACTTGCTGAAGAAAATTACTTTGATTAATAAAAACTATAATATTTATTTTTGTATTAAGTCATATTTATAACTAAATACAACACAAGCCTACAACTACTGGGCATATAGGCAAAGTCCAGTGTTCAAGCCATAGTCCACCACGCTGGCCTCGCGGATTAGCGTACTATACAATAGATATATCTTTGAAAAACTCGCTATATTCTCTTAGATATACAGGTTTTCTCACGATCTATTAATTCACTGTAAGATAAGTATATGAAATGATTCGCATGTTAAAATATCAGAGGTGCGAGACCCGTATTTGAACCCGCTTCTCTCGATTATCCAAGCGTACGCGTTACCACAGACTATTTATATGCAAAATAAAAATATAAATAAATATATATATTTTTAAGTAAAATAATAATTTTCCAGTGTAGCAGCAACTCACAATGCGTATTAACTCGTTTGTAACGATATCGCACGAAATATCGGACGACCCGCATGGCGTCCGACAGATAGTACCCTGCTCCGTTCTGTTAATGAGAATTAAATTGTTATAAAACGTTCACATACGGATTTCGAATATATCTTCTATATAAATAGGTATAATATTTCAGTTATTTTGTTAAGTAGCTAATGAATAATTTTATTGATAAGTATATATTTAACATGTCTGAGAAAATCTAACTAGTTTTCGAAAGACACGTGAAGTCCGCCAACACGTACAAGGCCAGCGCGGTGGACTAGGGCCGGACCCCCTCGCACTGTGGGCGGCCCGTGCCTAGCAGTGGGACGTTAAAAAAAGGGCTGATAATGATGATGATGATATTTAACATTACTTTTTATATTATATTTTTTATAAAATACTATTCATTCCACTTGCTTTCTTCCCTAGATAAGTTTCAACGGTTTTAAAAGATTTCTCAGAAGAAAGATATTTTTCCGGAAGAATTGGTGACGCTTTATCAAAATTCGATGCATTAATTTCCATATTTAATACAATATAGGATATTTTCCAATATGAAATATATTATATTTTAAATATATTATATTTCATATAGATATTTTATTTTCCACCACTATAACCTAGTGATTATAGTGGTAGTTTATTTTAAATACTTAATTCTTACTAGTGATATTTTCTGCTGTAAAAATTAACTTAACAGGAGAAAACCAGTAGTGAGATTTTGATGATATTATGCTATGATGTAATCTTATCCGGGTCAATATATAGGATACTTTTTACTGCGAGAAAATATCTCATTCCTGAGAATATTCTACACTAACCGTGGAAACGAAGCTAGGGTCGAATGAATCGCCAGTTTTAATTAAAAGTATATTTTGAGATTTCTGTTGTTTGTAATCAGCCTTTTTCAACGTCCCTTGCTATGGATGGGCCTCATTTTGGCCCTTGATTATGAGGAGGACCAGGCCATAATCCACCACGCTGTCAAGTACGGGCTTCACATTTCACGTTCAACTGACGACGTTTTCCTTCACCGCAAGACAAGTGGTAATGATGTTAGAAATGATTCGCACACGAAAATATCAGAGGTGCGAGACTCGGATTTGAACCCGCATCGGTTATCCAAGTAAGTATATATTTAACATGTACCACTCTACTACAACAGACTTTAGATTTATTTATTTTTAATAATTAAACTATAATTATTTTAAACTAAGTAGGTACCCCCTTTTGTATAATTTGTTGTTGTTGTTTTTTAAATTTATCCCCAATAGGGAAAGGCAAAGGACTATAGTCCATACAGCCTAGTCTAAATTTGTAAAATTCATTCCGATATCCCCTTTTGTATAAGTTTTTCACAAACTTTGAATTTTCTGATTTTTTTTTGTATTTATTTTTTTATTACAAAAACATTCCGTGGGCCTTAAGGAACGGACAAAAAAATATAAACGGAATTGGTCGAGCCATTCTCGAGTTTTGCGCCTACCAACATTCATTTTTATTTATATACCTACGTAGAAGATAAATATACTAATTTACATTTTCCATACATCTTAATTATTTAAATAGCTTAGATAGGAATATGTTGCAGGGTCGTGCATAACACGTTCAGTTTAAGCGCAGATGTGACGCAATTTGCATTGATATCGCTTTACCGATATTTGCAGTTAGTTACATGTAGATGGAACTTAGCGAATGCATTGAACGAATTCGACGAAAAATATTTTATTTAATGTCTGATTGGATACGAAAATGTATTTTAGTGTTTCTTTACGAAACAAAACGTTATTTTTTATAAAATTATTACAAATATATTAAGAATTAACTCAAAATGCACTAAACCGAATTAGATGAATTTTAAGATGTATTAATAATTCTTACTATATTAAATAATTTGTACAACAAATAAGATATCTTTTTATTATCCCGTTATACAATAATCGATTCGACTTAGTTATCGATATTAATAAATGGGTTTCGTCCATCACTAGTGAATTGTCCCTGACTTGTTAAGTTTGACATGTGTTTTAACCAGCTAATGAAAAATAGCCAACCTCCCCTGTACCCCGCCATGTTTTGGCGATTCTGTCTTCGTACTAAAATTAATGAAAGCGGAGTCTATTAGGTTGAATTGTCGGTGACTAGGCTGTATGGACTATAGTCCTTTGCCTTTCCCTATTGGGGATAAATTTTAAAAACAACAACAAACAATCAACGGTCATCTTGACAGTTAGACAATAATTCGATTTGAAAAGTTTTGTTTGTATTGTTAAGTAAAATTGAAGTTATTTTATTTTGCCAAACTATATTAGAAATAAAAAATACCTATCCACAATGGATTCAACAGTGAAAAAGAAATCTATGGTGCAACCTATACCTATGGCAGAATTGTTACCAGGACTGTATGGTGCGTAAGCTCGTGATTGTGTTCTTTTAACTAAAAAATATTGATGTTATTTAATTAGTATTAACCTATGAAATTAAGCCTTAAAACAACGGTATTAATAATTTTCAGTGCTTAAAAAATGTATATTGTCTTTGTTATTATAGGACTAGTCTCGAAAGATACTATTAATCGACACACTCTTAAGAAGCAACCACAAACTGCTAAAAAAAGGATGAAGCCTTTGACTTTAGCCGAAATTAGAGCTGTTGTATTAAGTAGTGATATTTTACTTATCATAAATTCTATTACTCATTTACACTTTAAATTACTTTATTATAACAACTCCTACTTTTTTTCAGCATTAAAAATAATGTCTCCTGAAAGAAATATACAGCCAAATGCATCTACGAAAAATAAGAAGTGGAACTCCTCAGTAAAGGTTGTAAATAAAACTAAAAGTCATACATCAGAAGGGCAAATGAAGCATAAATCAGTTAGAAAAGTGCTAAACTTTCAACCAAAAACTAAAGCTTATGTGTTTTTTTTGTTTTGGCCATGCTTTTATTTATTTTAATGATGAGTTATGTTTAATATAATTTAGTAATGTCTCAGTAGAAATTACCTTGTAACTTCAGCAGTGAAAATAATATTTTTTTTACTTTATCATATTTTTATTAATTTACTTTGTTTCACCAACCTACAATAAGCCAAGAAAATTATGAAAAAGTGTAGTACTACTAACTATATTCAAGGTGCCTCCACTTCTATAAATACACACTTTGAATTTGGCCATGCATTTAATAATCAAAATATTGTCTTTTACAGCCACAAAATACAAGAGCAACTTTTATGAATGCTGATACACCAAAATTTCCTAGGCCAGAGTTTAGGGCTAAGAAGTCACTACATATAAGTAAGTAAAAATATGAAATTTATTTGTGTAAACCTGATGCTGTTATAAATCATGAAACTCTTTTAAATTAAAATATTTTGTTTTTCAGATAAAACTAATATTAGGATCAGTGGTGTAACTCCAGTAGTTGCAAATAAATTAGTTAAAAATAGGATTACAATACAAAATCATATTAATAAAGAAAACAGTTCTTATTTGTCCAACTTGAACAAAAAGAATGTGGCTTCACCCAAACCCTTTCGCCACCAGAAAAAAATACCCATTCGAGACACTCCACTCTCCAATATATCTTTTAAATCAAGCAGTGGTGCAAGTTTTTTACAGAAAGAAAAAGAAATTTATTATTTTAAAAAAAAATGAAAGCATTGGCAGAAAAACCGACCTTAGAAACTATAGCTGAAATATCTCCACCAGTTTCGACCCCTTTCAAAGGCTACAGAAATGTTAATGAATTTTTTAACAATACCAATGAATATACTAGTACAGAATTACATGATTTGTTAGAAGTCCAAAAGCAGAAGAAAAATAATATTGATATGATTGAAAATGCCATAAAAATATTACATAATATCATGTATCATTACAATATGTAACAAAACTAATTAATGAAAAGAGATTAAAAAAACCCGGGAACTAAAAAGGATTCAGCAGTTCCGCTTGTATGTGTAAGTGAAGCAGCAAACAAAAATGTCAGCCCTGCTACGGGAACTAAAAAGGATTCAGCAGTTCCGCTTATATGTGTAAGTGAAGCAGCAAACAAAGAAAATGTCAGCCCTGCTACGGGAACTAAAAAGGATTCAGCAGTTCCGCTTATATGTGTAAGTGAAGCAGCAAACAAAGAAAATGTCAGCCCTGCTACAGGAACTAAAAAGGATTCAGCAGTTCCGCTTATATGTGTAAGTGAAGCAGCAAATAAAGAAAATGTCAGTTCTGCTACGGGAACTAAAAAGGTTTCAGCAGTGCCGCTTGTATGTGTAAGTGAAGCAGCAAACAAAGAAAATGTCTGCCCTGCTACGGGAACTAAAAAGGATTCAGCAGTTCCGCTTATATGTGTAAGTGAAGCAGCAAATAAAGAAAATGTCAGCCCTGCTACTGAAACTAAAAAGGATTCAGCAGTGCCGTTTGTATGTGTAAGTGAAGCAGCAAACAAAGTAAATGTCAGCCCTGCTACAAGCCCTATATTAAGACCTTCGGTTATAAAAAAAATAATGCCAGATGTTTCTAATGGGTTAAAAACACCATTAAAAATGATAAAGCCTTGGATATGTATATGCAAATGAAGAAGAAAATGGACTTTCTAAATACACCATTAGTTAAGTACCGGAATATAGAAGTTGTAGATACACCAACTATGACGTCATACAATTTACAAATGCAACTTGACAAACTATACAATAGCTAAAAGATAGCTCTCTAAATTTGAGTGCGCTTCTAATATAATTTATTTTACACAAGAAACTTTATTATACATTAATTTATGCATTTTGAAGACAGCAAATTGCTTTAGAATTTGACAAATGAAGTAACTAAATCTAATACCAAATTTATATTTTCAAGCCATTACTTGTATATTTATTGAGTTTAATTATGAGGGGAGGTCATAGTCCACCTGGTAGATGACTTCTCATGTCTTTTGAGAACTTATTAGTATAGCTTATATAATTTATTAACCTTCAATTAGGCGCGCGGGGTCTACGCGACCCCAAGTGATCTTCATTTCTTTCTTTCTTCTTTCTCCTTCTTCCTTCATTTCCTAACTCCCCCTCCCACCTCAGTGTCGCCTGCGCTTGGGGTGGCTACGACCCCGCGCGACTAATAGTGTAGTTCAAATTTAGGTTAGTATTTTTTTCTTAATTATGATTCTAAGCATTAATTTATTTTATATTATCAATTTAAAAAGAATAAAACTAACTTTAGAAAGTAATGGTTTACAAATAAAAACTATTATTTGTAAACCATTACTTTCTAAAAATAAAAAAAAAAGATTTATATGGCTATCTTATTGTGTTGTTAAGTTCATACCCATAAGCTATATAAGTATACTAGCAGTACCAGCGGCTTCGCCCGCGTTAATTTTTTTAATCGCTACTAATCTTTATTCGATCACTCGCAATTGGTTGATCTGTAGATTGCCTGAAAATTCTCAAAAATTACTCCAACTATTACTCCAATTATTTCAGAACTCATCGTAATATACTCCTGAGTGGTGCGGCTACCTCTCCCGCTCTTGGCTTCCCCTCCCTCTCCCCATTGCCCGCTGTGCTGCGCGTTATTTTATTATTATTATTTTTAAATTCGTAATATCCTTTGAATGGAGTGTCTGATTTGTAGTATCGTAAAAGTTATCTACTAACTATATACAACTTTTATACAAATCTCTCATTATTTTGTATACTGACTCTTATACAAAATAATGAGAGCCCTCATATCACCTTAATCCAACCCTGTCGCAAAATTTGTTCTTAGCGAACGTTTACTAACAATTAACTTCGTCCCTGCCAATTTTAAAGTTTGTAGCAGAAAAGATAGAGGAACATCATACAAACTTGCGAGAGTCCCTAAACCACCTTAATCTGGGCCGGATGTTCAAAACCCATTCTTAGAGGTCTTCTACTAACAATAAGTACCTCTCTACAGAATTTAAAGTTTGTAGTACATAAGGTGAAGGACTTTCATACAAACTTGCGACAACTCTTGCACTTTTCAATCGGCCCTGTTTCGTTTTCGTTTTTTGCGGATTACTAACTCTACTCATTATTAACTACCTCCCAGCTAAATTTTAAGTTTGTGGCATAAAAAATTAAAGACTTTCATACAAACAAAGAAAGTTAGAGATTGGTTGCTTACACTTAGCTATGAGGAAACGGAAAATATATTAGAAAGGATTTCATAAAACGCTGAATGATTACACACACACACACACACACACACACACACACACACACACACACACACACACACACGCACACACACACACACACACACATAACTTCTTTTCACTTAGTATATTTTTTGTTCAAATTAACATTTATTTTATTTTTATTTTCTTCTTTTACAAGCAATTAATAGTAAAATTATTACTGTTAAACATGCTCTGAACTATTATTGACGTGCACTTACACACGACTGACATACAGGTTTAACCTAGTTTGGGAGTCAGAGGCTTCAACAGGCTTATGTAAAAACAAACAAATATGTCAATAAAGATTTATTATTATTCTTATTATTATTATACAAACAAATGAGAACCCTTAGACCACATAAATCCGGCCCTGTTCCAAAATACATTTTTAGCAGATGTCTATTAACTATTAACTTTCTCACTGTCAAATTTAAAGTATGTAGCACAAAAACTGAAAAATTTTCATACGAACTTGCGAGAGCCCTTAGACCTCCTTAATCCGGCCCTGATGCAAAATATGTTATTAATGAACGATTAAAAACTATTAATTACCTCCCTACCAAATTTAAAGTTTGTAGCACAAAAAATGAAGGAATTTCATACTAACTTGCCATAGCCCTTAGACCACCTCAATCCGGCCCAATCACAAAATCCGTTCTTAATGGACATCTACTAACTTAAAAACACCTTCCTGTCAAATTTACAGTTTGTAGCACAAAAATGAAGGAATTTCATACAAACTTGCGATAGCCCTTAGACTACCTCAATCCGGCCCAATCGCAAAACCCTTCCTTAACAAACATCTAATAACTTTAAACTACCTCCCTGCTAAATTTAAAATTTGTAGGACAAAAAATGAAGATATTAAAAAAAATCTTGTGAGAGCCCTTAGACCTTCTTAATGCGGCCCTGTCGCAAAATTCGTTTTTAGCGGACCCATACTAAATATTAACTACCTCCCTGCCAAATTTAAAGTCTGTAGCACAAAAGATGAAGGACTTTCATACAAACTTGCGAGAGCCCTTAGACCACCCTAATCCGGCCCAATCGCAAAATCCGTTCTTAGTGCACCTATACTGTTTATAAAATACCTCCCTGCACATTTTCATCTTTATACGTCTAGCAGTTTTTGAGATTTCGTGATGAGTGTTTTTCGCATTTGTATATATAGATATACATATATTCAATAAAAATAATTGTCCAGACTAGGAATTGAACCTGTTATTTCTCATAACATAGACACAAATTAGAAAAATCTCATTAAAGGAAAATGTATCTCTATATTTGTTAAGTAAAATCATGAGAACAGTTACATGCCCGGATGTTTCTAACGCAGCTGTGGCTGGTGACATACTTTCCATGGATGTACCACTGATAGTTGTGACTAAAATAATAAAAATATATTTGTTTTTCTGTATATAAATATGTCTAATAAAATAAATATAATATAATAATTATCTAATTGTTATATTATTCAGCTCATTTTTGATTTAGATTTTCATTTTTACTCTTAAGTTTCAAAGTAATAATATCATGTTTCTTATGAAGAATTTTCTATTTTAAAAGCAGGACAGTCTTAAGATTTCATGTATGTATAAAAAATATATCTATGGAGTATTCCCTACCCAGGAAGCCGAGAGAATCAAGGGTAAATCGCAAATCTTCTCATAAAAATATTATGCAAGTCCCAAATACACAAAATTATAAAAATAATCGGTGAACATGCGTAAAATGTAGTCAGAAAAAAATTATCATACAATAAAAATACTTTGCCAAACTATTTAAAATTTTTATGGGACCAAAAAGCAGCTATTGTCCATAAAAAAAAAGAAGAATCACGTAAATCCGATCATAAATCACAGAGTAATCGGTGTACATACATAAAAAAAATATCGACCGAATTGATAACCTCCTCCTTCTTGCGGAAGTCGGTTAAAAATACAAACGAATCGTAGTAGGTACCTCTAATTTTGTCAATACACATCAGCCAATACCCCTTCAACTAAAATACCGAAGCCAAGACGATCCCATAAGAATTGAGACGGAGGCCTACACTTTTATGTATACCTTCAATACGAGTACACTCATATATTAAAATAAATCTGCTTTTAATATTATTTTGGCCAAGGTCAGTTATAACTGTAAAATGAATAAAATACCGCGTTACAATGTTATATCGCAAGGTGTTATGGCGTCTCAGAATTTCCCTGGAGGACTATTGGTTTTGTAGCTTTTTCATCTGGAGTTTATAGATGAATATTTTAATACTGCTTCATTTTTTCAAGGTTGAAAGTAAAACTTTAACATTAAATATGATCTAGGGTTATATTATAATTATTATTAATGCTATCAAAATATACAAACTGTAACTTTAGGCGCACTAAATGTCAAAATAAGTACCAATAAATCTGCTAAAATTCTGAATCGAAAGTGTAAATTTTATATATTATAATATTTGAAAATTCTATAAAAATTCACATTTTTTTTAAATTTACTTATATGTTTTTTGAATATTTGCTTGTCTGTCTGTCCGACCGTCTATCTGGAAACGCATCACGAGACAAGCATTATACAGATTTTGATGAAGTTTGGTATAATGGTAACTGGTTATCCAAGTCAACATTATATTGTACCTACTTCTTACTGCGAGAAACTATCTTATCTTTGAGATATCAAGATTCAATGATTATAAACGTACCCTAGTTTGGGTCGAACCCGAGCAGAGCAAGACTGTATAGCTAGTTATTAATAAATAAATTACTTTATGTAAAATATTATAATATAAAATATTTATATAAGCTAAAAAAATCTATTCTAGGAAAATATTTTACTTTTTATGTAACATGTCTTGTTTAGGAATCTCATTTAAACGGAATAGGGAAGTTTAATGCATACGTAAAATTCTATATGAAAATAGGTTTACAGATACGTGCTGTATACAGTAAAGCTAAAAACGATATATTTTTTTTCCATGTACCTATATTATTATACTTATAGACAAGGTAACGCGCTCGCTTGGATAACCGAGTGATGCGGGTTCAAATCCGGGTCTCGCACCTCTGATATTGTCATATGCGAATCAATTCTAAAAAAGAAAATAAACACAATAATAAGTACTAGGAGAATAGAGCATTGGATTTTTAAATTTCTTTATTTTATTTTATTGACATAATAATGAACGAAGCGCTTTGGTCGTAAGTTCAAATAAAACAGGAATTATAAAAGTTAATATTTTAGTTAAAATATGCCAGTTAAAGAAGGTATTCTGGTGATTTTTGGATCTTAACTGTATCTTTAAAAAAAATTACATTAAAACTGTCTATAAAATTATAAATATTGTTTTTCTGACAGTAGGTATAATGTAAATGAAATACTATTCCATGCCAAGTAACTCATCAGATTTGCGGATTATTTAAATTTCTAAAAACTTGAATGCGTCCATTTTTATGGAACTTATTTATGTACTTAAAATCCAAATAAGAAGAAAACGAAGTCGTAGCTATTATTATAAATAGATTTAAACTAAATCTACATTAAATCTACAAATATCAACTGTATGAAAAAAAGTATTTAAATAGTATGAAAATTACATGCAATTTCACATTGTGGTATATTTGCATCAAAAAACTGTGCGGTATGCAAAAGCAATAACACATTAATTCCACGCCACTGTGATGCTTTAGTGCTGGAACAATACCAGCCCCGCATATGAATTTCAGTTTAGGCATGCTAAGTTTGTTTGGGCGAGTTATTTGCCCAAGTAAAAATACTATGGTATAAGCACTAACACTATTTTTTTAAACTTTATAATACTACTAGCAATTTTCACTCGCTTTAGCGCGAGCGAAGACACAACTTTTGCTAGTAATTAGATATTAAATCCTTCCTCGAGAACTATCCTATCCATTGGTGAAAGCAGCATGAAAATCTGTGCAGTAGTTTTTGAGTTTATCACAAACAAACAGACAGACAGACACGGTAGAAGACTTTGTTTTATAATATGTAGTGATTCAGTTATTTTAAAAGTAATTAATCTAGTGTTCTAGAATATTAGGTTTAATTTGTACTAAAATGATCGTATTTCGTATGTATCGGCTGTCAGAGTTAGCTTTAATCCCAAAATGGATTTTCACTAGTAATTTTGAAGGGGTTACAAAGATAAAAAATGCAGTAGTCGTTCATAAAATACCTGTATTTATATATACTTGATAGGTATACTTGAATATCTGACAAAAAATACAATTTTTAGTGAAACAGTCAAAAGTCACTTCCGATTTTTCCGCAGTTTTATTTTCTGATTTTGACATTTTGAGGAAGGAAGGAAGCAGGAAGAATTTCTTTGTCGTAGTGAATCGATCATACTCTTTATAAATCTACAAAAAATATATATAAATTCAGAAATAAAGAAAAATGGCATTAAAAAAACATTCTAGCTTGACCAATTATGGCTTTTATATATTTATATATTTAATTAAGAAGGTTTAAATATATAAGTACAATCTACAACTTAAGAACTTAACTTAACAAATAAATAAGAAAATAAATAAATATTACTATGTTGGGACATTATAACACATAGCACCATCTAGATCCATGGTAATCTACGAGGCTTGTGTTACGGATACCACATAGTTGATATACTACACATATATAATTTTATAAATATATGGAGTACAAAGACTCTATCCAACAAATGAATGCCTCTAGCGATACTCGAACCCTCGACCGCTGGCGCAGCAAGTAGGGTAAAGAAAATAAATAGCTAAAACGAAGCATTGATATTTGTGGCTACATCTGTAGTGTGAAATTAGAGATATATGCATGCAACTGCGATTGTTTCGTCAAAATCTGCTTTATACTGAAATAACATTATGCTATGTACCACATTTATGCATTAACTATTAATATATCCTTGATTCGCATGGAAATGTACGAACGTACGTATAATTTTTTTATATATTAGCCACTTTTAATATAAGAGGCATTAAAAATTCTGCTAATTTTTGGTTTTATGATATATTGTGTTAAAAATACCAGAGAGTTGATATACTACATAATATATAACTTTCAATAAATCTATATATATATAATGAAAATGGTGTTCGTTTAAGGCTCAATCACGCCTAAACCACTGATCGTATCGACATGAAACTACCACCATTCGATGCGAAATTTTTCCTAGATGGTTTATGGCTATTTATTTTTCGAATTCTAACGTTCCTTCATTTTTTTATTGCTGTTTTACTTTTATGAACATTTATCCCGCTAATAAAAACAAAAGACAAGCGTTTTCTCTTGATTCTTTTGTTTTCATGGATTTCAACGGAGTTTACTAAACGGATAATGTTCTTTTACATTCAGCTAAGAATCTACTTACAAACTTCCACGCATCCACCCACCAACTCCCACGCACCCCTGCACACCCACTCTCATTTTTTGATAAAAATAAAATGCCGTATCTATGATCGAGTATCACTTGAGAACGGCTGGACCGATTGGGTTAATTTTTTTTTGTTGTCTTCAGAATTGTCAGGAGAATGTTTATATGTAAGAAAATTTTAAAAAAGTCTGCTAAAACGTTAAAAATTTCGATGATAATCGAAGTATTCCAATTTCTACTCCTTTAGTTACTCATCACGAAATCTCGGGAACTATAGGACTTAGAAATGTGAAACTCGGTAGGAATATTACTTTCGTTATGTAGAGGTCAACTAAAAACGGATTTTAAGAAATTCATCCCCCAAAGGGGATTGCGGGGGCGTTAATAATGAACAATTCCCGTTTTTAAACTATAGCTCCTATAAATTCCAAATTTGGTAGGAATCTTCTGTAAGAGATGTAGAAATAGTCTATGAACGAATTTTACGGTAGCTCACCCCACAGGGGGTTGCGGGGGTGGTTTAACAATGAAAATTTTTATTTTTTAAGCCGTAGCTCCTACAGACTCCAAATTTAGCTAGAGTCGTCTATATGTGATGCAGAAATGATTTAAGAGCAGATTTTACAACAACCCACCGCCGAAAAAGATTGCGGTAGTGGGTGTTAAAATGTGAAATTTCTATTTCCAAACTGTAACCTCTATAGACTTTAAATTTGGTAGTAATCTTTTATTTGTCATGCAGAAATCATCTCAAATAGGATTTTACGAAATTCTATTTCCAATAGGGATTGCGGGGGTGGGTGTGAGAATGTTAAATTTATATTTCCAAACTGTAACTTCTACAGACTCCAAATGATTATTTTTTTACTGTTTAAATAGAAAAGGTTAAAGTAAATTGTTTTTTTTTATTTAATTAATTTCATTTGTTTTTATATAACCTAATAATCTATATAAATAAAATGATAGAGGTCTGCAGTTGTGCGCGCATCACGGAAAAAATACTGGATAGATTTAAATGAAACTTTCCAAGTTTTATTTCTTAGACACTTGGCCCTTATATAAAAAAAGATTGCGATATCTTCATTTAATAAAAATTTATTAAAGTTTCAAGAAAAAACGATTTGTATATGTACTGCGTGTTCAGTGATGCAGTATGTATGTTTCCTTCTCGCGGAGTAGTGGGGCAAGCGGCGTAGCGCCATGCGGAAAACTTTGTTAATATTTCAAGCAACGCGGACGAAGTCGCGGGTATCAGCTAGTACATATTATAAATATAAACATAAACACACATGACTGGAGTACGAAAATTCGTGCTCAACAAATGAATGCCCCCAGTGGAACTCGAACCCGCGACCGCTGGCGCAGAAATTAAGGTCACTACCAACTGAGTCAAATGTGTCGAGAAGAAAAAAACCATTGTAAACAGTTCTTAAGGTGGGAAGTTGAAATAAAAGCAACAGCAGCAATATTGTAGAGGCCATGATCAATGCCTGCAAGACACCATTGTTGATAACCAGATTTATTATTTTTTTTTATTTGTGATATAAGATATAGGTACATAGTAACAAAAATGTATCTAAATAATACTCATATTATTATCAATACTAACCTTTCCCGCGGCTCCGGTTGCGTTCTAAAGGCTGAAAATCAAACTAAATATTTTTCTCTCGTTTTTGCAACATTTTTCAGTGATGCTCCACTGCTATTGGTCGTAGCGTGATGTAATATAGCCTATAGCCTTCCTCTATAAACGAAAAAAACTATATCAGACCAGTAGTTCCTGAGATTAGCGCGTTCAACCGAACAAACAAACAAACTCTTCAGCTTTATAATATTTACACACAAGACGCAGTACAAGAAGTACTGCATAACGCGTGATAATGTTTGCTAAAACTATTTAATTTTCATGATTTTCACAATTAAAATATTCAGAATCAAAGTTTTCTTCATGTTCAGAAATCATGTTTCAATTTTGTAAGTATTTTTAACTTAAGTTAAATTTTATCCTCAGTTACTTAAGTGAATAAGTTTTATTAAAATAAATAATTTGATGGATTTCCCGAACATCTTTTTTTTTCTGGAGAAAATAATATACGTGAGAAATATGGTTTCGGGATACCAACATATAAAATTAAAATAACTTAAATAAAATGAAGACTCATAAACCTTTTCATATACCCTCAGAATACTCGTAATATTACACTCCAAAGAAGACTGTTAAGATAATATTATAATGTATCATACATTTTATTTAGACTAAATTAACTTAAATTCGCAATTTACCAAGTGTAGTGTGTGTGTGTAACCAACGTTACTCTTTGACTGTAATTTTTTTCTTATGTTGGGACATTAATAAACGATAAGTTTGGCTCAGTTGGTAGTGAGAGTGACGCTAAGCGGTCGTGGGTTCTAGTCCCGCTGGAGACGTTCATTTGTTGAGCACGACCGTACTCCAGTCATGGGTGTTTATATTTATAATACGTATGTATTTAAAAGTTATATATGTAGCATTTCAACTATCTGGTATCCGTAACACCGTGCTATTTTAAGAATTTCCCAACATATTTATTTATTTATTTTTTCAACAAACAGCATCATTTAGACTAATGGTTAGATATAAGCCTTGTTTTATGGATACCAGATAGTTGATAATCTACTCATATAAAATAATATTTTAAATACATAATAAAAAAATATAAATGGTATTATAAATAATTCGAGTGATGATTTAATAAATGTCTACAGCGGGACTCGAACCCGAGACCGCCCACACAGCAAGTAGAGTAACTTCACTATGATCTAAACGTGTCGTCTATATTTTCACACGGAGAAAAAAAGAGTTGTTAGAATGTATATAAAACTTTTTCCTTTATTTAAAACATCCAGCTTAATATGAGAAATTCTATTTTTAATGTGAAAAAGGTGTATGATATAAAAATAAAAAAACTACAGTATGAAAGAAATGAATGATCGTATGTCAAAGTTTTTTGTAGTAGTTTTGTTTTTAATTGAGTAAGTTTAGTGTATACTAGTATGTTTTGTAGCTTTTTATTAGACATACTTTTATTTAGCCTTTTTCTATATCCCACAGCTGAGTATGGGGAGTGGGCCTGGAGTTCTAGCCATAGTGCACCTTGGATTTTAGAACTTGCTAGATTCTCGATATTTTTCTTCACCAAGACAACAAGTAGTGGTTATTGTGACAGATTCAAATTTCTCACACACGAAAATATTAGAGAATATCTAAGAATTGAACCGGCTTCATTTGAAATCTTAAACAAGAACGTAACCACTGTGCGACTACTGCATAATAAGAATTCAAGCTTATTATATTCAAACATATTTCGCCCATATGTCCTTTGGCAAACAATAGGCGAATTCCCACAGTACTTGTATTACACAAACGGACTTATTCAAATGATAAATTGTGATTACTTTCAGAAGTGAATGCTAAGTTCCGTCTCGGTTTCCTAATGAGGTGCTATTCATTGTTAACACTCAGTTTAGTAACTGATGTAGACTCTACGACGTAGCAATTTCGTAGCACATTCGTAGAAGAATATTTTCTTATAATGTTACATATATTATGTCATGTAAGAAAATTTTGATGAAAATTTGTATTTTTACTTGTAAATTTTAAGGACATAACACATAGACGTACATTTTAAAGTTAACTTATTCATTATTATGGTTTTAAGGCACCTTGTATGTACTCCAAGTAATTTTATTAGAATAATTTAAAAAAACCTATGGGTTGTAGCTATGTAGCAGTAAAATTACGACATAAGATCAATTATTAGAGATTATACACTACATACAAACTTAGCAACTTTACCTATTGATTTAATACATTTCATAGTGCACTACACACACATAGTGCAATAACTAAAAATTACTGTAGCGAACTTACTTATCCGTCGTGGGTTCGAGTCCCGCTTGGGGCATGAGTACAAACATTCATACTCATAATGCAAATGAGATCCTGAGTATATATGGTGCTATGGCTTAATATCCTAAAATATTAATATCTAATAATTAATATTAAATTTTTATTCTTGCTAGAAGCTGATTTTCGTCAAAAACATAAGCTGGTTTTTACATTAAAGCGCTTTTAAACCGGACAAGTCATCTTATTTAAACTGCAAAGAATTTCCACAACTTTATGCTAAGTCCTGCTCTGGTTTACTAATGAGGTGCAATTTATTGTTGACAACAACTTTGTGGTTAAGTCTCGCGGCGGCTGACTGATCCATATTGACCTGGAAATCAAAATTCTGTATTTATTTTGACTTTTAACATAATTATCATATATTTTTATATGTAGAAATATCGTTACATCTATAGATACGTATATGTAAGACTATGTAGTGTCGGCAAAGCCACGGGTTCTGCTAGTTAAAATAAATAAATAATCTTCCTCCTCATTTTTTAGAGTAGGTTAAATAGTAGTCTTAGTTATAACATTAACTAACTGAGAGTGAAAGTCCCATCAAATTTGGTCCAGCCGTTTCAGAGATTACCCAGAACAAACCGACTTTTTGAACCGAATTTTAATAATTGTTTTTGTTGCTAACGACTATCAAGTTATGTATCTCTGAAGTTTTTCTGTAAACTCGTTACGAGAAAACCACTAACCAGATTTTAATTAATCTTTTTATAATGATTGATGATCTAAGATATACAATACGTTTAATCGGATGAAAATATCTTATTTCTGGGAAGTACACTAAATATAAAAAGGAATCAAATCCGAGCGGAGTGAGGTTGATTCACTTGTATACTTTACATAAATAAGATACCATTTCTCTTCGCAATTATACCTTAATTCTAATACCAACATAAGCTTATTTGCACAAGTGTCTCTACCAATGTCTACAACACTAATTGACGATTAACACAGTCATTAATTAGTCTTACAATTAATATAGAATATATTAAACAGTTATAATATACTACTAGCGACTCGCCCTCGCTTCGCACGGGCTCTTCCTTAGATTTAGCACAGGCAAAGCCGCGGGATCCGCTAGTTATGCATATAAACCTTCCTCTTGAATCACTCTATCTATTAAAAAAACCGCAACAAAATCCGTTGCGTAGTTTTAAAGATTTAAGCATACATAGGGATATAGGGACAGAGAAAGCGACTTTGTTTTATACTATGTAGTGATTTGTAATATTAATCGTATATAAATACAATGTTCTATTACTAATTTACTTAGATTTTTTATAGTACTTTACTTATATGTGATAGAATTATAAGCTAGCTGGTGTTAATTAAAAATTTCATAGATTTTTGTGATAGATCTTCGACTAGACTAGACTTAACTAGAGGTACTAATGTCTTTATCCGTAGCCGAACCTATGTTCTAGGCCACTGAAGTATAATATCGTCATATACGCATTCGGTATAGGTATGTTTTTTTAATATATTGGTTCTAATACACAGCGCTATCTAGTTCCATGGTAAGCTACGAGACTTGTGTTACGGATACCAGACAGTTCATACACTACAGATAATAACGTTCTCAGACCGATTTTGATAGTGATATTATAGTGCACAAGTCTACGCGCAGACACAAGTGCACTCTATTCCTATCACTCTCATACTCCGGTGGGATGACTGTTCGACACGACCGGTGAGAGCTAAGGTGCAGGACCGAAGGCTTTACGTGCTCCCCGAGGCACGGGGGTGATACACTGCCAACTTCCCAACTCCTGGCTGTTACTGAGGCTTACTAATCAGAAAAACTCTACAACTAAACCTTGCCCGAACCGGGACTCGAACCCAGGACCTCTCGATGTATGACCGTACATGCTAGCCACTACACCGCTGAGGTAGTTAAAAAAGACTACACATATATAACTTTAAATACATAAATATTATAAGTATGATTGGAGTACAAACATTTGTGACCAACAAATGACTGCCACTAGCGGGACTCGATCCCGGGATCCCACAGCAAGTAGGGTTAATACAAACTGAGCCAAACGTGTCGAATGATATATCTACGTATGTATAGTAAAAAACTGTTATTTTTTATCTTCTTCATTTTTTTTTATCTTTATAAATAGTAAAAGTTCTTACTACATTTAAAAAAAATTCAAAATATTCATAAGTAATAGTGCTTGAATTGATTTTCATAAAAGTATTTTAAAAACGTGCCAAACGTATGAAAAAACCCAATATCTTACAACAATTAAATAGAAGTGGATTGCTCGCGACGTCTTGGCTTCACTCCAGCGTGACACTTGTGGTCTCTACATGTTCAGACGTGGGTATTAACTTAATTGTAGTTCTGCAAACTTTACTGTTTTTGTTAAATTTAGATATAAATATATCTAAATATATATAAAATAAACTACTACGATATTATATAGATGGACAGACAGACATACAAATGCCATAAGGTTACATTAAAAAAGTTTATATTGACTAAAGCGCTAAGGTTAGATTAAAATAATTTTATATGGTTTATTTTCATATTTATTCATATACAGTGAGGACGTAGAGTTTTAGATTACAATTTTTATAGAAACCTAGAGTTCTCAGATAGAAGCTTATGTATGAAAAAACGGCTATCGTTTCACTCTCATACACTTTGCATCTCCATAAATTCCCAAATCTGAACGCTCATAAGAAAATTCAACAACATAAATTGTTACAAAATCAAACTTAAGCAATTCACATTAATGATGGCATTTTACATGGCGCTTTTATTCTTCTTATGTCTGTCATTTGGATATTAATATATGTTATGTAATAATAAATAAATAATAAATATGTTGGGACATTATTGCACACAGCGCTATCTAGTTCCGTGGTAAGCTACGAGGCTTGTGTTACGGATACAAGATACACATAATATATAATATTTAAATACAAGTATATTTCTGCGAAATCTATTATCGTTAAACGGTATCTAAGAACGTACTCAAGCAGAGCAAGGTAGAGTTGCCAGTATTTTAATAAAAAGGAAGTTTCTTTTAAAATACTTTATGCGCCAAAGCGTATGCTATAATAATGTATTTTAATCTCAACTCATTTTCTCCATAAAATACGCACAGTATAAAAGTCACGTATAAATTTTATGAGGATTCAACATAACTAATATAAAATCTTAAGTGCCTTTCTCACTAATCCCGAACAAGGGGCGATCCGTAATAAGCCTTCGTAGACCAGTCATACGTTTACTTAAACTTTTAGTAAGTTTTTGAGTTTTCTTGAGGATATATGTAAAAAAAATATTCATAGTATATAAATTGTATTTATATTATTTAGTTTCATAAACAACTTTGGAAATCACAACTTCTTTAGCATCGTTGTAATTCGAAAGTCGATGAAACGAAAAAGCCACAGTAAAAAGAGACAGACACATAAATTCGTAAGATTTAACGTGGGAGAAAATGAGATAGGAATATCATAACTAAAACCTACAATTATCCTCTTCCCGAAATTTTACATTCGTCTCATTATGTTGAAGCCAAAATTTTTTTAAGGTTTCACTTCTACCATGTGTTAATTCCACACATCTTTTTTATTAAATTATAATAGACTAAGCTTTCCCGCGGTTTCGCTCACGTGCTAAAGGCTGAAAATCAAAGGAAGTATTTTTTCTCCAGTTTTCGCCACATTTTTCATTGATGCTCCATTCCCATTGGTCGTAGCGTGATGTAATATAGCCTATAGCCTTCCTCGTTTAATGGACTATCCATTACAAAAAGAATTTTTCAATTCGGTTCAGTAGTAACCAAACAAACAAACAAACAAACTCTTCAGCTTTATAATATTAATATAGATATAGATATGAACTACAGATGCGTATAAATAGTTATACTATCTGCATACATAACAACCTGGTTATGTGGGTTTGACTGACAAAGCTAATACTATCCACTTAAACCAAACAAATCACAACTAAGCTACAAAGTTACTTACTTCGTTAGCTACATCATAGCGTGTTTCTTGGCTTCGGGTCCGGCTGGATTGCCGGATGCTCTAACCTAATCTCCCCACCACAAAAAGTTGAACCCATGTTTGGGAAGTCAGAGAAGTACCTGAAGCAACCAGCTTGGTACACAACCTACCAAAGTGGGCCTCATCCCAGTGCATTTCTTGGCTGCGAAAGCTCGCGGTATTGCCAGACGCCAATAAACGCATAGCAAAAATATTTACGCTATTATTTAATAAGTTATTTTCAAATAACTATCGTGTAGTATTATCAAGCAAATAAACTAATAATATTTCACTTCATTGCTGATGTAATATAATTCCTTTTCTTGCCAAATTGACTTTCTACGATCATAGCGTAGATAGAAAATGTACCAGTAGAGAAGTGGGTAATTTTTTTACAACAACGTAACATTACTGATATTTTTACTAATATAAAAATATGTTTTTTTTTAAATATGGTTCGTTATCTCTAAAATTTATTATCTAGTTAGAATAAATATTATCTATGGTACTTTGTCTGTTTGTTTCTTGCCGCTAATGTCTGAACGGCTAGACAGATTTTAACGAAACTTTCTTTGAGCTTATGTTATAAGGAGTAATTTCGATTATAAAAAAAATGAAAAAGGGTTCCACCCAAAAATAAATAAACGTAGTGTAATAGTAGTTTAATATTACAAGGGTGTAAGCTATAGTTAAAGTATATTCCAGACAGTGGTATTCGCCCGGGATCAAAATAAAACTTTATTGCCCGTATTGTCCGTTGAGCGAAAGAAAAAATAGCGCCGTAACTAAAATAAGCGAGTTTTTATAGTAATTTACTACCACTTCCCTGATTCCGAATCAAATGAGTTTCCTTCTTTCTATCGTTTATTACTTCGGAATAAATTAATGATAAATCTATATCTAATAGAATTATATTGCTGTCAAATATCGTTGCTTGGTCGAAGATTTTTTTATTAACCTTGACTAACTCTCCTCGTTCTGCTCGAGTTAGGGTTCTAATAGATTTTTCAGATAATATAAATTTTCCGCATTAACAAATATCTTATTAATTGACTCGGATAGCCAGCAATCATTGTACCAAATTTCATCAAAATATGTCCACTAATTTTCTAGTTATAAACAAAAACTGTAGTGCTTTTAAACGTACTCATTTTTTAGTAAATTAATCCTAGTTATAAATGTAGTAGTAGCGTTTTTCTGATGTAAAGTATCATTAGAATGCGTTCTATAGTTTGCGTGAGAAGGTAACAAGCATACTTACATCTGTATTCTATAGGAACATAGAAATTTCGCATTTATAATATGATTCAGGGACGATTAATTGTGTTTTCGTGTTAATAATAGATGAAACTAACTTACTAGATGATTTTATAGTTAAACGCATGGTTTCGATTCTCGAACGTAACAATACCTTTAAGAAAAAGACATCAGAAGTTATTCTTAGTGGTGTTCACTTTTTACTTCTACCCTTAACCTTCTACCATTGTCTTAACTATAAGAAATAAGTTCACAATCTGTGAGGATATTGCATAACACACAAACATCACTACTCCACACTAAAAAAATTCTGATTCTACTGTCATATTTAGTAAGTTTTCTTTAGATTCGGTTAATAAAATCTAAATCTTGAAACAAAGTAAAAATATTATAGTATTATGAAACGACTCGACCACATAATGGAAAATGAAAATAAAAATACGATATCCTATTTATCAATGGCCTTGATCTCTGGACATATAAAATCTGAGGACGTGATCTGACACTGTAATGCATGTTCCTTTAACAAAAGATTTAAGCTGGTTTTACGAGAAAATGCCTTTATTTGTATATTGTTTTGTTTTTATTTCTAAGCTTTATAGCTTTTTCATAAGCTTTTACTTAACTTTCAATGTTTTTTAGTATGTTTATGGATTCAATTTTGCTTCAATCACAATTACTTTTCTATTTTATAGAGTTGAAATTGTATGGCTATAATAATAATATAATGTCCCAAATATATTTTTAATACGTTTGGCTCAGTTTGTAGTGATCCTACTTGCTTCGCCAGAGGTTGCGGGTTCGAGTCCACCTGGGGGCATTCATTAGTTGTGCACGAATGTTTGTACTCCAGGCATGGGTGTTTATATTTATAATATGTGTGTATTTGCAGTTATATATGTGCATTTTATCATCGATCATCAATCTATCTGGTATCCGAAACACAAATCTAGATGGCGCTGTGTTTCCCAAATACCAAATTTTATCAAAATCTTTCCAGTTCTTTTCTTGTGATGCGGTCAAAGTTTGAATGACAGAAAAACAAAAAATCTACAAACTCTAGATGCAGCCCCTCTATTTTAATAATAATGATTATTTTAATAAGATTTTTCAGAAAATAATAATGAGCAGATTTAACTCAAAACTTCAGTAAATGTATAGACTGGTGACATTTATCTATGTAAAAGTCTAATATCCTAAGAGACACACTATTCATATCATAACAAAAGTAGCTACAAACTTTGTAACATCTTTGCAAGACAAGGACAAAACAGTACAGTACCTCTTCTGTCTTTCTTTCTCAACTATATTTTCTATACGAGTTTATTGACCAACACAAACACAAAGTTACTGCTTCAGTTTAAACTGCATTAAACATGGCTGCGTTTAAAATTAACCACCGAAACTGGGAAAGATTTGCAGAAAATCAAATGGATTGGCGTATTATTATTAAAGAGACGCAGGTTCGCAGTACTTGCGGTCAAGACTGACATCGCCAAGTACCATCGGTCGCAAACTTCTCTCAGATCTGAGAAAAGGCATGTCGCTCTTGCATCGGCCTATACAGCCTCCAGAAGCGCTATATCTCTGACATAGCACCATAAACCGTCTGAAATCTCTGAAATCTGAAATAGACGTAAAGCCAAAGCATAGTGATATCGAAAAAAACACTTGGATTTTTTTTATTTTATTCATATATTACTAGCAATTCCCGCGGCTTCGCAAGCATTTTAAAGACCGCAAACCAATTTCTTTCAGAGTCGCGCTGTATATGATACCTCGCAGAACTAACGCCCGCCCTTCCCGTTTTTGCAACATTTTTGATGCTCCGCTCCTATTAGTCGTAGCGTTATATAATATAATCGCTTTCCTCGATTAACAGAACAGACTCAGAACTGAACTGAATTTTTTTTTAAATTGAACCAGTAGTTACAGAGATTAGCGCGTTCAACTAAACAAACAAACAAACTCTTCAGGTTTATAATATTAGTATAGATTATGTATGTTTTCTTTATCAGTAATTGCTACGGTTGAATTTTATCACTATCACTACTATAATTAAACCACTAATTTAAAATCTTAGAAGTATAAAATATCTTCAACTCGTAATAGCAATTTAAGTTAAAACTTCGAGCACAAATCAACTATTAACAATTTCCAATATTGACACATCTTCCGCAATCTGAAGATGAAATTGACTTTCAAATTGAATCAACATCTTAATCGTTATAGTATTTGGCTACTTCTCCAAAATACCGTTATTTAGTTGATCGCTCTGGTGATTTTTATTTATTAATAATAATAGAGTTTAATGTGTTTTTTACAAATAAGGAGGCCTATAAAAAACTAATTTTCTTATTGTCTCTCTTTTTCTACCAGCGGTTTATGAGAAATTCATGTTTGAAATTTTGCGTAGCCAGAGCGATCAATATTGATGCCAGAGCAATCAAAAAATATTTTGAATCATAGAAAAACTGTTATATATGTATAGTTTATTAAAATTCATATCACTCCACTGACTAAAACATAATAGAATCTGTTAAAGCAATCACATGTCAGTCGAAGCCTGTTAAATATACAAGAAATGAAAAAAAAACTCAAGAAAATAGGATCATTTTTAATAGAAAATCTTAACTAATAGAATCATTTCTTTTTTATGCGATACCAATACTATATTTGGGGTGATGAAGGACAAACTGTAGATGTATCATTAATATTTGAACATCTTGCACCCTGAATTTCATGACTTTGCAATAAGTTTGTAACATTGCGTAATAATCCCCTAGATCTGGTTATTGGTTTTGTTAAGTTATCATTATAGATATCGAGCGGCAAATGGTCACAAAAAACTTCCAAGGGATCACATTCTGTGTTTTCTTCTGCATCCCGATTATCACAAACGATTGGTTGCTCTTGAATTTGAGCTAATTTTGCTAATCTGTTTTTCACTATATTTATTAGAGCTTTCCCTACTTTTTTCCTCATTAATTTCTGTTGTTTTGAAGTAAAGGCAAATCAAATCAAATCAAATCAAAATATTTTATTCAGCATAAAAATTGTTAAAATTTCTTACTGAACGTCATGAGTCTACCACCAGTTCGGAAAGAAGAAACCTCTGGCCTGAGAAGAACTGGCGAAAGAACAAAAAGCAAAAACAAAAATGCGAAAGGCACTACAGTTCTCGAGGCGTAAGCTCAGCTTTGCATTTGTGTGAGTGATAGCTATAAGCCAATAGCCGCGTATCAAAAACCAGTTTATACCAGTTTAAACCACTTGCAACGTGGTACGCCTTCGGTCGAGCCTATCCGTACACTGCACTCACACAAATGTAAAGCTGAGCTTATGCCTCGAGAACTGTAATTGGTACTACTTTGCCTCGTTCTTTTTTTCTTTGATAGTATATAATATCTCTTGATTTAATTAGCCATTGAGCGTAAAGATCAGGATCTCTTCTAATTTTTTCCATACGACGACGCTCGGCCAACTTCTTCTTCTCTCGCTTTTCTTCGATCGATAGTGTTTTTCGAAGCGTTTTTATGATCTGAAAAAATACTTTTCTTTTATTAATTGTAATGTATGTGCATGAAAGAGAAGAAAGTATACTGTTATCTCCCACATACACCTGCGATTAACACTGGCGATAGCGAAGACTTTTAGGAATCGTAGCGATGCATGCGCATGGAAGAGGTGCGTGTAGCGAGGATATTTACCAATTTCATACAATAAAGAGTTGTGTTGATTTCAAACAAGTATTCTATCTGTTTTTGCAACCAGTTAACAGTTGTGAGCAATATTAAAAAAAACGTTTGAGAGTTACATATGTATTTACATAAATTTTAGTGATTTGTAATAAATCCACGCATATGCAACAAATATAATTTGAACAAGAAATTAATACTCAGATACAAATTTTCTTACAATATTTATCGCTATGGCCACTTTGCCCAGAGCGATCATTGCCATAGCAGTCAATAAAAGTAACATTTTTATAAATTCTGACAAAAGTTTTAACATTAGAAATTCCTTATTTTTACATCATTTTAACATTCTCACTACACATACTTTAGGCTAATCAATTTAAATACCAACTTATTAATAATTTAAAAAAATGTGCCATAGCAATCAATAATTTTGAAAACCAAAGCCAGAGTTATCAATGACTTACCTTCGTACATCGAAATTGCGGAAGCGTAGAGCACAACGAACCTTTGTAGCTCTCGGAACGCGACTTAGAACACCTAGCTGGGAGGAGAGTGGAGTATTGGAGTGCATAATTTGGGATTGGCAAATGATTTCATGTTGTTCCAGAGCTATCAACAATACACGTCGGACACTTCTTTCTTTTTGTATTGAACCAAAACTAATAAGAGTAATTATATAAAATTTATTTGATTCAATAAATACATTATTTAGTTAATCAATAAACATTTTTCCAGTCAAAATTCGGTAATAGAAGAAAAGTTATGAAACATAATTCTAACAAATCTGGAGTCAGGACACACCAGAGCGATCAATTTTTGACTGTTTACGATTTTTTTTAATGTACTTAAAATAAAGTTAGGCACCATTATGTAAATATCCAAGGTGTAGAATGGGAAACTACAATGTAAAACAATTTTTATATAACAAAAATATCTTTAGAAGAAGTGTTTCTCCAGGTAGACGCACTTTTTTTATCGTTTGGAGAAGTAGCCATTTACTTATCACTCGGATTTAATCTATTCGAATTAAACACGTTATAAAAGAAATATATTGCTATAGCTTTTACTGTAAAATATTAACCGACGCATAATGAGGGAAGTTGTGTTTATCTGTTTGGGATATCGTAGCTCCGAAACGGAGGGCCCAAATTTAATTTGGTTTTTCGGTTTAAGCGTTTCTTGATATTTAAGTTAAAATAAATAAAAATTCTACCTTCTCCTTTATTGAAGTCGGTTAAAATGTAGCCTAGTTACGCCTTATAACATTAGCTATTTGCGAATGAAAGTTCCGTTAAATCGGTTTAGATGTTTCAAACATTACCCGGAATAAACAGACAGACAGACAGACAAAAATTTATAAAAAATGATGTTTTGTTGCTAGTATCGTATATACTGTTATATGCATTTAGTGAAAAGTTGATAATATGAAATTAAATATTTATTCATTTATGTGTATAGATGTATAGAAACTGATCAGCAATTTATAGCTTTTTAGAGGGTAAAAAGATACTAACAAATTCAGATACAATTGTTTCAAAACATTGCAATGATATGCTATAAAATATAAAATGCATCTTTAAATACATTTTTATTATAAATTTATTAAATTCTTTCTGTAAGAATTCAAATCGAAAGTATGCTGAAGAGACAATTTGTTTAGATCTCAACTCAAGTACAAGTAAATACTCCGATACAATATTGTTACGATCGGAAAAGTGAATTTGAGATTTTTATTTGTTGGGACACACAACGCCATCTAGTTCCGTGGTAAGCTACGAAGGAAGCTTGTGTTACGGACACCAGATAGTTGATATACTCCATATATTAATTATTACATACATATAATTAAATATATAAACACCCATGACTGGAGAACAAACATCTGAGTTTTAACAAATGAATGCCCCCATTGGAACTCGAACACGCGACCGCTGGCGCAAGAAAGTAGGGTGACTGCAAACTACGCCAAACATGTCGTCAAAGATGGACTTAAATGAAGATTTGAAGAGATTAAATCATACTGGTAATACTCTTAATACTGTTGTTGAAAAAAAATTGTATTATTAACATTTCCCAACAATATCGATTTATCAGCTTTTCGTTTCGTCATTTATTATACGTGCGGCTAAGGATTGGAACAACCTGCCTACGTCAGTGTTTCCGTCAGATTACAATATGGGTGTCTTCAAGGCAAGAGTGAATAGGTGGCTACTGAATTAGTGCGACTTACCATCTCCGACTGCGTTACCACTTACCATCAGGTGGAACGCAGTCAAGCACTAATTCAGAATAAAATAAAAAAAAATATCATTAATTGTTTTACTCTAAATATTATTTAATTTTCATATTATACTAAAGTTGAAATTTAAAGTCTGACCAAAAATTTGCACTGACTTTGTAAATAGTAATTTAAACAAAAGAAAAAAAAAACAATATATAGAAATTTGAACCAACCTTGGACGACATTTGCCGAACGATTCTGTGGTATTTGTTCAGTAGAATAGTTCTCACGTCTGGAATTAAATCGGTTATACCCTTTTCTACTTTATAATAATATATTATGTAATTCACCCCAATTAATATATTATTAGGTAATTAATTTAAGACTTTAGAGCAATCTATTCTAACCAACATCATTTCTTAATCTATTCTGAATTGAGTTGAATAAGGCTTAATACAATAGGAGTTTTACTGTAGAAGAAAAGAAAATTGAAAATGAGTTTATAAAAAAAGTATTTCAAGTATTAACCTGATGCTATAAATGAAAAGTTAATATCAAATATCGCTATCTGCTCTCGGTTTGATACTTAAGTAACTACGTAACATTAGCATGTGTGTTACTATAAGCTTTAGTCTATCTGTAAATTAAATTTTATCCAATTTTTTTCAGCTGTTATAGCGAAACAGACATACAAACTAGCATTTATTGGGACAAAAACGGGGTTTGATTGATTTTGTAATATGAGAAAGAAATTAAATTTTATATAAATTGAATCCATTTTATCTCTGCTTTCTGTTTACTCTAAGATTATATGAAACTCGTACATAGAAAAACTATAAGCCAAATATAATTAAAAATTGGTCGAACAGGGAATATACCACATACCTCCCCCGCAAGAGCATTAGTGGCATTGTTTCACGACAGACCCTAGATTGGTTCCAAATTAGCGTTTTCGGTCAAACTTCGTGACTTCAGAATTGTTCAGAACTTACTAATACTTGTCATTAAATTTTATGCTGGATGCACACTAACTTCGTTCCTCATTATTATACTTGTACCTTTAAAAGTTAGATATGCGCGTTATATATGTCCTAGATTGACTACTGCATATGTAATGGGTTTTATCATTTTTAATGGTCAAAACTATCAACCTTCGTTTTATGCGACATTAAAATCTAAAGTTTTTTTGTACATGTGATGATACTCTTGAAGTTGTGCACGAATACGTATATCTTGGCCAAACCATACAACTTGGCCGGCACAACTTTGAGAAGGAGGCTAATCGAAGAATACGTTTGGGCTGGGCGGCTTTCGGGAAGCTACGACATATCCTTGAGTCATCGATCCCACAATCTCTTAAGACCAGAGTATTTAACCAGTGCATCCTACCCGTAATGACGTACGGAGCCGAAACGTGGACACTTACCGTGGGACTGGTTCACAAATTCAAGGTAGCTCAGCGAGCAATGGAACGCGCGATGCTTGGGGTTTCTCTGGCACATAGAATTCGCAATGAAGTCATTCGCCAGAGAACTAAAGTAACCGACATCGCGCGTAGAATTAGCTCGCTGAAGTGGAAGTGGGCCGGTCATGTCTCCAGACGTACTGATGGTCGATGGAGCCGACACGTGTTAGAGTGGAGACCGCGTTTAGGCAAGCGTAGTGTAGGACGCCCTGCAGCACGATGGACCGATGATTTAAGGAAGGTGGCGGGCAGTGGATGGATGCGAACTGCCCAGGACCGGGATAGTTGGCGCTCATTAGGGGAGGCCTTCGTTCAGCAGTGGACGGCAATAGGCTGATTGATTGATGAGACATTATTAGACTCAGCGCCATTAAGTTACGTGTTAATCTATGAAGCTAGTGTGACGTATAGCAGATAGTTCATACACTATAACACCCATATAAATTTAATTACATACATACTATAAATATAAACACCCATGTCTGTAACATTCGTGGTTACCAAATGAATGCCCTCAGCGGGACTCGAACCCGCGACCGCTGGCGTAGCAAGTAGGGTCACTACAGACCAACCCGAACATGTATGTCTGTTTATTACAAAATATATATTTTTTTCTAAATAAAATTGCCAAGTAAAAATTAAAATAATCAGTGATAATTAAACACTGGAATAACGAATACAAGATACGGTCTGGAGCCAGAATTACATCAACTGGTGTCAAACAATAAGTAAAAGTGATGTAACAGCTTGTCGTTTCATATTATGTACAGAAATACTTGTATGCAACTTAATTCTAGAACTCATTGCTTGTTAAGTTGCTTTGATCTTCTTAGGAACTTGTAACATAACCACTTTCCTCAACTCGCTAAGACATAATGATTTTCAAGTCTCAAAATGAACGAACTACTTAATAAAAGTAGCGAAACCCTTTCCTTCTCTCCCTTTCTTTATCTCTATTTTTCTTTCCTCTTCTCTTTCACTACATTCTCCTATGTTCTACTCCTTATCTGTTGTCAAACTACTAGTGTTAAAGAAGATATAATATATAGCGACTGATTATAGTCAGATAGAATGTATTCAACACTTAAGCTTTTTAGTATACAAATGTCCCATGCAAGAATCTAATCTGACATTTCTTGCATTTTATGCCAAAGGGAAAGTTTACAGTAGTTCTTTACATCGCTTGATTTGGTAAGAAACTACTTAAGCTGTAAGTAAAACAAGTTATCAATAGAATCTCTCTTGTGTTTACTTATCGATACACTTAAGTATGAGAAGGTATATTTTCTTTTTAAGTAAGATGGGCTAGCGTATTGATTGAAATTAAATATTGACTTATATTGAAATTTTTTCTAGCAATTCCCGTGGCTCCGCTCGCGTTCTAATCACTATTAAAAATAGGGATGTTAGAAGGATGAAAATTAAGGGTTATAAATATTGTTTGATACCAAATACTGAAAAAATAAATAATAAGAATCAGGAGAGGGCCATCCTTATCACCTAGGGGAATAAAAATAGCCTACGACCTAATTCTCAGACCTACCGAATATACACAAAAAAATCAAAAAAATCGATTAAACCGTTTCGGAGGAGTCCGATAACAAACACTGTCACACGAGATTTTTATATATTAGATTGTGGGATATAGTTTGAAGAGTTCTGAAGTGATATTATAAGGTAAATTTGTTTTATATTTAGTCAAGCAAACTGCTATTATTATTCGAATGTACTAAAAACAAGTATGTAATATTCTTTATGACAGAAATATTGCCACATTTTTTTAATTTTCTCAGATTTATGCGAATTTCTGACATTTATGTATGTATGTATGTATGTATGTATGTATGTATGTATGTATGTATGTATGTATGTATGTATGTATGTATGTATGTATGTATGTATGTATGTATGTATGTATGTATGTATATATGTATGTCTATATATAGAATCCATATAATTTTTGCGAATAATCCTGAAAATATACAAAACAAAAACTTGCACTTGACTAATTTATCATTCTACTATGAATATGTTAAACAATAGAAAAGTGAAGTACAAAAATCAATAGAAACTTAAAACTCTGTATTTTTACATAAAAAGTCGCAAACATTGTATTCAAAATTGCAATACCTTTTTGTTTTGGTGCGTTTTAATTAAAATCATTGTATGGAGGCCACGCGTATAAAATATTATACTTTATTTGGCGTATAAAAACATTATATATTACGTAGAACATTTTTTTACTATAATGATAAAAGTTTGAAAAATTTTTATACTGAAGTTCGTGGAGAATGTTATTTTTACTTTTATTGACGACATTAAAGCTCAACTAGGATACATATATTTATTTATATATTTACTAAGGAATAACCAACAAGAGAATCATTTAATATCATACTTATTCTTATATTGTTTAGTATACAAAATCAAATTATAATAAGTAAACCTATACTAATAATATGATAAAGCTGAAGAGTTTGTTTGTTTGGTTGATCGCCCTAATCCAGGAACTACCTACTGGTTCGATTTGAAAAATTCTTTTTGTGTTAGATAGTCCGTTAATCGAGAAAGGCTATAGCATTTCTATATAATATAGCCTATAGGCTATATTACATCACGCTACGACCAATAGGAGCAGAGCTGAAAAATGTTGCAAAAACGGGAAAGGCGGACGTTAGTTCTGCTAGGTATCATACCGCACGACTCGAAATTTTGGTTTTCGGCCTCTAAAACGCGTGCGAAGCCGCGAGGAATGCTAGTAGATAATAATATAATTAAAGCTATAAGTGTATAAAATAGTTTTTTTGTTGCGATATTGATACACACTACCATCTATTTGCATGGTAAGCTACGAGGCTTGTGTTATGGATATATAGTTGATATACTACACATATATAACTTTAAACATTACTTTTATCTAAAATTAACCTTAAACACAAACATTAGTACTCACCATATAAATAAATGCCCCCATCGGACTCGAACCCACGACCTCTGGCACAGCAAGTAGCGTTACTATGGACTGAGCCAAACGTGTCATCAATAGATGAATACATGCACATTATACAAAGGATACATTTCAAAGCACCCGATCGAAGCAAATTCAAATCGCTAGTTTTTGTACAAACACTGTAAATATGTTGGGACATTATTACACACTGCGCCATCTAGTTCCGTGGTAAGCTACAGAGCTTGTGTTACGGATGCCAGACAGTTGATTTACTACATATATAAGTTTAAATACATAAATATTATAAATATAAACACCCATGACTGGAGTACAAACATCCGAGTTTTAACAAATGAATGTCCTCAGCGGGACTCGAACCCACAACCGCTGGCGCAAGAAAGTAGGGTCACTGCAAACTGCGCCAAACGTGTCGTCAATGTTTGTTTCATTTAAACCATTCTCTCTCTAACACAACTTTACAAGCATTGAATTTTTACGCTTTCTTTATTTATCAATATTTTAAGAGTTTTTATGATAATATTTATTATTCACGTTTATACCTTCTAACATAAATCGCTATCTTTTGCTTTTACTGGGAGTTCTAATGACATTTCGAAGTGAGAACAAATTTCATACTGTCTAATATTAAAGAATTGTGTTAAGAAGTTGTGTCGTTCGAAACATCATTAAAACTTGTTCTGGAAGTCTTAACAGTGATCCTGATGTCTGCCTTCGCTGTTCGGACGAAAAAATGTATCGAAAACTCAGCTTTAGCTAAACTTTTTTGTAAACTTTCAATAAAAGTAATATTACAAACATTTTGACATGACTTCTTTTTTCGTCAATCTTTTTGTACTTCTTATATTTTAACTAGTGAATTGCCCTAACTTATCATTGCCTCAAGGCATATTGCTTATAAAAGCCTATGTTCTATTTCAGGAGAGTTCTTATACTAGGTTTTATCCTAAGTATGATTTTTTAAGCGAAACCCAATACTAGTTAAATTCCTATTTTTTTTTAAAAAAAGATGCCTCTTTACTTCATGTATCTACCAGTGAAAGTTTCGAAAAAATAGTTCAGCTGTTTCAGAGATTAGGCGGAACCAACAGTCAGCGAGTCAGACAAACATTTTAAAAATTATGTTTTTCTTATAACTACCATATTATGTACTTTCACAATAATGTTTTAGTAAACAGCTGGTATCAATGCAAATACTATTTATAGTGAATTTTAACTTTCATCCCGTGATATACAATTATACCAAATCTATATATATATATATATATATATATATATATATATATAAAAATGAATCCCTATTTCTCTTGGTCACGCATCACGCGTAAACGACTGGACCGATTTCGCTAATTCTTTTGTTGTATTTGTTATTATCAGGAGAAGGTTCTTATGAAGGAAAAAATTAAGAAAATTGCGTAGATAAATAAAAAAATCAACAATACATAACCACCAACTAAAATCTTGTAAATCTAACCTTAGCGCTTTAGACAATATAAACTTTTTTAATGTAACAATTCATGCCACTTTAGGAAGGGGATGTGTTACTTACAGGATGTATACAAGGAAAAACACATCAATCTACTCCATTACGCGTAACATTTCCCGAGTTTTGTAATACAAATTAGTGTCCATATGAAATCGGGTACCCACCAAATGTGGACCGCAACGATATAACTCAACTTCATAATATAATATCCAACCATAACACCTTTAAATAAAGCTTATTATTGAATTTCCCAAGCGAAAAACATTCATGTCTTATTGGAAACTAATGTAATGCCTATTTGAATTTTTGTCTATATCTTAAGTCTAGCGGTTAGAGTCTAGTTTTGTATAGCAAAGGGTTTTCTAACAGCATTGTGTTTGGGTTTTATCTCATGGATAGCTCCTCCTTTTCAGTGTGCTCCGAAACGTAACAGAGGGTGGATGTGGGGACGTTCACGATTTTTAAGCGCGATATCGTAGAAGTTTAAAGTTTGTTTCGAATATATGCGAAAAAACTTTGTTGTGTAGAACTTTTTTGGAATTGTGCTTTTAGTTTTTATGGTAAGTACATTTTATGAGCTTTTTACATTTTCTAAAGCTAAAGATTTTACTGGCAATCGAAATTTTAACTTTTCCTTAAGTCTTTCTATTAACTATTATACTGTAAAATAATATTAAGATATTTTAAAGTTAGTGTAGAAATTAAATATTGCCTTTCAGTAAAAAGTAATCTGTAAGTTAACTTGGAGCTTCTTTCTTTATACGAAATTTCTCTAAAATAAATCGAGTGGTTATCTCTTATTATATTTATTTTTATTTAATAATAATAATAATAAAATAAAATAATAAAATTTATTTATTTACTGGATATGCCAACAATACATTATACCTACGTTATAAATTATGATATCTAAAACTTTTGTCATATAGGTGGCTTATATTTATCTACTGCGAAATTTCTAACATTGTATTTATCATTAAAAAGTGTATTATTATTTTTTACCGACTTCAAATAAGTCATATCGCATTGCGAATTACATTTATTTATTTGTATGTATTCATATCTCAAAAGACAGTCTTTAAAATTTAAAAGTATCACTAATAGCTTAGTTACGTTAATTAAAAGTTACGTTTAAAGTTATAGTTTTAACTATATTTGCAACAAGTGTTCTATTCAATTTAAATTTCAATGAACTTTCATTAATTACCAACCACAATCTCATTTAATGAGAAAGGCAATAATTCCCCAAACGCTCATAATACGTACCTATATTATTAAAGCGATTTATTAATTTTTAATAATTTTTACAACTCTGTATCTGAAATGTAGTAGGTTCGAATCCCGAACAAGACTAATAATATATATAAGACTTACGCCTATTAAATTCAAAAGTGTTTTTCTTCATATTTGAAAAGACTAGATGAATTTTGATGAAATTTAGTACATATATAGACTATGAATTAGGACCTAAGCAGAGTAAGGGTCAGTTACTAGTGTTCGATAATGAAAAAAATATTATGTATCTATATTAAAAAAAAACGAAACATTTAGAACTCAAGCTTTTTATTAAGCTTTCGTGAAAAGAGCTTGAAGGGTTTGAACTGGAATTGCTTTGAAAAGATACGACATTATCGTTTTTGATGTTATTTATTAAATATAAAAAAAATCTTTTTCAAGACTAACAAGAGGCCTATTATTAAATTAAATAAAGAATATCTTTACACTTGCATGTCTAAGAGAACCTAGCAAGTTTTCGAAAGACATGTGAAGTCCGCCAACACGCACTCGGCCAGCGTGGTGGACTATGGCCTGATACCCTCGTAATAAAGGGAGGTCTACCAGTCCAGCAGTGGGACATTAAAGAGGGCTGAATACTCATTTATCTTAGTTTATTCTTCACGCTGAAATAGCTAGACGTACGAGTAGTTCGACGATTTTATATAAGATGCAAATTAATGGAAATGAGTATGGAGTATAATCTTCGCCTTGTCAAGAGCCGGAGTATTTTGAATAGAGTCTGGACGTAATATATGTTCTACTTTTTACAAGACTGTGACAAAAATTACAGCTTTTATGACGAAACTTACAGCTTGTACGAAATATGTCTAATGTATATTTACAATTGAATAATACTATGTTATTTATTAGGTGTTCTTCATCTTATTGAGATATTTCCTTTATGCACTTAAGTTCAATGCACAATGGTTGCCTGCTGAAGCAGACCATAAGAACATGGGGTTGATCTCACTCTGCTAGTAAAAAAGTACTAAGAGTTATCTAGTTTACCGGCCACTGAAATGGACCACATACTCATGGGAATATGTCTTCTTGGCCTTTCTCCTGTCTTTAATGTACCATACCTTCTATAATTATATACAATTTCTAAAGTCACAAAATCAATGCATATTCTTTTCTATCTGAATCAAATCTACATTATATTTTGTAGAAAATCTTATTGAAATAGTAATTACGATCAATACAGTGGCCTTTTCTATATATTTTTTAATTTTTATCACTCTCTATGTCCGGAAACGCATCGTGAGTAAATCGCTGGACTTATTTTAATTAAATTTGTTATGGTGGCTTGCTATCCGGTTTAGTTTATAAGATACATTTTATTGCGGGATAATATTATGAAATCTCTGAGAAATCTATTTTGACAGGTAAAAAGTGTCTAGGGGTACATATAATTAAAAAGATAGTATTTTGTATATAGATAAAGAAAAATACATAACGTTAAACTTATCTTTTATAGTAGAAAAGCTATTGTAGCCTACCCACGGGTGTCGTCTGAACAGTTATTATGTGCAAAAGTGTGTCTAAAATGAACTGAATACTAAAAGTTATGTGAATAATAGTATTTATATTGTAAGCTTTGTTTTATTGTACCTGCTTCATTTGTTCTTTTTAGTTCAAAAAATATATTTTTTCGAATTTTCTGTCCGATATTACGATATTTGGTTACACTACTGGTACTAAATTATTATCTGATCTAATTTTTGTCCTGCTTACTAACTTCAATATTATACAAATTTCACTTTAAATGTGGTTATTAATTTACATTAGTATTGACCATAAATATTTAAGATGTTGTATAGAACAGAAGACAGCGGTAGCCCAGCGCTAACGCGGTCGCTTGGATAACCGAGTGATGCGGGTTCGAATCCGGGTCTCGCACCTCTGATATTTTCATGTGCGAATGATTTCTACCATGATTACCACTTGTCTTACGGTGAAGGAAAACATCGTGAGGAAACCTGCAAGTCGGATAAAACCTAGCTAGTTCTCAAAAGACATGTGAAATCCGCTAACAGGCACTAGGCCAGCGCGGTGGACTATCAGGCCTGATCGCCTTTCTTACTGAGGGAGGCCCGTGCCCAGCAGTGGGACGTTAAAACGTGCTGAAGACAAGACATACAACATAAACTATAATAAGACATAAAAAAATATCGAGAACAACTTTAGTAGTCCTTTAAAAATTAATAGTGGTATATTTTACTCGAAAAGAACCTGTTAAAATAATGATATTAATAATTAATTATAAAATTAAAAGACAAACTTCTTTTTTCCCTAATGGAAAAATATGTGATATTTTAAAATAGCATCTTTCAGAGCTTTATCGTCTCATCATATTTGCTAAGTTCAATAATAGAACCCACGACCCTCGTCAAGTAAACCAGGTGAAGAGAGGCTAATGGGATAGTTAAAATGTAAATGCTAAAAGTCATTTCTTCATGTTAATAGGTTTTGACTTAATGGCACTTATATTTAAAATTGACTTAAATTATAAAATCGTGGTTCAACCTTCTTTAAATATTAACTAGGGACATATACCGACTTCCACAATTTTTTTTTACTAAATAAATATTAAAACATATTTTAACTAATATTCGCCTACGGCCTCACTCGCATATATTATTAATTACATAACCTTTGCAACTTTATATTGCAAGTTTCTATAAGTAAAACATTATCAGAATCGGCTTAGACGATTATATACAAACAAACTTTTGATTCTTAATAAAAGTAACACCTGAGTGTAAAGATTCGTTCGACATTTGCAATCCTAATAAATAGTTAGCCTTATTTTAGTGATACTATGTCATTATATTATGGCAGTAGTTCATATTAATACCTACTAGCACTTGTTTAAGTCATACTAATTAAATTTTTTAATTAATGTAAATTACAAACTGGAGTTTTTCCTTAGTGAAAAACCGAAACAAATCTATTTTGAAAATTTTTCGACATAAAAAAGCAATATTCTATTCCAGACTATTATCTCTGTGCCCAATTTCATTTAAAGCCGTTTTTTTGCAATTGAGTAACAAATATTAATCCATTTATATTCTAGAAATTCTAATATAAAGACTAAAAATTAAATATTATTAAATTTGTTAATCTAATATTAATAAAAACATTAATAGATATATCATATAACTTAACCTTATGTTTTGTTGTTTTTTTACACTCTTAAGCTGAAAGAGGTGGATGGATTTTGATGAAACTTCATCATTATGTCAATTAAGAAAAGACATTCAAAGATGTATAAGAGGGAAGCGATGACAACTTATTAGTAAGTAATAAATTATCGGATTAAAACAGCAATTAAAGAACAGAAAGTACGCGGTACTTTGAGAATCTTTTCTCATTAAACTTGTAACATAATTTAGAAGTACTTTGTAAACTTAACTGCTTAAGATTTAGAACAACTTTTAAGCCAAATTATAATTGGAGGTTTAAAACTAATCAAAACGGTACGGAGATCGTGAAAATATATTTATTTTTGAAACGATTTTCACTTGGTTGGCAAGACGTTCTTAGATACTGAACAGTAGCTTACTCGAGATTATAGACTATATAGAATAGTATTTAGCCCTTTATAACGTCCCACTGCTGGGCACGGGCCTCCCTTCTAGACGGAGGGTTCAGGCCATAGTCCACCGCGCTGGCCTAGTGCGTGTTGGCGGACTTCACATGTCTTTCGAAAACTTACTAGTTTTTTTCAGACATGCAGGTTTCCTCACGATGTTTTCCTTCGTCGTAATATGGTAATCATGATGGAAAAGAAAAGATTCGTACATGAAAATATCAGAGGTGCGAGACCCGAATTCGAACCCGTATCACTCGAATATCCAAGTGAGCGCGTTACCACTAGGCTACCACTGTCTTATATAATATACTAAATTTCATTCAATATGTCTAGGCGTTTCAACGTAAAGCAGCAACAAACACAGATACAATCTTAAAGGCTCTTCAAAAACTTCGATAAAACATCTAATATATTATTAAAAAATGATTTTTATACAACTTTGACCTCGTTACAATGCTATGTATATTTCAGCTTTATAGCAGAGCTTTTGAGCAGAAAACAATGTTAAGTCACTACGACCTAATTTAATATGATATTCAGGTCGTTCACGTGACAGAAATAAAGTATTAACGTTTAAAATTTAAGTTTTAATCTTAATTTTTTTAATTAAGTGCAATTGCACTTTATATCTATACATATAAATAAAATTGACGTGTCTGTTTTTAATTTCAAATTAACAGCCTTTCACTAAATATATATGAAAGTATATACGGCACTAACACAAAAAATCTATTTTGAAAATTTTTGTCTGTCTGCCTGTTTGTTCCGACTAATTTCTGAAAAGGTTGGACCGAATTTGGCGACACTTTCTCTTGTAGACAGCTAATGTTATGAGGAGTAAGATAGGCTACTTTTGCTTAAGAAAATTGATTTATTTTAACTACCGAAACCCGCAGCTTCGCTCGCGATAAATCTGGGGATGAACTCGAACAAAGCGAGTGTGAATCGTTAGTTATAAATAAGTACAATAAAAAACACTTTGCCCTCACTCAGAAAGTTGAGATTACTATAAAGCTTTAATATACTGGAAACTAATAAACAAATGCCGATATTGCCATAAGAAAGTTTTTATTGTGACGCTTTATTATTTTACCATAAACATACTTAGATAAACTAATAAAAGTAGAGGTACTTCATTCGAGACCAAGCTTTGTGTTGTTATACCATATATTAGTCGACTAACGACTCACCCTTTGATCACTCGGGTTTATCACAATAAATAATACATTAGCGCGGAGCCGCGGTTTCCACTAGTGTAATATACATATAAACCTTTCTCTTAAATCACTCTATCTATTAAAAAAACCGTATTAAAATCCGTTGCGTAGTTTCAAAGATCTAAGCATACATAGGGACAGACAGACAGCGAGGCGATTTGTACTATTGAGCGATGTGGACTTTTCATCATTCTTATTTAGTAAACATGTTATACCTCAAGCATAGTCATATATTAAGCCCAAAATGAAATATTTCATTTGTGAGACTGAAAATAAAAGTTATTTCAGTAGTATAGTGGTGCCCAGTAGAGGACGTTAAAAAAGGGTACCTATTTAACAGATAATAATAATTTTCTTATCTATCAGTAACAAAGTTTATTTTCAATATCCTGAGTACCTTTCACTAACACTATTCCAAGGTGAAAATGCTGGCAACATAAGTAATCTACATGAAATTCCCATTAAACCAGTCTGTCTATAAATATTTAGTACAAAACGTTCATAATTTGCGACTCTGGGGGATCCATCCGTCTTTAATTAGTAGGATAACGGCACACGCTTCAGTATCATCCACCGTTGGTTTTAGATTAAAGGCTGTAAAATCTCCAATTCAAATACAGAGACCGAATTCAAATGAAGCTGCCCCTACTATGACTATTCGATTAGTTTGAATATTTCAATATAAATGATAGTTGATTTTGCTGTTGTCACATACCATCTTAAATGACTCAACTTTCTGCATTTGGACTGTTTTTCCTTACTCAGAAGAAAGTAGCTGCTACTATGCTGACAAAATCATTAACAGTATTTGTATGTTTATATAAAGAACAAAGAAAATATGTATGTACATTAGCATATGCTTCTCAAGCTGTTTTACATCATACCACATTGAAATCATCGAAATTTCATTCAAATCCGTTCAGCTTTTTCAAGAGAAAGGAAAAACCACTCTGCTAGTGAAAGAGACTTCAAGCTGCAAATATGTAAAATAGGTTTTTAAGAAAGTTGACAGCTGAAAGCTATCTGTGGCAAAATATTGTCTAGAACTTAATCTTTCGTCCCCTTTTTTTCCCTGTTTCGATGTAATTAAATAACAAAATACGTAACTATCAACGTTGCGTAACTCACAGAGAACTCGATAGACAAAATATAGTTGGGATACCGTCCAGAATTATATACCGCGGTAGAATTTAAATGGGAGCCGGCACAAATCGCGGACGTCTTGGTGCGAGATTTATTTCGGATTTTTGCATTTCCCGCTCGTTTGTACGTTCGAGAGACAATCCTCGGTGATTGGTTGAATAAAACCAAAGGAATTTAAATAAGGGTTAGTTCAACGTTCTATCTGTTTTGGTGTAACGAGTCGCTTTGGGGTGGCAATTGATTGCGGGATTGTCCTACATACCATCCCTTCTAACATTTAAAATGCAAAGTGGTCCTCCATTTGTTTGATACCCTTATGGGTAATTTGCAGAAATCAATTTAGATGGATTTGGTGCAGAAATAAGGGAAATTACAAGTAAACTTAACTATATATATATATATATATATACAAAGCAAATATAACTTAATTATTACTGTACAGAAATAAGTTATTTTCCACAGTAAAATGTCTATAGCTTCCACAGATAATAAGCTATCATAACACCAATATCTTTTCAAATGTTTTCTCAAGATGCGGTCAGAAAATCAAATCAAAATATTCTTTATTCAAATAGACTTTTACAAGCTCTTTTGAATCGTCATTTTTACATTATTACAATTAAATGTCAGTCTGTAAGACTGTGAGTAAGTTACCACCGGCTCGGAAAGCTGTTCTGCTGAGAACCGTCAGACATCAACGACCGATAGACAAAAATTCTTAGAACTATAGATTCGGTCTCTAGATCAATAATAATGACAATTAAAGAATATATAATGTACAGATTAAATCTAGTTAACATTTTATTATATCAGTACGTATTTTATATTTTAATAGTAGGCATCATGGACGTATTAACTAAGGACCAGTCATAAAAATTCAAATGCATGAAAACACTTTCAACCATTTGAAGTATAACGCACACAAAGAATTGACACAATACATCAAAATTCTCTCTAATGCTAGTGCTTGAACGTAGTCGATAAAATACATACATCAATGACATTTTAAATATTAATAATAAATATTGTTTGATTTTTCGCCGACAATCAAACCCAGAACGTTCGAATGGGAAAGAAAAGGCGTATCATAAATAAGCTGTAAGGCAAAGAAAATAAAGGGAGAATAAAGGTGGGGTAAGCTTCCGGTATTTATATTTTAATTATACTAAAATAAGCAGGACATTGTTATGAACTTTTTACTCAATTATAGTTATTATAGACTTCAAATTTTTTGTTAAGAATTTTTTTTCTCTTTCGAGAAGGATCCCTAGGAAATCTAAAATTTTGTGTAATTTATGTGTTAAAATAAAATAAAAATTAAGTACACATACTAATTATAATTTTTGCATTTATAATGTTTTTATTTAATTATAAAAATATCCGCGACAAAATCCGAAAAAATAGTTTCATTTATAATATAAAAATATTATTATAAATTTATTGTCATCAGATTGTAGGATACTGCGATAAAAGTATTTTATGTTATTGTACTGTACAAATAACATCCATTATTCGCTTAGTTATTTCGTCAAATATCGATATATTTTTCGACATTGTCAAGCACTAGTCGATGTCAAATGGACTTACTCGACAGTTCTGTCATTTGTTTTGAACGGTATAATCCAGCCATTTTATGATGGTTGTCAGATGTCAACAATACATAGATATATCGACTATATTTAACATAGTTGAATAATACGAAATTTTATTTTACATTTACTCAAATTTTGTGATAAATAACATTATATATAATAAAAAATATTACTTACAAGTGAAAAGAAATAGTGCTGCTTCCGCTGCTATAGTTTTTACACCATCTAATAGAACATTTAGTCATTTTTGGGAGATGTTTTGTTGACAAGTAAGTGCTTGAGACTGACGTAAAATCAAACGGCCAGGCCTAAAATATCCTGATTACTGTCAAGGCCGGTAAAGCTACGTCCGCTTATGTGTCTCGTCCATTAGATACGTCCATGGTAGGCATATAATATCTACGACACGTTTGGCTCAGTTGGTAGTGACCCTGCTTTCTGCGCCAGCGGTCGCGAGTTCGAGTCCCGCTGAGGGCATTCACTTGTTGAGCACGAATGTTTATATTTATAATATGCATGTATTTAAAATTTATATATGTGTAGTATATCAACTATTTGGTATCCGTAACACAAGCCTCGTAGCTTACCACGGAACTAGATGGCGCTGTTGTAATAATGTCCCAACATATTTTAATTTAATATGTATAATATTATAGTACATAAACAAATTTAGTTAATTCTGTATGTTAAACTTGTAAACTTCTACTTGTTAAATCGCTGGAATTATTAAAAGAATCAAGGACTTTTTCTACAATACATAAGTGTAATATACTCGTATAAATAACATATTACGACTAAGACGACACGTTTGGCCTAGTTTGTAGAGACCTACTGTCTGTGCCAGTGCGTCGCGGGTTCGACTCCAGCTGGAGGCATGCATTGTGTGATGAGCACGAATGCTTGCATTTCAATAATTTATCATATTTTATTATGTATTTAAATTTAAAAGTTACATAACATGTATGGTGTATCAACTATCTAGTATCCATAACACAAGCCATAACTTACCATGGAATTGGATGATGCTACATATTTTTATCCCAATATATTTATTTATAGAATCTTGTCTAAACCAGAATATTTTAAATAATGAAAATACAAAGCAAAGTCGTTTATCTTTAAAATAGATAAATATTTTCCCCGGTGTTTAGTACGTCTCGAATGCTAGCGCCGTGTCAATAAAAAGAAAGTTCTCAAACGATTGTTCTTGTTCGGAAACTCCGGAATAACTCTCTGTTTTTATTATTCTTTTATCAGTACAGTACGTTGCTTTTGTTTAAGCTTTAAAATTATTCTTTTTTCTTTTATTAACATTTATTAGATGGTATTGACTTTTGTTGATGTTTAAATGAATAAAGTTGTAGTATTGTTTTATTATACATTATATATTTAATATTAGCGAGTCACCCTCGGTTCGCTCGGATTTGCCCATAGGTTTAGCGTGAGCGAAGACGCGGGTTTCTCTAGTTCTAATAAATAAAATTTAAAAAATAAAAGCAGCTTAAGTTACTCCTTTTAACAATAGCTATTATATATTATAATCATCTGCGAGTGAAAGTTCCGTCAAAATAGTCGGTCTAGCCGATTTAGAGATCAGTTAAAACAAACGGAGATAAAGACAAAAATTTTAAAAAAGTTTTTAAACTTTAATTTGAAAAAACAGACCCTTCTTTAATTTTATTTATATTTATAGATTATTATGTATCCGTACTAGTGATATATCTATATTAAAAACATGTAACAAGTAAGTAGTTTCAAGTTTGTCCCGCTAGAAGCATTTATTGTGTGATGATCACGAATACATCCATAACATATGGCGTACCATTGAACTAGATGGTGCTGTGTATTAAAGTTCTAACACATTTATCAATTTATTTATAAAAAATCCCGAAAATGTAGTTTACTAGCGACTCGCCCTCGCTTCGCTTGGGATTTTTCCTAGATTTAGCACAGGCAAAGCCGCGGGATCCGCTAGTTATGCATATATACCTTCCTATTGAATCACTCTATCTATTAAAAAAATCGCATCAAAATCCGTTGCGTAGTTTTAAAGATTTAAGCATACATAGGGATATAGGGACAGAGAAAGCGACCTCAAAAAGCTTTTTGTTGCATATAAGCTAATGTTAAGCAAGAGTTGGGTATGTAGTAGAACTAGTGCATAATATAATTTATATCTATATAAATAAAAATGAATGTTGCTAAGCGCAAGACTCAAGAATGGTTCGACCAATTCGGCTATTTTTTTAAGATTTTTATAATAAAAAATAAAAATCCAAAGTTTTAAAAAAACTTATAGTAAAGAGGCTGTGTCTGAATAAATAAATATGACCAAACGAAGCTACAAAAACAATATGAAGATAAAACGAAAAAAGGACTTATTTTTCACAATACCTAATTTACATTTAACACGAATATTGTATGTAGATTAGGCTAATAGGTATCTACCCTATTTTTATGTAAATGAAGATATTTCTGTTCTCAAAGCTTGAGAATCCTTTGTCTCATTACCAAATCTAAAATTTCTCACGTACTCCAAATACTAACCCTAAATATCTCGCATTTCTAACCCTTTGGAAGTGATTTAATGAAATTCAAAACGTTGACTTACGTCGCCTTGACTTTATAATATATAACTATTCAACGTTCAATTCGTTCGAGGTTAAGATTAGGTGTATTTTACAACTTTATATAAAAATATATAATAATTATATATAATATACATAGGCAGCCTAATAGTAAGAGTAACATTCTCGTTTCCAAATCAAACGGGTTCAAATCCGAGGTATGGCAGCTCTGATATTATCATATTATAAAACATATTTACCACTTGTTTTACTGTGAAGGAAAACATCGTAAGGAAACCTACATGGCTGTCTGTCTGTCTGAGAATCTATCCGTTATAAACCTAGCCTATACGTTATTTTGAATTATAATTATTAATATGACCTGTAAATATTCATTTAATTTTAAATACATACAAATTATAAATATGAATAGTATATATGTAACACCTATGACTGGAGTACAAACATTCGTGCTCAACAAATGGATGCCAACGAGACTCGAACGCGCGACCGATGGTACAGCAACGTAACCAAACGTGTCGTCATTTGCATTTGAAAATTCGTAGATTTAAATAAATTAATTATTTTAATATCTCAATTAAAAATTGCTTACAAACATACATATTATAATACAATATTACAACTTAAATATTTACCATAGTCGTACTTAATATGCCTCATGCATCTGACATAGTGGAGTCGTTCAGTATAGAGCTTTGAGGATGATAATTATTTAATTCGAGATATTCACGGTGTGTAGTGCTTTGTTATTATTTTTTTTAATTAAAACATTGTTTTAACACTGGAAAATATAAAAAAATGTATTTTTTATAAATATACTTTTATATTTTCTGAACAACTGTCACTCTATAGAAGATAAGACTATAGTTGACCATTTTCGCCAAGTGTGAGCTAGCGATAACTGTCTTTTGAAAACTATCTAGGTTTATGGTTTATGTATGCAGGTTTTCTCATAGTATTTCCCTTCATCGATGCGCCTTTTTTGAAAGACGCGTGAAGCCCGCCTTACCATATTTAGCTAGCGAGGTGAGCTATGGGCCAATTCCCTTCGCATAGCGAGGCACCTACTAAGAAAGGGGATGATAAAAGGGCTGGATACGATATCACTACATTGTATAAAACAAAGTCGCTTTCTCTGTCCCTATGTATGCTTAAATCTTTAAAACTACGCAACCGATTTTGATGCGGTTTTTTTTAATAGATAGAGTGATTCAAGAGGAAGGTTTACATGCTAAACTAGCGGATCCCGCGGCTTTGCCTGTGCTTAATCTAGGGAAGAGCCCGAGTGAAGCGAGGGCGAGTCGCTAGTACATTATACTTGCCCGTACTTGCTTAGTTTAGTTTTCCAATAACCAAGTCAACACTACTAGTATCTCAGTAACATAGCCACAAAAACCTCCCTTCACGAGAAAACTTTAGTAATTTTAATTACAGTGTACGAGTAAAACAATGTGTTTTAATTTTAAAACAAAAACATACGAAACTTCATACATATCTCGGTAAATATTAACTATGTTGTATCCAGTAGAGATTGTTAAATTAAATTTCTGTATCTCCATATTAAGTAATAAAAGATAGCAAAAACTTCTTAATACCAGTTTAGCGGGGAAAGTTAAATTTTGAAACTTTCTGGCACGCGTGTGGTCGTCAAACTTTGTTAATTAGCGGAGTTCAAGCCAAATATCAGACCCCGTAAAAGGCTGATTATCCTCGTGTAGCACATTTATTTTTGTAAGTACTTTTATATTTAAACTAGTCGTTTTAACCTTACTTTACTTATGTTTAGATATATAATATAACTATTTATTATTCGTGTGCGTTTTTTGACGTCTAATATAATATTTTGTAGGTATATTGTATGTTTTTCGGTAAATAAAGTCATTTTATTGCAAATTGTGTGTATTCTGCGCATACTAAATTTCATCCAAATCTGTTAAGCCGATACAGCGTGAATTTTTATGTAAAATACATACGTTTAAACTTCATTCTCAATTTATGAGAAATCTCAACTAACCGTTACAAACCCGTAGATTGACGAACCCGTTTAGCGCAGTTTGTAGTCACCCTACATTCGTGCGCCAGCGGTCGCGGGTTCGAGTCCCGCTCGGGGCATTCATTTGTTAAATTCGTATGTTTGTACTCCAGTCATGGGTGTTTATATATTTATAATATGTATGTATTTAAAAATATATGTTGTATATCAACTATCTGGTATTCGTAACACAAGCTTTCTTCGTAGCTTACCACGGAACTAGATGGCGTTGTGTATAATAATGTCCCAGCATAGATATTTATTTATATTTATATAAACCGGGTATAAAACATCACACGGTATGTGAAATCTAAAAATTTGGTTTCCGCTCTATAGAACGCGGGCGGAGCCGCGGAAAAGGCTTGTATGTTATATAATATATACCATATACATATATATTATATAACATATATAAATGTTTTGTATACACAAAATATGTATAAATTATACAAATTTTGTGTTTACGAAATACAAACAAAGAGCATGTTAATTACGATTCCTTTTTTCTGCTTTGTCATTATTATAACAGTGAAAGAGCTAAATGTAATCTTACCTAATATTTAATTTAAAATGGTAAATTAGTCTTGTTGGAACTTTTCGCAGATATATTTTGATTTTTTTATCTAATTGTAAGAAATTATAAAGTTAAATTAGGAAAATGCATATACGTAAATGCATTTCCCAAGGTTAAAAAAATTACAATACATGATCTATACTTAATATTATAAAGATTAAGAGTTTTTTTGTTTGGTTGAACGCGCTAATCTCAGGAACTACTGGTCCGAATTCAAAAATTCTTTATATGTTGGATAGTCCGTTTATTAAGGAAGGCTATATGCTATATACCAATAGGAGCGGAGCATCAATGAAACAGTTGCATGTTTAAAAACGGGAGAAAAATATTTCTTTTCATTCTCAACCTTTAGAGCGCGAACGGAGCCACGGGAGAGGTTAGTTCTTAATAAAATAATAGCAACTAATAAAATTAAGTATGTCAATCGATTCAATGACTCTTCAAAAGCTATTCAGACAAAGCACTCATTAACCTTCTAGCCAGTGGTACTTATACCAACTTTTACGCTTTCAATCTCATTAATAATACACAGGTAATTCATTTTAATAACCTATTTGACAACACATTCAAGAGAAGATTTTCATGTTCAACAAATTAGTGCCCCTAGCGAGAATCGAACCCGCAACCGCTGGCACAATGGAGTACATATAATATAATGTAATTTTCTTCATTATAAATAATCTCCAGTTCAAGTAACTAAATAAGTTACATCCATATCTTCGAAACTATTAGACCTTGTACGTAGTACTTCAAGAGTATTAGTCGTAAACGCTTTCAAAGTCGCAAACTCATTTCTCTAAGCCCCATCCAACACCTCGTAATTCTGAAATAGCCTTACTTATTAATACGATATAATCATGAAAAGAACTTGTAATCCTATTACGTATAGGACTTTGTTGTGAAAAGTGAAGGAAAATACCTACTTCGTTTTAGCCTTTGAATAGTGACTCGCCCTCGCTTAGCTCGGGGTCGTCCCTAGATTTATCGCGAGAGAAGCCGCGAGTTCCTCTAGTAAATGTATACACTTTACAAATTGTATACTAAAACCTTCCTCTGGAATTACTCTATCTATTGAAAAAACCTTATCAAAATCCGTTTCGTAGTTTTAAAGATCTAAGCTAAGAGATCTAAGAGATAGTGGTAGCCCAGCGGTAACGCGTCGCTTGGATAACCGAGTGATGCGGGTTCAAATACGGGACTCGCACCTCTGATATTTTCATGTGCGAATCATTTATATCATGATTACCACTTGTCTTACGGTGAAGGTAAACATCGTGAGGAAACCTGCATATCTGAGAAAACCTAATAAGTTTTCGAAAGTCATGTGAAGTCCGCCAAGTAGCACTAGGCGGTGGACTATGGCCTGATCCCCCTCGTACTGAGGGAGGCCTGTGCCCAGCAGTGGGACTTTAAAAAGGGCTGATGATGATGATGATGATGATGATGATGATGATGGAAGATCGAAGAAGATCGGGAAGCGAATTTTACTCAATAAATATTTTTAACTTAATATTTATATTAAACATTAACAGTTATCGAATATTCTTTTTTAAATTCCTTTAATTATACATAATACAAATCTCTTACTTAATTCTTATATAAAAATATATAAAATATACCAAATCCTTTTGACCGTTAATTGCTTTCTCTCAAAGTGAAGTAAGAATCCACGTCACCTTGTAACTGAAGCCAAGTTTGCTAATTAAGAAAGTTGAAATTTGATCATAATATGAAACATTCTCTACAAGACCCTTTATTGCACTTCATAATTTACATCTAAAGTACATAATTAGGTTTAAAGTTACCTGTTGTCTGTTGCATACGATAATTTGAAGACTAAAAACAAGAATAAATAAAATAAATATGTAGGTATATTACGAGTAACACACAGCGCCATCTATTTCCGTGGTAAGCTACGAGGCTTGTGTTACGGACACCAGATAGTTGATATATATTGTATATGTATAAATTTTAAATACATACATATTATAAATATAAATTTACTGCGACATATTAAAAAAAAATTTTAGTAGGTCATAGTGAAATTTAAGCTTTCTTAATAAAGAGGCTATAAAACGAAAAAGTTTTATTTAAATCGGAACAGTAATTCCAAAATTTAACGGGTTCAACAAACAAACACACAAACAACCAAATAAACAGACAACTTTTCTATGTAGGTCTTACTTATTATTTATTATTATAAGTAGAATAAATAATTAAAAGGAATGTAGGTTGTAAATATAACAAATAATTCTAAGAAATGCCTTAATATTTAATTCATACATGTACACTGTACAGTGTATACCTATGTAACGTTTGTCCTGAACTCGACTAATAAGTAAAGTGAACCACATATGTTAGTAGAAAGTTTACAGATATAACTTTACTTACATCACACTTCGAGTGTTTTAGAACTAAAAGCTTCATAAAATATGTGTGAGTTCCATCATTTTTCGTGTCTCCAAGGATGTATAAGGAACTAGCGCTTTCCCTCAACTTTCCCCCATAGTTCATTTATTTATTCCAGCCTATATGTTACTCTTATGTGTACGATATAGAATATAAAGTTTCATCAAAATATATTTAGTACTTATTCGTCAAATATCATGTATTACTTACATCTATTTTCCTTGCAAAATTTTATCGAAATCTGCTCAGCTCTAAAGCGTTAAAACACAGAACCCTCCACAGGCTATTACAGTCTAGTAAAGTAAGCTATGGTCAGCTTTTCGCAAATATTACTGAAAAGCTTTCAATAAAAGATATTATATAAAAAAAAATATGTTGGGAAATAATTAGAATTGCTCCTTTTAGTTCCATGGTAAGCTACGAGGCTTGTGTTACGGATAAATTTTAAATACATACATATTATAAATATAAACACCATGACTGGAGTGCAAGCGTGCTCGATAAATGAATGCACCCAGCGGGACTCGAACTCGCGACCGTTGGCGCAGAAAGTAGGGTTACTAACAAGTTAACCAAACGTTTCGTCAAATATACAGCATGTTCTAATATTATCAACTAATATATCTAAATAATTTGCAAGTAGGTATATGTATTGAATACGTCATTATAGTACTTAGCTTCTATAATAAGCTTTGTTTGACGCTTCAGAGAGCAAGTTAATATCGCTCGGGGCGGAATTTGACTAATATTTGCCTATTTTGACAGATAACTAATTAGGATATTTTGGGAGAGTTATATCAAAACAATAATTTTAAGTTATTTCAAGCGTCGAAAGATATTTGAACCAAGATAGCTTATCCATATCTATAACTAACGAAACGTTTAGCTCAGTTGGTAGTGACCCTGCTTTCTGCGCCAGCGGTCGCGGGTTCGAGTCTCGCTGGCGGCATTAATTCGTTGAGAACAAATGTTTGTACTCCAGTTATGGGTGTTATTATATATGTGTAGTGAATCATCTATGTGGTATCCGTAACAAAAGTCACATAGCTTACCGCTAGATGGCGATGTGTGTGATAATGTCTTAACATATTTAAATTTAATTTATTTAATCAACTAGCTGATACCCGCGACTTCGTCCGCGTTGCTTAAAATATTAAGAGTCAATAAAAGTATTTTTATATTTATTTTTTTTTGATAAGGGTCAAGTGTCTAAGAAATAAAACTTAGAAAGTTTCATTGAAATCTATCCAGTAGTTTTTCCGTGATGCGCGCACAACTGCAGACCTCTATCATTATATAGATTAAAGCGCCATATAGTTGACGCCATTTGCTCAGAAGCTTACATCCCCTTTTAATTACATTGCTTCCATATCTAACTAAGTCATCACAGCCAGTGTTTAACAGATTATCGGAAAGTAAAATTTTAGAAGCTATATGTGCAGTTTTTAGTATAATGCCTTTGATTCTTGACTGACATCAATAAGAGGTTTTCAATTTGGTTATAATGTACAAATTAAGTTAAATTGCAGCATTTTCTAGTTCCTTAGTAAGCTGTTAGAGATACTTACACACTACACATATTTAAATAATCAATATTAAATACATGCTCATTATAGAAATTAATGCCCTTCAAGGGACTCGAACCTGCGACTGCTGGCACATCACATCAGTTTCAAAGCTATCAAAAAAATCATAAAAACTATTTTTTCCTCTCACTTCTCACAAAATTACACTTGTCTCACTAAAATATCTGTTATCAAAATCAACACAGCAGTTTTACTTTACACAAATATAGCAACTCGAATAATATTTCATATAGAAAATTCTATTATTATAACGTGTCGCGCTATTATATGGAATATGAATAGGACTCTAAGGGCTTCCTTTTGATATGAAACATAGTATAATAACTAAGTTAATTAATTTTCTCTTTATAACAAATACAGTGAACGAATGTTATTCATTTTGTTTAGAGTTGATCCTTTTTGGAACTTTAGCCAAGTTTTTACTTATAATATTTAATAAAACTACCTTTTGTTAATTCTTGAAAGAATTAGATCGGTTAAGTAGTTTCGCAAATTATTCTCGATACATATACTTAAATGCTTCATGTTATTATGTGAAGTATAAGACTTTCAGGTAACTTTATTATTCTATAAACTAGCCATTATCACTCCTTCCCACTTAATAAATGGGTAGCTTTACAATCCCTTATCCTTTCCTAGGATAAGAAGTAGTATGTCCTGCTCGCAAGAATACTTTCTTGCCATTTCTTAATGTTGTTTAATTGCAAGTGTAAAATGATTAAAAATCAAACAACTAAGTCATATTAGTAAGTCTATATGATAATAAATCTATACATCTTTTATTTTTTTTTTATTTCTAAAGGCTTCAAAAAGAATATATATTTAAATTTAAATTAGTAACATTTGATATAACTTTAAATAACCTTTTAAATCCATTTTTAATTGACTAGCAACTACGTTCAAAATTAAGCTACGTACGTAAGTTAGATAAGATTTTCCGCAGTAAAAAGTATCCTATATATTGATCTATCTATGCAGCTATCATCATACGACACGATGGCTCAGTTTGTAGAGACCCTACTTGTTGCGCCAGCGGTCGCGGGTTCGAGTCCCGCTGGGGGCATTCATTTGTTGAGCAAGAATGTTTGTACTCCAGTCATGGGTGTTTATATTTATATTATGTATTTATTTAAACTTATATGTATATGTAGTATATCAACTATCTGGTATCCGTAACACAAGCTTCTTCGTAGCTTACCACGGAACTATATAGCGCTGTGTGTAATAATGTCCCAACATAATATTTATTTATTTATTTATTTATCATATCAAATTTCATCAACATCTGTTAAATGGATTTCTTGTGATGCGGATGCAAACAGACCGATAGACAATAACTATGGATTCGACCTCTGTTTTCATAATAATGAATATTTTAGTAAGATTTTCACTTATAAATGAAACTTTCTTTTCAGATTTTGTCGCGGATTTATTACGAGTTTTGGTTCCCGACGTTTCGAATGCTTTACAGCAATCATTGTCACGTGAAAGACTTAGGTATTTGATGATTCATGGTTTTATATACTTGTTACAGATAGTGCCTACCAACGTCGGGAACCAAAAATCATAATAAATCCGCGACAAAATCCGAAAACATAGTTTCATTTATAATGTCAAATATTCGTGTAAACCTAAGAAGGTATTAAGATTTTTCGTTAAAGTATATATAAAATGTACCGATAGACTTTGAATTTTACATCTTATAATGTGCATTATGTTAATCATAGAAACAAAGAGAAATCCTCGGAGTAAAGCTTTTTTTTTTTTACTCGATAAATAAACGGAGCACATATCGAAATAAGTTCAGCAATGCAAAGTTAAATTCGCAAACTTTATACAAACGTGGTCTCAACTTCTCTAATTAGCGCGATTCAAACCCAATAGTAAAAGTGCTCAAGCTTTCCCAATTATAAATTAACTTATTGAATTTTAAAAGCTCTATACGCTCTTTGAATTAAAGCTTTATTTTGAATTTAAAATAGGTTTACGTCTTACTGACACATAAAGTTCTCTTTGTTTGTTTAAAATCGCTTAATTACTTATGGAGTATAGGATTACTTTTGGCTTATGGGTATGGGTAAAAATATAAAAGAATTTAAAAAAAGGTTTTTAATAGAAAAGCTTATTTTTCTAAGAAAAGCGAACTATAAGCTATCTAAGGTCTACTGTCTACTCTACTCTCCTACGTAGAGACGAATACTATAAATGTGTATTTGATCCTTATTACCATTTCACTCCTAGGCATAGGTCTGCCTTCAAACTAAAGGGGGTCAGGGTGGGTCAATTTTTATGATATTTGATTTGTTGAACTTCTCTGGTAAAATTCACAAAAAACCTACATAGTTAAAGCTATTTTTTTATTAATTAATAAATAAATAAGTTGGGACATTATTACAACAACACCATCTAGTTTCGTGGTAAGCTACGAGGCTTGCGTTACGGATACCAGATAGTTGATACACTACACATATTATATATAACTTTAAATACATACTATAAATAATATAAACACCCATGACTGGAATACAAACATTAGTGTTCAACAAATGAATGCCCTCAGCGGGACTCGAAGCCGCGACAGCGCAGAAAGTAGGGTCTGATATATAAGTATCGAAAATAATATTAAATCTTTATAAAGTAATCTAAATTATACTTCATAAAAAACTCAACTAACACCAAAATTACATTACAAAGCTAATAAATAGTAAATTCGTTACATAAGTGCATCGTAAAAGCGGTCCGTCATAAGTCTATTCAGTTTATGCGTATATCTTCTAGTTTATGTACGGCTGTGATAAGACATAATATGAGATTTTTTATGTTACGTACAATTTTTTGGCAATGTTAGTATAACTCTAACGGTTATATTGTCTAGAGATTTTGGTCATCAAAATAAATAAATAAATATAAGATAAAATATTTTCAAGTTGCGTCGTGTCGACGTCCTCCTTTCTTCCTTTTTTCTTACATACATACATACTCCTTTTACAAATCCCACATAAATATGTTGGGACATTATTACACACAGCGCCATCTAGTTCTGTGGTAACCTACGAAGCTTGTGTGGCGAACCAGATAGTTGATATACTACATATACAAGTTTAAATACGTACATATTATAAATATTACCACCCATGACTGGAGTACAAAAATCCAAGTTTAACAAATGAATGCCCCCAGCGGGACTCGAACCCGCGACCGCCGGCGCAAGCAAGTACAGTCACTACAAACTACGCCAAATTATTAGTATTTGGAAAACATATAGCAATTGATATGTATTTTAAAAGAAAAAATAGGGCTATAATTAGGACGAAAGTCAATATTACTGTATTATACGAGTTTTACATTTCTGTAGTTTTTTACTAATAAATATTTAATAAGTATAATAAGTAATACTACTAAGTATTTTTTTTGAAAATCGTATTGAAATAGTCATTATCTATGCTAATATTATAAAGCTAAAGAGTTTGTTTGTTTGGTTGAACGCGATAATCTCAGGAACTACTTGTCAGAATTGCAAAAGCTTGTTCCTAAAAACAAAATTATAATTTCAAAATTAATCTATTACATATACAGTATTTTACGCATAATAACCATATTATCGTATAAATTACCAAGCATTATCCCCAAGGGGCCCTTTATCGAATAAATTGTATCCTATTTTAGGACCTTGGTATACTATGTATAACTAGTAATACATGCAAAGGAATACCTACATATAAAAATAAAATTTGCCTGTTTGTTTGTTTTGAATGCGCTTAATTAAATGCTTCAATAAAAAAAATAATTTTGCTTTATAGGCTATTTTGTTGATCAAGATTATAAAAATAAATTTACATCACCTGAAAAATTAAACGATTCGGGTGAAACCGTGGGAAAATTCTAGTTAAATAATGTGTGAATAATTCTGGTTTGATGTTTTTATTACTATAATAGATTAATCATTTGTCCATCCATCCGTCGTTTAATGGTTGCTAAATCGTTACTTGTATTAATGACGATAGGGACCTACACACAGAGAAACACATCGATATCCACGATTAAATTCAAATGGGGTAAAATTATATCTATACTAATATTATAAAGAAGAAAGATTTGTATGTAAGTATGTTTGTAACGAATTAGCTCAAAAAGTACTCGGCTGATTTTAAAAATTCTTTCACTATTTGAATGCTACATTATCACTGATTAATATAGGCATTTAATTGCAAGAAAAAAATAAGGATCCCTACTAAAACTACGATAATGTTACCCAAGGTGTAAAATAAAAGTGCGTGTGTACAAAGTACACACAAAGTTTGGCAAACTAATTTTTTAATCTCGTTTATATTTATACTAAATAACCCCGTCTAAGCTCGTTGAGAGAGGGAAATGGCGCGAAGGTCACACCCACGAGTTAGACAGAGTTAGAAATGTCACTGACTCGCGGTAGACGAGATCTAACTAAGGCTAACTCTTCCCCGTCTCTGAGCGCCTGGTACTATGGACTTTTTTTTTCGTTTCATCGAGTTTGAAATCACAACGATTCTAACAAAAATACTTATAAAATATCTTTCATCGCATGCGCTGCTACTATTGATGATAGAACAAAAAAATGTTTCACAATTTTAAAGAACAATACAATATTGATTTTGACGGAACTTTCTGAGTAATTTAGGCTATTTTTATTTTATTATAAAACTTAATTTATTTTAAGTTATGCCCATCGGACCAGGTTTGCTAATAAATTATACATAATTGAACATATCTAATTGTTACATACAATAATCGTTTCACGCTTCCTGCACGTATCATGTAACCAATTGAATTTCCAACTAAAAGTAGGTAATTAATATTAATTATAGCCGAAAAACAAGCCAGTGGTAGCCCAGCGGTAACGAGTCGCTTGGATGACCGAGTGATGCGGGTTCAAATCCGGGTCGCACCTCTGATATTTTCATGTGCGAATCATTTATATCATGATTACCACTTGTCTTACGGTGAAGGAAAACATCTGCATGTCTGAGAAAACCTAGCAAATTTTCGAAAGATATGTGAAGTCCGCCAACACGCACTAGGCCAGCGCGGTGGACTGAGGGAGGCCCGTGCCCAGCAGTGGGACGTTAAAAAAAGGGTTGATGATGATGATGATGATAGCCAAATTAATAGCATTTGGTTCCCTATTCAACATATTCCATAGAATTACACAGAAAGCTTAACTTTAAACTTTTAATTTAGCTTTCAAAAACTAAACTAAATCAAAACAATAGTGACAATAGTCTCTCCCACAAAGAAATTAAGCATACAGTCTCAACACAAGACAATGGGGTAGAGAAAATCAATCACACCCTCGCGATATATAATTTTTAATACACGAACGCACAAGCATTTTTTTTTAATTCACACAAAAAGCAGCCTCCAAACAGTTGAGATTAATATCTGTTATGCGTTTCCATACGAATGAGTTTTTTGTATGCAAAAAACTATGCATGAACGCGCTATTAATTTTTTTGAGTACGCTGATGGGTATCGTGACGCCAAGCCATCTGCTTAAAAGGTATCACTGAAATCGAATTTTAAAATTTATCATAGTTTAGGTAAATGTACACTAAAATCCATTAAAAATATCAAGTGTTCGTCCGGTTGTCGTTATTTGACCATTTTGTTAAGGTTCAATATATTGTGTATATGAGAAGCGAAATTATATGACTAGTGAAGCCCGCGGATTCACTCGCGTTAAATCTAGGGACGACCCCGAGAGAAGTGAGTGTGAGTTTCTTTCGCCAGTTCTTCTCAGGTCAGAGGTTTCTTCTTTCAGAACTGGTGGTAGACTCATGACGTTCAGTAAGAAATTGTATCACTTTTTATGCTAAATAAAATATTTTGATTTGAAAAAATAGCGATAGCTGAGCAACTTGGCCTCTACCTCTCGTCTGAATTTAATGTTGAAATCGAATCACATTGCTCGTGACATTTTGTGGCCGTTTCGGAATACAATGCTAACATTTATTACAATACTAGGTTGTATTTGTGGGTTTATATGTATTTTTTTCTTGTTATTATGCCAAAATAGTTAAGAGACGAAGTCGAATTATTAACCTTGATGTACTTGCATACAGCGAAATCTACTTAAAATCTATTGCAAAGGTTCTAATCTCTTGTGATCTAACTGTTCAACTTTATCAACTGATAGCGACTCGCCCTCGCTTCGCTTGGGCTCTTCCCTAGGTTTAGCACAGGCAAAGGCGCCGGATCCGCTAGTTATGCATAATGCATATAAACCTTCCTCTTGAATGACTTTATCTATTAAAAAAACCGCATCAAAATCCGTTGCGTAGTTTTAAAGATTTAAGCATACAAAGGGATATAGGGACAGAAAAAGCGACTTTGTTTTATACTATGTAGTGATATTCATTTGATAAGCACGAATGTTTGTATTTCAGTTATGGTTGTTTATATTCGTAATATTAATGTATACTATCACGCTACGAACAATAGGAGCGGAGCATTAATGAAAAATGTAAAAACGGGAGAAAAAATTTCTTTTAAGAGCTTCCGTCGCGTACGCTGCGTTAACGGTTAAAGTTATGGAAAAATCATGTATGACAGAATTGTTCCCCTTTAAAAGTTCTAAAAAAAAGTCATCGATAGCATTTGTTTATCTTTTAAGGTTGACTCGCTATAATCTTTTTTAGGGTAATTAAATTTGTTTTAAGATAATGCATTACTTGCGAAGGTGTTTTATAAAACATGGTATAAATTTAGTAGAAATTGCCCATGCATCAATTGATTTTAAGGAATATCTTACTAGATATCGTAGTTATAACATAACTCCGCAACAAAATAATGATCAGCGCGTGCAAAACGGGTAACGGTATGAGGGAGAGGGGGGCCGGTAGCTCTGCGAGGTATTTGGTTTCCAGCCTCTAAAACGCGATCGAAGCCGCGGGAAAGGCTAGTATATCTATACTAATATTATAAAGCCGAAGATTTTGTTTGTTTGGTTGTACACGCTAATCTCAGGAACTACTGGTCCGAATTGAAAAATTATTTTTGTGTATGATAGTTTGTTTATCGAGAACGGCTATAGGCTATATGAGATCACGCTATGACCAATAGGAGCGGAGCATCAGTGAAAAATGTTCCATAATCGTACCACGGAATTGTGAATGTATAACATTAATTTACCATGAATAAATAAAATCTAATTGATTTATAATGATAGCCATATTAAGGTATCATTAGTGTCACAGATAAATAGAACATCGCATGGGCCATCGATCGCTTAGCGAAATGAAGCGGTTTTCGATGACATGACGATCCAATTAATCTTACTCAAGCTATTTGAACTATCAGCCCGTCTAACCATTTTCGTAGTATTTCATATATAAATACGTTACAGTCAAAGTTTATTTAGTATCTAGTATAGTATTTGTTATATATGTTACATACAAAGTGTACAATAGTGGTGTTTTGTAAAATACCTAGGTAAAATCAAATCTATGTATATAATATGCATGCATAAGGTTCTGAGTCGAATCGAAGCCGAATATTATTCGGAAAATTTTACTGACACATTTATTATTATCGATACACAGGCCAAATATATATTTTTAGTTTTAGTTTTTTATAATAGTTAGTTTAGTAGTTAGTTATAATAGTTAGTAGTTAGTTTTTTATAATTAACGTCCGTCTATCTGTATGTGACCACATAGCAAGTAAACCATTGCAGGTTTTGATGAAATTTGGTATGAGGATAGCTGGTAATGCGAGTGAATATTGAGGACACTTTTTATTGCAGAAAAATTACACATTTGTAAAAAAACTTTATACTTACTGTTAAGACGTACAACGTAAATCATTATACTACGTTTAAACGTAGGTATCTCTAGTATCTAGATGTAAGTTAGGTATATCTTTAAATTTACTATTTGTAATAATAATTTGAAAAAATATATGTTTAATTTTAACGAGTAAGATACTTTCCAAAGCAATAATGAAAGTTACACATTGCCGTAGGTTTTACTTATTAACGTCCGACTAGTCATAAAGCCAAAATACACACTGGAAGGTGATGAATTACTTTTGGTAATCTCTGACAATAGAGTGTACTGTGGGAGCAACGTTTTGCTTGCTAGTATGTAAATAGCGAGCTAGGTCGAAAACTAATATTGTAGAATATTAAGTAACTTGCAACCATCGCTTCGCTCAGGTTCATCCATAGATTTAGCGCTAATTATGCACGAAAACCTATCTCGAGAGCAACTCTATCCATTGGTAAAAACATTATGAAAATCGGTGTAGTAGTCTTTAAGTTTATTGCGAACAGACAGACAGACAGACTGACTTTGTTTTATAATAGTGATATTTAAGAATAGTTAACAAATTAAATATGTATTTTTCAAGCAATGTATGTGGGTTTTGTAAAAGGAGTATGCATGTAAAAATAAAAGGCAATGAATGAAAAGATTTTAAGAATAGAATGCGTGAGAAGTATAAAAGGAAGAAAGGAGGAAGTAACGTAACGCGGAAATGTTGTATAATTATATTTTAAAACACAAATAATCTGTGATTTCTCATCTCATACATGTATGTTTTAATCCCCAAAATTTTTCTAGTTCGTATAAAAAATTCACAATTAAAAGCTCCAAAAGTTTTGTTGTATATTATATTTATAACTTTACTAGCGACTCGCCCTCGCTTCGCTCGGGCTCTTCCCTAGATTTAGCACAGGCAAAGTCGCGGGATCTGCTAGTTATGCATATAAACCTTTCTCTTGAATCACTCTATCTAGTAAAAAAAACCGAATCAAAATCCGTTACGTAGTTTTAAAGATTTAAGCATACATAGGGATATAGGGACAGAGAAAGCGACTTTGTTTTATACTATGTAGTGAAGTTAAGTTATAATTTATATCGATTAGAGCTATGGTTGAATAGAGCGGTATCATATGGGCTGTTGGTCGCTTAGTGAAATGACGAGGTTATTGATGATCTGCCAATTAATCTTACGTTACTGTCAAGCATCGACTTACACTGAAATGATTTCTAAATCTATACATTTAATAAAATTGTAACTCGAATCTGTATATTGAATGATTTCTGGAAAATATTATTGAAATAGTGATTTTAATAATCACTATTTCAATACAGATAAAGAGGCCCAATCTATTGTTTGTAGGATTTATGTATGTCCGTCTGTGATCACATCACGAGAAAACTATACCGGATAGATTAATAAATAATAATAATAATAAATATGTTGGGACATTCTTACTACAGCGCCATCCAGTTCCGTGGTAAGCGACGAAGCTTGTGTTACGGATACCAGATAGTTGATATACTACATATATAACTTTTAAATACAGTGAAAATTGGTTAAGTGGGACCTGGATAAGTGGGTAACCTCCATAACTGGAACTCATGCTGAGGTCCCAACACTTTGGCATTGAATTACCCCTGTTAGTGGGACAAGCTAAGCCGCTATATCAGAGGATTTGTTCTTTCGATTTATCATTATAATTACCTCTATAACTGAGACAGGGAGTAAATTTTATATGCATAAACCTCTGTAACTGAGATAACATTTTGTTTGATCGCACCTTTATAACTGAAATAACCTGTCAATAACCTCTATCAATGGAACCCTCTGTAAATGAGACAAATATTTATTTCTACCTGGATATCTGAGACACTGGGTAAGTGGAATACCTCTATAAGTGAATTGACATTGCAGGTCCCTTGATGTCTTACTTGACCAGTTTCACTGTACATACATGTTATAAATATAAACACCCGACTGGAGAACACACATTCGTGCGTAACAAATGAATGCCCCCAGCAGGAATCGAACCCACGACCGCAGGCGTAGACAGCAGTGTCAGTACCAACTGAGCCAAATGAGTCGTCAAAGATTTTGATGAAATTGAGTATGATGATAGCTAATTATAGAAACAGGATACTTTTTATTACCGGAAAATATCTCATCACTGTACTACTATATATAATACTCGTAGTATAAAACAAAGTCGCTTTCTCTGTCCCTATATCCCTAGGTAAGCTTAAATCTTTAAAACTACGCAACGGATTTTGATGCGGTTTTTTTTAATAGATAGAGTGATTCAAGAAGAAGGTTTATATGCATAACTAGCGGATCCCGCGGCTTTGCCTGTGCTAAATCTAGGGAAGAGCCCGAGCGAAGCGAGGGCTATTTGCTAGTTTACTGATAAATATAAAATAACAATTAAAACGTGTTCGACAGTAATAATATATAAAATCTTAAGAATTTATGAATGAATCTAAAAATTTTATTTGTACAAAAATATATTATTTGTATATTGTAAAACAAACAAACCACAACAGTTTTTATAGTAATACTAACAGTGTCTTTTCGCACACGCTTAAACTTCCTAATCTAATATCACCAAACCACGAAAGCCGTTGTGGATATCTCATAAATAAAATATTATTTATTTATTTATTATTCGGAAGACAAACAGTATTTAATTACATATAAAACTAGAAAAAAATAATTAACATATACCAATTAAGTCTTCACAATTTACAATTTTTAAATGTAGGTGTTAGCTTAATTAAAGCATATAATAATATTACAGTAAATAAAAAATAACAAGAGAATAAAATAACAGACATAACAGATATTTTAATTAACATATATAAATTGTATATAGTAAATATGTTTAATTATAATAATAATTGTACAAAATATTTTACCATATTATACATAGATTGCAAGGCGACACTTTATTTTATTTACACTTTTACACAGTTCTTTCTTCCAAGCGTGTGATGTCACCAAAGCGACCCTTCACTTGAGTGCACCTTCCGTTATAAGAGACGGCTTTTTAAGTCTTAAGATGTTTGTTTATTTTACGACTTAACGTTTTTTGGACCCTTTGAAGGATTATCGCGATATTACAGAGCTCGGTATACTTCAGAGGGACTAATATCCTAACTTTTCTCTGCTGAATAAAATTTTACCTATTTTCAATAAGATAAGATAGAAAAGAAAGTTTTTTAAATGTTTACATTTTATCTTACAATCTTAAAGGAAAAAAATATTCGTATTTTATATAAGCTTCCGTTCACATGAAAAATACTTTCAAAAAATTAAATCATAATACTAGCTTTTTTAACCAAATACAATCAAGTGTAAAGTAATCTTGAGTTGTGCCAAGAATGATTTCTTTGCTGTTTGTGGATTTCTTAAACGTAGATTTTAAAGCGCTAATTTTTGTTGCAATATAAAAATAACCACATTTTTGCATTGCTTAAAAATGAAAACAATAACATTAGAAATGAAAATAAAAGTGCTTCAAAATGAAAAATGAGTTCAATATTTGCGATTAATATTAAATACACATATTTTTATTCATCTCAATATCATTATTCAATATTCATATCATTTATTGACATAATGAAATTCTGAACCGAATAAGAGGGTATATTGACTTTTTTCTGTCTATCTGTTTTGAAACCACTGAAAAAATATATTATCATCTCTAAATATCTATACTAATAGAAATCTATACTAACCGCTTAATCGTAGGAATAAATACGAGCGGATCCAGCGAAAATTACTAGTATAAAATACCCATTTAGACGTATTTGGCAGTTCAATCATCCTGTAAATCACATGCTTAAAAACTCCCGATAATAACTAATACGAAAATTTTGAATAAGCTACCTACACAATACACTGAAAAATTTTTCATTCATGAAAAATACATAATATTTTATTCATTTGTTACAGAAAATTGAAAAACCAATCAACATGTCGGGGAGAGCCCTCATTCTATTGGCATCTATATCATTTCTGAATATCGGTAAGTTATTTTTGTATTGAAATACAATCGTTTGAATGCGTATTCGGATATTATGACAATTATTATTTTGGGAATGATACGAAAATAATTGGACGAAATGAATTGTGAGTGGCGATGTAAAAAGTAATTGATTTGCCAGTTTGTATAGGGTGTAGGGATTTTTGCTTTGTTATAGATTTTTCGGTCTTTTATTAATTTTCTTGTAGCCCAGCGGTAACGAGCTCGCTTGGATAACCGAGTGATGCGGGTTCAAATCCGGGTCTCACACCTCTGGTATTTTCAAGTGCAACTCATTTCTATCATGATTACCACTTGTCTTACGGTGAAGGAACCTAGCAAGTTTTTGACAGATAGGTGAAGTCCGCCAATACGCACTAGGCCAGCGCGGTGGATTATGGCCTGATCCCACTTGTACTGAGGGAGGCCCGTGCCCAGCAGTGGGACGTTAAAAAGGGCTGATGATGATGATGATGATAGCACTTGATTGGATAACCGAGTGATGCAGGTTCAAATCCGAGTCTCGCACGTTTGATATTTTCATGTACGAATCATGTCTAACATCTTGTCTAACGGTGAATGAAAACATCGTGAGGAAACCTGCATGTCTGAGAGAATCTAGCAATTTTTCGAAATACAAAATAAAGTTCGCATACCCGCACTTGGCCAGAATGGCCTGATTATGCTTGTACTGAAGGAGGCCCGTGCCCAGCTGTGGGAAGGTAAGAAGGGCTGAATTCATACATACATATCTATGTGATAATACTTAATAGGTTTCATTCTAAATTAAAGCATTTTCAAACGAATATTTATAATAATAACTATCAATCGATCGATCGATTCTATGTCAAACATCATAAGGTTACATTAAAAAAGTTTATATGTCTAAAGCGCTAAGGTAAGATTAAAAATAAATTTATAATTAAGTAATTATTTAATGCCGAGATTTTTCATATTTATTCACCTTTTAAACCTTCTCTGGACTTCCACAAATAATTCAAGACCAAAATTAGCCAAATTGGTCCAGCCGTTCTCGAGTTTTAGCGAGACTAATAAACAGCAATTCATTTTTTATATATAGATAATAGATTATTGGTATAACTACGACATCGAACACGATTAATATTATAAAATATGAATATATATATACAATCATGAGTATTTATATTTATAATATGTATGTATTTAAAGATATAAATAATATAATATATGCAGTGTATCAACTGTTTCGAATCCATAAAGCATATTTATTTAGTATTTATTAATTTATTTTCATTAATCGAATGGGAATTGCAACCTTATTTTGTATTCTGTTTTTCCCTATTATATAGTATATCGATACAGATTCAGATAGAGTAATATTGAAAATCACCCAAAATTTTGTGTTATAAAATTTCGACAGATAAATCATCAATTTAGAATAATCTAGCAGCAATCTAAATACTTTAAAAATAATTAAAAATTTTATGTATTCATAAAAACACGTCGCTTTGAAGTAGATTACTCGAATATATATTTTAGTAGAACAGCTGAAGGTCGATCAGAAATATTTGACTTGGTAGAAACAAACTAACATATTACATATGTTATATGTATTCAGCCCTTATTAACGTTTTAATGGGTCTATAGTCAATGGGCATGGGTCTCCTTTTAACACTAGGTCCCTAGGGAATCAGGCCACTCTAGCCAACTGCGATTAGAAATGGTGCGAGACCCAGGATTTGAACCCGCTTCATCCGGTTTTCCAAGCGAGCGCGTCAGTCTACTATCCCTACTAATATTATAAATGTGAATGTAAGTTTGTTTATTACGCTTTCACACGAAAACTACTCAACCGATCATCACAATACTTTGTACACATATTCTTGGAGGTATTAAAAGTAACATTAGGATACTTTTTATTTAAAAAAAATATTTTTTACGAAAAATTAAAAAATTGTTTGTCAAAAATAGGTAGCCATCCGGCTCAGGAGTGTATAAACGGTGGGTTCTGAAATTGCTCTAGTAATTTTGAAGAAATTTTCAGGCATCCTACAGATCAACCCAATGAGGTTGATTAGCAATTAAAAAAATGAACGAGGGCGAAGCCACGGGTACAGCTAGTTGTCTATATACTAAAAATCAATTTTTGCCTAACCTGAGTCTTGAACCCGGGACCTAAGCCATTCATAACCCAACCTAACCATTAAACCTAAGTAATGCTATACCATAAATATATTCAGTTAGCAACCACAAAATTTATATAAAAACCAGAAAATAAGAAACTGAGTTAAAAGACTATGAATCCTATTTATGTAACATAAAACTTAAGATGGTAGATAAAAGCTGAATGGAAGGTCATTGAACTCACAATATTGTAGCGTATTGTTCAAAAACTATGGACTGACGAAAATATTGTAAAACATCGTACTAGTTCATTATTTTGTGAGAAATTGAAGAAAACCCTTTGGTAAATGTAGACTTTGTAAAGATTTTTTGTGTTTGTAAATTACATTCTTTTATTACAAATATGTTCGTGAATTATTTTGTTTGTGCGAAATATCTAGATATTATTTTAATTTATTGAGCATGGTCATATTTAGGGTGCTCCTAAACGGGAAATATTTGTGAATTTGTCTCTCTACATATAAAAATGAATCTCTATTTCCTTTAGTCACGTCATTACGCGTTTTTGGGTTTGTAATTGTCAGGAGAAGGTTCTTATGAAAGAAAAAATTAAGAAAATTTCGCGGAAAATTAGAAAATTTAAGATTACTTAATCACCATATAAAATTGTTTTTAATCTAACCTTAGCGCTTTAGACAATATAAGCTTTTTAATGTAACCTTATGACGTTTGACATTGAATTGACAGAAAGTATAACACACTAGCGGAACCCACGGCTTCGCTCGCACTAGATCTAGGGACGTGCCCGAGTGACTCGGGGGTGAGTCGCTAGTCTAGAATAATTAGATCAATTTAGACATTTATTGGCGTAAACCCAGATTTACTATAACTTCTAGTTCAAGCTTAGTTATTTTAACCACTCAATTGCATGTTATACGTAAGCAGTTAGTAGTCAAATTTGAAAGCCGCAATCACGGTGTTCAATTTAGAACACGCAAAGTTTTAATTACGTGACGAAATTATTTTGAGATTAAGTTTGCAACAATTTATGTCCCCATGTACTGTTTTCAACCTGACACTGTATTATTCATACATACTATTGTGTGAAATAATGACGTTGTATGAAACTAGTAATGCTCCGTGGCTTCACTCAACCGTTGATGTATTTCGTTAACTAGCATGTACGGTCGTACGGTGAGGCATCGACAGGTCCTAGGTTCGAGTTCCTGGTCGGGCCAAGTTTAGTTATTGAGTCTTTCTGTTTAGTAAGCTTAAGTAACTGCCCGGAGTTGGGAAGTTTGCGGTGTGTTACCCCCGTGCCTCGGAGAACACGTAAAGCTGTCGGTCCTGCGCTTTAGCTCTCACTGGTCGTGTCGAACAGTCGTCCCACCGGAGTATGAGAGTGATAGGAATAGAGAGTGCACTTGTGTCTGCGCGTACACTTGTGCACTATAATACCTCCTGCGCAGTTGGCCAGTCTCAATGAGATTGGCCGCCATGGGAATCGGTCGGAGAACATTATTATTACATATTTCGTTAATTCTATTAACAATTTATATTACTACAAGCAGATAGACGTTGTAGCCCAGTGGTAACGCACTCAAATGGATAACCGAGTGATGCGGGTTCAAATCCGGGTCTCGGACCTCTGATATTTTCATGTGCGAATCATCTATCATGATTTCCACTTGTCGTACGGTGAAGGAAAGCATCGTGAGGAAACCTGCATGTCTGAGAGAAACCTAATAATTTTTCGAAAGACATGTGAAGTCATGCGTTGGACTATGGCCTGATCACCCTCGTACTGAGGGAGGCCCGTGCCCAGCAGTGGGACTTCAACCTAAACCTGACTATCAACGTGAAAACCTCCGGAAAAAAGCTAATATTTCTTCTCTATAGTACATATCCTTTGTTTGATGTTTCCAATTGAAGCCATAAGCCTGTAAGTCTACAAAGACTTTTCACATTTCAATGACAACTTTATACCATCATTTGCAAAAAAAACGAGGATCAAAAGGTTATAGCGAAAATATTGTTATATTTTGAAGCCCTATTTACGTCCGAAAATCGTTTCTGAATGTAACAATATCTTAATTTTCGGCAAATTTATTGTAAATGAAACACTGAAAACTTGGGAATAGGGTTGATTTTATTTATTGGAATGAATGCACAGAAATCCTTTGATTATTCAGGCATTCGAAGATAATTTTTTTGGTGAAAATATCTAGATGAAAAAGTCTGAAGTGAAGGTGGACTCATTAAAATTTATACGAACCAATGCGTTTCGAAGTGGAGTTGTAAACAAAGCTTCGGTTTTTGTAGAGTCAAGGAAGTTTGCGGTTCAAGCAGCAGCAAAACAATGTTTAATCTCGTACTCTATTATAGTATTCTTCACTTTGCCTTTATAAAACCTTATGCTTTATTTTAATTATATTTTGTACTAGCAAACCCGGTTCGCTTCGCTGGGCGTAAGTTAAAATAAATTAAACGGTTTTTATAATTTTCTAATTAAATAAAAGTAGTTACTCCTTATAATATTAACTATATCTGCGAGTGAAAGTCCCGTCAAAATTGGTACAGCCGTTTCAGAGATTATGCAGAACAAACAGTCAGACTTACAGACAAACATTTTAAAAATTGATTTATTGTAGATGCATTTAGTGAAAGGCTGTTAATTTGAAATTAAAAAAAGACACTTCAATTTTATTTATATGTACTGACTACACACTGACCTGTGGCTTTTTTTTAAATTAGACCTTTATGAAAACTAAAAATTTAGTAAAAATATATATTTTTAGCATAGTTATTTTAATCAAAAAACCATAGCGGGTCGCCATTTATAATGTGAAGATGCTGATGACTAAGCTTACCTTTGACATAGTCATTAATAAACATCACAGAGTACGTTTTAAGTTGCTTTTTTACTTAATATAGATCGATATATTTTTATTTTATAGCCATTCTAACTAGCACTAACTCTTTTATTTAAAAAAAATGTAGTTTATATCTAAAGAAGATAAAATTCTATGGAAAGCTAAAGGAATACCGAAAATCCCCTAAAGCTCTATAATCAATTACGATTCGCCAAATGTTAAAATATTGGTCAATCCATTATTTTTTCATTCATCAAACACCTTTTCTTGGAGATGAAAATTACTCATCTAAATCGTCTATCCGCCAGTGAAATTCGCGTTAAAATTAGTTTTGACGGCCCAGAAATGAGGTGTATAAAATTATTAAAGGCGATATTCTTTGAGCTTTAATATCTCAAATGAGTCCAAAAAGTGAATTCTCATAATGGGGGAAACATTATGAAGAGGTGATAAGATAATATTTTATCGATAGACATGGAGACTAAGTTTTATTCTAAAGAATATGTTGGGACATTATAACACTCAGCGCTAGCCAAATGTGTCATCAATGTTATATACTAGTAATTTAACATTAATTTGACGACACGTTTGGCGGCGTTTGTAGTGACCCTACTTACGCCAGCGGTCGCGGGTTCGAGTACCGCTGGGCATTCATTCGTTAAACTCGGATGTTTGTACTCCAGTCATGTAATATGTAGTATATCTACTATCTGGTATCTGTAACACAAGCTTAGTAGCTTACCATGGAACTAGATGGCGCTGTGTGTAGTATTGTCCCAACAACATGTACCAACGTCCTTAATAACTTTGGCTAAAAGGCTAATAAAAATTTTAAAATATTAGTTATTAATAAAAAAAATTATATCAAAATTAAAATTTATATGGTCATATTATTTAAGTACTGTATTAGTGATAGTTATAATATATGCATGACCGTTTTCTCCATTCCAGGCCTTTTGTTTAGATGGCGTGTACATGTTATTAATTAACAAACTTAATTATAACACATCAAATGCCCTCAATCCCTTAAGCCCCATTCATGGTAATAGATACATGGTGACGTGAATTCGTTGAATAGACCATGATTTTGTGTTTCAAACGTTATTAATCATCCAGATAGCTTGAAAATTAACATGTAAATTGGCGTTGATTCTGCATTAATTTTGGCTAACACGCTAATTATATTGTATTAATAAAAAAGTAGGTTACTGATTAGCTAAAAATTAACCTTTTATATTCTAAGATAACATTTTTCACTATATACTAGCCACTCACCCTCGCTACGCTCGGGTTCGTTTCTAGGTTTAACGCGAACGAAGCCGCGCGTACCAATAGTTAAAATAAATAAAATTTCTAAAATAAAAGTAACCTAGGTTACTCCTTATAATATTAGCTATCTGCGAGTGAAAGTCCCGTCAAAATCGGCCTAGTCTTTTCGGAGATGAGCCAGAACAAACAGACAGACAGACAAAAAAATTTAAATTGAATTTTGACGTTAGTACTGTATTTACTCTCATATGATTTTAGCTGTAAATTTGAAATTAAAAACAGATTTCTAAACCAGACTAATTCACTTCAATTTTATTTATATGTAAAGATAAATAGGAAAAAAAGTTTTAATTTTTGGTAAACTTTGGCTTGACATCTTACTTATAGGCAGAAAAAACATGATGGTAGCCTTAGGTCATGTACTAGAAAAATCGGTAAGAATGACTTCCTCGGTTGTGTAAGGGCAAGCGTTTACATACAATAATGGGTTTGGCTACCGGTTTGGGCTTAATTTAACTACACTAAGCTACACTACTGAAGCATTGAAAGACATATTATTTATATAGGATTGTTCCTATAGGGATGGAATAAGGAATAAGTTTTTATATATATTTATAGTTTAAGTACTAAAAAAACATACTCATGTTCTAATTAATTTTAGTTGTTTTAATAATCGTTATCTTATCCACAAATAATGACACGTACCTACACAGCTTCTCTGAAAAACTTGTGAAATATACTGTAATCGTTTTAAAACTTTTTCTAATCTTTACAAAAACTTAGTTTTTATTAGATATATTACCCAGTTTCCAGCTGAGATAGCATGAAGTGAAACGAAATCGATATCAATCAATCAAAAAGCAGACGCTTTGGAAACTGACGCTGAGTCAAATAGTATTTAGGTCATTTAGCCGTGTCAGGGGAAAAACCGGTAGAAAGGGGAAAGTATATCATACTAAATCTATATTTTTTACCAAATTTTTGACAGTAGAATGTCTTTTTAGCATATAAGCATGCCTAAACTATTTCTAAAAATGTTAGGGTGGCTACAGAATGAATGACCTATGATAATCCATGACGAGAACAGTTGATGGTAAATTGTCGCGAGAGAAAATAAGACAGTACATATTGTACCAAAAAAAATTGACAAAAAAGGGTTTCTCCTGGTACTCTTATACTAGATTGTTCTTCTTGATTTAAGTATACAATATTTGTGCTGCCTTTTTTAGTTTGTGAGTCCCACATAAGTCTACCTGTATGCATAAATGGAGTATAGTATGCATAAGTATTTCTCAATATAAAAAAATGTATTTTATACATCTTATTCGGCTGTAAAAAACTAATATATATATATATATATATATATATATATATATATATATATATATATATATATATATATATATTAACTAATAAACATCTCATGTTTGTCCCAACTTCCTCTATTATACTATTCATGATGGTATATTACAGCCTATAAATCAAGAGTATTATGTGAGACCCATTCACATAACGCCTGTAAAAGCTGCATTATGTTAAACGCCATATCAATAACGCGGCTTTATATTCGATTAACGTCAATGGAAATACATGGCGTCGCCGAAATATATGGACCAATGTGTCAACGTCAGCACAAGTAGCACGAAGATGTGAGTATTTATCACATACGTAAATTACCTAAGAATTAGCATACTTAGTACGTTTCTTTTTATTTCTAAAGGTTTTAGGGTTCCTTCCTCAAAGGTTTTATATGGAACCCTTATTACTACATATATATTCAACTGTCTGTTTGTTTTATTTGTTTTTATTTACGCTGATGGACAAATTCACAAAAAATAGGGTCGGGCGGTCGCGGGTTCGAGTCTCGCTGAGAGCTTTCATTTGTTGAACTGGTATATTAGTACTCCTGTCATGGGTTTATATTTATAATATGTATGTATAAACTTATATATGTAGTATATCAATCTGGTAATCGTAACACAAGCTTCCTTCGTAGCTTACCTCGGAGCTAGATGGCGCTATATGTACCTAATAATGTACCGAACATATTTATTTATTAAACCCGCCTTGTACTAATTTCTACAATACATTTGGGCGGAGATAATATTACCCAACCTTTGAAACATTTTATTTTTTCTTTGTCTTTTACTCTGGATATCTTATAATATAAAAATTTATCATTCTTGTACTAAAAAAATTTGGTCTAGGTGGTCTTGTGGTCATATACGGGCTTCAGATCTTGAGGTTCTGAGTTTTAACATTAATGAGTTTTTTTTCTAGTTTTTAGTTACAGTCTGAAGTTGGCATTTTTATACTTCCGTTCGAAAAAAGTGCGTACTTATCGGTTTCATACCTAATTTGAAATATGAAAGTCATAGCAATTGAGAGTACCCTAAAATTTTTTGCTACAAACGAGAATAGTACCCGCGACCGCGACTATATCAATTAAGTCAATATAATACTACCATATATATTACATATCGTCACTGGAAAGCCAATAATACTTAAGCGCCATTTTGGCTAAAATGAGTTTTATATATCGTTGGATAGGATTTTTTTTGCTGCATCGATTAGTCTAAGATTTGTTACGATATAAGCACTTTTTTGGCGCTTAAGTCGTGCAAAAGTAGGATATATTTTATGATTTTGTTTTTTTGACAATTACTAACATAATGAAAGTTTTGATTAATTAAGAGTCGTTGTCAGTTCAGTATTTTTCATCACTGACAATACCCATTTTCACCATGATAAGAACCATAAAGTACTTTAGTTTAAGTCATTCATGTCTCTTCAGTACTTTTTGCCAACCGTAAATACAGGTTAATAGATAGTTTAGTAAATTTGCTTTACGTTAAATATAATGAGCATAGCGTGTTAGTATATTTTGTTTACGTACTTTTCTACAAAGGTAAGATTTTAGTAATGTTGCTTTACATGTCTGAATATTTACATAGTCTGTTTAGAATGTTTAACATTCAATGAAACCATATATTAATGTTATTAAGCATAAACATTTTAATTAATAAAATAATAACGGTTTGCTTAGTATTTTATTAGGAAAAAAATTACCAATAATATTTAGTTTAGTCTTATGAAATTTAGTTTTGTTTAGATTATGATTTGTTAAGTTTAAACGGCTTATGTTTTACGCCCGATTTATTGACGATGTCAGCGTTTAAGTTGACTTTGCAGTTGGCTTCGCGTTTAATGACGTGTTCCCGCAGTAGAGTAAATAAGTAGTACATTTAAATTGAGACTAGGTAAGTAAATATTGATTATATATTTTTCTTTCTACACCGAGCGCTTTGAAAAACAATGTTATCTAGAAAATTACTTCAAATTACTAAAATATTATTACATAGTATCAATTAGCACGTTTTAATAAATAATAATTCCCGATTTTTAAACTTATCTATATGATTAAAGATTATTTATTAATATGCTGTTAAGAGTATAAAATCTTTTCGATCATACGTATAAATTATAATAAATATAAATTTACAGAACCTATTCAACCCCATTATGCATACCCGTAGATCATCGTTTTATAGAAAATTTACAAACGTGGGTTTTGAAAACACTATAGGATCATCATCTAAACCAAATGTAGTTCAGAGAATACTTATGGAATCAAAGCGATAATGATTTGTGGCTACGGCAAGTAGAATATGGCTACCCCATATCTTCCCATGGGTGTCGTAAAAGGCGATTAACGGAAAAACTACCGAACACCATGGTAATCACGGTGGTAGGCTTCAACATTAGCCGACGCCAGAGTTACAACCCATCAGCAGAAGTCGTGCCGCCAAGCGCCTAACAGCGCGTTCCGGCATGTGGGAGCTGATGAAGCCGTATGGGGAATGGGTCTGAATAGTTATGTTGCACAGTACAGCCGTGTTGGTGGTGGATCGTTGTTTGTTGTGTCGAGAGCTTAGTCGCGGAGGGTAGCGGGATCCGAAGCACGGCTTGCCGCTGGCCAACTGCAGACAGTTGGGGGCTCAACTAGTGGGCTAGCCACCCATGAAAGGCTGCCCCGCCATTTGTGAAAAATTCCAGGGTGGCTTCATCGTGCTGGTTGGCGACCAGAGGACGGGGCCCGATGGCGATTCTTGGGGGTGTTCGGGCGTCCCCGCAGTCTCCAGACTAAGCCCTTTAAGACATAATCAACATCAATATCACCGCCAGGATCGTGCAACATCTCATTCAACTGCCATTCTCCATCTTATTCACTCTTACCTTAAAAACAATCATGGCTTTACACAAAAAGAGTAATGTTTTTAAGCGGCTGCACTCCTCCTTATTAGAAGTGCACCTCACAAATATCCGAGATTTGCACACAAATCTTTCATCAGTCCACTTCCACCTCGAGACTGCGCAGCCACACATGCTCTTTTTGACGAAGACGCAAATTCAATGTCCATTAAGCGCTGCGTACCTGGACTATCCCGGCTACACGTTGGAGCATAATTTCAGCTCGCGGGCCGGAGTCTGTTTGTACGTGCGAAATGACCTCTGTTTCCAGCCTTTCCGCCACCTTGAAGACCCCACATTCTCTACTATCTGGGTTATCGTGGATACAGGAATCGAAAAGATCCTGTATTCCTGTATCTACCGATCGCACACAAGTGACCAGAAAACTCGATTGTTTGAATCGAATTTGTCGAATCGAATTGAATTGATCTCCGCGCGCACCGCACAGTTTGTCTTTCTGGGGGACTTAACGCCCATCATGAAGATTGGTTGTTCCCATACCATAAGACGGACCATGCTGGGAGAGAAGCGTGGAAGTTTGCGGTGTCACTTGGAGTCTCCCAGTTGGTTGACCAAGCGACGAGGGTACCCGACGTGGACAGCCACATAGCTAATTATCTGATCCTTCTGCTGACAACTGATCCGGACAGATACAACATCCAGGTTTTATCCACACTGGGTAGCTCGCCCATGGTTTAAAGCCGAATGCACCATTGTTGAAAAGCGTAAGCATTCGGCTTACCTTGCTTGCGTTGATGCTCGAGACCGCAAAGGTCCGGATGTAAGATCCAAGAAGAGAGCCTTTAACTTAGCCACCAAGGCCTACAAAAAGACATTAAAGAAGGCTCGTCTTGACCGAATCACACACATTGGCGCAAAGCTCTCTGCTCAACCATCTGGCAGCAGAGCTTTTTGGTCCCTTGGCAAAATGGTCGAGACGAACTTCTGTCGGCCCTCACTACCACCGCTGGTAAAACCTGACGGATCCCTGGCTCATACGGCAATGGAGAAAGCGAATTTGCTTGCATCTCTTTGTGCCCAAAATTCTGTCTAGACTCTGGTAATGCTACTCCACCACATTTACCTTACCGCGGGATTTCAATGCCTGAAATTCCCATCACTAATAAGGAGGTAAAAAGAGTATTATGTCGTCTAGATGTAAATAAAGCTTGTAGTCCTGATGGTATACCAGCGATAATGCTTAAAACATGTGCTCCAGAGTTGTCTCCGATACTGACATGTCTGTACCGCCTTTCTCTTAAGACTGGAATAGTGCCTAAATCCTGGAAGCTTGCCAATGTGCAACCTGTGCCCGAAAAAGATAGCCGTGCCGACCCTACCAATTATCGTCCGATTTCAATCACCTTCATACTCTGCAAGATTATGGAGCGTGTAATGTGTAGTATTTTAATGTGTCAGAGAGAGACGAAGCATTTTCAGGAAAGATTTAGAAGTTACTAGAAACCTTTTGAATTTTCGATACTAGAATGTTCTACGCATATAAAAAGGCCGACAGTGTGTCGAGAGATCAGTTGATGTTCGAAGTCGAGTGAAGATTACGAAGAGATATGAAATAGTGGAAAAGTGAAGAAGATTATAGTGAATCATTAAAATTGGTGAATTATAGTGCTCAGAGTCTCAATTTAACTAGTGCTGTGTACAAACTGCGCGTGTTTATAAAGTGTAAATAAAACATCTTAAGTGCGAGAACGCTTTTAATTTCCTATCCCGAACCCGTAGTACATAACAATGGCACTCGTCTTATGGCATATCTAGAATAGAACGATCTCATCAGTGACCGACAATATGGGTTTCACCGGAATTGGTCGATTGGTAACCTTCTGGTGTGTGCCAACTACACCATTGGCGAAGCCCTTGAGCGAAGTGGCCCCTCCCCACTTCGCTCATTGCCGTCTCCCTCGATGTCTCAAAGGACTTTGAAAGGGTTTGGCACGCTATCCTTATAAGCAAGCTTTCAGCCTATGGCATATCTCCTGGCCTGATCGGCTGGATTAAAGACTTCCTGAGCGACCGATCACTCAGAGTTGTGGTTGAGGGTTGTTCATCACAATTCTTAAAGACCAACTCTGGAGTTCCTCAGTGGTAACTTTGTACATCGAAGATCATTCCTGAAATGTATCACCATGAATACGAAAATTTTCCCAATGTCGTCAATATTCAGGATACCCTTCAAGATACTGATATCGAAGATAATAATTAATTAAGTATAAAATATTATACCAATTAATTATTTACATCCTTGCAAAGTAATGATAAAAATATTGTTAAAATGATTCTGTTGCCTGATTATTGACACAATACATAAAAATATAATGAAAATGTTGAATATTTAAAACGTTTTTTATAAACCTACTTGACTACTTAGCAAGCTATTATTATTATTATTATTTATTCGGTATTCCTTTATCAACCCATACACTAATTAAATAAAAAGATGCAATCCTTATACACACGCGGGTGAAGCTGCGGGCGTAAAATTACTCAATATTAAAATCAAAATAGGAATTAATTATTTCCACAATCACTTTGTTCGCAGATAGTAAATTATTAGCACACGCATACAGTTAACTTTATCCAATCAGTAAAAAAGATTTAATTTAAAGTGATATATTTTTAGCTAAGTCTCTTTGACCTAATATTGGTACAATCTAATTATGTATTACGTCGTTTTTCCCTACGTTTTTAACGTATATAAAAACGTATAAGTATACATATCCTGAGACTTTATCAACCCATAAGGCATATTAGTCATATTTGTCTCCTACATTTAAAATGACGTAGGTTGTTAGTATTTTTTGATCACTAAACTTAAAAATGATTATGAACTTAAGTTCTTCTTCTCTGCGAATTATCCAGAGTAAATCTACTTAAACGACAGCTATCTCCTGAATTCCTGAATATATATAGTGTGTCATGTTTTCAGTACATAGATAATACTGTCACGATATACTTTTGCCTTTACGGAACTTCATTTAATAAATAAGCAAAAAAGTTACACAATGTTTTAACTAAAAAAAAACTTTAAAACGCTCTACTGTAAAATCATGTTTTGGCGCTTCAGTATTATTGGCTTTCCAGTGACGATATTATATTAAAGAGATATAGTATGTACATATATTATATTGTAAGCTTTAATGAATGGATATTCGAACAATTAATTAATTATAATTAATATAAGTACACTGTTTCCGATAATATTAAGGCAAATTAATATTACTATAAGTAATAAGGCACTAAATTGATTGATGAAGAGTCGGTAATTTTAACCGACTTTTAGGAGAATTCCATATTCGTATGTATGATTGTTTTAGTTTATTCATCGATTTCTAGGAGACGACTTGACCAATTTTTTTTACTTGCACTAAAAATAAAGATGTGAGTTCTCTTTAAAAAAAAACAATTTTGGTATATGATATTTACGAGATGCAAAAGTAAATAGGCCAACATCTCTTAAATCTGCAAAGAACTTTCATTATATATATTATGATTTTAACTTGGTTCGACAATTTAGTAAGCCATTTTGTGAAATGTAAGATTGAAGATTTTGGTGGCTGCTGTTTGTATCGGTCAACATAATATACTTTTTACTTCACGAAAATATCTGATTTTCTGAATAATCTATACTAAACGCTTAAATGTATCTGGGTTCGAACCCGAGCGGAATTAGGGCAAGCTGTTGTTATTAATATTTTTTTTAATAAAATATTTTGGGACATTTACACACAGCACTATCTAGTTCCACGGTAAGGTACGAGCCTTGTTTTATGGATACTAGATGGTTGATATACTACACATATATAAGTTTTAAATACACACATATTATAAATATAAACATCCATGACTGGAGTACAAACATTCGTGTTCAACAAATGTATGCCCCCAGCGGGACTCGAACCCGCGACCGCTTGCGCAGCAAGTACCACAAACTGCGCCACGCGTGTCGTCGAGTAATCAATATATAAAATATAAAAATCAATATATAATAGTATACTAACTTAGAGATAAATACTACTTACTAACTAAACTACGAAGACTAATGCTAGGATTAGAAATATGGTAAGTCAATAGTTTATGTAATGTAATAATAATGAGCGATTCCGGCCAATCTCATTAAGACTGGCCAACTGCGCAGTAGATATTATAGTGCACAAACGTGAACACACAAGTGCACTCTCTATTCCTATCACTCTCATACTCCGGTGGGACGACTACTCGACACGACCAATGAGAGTTAAGGCCCAAGATCGATGGCTTGGGTTGCTCACTGAGGCTTGGGGTGACACACCAACAACTTCCCATCTCCGTGCTGTTACAAAGGCTTACGAAACAGAAAGACTTAATAAGTAAACTTAGCGCAACCCAGGACTCGAATCCAGGACCTCAGGGTTTGCGACCGTACATGCTAGTCACTACACCACGGAGGCAGTTAAAAAGTTATGTAATGTAATTACATGGCTTATTAGGCACAATGGCTTATTAAACATAAGTTTGTGGAAATTTACAAAAGTCACTGAAGTTTGTTTTATCAGTTACAAAACTTAATAAAATTTCATCATAAGCGGATGAATGGAGTACAAACAAACAAATAAAGTTATTTCTTTTATTAAGTTAATAATGTTGCCATATTGATGATATATATTTTTTATTTAAATAAAAATGCTTAGAATTAAAATGTATAACTTTATAAGGTACTTTTTGATTTCTTTTGTAAATTGTGGGTAGGCACTGTCTGTAACAAGTATATAACCCCCTGAGACGTCAAATATCTTATTCTCTCCCGTGACCATAATTGCTGTAAAGCATTCGAAACGTCGAGAACCAAAAATCAAAATAAATCCGCGACAAATTCCGAAAATATAGTTTCATTTATAATGTCAAATATTCGCGTAAACCTAAGAAGCAAACAAAATCACTTTCAAAATAGAGACTCAATTTACTATCTTACTTAATGTCTAAGTATTCAGAAGCTATACAGTTTACCATATGACCTAACCATTTGAATCTGTTGGGAATAAACTACGAATTAGATTAGTTTCTCTAAGTTAGTACCGAAGTTAAATTAGTTAAAGCATATAAGGATAAGGTGATATTTAACTCTAACGTTAACTACTTAGAAGATATCGACCTTGAAATGATATATAGTATATTTCGACGATACAATTAGATTAGTTTTTAGAAGTTACAGTACCAGCGGTCGCGGGTTCAAGTCCAGCTGGAGACTTTTTTCTTGAGCATGGATATCTGTAAAACAGTCATGGGTGTTATAAAATAATATATTTATGAGATATACTATCTGGTATCTGTAGTTTAAGTGTAACCAGAACCACCATGTTATCTACGAATATTAATAGAATTACAACTACAACTACGAGTATTAATTATTATTAGTCATATCCATAAAAACATATTATATTTTGCTCTTAAAATATAATTACCATAATTATCTCCATCTTTTTTTCAATTTAAAAGACAAAAACTAGGAACAACCTTATGATGTCGTCCTATTATTCCGTTACGGAACTTAGGGCTGCAGCAGTTGTTTTCCATGCCCTTCTATCTTTGGCTAGTGTTTCGACATGGTTCCACGTAGTACCAATCCGTCTAAGGTCCGCTTCTATGGATCTCCTCCAGGTGTTAGTTGGTCGTCCAGGTCTTCTTCGACCGGTAGGCTGCCATTGGAATGCCACTTGTGCAGTATTCCCCTTCTCCCTTCGTAATATATGCCCGACCCAGCGCCACCGCCTTAAACCTATCTCCTTGCACACTGGGAGTTGGTGGCATGCTTCCCACAGGTCTTCATTTCGGATAGTGTTAGGCCAGAATATTCGGAGAATTACCCTTAAACACTTATTGAGGAAAACCTGAATCTTATTGATAAGCGATTTGGTCGTCTTCCATGTTTCGCACCCGTACAGCAGGACTGACTTTACCAAAGAGTCAAATAGAGAGATCTTTATCCGTCGCGTTAAGATATTAGATTTCCAAACCGGTCTCAAGGTCGCAAAAGCTACTTTGGCTTTTTTAATCCTGTTTTCGACATCCGCTTCTGCACCGCCACTAGAAGTGATTATGCTACCGAGGTAGCAAAGTTCATTAGCCCGGTCAATCAGCTGGTTGTCAAGATAAATTGGGCCTACATCTTGAGAGTTTATCCTCATCTCTACCGTTTTCTTGGCATTTATTCGCAAACCAATAGTAGAAGCTTCCTGTTGTAGGTCTTTTAATTTAGATTTAATGTGTTCTAGCCGATTTGATATAAGCACTAAATCGTCTGCATAATCCAGGTCTTCAAGATGTTTATCATTCCATGGTATTCCTCTTGGTCTGTTTATAATGCGTTGCATCACGTCGTCGATGAGCATTATAAATAATAATGGTGAAAGGAGACATCCCTGCTTAACTCCTGATGTTATTTGGATAGGGGGACTCAATGCCCCATCGTGAACAACCCGGCAAGAGCTACCGATGTACATATCGCGAATGATGCTTACTATTTTGGTAGGAACTCCTCGGCACTCTAGGCTTGACCACAAAGCCGACCAGTCCACAGTGTCGAATGCTTTCTCGAAGTCTACAAAGACGAGGTACAGTTGACTTTGCCATTCGACACACTGTTCGATAAGTATCCTTATGGTGTTTATATGGTCAATGCAAGAGCGGTTAGGGCGGAAACCGGCTTATATTTAATTAAAATCATTCATCTCATTTTGTAAGTGAAAACATTTGCAAATTGCTCAACTATTACGGTACGAATCAAGTCCGCATGAAATGGCTGTAAGAACGCTCGTTGCATTCCACTGCTGTCGCTTTTCTGAATCTATGAACGAGGAACGAGAGAGCTAGATCTTTTAAATAAAACTGCACAAACATTGTATTAACGACGTACCATTGCTTTGTTCGGGTTCTTTTATGTATATAACTAGCGCTTTACCGCGGCTCTACATAGTTTCGTTATATATAGTATAACTATATCTTTATTAATAGTACATATTTTAAATTATACAAGAAGCTCTACTTTAAACAAAAATACCTAATATGAAAATAGCTTAAGCAATAAGCTTCATCAAAATCTGACCAGCTGATTCAGAATTAAAGAATTGACAAAATACATATATATTTCACGACACATTTGGATCAGTTTGTAGTGACCCTACTTTGTACACTAGCGGTCGCGGGTTCGAGTCCCGCTGGGGGCATTCATTTGTTGAGCACGAATGTTTTTTCTCCAGTCATGGGTGTTAATATTAATATTATGTATGTATTTAAAAATTTATATGTGTAGTATATCAACTATCTGGTATCCGTAACACAAGCCTCGTAGCTTACCACGGAACTAGATGGCGCTGTTGTAAAAAATGTCCCGACATATTTATTTATTTATTTATTTATTTAATGTTTGTACCTATTCCAGTCATGGGTGTTTATATTTATAATATGTATGTATTTAAAGTTATATACGTGTAGTATGTTAACTATGTGGTATCCGATACACGAGCCTCGTATCAGAATATACTGTTGGAGCAACTCCATGGTTGTTGTGTTTAGCTTCGGTAAACCTGCCGTCCGTGGGTCATAATGATTTCGTATACGTTTGTGCGATGCCCGGTTTTAGGCGTAGCTAGTTCTAGCTCTGCCGTTGAATTCTTTGAATTCACTTATGTGGTGTAATGCATTTTTCAACGTTGAAAAAAACGGATTCATCTGCCGATTTCCATACAAGTTATAAAAGAATACACTAGAGGACAAATATATTGTGGTCTCTGAAAATATGTACTGCTATCCAATTATTTAAATGTTAACATATTTACAAGTACATTCTATTGAATAACATTATGTTTTATATGAATAGACAAATAATATTTTTTTTCTCTCAGAGACAAGTTTATTTTAGGCATACAACTCTCTATAGAGCTTTAACTCACTTCATGCATTTTAATGAGTATCCACACAAACATCGGACTGCATACGGTCACAGTTTTTATTTTGAATGTTAAAAAAAACTCTTCGAAATACGCTTTGTGTTACAAATGACATCGTTTGAAGTTCGTTTCCCTTTGATATTTCATTTAAATGAAAGGTAGTTCATATTTTATATTATGTATCTATTTTTACTACAGGCTTCACTCACATGCTAAAAGTACTAATGGATTGGTTATAAGGATCTCGAACAACTAGGAAAATATATGATCAACTAGCAAATTCCCGCGGCTTTGCCCGCATTTTAAGACGTAGCTATCTGGATAGGGCCACTCTTAACACCTAGCGAAATAAAAAATAGCCTACGACCTATTCTCAGACCGACTTAATGTACACGAAAAATTTCATAAAAATACGGGTCAGTCTCTCCCGTGACCATGATTGCTACAAAGCATTCAAATGTCGGGTACCAAAAATCCAAATAAATCCGCGACAAAATCCGAAAAGATAATTTCATTTATAATGTCAAATATTCGCGTAAACCTAAGAAAGGGTATTATTTTGCAAAATGGCCACAACATCAAAAAGGTAGAATGGTGTATATATTGAATGCAATTTCATTTTTATTTCTATCATATACATAAAAATTGATAAATATTGATGTTTTAATTTAGTATTGTGCTAACATTTTATTATTTAAAAAGTACATAGGTATCTATATAATATAAAAAGTATTTAAAAGGTATTTATATTATATAAAAGCAGCAGTTTCTATCCATTGTTGAGCTTGGGGGCATAGCATAGAGATGGGGAGAATGAGGAAAATTAAAATAAATGAAATTAACGTTTTATTGTTTTAAAAAACTATATTTAAATTATTTGGGAAGGTTAAAGAAATGAAAGGTTTGGAAACTCGGGTTGAGAATTCAGAATAATAATTATAAAATATAATAATTATTATTATTTACAAAAGCACAATTTACTTAAGATACCTATAGAAATAAATATCATAATATTTTAGTACGAATATTAATAAAATCACATCTATATTATAATACGATAGTTTGTGATGTGTGTTTTTGTGTTACTTCTTTTCTGTTCTTCTACTTCTCTTACGCGAATGACGGCGGAAGAAAAAAGTAGTAATAATAAAAAAATAAATTTCCACTGACCCAATTTGAAGCAGATGTTCACCCAAAAAATCTTTTTGTCGGTAATTACAGTGAAAGCGAGTGAGACAGTGTCGGCACATTACACTATTGACATATTTTCCTTTTTGCATCATCGTTTACACTCTTTGTTTGCTTTAATTGACTTTAAAAGGTACAAAGGGCTTAGTTTTGTAATTTGCAGACAAAGGTTGACTAAATGGACCAGAATATCGATGGTTCAATAAAGTATAGTTTCGAAGTGTCAAAAAATCATAAATTTAAACTAAAACAAAATTACTTTTAATTTTTTTGATATGTTAAGTTGAAAACTTATATAGTAATGTTTTGTTGAAATATAATTTAGAAAATATTTTTTTAGATATTTCAAATATTAACTTTATGAAAGAATATCGATTACACTTTTATCTTGATACTAAAATTATAGTTAAATAATAATAAAATAAACATAATATGCATATACTATAAACTCGATGAAAATCTTATTAAGTCCAATATTATATTCAATAGTAATAACACTAGTACAATAAACGAAATATATACATGAAAATTTCAATATTTTTACCAACAGAAATACTAGTATGTATATAATAATGAATGGTATTTTCGCTTCCCTTTTCTGAAATATGCTATAATATTAATATAATCACCTACTGTATAAACTACATAATCTAAAATTTTAATTAGTTTTGTCTCGTTCAAAATCGGAAACTTTTTAAAAGTTAGTCGTTTCAATATTCGGACTTTCTATTGACGAGCTTTTACTATATCGCCTGTCGTCATTACTACGAACACTAACAAGCGAACTTTCCGCAAAATTAATAAACTTTACCTTCGCACTTTTATTATTATTCTATTTGTTGGTAATATTCCCTAACCGACTTCTAAAATGGGTGAAAAAAATTAGTATATTACTATTTACAATTATGAGTGACTAGTGTCTCAACCTTGCTTCACTTGAGTTCATTCTAAGCCACGTTTTAAGCCATTATTATAGCAAAAAAACGTGAAAACAACGAAAAAAAACATGAAAAATATATTTAAACAACGCTGGCTAATAACAATTTATATCTATTTAAAACATCCTACGGATGCATCCAAGCGGAGCAAGGGTACATTGCCAGTATGCGTATGAATATAAAATAAATAAATATGTAGAGACATTGTTACACACAGCGCCATCTAGTTTCGTGGTAAGCTACGAGGCTTGAATTACGAATACCAGATAGCTTATATACTGCACATACATATGTATATAACTTTTAAATTTAATACATACTATAAATATAAGCACCCATGACTGGAGTACAAACATTCATGCTTAGCAAATGAATGCTTCCAGCAGGACTCGAATCCGCGACCGCTGGCGCAGAAAGTAGGGTCGCTGCAAACTGAGCCAAACGTGTCGTTAAGATTTAAATATATAGGAAAAACTGAAACGTTCAGAACTGCTTATTTTGTACCAATGCAAGTACAACTATTTTGAAATCACCAACTTTTACAATGTACCAGACAAATCTAAGCAAAGCAAAGTCGAATCACTAGCTAACTAAATTCAGCTATAAGCCATATTAACTTAAAACGAATATACGTACTTTTTTCTGATTTATTTGATAGGATAAATGTATAGTATAATGTTATTTCAATATTGTAATGAAGAAAGCCTTCTCCATACAGAAAAACTCAAAAAACCTTTTCAAAATCCATCGCGCATAGAAATTTAGTCACAAACGCTATTGAAATAGCAACTAAAATGTAACGTACAATGTAATTACTATGTTCTAATACGTATTGTTTGTTCGCAGATGCTCTCCGAGTCTACAATACCATTGTAGGAACCCATACGAGGGAGAATGTTAGCAAAACGTAAGTAAAATACGACCTTAATCCATTAGTTTACAGATCAATATCCGTTGTAAAAATTCGGAAAATCGCAGCCCATTCAAAGAATGTTGTGTTATATAAATTTGAACCTTATCTCAAAAGCTTGTGAGCTATTTTACTTTAATGTAAACTCACAAAAAATTTAACCCAATTCAACAAAAGGAACTTATATATGTAAATTGAAATTTGAACCTTTTTATGAACGTACAAGGTGCACTTTCGCATGAAATGTACAGTAGTTTCGATATTATAATGAGACTGAAACAGAATAGGAGCTGCATGTAAAAGATTTCGCTGGATTTTTAAATGAAATGTTGACTTTTGTACATGGCATCGTTATTCAAGTATGTTTGATTTAACAGATGTCATAATATCTAAAAGGCTTGATAGCACTTATTGTAAGGGTATATGTACACGAAGTACCATTGCTTGAATAAAATATAAAATAATAATCTATGTACCTACATAAAATAAAATTATATGTATTAAAATTATTTGTTGAAAAATCTTGATATAGTCATTACTATCGATAAAGAAGCCGAATATATAGGTTTTAGATTTTTTTGTATGTCTGTCTGTACATTACATGTTATAAGACTTGCACATAATATGCCACTCTTCAGTATGACGATGAGGGTTTCCTTTTAAACGATTTGGACCACGTCTTCCATTCTTTCCGAGACTAACCAACTGTTGAGGAGATATTATTGTAGTGCAAAAGTTTACTTAGTACATACATCTTTTCTGGGGTAATTTGACATCACCAAATTTCCAACTTTTTTTTGACGCATACCAGTATAAAACAGTTGGTTATGTGGGACTCACCGGCAAGCCAGTACTACTCACTAAAACCCAAGCACCCATCTCATCTTAATGGGCCCGGCCAAGAGGTTTGCTTTACAGTCCACTCTGTTATCCAGAGAAGTACTAGGAGCAACCCGCAAGCTGTACCGCCCACTAAATGGGCTCTTCCCTGCATGTTTCTTGGCTTCGCGTCTGACTTGCCGGACGCTACGAAGCCCCCCCACCACGACAAGGTGAACGCACGTTGGAGGGAACCAAATTTCCAACTTGGCCCAACTCGAGACTCAAACTCAGAACCGTTGGATTTATAACTGTACATGCTAGCCACTATACCATTGAAAAACATTCTATACGCTTTTGGTTAAGTACAGCAGAGTTGTAATATTCCGGGTGAACAAAAATACCCATACAAAAATGCTTTTTATAATAATCTCATATTATTATTTTGGTAAAATATTCCCAAAGCCTATCGATAAACAAGAAATCCAGAGCCTTTGTGACAACGAATAGAATATAGAAGCTCTAAGACAGGCTTAACAACTGGTGGGTTTTTGCTAGGGTAAGTTCATACTATATGGACTTTTTAAGAAAAAGAACATTTTGTACTACAATTTGAAATGAAAAACGTTTTATTTTAGTAATTTCTACAGTAATCATCATAAGTCGATTTCGAAAAAATATTTTTGGGTTTTCTCAATTATCAGGCAAGTAAATTTATTTACCATTATATTTTTATATAATACACTTTTGATATCAAATTGGCTATTAAAATAAACATGCTTATGTACTTCTAAACTTTATTTACAAAAATAAATTAGATAGGTGCAGCTCAGAGAAAACACGCCCGCTTGAGAGATCGTTTGAAGCGGGTTCAAATCCCGGTTCTCGCACTTTTTATATTTTCACATGCAACATGATTACCATTTATCTTACGGCGAAGGAAAAGAAGAAATCTATATGCCTGAGGGAACCTATTAAGTTTTAAACGTGTGAAGTCTACCATGTCGTACTTGGCCACGGTGGTTATTGAAGAAAACATTTTCTGAAACAGATAGGTTTTTTATATCTTGCTAATATAATAAATGATTTTAATCAATTACGCCAAAATGGCTAAGCAGATATGAATAATATTAAATAATAATATTTGGCACCGACACAGTTGATTAAAGTGTGCAATAACACATAGAGTAGGTACATCAAAAAAGTTACCTTTTCATTAGGGACAAACCCAAACGAAGTACGTAATATATAAATTCTATTCAATGAATATAGTCGAGTTTACGAACAATAAGCAAACTTTAATGTATAATATAAATCGTTTATTTTAATATGGTATAAAAAGCAAAGCTTCAAAGCATTTATTTCTCGTACATAACACTGAAAAATACAAAGAAAGTAACATTTAAGCCGCTTAAACTGAAACATACGTTGCCCAACTATGTGAAACACCCCTCAGTACGAGAGGATAGTACGTAAGCCGATTGGAAAAACTTACAGACTCTGCCGGTTAATAGGATTTAGTACAAAGATGTGATTCCTCTCAGATACTTGTTTTTCCTCCGATAATACTTTTTAAGCCCATTTCGTTTAGTTGTTTGATATGTATGTTGATGTGTTTAATCTATACTAATATTATAAAGCAGAAGAGTTTGTTTGTTTGTTTCGTTGAACGCGCTAATCTAAAGACTACTGGTCCGATTTGAAATTTTTTTTGTGTTAGATAGTCCTTTTTTCGAGGAAGGCTATGGGCTTTATTTTATTACGCTACGCCTAATAGGAGCGAAGCATCAATAAAAAATGTTGCAAAAACCTGAAGGACGGGCGTTAGTTCCAACTAAATTCTTTCCGACTTTCTAGTCAAACCAAAAGAATTTGGTTTGACTAGAACTGACTAACTGCCAGTTTCTATAACCTATCTACCGATAGACCGGTAGATACTTTCATACGATTTTGACAGGTTGTAACTTTTAATGTGTCAAAATAATATGAAAGTAACTACCGGTCTATCGGTAGATAGGTTATAGAAACTGGCAGTAAGACTATAAGAAGACTAAGAAGAACGCGTGCGAAGCCGCGGGAAATGCTAGTATTATAGCAACTAACACTCGCTTCGCTTGGGTTTGTCCCTAGGTACCCTCTTTAGTATAAGGTTTTTACATACTTTGAATTTTTTATTCATTAAAACCTTCCTTGTGCCTTAAGGATCATACAAAAAAAAATAGCCGGATTGCTCGAGCCATTCTCGAGTTTTGCGCTTAGCAACGTTCATTTTTATTAAACTTTATAACTTTTTAATATGTTTTGTTTTCTGTATGTTTATTTAATCTATATTAGTTATTTAATTAGGTAGATCTCCTCAAAAATATTTAAAGGTAAATTCAAACTTTCTTTTACCTTAGAAAGCATTTTTAGTTTCTTGATATAAGATTTATAGTTTACGTTGACCTGGAACACCAGCTAACTTCGTAAAAGTTACATTAAAATGTATTTAGAATTTTATTGTATTTAGAGACTTGATATAAAAAAATATTAAATAGCTACATACAATTTATACATGACTAAAAAAACTTACTACATACATAATATTTTTTACGTCACGTTTGGCTCAGTTTGTAGTGATCTGCGCCAGCGGTTGCGGGTTCGAGTCCCGCTGGGAACATTCATTTTTTACAATCATGTTGTTTATATTTATAACATATATTGGTAATATATATGTATTTAAAAGTTATATTATTTGTACAGTATATCAACTATCTGGTATCCGTAACACAAGCCTCGCAGCTTACCGCGGAACTAGATAGCGCTGTGTGCAATAAGGTCCCAACTCATAAAAATATATATTTAATTCTTTCATTTAATAAATAAGGACGTAGAATTTATTCATGTAACTTAATAACAAAATATTTTCTTTTGTTTCAGACTCTATTTGGACGAATCACTTCAAAAAGGTGCGTAATTAAATCAAATTTCAAATTAATCAAATTCTTTTCATATTGGTATTTACAAAACTTTTTTATAAAGAAATTTTTACATAATTATAATAAATATAGTAATTAGTTATTTTAGCGTCAACAAAGCCACGGGTTCCGCTAGTTAAAATAAATAAAATTTCTACCTCCAAAAAAGTAACCTAAGCCTTAAAGTAGCCTAAGTTACGTCTTATAACATTAGCTATCTGCGAGTATAAGTCCCGTCAAAATCGGTCCAGCCGTTTTAAAGATTAGCTGGAACAGACAGACAGACAGACGGACAGACAGACAAAAATTTTATCAATTGTTTTTTTGTTGCTAGTATCGTATATACTTTACTATGCATTTAATGATTTTTTTTTTTTTTTATCATAGATGGGCTTACTCTTGACCTTTACCTTAGCTCGAAGGCCTACGATGTAACGAGTGAAAGGCTGTTAATTTGAAATTAAAACAAGATAGTCCAATTTTATTTATATCTATAGATTAACGAACATGTTATTTTAAGAATTATTTAGATCGATTAGATACTTTATTGTACACTACAAAGGAACATATACAGAGGAAAATAAGTAAGAGATGATGCAGAGGATTGCGGTTAACTCTTTAAGCGCTATCTTTCAGGCAAGTTTAGGGGGTAGTAGTACGCACAAAAATATATGTCCTAAACACACAGTAATAAATGAAACTATCTTTTAGGATTTTGTCGCGGATTTATTATGATTTTTGGTTCCCAACGTTTCGATAGTTTTACAGCAATCATGGTCACGAGAGAGACGTTTATAATGTCAAGTATTCGCGTAAACCTAAGAAAGTATTATACATGACCCGTGCCCACTTCTTTGGGCATAATGTTAATAATCCTTTTTTAGTACAGAGTGTTTAAATAATTTAAATTATTTTATTATTATTAAAAATTAAAAATTAAATTATCTATACTAATATTAAAAACAACTACTTTTTGTCACTTAAATATAAAAGTTAGACATATGCTGTCGTTGACTTTTTTGTAGGCATTTTTAAGCTCCCCATCTTTTCTCTAGAACTCAAAAATATATCTTTCATAGTTAGGGCAGCGTTCGAAAGATACGCTTTCATTCGACCGTTTTTTCTCCGATTCACTTTGCAAAACGGACTACCACGGAAAAGCCTTTATTAGCCTTTTTTTTTTATTTTTCGGTTTTTTATATAACCTATGACACTCAGCAATAATGTGGATTTCTATTGGTGAAAGAATTTTTAAAATCGGTTCAGTAGATCCCGAGATTACCCCTTACAATTTAACAAATAAACAAACTTTACTTCTTTATATATATATATATATATATATATATATATATATATATATATATATATATATATATATATATATATATAGAAGGATTTCCATAATATATTTATACACTTTTTTTTTTAATTTTAATATTTCCATTAATAAGTATGGACAAAGATAAAATGTAGTTGGTACGAAATATAATACTTGGTATGCCACAATAAATACCTAGTAGAGAATTTTTCATTAATGCTCAGAGAACGAACGGAATTGGTACGCAAATCATCAGCAATGTTCTGTATTGGTTCTCTTCGTTATGTAAATTAAAAATTTTTAGGAAATTCAAAGTAATATAATAAAAAGTTGAAAATTTAAACGCTTTCATTCATTTTACTTGCAAAAATGTAAAATTAATGATATTTGTGAATGACGAATCTTTATAGAAAAGATTTAGATTAAATAGTGTCGTGAAATAGAGTGTGAACCCGTCATAATAGCACGCTTGTACCATGCCTTACAACGGCTAATGTCAATTTATAACTTTTGACAATTAGATAACAAGAACAGTTTATTGCAAATTTTAATGTGCCAGAGAGAGAGAAAGCATTTTCAGGAAAGATTTTAGGAAGTTACTAGAAACATTTTGAATTTTCGATACTAGAATGTTCTATATTTACGCATATAAAAAGGCCGGCAGTGTGTCGAGAGTTCATTTGATGTTCGAAGTTAAGTGAAGATCGCGAAGAGATACGAAATAGTGGAAAAGTGAAGAAGATTATAGTGAATTATTAAAAGTGGTGAATTATAGTGCTCAGAAACTCAATTTATCTAGTGCTGTTTACAAACTGCGCGTGTATATAAAGTTTAAATAAAACATCTTAGTGCGAGAACGCTTTTAATTTCCGATCCCGAACCCGTAGTACGTAACAATATATTAGATCACTGTATATATAAAAATTACTGCTTGTTTATTTGTTCATAAAAGAAAACTGGAGCCAATAAGTCATTTTTTCATCAGTATCTAAAATCTCAGTGAAAACCCTAATTATACAAAATGAAGTCGGTTAAAAATAAGATAGGTTCTTATACTTGCGTATTTTTACAAAAAATGAAATCTATAAGAAATGACAGTTACCCATACAATATCCATACATATAATAAAATTTTGAATCAAACCTGTACAAGTACATTAAATATTATACTAAGGAATAAAATTTGCAAGAACTCGCTACTTGTATAAAACAACAATTAAGACTTATTAAATATTAATATTATAAGATCCAAGAAACCAATGCCCTGGAGCAATTTCTATATTCTTAGACCCAGGTACATTTGAACTGCATAATTAATTCACTCTATCTTTATAATCCGGCTATATATAATTGCAGGCTGATATCAAGGCTATTCTCAATGCGGCATGGTCTCTGCTACCTGGTAAGGTAATACGTAAGATAAGCTTAGTTAGGTAATGCTTATGCATAGAGATAAGGAAAGCAGGTTAATAAATTATTATACTGCTCAAACAATTAATCTGGTGATCTACTGGCTCTATGTATTCCATTTTCAAATTGACTCAGTGGTAAAGCGGCTAGCATATACGGCCGGACGTCTAGAGGTCTTGAGTTCGAATCCTGATTGAGTCAAGTTTAGCCCGGAGTTTGGAAGTCGGCTTACCGTTACCGTTTGATATATGTTCGAAAATATCAGTTCTGAATAACCTAACCGTGAGTGATACTTCGACGTCACTACGATTGGTGGTCATCAAAATAAATATTGCTTTATTTGCCAATAACTTTTTACTTTAAAGCTATTCCTGATATTGAATTCAAACATAAACATTCAATCAACAAAATAGATCCTTCAAATGAAATGTAGACAACTTTTCAATAAGAAAAAAAAAGTATAGATAGTCTGTACTTATTTCCAAGTTTTTTTAGTTCCAAGTATTACACTTGAATATAACTTAAATAACTTGAATTGATATTTTTTTTTACATTTTCATCATAATAACCTCCTCGGTGTTGTAGTTGCTAGTATTTAAGGCAGTACATCCGAAGACGCTGGGTTTGAGTTTCGGGTCGGGTAAATTTTCTGTTTAGTATGAGAATTTATCCACCTCCTTACTTCGGAGGGTAAAGGCGCTTTGGTCCTACACCTTAATTGTACCACCGGAGTCTGAAAGTGTTAGGAATAGAGAGTGCACTTGTGTCTGCTTGCAAACTAGTGCACTATAATATCTCTTGCGCTTCTAAGATTGGCGTATGTGAAGAGAGAAAAAGTAACACAAACAATATACTCCTCTTTTAAAGTCGGTTAACAATCCACATGCCTTTACTTCATTAGCAGAATATCATTAATTATTCTAAGCTATATCTCTTATAGTGATAATCTAACGCTTATAGTTAAGTCGTGAATTTATGTTGAACTGCATAAATCCGGATTTAGCCGCTTCGGGCCGGATTTTGGCCAAAACCAGAGCACAGCCAATCAGTGAGCTTACCCTAGTTAGGTGGATTTGCATTTTAATAGAACATTGTTTTGTCATATTTAAATGTGATATCTATACATTCCTAGTAATGCTGTTAAAAATGATTAAACATACACGTTTTTTCGTTCATTTTTCACGCAGGAACGGAACTTTGAAACTACATTAGTCCTATTAAAATAATCAAAAAGCTGTATCGATTTGAGTATTTTTATATACTTTAGTAATTTTTTGCTTACATACATACTACATATTATGATGCGTATTAGGTGTAAAAAAGCAATTTTTTATGTATTTCTTATTGGGTACTTAGTGTTCCATAAATATTTTAAGTCAACCGTTTGGATGGACAAATGTTTGTTAGTCATTCACGCCGGAATAGCAAAACTGGAAAAGCACATATGTTATTTACTATCTCGAAAAAAAAATATGATCCTCGTGGGACGTCCTTATTTATCATTAAAACGAAAAAAAGAAATGAATCTGAGCGAAACGGGGACGATTAACTAGTAAAAGAATATACATTATACACGCTATACAGGCATCAGTATTTTAAATCTCTTAACAACCTACTTACCTATCAAAAGTATAATTTTCTGATTTATTCATTTTTAATTATTCTTTGTTATATAACTACCTACAATATCAGTTCAGAGAAACGAATCAACATGAATACGTTTTCTAGAAATATAATATTTTCTAGAAACAGTCTTACTAAGATTTAGTGTAGTATAATAAGACTAAGCAAGTTAGTCTGTCCCTATGACTTCCCATGACACCGCGACAACCGACAACGTCACCGGCTACGTACGCTTTGCAAATGAGTTTGCGTGCGGTATTTCAGGCGGTGTGATAGCGAGCTTTTCTAATTACACTTTAAAACTGTTATTATAAGACTGGCTTGATACTGCGTAGTGTAATAATATTCTCCGACCGATTCCGGCCACGGCGGCCAATCTCAACTCTCAACTGCGCAGGAGATATTATAGTGCACTCTCTATTTCTGTCACTCTATACTCCAGTATGGACGACTGTTCGACACGACCAGTGAGAGCTAAGGCGCAGGATCAATGGCTTTACGTGCTCTCCGAGGCACGGGGGTGACATGCCATTAACTTCCCAACTCCGAGTGGTTACTGAGGCTTACTGAACAGACTCAATAACTACACTTGGCCCGACGCGGGACTCGAACTTAGGCTCTCTAGATGTATGACCGTACATGCTAGCGGGCAGTACTGCGTAGTTTAACTTTTTACTCGAGTCCGATATAAAAATAGCCTATCTTTTTTATCTTTCATATACCTATATGAAATATTGATTTTCAGAGGAAATAAAATATTGTGATAACTCTATAGAATAATAAAAGCTGCACAAAGAAGATATGGGAGCATTATTTATTTTGTAGTCAATTACAGCTCGTATAAAAAGTTTAATTTTTTTTCTTAATGTACATATATATGTATAGCGTATATGTTTAACAAAAAAATGCCTTCGTACTATTTCCGGATACAAAGCTTGAATTTAATAGTACTTTTGCCTGAACATTTTTAATTTCGTATCCATCAGAAAACTTATTACTCATTTATGAACCAAAATTTAATTTCAAATTATTGAAATTGTGCTCGCATTTCGATTTCATAAAGCTCTTACACTATACTATCGAGTCACCCCGACTTCGCTCAATATTAATAACCTAATTATTAGCTAATATAAACATTGTGATAAAAATAATGCGAATAGAAGCTTATAAAGAAGTGGAATAAATTTCGTTTGTTACTCCAAAACGGCTATATAGTTTTTGATAAAGTTTTGAATATAGATAAAGGCAGTTGTAACCTAGAGGTAACACACTCGCTTGCATAATGATACGGTTTCTTATACGGGTTAAGCACCTCTAATATTTTCTTATGCCAATCATTCTCACATGATTACTACTTGTCTTACGGTGAAGGAAATCAGCGTGAGGAAACCTGCATGTCTGAGAGGTGCCTTACAAGTTTTCAAAAGACATGTGAAGTCCGCCAACCCGCACTCCAGTGTGGTGGTCTATGGCCTGATCCCCTCCATTGGGAAGTTAAATCAAATCAAATACAGCCATATTAAGGACCCGAGCAAAGGTAAATTTTCAAGCAATAATATAAATTTTGGTTAATATTTTACCAATCAAAAGAAGTATACAAAGTATACATACAAATACTATTCGATTTCATTCAAAGCAGAGCTCAAAGTGATTGAAATGCACCGAAAATTAAAATACGAGTGCATTCAAAAGCGTAAGCAAAAACTAATTTTAAACATACTTCTTTTTGTTTGGAGACTATTTTTAATGAACTGTATTAATGAAAGGATAAAACAAGTTCGTTAGCGCCTAGGATGTTTCAAGCGTACTAGAATTACAAGATGTCGTGGTAACAAAATGAATTCTATAGCTCTCCATAATATATTTTTAAAACTTAATAAAACAAAACAAAACTGACAAGTGGTAGGTACTCTACATGGGTTCCCAGCTCGAAATATCACTACATAGTATAAAATAAAGTCGTTTCCCGCTGTCTGTCTGTCCCTATGTATGCTTAGATCTTTAAAACGATGCAACTGATTTTGATACGGTTTTTTTAATAGATAGACTGATTCAAGAGGAGGGTTTATATGTATAACTAGCGGAACCTCCGGCTTTGCTCGCGCTAAATCTAGGGTCGAACCCAAGCGAAGCGAGGTTGAGTTGCTAGTGAAAAATAAATAGAGAGTGGTAGCCTAATGGTAACGAGCTCGTTTGAGAAACCGAATAAAGCGGCTTCAAATCCTTTGTATCACTTCTCTTATTTTTGTGTGCGAATCAATTTTTGAAATAATTAACAATTGTTTTACGGTGAAGGAAAACTTGGCCACTTGTCCAGGGAGGTCACTACCGAGCAGAAGTATTATTAAATACGTATTTTTGTAGCCATTTTGAAAACCAGCCGTTTTATCTAATACATATAATAAAATTGAAGTCTGTTTATGATTTCAAGTTAACAACATTTCAGTAAATGCATACAAATGTATATACCTACGGTACTTACATCAACAAAATCAATTTTTAAAATTTTTGTCTGTCCGTCTGTTAGTTCCGGCTAATCTCTGAAATACTTGCACTTGTTTTGACGGGACGTTCACTTGCAGTTAGCTAATGTTATAAAAAAACTACCCTACATTTATTTTATTAGAAAATAATGAAAACCAATTAATTTATTTTAACTTACGCCCAGCGAAGTGAAGATTTGCTAGTACAGCATAAAGTAATACCCAGGAAATATGTGGCTAGAACATTCATAAATCTAAAGCTTTGCGCCACTCAGACCATACCTAATCGCCTTACAGAGTTGTACGTAGATAAACATTCTGGACCAACGAGAAACAAATCGATAACACTAAAATACATTTGCACGCTCTATTTCTGTATATTCGACTTAGCATATTTGGTTATCACTACAGATCTGAGATATTATATTTTAAATATAAATGTGTCATAAAAAAGAAGCTTAGAAAGCTCTATTTTTAGAAATTCTTTTAAAATTATGCACTTTAAAATATAAGCTTGTTATCAAAATTGTTGTGGCTTTGTTTGTCAATCTAAGCTATATTAATGTTTGCACAGTATATCATATCGTTACTTCGAAAATATCATAAATAATGTTCTCAGACCGATTTCGGCCATAGCGGCCAATCTCATTGAGACTGGCCAACTGCGCAGGAGATATTATAGTGCACAAGTGTACACGCAGACACAAGTGCACTCTCTATTCCTAAAACTCTCACACTCTGGTGGGACGACTGTTCGACACGACCAGCGAGAGTTAGGGCGCAGGACCGATGGCTTTACGTGCTCTCCGAGGCACGGGTGTGAAACACCGCCAACTTCCCAACTCCGGGCTATTATTGAGGATTATTAAACAGAAAGACTCAATAAATAAACTTGGCCCGACACGGGACTAGAACCCAGGACCTCTCGACGTATGACCGTAAATGCTAGCTACTACACCACAGAGACACTTAGATAGTTGTATAACAGAGAAAAGGGGGCTTAAATCCCCGATCTTCTCTGATATTTCATGTGCGAATTATTTCCGAGATCATTCTCATGTGTTTTATGTTAAAGAAAAACATCGATAGCATCTGTTGAGAGGACTTTCTTCGTAAGATAAAACTATAGCAGCTTCGGGTTGGATCCCCTCTACTAAGAAGGAGGCCCTTGTCCAACTTTTGGGCGTTAAAAAAACTGAATTCATTAATAATTTGTATAATCTGACTGCCAGTTTCAGAAATAAGCTAGATTAAGAATAAGGAATACAAAAAAAATAACTTAAGTTTTAAAACAAATATGCTATATGTAAACATTAATGCGGTCTCTTGTATAAACCAACTATAATTATGTCAACAAAAATACGACGTCGGTCGCGAAATTAGAACTAATGCGTTTAATTTTAACTTTTGGGACGAGTTAATGAAGTCATTTAACATTAATTATTCTACATACAAACAGGCAAAAACCAACCAGTTCAGTAGCTTTCTAACTGTTTCTTAATTAAGAAAAAAGTTTTATTTGTACAATGTACATAATATTATTATGTGTTCCTCAAGAAGATTATGGTCGAACAAACATTCAAAAATACATTTTTTTTGTATACTAATAGTAAAGATATAGATATTATAATACAACATACAAAATCAATCCACATCTAACTAAAAAGAAAAAAATCTTAATCAAATACCGACGTTTATAAAAAAATCAGTCAAAATGGTGTATTGAATTCATTCACGAAAAATACTTATTTGTCATTAATAGATGAAAGTTTAATATAAGATTAATAAGACTTCCTTAAGAAATGTATATATTTATGACGTTTAAAATAAAATAGTACAACGTGGCAAAAATGAAGCAGAAGCAAGGCTCGTCGGTACCTAGTTTGAAAAATAAATAAATGCTTAACCAAAAAGAGTAAGGTTAAAAATAATATTCTAAATCAAAAAGAAAGTAAAATATTCACAAAATCTAACATCGTAGAGCACCTGCAATAATCAACTAAATTTGATTACATTTGCCTAATTCCCGGCAAAACCTAGCACTGTGAATTAATCTGGCGCGGTCTGAATCTGTGGTGTATCAAATCAAAATATTCTTTATTCAAATAGACTTTTACAAGCTCTTTTGAATCGTCATTTTTACACTATTAAAATTAAATGTCAGCCTGTAAGTCTGTATGTAAGCTACCACCGGCTCGGAAAGCTGTTCTGCTGAGAAGAACCGGCGAGAAACTCAACAGTTGCTCTTTTCAAAAAAATATTTGGTAACAATATTGTATTACAATATTTATCTTTTTATCCTGCGTGAAACACAACCAGTCATATATATGGCTTTTTTTTTGTTTTTATTTGTTAAAATTAAGATTTTTCACAAAAATACTTAGAAAAAATACAAAACCAAATGATCAATAAATAAATCATTACTGTTATATTCATCTAAGATAATTGAATTGATTTTTATATTATACTTTTCAAATGAATGTTTATCTTTGTGATTATTTTTGCTTATGTCTTAAAATTATTTAGGGATGACTAAAGAATGCAAAAATTAATATTATTTACGTTTTACGACGACAAGTTTTTTCACGTTCGTTCGGTTGTGGGGTCGATTCTTGCTCAGGGCATCGTGGGATGAGGGCGAATATTTGTATTCGAGTCGAGAGTGTTTATATTAATAATATTTATTTAAATTGATATATGTGTAATGTATGAACTATCTAATAACCATAACAGATGCCTCATTCTTACCATGGACCTGGATGGAATCTGTTAGTATATCAACAAAATTATTATTTATTATTTGACTATGATAGATATTATTAGTATTGAAAACCTACCAATTACTTATTAAAAAAAATCTTGAAAATAATTCAAGAAAAACAACATGAAACATATATATTATATCTACTTAAAGTTAGCCTTTAGCTACAGTCTAGAGTCTAGACCATAACCTACAAGATTATCTTTCAAATAGGTCGCTCATGAAGCATTTGTCAAGATAAGCACAAATCCTATCATCCTAGTACACCGCACCTGTGAAATATGGTATTTAGTTCCATTGGATAGCATTTATCGATAGATTATCAGTTTGTAACTGTAGAACATAATTTGTTAAACTTTCAACTTAGCTTTTTACTCTCTCTCTCTCTATCTCTCTCTTTCTCTCTTTTTTTAAATATGTTGGGAAATTTTTACAACAGTACCATTTAGTTCCGCGGTAAGCTACTAGATTTGTATTACGGATACCAGATAGTTGATATACTACACACATATATTTTAAATACATACATAATATAAATATTAACACCCATGACTGGAGAACAAACATTTGTGCTCAACAAATGAATGCCAGCAGGACTCGAACCCGCGACCGCTGGCGCAGAAAGTAGGTTCACTACCAACTGAGCCAAACGTGTCGTCGTGTCTCTCTCTCTCTCTCTCTCTGTCTATCTCTCTTTATTTTTATCTCTACTCAGGTCCATCCATAGGTTCCTAGATACTAGTTCTTAAGTCATACAGTAATCCACATAGGTCAATTGACTATTGATGAGAGATCAAATATGGCCGGCATAGCAAGTACTAAGAGGAAATAGGTACGGCTAGTCACATACATATTATAATAACATCAATATTTGCTACGCAAGACTCGAACTAGCGACCTTAGATAGGTTATATCATTAATTTTGGCAAGTTATGACGTTTTTCTTTTGTTTTTCTATTCATCCTATCCGTAGTTTTTTGCAAAGTTATACCTATCAGTAACAAGTTACTTAAATAAAAAAAAACTAACATAATTCAATACTACTCATCTTTAGCAGTACGTTTATCACTACATAGTATAAAACAAAGTCGCTTTCTCTGTCCCTATATCCCTTTGTACGCTTAAATCTTTAAAACTACGCAACGGATTTTGATGCGGTTTTTTTAATAGATAGAGTGATTCAAGAGGAAGGTTTATATGCATAACTAGCGGATCCCGCGGCTTTGCCTGCGAAGCGAGGGCGATGTCGCTAGTATATATATAAGAGAACACGTGCACAGCACAAGTTAAAAACTATAATAGTATCTTATACAACTTTAACGAGAACTTTAAGCAATTACTGTCAACAACACCTCTTAAGTTTGCGGAGGATTTACAGTTTATACTAAACACACAATCCCTATAGACTTTCTCTTATATGGAGTAGCTCGTACCTTTGTGTTTCCATACAATATGAAGAACCATTTAATATGAACCTTGATAGAAATAAACGCATCTAAGATATTTTTCGTGAGTTTTTTTCCGATTTTTGACTAACGATTTTTCGAAGCCTTAAAGCAAATAAAAACTAAGTATTTTTAGTGTACATCTCTATAATATAACACACAGTTGCTTCCCGTCGTCTGTACGTTTAAATTTTTTAAACTACCCAATGAATTTAAATGTGGTTTTCATCAACAAAGATAAAGATTGTTTATTTGTAAAGATAGCATGTACATGCATATTATTGAAGAAAAAAGCCAATTTCGTTTCTGGGAAAACTATACAAGTAGTACAAACGTATTTAAAAACAAACTCGAGCGAAGGTGAATCGCTAGTTTTAAAAAAGTAATTACTTCACTCTACATTTTCATACATATATAAATACTTTCCCGCGGCTCCGCTCACGTTCTAAAGGCTGAAAATCAAAAGAAATATTTCTCTCCCGTTTAAGCAACATTTTTCATTAATGCTACGCTACTGTTGATCGTAGCATGATGTAATATAAACAAAGCCTTACTCGATAAACGGACTATCCAACACAAAAATAATTTGCCAATTTGGACTAGTAGTTTCTGAGATTAGCGCGTTAATCCAAACAAACAAACTCTTCAGCTTTATAATATTAGTATAATAAACGGGGGTATTTTTTATATATCCTTTGTCTTGTACATAGGGTCATTATAATTTCAAAATAGAGCAGCCTCAGTGCCCCAAAAACTTACACGCCTTATTAATTATGTATTTATCACATCCCGGTTGACATTGTGCAGAATTTACATAAATATGCATCGTAAATGATAAAACTGACGTGGCGATTTTTAATAGCATTAGACCTTAGGTACGGTTTATTTATTTTGAGAGAAACCCTAATTATTTTGTAAAACAAGAGTAGTCTAAGTTAGCCCTTATAACATTAGCTATCTGCCAGTGATAGTTGCGTCAAAATCTGTCAAGTCGTTTCAGAGATAAGCAGGAAAAACAGAAAATATGTTAAAGATTATGTTTTTTTAAATAAATAAAACCGTTTTGATCTTCTAACCGACGTATCTTATTTGCGATTTTCAGTCCGTACTGGTTCTATGAACCAGAATGAACTATTATATGTAATACTTTCTTAGGTTTACGCGAATATTTGATATTATAAATGAAACTATCTTTTCGGATTTTGTCAAACAGTCAGTCAGTCTCTCCCGTGACCATGATTGCTGTAAAGCATTCGAAACGTCGGGAACCAAAAATCAAAATAACTCGGCGAGAAAATCCGAAAAGTTAGTTTCATTTATAATATCAAATATTCGCGTAAACCTAAGAAAGTATAAAATAAAACCGTGTATAATTTATGCATATTATGTAAAAATTTTAAATTGTTATTTTTTTAAAAACTGTTAAAAAACAGATCCTTCAATTTTATTTATCTGTATAGTAGAAAGATATTTTTTAAACTTTTTATATATGCTAATTGAACGAAGCAGTGTAGTTGCGTTTCTCGGAAACGGAAAAGTTTTATATATGGTTCCAGTTTTATTTAGAAAAAGTATCATGTTTAAATTCATTTATTTACAATAAAGTAAAATACAAGTAGCTTAACTATATATACAAAGCAAATGTACACTTAATTATTACTGTACAAGTCGTGTCCGTATGGAATAATTGCAGAAATAAAACGAGTAAAAAATTAAACGTTATCATTTTAAAACAATTTTGATTAAATACAAGTGGACACAGGGAGGCGATAGAAGTCTTAAAAATATGCATAGCGTAGTGTTTAGTCCCGTCTATAGTTTTTAGGCTAGGATATTAATAATTATAGAGTTTTACCCGACTTTGTAAAAAAGGGTCTACAAACCCCTTTTTACAAACAGAAGGAAAAAATAAAATAACTCAAATAAAAATAAAGAAATGCATGGGTACAAAAATGGTCTAAGACCCCCGTCACTTTATTTTTTAATAAATATTTTTCTCTTTTTTATTCGAGGTTAGAATCTTTGCTTTAAATTCAGTCATATAAAATTATTACGAATCTATTGATCCCTCATTCATTAAAATCGGTTCAATAGTTCAAACAGTACGGTGGAACCTACATACATACATACGTACAGACTGTCAAAATCCCCTTTCTTTTTAACTTCGCAGTCGGGTAAAAAGAGCTAAATCGTATAGTATTTTGCTAAATAAATATAAAATTAATTCAAGCAAACGCCAATATTCCTATTCACAATCTAACGATGTATATATAACCAAAGTAAATTAGAAACGCTGTCAGTCTTGAAGGTATACAAGGCTGCATATTTATGAGGTGCCTGTCGTAATGAAGGCAGTACTACACTAATGAGACAAGATACGGCGTCTTGAACTCAGACGTGTTGTTTTGAAATGGAATTCGTTGTTCGGTAATTTGAATTTAATAAGTAATTCCCATCAAGATCATTCTAGCGTAGAATCATAATCAGTTTTCTGAACCAATAATATGTATATTATTACACACAGCGGACACAAGGTAGTTGATATTATTACTACTAGGAGTATGATTATTATGTTTATAATACGTATGTATTTAAAATTAATATATGGGTAGTACATCAACTATCTCGTATCCGTAACACAAGCCTCGTAGCTTACCACAAAACTGGATGGCGCTGTTTTAATAATGTCTGTGTTTATTTATATATAATATATAAAAAATGTGAGAAAACTTGTATCTTATTGAAATTAAGCTATCGAAAAATATGTTAAGTGTTCTAGTACGGTTGCCTTCCTCGAATTAAAAGGGAACCCGAGATATATAGTGCCGTCTGAGCTTCTACTTTCCGAACTGGTAGAATATTTATACTAATGAAGTTAAGTAAAAACTATTAATAATTTAATGCTGAATAAAATGTTTTCAATTTCGAAGAGCAATAGTGTTCATGCAGATACTGTCGGTCAGCACAAGTCTATCTACTCTTGTTCGGTTGTATTGTTTTCCGAGACGAGAGATGAATCAATTTCGGGAACAATATTTAAATTTAACCCAATCTTGGATTCGAACCTAGAACCTTTAGATCTGAAGCCATACTGCATACCTAGTAACTAGAGTAAGCACTAATGAAGGCTTAATGTAATACTGTAAATAAAACTTTTATATTAAATAAGTAGATACTCTATTTTATAATTAAAATTAGTATTATTTCTCGAGCATTGGACTGTCGTGTCTGTCAGTTTGTATAGTTATTAACTAATGCACCTGTTTCTATACTTCATATTCTATAGCTTCTGACAAAATGAGCTGTGGCGAGCGAGAGCTTAAAAGCCAACTATCGCTAAGAAACGTAGAGCGGGTAAAATTCACTTAGTGTTATTTTGTTTGAAGAATTAACTCTATATTCTACTTATGATATAACTAGCATCGTAGTTGCGTTTAAACGCTTAGTACATTTTTTTCAGACATAGTATATCATCCCATAGTATATCATCCCATAGTATATCATCCCATAGTATAAAGCTATCATTGTATCAAATTTCATCGAAATCTGTCGTGTGATTTTCTTATGATGCTTTCTCAGACAGACATAAATTAAAAAAAAACTAAATATTCGAAGTCTACCATACGAACAAAGTCATGGGATCAAAATACTATTACATGAAAAAAAAAGATGAAAATTGTATATATGTATTGATAAACTAAATAATAATAGCATAAATTACTCAATTGTTATGCCACTGATTAAGCATTTCCCATGGAATATGCCTTTGGGAATGATACTTGACTTATCTTTTGGATAGTATCTGACTTTGACTTGATATGAACTAATAATATTGAAGTTGATTATTTTTTTTCATTATGTGTAAAGTTTGTAACACAAAAATCCATCCCGTAATTAAATGAAATAAAATTTCTAAAATAAAAGCTTGATAATTGCTATAACATTAGCTATCTGCGAGTGAAAGTCCCGTCCAAATCTGTCCAGCCGTTTTAGAGATTAGTCGGGACAAAAAGACAGACCGACAAACTTTTGTTTGTTTTAAAAATTGGTTTTTTGTTGTTGTACTAACACGTATATATATTTTTATATACATTAAGTGAAAAGCTGTTAATTTGTAATTAAAAACAGGTACTTCAATTTTATATAATATCTATTGAAATAAAACAATATCATAAAGAGGAATATTATATAATATGTCAAAAATAATAATTTAGTAAATATTTTAGTGTACATATTTTATTTTATAGAAAAAAAACTTCACCCATCCAGAATAGGGCAATCTTATAAGGATCTAAACGCAGTTTTAAAAAATATTATATATAAAAATATTTTCAAAAATAAGCTGTTATAATATATTTCGTAATTCAAGTCGAAAAAATTGCTGCGAACTTATGCATAATAATACTTATATAATTGCAAAGGAAATCTAAGTTCTCATAAATAATATTAGTAACAATCACTCTCAAACATATTTAACCAAGAAAGATGTGTTTTTTTTTTAGGATCACCAACATGATACACAGAAAGAGAAAACACCAAGCTAAATCTAACTATTATCACACTTAAAGCAGTTAAGGCAACCACGACATCCATAAACTGAGCTTCAAAACTTAATACACAACAATTTAAATTTTAATAATAAATAAAACAATATGTACCTAAATATTTGAAGAAACTATTGCACAAATATAAATAAAAATATTACAAAAATTACATTTCTTAAGCAAAATATACATAAAAAAACTTATAATAACAATAAAGCACAAGTAAAACTTATAATAACAATAAAGCACAAGTAAACGGAACAACAAAGACAAGTTAAGTTTTCAACATTAACACAAAACAAATGGTAGATGATCTCAATTCTAGACATTAATATCTGACACAAACACAATTACTAACTAAAATTCATTAAGAGATTGGGGTGTTCACATAAATATTTATCAGCCTAATACATTAGAAGGCAGAAGCTACCAGTGAATTATGTATCGTGGTATGGTACAAGAGGAACGCGGTTTGCTTCAACTGTATTACATTACCTTTGCTAAGTAATGAAGTTTCAATCTATACGTTTAAATTGAGAGTCTTTTGTTTTTGTGATTTATTTAGACTTTCTAAGATGGGAAAGTGTTGTAAGGATATTATAAATGAAGGCTTTTGTATTTAGCCTTTTTAACGGCCCACTTCTGGGCACGGGCCTTCAATACGAAGTAATACAATACAAATTTGAAATATGTATTTCAAATTTCATTTATAAGAATGCACTTATTAAATAAATCAAAATATTTAAAAGTGTATAAAAATTATACATTATATCGGTTATACATATAATAATATTCTAATTTAATCGAATCTATAATAATAATAATAATATGTTGGGAAATTTACACACAGCACTATCTAGTTCCAGGGTAAGGTACGAGCCTTGTGTTATGGATACTAGATGGTTGACATACTACACATATATGTGTTAAATACATACATATTATAAATATAAACACCCATGACTGGAGTACAAACATTCGTGCTCAACAAATGTATACCCCCAGCGGGACTCGAACCCGCGACCGCTTACGCAGCAAGTAGGGTCACTACAAACTGCGCCACGCGTGTCGTCAAATCTGTGCATTGATTTTATTTTTTGGAAAGTTTTATTGAAATAGTCATCAATAACGATATAGAGTCCGAATTTATAGTTTTTAGAATTTTCATCTGAGAACGCATGATGTATTTTAATGAAATTTGGTATAGGTATCAACATAATATAGGGTACTTTTTCTGCGAGAAAATATCTCATCTGCAGGAAAATTATACTGACAGTTAAGATATACCTAGGAAACAAAACCGAGCGGAAAAAGATTGAGTCACTAGATTAGAAGGATGAAAATTTTGTTTTTTGAATATAAATGACAAATAAATTTAAAAAAATTGGTCTATAAGTAAAAAATAAAAAATATGGGCACCTTTATCACCCAGGGGAATAAAAAATCGTATCGGATGAGTTCGATACCAAACACTTCGACATGAGATTTTATATGCGTGAGCCTGAAATATCTAATTCAGTGTGGAAACTATAAATAAAACTGCTGTATGATATTAGAGTAAAACACCGCTATGCGTTGATAACTTAAATTCATGCCTTAGTCCGTCTGCATGGAATTGACTCACATGAATAACATATACCATATGAAGATTTGGTTGTAAATAAACCATGGCCAGTAGAAAGTAGGTAGCTCTACGATCAGTGGGAAATCGTAACCGTGATCGTAATCACGACCATAATATATTTATTTATTTATAGAAACACAGCATATTTTAGAACAATATACATATTACAACTTCTACTACTACTACTACTATAGATATTAATATGTAGATATTATAAAACAAAGTCTTCTGTCGCATCTGTCTGTTCGTGATAAACTCAAAAACTACTGCACCTATGTTCATGCTATTTTCACCAATAGAATGGTTCTCAAGAAAGGTACACTAAGTATAATATTTATCTAGTTTCTGTGTACATTTACTAGACACCGGGGCATCGCTTACGCTAAATTTAGGGACGAACGAAGCGAGGGTCGTTCGTTGCATAAGTCTTCTATGAGTACATACACCAATTGTAGATATTCACAGTATTGTCGATAACAAGCAAAAAAATGATCCTGATTATAGTAATTATAAAACTATACTAAATGAGGTAAAATTATTAATTATAAGAAACTACATTTAATTTAGAGTAAACATATATAAATGACTTGATGATAATGAAAATAATAAATTTTAATTGTTTTTATGGTAAAGTAATTATTTTTTTATATTTATTATAGAAAATTAAGTGCGAAAATACATTTTTGCCGATTACACTTTTAAACTTTACAGTATAAAGAACTTTAAGCAACACAACCGATTTTAATGTGGTTTTCATCATACATAGAGTAATTCATGAGGAAGGTTTAATTATGTATAATATATGCATGAATACAATATGCATAATATAGTTGAGAAAAGGCGATAAATATCTTGTTTTAGTGAAATCTATACTAATCGTTAAAACGTATCTAGCTTAGTATACTATATACTGAATAGAATACAAGAGAACCTACCGTTATAGGCACGTACATTAGGTCTCTATAACCAAAGTCTCAATAAATGTACATTATTCAAATTGACTTTGACAAGCGCTTTTATGTCGACAATTTTCACATTTTATAAAAACAGAACGTCTAAAATGTTTACTTCAATTCATTCCTGTCAATTATTAAGTTATGATAATGCGTTGAAATTTTCCTTTAAGTAGTAGTTTATTCCAAATTGACGACACGTTTGGCGCAGTTTGTAGAGAACCTACTTTCTTGCGCCAGAGGTCGCGGGTTCGAGTCCCGCTGGGGGCATTCATTTGTTAAACTCAGATGTTTGTACTCCAGTCATGGGTGTTTATATTTATAATATGTATATATTTAAACTTATTTAATATTATGTAGTATATCAACTATCTGGTATCCGTAACACAAGCTTCCTTAGCTTAGCACGGAACTAGATGGCGCTGTGTGTAATAATGTCCAACATTATATTGTAATTTAATAATTTGTATTTAAAACATATTTTACTACAATCCTAACTTTCTCAGTCTGTCATTCAGTCAGTCTGTCTCCTTATCTATACTATTAACGCTAAATACATTTCGGTAATAATTCGCTTATCACTCGAGAAAAAGCCACGGGCAAGAACTAGTAATATCAGAATATTTTAAGCTCTTATAACAAATTCCGCCGTTTTTGAAAAAGGAAAACTGGATGCCTCACAGTGCACGTTCACCATATCAGATGAGTCTGATAGATCAGTGAAATTGGTTTCCATACAAAAACAGTTTCAATCATAAGATATACTCGTAACTGGACATAACTTAGTGCAATTTAAACCGACCACCGACATTAAATTATTATGCTTTTGAATCTAAAGAATTAAAAATTATATAATAACGAATAAAAATATAAGTGTTATTATTGACTATAGTACTTTTAATATTATATTGTTGTTTTTGTAGGCAGTGGTTACTTGGGAAATCGAGTGAAGCGGGTTCAAATCCCGGGTCACTCACTTCTGACATTTTCATATGAGAATTATTTCTAACATGATTAACTTGAGTCTTGTAGATGACAAAATAATACGTATTTGCTAAGTTAAATACAAAATATGCCATTTCTATCAAAATCCTAGCGTTAATTTATAACAGCCTATATAAGTATATACTAATTTCGTACATAATCATCAGCCCTTATTAACGTCCCACTGCTGGACACGGGCCTCCTTCAGTACGAGGAGGATCAGGCCATAGACCGTGTTGGCGGACTTCACATGTCTTTCGAAAACTTGTTAAGTTTTCTCAGACATGCAGGTTTCCTCACGATGTTTTCCTTCACCGTAAGACAAGTGGTAATCATAATATAAATGATAAGCACATGAAAATATCAGAGGTGCGAGACCCGGATTTGAACCCGAATAACTCTGATATCCAAGCGACCGCGTTACCGCTGACCTACCATTGTCACTTTTCATAATACAAAAAAAAATAACACAAACATATTTTAACGTACAAATGGCAAATAAAATAGACATTATAAGCCAGGACTGTCTCGTGACGAGGGTGTGACAACGTCACCGGGATTATCATAGACTTATATTGCTCGCAAACATTAATTTATTACTAGTTATTACTTCAGATTTTTCTTGCCCTTATTAAGTTCTTTTATGGCCTTTATTTCGGCATTTCAAAGCAAAATATAAGTGATATTGGATAAGTCACCTTAATTGCTGTATCTAGTAATCCAATACTAACCTTGCCTGCGGCTTCGTTTACGTTTAACGATGCTTAAATATCGTAGCGTGACATTTAATACAGAAGCTTACATTTTCCTTTAACAAATAATCTTTACTAGGTAATATTATAAAGCTGTAGAGTTTGTTTGTTTGTTTGTTTGTTTATTTATTTGGTTGAACGTTGATTAAAAAAATATTTTTGTGATGGATAGTCCGTTTTCCAACAAAGACTATAGGCTATATTGCATTACGCTACGACCAATAAGAGCGGAGCATTAGAGAATTGATGAAAATTTTTCTTTTGATTATGAGTGGAGCCGCGGGAAAGTTTACTGTAAAATGCAAAAAAAAAAACAATGTCGAACAAATAAAATATTCAATTTTAAATTTTAAATAGATAAAGCAAGTGGTTAATTAATAATATAAATGCAACACGTTTTATATACAAATATAGAATTATGCTTATATTGTTAGAGCATAAGCACACATCACCATCTAGTTCCGTGGCAAGCTACAAGGCTTGTTTTATGGATACTTGATAGTTATACACAACACGCTTGTAAGTCGTATATATATCATAAATATAAACACTTATGCCTGGAGGAAAAACATTCGTACTTGTTACACAAATGATTGCCTCCAGCGGGACTCGAATTCACGACCGCTGGCACAGCTAGTAGGTTCACTATAAACTTAGCGAAACGTGTCATTAAATCCAGGCCATGTCAATGTAAAAAAATTATGCTTGCTCAATACTAGGTCTATTTAGGTAAAGTAAAATCTAAAGCCATCTTCAATTGTTCAAAAGCATAATTCAGTTCTAAAGATACTTTAAATATCGTTCGACTGATCTTAGTCGGGATAAGCTTCCTAGATGGATAGCAGTTATCAAATGATAGGATAGTTTAAACAAAAATTAACTCTAAAATACAGTATTAAAGTTCAAAATAGACAGAACGAATACTTTTTATTGAATTCTAACGTTTTTGTTTACTTGGAAGAATTCTTTTAACGATAGCAAGAAAATTTTAAAAATTTAACTTTAAACATAACTTGAGATTTTTTATAGTTGACTATAAATGAGATAATGATTGCTATGAATTGAAAATACTTGCTTGGAAGGGGGTGGTGAGTCAGCGCACTATTTACTCTTTGAGGATACAAAAGATTATACTTATTGGATTATGATCCTCATCATCATCAGCCCTTTTTAACGCCCCACTGCTGGGCAAGGGTCTCCTTTGTACGAAGGGGATCAGGCCATAGTCCACCGAGCTGGCCTAGTGCGTATTGGCGGATTTCACATGTCTTTCAAAACTTGCTAGGTTTTCTCAGATATACAGAATTCCTCACGATGTTTTCCTTTAGCGTAAGACAAATGGTAATCATGATAGAAATTATTCGCACATGAAAATGTCAGAGGTGCGAGACCCGGATTTTTTTTAAATAAATAAATATGCTGGGACAATTTTACAACAGCACCATCTACTTCCATGGTAAGCTACAACCCTTGTGTTATGGGCGCCAGATAGTTGATATACTACATATATTATATACATTTTAAATAGATACATATTATATTTATAATATATTTTATATAATTACCCAACTAGTATAGTATGTATAATTATATAAATACAAAAGTATAAAACTGGTAAGTTATAAAAAGTAAAAGGCGGAACATAAAAAGTTAAAGCTCATTACTAGCTTCTCAATGCAGCTTTATTCTTGTTTATGGGATAAAATTTACTACGAGAGCTTTTCGGCTAAAAAGTTTACTATGTGTTTAATTTATTGGTAACTTTTATGTACCAAACTTAGCTTAACGTTTCATCGTTAGTGAAATAGCTATGAGGTATCGATAGTTTTGGACATATTGAAACTAAGGGTTCGCGCAGGAATCGAACTTTGTTCATTATTATTATTATTGAAAATTTAATGAAAAAATATTATATACTAGCTGACCCGTGCCCACTTCGTTGGGCATAATTTTAATAATCCTTTTTTAGTACAGAGTGTTTAAGTTAGACATATGCTGTAGTTGACTTTTTTGTAGGCATTTTCAAGCTCCACATCTTTTCTCTAGAACTCAAAAATATATGTTTCAAAGTTAAGGCAGCGTTCGTAGAAACGCTTTCATTCGACTGTTTTTTCTCCGGTTCACTTTGCAAAACGGACTATCACGTAAAAGCCTTTTTATTTTTCGGTTTTTATATAACCTATGACACTCAGCAATAATGTGGCTTTCTATTGGTGAAAGAATTTTTAAAATCGGTTCAGTAGATCCCGAGATTACCCCTTACAACTTAACAAATAAACAAACTTTATTTCTTTATAATATTATATCAAATATAAATATAAATATAATATAATTATAATAATAGTATGGATTGATAAAAATTATATAAAAAAATAACTTGACTTCAATTTTTTTATAATATGAAAGCTCGTTAAAAGCATAAGGAAAAAAATGAAAATTGTTAGATAAACAAAGGGAAAAGTTACTACACTGTTTTGTATTAGTTTATTTTTAAATACTCGTATGTTAGAAATATATATAATTAGTTCAATTTTTAATAAATAATATTGAATAATATAAAAATAATACTCATTTGTACGATGTGTGTTATGAATAATGATGAAATATGAACAAACTTACGCCATTATTTTATAGATGAATACCTATATATATTTTCTGAGGCTGGTCATATAATTAAAAAAAACACTGTAAAAGGTAAAAAAAGATATCCGTAATAAATTGGATTTAAATAAATTAGTTATTCCTGGCGAGATTAATCAATTCTACTCCCGAAGGTAGGAGATAACGTTAAAGTTTTTGAATTTTTTTGAAGAGTTAAATTTTTTCTTATGAATTTAATATAATCTTTGAGTTAGGTTTTACCCGTGACTTTGGTCGCGTATTGTCGTTATATTTAATTTCTCCACATAATCCACTAAACTATATTTTTTCTTAGTAAATAGGTTATCAAATGATATTCACACCGACAGACCGATGGATTTTAGTGGTATAGTGATAGCTGATTATCTCAGTCAACAAATATGATACGATACAGCACGAAAAATGTTATTTATAAGAAATCTTAACCAAATTATATTAATGGACGAATCCGGGCATAGCGAGGTTGAATCACTAGTATTTAAAATTTCAGTCAGTTAGTGAAAAATAAATATGTATTGCTATTCGAGATAACCGTTTTGTACACAAATTCACAAAAAATCGATTAATTTTACTTAGTATAAGCGGTACAAGTTGGTAATAAGTAGAACTTTTCACTGAAGCTTTTTTAGGTTGTTTTTCTAATATCGGGATGGTCTGAGAAATGGTTTAGAGATAGCGCCGTCACATCCCGACTCTAAGTAATATATCATCCGAGCTTAGCAACAGTCTTAGGAAAAACTTCTGATAAGCTTTTACAAGTTACAGTGATGATGGGTTTTAATTATTGTAGAAGTATTAGAGAAAGCTTATTAATTTCCTCTACTTGTTGTTGATTAATATATACAGTTAAAATTTAAAATCTTATTGAAATAGTTATATCTCAGTAGATAAATATATCTAGATAACTATCGGGTCAGTACCCGGCGGACCCTGTTCCGCCAGAATACAAATTACTGAATATTTTCTGTCTGTAACAATATTTTGAAAAATCACTGGACTGATTTTAATAAAGTTTGGTATACTTCGCTTGATATGATACTTCTTGTTACGATAAATTGTCAATCTCTCAGAAATGTATAGTAATGAAAGTACTATGTAGGGATGAACCCGAACTCTGCGAGGGTGAGTCGCTATTGAGTTGATATAGTAACTTAATATAAAAGTAATTTAGAAAATTTAGTACTAAAACAAAAACTTGAGAGAAGTAGAGGTGAATAGTCGAGCCGGTTACAATACTCAAAATAATGAACGACCAGTTTGTAAAGACTTTAAAAATTAGGAAAAATTTTAAGGAAATCTTAGCAACACGCAATTTTTTTGTTTCAAACGGAACTTGAACTTGTGACCTCAGGCATAAATAAATCAACTACTCGAAAAGTATTGCGCGAATATTTTTTTCATCATTTTACAATATAAATACTGCGAAAGCTCGATTATTTCCTTATATCAAAATAAAGGTATGAACATTCGCCGGTGGGAACTCCAATGTCTGTTGACTGTAGCCAAATAACTTCTAAGGCAAATATTTGCCTCTATACCGGAGTAATATGCCAACTTGGTTACTTTGCGTTCGTAAATTTCAACGCATTTGATACTTTTATCGTTTAAAATGTTTGTATGTATGTTCGTTTGACTTAGTACAATAGCATTATATCCAATGAACACAACATTGTTAATGTTATTTTTATAATGCTTATAAAATTATATTTTTGACAGATAACAAATCATATGAAATAAATTTACTATGTGAGGTGTGATTTTTTAGTATACCACGAAAAGCTCAGGTTGTGGGATATCGTTAGGTCTCGCTTCATGCGCCCTAATAATAAATATATTATACTTACTTCTCATACAAAAGTATGATCAATAATGAGAAATTATTGCCTTTTCACCTTTTCCAAACTTGATATACATAATAAGAACTATACGACGTCCTTGTCAGGATCTCTAACTGTTTTAACACCAAACATCCAAATCGGTTTAGAGTTTTTAGTTTATCCATTACAAACAAACATACAAAAATACACTTTTATTCTCTTTATAATAGATGAAAAATTTCAATATGTATATAAAATCTTAGCGTGAATACGAAGACAGTAACTAAACAGAACAGCCTATTCAAACAGTTTATTTACGCCAGTGGAATATGCTTCGATATTTGTGAAACATAAAATTGTTTGCTTAAGAAGCAAAATTACTATGTTGCTTACTTATCTGTATAATATGTACTTTTCATCTACTTTAATTTCCCTTATGATACTTTTTAGATCTACTAAATAGAATTTTGTGCCTTCATCCTTTTTAATGTCCCACTGCTGGGCATGGGCTCATAAGAGATCTGGCCGTTGCCCACATTGAGGGTTGGTTGATCAACATGTTTTATGAAACTTCTAGGTTCTTTGACATGCAGGGTTAGAGAGTATAGAAAGCAACTGAATCAAAACTCTGAATTCGAAACTGTTATTTCAGCTATTCCTTCCTAGTTTCATACATACTTAAGTATCTTACTTTTTAAATTAATTTATTCTTATATTTTATTTTCAGGTCCTTCGTATAAGTCGCAGGAGAAGAATACTAACATGTAAGTATTTTTGATTTGATTATATTTAACGTTGTATTTGCATTAAGATAATTTAATCAATTTTAAAATAATTTAGCAATTTATAATAAAGTAATATAAGTAATTGCTTTTTACATTATAATATATTTTTATTACACTTACTATCGTACAAAATAGTCTAGTGGCTATAATGAATAACCGCAAGTTTAGAGGACCTGGGTTTAGTCCCAGGTCAGGCTGTCAGTCTATCAGAATACCACAGTACGGACTGTAATATCTAGTAAATAGCTGATTAGGTCAATAAAACACAATACTTTTACAGCGGAAATTATCATCTTTACGTAATCTATGCTAAATGCTAACAGTTAAAATGTACCTAGGGAATAGGGACGAATCCGATTGGAGCGAGTATGAGTCTTATCAAATAATACTGACATATATATATAATAAATACACTTATAATCAGTGTTGAATTAAACTTCTCTCCACGTTGAAACGACTGAACAAATATAGGTGGTTTCTGAATACAAGTAGATGATTTCGAGTAATAACATAGGTATTAATTTTCGCATCTATAGTCCATACTAAAAATATATATCCTGAATATAGGTACTATCTTGTACACAACAATTAGCCATTGTATATACGAGATTTAGTTGGATTCAGAGAGATATTACTATAAAATCACATTATTTTTCTTCTTTAATGATATTGAAACCAAAATATAATAAACACCGACATTAGTTTATGTTCCTTTAATTAAGATTTAATTCAGACAGATTTAAACTCATTTCCCTAATGCCAATAATAGCTGGTTCAGTTCAGCTTGTCAGTTTAAATAAACCAAAAGCGAATGCTGCGAATGAATCATATTAATAATTCCTTCATTTTATAATGACACAATGTATAATATCTTCAATATTTTACGTTCTGTTGATCTGATTATCTAGGATTTGACCGTGACTTTGCTTGGAATATGGCGATAAATTATACATTCATATTTCTCGTAAATGTGGTGTTTTATAGGTCTTTTTATCGTATATAAAGTATATACGATACAGGAAAGATATATATGCATTTAGACAAAAGCTGTAAATTTGAAATTAAAAATAGACACTCCATATGTAAAGATATAGATGATGGAATAATTTATAGGCTACTATGTACTCTATAAAATTTTACAGTTCCCGTGGAATATTTGTTTCCTTTTATACTAAGACGAACCCGAGAAAAGCAAGGTTAAAAAATAGCTACTTTATAAAATAGAGTTTTCTTTGCCAAAAGATAAAGCACAGAGCAAGGAATCTTGCTGACATCTTTTAACTGATAGTGTTCGTTTCGTGGAAATTAGGTTGGATCTGGCTGATGTTGTACCATTTGCTATCTCTATAATATAAGCCCTTTGGGAGTAGTCGATTTTAAGTATGAATTTAATATTTAAAATTAAAAATTAATACTTTCTTAAGTTTACGCGAATACTTGACATTAAAAATGAAACTATCTTTTCGGATTGGTTGATTTTGATGATTTTTGGTTCCCGACGTTTCGAATGCTTTACAGCAATCATGGTCACGGGAGAGCCCTGAAAATCCGAAAAGATAGTTTCATTTATAATAAAAAAATAAGTTTAGGCATATACTAAAAAGCCACATTAACATTTTGAAGCAGTTCAATACGAAACTTACATATCATACAACATTACTTAGATTGCGTTTACTTAGAAACCATAACATGTAGCTTAGTTGAGTTATTTAGAATGTGTAAATTGAAATTCAAAGCAGTTAATACCAACTTACTAATAAACCCTATAATTTTCAAATTAGAAAACGTTGTAAAGCTATAAGTTAAATAAAAATATCTATCTTTTATCTACAAAGAAAAAAAAATTAAAAACAAAATAAGAAAGCAAAAGTGCCTAACATTTTCATATGTTGTTCTCTTAGAGATATATAAAAAGTCTAAAAAATTACTTAAGCTCACGTACTCTTAGTACAAATGTGACATCCCAAGTGATAAACACGAAGCTAACGTAAACGTGCACTCTACGATATTGCTAGCACACACACGTATGTACGGTTATACCTACTTGCTAATGAATATTAGAACCTGAAGAAAAAATATAAAAACTGCAAGTAGTTTGGTAATCTAAAAACTTAAAGAAAGTGATGATCTTCTAATGGCGATAGGTTCGAATCCAGATTTGGTCTAAATGAGAGTTAAAAGATTAATTAGGTTACTTTATCAAGATAATATAATAATTAGAAAGAAGTACAAGATTTAGACCCTTTCTTCTTTCCTATTTCACCTACAACTATGCCTATGTTGGAACATTAACAGTACTATTTAGTTCCATGGTAAGGTACTCGAGGCTTTGGTAATGGATACTAGATTGTTGATACACTACACATATTTAACTTTAAATACATACGTATCGTAAGTATAAGCATCCATGCCTGAATTCGTGTTCAGCTCAAAAATGAACCCAGCTGGACTTGAACCTGCATCCGCTGACACAGCGAGTAGGGCAACTTCAAACTAAGCCAAACTTGTCATCAAATTTTTGAAGATTTTATTGAAATTCTTTAGAAAATTACCTATATATTACGTATTAAAAATAATAGACGGTAGTCTTCATAAATCATTACTTATAAGGTTTTTAATATTGTCGTAAATTCAATAAGAGTGTTACAGAGGTGTACGCTTAAGAAAATATCCGATATCAACTGGTATGCGTATTATATTGGAAAACAGGGCAAGTGTCTTTTATCTTCCCACAAAGTGAAATTTATGAGGCCATACTTGTCACGGGAAGTAACTATCACACCGTCATTGAATTTTTTCATAAAATTGATATGAAATGACAAAGTTTATGTTGTTGCAATACATCAATTTTTCAACAAATAATGTTTGTGTAAACGCTCAATTTAAATATTTGATGATGAACTATGTTGTTTATTATGTCGTTAACTAAAGGAATAATTTATTTTATAATAAGTAATAATATTACCTGCACTTAGCCAGAGTGGTGAACTATGGTATGATCCCCCTCGTATTGAAGGAAGGCCCGTGCCCGTGGCCCGTGGCCCAGCAATGCTATAAAAAGGATAAATTTTGATAAACATTATACCCATAATGTAATTGAAATCTATACATATAAATAAAATAGAAGGGTCTGTTTTATAATCTTAAATTAACAGCTTTTAACTTAATGCATAATATGAGTCTTTACGGTACTTACATTAAAAAAAATGTCCGTCTGGCTGTCTGTCAGTCGGTCAGTCTGTCTGTCAGTATGTCTGTCTGTCAGGCTGTCTGGCTGTTTGTTCTGGCTAATCTCTGAAACGGCTGGAACGATTTTGATGGGAGTTTCACTCGCAGATAGCTTATATTATAAAAAGTAACTTAGACTACTTTTATTTTAATAAAAAAATATAAAACCTTTAAATTTATTTTAACTAATGCCCAGCGAAGCGGGAAGGGTTTGCTATATAGGAAAAAATAATGTCCATCATTACATAGTATAAACAAAGTCGCTTTCTCTGTCCCTATATCCCTATGTAAAACTTTAAAACTACGCAACGGATTTTGATGCGTTTTTTTTAATAGATAGAGTTATTCAAGAGGAAGGTTTATATGCATAACTAGCGGAACACGCGGCTTTGTCTGTGCTAAATCTAGGGAAGAGCCCGAGCGAAGCGAGAGCGAGTCGTTAGTAGTATATATATTAAGCATACTATATTAATATTATAATAGAATAGTATAATATTACAGTATAACAGGCGGTATATTTCGCCTCAAGTAGGCTCAGCACCAGATACGTATGAGGCAAACATTAAACATGCAAATATATCATTTCACTCCAAACATTTGCCTTGGAACGTCATATATGAATAACATGTAGTCTAATATTATTCTCGTTTTGCTGTGTTTTGCCAGAGGGAAAATATTCGTGTATAACTACACTGACTAACTGACTGACTGACAGACTCACCTTTGTGTTTACTTTAACGTATGTCTTTAGATTTAAAATAATGGCTAATATTTATTATTATTTTTGTTTTACATTAAGCCTTTATAAACTTAGAATAATTAAAAACGAAAATAAAAAAAAATTTAAAAAAAAACGCTTAGAACTACTCGAAATATTGAGGCATCTTTAGAAGGAATGTCTTTAGGAGGAATGAACGACGCGCACACTATAAGTTGCTAAAAATAGTGGTCGATGATCCGAACCTAAGTCGACCTACACCGAGATTAAAATTTCAACGCGTGTTTTCTGTCCAGGATTTTTTAGAAAACCCATTTTAACATATTTTCTAATATACTATATTTATTATAAAATAATTTTTATTCTATTATCAGTTCGGTGAAGGCTAATTTAAGTTCGGATCCTCTACTATAGTACTTACATGTGAAACATGATTTTCTTTGTCTTATTTTTATTATGAGACGTGTTGTGACACCCTTTCACTGCACAGCAAGTCATTTAAAAAAAAGTGCGTGTGTACAAAGTACACATGTCAGAAGTAAAACTTGAATTTAAATTAAGGCTAACTCTTCCCCGTCTCTGAGCGCCTGGTACTATGGACTTATTTTTTCGTTTCATCGAGTTTGAAATTACTACGATTCTAAAGAAGTTTCACTTCAAAAAAATTTGGGGGAGCTAATTGTAACAAGGCTTTATCAAGACGGGAAACGTAAACGGCCTTAGGTCTGTCTAATTGAAATGGCTTCAATTCGCTTGGGCCTACTCACCTTCTATGCGTTATTATTATAAGCTTATATCACTAAAAATTATTTTTGGAAAGTACCTGTTCCTAGAAAAAAGATAAATTGCTGTATTAACAAAAAACATGCTTGATGGTAAGTGGTAACGCAGTCGGAGATGGTAAGTCGCACTAATTCAGAAATCCTTGAAGACACATATTGTAATCGGACGGAAACACTGACGCAGGAAGGTATATATATATATATATATATATATATATATATATATATATATATATATATATATATATATATATGTATTAATCAAAATAGCTGTATAGTGTATCTTCGTATCAGATTCAGACCAGGTGCGAATAATTTTTCGATTTTTCGACATTATATTTTAGAAAGTGTACTTAGCCAGGGAGACTATGGTTTAATCCTCGTCATATTAAACAGTGCCCAGAAGTGGGATATTAAAAAGATACAAATTCAACAAAAAGACTCTTTAAGAAATCTGAGTTGACTGTATAATGAAATATTAAAAATATTTTTTTGGTAAACCGTGTATCATAGTCATCATTGTCGATATAATACATAGATTTTCATTATAAATGAAACTATCTTTTCGGATTTTGTCGCGGATTTATTATGATTTTTGGTTCCCGACGTTTCGAATGCTTTACAGCAATCATGGTCACGGGAGAGACTAAGGTATTAGACGTCTCAGGGGGTTATATACTTGTTACAGACAGTGCCTACCCACAATTTTTTACAAATATTCAAAATGATAGACTATAAAATTATACATTTCAATTCTATACTTTTATGATTTTTAAAATTTTAAATTATATTATAAATATGGCAATATTATTAACTTATTTTTAGCTACTATAATTATAATTATTACAATTTTCTAACATTTGTTAAAATAATATTAAGTAGTGTTGCTATTATTAAAATATGTATAATGTGTTATATTAAAATATAAATTATTAAAGCAATATTAAACTTTCATATATTATAAATTAAAGATTAATAGTTTAAAACAACTTGAGTTTTGATAATTTTAAGTTAAATATTAAGCAACACCACTGCAAACTAAATCATTTTTAAATTTGATAATATAATATTAAACAAATCTAACTATGCTCAATCCACATAGACTTCTTTAAGTTCTTTTGAATTATAACTTTTAAACTATAAAAAAGAGTTAATGTCATTTAGTATGTCAGTTGGTATGTCTGTCTGAAGTTATTATAGAGATTTGAGACTATAGAGTTAAATTGTAGTCAGTCTGAAGCTACTACTTCATTTATAATGTCAAACATTCGCGTAAACCTAAGAAAGTATTACATAGATTTTCATTAGTATGTATGTCTGTGACGAGACATCCAATGGGTAGATTTCGATGAAATTTAATATGATGAAATCAATTTATACTGGTTAATATGGAGTGAACTAAATAAACCCTTAAAACGTATCTGGTAAGCCTAGGTTCATTCATCAGTCATTAAAATTTGTACATTTTCAAATAAAATCTAACAAAGCGACTAAACTATAATGAAAATCAACAATATAAAGGGGTATACTTGAACAATTGAGTAACCAACCGCATCGCTAACTTTTTGTCCGTGTTTAACTCATATGAATAGCGAAAATTTTTCACAAACAGTATTATATAGAACAGCGTACATGAAACTTTCATTAGTCCATTATGAAGGAAAAATACAATGTTATGAAATGTCTGTTTTAAAAATATGAATGAATTAATTGAAATATACCGTTGTTTTCATATTTGATTAATTTTATTATTTTTACTACCGACTTTTTCTTTCTTCGCTCGGGTTCGTTGTTAAGAAGTTACGTTTTAATGTTTAGTATTGTAGATTATCTCTTCTCTATACTACTAATACTGCCTCAGTGATGTAGCTGCTAGTATATACGGTCGCAAATCTGTAGGTCTAGGATTCGAGTCCTGGCTCGGCTCAAGTTTAGTTATTGAGTATTTCTATTTAGTAAGTCTCAGTAATAGCCCGGAGTTTGGAAGTTGGCGGTGTAAACCCCCGTGCCTCGGAGAGCACGTAAAGCCGTCGGTCTTGTACCTTATTTTTAAAAATGTATGACTCATCCTACCGAAATATGAGAGTGGTAAGGCATAGAGAGTGCACTTGTGTCTGCGTGTATACCTATGCACCATAATATCTCCTGCGCAGTTGGCCAGTCTCAATAAGATTGGCTGCCGTCTCCGGAATCAGTCGGAATGACAATATTATACTACTAATAAATGGCGAGACGTTTTTTGTTAGCTCTAACTGCAAAAACTACAATACGGATAATCAATTAACTTAGATGCAGCGTATTTCTGTGAAGGATTTAATATATGTAAAACTAGCGACTCAACCTCGCTTCGCTCGGGTTCGTCGCTAGGTTTAGCTCGAGCGAAACCGCGTGTTCTGCTAGTATATCTTTATAACTACTTAGAACAATAATTACACATTAAAAAAAGAAAAAAAAGTCTTTTACAATGATTAAATTAAATATATAGTTCGTAGATAGTTATTAACCTAGATTAAGGCTATTAATTAATAAGGCTATTATTCGAAATAAATTTTCCTAGAATATGGTAGCGCAATTTCACGTTTAATATAGCTGGTATTCATTAACTTTCTTTCAAAATTATTAAAGTACGTGATTTCAATGTCAATGGGTATAAGTTATTGTAGTGGACGTAAAAAGCTTTAGCTAAAAATATAATATTTTTATTATCTACTTACGACCCTCGCTTCTCTCGGGGACGTTACTAAGCTTAAAGCGTTTAGGAACGAATGAAAAACTAACGGAAAAATGAAATTTTTTGTTAGGAACATTTACAGGAGTAAATAGAAATAGCTTACCAGAGTTTCATCATTAATTGTATATATATATAGACGAAGTGTCTATTCATCCGATAAGCGGACGAATAAATTAAATATTATTCGTCCGACAATTGGTGTTTGATATATCGCGACTGAGACTTTTTTGCTTCTTAAATGGCTCAAAGAGAAATCAATTTGTTTTTTAAGTTTAAACATACTCGTCAATGCAATTGCGGACGTTTCTATAGTATATTTTACAAAATACCTTTTTCTTGTACATTGTTTTGATGTAGGTACATACTCTCAGGGAGTGTTAGTAACGTAAATTTCATAGGACGACTCTATAGAGCCAGCCAGCCCTTTTACATATAAAAACTCTTGGACTTATTAAAAGTGGGTGGGATCTTAATAATAAATTATCAGCTCGGTAGGTTAAGGTTATTTTTTTTTTGCATAGGTATATCCTGCACATAAAAATCGCTTATTTTATATTAGAAATCAAAGAAGTGATAGATATTCGTACAAACCGATAATAGTCGGACAAATGATATATTATTTATTAATACGATTATCGGATGACTAGCAACAGCCTTTAAAATAATTACTCGTCCAACTAGTAGACGACTAGCATCAGCCTTATATAGAAGACTAGCAAACCCCGCTTCGCTGGGTGTAAGTTAAAATAAATTAAACGGTTTTTATAATTTTCGAATAAAATGAAGGTAGCCTAAGTTACTCCTTATAACATTAGCTATCTTCGAGTGAAAGTCAAAATTGCTCCAGCCTTTTCAGGGATTTACAAACAGACAGACCGACAAAAAATTTAAAAATAGTTTTTATGATGTAGTATGATTTTTTTGATGTAGATCATAGGCATTTAGTGAAAAGCTGTTAATTTGTAATTAAAAACTGACACTTCAATTTTATTTATATATACTGATTTGCCTAGTAACCAGCAAACTTGAGACTCGATTTCATTAAGAACGCGTAAGCTTTAAGCTTCTATTTATTCAAAAATATATAAGGATCAAAAGAAATTTAATACACAATATATCTAGTACTTACAAACTCTGATGTTTCGCGAATTATACTTCTTGCTTTTTATAATTTTATATACAACTAGCTGACCCGGCGAACTCTGTTCCGCCAAAATACAAATTACTGATTATTGATATCTTACAAAATTATCAAATTTTCAACCATACTTAACCATAGACAAATTAACGTTTAGCTGTCATTCGCGTTTAGTTATTCCATGACAGATGGGTTTTTGTTATACCACGTTTTATAGTGACTTGTATTCTCTTTGACGTTTTATGTCACGTCACACGGGAAGGCGGTCCAGTAGGATAAAAGTAACCTATGTCCGTCGGTTCAAAGCTATCTCCCCACCAATTTTCAGCCAAATCGGTTCAGCCGTTCTTGAGTTATACATAAATAGTGTAACTAACACGACTTTCTTTTCTCTCAATCAATCAATATCTATCAAGTAGTTTCCTCGTTATGCTTTTACAGAAAAGAAGACAGACAAAAAATTAAAAATTAAAAATTGAACTACAATAATTATTATTTTAATAAGATTATCTGAAATATATTTAATATAATATATTTAAAGTAAGAAATATTTTTTAATTATATTTATTGTTTTCAGGTCAGAAAAGATCACGCCTGGCACTGGTGAGTATACTTATAATATTATTCTTCTTGTCGTAGCTTACTTATAAATTTATTCTTATATAGAATAAATTTAATTATTAAATAAATGCTTATATAAAAGTGTTTAACGGAAAATAATTGCGAAAGTGATACTTAGTATGACTATTATTCGAATTTTAATTGTATTGAATTTTATTGCATCACACATAAGTGAGAAACTAATAAAGATAGAAATGTTTAGTCGACAAAAATACTATGAAAAACGCTTAAGTTAATTACATTAACTCATGTATATATTAATAACACATAAGTAATGAAAATTAAATAGTACTATAAAATGTTATTTTTACTTTTTATAGTATTAAAGAATAGATGCTAAAAACTATTAAAGCAACAAGCAACAAAGTGTTTCACGAACGACCTGGAGACCACCGTGCCTTTTAAAACTTTAGCCAGTCTTTAAACTTTTTTGGGGTATACACACTACTGTAGAAAACAGCTTTTGCGAATTTCTTTAATGTAGTTTTTAATTTGCAAAAATATCTATAGTATATAATATCTATTAATAAATAAACAAATTTGTTGGGACATTAACATGCAGCACCATCTAGTTCTATAGTAAGCTACAAGGCTTGTGTTATGGATATTATATAGTTGATACACTATATACATCTATACTAATATTATAAAGCTGAAGAGTTTGTTTGTTTGTTTGGTTGAACGTGCTAATATCAGGAACCACTGGTCCGATTTGAAAAAATCTATTTTTGTTGGATAGTCCGTTTATCGAGGAAGTCTAAAGGCTATATTACATCATGCTAAGATCAATAGGTACGGAGCACAAATGAAAAATGTTGCAAAAATGGGAGAAAAATATTCCTTATGAGAGCTTTTATTGCGTGCGCTGCGTAAACGGTTAAAGTTATGGATGTATGACAGAATTGTTCCCCTTTAAATTTTCTAAAAAAAGTTGGCGGTAGCATATCTCTTTCTTTTAAGATTGAATCGCTATATATACCCTTTTTATGGTAATTAAATTAGTTTTAATATAATGCATTATTTGCGAAGGTGTTTTATAAACATGTAATTAATCTTTACTTAAATAAATAAGTTACTCTTCACGAGTATTTAATTTTGAACAAAATTGTTCTAGGAATCTTTTGATTTCAATAAATATCTTACGAGATATCAAAGTTTTAACTTAAATTCGGCGGCCGTGAGGGACGGGACAACGCGAGCAAAGCCGCGGAAAATTCTAGTATAAACATATTATGAATCTTAACGTTGGATTACGAATATTCGTATACTCATAACACAAATGAAGCAGCAAGACTCGAACCCGCTACCACTGTCATAAGAAATAGCGTCACCCCAAACAAACCAAACGTGTAATTGAGTTTATAGTCTATACTAATATTATAAAGCTAAAGAGTTTGTTTGTTTGTTTGATTGAACGCGCTGATCTCAGGAACTACTGGTCCGAATTGAAAAATTATTTTTTTTTTGGATAGTCCATTTATCGAGGAAGGCTATAGGCCATATTACATCATGCTACGACAAATAGAAGCTGAGCGTCAATGAAAAATGTTGCAAAAACGGGAGAAAAATATTTCGTTTGATTTTCAGACTTTAGAACGCGAGCGAAGCCGTGGGAAAGGCTAGCAATAAATAAATATGTTGGGACATTACCATACAGCACCATCTAGTTCCATGGTAAGCTACAAGGCTTGTGTTATGGATACTATATAGTTGAATACACTTCATACAAATAATATAACTTTAAATATAAACATGTTGTAAATATTAACATTGGACTACAAATATGCGTACTCATCTCACATGCCTCCCACGGGACTCGAACCCACGACCGTTGTCACATTAAATAGGGTCACTACAAACTGAGTCAAAAGTGTAATTGAGTTTATAGTCTTCAAGTAAAAATGAAACCTGTAGTGCGATAAAGCTCTCAGTGTAGTTAAGGAGTTGGCAAACTCCATCTAAGTATATAAAATGCATCATTATGATACTTTTAAGGTGTTACCGCCTTTTTTAAAGTTACGCTACTTTACAATTGAAAATAATGTGAATTTGAAAGACGATAACCGTGGAATTTATGGTAATGTATACATACCATTTGCTCATTTTTTTAATTTTTTAACCTATGTGTTCTTGTTCTTTATTCTGTGGCTTCTAGGCGTGCCATTTGGGCACAAATTTTTAACATAGAAAAGGTTAATTAAAGACTATTTATTTTTACACTTCGACATATTCTTCTCTTCTCATTTTTTTCTAATAAACCTATTCAAATATTGTAATACGAGGTTCTCACCCTTGCTTCGCTCGGGTTCGTCGCTATTTTTAGCTTCAGCGAAATGCCGCTAATTAAAATAATTAAATTTCTAAAATATAACCATCTTCTTTTTTGAAGTTGGTTAAAAATTAGCCTAAGTTACGCCTTATAATATTAGCAATCTGCGAATGAAAGTCCCGTCTAAATCGGTCCAGCCCTTTCAGAGATTTACCGGAATAAGCAGACAGACAGACAGACAAAAATTTTAAAAATTGAAGATTTTGGCTTGGGTGGGCTAGTAATAAAAATAAAAAAATCCTAGAGCCGCAGATTTACCTACAAGACCTAGTTGTAAATCTCACCTACAAAGCGAATCTGACAAACAAAATAAATTATAAAAATCGACCCATGCTAAACAGAACGACGATTTGGATAAACATTAAATTCAATAAATATACGAACAAAGCAAGAGTGTATAGCTAGTAAATATATTTAAACACCTATTATATTCCCTGTAAAACATTTCTTAAAGCATATAATGCTAGGTTCTTAGTATTTACTAAGAACCTAACATAAATGTGAAGTAATTTTGACTAGAAGTCGACAGCTAGCTCAAAGTACTGGAGAGTAGTTTTAAACAATTCAAAGGTAAAATAATGTACAACTAAATGGGTATTTTCACTTCATTTTAAAGTTTTCTCTTTCCATTTTAAGAGTTGATTACATTAATTACAAGAATTTTTTTTAATATATAAAAATCTCGTGTCATAGTATTTGTTATCGAACTTTCCCGAAACGGCTAGACCGATTTTTATGAAATTTGGGTTTGAGAATAGGTCGTAGGCTATTTTTTTAATCCTAACTTTATTATAATAATTATAATATAATTATAATTATATAATTATATAATTATATATTATATAATTATAATTATAATTATTAATTATATATTAATTATTAATTATTTAATTATATGAATTATTTAATTATTAATATTATAAATGCGAAAGTAACCTTGTAATCCCACGGAAACGGCAACTACGTGGGTGAAACCGCGGGGCGCAGCTAGTATTTTATATTTTTTTTAATAAAAGCTGTTGTTCTATGTAAACCCTAATTTTAGTAATTTCCTAGCTTTTACAAGTACGAGTAGTTGATAATACATGACAATACATATATATAATTTTAAATACAGGCCTATTATAAACATCTATATATCTAAATATATAAAAGCAAAAGGTTATTCACTAACTCACTCATAAATATCGAAAACTTATAAAGATGAAATTTGGCACGAAGTTAGTTCGTAGAGTCCTCTAAGAATGGATTTTGCGACAGGACCGGATTAAGGAGGTATAAGGACTCTCGTAAGTTTGTATAAAACTACTTCATTTTTTGTGTTACAAACATTAAATCTGTCAGGGAGCACCTAGGGACGAGTCCGAGCAAGGGTCATTTATTATTATAATCAAATTAAAAAATATATATATATAAAAATGAAGGTATAATTTTTAATTATTACACACATGTTACGACTTAAATCGATTTTGTTCGTACACAGTTTAACCCAAGTCACCTTAATATAAGGCAACTTCAGACTATCAAAGTTTAGTATTTGAAGATCATTAAAACTTAGTACCGTAGCGCACTTATTTTGAACGACAAAACTGAAAGTAGCTCTCCTCTTTGATAACTTCTTTTTTAGTTTTAAAAAGCTGTAAATGAATATATTTTACTTTGAAAAAGCAAAGCGAATCTTTTATTGATCTTAATAGAATGACTAACATTTGCATAGATATTTATTTTGCAAATGAAACAAATATTTGGCTAATTATAGTCCATCTATATAAATCACTTTTCTGCGTGTGTATGTAATTGAACTCCTCCTAAACGGCTGGACCTATTTTGATGAAATGTTTTGTGTGTGTTCGAGTGGATTCAAGAATAGTTTAGATTCGCAGTTCGGTCCACTATAAAATGTATTTTTTGAATTTATTTGTTACTAGCTGATACCCGCGACTTCGTCCGCGTTGCTTGAAATATTAACAAAGTTTTCCGCATGCGCGCTACGCCGCTTGCCCCACTACTCCGCGAGAAGGAAACATACATCACTGAACACAATCAGTTGTTTCTTGAAACTTTAATAACTTTTTATTAAATGAAGATATCGCAATATATTTTTTTTTTTGATAAGGGCCAAGTGTCTAAGAAATAAAACTTAGCAAGTTTCATTGAAATCTATCCAGCAGTTTTTCCGTGATGCGCGCACAACTGCAGACCTCTATCATTTTATTTATATAGATTTGTAAAAGACAATGAATGACATATTCAATAGTATAGTATAGTTTTGCGAGTGCGTGCAGGAGAACTTTTGTCGGGTCTTCTAGTGGTCCATATAACTCATGTTTCCTAAAATACTTTGCGGTAATAACAAATTATTTGATATTTATAGTTAATATAATATAGTTAATTAATACATAATATATAGTTAACTTCCTTAAAATATATAAGTGTTTGTACACTTTGCTAGGCTACGTGTTGTTTCAGTTTATATATCACTATCTGTAAACTAAAATTACATCCAAATTCGTGCAGCTGTTTCAGAGTGAAGAATAAGCGCTTGCAGGTAACTTGTGTTGCTCATTTAAACATAATAGCACTAGTTCAGAGGATTAAAGTGCCATACTTGATATGTATTAAATGCAACAGAATATTTCCAGTTAGTCTACCTATAAATTACTAGTAATTACAAAAATTTGCGTAAACAAAGAAGGAGGACCTAATGCACCTTTTGATAGAATGCAAAATTAATGAGTCACTTAGAATAAAGCTATTAACAGATACCCAATGTACAAGACAAGATATTATGTTCCTGTTTCACTCTGTATTTAGTTCTAAATTCGCTAGCAATAATAGTAAACACATAATTTGATTTTATATACATTCTCTAGAATTAAGGAAACAACTGATCTATGTCTGAATGTATAATTTGTAATTATGTAACAATAAGCTGACTTAACCTTATATAGGTGTATGGCTTTATAAATAAAGAAAAAAAAACTTCGTCTCTTCGGCTTAATTACTATACTACATATTGTAATGTAATTTAATGCGTATTTTTAATCTGTGCAATAATATTTTATGCAAAAAACTAAACATAATATTACTATATCAATACATACATTTTGATGTAATTATTACCTTTTTGTGCTTTAATAGGTGAACCGATTTCGATTGAATTTCGCAAGAAAGTAGTTTGCATCCTGGGATCGTACATAGCCTAGCCTTGATCGTGCTTTTCATATCACGCAAGCGAAACCAAAACGCCTCATGATGAAAGTTACTCATGACTTAAAATTAAAGCATGTTTTCACATTTTCTATCGAACACGATCGAGAGTCACGTTCATTAAGCCTACCAACAACTGTTTCGGATTTTAAAAAATTTGACACACTTTCACTTTTAATGACCTCTTAATTACTAAGAAGTTCATATTCCATTTTCAACCCCCCTTTTTTCTTGGTTTTTGTGAAATATAAACTTATTATTGCTATCTTTTTCTAATAAATTTCTTGTAAAGTATGTGGCTGTTAGTGAATAATTGTTATATTTTTACGCTTTTAGCTGTTTTTCTAATCATGTTTCAACATCCATATGAAAGTTCCTTATAAAAATATGATTTTAAGTAATTAAATGTTGTAATAATATTTTATTTTGTCACCTATGCGAGTTAAGAAACCATAAATCTGAGTATGATGAAACTCTGACCAGTTATACTGCACATAGTTGTAAAGATTGTAGCAAAAATATTTTCCTAAGAATCTTGTGTTTTATGTCTTCTAAACCATTCGATAGCGATGCACCAGATTGAAGTTAGGAAAAGAAAGTTAAGAGAACAAGATACAAAAATTAAAAAAAAAATTACACAAATTAAAAAAAAAATAATAACCAACAAGTAACACCACTAGCCATAATTTTCTGAACCTATATATGTATGTGTAGGTATAAGTTATATGCATAAGTTATAATCCCGGGAAGAGGCTGCATTTTATCCTATCCCACACATTTAATTTTACTAAGTGGTTCTGTACGTTATTTTTGGTCCTTCGATAGGAATACGTTTTACCTTGAAAATTTGTTTCACTAGCAAAAAGGTATTTTAAGAAATTGGTTGGTCGTCGCTTTTCTGTCACTATATTATATTGAAGCAATATTCCTTGTTCTAGATCGATTCCCGACTTCACTGACTTATTTCCCAAAGGAAATTCAGTGGAAAGTAAATTGATTTCTGAAAGTTGCAAGTATTCGATATTGTTTCAACGTGTTATTAGACGTGAGAATATGTTGAGTGGTTTTGAATTGGCTGTTGTAAAAATATATCTTTGAGTATAGGTACCTATTGTACTAGAGTGTAGGTTTTGTTTATGTTGAACGATTCTTTCAAGATGTATTAAGCAGTGAAGGTACCTTTATGTTGTTTTTGGCGTAGTGCATACCATTTTGTAGAAAATATAAAAAAATCAAAAGAAATGTTTCAATTTCAGGCATGTTTACTTATCACCCTCCAAGCCCCACCAGACTTTTCTTATTTTCTCACTAACTAAATGTAGTATTACGTAGTTTATGTACAGTATTTGACTGTACCCGCTAGTCTCCGCCGACACCCAATTCAGAGGTACCCGGTGCTGAGTGCTGATTTTAGAATAGAATTAAGCCACACCTAATTTATTCATACAATAAATATGTTCGGACATTTTTACAACAGCACTATCTAGTTCCGTGGTAAGCTACGCGGCTTGTGTTACGGATACCAGATAATTGATATACTACACATATATATTTTTAAATAAATACATAATATAAATATTAACACCCATGACTGGAGTACAAACATTTGTTTTCAACAAATGAATGCCCCCAGCGGGACTCGAACCCGCGACCGCTGGCGCAGAAGGTAGGGTCACTACCAACTGAGCCATACGTGTCGTCATACAAAGATCAGTCTTATGGAATTTTTTTAAAGTGCAATATGTTATTTAGATTTTTATAGTGTGCGAAGTTTTACCACATAAATAATTCCGATATTAAAAATGCGACGGATTCCATATGAATTCGGTCTACTTTAGGCCAGGATTGTTGTCGCTATGGAACAGAATTTTCGCCTGTGGATAATGGTAGGCTGAAAAATATTAGCTTTTACCAGAACACGACAGCTTTCCGATGAATTGACAACTTTGGTTTAAGTTAGATGGACAGTTTTAAAACCATTCCAGTGAGGCAACGTCCATTAAAATATTTGACTCATTTATATCCTCCAATGTATATACATTTACATATATAAATTGTATGTATTTAATGTTATATAAATTGACTAATGCTTACTAGAATATTCTTTATAAACCAGCAACTTAATAGATAATGTGTCTTCCTACCTGTACTTTGAAACTTGTAATCCTAAAAAGTTCAAATAGAAATAGGTTATATTAGTGTAGATGACAAAAGTATAGTATAGTTAAGTATTTTTAGTACAGTTTTATGTTTTTATAATAATAATAATGTTCTCCGACCGATTCCGGCCACGGCGGCCAATTTCATTGAGACTGGCCAACTCCGCGGAAGATATTATAGTGCACAAGTGTACGCGCAGACACAAGTGCACTCTCAATTCCTATCACTCTCGTACTCCGGTGGGACGACTGTTCAACACGACCAGTGAGAGCTAAGGCGCAGGACCGACGGTATTACGTGCTCTCCGAGGCACGGGGGTGACACACCGCAAACTTCCTAACTCCGGGCGGTTACTGAGGCTTACTTAACAGAAATACTCAATAACTTAGCTTAGCCCGAACCGGGATTCGAACCCAGGAGCTCTCGATGCATGACCGTACATGCTAGCCACTACACCACCGAGGCAGTTTTATTATATTACAAATTGTGCAAAGGTCAGAGTAAATAAAGGCTATTTTTATCATCACTACATAGTGTAAAACAAAGTCGCTTTCCTCTGTCCCTATATATGTATGCTTAAATCTTTAAAACTACGCAACGGATTTTGATGCGGTTTTCTTTAATAGATAGAGTGATTCAAGAGGAAGGTTTATATGCATAACTAGCGGAACCCGCGGCTTTGCCTGTGCTAAATCTAGGGAAGAGCACGAGCGAAGCGAGGGCGAGTCGCTAGTATATTTATAAAATAGTATACACATATTATGTGTTATGTAATATATGTAATGCTGTATTTATATATGTATTGCACTTAAACTAAATCGTAGTCCAACTAAAACTTCAAACCTCTTAACAAAATGCTCCAATCCACAGTCCAGCAATTGGTCTAACTCGATCCACTTTAAGTAAGTTGTAAAAAATAAAGCATTGGGTCTCTTTGAAAATTCTTACTTCGCTCGAAATGTTTGATCTTTATTTGAACGGTTCGTAAGGAACGGAATTGAATGAAATTATATTATAATTTTTTGTTTTATTATATTATTGTAATAATTCTATATATATTATAACTAGCTGATACCCGCGACTTCGTCCGCGTTGCTTGAAATATTAACAAAGTTTTCCGCATGGCGCTACGCCGCTTGCCCCACTACTCCGCGAGAAGGAAACATACATACTGCATCACTGAACACGCAGTACATATACAAATCGTTTTTTCTTGAAACTTTAATAAATTTTTATTAAATGAAGATATCGCAATCTTTTTTTATATAAGGGCCAAGTGTGTAAGAAATAAAACTTAGAAAGTTTCATTTAAATCTATCCAGTACTTTTTCCGTGATGCGCGCACAACTGCAGACCTCTATCATTTTATTTATATAGATTATTAGGTTATATAAAAACAAATGAAATTAATTAAATAAAAAAAAACCATTGACTTTAACCTTTTCTATTTAAACAGTAAAAAAATAATCATTTGGAGTCTGTAGAAGTTACAGTTTGGAAACATAAATTTAACATTCTCACACCCACCCCCGCAATCCCTATTGGAAATAGAATTTCGTAAAATCCTATTTGAGATGATTTCTGCATGACAAATAAAAGATTACTACCAAATTTAAAGTCTATAGAGGTTACAGTTTGGAAATAGAAATTTCACATTTTAACATCCACTACCGCAATCTTTTTCGGCGGTGGGTTGTTGTAAAATCCGCTCTTAAATCATTTCTGCATCACATATAGACGACTCTAGCTAAATTTGGAGTCTGTAGGAGCTACGGCTTAAAAATTAAAAATTTTTCATGTTAAACCACCCCCGCAACCCCCTGTGGGGTGAGCTACCGTAAAATTCGTTCATAGACTATTTCTACATCTCTTACAGAAGATTCCTACCAAATTTGGAATTTATAGGAGCTATAGTTTAAAAACGGGAATTGTTCATTGTTAACGCCCCCGCAATCCCCTTTGGGGGATGAATTTCTTAAAATCCGTTTTTAGTTGACCTCTACATAACGAAAGTAATATTCCTACCAAGTTTCACATTTCTAAGTCCTATAGTTCCCGAGATTTCGTGATGAGTAACTATAGAAATTGGAATACTTCGATTATCATCGAAATTTTTAACGTTTTAGCAGACTTTTTTAAAATTTTCTTACATATAAACATTCTCCTGACAATTCTAAAGACAACAAAAAAAAAATTAACCCAATCGGTCCAGCCGTTCTCAAGTGATACTCGATCATAGATACGGCATTTTATTTTTATCAAAAAATGAGAGTGGGTGTGCAGGGGTGCGTGGGAGTTGGTGGGTGGATGCGTGGAAGTTTGTAAGTAGATTCTTAGCTGAATGTAAAAGAACATTATCCGTTTAGTAAACTCCGTTGAAATCCATGAAAACAAAAGAATCAAGAGAAAACGCTTGTCTTTTGTTTTTATTAGCGGGATAAATGTTCATAAAAGTAAAACAGCAATAAAAAAATGAAGGAACGTTAGAATTCGAAAAATAAATAGCCATAAACCATCTAGGAAAAATTTCGCATCGAATGGTGGTAGTTTCATGTCGATACGATCAGTGGTTTAGGCGTGATTGAGCCTCAAACGAACACCATTTTCATTATATATATATATAGATAAATTATATATATTCGTACTCATAAATCAATGGTACGCCAATTCTTGCCGTATTCTTTGCATTTGTGACCAGTATTCAACGCTTTTTTAACATACTATTGAGATCGGGCCTCTCTTCTACGAGGGGATCAGGCCATATCAGTCCAACATGCTGGTCAAGTCAACAATCTTGACAAGTCCTTCCAAAACTTGCTAGGTTCTTAGACATGCAGATTTTCTCATGATGTTAATTTTCAGTGTAAGACAATTGATAATCAAGTGAAACCAAGGAATAGGTATTCTGTGAGTGAAACCAACCCTCACTGAGCCTGCGTGGTGGACTATGGCTTGATCCCCTCGTATCAAAGGCACAAGGGCTTAATACACAATCATGTTAGAAAATAATTTGTACATAAAAGTATCGAGAGGAGCGAAATCCAGGTTTTGAACCGGCGTCAATGGATAGTAAAATAAAACAATGGATAATTTTATTCCTTTATTGATATTTTCCCATACCATGTACTACTACGTAATAAATGGTTACCATATTAGCACGTTAACTATTAATATTTATTGTTTTTTTACATGTTATCGAATATTTAATATTTTAAATAAGAATAACTTTCGGACTTTTTCATAGTTTGTTTATTATTTTGGTTACCAACTTTTCGAATGTGTTTCAACCATCATAGTCACAGGAGATACTGAAACAAAGATGTTGGAAAACAAAAATTCAAAAACCGAAAAATTGAAAATCTGGATTTGTTTGTTTGTTTGGTAAAACGCGCCAATCTCAGGAACTACTGGCCCCAATTGAAAATTTCTTTTTATGTTGGATAGTCCGTTAATCGAGGAAGGCTATAGGCTATATTACATCACGCTACGACCAATAGGCGCGGAGCATCAACGAAAAATGTTGCAAAAATATTTCTTTTGATTTACAACCTTTAGAACGGAGCCGCGGAATAGGCTAGTATTAAATATAACAATATTTATTATTAAACAAAGTATTTAAGAGTATAAAATATATAAAAATATTCACGTTCATTTATGCAAAAAGCAAACATATTTATAATGTTAGTGCAATTCACTGTTTCCATTAATCTCGGGCATTAATTTCGCAGCTACGTTCTTTCGGATAGTGATGGTAGCTATTACAGCGAAATTGATAGTTGATAGGTCGATTCATCTGGGAGGATCTACGTCTAACAGATGGATGGGTTCCAAATATTATTCCGTAAAAAAAATATTCATACTAGTTTTTCTTGAAAAAGACTCTGCTATATAACAGAAATTGTAATATATTATAAATAAATTGTTGAATTTTTTTACATAAAATTTTTCTGTTTTTTTTTTTTTTTTAACAATATAATATAAGATTTTGCGCTCTTTTTAAAGACTTTAACTATTTCTTGTAACCTATTTGTTAGCTATATGTTAACAAAATTAGCAAATTTTATATTCTAGATAGTCATTGCCAAAATTGGCCTTTTTGACCGCAGTTTTTATCACGATTGCTTTACGAGGAATGAATATTTTTACAGCAGTAATAATTTGTTTAAGGCGCGACTCGAACCTAGTCCCAATGAATCTTCAACCAAAGACTCAACTAAACATACAAAACAAACACAATTTCCCTGCAATGTGAACAGACTACTAATGATCTTTTTCCTTCTTCAGTTTTTACGTATTGACGCAGCGTAATTGTGCAGTCTGCACTATTACAATATTTAGGGTTCCGTTCCAGAAAAAAGTTACTTTTATTAAATCATTTTATATTTTATTTAAGTCAAATAACTATTCTACTATTAGGTGTTTTTTTTATATTATATTATCATACATTATATTATATTATCATTAATTTATTTAGATCATGGATGCTATTAGTATGACATAAACTAGTATATACCCGTGATTATGATTTCTTTTAACAATTCGAAAGTCAGGATTAGAATCCGCAAAAATATTCGAATAGTTTTATTTATAATATGAAATATTCATCTAAATCTTAAGTAAGGAAAGTACTAATGCGGTATTATTTTACTGTGGCATTGAAATAAATACCGCATTTAATCCTTTCTTTCTGAAGTGAAGTCGATCAAATAAAGTTATTTGTTAACTTAAGAAATTATATAACCTATTCAGCCCTTTTTACCGTTCCAAATCTGGAGAAGTCTCCCCTAACCCGCGTTCTTGCCGTAAGTACTACGAGTGCGGGTTCAAGTGATTCAAAAAATTACGAGGTCCTCTCAGGCATACATAGTTTCACACCATGGTCTCCTTTACCGTTAGCCGTTGCCAGTCTAGATATACGATGTTCATGTATGACCAGCTCATCTACACTTCAAGCAATTCATATTATGTAAAGCATCAATAATTTTGTTTCTTTTCATGTTTTCTGCACTACATTAATAAATACTAATCATTTAATTTAACTTTAAGTTACAAAACATGCTTTTTAATTAAGATTGCAGTAACTTATAATATCAATTAGGTTGGTATATTTATTTGATAAGTAAAAAACCAATAAAATAAATTCGTACGCTGAAACAAGTTACAATAGAATCAATTAGAATAATAATATGCCAAAAAAGATATTGGCAAAAAAACTATAATAGTCTTTATCATATTTAACCTACTATATCAAATAAAAGATATTTTATAGACTTAATGAAATAGCTACCATAAATATATGTAGTTAAGCTCGAGTTTTGTGTACGGAACTTTTTGCTGTACACGATTCGCACTTGACTTATTTTTTTATTTTCATCCTATCTTCGAATAAATATCTGAGAATAAAGAATATTAACAACGTACTTATCTGTTCCTTTGATATTTTCCGTTTCGAAATATTCGTTACAATTGAAAGAGTCTATTTTGCGTTTTAAATACCGTTGTTTCGGAAATATACATTTATATATTTTAATCGAATTCTAAGTTGAATCTGTGAATAAAATATTTTTGAATAATCTTTTTGAAATAGCCATTATTATCGATACTGAGCCAGAGTTAAAGTTTTTAGAATTATTTTTTGAATTGTAGTTGAACAGAAGTTGGTTATTCGGATCCATATCTCTTACATATCACGAATGAAAAATCTAACGTAAAGTAACCGTTACAATAAACCTAGTGAGGATACACTAGAAAGAAAATAAATAAATACATATCTAAGTATATAAATAAAAATAAATGTTGCTAAGCGTAAAACTCGAGAATGGCTCGACCAATTGGGATATTTTTTGTATGGTCCTAAAGGCACACAGAAGCTTTTAAAAATAAAAAAATGAATAAATAAAAAAAATATGAGTTTGTACAAAACTTATACTAAAGGGGTTACCCAGGCACGAACTCGAGCGATGCGAGGGAGAGTCGCTAGTTGTATGTATATAAAAATTTGCGCAAGTAATTTTTTTAATAAATCTATACTAATATTATAAAGCTGAAGAGTTTGTTTGTTTGTTTGGTTGGTTGGTTGAACGCACTAATCTCAGGAACGACCAGTCCGAAATGAAAAGTTCTTATTGTGTTAGATAGTCTGTTTATCAAGGAAAACTATAGGCTATATTACATCATGCTACGCCCAATAGAAGTGGAGCATCAATGAAAAATCTTGAAGAACGGGAGGTATTTGGTTTCCAGCCTTTAGAACGCGCGCGAAGCCGCGGGAAAGGTTAGTTAAATATAAGGTACTAAAAAAGCACCGACCACTTTAGATTTTTTAATATTTTAGGTATATCTAATTCTTTTAGTAAAAAAACAAAAAGTTTATATTATGTAGTTTTAAAATTGAAAAAATCAACATTGAACATCTAGGTCGTTTTAACAGAAAATCAATCAAACCGTATATCGTTCAAATTAAGTTAGTGCGACACGAATAAACCCAGCGTCAGTCGAAATTGTAGTTTTAGACAAAGCCTAGAATATGTTTTATTTTTAAATTACTTTTATAGTAAAATCTTTAGGTACTAACAAAATAATGTTGAAACTATACGTCATAAATATGTAAAAAAATTAACGGAAATTTTCTTCTTCTTCTAAACCAGATTAATACAATTCGCAAAAATACCAAGTGTATTAATAAATAAATGCGAAATTAATCTATAATAATATTGAATACACTGACAAAAAAAAAATAAAAATTTTACTGAAAAATTCATTAAATTATTATCGAGTTTTTTGTCTGTCTGTCCAGATCACGAGAGAATCACTGGATAGATTCTTATTATTATTTCATATGCTTATATGAAGATAGCTGGTTATCTATAGATACTAATATTGCTAATGTTTAAAAAGTAAAAAGCTGAAGAGTTTGTTTGTTTGGTTAAACGCGCTAATCTCAGGGACTAAGGGGACAGATTCGAGCAAAGCAAGGGTGAATTATTAGTTATATAACCATTACTACTGAATTTAAAAATTAATTACTCAAATCAAAGTAATATGAGGCTTTTTAGTAAAAGGTTATATTATGTACCTAACTTTATAATGTAACAACAATTATATTCGGTCGGCGGTTCGTAAAAAGTATGCCAAAAACTTTTTAATGAAACCAGACGATACAACTGTGTATAATTTCAGCGTTTATTTTACATCTATTTTGTTTGGTATTAAAATATCATTTTACTGTTACATAGTCATGAGACAGATCCGAAATATTTGCTGTTAAACATTTAAAATATCCCCAAGAAATATCTACAAACTTGCCAAGTGCGAGTCGGACTCGCGTACGAAGAGTTCCGTACCATTATCACCAAAAAAGTATAACGTTATTGTCATGACATTTAGAGATAAGTAACAGACGGACAGCGCAGTCCTAGTAATAGGGTCCAGTTTTATCTTTGGGTACGGAACCCTAAAAAACTAGAAAATGAATTACAAAATATATTTTCGGATAAAAAATTAAAACAGGCAGTTGTAGGTATATGGGGATTGCTTAGGGAAGAGAAAACTTATAAGTATTGAATAGCTGTAAAATTTTAAATTAATGAATTTATACGTCATAATTAAATTTTCATAATTTCTAATATTTTTTACATTCATTGGCACTTTACTTCTTACATATTTAATATACATATTTAATTAATTTAATAATGAAAACAATATAATATGACATCGCCTAAAGAATACAACATTACAAGATTACACATAAGTGTTGCTTCTACCAAAAATCCCTCAACGCACCAAAAAGTTTTTACTTCAACAAGGTTATAATAACTGCAATATTTCACTGTGACACAAAGTTATTATTATTTATATAGTGTCGTAAACAAACAGCTTTCGATCAAAGTTATGAGAGCAGGATTATATATAGATAACTATAAATATCAGCTTATCAAAGTTTGGACACCGCTGGTGACTTAATAATTGCCAAAGTTTAATGCCGGCTTAGTCCCCTACGTAAATAATCCAATTTTGTACTGACGTCTCAGTGTATTTGAATACGTTCGCGATGATATAAATCTATTGTTTGGTACAATAAAAGAGGTAAGCCGCGGTTGAATATTTTAACGTTTAGCTAGCCTATGGTGACTCAGTTGGTAGACTACTTGCTGCGCTAGCGGTCGTGGATTCGAGTCTCGCTGGGGGTATTCATTTGTTGAGCACGAATGTCTGTACTCCAGTCTTAGATTATTATAGTTATAATATGTATGTATTTAAAGTAATATATGTGTAGTTTGTCGACTATCCAGTATCCGTAACACAAGCCGTGGCTTACAACGAACTAGTTGGCGATTTGTGAAATAGTGTCACATATTTATTTATATTGTTGTGTTTGGTCACTTGTTGTTTAATATTGGTCCAAGTCGATTTTGGTGATCAAAATCGATATCGTATAGATTGGAAACTTTATGGAACCATACAATTACAATTTGAAGCCATCGAGTTGTTCCGATTTATTCGATATAGATATCTGTCAAATAGATATAAAATACTCCTTGAGCTACTTTATCTACGTTTTTATGAGCATTGAGCAACGTGTCTTGGAGTAAAGATGATAAATTCAAGTACTGACGCCTTCTTTTATATAAAATGTAATTTTTTTTGGGCTTTTATTACATGTATTCTTTTTTCCTAGCAAGTTTTCGTAAGACATGTGAAGTCCTTCAACCCGAACTTGGCGAAGTGGTTGTCATACTGACCAAGTGCGGGTTGATCTCTATGAACTGATCCTCCTCGTATTGAATGGAAGCCAAAATACAGTAGGGGGCCCCAAATACAGTAAAAAAGGGGTTGAATCCATTTTCTCTTTGTTTTTATTTAAAGATTAAAGCTGTTTTTCTTAATTACTCTGAATGTGTTTCTATGTCAGGTAAAAACTACAGTTTTAAGTCTACGATAACAACGAAGCAGTACATCAATTCCTTCTTGATTCTACAAACTACTAACAAAGTAGTTTATTCAGACCTACTTAAGACAACACAACGTGTGTTTTTACTGTTTACTGACCACCTTACAAAGGAATTCAAATTTCAAATTGAACAATTATTAGAACGAGTAATACTAAGAATTTATTCTATTAAGTAGGTTAAGATGAACTACCTATATCATAATACTTTCTTAAATTTTCGCGAATATTTGACATTATAAATTAAACTATCTTTTCGGATTTTGTCGCTATTTTATGTTGATTTTTGGTTCCCGATGTTTCGAATGCATTCGAAATGTCGGAACTTTCAACTTACAGATAGCTAATGTTATAAGGCGTAACTTAGGCTATTTTTAACCGACTTCAAAGCCGTTCTGGTTGAAAGAAAACAATCATCTATGCATTTTATAACATAAGAAGAATATTAGTAGTACTAGAATAATAATAAATATGTCTGGAGATTATCACACACAGCGCCATTTAGTTCCGTGGTAAGCTACGAAGCTTGTGCTACGGACACCAGATATTTGATACAACTACACATATATAATTTTAAATACATACATATTATACATACACCTATGACTGGAGTACAAACATTCGTGCTCAACAAATCAATATCCCCTGTGGAACTCGAACTCGTGACCGCTAGCGAAGGAAGTACAAACTGAGTCGTCAAAGAACAAGTCAAGATTGCTTTCTAATCTACGATTTAATTAAAATAGCTTCGTTCAAGTTACGACACCAACCTAAAAACACTATGCTTAAGTAATTAAAGGAGTTAGGAGTGGAATTATTACGTCATTAATGTCGCAACAAGCCGAACATGCCTTTAATATTTCAATGGGTGGAAATATTTTATGGTGTTTTAAGTGTATACCAAAGGTATATGTATAATTTTCTTAAATTAATTGACTAGCGATTTGTATTACGCTCGGTCTTATTTTTTAGTATGGATTTCTAAGACCTAATCTATTTTGTCACATATTTTTTTTTTATTTTTTTTTTTATACATTATAGGCACACGCTTAACCACTATCACACCTGATGGACAGTAATGATGTGGCCTAAGGTGGGACGCGCATGCCTAGAAAATGCCTATTCACTCTCTTTTTAAAGATACCCAGATTGTAGGTGTTAGGAAACACAGATCTCGGTAAAGCATTCCAGACCCTGGCTGTGCGAATTAGAAATGAAGACTTAAACCGTTTTGTGCGCGTGGATGGTATATGAACGATATAGGGATGGAAGCTTTCCCGGTGTCTTGCAGTGCGGTTGTAAAAAGGTGAAGGGGGAACAAGGTCGAAGAGCTCCTGGGAACACTCCCCAAAATATATCCTATAAAACACCGATAGGCCAGCAACCTTACGACGGTGATCAAGGCTTTGGAGCTTGGCCAACAGTGGTGAGTCCTTGCCGATGAGTTTCCTAGCCCGTCGATCTACAGCGTCTAGTGCTGCAAGTTGATACTTGGCGGAGCCATCGAAAAGGTGACTGCAGTACTCCATGCACGACCTAACCTGTGCTTGATATAATGTAAGCAGTTGTTGTGGCGTAAAGTACCGCTTGACCTTATTAAGAATGCCAAGTTTTTTGGCGGCAGTCTTGGCTTTCGCTTCAATGGCTCTTCCGAAGTTTATAGTGGCCGAGATATCGAGACCAAGCAGATCAATGTGTGTGAAAATATCGTATACTATATATTCACCCGGATGACCATACTAAAGCTATTATCATAATTTTCATCAAAATCTCTCCAGTGGTTTAGACAAAAATATTAATAATATTTTACTTGTTTATAAGTTACATTTTATAAATATATTCTTTAGTAAACAGCTTTTCATATTGATGTTACAAACCGACACTTCAACTTCATTTATTTATATAGATGTGTCTTAAGTTTGTTGATTACTTAGAACTTTACTTTTCTTCATTTATAAATTACTTTTTTTATTTCATAACCAAGCAACTCCATTATAATCAAACTCGACGTGTGCAAGATCACATACCTCATTAGTAAAGAACAATGGGTGAATAGGTGTAGCCATCATTAGTGAATGTATGGCTATTGTACGCTTAATGAAAACTGGCGTGTTCTTAAACATATTCTTTTGTCTTATATAATTTGTTTATACATTAATAAAATAACTAGCGACTTTCATTCGCTTCGCTCGAATTCGTCTATAGGTGCTCGTTGCCAAATTTAAAGTGTGTACAAAAATATGAAAAACTTTATATAAGCTTGCGAGAGTCCTTAGTCCCCCTAATCCGACCCTGTCGTAAAGTCCGTTCTTAGCAGACATACTATAAACTACCTCCCTGCCAAATTTCATCTTTAAACGTCGAGCGGTTTTCGATATTTCGCGATGAGTGAGTGAGTGACCTTTCACTTTTATAATATATTTAGATTGTACAGAGATTATACAAATATTTGTATTTGCATATGTATAAAAAATATATGATGAGATTTACCCTGTTAATGTATAGATTTTTATATTTATAATATATGAGATGCCTTAAAGTTCCCTATATGTTCCAGGTCATATAGCCTATATTTTTTTTATTTTATTTTATTTATTAGGGAAACAAACAGTTCAATATACTACATACAAACACAAAGCAAAATAATAATTATACATCGACCAATCAAGTTTCCACAAATTAAATTTTACATACATGCAAGCAAGCAGTGTAATGTTAAATAAGTAATTAAATTAACAATTATTGAATAAGTAATTAAATTAACAATTATTGAATAAGTAATTAAATTAATAATTATTGAGAACAAATAATAACAAAATTTATATATAAATGATAACAGATTTTTACATGTTAATAAAGCTATCTTGTACTACATTTTATCAAAACCTTTCATCGTTAAGGCAATTTTAAAACAAAACTAATAATAAAGCATGTTAAAATCTGCCTTTGACAAAACTTTACCCTATCATACACAAACACAAATTATTGTGTTGCACAAACCGACTAAGCGATTATCCTGTATCCATAGATTTTTCACTATATATAAGGACAGTTTGAAAGCATCCATCGTATTGGGGCCGATTTCAATTTCCTGTTTATTTCCTCCCGCTTGTGTTCTGGAACATACGTCAGTTCGTTTGTGTGCATTTTTGTGAAACGGATATTTACTAATGGCTTTGAAGCTTAAAGAATTTTCTTTGAAAATTGACAAAGATAAAATATTTACTAAGTTTAAAAATGTACGGATTTTACTCTGTTTTAGGATTGTGTATACATAAAGGAATTCTATCAGAAGCAATTGTGTCTTTCCATATATAGCAATATACTCTATGGTCTTTCCTTTAATGCGAATAATTCCTTTTTCCTGAAGATCTAGATGAAAGAATTGTAAAGAATAGGTGTAATAGAGCTTTTCATGGGTGTCTCGCCGCTATTTGTGTTCTGTTCAGTCTTTTTTAATGGCCCATTGCTGTATTGTTTTTAATGCCCTTCAATACGAGGGGGATCAGGCAAAAGCTCAAAACGCTGACCTAGTGCGAGTTGGTAGATTGCACATCTTATGACGTTCGACACGTTTGGCGCAGTTTGTAGTGACCCTACTTGCGCCAGCGGTCGCGGGTTCGAGTCGATGTTAAACTAGTATGTTTGTACTTCAGTCATGGGTGTTTATATTTATAATATGTATGTATTTAAACTTTTATATGTAGTATATCAACTACCTGGTATCCGTAACACAAGCTTCGTAGCTTACCACTGAACTAGATGGCGATGTGTGTAATAATGTCCCAACATATTTATTATATTTATTATTTATTACCAGAAGCGCGAGAGGCTGGTTTTGAACTTGCATAACTCGGTTACCAAAACCGAGTAATGATCAAGTCAAAGAAACGTACATAATTCTTAGCAATCAAATTTTCAATAATACCCACATTTTCTTCATTTTATATTCATAATGTTAGTTGAAATACAATTTTCTAGATAGAAATAGATCTGAAGTTTCTAAAGCACTTTCTATACGAACCCTCTTTATCCTTTTTCGTTCCTTTAATAAAGAACTAGTTAAATCCGTTTAACCTTTTTGAATGTACATATATTTCTATTCAATTTTATTCGCTTAGAATATTTGAGATATTTGAGTCTGAATAAATTGAATAAGCTTTTCAATTTATATTGTTATTTAAATATAGGTATGAAAAAAACTCTATTTTTACCTATTTTTTCTATTCATTTTGTAATTTACTATTGGAGGACAATGACAATTATATACCTAATGCCCTTAGATTCATGTAAGGTTAGTTTCTTCCGTGACCATGATTGCTGTAAAGCATTCGAAACGTCTAGAACCAAAAATCAAAATAAACCCAACAATATGAAAAGATAAATAGTTTTATGTAAAATGTCAAATATTCCATTAATCTAAGAAAGTATAATAAATAATTAAATAACTTGATATTTTTTTTATTCTATCTTGCATATATTTTAGATCTTGACATAAAAAATCATATTATAATAATTTACTACTAACTATCATTTTTACTTCACCAGACAGTTGTAGCCTAGTAGTAATGCGGTCACTTGGATAACCGAGTGATGCGGGTCGAATCCGGGTCTCGCACCTCTGAGATTTTTATATGCGAATCTTTTCTTTCATGATTACCACTTATCTTACGGTGAAGGAAAACATCGTGAGGAAACCATCATTTTTACTAGCCTCCTGACCCTTTAGTATTGGCGGCTAATTTTACTCCAGTTCCTAAGCCAATATAAAGCATGCTAAAAAACAAGCCAGTTAACATACAACTAAGCAAAGTCACGGCTATTCACTAGTGCTTTTCAAATAAACGAGAACACTTGTTACTTAATTTAATGTTTGACAAGAGCCCTCTATTTGTTTGTCAACCCTAAACAATACAGCAAACCAAACTCCATCCGTATGAAGTATAAATAAGTCATACGTCGTTAAATATGCGCTCTTAGCATACGCAAACACTATCAGTAAATATGGTGTAATTAGAGAAATTTACTTGGATGTATGGGCCATTAAAAACGCGATTTGTTTAACATTTTTAATGAAAAATAAGTGTGGATATGATTATTAATGAAATATACTTTTACTTACATATAAAAAGAAATGAAACATAATATTATAAACCTTAAAAAACTAATTTAAATAAAAAAAGTTGGCACTAGAACTAATTGGTATGAGGCTTGTGTTATGGATATCAGATAGTTGATACACTACACATTTACTAGCAAAAAGGTGAGCTTTGTGAGGGCTCGCGTAGTTTTTCTAACGGGTAATGACTTTTCAGAGTTTTTTAAATTATTTTCTTTTAAATAGGATTATCGGTTTTTTCTAACAGTAACAGTTTCGTTAGTAGTAACATTCTTTACAATTACCAAAAAATTGTTAATGTTCATTTATTTCAATGATTACAAAGTTATATATTTTGAAAGATAACACAACTAGACATTAAGTTAAGTTACTATTTTAAAGCACATATCTATAGACGTGAAAGTTGTTCAATAAAGTGTACCACAAAATGCTCAGGTTGTGAGTTAGTTAAGATCCCGCGGCTTCACTTGCGCTATAAATCGCTAAAGAGGTCGTAAATTACATCATACGATATATAATGAAAACCATATGATAAAAACAAAAATTCAAATATTTTGATCATAGCAAAACGTTTTTCTAACACTAAGCCGCACGTTGTATGGCTCCAACGTATCTACATATATTTGCCACTCGCAAATTGTCACTCTACAACTGTACCTTAACAAGCGGGCGTACACTCAGGAGCAGTTCCAAGGGAATAGCAAATGATATAATCTAGAACGTTTGATGTTTCTTGATTATTTAAACTCGATTACAGTTATTTATGTAGCCATCTAGTTCATATTTGAACCCTATATTCGTACTATACGTCCTAATTAATTCTAGTACTTTATTAGATTAAATTCAATTTAATAGTTTAAAGCGTAACACAGAATACTTCACCAGTAACACTAAAATTTAAACATATTTGCGACGAATAATAATGATGATAAATAAACACATCTGCAAGGTGTTAACCGTTTAAGAAAAAAAATAGCATGTGGCTTTGTATACCTTGCGTTTCTACTCTTAATATTATTAAACCTTATTAAATTAAAGAGAAAACTGAAATAATATTTTATTTCAATCTTACATTTAAATATGTTGGGACATTATTACAACAGCACCATCTAGTTCCGTGGTAAGCTAAGAAGGAAGCTCGTGTTACAGATACCAGACAGTTGATATACTAGGTACATATATAAGTTTAAATACATACATATTATAAATATAAACACCCATGACTGGAGTACAAACATCTAATATTAACTCGAACCCGCGACCGCTTGCAATAAAGTAGGGTCATAACATACTGCGCCAAAGCCCAAACGTGTCGTCAATAATAATAATAATAAAATGTCCCTAGTTACGTTTTAGATACATGTATATTATAATATAAACGATAGTACAAATATCTCAGAGATTACTTATTTTCCAACAGTAAAAAGTATCCAAATAACCATCTATCATCATACAACTTTTTATCAAAATCGGTCTAATAGTTTCCAGACGCTCGGTGTTTAGGTGATAAGGTTGCCTTTTGTACATTATCTTATCTATACTAATGTTATAAAGCTGAATAGTTTGTTTGGTTGAACGCGCTAATCCCAGGAAAAACTGGTCCGAATTGAACAATTATTTTTGGTTTGGATAATCCGTTTATTGTGGTAGGCTATAGGCTATATTACATCACCCTACGACCAATAGGAGCGGAGTATCAATGAAAAATGTTGGAAAAGCGAGAGAAAAATATTTCTTTTGATTTTCAGCCTTTAAAGCGAGCGAAGCCGCGGGAAAGGCTAGTGTTGTTTATCTTTTTTCTATTTCTTTATTTATTTATTTTTTGTTTTGCAGTAAATGTAAAGTATTATGTCTATAAAATATTATGCCATAGTAATATTATAGCTTCTCATAAATTTTAATAATTAACCAAGTTTCAGCGAACTTAGTTATGGCCAGGAAGTATGAAGTGCATTATACACTAATAGAATAGTATTGGAAATTCATATTATTTATAGGTTAATTTTGAACTAAGATAGGTAAATTTTGCGTTTTTGATATCAAATACTAGGGTTTTACCCCAGTTTCTCCCGGTGTTTAAGATTTGCTTTTGTAATTTAAGTCATCCACAAAAATATATGTACATATTTTATCTACTTTCTCTCAAAAGAAACAAAAAAACATGTGTTGCCTTTGAATACTTAAATTCTTAAACGTATTTAAATGGATTGATTCGTAAGATTTTTTTCTTGAAATTCATGATTCACATAGACTTTGAGAGGTAAAGTCTCATCACCAAAATCCATTGAAAATATAATAACATAATAAAATTATACACTTCAACTTAATACAACCTTCAGCATATAGCATATATGTATTAAAAAGAATAACAAAGTACCTTTATTAAGTTAAAATCAAAATCTATACCGTTTAAGGGCCAGTGTCTAAATCTATACTAATAATATAAAGCTGAAGAGTTTGTTTGTTAGATTGTTTGTTTTTTTTTTGTTTGGTTGAACGCGGTAATTTCAGGAACTACTGGTCCGAATTGAAAATTTTTTTCGGTTATATTACATCACACTATGACCAATAGAAGCGGAGCATCATTGAAAAATTTAGAATAACGGGAAGGGCGGGCGTTAGTTCTACGAGGTACCGCGCGACTCAGAAAGAATTTGAAAGAATTCGGCTTCCGCTCTTTAGAACGCGCGCGAAGCCGCGAGAAATGCTAGTAGTACATTATAAAAGAAAAACGGCATATTGAGGCACTAAATGAAGCAAACCATAACTAAAAAACTAAAAACTATACTATTTCTGTCCAACAGTGTACAACTCTCGTTATACACAAGGGCTCTGCAAATAGAGGGCGCAGTTTTTCTTCGCATAGACTCAATTGTCTTTGTTATATCCCTTTGGGTCCTTAAATGATAGTGCCCTTTGTAACAAACAAGGCAAATTAAGGTCGAAATTTTTCCCTGATCGTTGTCGCAGAGATTGCACATCATAGTGGCATGTAGGGCTCAAAATTTTATTGTATACATTTTGAGATTCATATCACTCATATATTATTTTTGGGACAGAAGTGCTTGCTTTTGTGTTTCTATATAACCCTTTTGCTTCCCTTTTCTGACGACAGCGGTAGTGCAGCGGTAACGCCTTCGCTTGAATAACCGTGATGCGGGTTCAAATCCGGGTCTCGCACCTCTGATATTTTCATGTGCGAATTATTTCTAACATGATTACCACTTGTCTTACGGTGAAGGAAAACATCGTGAGAAAACCTACATGTCTGAGAAACCCTAGCAGGTTTTCAAAAGCCATGTGAAGTCCGCCAACAAACACTAGGCTAGCGCGGTGGACTATGGCCTGATCCCCCTCGTACTGAGAAAGGCACATGCTCAGCAGTGGGGCGTTAAAAAGGGCTAATGATGATGATAAGGATGTTTCTGTAGGATTTTGTTATATGGAAAACTTTTAATCTTATTTGCCTAAATCCTAACTTAATAATGCTTTACATGGGTTTTAATTTGAGACAGAGGCCCTTAATAGAAACTTCTTTCCATGCACAAAAAATAGAAAAACGTACATAAAAGGAATTTTGTAGACTCACAAAACTACTAACAAATTTTCAGACCCTTTCCTTTCTTACTTCTTACAGTCTCCATCTGTTAATGGATAGGGGACTTTTAAGTTCTCACTAAAACCTGAAGCTTATCGCGACACTCCTATACGATGTTTTCAGAATCTTGCACAAACCTCTCTAAAAAACATTTGCTATGTTTAAAAACCGTATCATATAAAGTGACATCTAAATAATAATATAATACTCTATACTAATATTATTAAGCTGAAAAGTTTGTTTGTTTGGTTGTTTGGTTTAGCGCGCTAATCTCAGGAACTACTGGTCCGATTTGAATTTTTTTTGTGTTGGATAGTCCGTTTATCGAGGAACGCTAAAAGCTATATTACATCACGCTACGACTAATAGGAGCGGAGCATCAATGAAAAATGTTGTAAAAACGGGAAGGGCGGACGTTAGTTCTGCGAGATACAATATCGCGCGACTAAGTAAGAATTTGGTTTCCGGTCTTAAGAATGCGTGCGAAGCCGCGGGAAATAAGTTAGTAAGTCAGCTAGTAACAAATAAAAATATTAGGGCATTATTGCACACAGCACTATATAGTTCCGTATTAAGCTTAAGAGGCTTGTGTTACGGATACCAGCTACTTGATATACATATATAATTTTAAATATATACTTATTATAAATATAAACACCCTAGACTGGAGTACAAACATTCATGTTCAACAAACGAATTCCCCCAGCGGGACTCAAACCTACGACCGCTGGCGCACCCGCGAACTGAGTCAACCGAATAGAACATATGAAAAATAGAAAGACAATATAATTTACACAAATATCTAGTAAAATTTTATGTAAAACGTATAAACAAACAAACATTAGTTATTAAAATCTAAGCAAACTTCTAACTTACTCCAATACCAATGATAACTGACGTTTTACAAAACGAAGTTATATCACAGTCTAGAATCTTTCTAAGTAAACACAAACTTAACTCCAATAGATAGAGTTACCGAGTTATTTGTTTTGCTCTAAGTTACTACTAACTTTGTAAATTGTTGTATAATGTATTCTAATTCTCAAGTTAACCAGTTAATAATTTAAAGGAATATAATAATGAACTTTATGTAATTTATGCATGTTTGTATGTATATCCAGCCCTTTTAAACGTCCCGTTGCGAGGGAACGGGCCTTTCTTATTGGCTTTCTTATTTAGTACGAAGCGGCCAAATGTGGGTTGGCAGACTTCACATGTCTTTCGAAAACTTGCTAGCTTTTCTTACTGCCAGTTTCTATAACCTATCTACCGATAGACCGGTAGATACTTTCATACGATTTTGACAGGTTGTAACTTTTAATGTGTCAAAATAGTATGAAAGTAACTACCGGTCTATCGGTAGATAGGTTATAGAAACTGGCAGTTAGACTTGCAGGTTTGCTAACGATGTTTTCCGTCACTGTAAGACAAGTTGTAATTATGTCAGATATGTGAACATATAAAAATATCAGAGGCCCGGATTCCAAACCGCATCACTCGGTTATCCAAGTGAGTGCGGTACTACTGTCTATGTTTATAGATAAATAATTAAAAAACAATTCACTACCTTTTTTGTCAGTTGGTAAAATAGATTTTCTTCATTTTATTAAGTGGCTGTTGAAGAGTTTTAGTACACTATCACGTCATGGTTAAAATTCGACTAATGAGCGAACTATAACTTGGTGCTATTTCTATGTTTTTGAATTCATTTATAATATGAATGTATTAAAACTTATATATGTAGTATATCAACTATCTGGTATCCGTAACACAAGCTTCCTTTGTAGCTTACCATGGAACTAGATGGCGCTGTGTGTAATAACGTTCCAACATATTTATATTTTGCAAATTTTGTGGATAGTCCGTATTTTATTTCATATTTATATTTTGCAGGCCTGTAACTGTATAATGCCTTTAAAACCATTAAAAATCTTAGTCCCTCTAGTGACCGTAGTTGCTGTTAGTCCGGGATAACATTCCAAAATATATTTTTATTTAAAATGTCAAATATTTCTCTAAACCTAAGAAAGCATTAACTGTCTCAAAATTAATAATAATAATATGGACTTATATATTGTTATATATTTATTGCAAAGTAAAACACCTGTAAACTATAATTTAATCATTGTACTTTCCCAAACAGACATATGAAAGTTCCTGAACCAATTGGAGTTTTTTGTCGACTTACAACTTTATTCTACTGACTACTAAACTTCGCAACTTTGATTGCGTTTCATGAACAGGTGTGACTGACTCTAAAAGCTATAAGAATCTTATTAAGATAGTTTTTTCTCTATTTATTTGGATATTTTCTTACTTTTTCGTTGATATTTTTTCTTCATGCATTTATCATGCGTTTGATACTGCCATCACAATCTCTATATTACTGATGGGCTTTATTCCTTAGGGGTCTACGTCATCTTGATAAATGCGAATGCCTATTTCTTGTGTCATAGAGTAACGAAGTAACGGATTGGCACATTTCAGGCATAGATATAGTTTAGTGATATTATAGACGTCTTATTGCTTTAACAAACATCTCAAATGATTTTTTTCCGCAATTAAAAACTACTATGTCCTATACCTTACTCGGACTACCAACTATTGTGTTATTAATATTCATTAATCAATCATTCATCAATCTCACATCAATCAGACATCAATCTGTCTTCGTGTTGCAGGCTCAGACAGACAGACAAAATCTATATCTATTAATTCAACCTCTGTTTCTATAATAATTACTATTTCAATAATATTTAAAAAGTTAGAAATTCATTATGATATAAATAGACTAGAGAACACATCACGCAGATATTGTCCTATCAATGGCCTAGTTTAGTTAAAAAATTAAAAAAAAAATCTAAGTTACAGTACTACTTGGTACAACTGTAGCTAAAAATCATCAAAATCTATTCCTTAGCACGTTTAGAAAAAAATATGAACACACGTACACCGAAATTATAAAGTTTATATACAACACATTTCTAACTGTTATTTATATTTTATGTTTCAGATACAACCGACTCGTGCTGTGATAGTATCCTGTAAGTAAAAACTTTTCTTGACTTTTTTATAGATTTTGTTCTAAAAAGAAATAAAGTAGATTACTTTTAGAGCTGACTCATACATAAGCTTTATCGAGCGGAAATCAACTCCACTTTGACTAGCTTAACTTCTAACTAGGTAATTAAATCTTTGAAGTTTATTTTACCCTCTGTTTAAGAACCCTCGTAATTCGTGATTTTATATATGAATTTGAGGCACATAAAATGATTTAGAGCCATCAAACTTTTCTGATGATGAGAAATTAAGAAGAAGTAATTCCAAGTCAACTGTGGCTTGTGTTTAACCAATATATAAGTTACTATACTTTGTCCATTTTATTAATGGTTTTTTGACAGCTCACGCCCACGAAGTTTCGTATTTAATGGTTAGCCATTAAAGTTAAAATGTCATACAAATAATATTGTACTTCATGGACGGGCACCGCCCCCTTATTGCTGTGCCACACATAACGATTACTACGATTGTGCCACAGATTACAAATAATCGATAAAAATCAATACTAATATGTAAATAAAGTGTAATATGTTATTTAATCAGGAAGACAACAAAATTGTAAGGTTGAAACCAATAAATTAAAATATTAACATTATGTAAACTTTTACTTTCTTCTTATTATAATCATACAAATAAAACAACTAAAATAGTTTAATTGCTTTTATTAACCTGATTTGTCAGAATCATCATTTATATTATATTAGTCCGATGAGGAGTCTTCAGTTATATAAAATGGACAAACTATATTTACTATATTTTACCAATAAATAAGGTATATTTCCTTATTAGTATGGAATTTTTAATTATAACATATTTTGCTGCCAGAAAAATATACTATGTATATATGTTGGTCCGGAAACTAGCTATCGTCATAACAAATTTCATCAAATGATTGATTTTCTCGTGATGCGTTCACAAACAGACATAAAGACTGACAAACATTCTAAAAACTATTTATTTGGCCGTTGTATCGATAATAATAACTATTTCAATAAGGTTTTCCAAAAAAAAATTAGATGTTTATGAATTAAAATATTTTTTTTTATTACTTAGGGGAATAAAAATAGCCTACGACTTATACTCAGACCTATCAAATATACACAAAAAATCAGAGAAATCGGTCAAGTCGTTTCGGAGGAGTTCGATAACAAACACTGTGACACGAGATTTTTACATATATATATTAGAATATATATTAGTACATATATTTCAGCTATCTATCTCTACCGTCTACTGTAAAGCTGATCGCATCTCTTTTAGTATATCGGCATATTGAGGAATTCCTTTGTTATTCAACATAAGCTATGGTATTTAAATTAAATTTCTTCGTAAACTAAAATATGTTATTAATCTTCTACAACGTTCATTAGATTACACTGAATCTAAATATAAATTAGGCAGAGGTAAAACGGTTCAGTGCCTTATTCTCCGCTGTTTGTTAAATAATTTACTTTATTTACACATTATTAGCTACTAGCGACTCGCCCTCACTTCGCTTGGGCTCTTCCCTAGATTTAGCACAGGCAAAGCCGCGGGATCTGCTAGTTATGCATATAAACCTTCCTCTTGAATCACTCTATCTATTAAAAAACTACATCAAAATCCGTAGCGTAGTTTAAAAGATTTAGACTTTGTTTTATACTATGTAGTGATTAACTGAATTTTGTGTTATAATAAAAATGATGAATTATGTTAGAATTTCGACCAACTTTATCTATAGTTCGGTTCAAGGTTCAATAGTTTAGTAGAATCTATAGTTTTTATAATAACTGTCTGTATGTCTGTGACCTTATTACGAGAAAACCACTATACTAACTTTGATGAAATTTGGTATAATGATAGCTGGCTACACGGATCAGTAAATAGGATACTTTTTCTGCGGGAGAATATCTCATCTTGATTATTAATTACTAATTTACATATTATGATAATATTTCATAATTTTAGTCGATGCGATAACCAGCCATAATTTTTCATCATAAAGTAATGCATTTGAATAAACTTGATATTTTGAATATTTAAGGTACTTTTTTGCCATATTTTGTTTGTTCCTCCCTCCGTAGACAGTGAATCACTTTAGTCCAATGTAATAACACAATGAAACGAATTTCATATGAATAGAACAATAGCACTATTGAAGATCGTACAACATGTCTAAATGAATTAACCAGTCCACATCCAACTGGCATGACCCTGGCATATGTCAAACAGTCATGTCAGGAATCAGAGAGCCTTACCAAAGTAATTTAATAGTTTAAACTATGAATTTTCAGTTGTTAAATTGTGATATACTAATTTCTACGAAGAAAGCTTCTGTTGCATGTGCAGATACCAGATAGTTGACAAACTACATATATAAGTTTAAATACATACATATTATAAGTATAAATACCCATGACTGGAGTACAAACATCCGAGTTTAACAAATGATTGCTTCCAGCGGGGTTCGAACCCGCGACCGCTGGCGCAAGAAAGTAGGGACACTACAAACTGCGCCAAGCGCCTAATGTCGTCAGAGTAATCTAAGCTGTTTATGTTTAAAATTAATAAATTAAAATTATCAATTTTAAAAGGATATTATCATAATAAATATTTTTAATAAAATTTATTCGCAGCAAAATGTAACCCAATTTGCAACGAAATTGTCAATTTTCATTGGACATAATTGTAAGTTAATTATGAATTCAATGGCAAATCTGTATGACAGAACATTCAAAAAGTGACCTAGCCTACATATAAATTGTTTCGAAAATAATATTTTTTGTCTGAAAACGATATAGGTATAAAGAATCACTCGTAGATACTAAATAACTAATCTACTTTACACCTTTTTTGGTATTATACTGTGGAAAAATTAATGCTATAGGATTTCTATAACGGAATTTATTTATGAGAATGCGAGCGAAGTCGCCAGTTCCGCAAGGCTCCTAGGGCTCCTATACATATAAACCATCCTCTTGGATCACTCTATTTATTAAAAATCCGCATCAAAATCCGTTAATTTAATTTTATATATTATATAGTATATTAATTTAATATATTAATCGTTATCTTTTAGAAGACCAATAATTGAACTTATTTGAACTATTTTACCTATATTTTTTAATTTTTATTGCTCTTTCTTCCTTACGTTTGTTATATCTTTTAAATGAACTTAATAACCCATTAATTACCTTAAAATCAAATGGGCATCAATGATATTGAAGTTATGAATATTCAGATTTTAATAATATTGACTTTGATTTATAGATAATTGAGCCAAATACATAAATAAATTTCGACTTCTTGATGATTATAATCGTATTATCTTACCTATAATTAATGAAATAATTTTTTGATTGTAGTTTATTTAGGTACTATGTTTCCATAGTTATACTTTACATAATTTATATTCTATGTCACGTAAGCACTCAAACTTTCACTTTTAATTTATACACAAACTAATGATAAAAAATATCGAAATTATTGTACCATCAAAAAATCTTATACTAATTATAGGCATGTACCTACCTACTTTTACTTATTATAAACTAAAGATAAAGAATATTTTAAAATTAAACACAACTACAACACTATAATTTGAAAAAATCTGAAACCTTAAATTGCACAAATCCTTTTACGGAGATTATTCGCAACCTATATATCCATATACTGACAATAGTCCCACAGGTTTCACGTAACCTACGAGGCACTTTAACAGATTGCAATTCTGACCTGACGTGACACCGATATAAACTTACTAGATATACGAATAACTAGAAAATAAAATTATCTAAAATTAAAATAGTATAACTACCTTTTTTTAATCTGACTGGACTATGTGTATGACCTTTTCAAGGTCATTCTCCTTTCAGTCAGATCGGATAGTCAAGCTATTAGTACTTAGTTATTAGTACTTAGTTGTTAGTAAATTATTCCTTTATTAACTTCTATCAGCTTTTTTGATCGATTGATCTTGTTAGGTATTGTATGTATGAATTACCTAATAAAACGTAGATTTATTTCGTACTCTCTTCAGTTTTAAGATTTTAATTAAGTTTAACATATGAGATTTAAAAATAGAAAAGTTTCAATTTCGTTGATGTCATTATTTCATCCTTGTTTAGATAGCCTTTACAAGTAACAGAAAATAAAATAGTAAAATTCTACTCGACTCAGGACCCAGGACCTCTCGATATGTGTATGATAGAAATGTATAGTACATTAGTCAGTACACCACCGAGGCAGTTAAAAGTTTTAACTAGTTACGTGTTACGAGTTTTTTTGAGTTTTAACTTAAAACTTCGAATTTGATTTCTCTTTCGAAATGAATGGAGCCGCGGCAAATGCTAGTCTTTCCATACAACAATGAAATGCTTATCTGCAAGATACACATAAAAAGGATATCCTATAATTCAATCTTATTAATAGCAATCGCAATTGTAAGCTGCGGCTTACGTTTTGACAAGAATAATTGTCATATTGGCAATAAAGCGTTATTTAATTCGCATGTGGATACGTAACGCGACCGCGCCCCGTTTATAACCAGGGAGCATATGTTTGTAAAACAAACTGCTTTAATGTAAATGGCAATTTCGTTTTAATATATCGAATTATGATAATTTGTCGGGAATATACTACCAATGTTAATTCCAAAGTTTGTGTGTGTGTGTGAGTGTGTGTGTGTGTGAGTGAGTGTGTGTGTGTTGGCTGGACAGATTTTGATGAAAAATTCACAGAAATATATGGAGTAACACAAAAGTTAATGTTTGCGTGGATAGTTTTTATCCCGGATAAACATCCCGTGAGGGGATGGAGAGAAAGATTTAGGGAATTTTATGGGTAATCAATCCTTACTCAATAAGGGATACTAATATACTATTCTTTCTATTTCATACTAACCGTTGAGACGAACCTAGGGACGAACCCCATAAAAGAAAGTAGAGAGGCTACTTTTTTTTAATATTTTTTATTTTATTTTGCCACATCCAGCAGATGATTAATTCGTAATACCTTGTTTCGTATTTACGGCAGATGTTCTCAAGATCTTAAGTAGGTCCTAAAAAATTCACAAGTAAGAGTACCTTTAAATTTTGAAGTGCCCTTAAAAGGTTGTGACAATTAAGGATTTTTCTGAATCACACTGATATTAAAAACGTATATTTTGTTTATAAAAATAATGTTGTATTTATTTTTAATATTTTTTTACATTGTAACATCTAAAAAAATATTGATAAAGTTCGATGCATACCTCTTTATACATAGGCATCATTTGACCAAGTAGGTACTTCTTAACTTGTACCAGTGAAACTATATACATAATTTAAAACTATACTATATATCTTTGATTTAAAGTCAGAACACAGTTACATTGTGCGCAAAGGTTTACTTTTTTCTTTAAGATGTCTCCACCAGAAATCCTTATTCGTGCAATAAGTAACTAATAATACTATATACCATAAGTACCTTTTATGTTGATTCGAATAACCAGCTATAATCGTTAGAAATATATTCTTGACGTTCTATCCAGTGGTTTTCCCGTCACAGACTAACAGGCAGACACACAGAAGATCTAAAATCTATAGATTGGGCTTTTGTATCGTAAAAAATTACTATTTTAATAAGACTTTCCAAAAAATAAAATACAGATGTGACTCAATTCGCATTTTATTAGGTACGAGTATATGTGGATGGATAAAAAAGCGAAAACAAAGTATGAACTATTAATATGAAAACTTCCCAGTAATATTTCTATCATCACTACATAGTATAAAACAAAGTCGCTTTCTCTGTCCCTATATCCCTATGTATGCTTAAATCTTTAAAACTACGCAACGGATTTTGATGCGGTTTTTTTAATAGATAGAGTGATTCAAGAGGAAGGTTTATATGCATAACTAGCGGAACCCGCGGCTTTGCCTGTGGTAAATCTAGGGAAGAGCCCAAGCGAAGCGAGGGCGAGTCGCTAGTTTGCTATATTATAAGCCTTCTACATCTCGAATACACGTATATTTGATGCAAAATTCACTAGCACATGCTCTTATCTTTTAATGGCGTAATCCTAGAAACCGTTGTGTACTGCACATAGGACTGTACGCCTTGTTGGATCAGTGCATCGTGCATCTATTCATAACTGCTATCTATATCTATATAAGCTAAATCGTTTGTTGAGATAATGTACATCAAACTAACTAAAACGCTGGTTCGATTTTGATAAAATTCCACATATAGACTAAGTAAATAAATGAATAAGACATTTCTACTGTCTGTAAGAATCAAAAGTTGATACTTGCAGATTTTCTATTATTGATCTTTTAACTTTTTCACCGACTTCCGCAGGAGAGGAGGTTATCAATTCGATCGGTATATATTTTTTATGTATGTACATCGATTACTCTGTGAGTTTTGATCCGATTTACGTGATTCTTCTTTTATTTGATGGGCTATGGCTGCTATTTGGTCCCATAAAAATTTAAAATAGTTTGGCCTAGTAATTTTTAATGTATGATCATTTTTTTATTTTTTATTTACTTTAGTTTAGTACTATACATATTTAATATCTATTATCTATACATATTATAATAGAACTCTGAATCAAATCTATATTCAGTAAACATTTATTGAAATCTTATTGAAATGGCCATTACTATTGGTCAAACCTATGAAAGCCAAACCTATAGTTTTTGGAATTTTTTGCTATCTGTCTGTCTTTCCAATATTATAAAGCTCAATTTGTTTATTTGTTTGATTGATTGAACGCGTTAATCACAAGAACTACTGGTCCGGATTAAAAAATCTTTTTGTGTTAGATAGTCCGTTTATCGAGGAAGACTATATTACATCATGCTACGAGGAATAGGAGTGCAAAATGAATAAAAAATCATAAAATGTTGCAAAAACGGGAGAAAAATATTTCTTTTGATTTTCAGCCTTATAACGCGAGCGAAGCCGCGGCAAAGGCTAGTACTTTTTATATATTAAAATATTATTATAGAAAATATTATTTGAAAGTTCTCATTAAAATTGGTTTTGCGTTTCAAGTTTAGTTTATATTTGTTATAACACCAGTTCCTGAACGATTTTGAAAGTCGGATATATAAAGCGACCCTTAAAAAGTGAAGGGAAAAAATAAAAATTGCTCCAGTTTCAGAAAGATAGATGGTTCTAGTTTTTAAAAACATTTTATATTTTACATACTATTTTATCAGTGTATGTTTTAAGCATAGGTTTACGATTTTATTTAAATACTAATGAAGCAACCTCGCTTCGCTCGGGTCCGTCCCTACGCTTTGACAATTAGTATAGCCCCAGTAAAAAGGAGTCTTTATGTTGATCCGTATAACCTGCTATCATAATACCAAATTTCATCAAAATCTATCTAGTAGTTTTCTCATGATGCGGTCACAGACAGACAGACAAAAATGTCAATTTCAATTAGATTTTCCAACAAATGTACAGTATCTACTAAGTTATAATTTTATTATATGTATACAAATTTGCATAGATTAGCAACTTATTTGTCGACTCCTGCACTCTTAAATAGATACTTATTCAAATAACGTATTACTTTAAACTTTTTAACAGTACTTTTTCAATATAAAACTAGAAGAGAAAAACTTTTTAGGGTTCCGTATCTCAAAACGAAAAAAGGAGACCTTTAAAGTTTATACACTTTATACACTTTGCTGTCCGACAGTCTATTTGTCAAGAACGTTTTTCTCAGGCAGCTTTAATTCATATCAAATACTCAGGTCTAGTGTTCCTTGTAGCTGTGAAAAAATCAAACTTCTAAGCTGATGCAATCAAAAAATACAGCCGCTTATGCTGCAAATTTTCGACACTCGAGAGGGAGTGAGACCTACAGAAGAATCTTGAAATTTAGTAAGAAACAGCGTCTTATAGCACTTGACGAGAGTTTTTTTAAGCTTAAACTAGTTTTCTACTTTGCAATACTGAACACTAAAACCCATCTCTTCAATTATTAAATTTTATTTCCAGATATTTGCATGTGAAACTGTACACTAACAAATATTTTAATATTTAAAACAAAAAACAGCATCATGGTATTTATTTATAAATGAAATTCACTCCGCTTTGTGTTCGAAGTTAAAAATACAGTATAGAAAGCGTATTTGAAAACGAACGCAACGTTTCAATGCAATTTGATAAATGTTAGTTTTACTGAAAGGTCCATGTTACAGTGAAAATTCTTTTGGTGCTCAAAATTTAATCTTATCTAATGTTTTGACAAAATGTGGTTTCAACAGCTTTATTATTTTCAACAGTCTAATCATCGTCATCAGCTCTTTTTTAACGTCCCACTGCTGAGGCCTTTGTCGTTTGGCGGACTTCACATGTCTTTCGAAAAACTTGCTAGGTTTATTTAAGACACGCTGGTTTCCTCACGACACTTCACCGTAAGACAAATGGTAATCCTGATAGAAAATGATTCGCATTGACAGAGGTGCGAGACCCGGATTTGAACCCGCATCACTGGGTTATACAAGAGAGCGCGTCACCGCTGGACTACCACTGCCTTTACAGTCTAGTAATAATTTGTAATTCGTTAGCTGAATTCACTATGATTTTTTTTTTAAGTAGATGTTCTCATCCACAGGCGTTAAGCGCCCGTGCCTTTTGTTTTTTAATTTTTTTTTTTTTTGGCGTTTTACATTCACTATGATATCTCTCAGTTACATACAAAAATGGGCATATAAATAGCAAATATTTTTAAGATAAACAGTCGTTTTAGTTTAAATTAAGTATAAGTTAAGTCAACATTCTCAAATGCGTCCTTACTGTTGTAAATTTTAATTACAAGAGGAATAGCTCGTTTGTCGACAAGAATTGGTAATACAATTCTGTAGCTAACATTCTTTCTACGATTCTCTACGGACTAGACTGGTACAATCGATTATATAGATACATAGATAGACAATAATTATTTTGTATAAAATAGAATATAGAAATTTAGTGTTGATGCAACTCTTTCTCTAAATAACATAGTCGCTCCATGACCTCTGTACGCTTTGATCTTTTAAACTATCCAGCGAATTTATTATGCTCAATAAAGTTGTAGGCTTAGTATATAATTAGTTCTGAGTAACGCTAATTTCTTATCACTACATAGTATAAAACAAAGTCGCTTTCTCTGTCCCTATATCCCTTTGTACGCTTAAATCTTTAAAACTACGCAACGGATTTTGATGCGGTTTTTTTAATAGATAGAGTGATTCAAGAGGAAGGTTTATATGCATAACTAGCAGATCCCGCGGCTTTGCCTGTGCTAAATCTAGGAAAAAGCCCAAGCGAAGCGAAGGCGAGTCGCTAGTGAATAATAAAACAAACAGAAATCTCAATAACTTAACTTAGCCCGATCCGGGAATCGAAACCAGAACCTCTGGATACATACTAGTCACTACTTCACTGAAACAGGCAGTTAACATACATGTGCGTATTAATAAAAAATAATTATTATATTCGATCTTCACTGCATATTTCGATATTATGAGATTCCACTCCCAATGAAATTCATTCGCCTGGTTTTATTAGTACAGACCATCCTTACCATCGATTTGAAATATATTTACTAAATAAGAACGATGATTTTTATTTACTTATAAAATTATACGAAAACTGACAACCACTACCTACTTCTTAATAAAAAGACTAAAATTAGGTCCAACTCGGGAATCGAACCCAGGATCCCTGGTTGTACAGCCATGCATGTCAGCCACTATACCACCAAGGAATTCTTAATAGAATTGTAATAACTGATGACGAAACTTTTTAAGTGACTAAATATATTAAAATATTTACTTAACCGCACTAGTATATCTATATAGTATAAACAAAGTCGCTTTCCGCCATTTGTTCGCTTAGCTCAATTAAACTGCGCAATGGATAATACTTTCTTAGGTTTACGTGAATATTTGAAATTATTAATGAAACTATCTTTTCGGATTTTGTCGCGGATTTATTTTGATTTTTGGTTCCCGACGTTTCGAATGCTTTACACGATTGATTTTTTTATTTTAAATCCGATAGTTTCATTTATAATGCGCTATGGATTTTAATGCGGTTTTCATGAATCGATATATTGATTCAAGAGCAAAGTTTATATGTACTCGTATAATACATGCATATTATTGAAGAAAAATTCTGAGAAAATGTGTCATTTCTGATATATGTATACCTACATATATTATACGTCAAAGGTTAAATAAAAACCTAATCGATTATCAATATTTTCTATAACGATACATATTTCGCACGATATCATCGTACTAAATGGCGTGATATCCGCTTTCTTATACTTTCAAACCATTAATTCTGGATGATATAATATATTATATATAACATAGTATTTTATTTCTTCTTATTATTAATTAATATCATGTAATTTGTGAAAGAAAATTACTTTTTAACTTAATTACTTTAAGAAGGTAAACTATGCCGATTTCAAAATAACTCTAAATAATCAAATGTATACTTTTCAGAAAATTATATATTTATTATGAATATATCTCAGAAAAAGACAAAAAAACGCTTTTAACATATAAAAATGCATATGTAGATTTTATTAATATTTACCAAGTCATAAAAATGGTAAAAACTTTATTAAACAAATAATCGAACCCGTGACCACTTCTTAAAAATCATTAGCCACTGCGTCGTAAGTAAAAAGGTTATCGCTCCTCCGATATATTGTAGCAATATTCCATCTCATGCAATGTTATATCATTCAGGTTTATTATCACGCGATCGAATATTTTGCGTTTATTTCGTTCGTATGTCTTTTTATCCGATTATCTCAAACGAAGGGTAAAGATTCTTTTTATTTTTTTTTCTATTATATGTATTATGTATAAATAAATAAATATATTGGGATATTATTACATCAGCACCATCTAGGTCCGTGGTAAGCTACAAGGCTTGTGTTACGGATACCAGATAATTTCGGCCAATTTCGGTAATATTTAGTACATCGATAGATCCAGGACTAATACAGGCTCAGGATTAATTAGTTCTAGTGACAGACTCAAGCGAAATAATTAGTATTTAATTAAAAATCCCTCTTCATAAATGATCCCTCACATCAATTGCAAATATATTACGTCGTAATTAGATTTGCTGAAATGGTCATTATGTTCCTATAAATATTAATTAACTCCACATAGGTTGTTATTTATTTATGCTATTACATACGCCATTTTGTTTTGGTATGTGTACTTCAATAGCTATATCGGAATGAAAAAATCGATTTTATTTTAACAAAAATTTTTCGTCAAGACTGATTTCTTTTGAAAAATAAACCAAGTTTTTCTAACGACACGTTTGGCTCAGTTTGTAGTGACCCTACTTGCTGCGCCAGCGATCGCGGGTTCGAGTCCCGTGTCTGTACTCCAGTTACAATTTAGATAAGCAAAGAGGAGTCATGGAATAGATCGAAGCATTACCTAGACTATGTAGAAATTCTTATACCTAATATCTGGATACTGCGATACGAATGTAGGTTAATACAATTATTACCTTAAAAGGGGCTACACTAAGTAGAGCATGTCACCTTAACCAAATTTCCATCGCAACAGCAAAACTCATTAAACTTAGCAATCTGCGCAGGAGATATTAAAGCAGAAGTAAATAGAAGTACATTCTATACATGCTTTTTCGTTTCTTAAATCAATAAAATTTTTAATCTGTGGTAGCCTAAAGCGCTTACTTGGGAACCCAAGTGAAGCGGGTTCAAATCCGGGTATTGCACGAGTATAATAGTACAAGTATAAATATTTGCGATTTATTTTCAACATAATTGCTACTTAACTTTTACAGTGAAAGGAATCCTTGTTAGAAATCCAATATGTCAAAGACAACAAAGTTTGCCAATGTGTTGCACTATGGCCTGATCCCTCTCGTATTGAAGCGAGGGCAGTGCCCAGCAGTGGGTCGTTAAAAATAACTAAACAGAAATTGTCTATTATAAAAGTTACCCATACGTTGACAATACGTTTGGGGCAGTTGTAGTGACCCTACTTTCTTGCGCCAGCGGTCGCGGGTTCGAGTCCCGCTGAGGGCATTCATTTGTTATACTCGGATGTTTGTACTCCATTCATCGGTGTTTATATTTATAATATGTATGTATATAAACTTACATATGTAGCATATCAACTATCTGGTATCCGTAACACAAGCTTCCTTCGTAGCTTACCTACGGAACTAGATGGCGCTGTGTGTAATAATGTCCAAACATATTTATTATTTATTATCATTTTATATATTCTAGTCAACTCCTAATAATGTATGAAAAAATGTCATGAATTATTATCACAACAGTCACACCCCTATTACCTATTCATTAGAAACAGGTTCAAAATTGTGTTAACGAACCACAGCGAGTACGTTTTAATTTTCAGCCTCAGTGAACGGAATGATCTTATTTAGTTACAAATAGGGTTTCTATAAATGATTTACATATCATTACAACTGCTAATGATTTTTAGAGTTCTGTAGCATAAGTTAATACATTATTTTCACAGGAAAACTTTGCGAGAAAGTGAGATAGATATATAAAATACTACCGCGATTTCTTGCATCTCCACCCACTTTGCTTTATTTTGTTGAATTAATATTTTTTTAATGTTCTTTTGTGATGTAAGAAACCTTTTTTAAACGGTTTTATTTAGCTCACCCCGTTTGTTTTATTTATTTATTATTTATTCTTGGGTCAAATTTAGTTATTCAAATTTCACCCTCTTCCTGTCAACCGATTAATCTGAAATTTTGTATACACTTTAGATTTTGGTGACAATACAATTATGTTTATTCATTATCATTATAAATTCAAGATGGCCGCCGCTACAAAATGGCGGATAATTTATGTTTTATTAATCCCATCAATATGGGTATCAAATGAAAGGGCTCAACAAGCAGAATACAATATACTATAAAAAATTGAAATCCAAGATGGCGGCCGCTACAAAATGGCGGATAACGTAGGTTTTATCAATCTCATCAATATGGGTATCAAATGAAAGGGCTCAACAAGTAGAATACAATATACTATAAAAAATTGAAATCCAAGATGGCGGCCGCTACAAAATGGCGGATAACGTAGGTTTTTATCAATCCCATCAATATGGGTATCAAATGAAAGTGCTCAACCAGTAGAATACAATGTACTATATAAAATTAAAATCCAAGATGGCGGCCTCTACAAAATGGCGGATAACTTAGGTTTTATCAATCCCATCTACATGGGTATCAAATGAAAGGTCTCAACAAGTAGAATACAATTTATTATGCAAAATTGAAATCTAAGATGGCCGCCGCTACCAAATGGCTGATAACAATTTTTTATCAATCCCACCAATATGGGTATCAAATAAAAGGGTTTGACAAGAAGAATACAGTGCACTATACAACCTCAATATTTAAGATGGGCGCAGCCACTAAATGGCGTATAATAATAAGATTTAAATTTAGAAATTGAATCTGTAATTTTTTAAGTATCTGATTAATCCAGCCTGAATCCACCACCCAAGTCAAGATTTTCTATCGTGTTGAGGACTGTGTGGCGTTAGGGTGGCTAAAAATGATACGTCGTTAGCGGTACACCACCCAAGTTAAGGAGAAAGGTTAAAACGCGCCGAGAACTGTATTGCATTAGGGTGGATAAAAATGATATGTCGTTAGCGTTTTCCCCTCAAGACTCAGGCGCATCTTGTTGTACATAGCTTTGCCCCTTTATTGGACCTCTAGGGGGGTCGACCGTTAAAATGTCCATTACTCGTGGGAACAAAATGGTAAAAAAAAATATAAATAAAAACTAAAAACTAGAAAATAAAAATAGGTAAAAAAACTTTTTAAGTTAAACGGTTTTATGTTAAACATACATTGCAATGTTTAAGATAAATGTACTAAAAACCAAAAAATAATAAAATAGATACAGTCGTGGGAATTATAAACATATGCATAGACTAGACTAAAATAAAACCGTGGGGCACGTCAATAGATATAGGCCAACTGCCTAACGACGAATTAAACGATTCTTCTATCGCACATTAAGTCGATAATTTGTAGACAATTGACGTGCCCCACGGTTTTATTTTAACTAGATGGCGCTGTTTTATTTAAACTAGATGGCGCTGTGTGTAATAATGTCCAAACATATTTATTATTTATTATCATTTTATATATTCTAGTCAACTCCTAATAATGTATGAAAAAATGTCATGAATTATTATCACAACAGTCACACCCCTATTACCTATTCATTAGAAACAGGTTCAAAATTGTGTTAACGAACCACAGCGAGTACGTTTTAATTTTCAGCCTCAGTGAACGGAATGATCTTATTTAGTTACAAATAGGGTTTCTATAAATGATTTACATATCATTACAACTGCTAATGATTTTTAGAGTTCTGTAGCATAAGTTAATACATTATTTTCACAGGAAAACTTTGCGAGAAAGTGAGATAGATATATAAAATACTACCGCGATTTCTTGCATCTCCACCCACTTTGCTTTATTTTGTTGAATTAATATTTTTTTAATGTTCTTTTGTGATGTAAGAAACCTTTTTTAAACGGTTTTATTTAGCTCACCCCGTTTGTTTTATTTATTTATTATTTATTCTTGGGTCAAATTTAGTTATTCAAATTTCACCCTCTTCCTGTCAACCGATTAATCTGAAATTTTGTATACACTTTAGATTTTGGTGACAATACAATTATGTTTATTCATTATCATTATAAATTCAAGATGGCCGCCGCTACAAAATGGCGGATAATTTATGTTTTATTAATCCCATCAATATGGGTATCAAATGAAAGGGCTCAACAAGCAGAATACAATATACTATAAAAAATTGAAATCCAAGATGGCGGCCGCTACAAAATGGCGGATAACGTAGGTTTTATCAATCTCATCAATATGGGTATCAAATGAAAGGGCTCAACAAGTAGAATACAATATACTATAAAAAATTGAAATCCAAGATGGCGGCCGCTACAAAATGGCGGATAACGTAGGTTTTTATCAATCCCATCAATATGGGTATCAAATGAAAGTGCTCAACCAGTAGAATACAATGTACTATATAAAATTAAAATCCAAGATGGCGGCCTCTACAAAATGGCGGATAACTTAGGTTTTATCAATCCCATCTACATGGGTATCAAATGAAAGGTCTCAACAAGTAGAATACAATTTATTATGCAAAATTGAAATCTAAGATGGCCGCCGCTACCAAATGGCTGATAACAATTTTTTATCAATCCCACCAATATGGGTATCAAATAAAAGGGTTTGACAAGAAGAATACAGTGCACTATACAACCTCAATATTTAAGATGGGCGCAGCCACTAAATGGCGTATAATAATAAGATTTAAATTTAGAAATTGAATCTGTAATTTTTTAAGTATCTGATTAATCCAGCCTGAATCCACCACCCAAGTCAAGATTTTCTATCGTGTTGAGGACTGTGTGGCGTTAGGGTGGCTAAAAATGATACGTCGTTAGCGGTACACCACCCAAGTTAAGGAGAAAGGTTAAAACGCGCCGAGAACTGTATTGCATTAGGGTGGATAAAAATGATATGTCGTTAGCGTTTTCCCCTCAAGACTCAGGCGCATCTTGTTGTACATAGCTTTGCCCCTTTATTGGACCTCTAGGGGGGTCGACCGTTAAAATGTCCATTACTCGTGGGAACAAAATGGTAAAAAAAAATATAAATAAAAACTAAAAACTAGAAAATAAAAATAGGTAAAAAAACTTTTTAAGTTAAACGGTTTTATGTTAAACATACATTGCAATGTTTAAGATAAATGTACTAAAAACCAAAAAATAATAAAATAGATACAGTCGTGGGAATTATAAACATATGCATAGACTAGACTAAAATAAAACCGTGGGGCACGTCAATAGATATAGGCCAACTGCCTAACGACGAATTAAACGATTCTTCTATCGCACATTAAGTCGATAATTTGTAGACAATTGACGTGCCCCACGGTTTTATTTTAGTCTAGTCTATGCATATGTTTATAATTCCCACGACTGTATCTATTTTATTATTTTTTGGTTTTTAGTACATTTATCTTAAACATTGCAATGTATGTTTAACATAAAACCGTTTAACTTAAAAAGTTTTTTTACCTATTTTTATTTAAAAACAGGCTATAAATCGTTAAAACCGAAAGCCGTCCATTCACGTTCGAAAACTACTACTACTACTAAAAACGTTTTCGAAAACCGTCCATTCACGTTCAAAAAAGTGCATTTAGATATTTTTTTATTTAACCTGCGGTGAGCGTTAGTTGCTATATTTTTCACTAACATGACAACTAAAGACTGTCTTGATACTGCGTAGTATAATAGGCTCTTTACAACAGCGAATGTCAATTTTTAACTTTTGACAATTAGATAACAAGAACAGTTTATTGCAAATTTTAATGTGTTAGATAGAGACAAAGCATTTTCAGGAAATATTTGGTAGTTACTAGAAACATTTTGAATTTTCGATACTAGAATGTTAAGTTTGAAGAAGCAAGAAGTGAAGATTGCGAAGAGATACGAAATAGTGGAAAAGTGAAGAAGAGTTTAGTGAATTATTAAAAGTGGTGGATTATAGTGCTCAGAGACTCAATTAAACTAGTGTTGGTACAAACTGCGCGTGTATATTAAGTGTAAATAAAACATCTTTAGTGCGAGAACGCTTTTAATTTCCGATCCTGAACCCGTAGTAACAATATTATACATATTACTCATACACCACTGAAATAAAATATAACGAGTTTCCAACAGCATTAAACTTGTAACGTCACATTTTGATTGAAACATATTCTCTGTCGTATATTTACATCTATATTGAATATTTGTTCGGTTCGATTAATATCAAGCGGCAATCAAATGGCGATGAGAAATAAATAAATATGACGTGACATTATTACACACAACGCCATCTAGTTCCGTGGTAAGCTACACAACTTGCGTTACGGATACCAGATAGTTTATATACTACATATCTGACTTTAAATATATACATACTAGCTTTACCCGGCTTCGCCCGCGTTCATTTTTTTAATTGCTAATCAACCTCATTGGGTTGATCTGTAGGATGCCTGAAAGTTTCTTCAAAATTACTCTAGCTATTTCAGAACCCATTGTTAATACAAACATTTTTTTAATTTTTCGTTAAAAATATTTTTTTTAATCAAAAGTATCCTATGTTACTTCTAATACCTCCAAGAATATGTGTACAAAGTTTCATGATGATCAGTTGAGTAGTTTTCGCGTGAAAGCGTCACAAACAAACGTACATTCACATTAATAATATTAGTAAGGATTATAAATATAAACACCCATGACTGGAGTACAAACATCCGTGTTTAACAAATGAATACCTCAAACCAGACTCGAATCCGACCGCTGGCGCAGCATGTAGAGTCACTGCAAACTGAACCTACTAACTAACTACTAATTTGCCAACATATTTATTAAAAAATCTCGTCATATTATAAAGATTAAAATTACCGACAGATTTAGCAATCTTAAGTTATAATATAGAAAAGAAAGTATAAGATATAACATACAAAAAGTTATTTTAAGATGTATCAAGCAAATAAGCATGTAGTTTTTTCGGTAAAGATTTTCAGGACTTGACAAGTCAATCGAATCGAAAACCAAATTCTTATATTTTACATATTATTATATTGCCATGTGATGTTATATGGCCTTCCGTGAAAATGGGTTCTCCAAGATTTTTGCATTTATAACCAGTAGTTTATTAACGCGTTCAACCAAACAAAAGAACTCTTCAGCTTAAAAATATTAGTACACCCAACCCGCTTCTCTAGGTGTAAGTTAAAATAAATTAAACAGTTTCTATAATTTCTTAATAAAAATAAAAAAGTAGCCTAAGCTACTCCTTTAAATAGCTATCTGCGAGAGAAAATCGCGTCAAAATTGGTGTAGTCGTTTCAGAGATTAGCCAGAACAAAAAAACAGACAGACAAAAATTTTAATAATTGTTTTTTTATGTAAGTACCATTAGTAGTACCAGTTCATAATATGCGTTTAGTGAAATTAAAAACAGACACTTCAATTTTATTTATATGTACAGATTAGTATAGATGAAACAGCCAGTTAGCCGTAAAATAATAAGCGAAGCTGGAGGACGCGACTAGTTCACATAAGCTATTAATTCTTTAGGTTTTTTTATCGTATAACTGCTTTTATTTGCTTTCGGACAAATCCATATATTAGTTTGAAGTAACATGGGACACAAATTGGTTTCCAATACAGTATTATTTGAGTAAGCCATCAATTTGGAACCGAGTCATATGTTCGCTCACGGTTTTTATTTGTGCATTTTAAAAGTCTCTGGATGAAAAAATATTAAAATTTATTTTAACCGGACTTAACCGAACCGGACCAATAAAGCAACTCTAAGAAATCTTTACTAACCGTTAAAAAGTATCTAAGGAACAAACCTGAGTAGAGCGAGGGTAAGCCACTAGTGCATAATATTAAGTTTGCTAAATTCTAAGGAAGTCATGACATACTGTTTGTTTTTAATATATTCGTAAATGGTAAATAAACCATTTGTCAGTAGAGATTTATTATAATAAATCAAATATATTTATAAATTATACAAGTAAAATGTAACTAAAAAGATATATGGTTTGTGGCTTAAACTTTAAATATAATATGTAAAAAAAATATTTCATAACATCAGCGTTTTTTTTAAATATACATACTGACCGTTTTCGAAAAAAAACGGAACATCTCATTCTTATCTCGGGTTAGGTATCCGCATCAATTCACCGGAATCAAACCAGTGACCTATAACACACCAGTCCTTATCTTTAAGCATTGAAATACCTCCAAAATTGAATTTCCGTTAAACGATCAATGAGGCAAATGGCATTTGACAGATGCGTCAGTCCGTCTGATAAATACCGTTCATCTATTCATCTATATACTGGGCTTTATGATCCAAAGGGTTCTAAAAGGGATATTGATTGTATTTGTCTCATAAAAATAGGTCCTCTTTAAATGAAGTTAGGGTAAAGAGTTCTTATTCAATTTCATAAAGTCAAATAGATTGCGATGATAATATTTGCTTTGAAAATCAGGAATTAGTTGGATATCAAAATTACTTATCTATTTATTAAAAGTAGAAGTATAAATCAGTACATATATATAAATAAAATTGAAGTGTCTGTTTAATTTAAAATTAACTAAGCTTTTCTCTAAATGCATATGAAAGTATAAACGGTACTTACATCGTAAAATCATTTTTTTAATTTTATGTCTGTCTGTTTGTTTGTTCCGGCTAATCTCTGAAACGGCTGAAACGATTTTGACGGGAACGTTATAAGAAGTAACTTAAGGGTTACTTTTATTATATTAAAAAGCTAGCCTTTCCTGTGGCTCCGCTCGCGTTCTATAGGCTGAAAATCCAATGAAATACTTTTTTTCCTTAATTTTTCTCCCGTTCTTGCAACATGTTTCATTGATGCTCCGCTCTTATTGGTCGTTGCGTGATATAATATAGGCTATAGCCTTCCTCGATAAACGGACTATCCAACACAAAAAAAAGTTCAATTCGGACCAGTAGTTCCTGAGATTAGCGCGACCAACCAACCAACCAAGCAAACAAACAAACAAACAAACAAACAAACTCTGCAGCTTTATAATATTAGTATAGATTATAATTTACCTCTTTGATTATCTTGAGGTTAGAAGCGGCAACTGGCAAGTTTTCAAACGACATGTACCTAATATTCGTCAACTCTCGTCCAGCGTGGTTTAATATGGCTAATCCCCATCGTATTAAAAATTAATTAAAATACAATATTTTATAGAAAAAATTGTTCTTTTTATATTAAAATCAAAATTTAGTCATAATTTAACTCCTTTATGGAAAATGTAGTATATGATTTTACTACAAAATTCCAGTGCGTTTGTGTACTAAATGTTAATCTCTAAATAGGTAATACTAATAAACGCTCTAACTGCAAAGACTATAAAACGGATAGACATTAAAATTATTTAATAAGTTGCAGCGTTTTTTGTTAAAGGTTTTATTATATGTAAAATATAAGGTCTAAGACCTTAGGATCCTACTTAAGGATCGTTAAAATTCAAAATAACAAATTACTTAGGTTTTTAATTTTTCATATCTTTTACCCTACTTTCTTGCGCCAGCGGTCGCGGGATCGAGTCCCGCTGAGGGCATTCATTTCTTAAGCTCGAATGTGTGTACTCCAGTTATGGGTATTTATACTTATAATATTTATGTATTTAAACTTATATATGTAGTATATGAACTATCCGTAACACAAGCCTTGTAACTTACCACGGAACTAGATGGTACTGTGTGTAATAATTAGTGTTGCCCAAATGCAAGAACAAGACGAGACTGAGCCAGTCTTGGTCTTGGTCTTGCGCCAACACATCTGGTCTTGGTCTTGGTCTTGGTATTGCACTCCAAGTCTTGGTCTTGGTCTTGGTCTTGCAGCAAGAGTCTTGCAAGTCTCGCAATTACCTATTAGCCTATTGCTATTTATTAAACGTTACTTTAAGTCTTAGAAGTTAGAACAACGTAATGGAGTAAGTACATTTTGAGATTGAATTAATATAGCCATAGTAAAGTGCAAACAAATTAATAAATGTCTAAACATTTAATGAGAAATTCGAAATTTGAAATTGAATTTATAGGTACTTCTTTAGGCGCGTTATGAAAAAATGATGAGAGTGAAATTTAAAGAATCACTGTACCACAAAAGTAACAAGTTGAAATTGCCTGCTAAACCGCTCATAGCAAGTTGAAGTTGCCTCTGATCACTGTTTTCATATTATTTATAATTATTTTAATATTATACAGGGTGGTGACGCTTGATCAACGTTCCTTCAAACCACATATAGTATAAAAAATTACGAGTTGAATACAAAAAAAAACTAATTGAAAATATTCAAAAATGAAGCCACAGGAATTTTTTTTCGTTTTAAAATTTAAAACCATCATCGTAATTCGTATGTACGCGCAAGCGTAGTTCGCCGTGAAACTCAATAGTCATGTGATTTTGATCATAGTAATAACATTATCAATTACTATAGGTAGTTAGTTAAAATGCTTACGTTTATCAAAAAAGTATCTGTATAGTAATTTATTTCCAAAAAAAAAACTAATAAATTATTTTCAATTTGTCTTTCAGAGAGAAATAAAAAGATTTTTTTAGCGACTACTTTATTACTAATTATTATAAACATCACATCATTAAATTATTTTAAAAACCCCATCACTTTCGACATACGAATAATTACAATTTTTTTAAATAACATTTTTACCTCAAACTACCACCTCATTTTATAACCACTTTTGTGTGCCAACATTACCTACTAACTTAGGTTAGTGAACCGCATTGATAGGCACACAAAATTATTGACTGTCATAATTACAATAATATGGACTAGAAGTAGGTAGGTACATAAATTATTACCATAACATCATCAATATCAAAATTAAAGCTTAGTACTCGCTACGCATTAAGAGGTAGGTATGGATGTATAGGACCTGCATGCCTAGATAATCAATGACTTTATTGTATTTTTTAAATTTTTAATAAAGCAATTTCAAAATCTACTACTTAACCACTTTTCAATAGGCCAATTAGGTACCTACCTACATGTTATTAATTCACACAACATAAGTTCGTTAAAACTTAGTAAATGTCTTTACTTCACATAGGTACCTACCATAATATGCACCACGACGATGATATTAGTCAGTACCTATCTAATTACCTCTACTTAATTATTTTTTTTAAAGATGAAAAGGCATATTATTACGTATGTGAATATCAAAATACATCTACGCTTGAGTCCTGTACCTACTAATTTAAGAACACCAGTTTTTTGCGACGTAAGTAGACTAAAACAATAGATTTGTATCAGGTCCGGGTTGTTAACAGTTGCAGAACTAGTCTTCTACAACCAATCAGTACTTAACTGAAAACAAAGCATTAGGTACATGCGATAGGTAAGTAGGTAATTCGTAGATACTAGATGTATACCTACTCCCAGATATGCAGAGGCAGAGCTACTTGTACTAGAACACTGCCTCGTAAGTCGTAACAAGCGTTGACACCGAACCCCTAAATGTTTTTTTGTTCCACCCACCTTGGCGATTATGCACCTAGTAGGTATAATATTTTCATAGCACAGATGTAGTCAGTAGGTAGTCACTAACTTTTGTACTTCTTTCAGATAATTTATTACGAAGTCTTTAAGGTAGACCTAGTCATTAATAAAAGCAACTTATCATTACGACATTAAACTTGACTAAACTAAAATCAAAATAACTTAAAAGCAAAACAAACACAAACCACCTTTTCAATCAAATTCCGACGTTTAGAGTGCGGCCGTAGCGATTTCGAAAAAGTATTGAAGAATTCGTTTTATTATTATTAAAACTACCTAAATATTAGATGAACATAAAACTCTTAGTAAATCGATTTTTATTTATAGCATCAATTTTTAACTAAATTAAGAGCAACAATAAATTAGAAACATGTAATCGAACCGGGATTCGAACCCACAACCTCTATCTGTGGGCCAATAAGCCCACAAGGGCGGCAATTTTTTCTGCGTCGTGCTTCACAAACACGGTTTTACACAAGCTACTCTTTCAATTTTCAAAAAATCTATTTAGGTACACCAATAACCTGCGATTTATTTATCAAAATGCCTATGAATTTATCTATTCGATTTATCATTTTACGAGAGACAAGAAAATACGCGTGCAAGAAAGAAGTTAAAGGTTCTGTTAGTGGTAAATACTTAACATTAACTTAAATAAAATAACAGCAAAATTAAAAAAGTAAAATGTAATCTAACCGGGATTCGAACTTGTGACCCTGGGAGGTCAATTAGCCTATAAGGGCGGCAAATTCACGACGCAATAATATGAAATTTATTTAATAAAATAGGTAGGTAGGTAGGTACTAACTTTTCTATTTAGTGTAACTTTATGCGACAGGATAAATTAAACAAAATAATATTATTAGTTACTACTTTATTAAAAATTATAAGACATTCGTGTAGCATTAAAATAATTTTAAACCTCCATCAATTCACACAAATATTGATTAAAATAATACACAAAGTTATAATATAAAATTGTTAAATTGAAAGATGCAATAATGAATAATGCAATATTGAAAAACGTTCACTAGAAATTACAATCTATCACAATATCTCGTTACATACTTTAAACAAAACGCTATTTAATTTACTTTCGTAAAAATTCTTAAGTGTACTTAAAAATAACAATAATTGCAAAATTATTAGGCAAAGGCATTCGCTAAAATATACCTATCAACCATAATAATTATAATAAAAAATACATTCAAACTGTTATGTATCTAGAATGTATTCACAAGTTTTTAATTCGAAACGAATGTCGGCGATCCATTTAATACTTAAACAACATAAATAATTATTCTGATAAAATTGCAAGGACATTTACGATACCTACGAGCATATTTCAAATATTGTAGGTATGACACAGTCCACAGAAAAAAAATAAATAGGTACATTGGCACTCGAGTTTTGACTCTTGATTTCAATTAATTTTATCTGTTGCTCGGGGTAAGAGTAGGCGAAGGGACTGGGCATTGGCCTTCCTCTACCAACCAAACAGTTCCTCAAAACCAAGTACCAGGTACGCGCAGCGGTAGATAGCCGTTGATACCGCCTTATACGTACGCAGAGCTCTGTGGTCATCTCACATTCCTTCTTCCGCCGCCCACGACTATGAGCGCGTCACTAGGAGGGTACTATCTGGGACCCTTGAGGCTTCGATCGAGTAGGTAGCCGCCCGGGCGATCAGCCCAGCCGTGTGAGACTCTATTCAGGGAGGCCCAGCCAGGCGATCAGCGACCGATCGGCGGCTACTCTGGCGTCTCAGTATGACACTTTCACTATTAGGTACATCGATTCATTAAAATCAGTCCTTTGCTTATGTGCGTACTGCATGCTCCCACTTCAACACTTTAAAGTCAACTAAAGAATAAGAAATAGAAAAATACTAAATAGGTAGTTAAAAGCATAAGCCGCCTTGTCAAAGAAATGCCGACATTGGGGTGCTAGTGTAAGCGTAGTTGAGGCGGTAATTTCATTGCTTTATTTAATATTATTATTGGTATTTTTAGGCCTATTATTATTATTAAAAAAATATTCTAGTAAAAATAATTCAAATAATTATTTTATAAATGTTTTCCTATAGGAAATGTTTTAAGAAAAATAAATTAATTCAATTACTTATTCCGAATTCGCTATAATCCCCGCTATCGCCTATGACACCTCACCACACCTCACAATTCTGTCGGTACACATTCAAAGGGCGGCGATGCTTACACGTGTCTTTAAATTTCTTTGAATTTTACCGATTTGACAAAATGGCGCGACTCTCAAGGATTTTTGCGTCATAGACTAAAAAATACACGATAAAACCTACTTTTAATTAGTATTTAATAATATTGCAAAATGATAATTTATAGTATGAAAATAGTAAAAGCTTTTCCTGTTTTTATTACATATTAGATTATTTTTTTAAATACCTGGTGATAAATTGACATCAATGATTTTTTATAACCATCTTAAAAGTGTTACCACAATAGCCAGTAAAAATAAAAGCGAATTTTTGTTTTTTATAAGATTTAGGGTCACTTGATGGACATAAAAAACACAAAATGCTGACCAATCTAGGTGGAGCTTCAAGAAAAAAAGTTTTGGGCGATATCTCAGAAACTATGCACTTCAGAGCAAAAGTTATTGAAACCATTATTGTAGAGAATAAAATTTCGCATTTTTTATTTCTTGTAAACTTTTTTATAAAACTTATCGTTTACGATTTAAGGCTTTTAATGAACCGGATTTTCTGTCTCGGTCGACAAATCTCACCGACAGTGATTAATCAATAAAATGCATGTTCAATGAACCGTATTATGCTCATAATAATGTGATTATTTTCATGTATTTTATTTACCTACTTTACAAGATATTTTACTCAATTCTAAGACATAATATGCTATGCCACTTCTGCGAATTCTTATTAATTATTCTATGCAAACGTCGCTAGGGCTAGTAGTACCTACGGCTGCTCGGGGACAGTGTGATGTTGCCGCCTTTAGCTGGGGTCAACAAACTCTGATCTAGTAGTGTTTATTTTTATGAACATTTTTATTGTATTTATAATTTATTTTGCGTGAAAAATTCACTTTTTATTTGAAGGAATTTTTTTCAAATTGTCCATTTTTATCGACTTATATCATCTCACCCTACATGCAGTTTAAAGGAATGTTGATTAAGCGTCACCACCCTATATATAGTATCTAAAAATATGATAGCAAAATACAATTGACATTTACTAAAATTAAATACCTAATAAAAATATTAAAAACGCCATCTATGAGAAATAATTATACGTCATTTGATAAGTGAAAGTACGGAATTATGAGTTAAGACCACATTATTATATTATTCTTTTTTAAAAGTATATTTTACAAACGAAGTATATTTTTTTAGGAATTAAATATTCTGTATCTGTTTGAACGACTTCATCTTTCTTACTGCAGAGATTGATTTACAACATAGAGTATATTGTGTTCAACGAATGAATGCCCTCAGCGGGATTTGGAACCGCGACCGCTGGCGCAGAAAGTAGGGTCACTACAAACTGAGCCAAACAAAACTCAGGTCGTGACTTAGGATACTTTTTATTGCAGAAAAATAATTCATTTCCACAGGAAAACAAAATAGGTAATTGGTTTTATTGAGTCGTCTTTAGAAAGCTAGCGGTGGCTAAATCTTAAGAGATACATCATATATCAAAACTATGTAGTAGGAAAATGTATAGGTAATAAAAAGCCAATTACAGAAAAGTCTATTACATCAAATATCTTTCTCCTTAGCGGATCGATGTGCACGTTTCGAGTAAAAAGTACTTGTACCTACCGATTTAAACTAAATTAGGTATAAAAATATATCTGTACTTTACGTCTTCCTATTATCTTCTTCAAAATTCTATGTACTGGTACTTTCTTTTGTTTTGTATCGTTTGTTTTCTGAGTGTCAATTTTTTGTATTATAAATTAAGCCTGTCCGCTTCCTGAAACGACACTCAGTCCTAATTGCAAGACGCAAGAGTCTCGCAGACTTAGTCTTGTTCTTGCTCAAATCTTGCATGGTCAGTCTTGGTCTTGGTCTTGCTGAAATTAGGCGGTCTTGTTCTTGGTCTTGGTCTCGCAAAAATGCAAGACCAAGACCAAGACTGCAAGACCAAGACCGATTTTGGGCAACACTAGTAATAATGACCCATTACAATATAAAAAAATTTATATTGTAATGTTTGACCTACATATTTAAAAATAGTAATAGGAAAATAATAACAAAAAGCATTGAATATTGAATAGAAATTTATGAAACGACAAATGACAGATAACAGATGCCTTGGATATAAATACGATGAAAGCCCTCAAGCGAACACAACCCTTATGAGTATAATATATACTCGTATAGAATTCAAAGAATTATTATAAACTAACATCTGCTTAGGATTTCTTCAAACGTCAAACTTCAACGTCAAACTCTATAAGTTAAAAATGTTTTAGGCCAACTACCGATTCACCCTTTCTTTGGTCGAGTGCTTTTCTTATTGTATGTATTACAATATCTATAAGCTATTCCAAATCATAATCTATGCTTTTGTTGAATGTTATCGAAATCTAGAAAAGTAAAGCTGTTTTAAAAGAATAGTTCGCATTTATATGTAGTATATTACAAGTATAAAACTAATTCGTCCGCCGCGTCTGTTTGTCCGCGATTAACTCAAAAACTACTGCACTGATTTTCATGTTGTTTTCACCAATAGATACAGTGGTTCTTGAGGAAGATTTAAGTATATGATTTGTCAAGTCTTTGTATGCATTAACTAGAGTAACCTGCGGCTTTACTCCCGCTAAATCTTAGGAACGCGCGGAACAAGAGCAAATCGCTAGTAATAGTGATAAAGGCACAATTTATATGTTAATAATTTCGAATAAAAATCCCTTTGTGATAGTGTAATAAAACGTTAAAAAGACTAATGTACCGTTCATTCAAAATTTCAAATAATATATACTATACATATTTACTGAACTAACTTATTACATACAAAATAATTATATTGGCACATTAATACACAGCATACGTACATAATTAGTCACTAATATCCCAAGCAGGACTCGAACCCGCGACCGCCGCGCTACAAACTGAACCAAACATCATACTTTCCTACATCAATATTTTTAGTCATATAATACGTGATAATATCTATTTTTTCTTCTATCAAAATTTCTTTATGATTGAAAATATTAAAATCAACAAATAACACAAGTCACCGAACAAATTATAACTCGCGTTGAAAGATTTGGCAAATACCAAGTAATTTTCAGCTTCACTGATCTGCGTAATGTTATTTATTTAAACGACAAATTGTCTATAGATAATATGCGCATTTGAAACCGCGAAGGTTCGTATTTTGAGGTTTTACAACCATTATTAGTTGATGCTTTTGGGTTGACCAGTTGGGAGTAATTTGTGGCTTGCTCTTTCAAATTGTATGTAATTCATTGCTGTTGTCCAAAAACTTAGGATTTCGCATTTGTTTTGGCTTACTTTTGTTATGGAGTTTATATGGGTAATGGAAACTTGGTCTACTGAGTATAATGTGACTCGGCCATACTATAATATACCGAAAAGGTCGTGAATTCAATTATTATAAACTCGGGTTTGGTTCTAGGTACGTTTTAATAATAAATAGAAAATACTTTCTTAGGTTTACGCGAAAATTTGACTTGAGAGTATCTCCCGTGACCATGATTGCTGTAAAGCATTCGAAACGTCGGAAACCAAAAATCTAAATAAATCCGTGACAAAATCCGAAAAGATAGTTTCATTTATAATTATTATTATAGATTTTACTGAAATGAATTAATTTTTATTATACATCGGCTGTTTTATACTATAATATGCTTGTATTATTCATATTAACCTTCATCTTAAGTCACTTACTGCTAGTTTCTACAACCTATCTACCGATAGACCGGATACTATTTTGACACATTAAAAGTTACAACCTGTCAAAATCGTATGAAAGTATCTACCGGTCTATCGGTAGATAGGTTATAGAAACTGGTGTTATTTTTTATCAAAATAAGGTTTTAATGTGTATGGACTTCTTGCAAGTAAAAGAAAAATTAAATGTCATTCGTAGAAACTCTAAACTGCGTTTCATTAGGTTATGGGCCCAGGCCAATAATCAGGGGCTGGAAACTTAGAACATCTACCACAGATAAGAAATTGGTAGTGTCATCTATTGCTCGTCACCCAAAACTTTTGCTTAAATTTATCAGCGACTATAAGTCGGTGTAAGAGATGTCGCTACGGTCGCAATCGTCAATCCAGCAGTCCAGTACACGCATACCAAACAAATTTGCATGCAAAAAATTATTAAATTTTGAGAAAAATAAGCATAATGTCACATAAAAATAATACTGTTCATTGCTTAAAATAACAATTTAAATATTTGAATCGATATATTTCATTATAACTTTTTAGTGAACCAGCATTTCAAACAAATAATAAATTTATACAAATGCGTGAATTGGATAGCTTGCAACATTGTTTTGTTTTTTTGACATTTTAAACTTCTTTAAATTTTATTATTTTGACGCTTAGTAAAAATATTAAATATCTTAAAATTTAGTTGGGTTTAATTTAGTTATATGATATTGACACTATTTTAAATAAGCAGTCTAAAGGTCGCTTTATTTTTTGTTGTCTAGTTTAAGCAATTACGCCTAGCTTAAGCCGTTGTGTCTTTGGGTGTCTGTATGACCAGAGGTAAGATTTTATATCTACGATCTTCATGTCTACGCTCTACGTAATGCCACGCGCGGCGAGCTGTGTTATACAATAACTGTATTACACTAAAAATATACAAAATAAAGTTTAAAAATAACATTTTCTTGTATTATTTATTACATAGAACGACAGTCTTCAACCCTACTTAATTATTTGAGTAGATCGATTTTAAATTTGTAAATATGGTGATGTTAAGTATATATTTTTCTTGCTTTTATTATTTTAATGTTAATAGATATAATAATATCATCACTATATTTACACATTTAGAATCGATCGACTTTAATTTTAAATATAATTTTTATGATATCAGAAGGACAAGTATAGGCCATGGGGTGAAAAATTACAGATGGCGCTAGTTTAGTGTTGGCAAAAAAAAACGGTAGAGAGGGCTCTCTATTAAAAGTATAATATTACTTTTCTCTATGCCAATAATTTAACAAAGAATCAATAGAAAAACGTTAGTATTCTTTAGTAAAATGTCATCAGGTAGCTACATCATTAATGTTCCTAAACTTAAAGGGCGAGAAAATTACGATGATTGGGCTTTTGCTGTCAAAAATTTTTTAGTACTAGAAGGCATTGATCTTGACAAGCCGTCGGGACAATGGAGTACTGAAGATGATAAAAAAGGTAAAGCAAAGCTGATTATGACGATCGATCCTTCTCTATACGTCCATATAAAAAATGAGACAACTATAAACGACTTGTGGATGAAGTTAAAACAATTATTTGACGATTCCGGATTCACAAGAAAAATTACCCTACTTCGAACGCTAATATCTATACGTCTCGAAAATTGTGAATCAATGACAAGCTACGTTAATCAGATAGTTGAGACCGCACAAAGGTTGAGAGGAACAGGGTTTGCTATAAATGAGGAATGGATTGGCTCATTACTGTTAGCGGGATTACCAGAAAAGTATTCGCCCATGATAATGGCGATTGAGCACTCTGGTATCATGATTAATGCGGATGTTATAAAAACTAAACTACTGGACATGGGTTCTGATACTGTTAATAGTGAATCAGACTCAGCTTTTATTTCAAGAAGACCTAACAGTAATACATCTCATTATAGCGCAAAGAGGAAAACGAAACCATTTGTCAAGAAAATACCTAAATGTTATCAATGTGAGCAACCTGGACATTTTCAAAACCAGTGTCCTGAAATGAATCAAAAGCAAGAAAATGCTTTTAGTGCTGCATTTTTAAATGGCAATTTCAGTACAGATGATTGGTATGTGGACTCGGGAGCGAGTGCCCATATGATTGCTAACAAAAGTAAACTATTGCGTGTTGCAGAAGTATGCTATAAGAAAGAAATACTTGTAGCGAATCAAACGTCTGTGCCGGTTTTATGTGTAGGTGATACGCAGATCACTACAGTAGTAAAAAATTCTCAATTTGACATCATGGTAAGAGATATTCTTTGCATACCTAGCTTAGCAACAAATCTATTATCAGTCAGCCAGTTGATAGCGAAGGGGAATAAGGTAACATTTGAGATGGATGTTTGCCATATTCGTAACCAACAGAATGAGCTGATTGGAGTAGCGAATTTGATAAATGGTGTGTATAAGTTGAATATTGTGAATTTAGAGAAAAGTTTAGCTGCGGCAGTTCAGACGGCTGATGCTAAGCAATGGCATAGAAGGCTGGGACATATTAATTGTAAAGACTTACAAACAATGAAAGATGGTGCTGTAAAGGGTGTATTTTATGATGGTAAGGCTGATGTTCAGCAATCCAACTGCGAAGTATGTTGTGAGGGGAAGCAGTCTCGTCTACCTTTTCCTTTGAGAGGTCATAGAAGTGATAAATTGCTAGATTTGATACATTCGGATTTATGCGGGCCGATGGAAACCCGCTCGATTGGTCAAGCAAAATATTTTCTTCTTTTTGTTGATGACGCAAGTCGAATGACCTTTGTATATTTTTTAAAAGAAAAAACCCAGGTCTTACAGTGCTTTAAGGAATTTCAGAGGTTAGTTGAAAATCAAGTAGGATTAACGATTAAATCATTGAGAACTGATAATGGAGGGGAGTTTTGTTCTTATGATATGGAGAATTATTTAAGAAAAGCTGGTATTGTACATCAGAAGAGCAACCCGTACACTCCAGAGCAGAATGGTCTGTGTGAGCGTCTAAATAGAACTATAGTTGAGCGAGCTCGATGTTTACTATTTGACGCTAAATTAAATAAATCTTTTTGGGCTGAAGCTGTAAACACTGCAGTCTATCTTAAAAACAGGACGCCTGCCTCAGGACTAGGCCAAATGACACCCTACGAAAAATGGACAGGGCGAAAACCTGATATGAGTCATATTAGATTATTTGGTAGCTCTGTTATGGTCCATATTCCGAAGAATAAAAGACAGAAATGGGATAAGAAAGCGTCCAAGTATATATTAGTAGGATATTCAGATAATGTTAAGGGATATAGGCTGTATAATCCAGAAACTAAACAAGTCATCACAAGCAGAGATGTTGTTATCATGGAGGAAAAGGAAGAGTCCGACATGGTTAAAGCTGTAGTTGATAGTAAGAAGGAAGAGTGTATACAGACAGAAGCATCGCCTAATACATCTGAAAATGACCTAACAACAGTCAGTGACGTTACTGATCCTACTTATGTATACGATGGATCCAGTACAAGCACAAGTGAAGACTACTTCAATGCACAGTCAGAAGAAGGTAGTGTAACCATTGAAGAAGAAGTGGATATATTACCAGCAAAACGTGAAAGACGACCACCCAATAGATACGGTTACAGTAACTTGTGTGCATTGGATGATCCAGAAATATATGGAGAAATCACATATGATGAAGCTGTGAATGGACCAGAGAAGGAAAAGTGGAAGGAAGCGATGAATGAGGAATTAAAAGCTTTCGATGAAAATAAAGCATGGGAATTTGTGGATGCAAAAGAGGCAGATAGATTAGTAAAGTGTAAATGGGTCTTTAGAAAGAAATATGATATTGGCAATAATGTAAGATATAGAGCAAGACTAGTCGCGAAAGGATTTACACAGAAAGAAGGTATAGACTATAAAGATACTTATTCACCTGTGTTGAGATATTCAACGTTAAGACTTTTATTTGCACTAAGTGTTAAACTTAAGTTAGACATTACTCATCTCGATGTAACCACAGCATTTTTAAATGGATATTTAGACGAAAATGTATTTATGCAAGTCCCTGCTAATTTATATTGTAATAAAGATAAGGTTTTAAAATTAAAACGAGCAATATATGGTTTAAAGCAATCAGCTAGGGCATGGAATAAAAGAGTTGATGATTGTTTGAAAGAACTTGGTTATATAAAGTCTCAATTAGAACCATGTTTGTACAGTAAAAATGCAGGTTCGGATAAAATAATTGTAACGGTATTTGTGGATGATTTCTTTATATTTTCTAATAGTAAAGGTATGACTGATGACTTAAAGAAAGAGTTGAAAGCAAGGTTTAAAATTAAAGATTTAGGTCAGTTAAAGCAATGCCTAGGGATGCGTGTAAAAATTGATTCCAATTCTATATCTATCGATCAGGAAAAATTTGTAGATCAATTATTAATAAAGTTTAATATGACTAATTGTAAAACTTGCGATTCCCCTATGGAAACAAATTTAAAACTCGAAAAGGCCATAAATGTTAACAAAATGTATCCATACCAACAATTGATAGGAAGCCTTATGTATTTATCGGTACTAACCAGACCAGATATATCATATAGCGTTAGCTATCTTAGCCAATTTAACAGTTGCTATGATTCTAGTCATTGGGTACAAGCTAAAAGAGTTTTAAGATATTTAAAGAAAACAAAGTCGTATGGTTTAGTATATAAAAGAGATAGCTGTGATTTAGAAGGTTTTGTAGATGCAGACTGGGGATCAAACGTAATAGATAGAAGATCTTACACTGGGTACTATTTTAAGATGTCAGGAAGCATTGTGTCCTACGAGAGTAAGAAACAACGGACCGTAGCATTATCTAGTACAGAGGCGGAATACATGGCCATATGTGAAGCAAGTAAAGAAGCGATTTACTTAAAAAATCTCTTGATAGAATTAACTGGTCATGTAAATTTACCTATTGTTTTATATAATGACAACCAGAGTGCAAAGAAATTGACTGAAAATTCAATGTTCCATAAGAGAAGCAAACATATAGACATAAGGTATCATTTTGTTAGAGATGCTGTCTTAAATAATATAATTAGAATTGTTTATTTAGAAACTTGTAATATGCCGGCAGACATCTTGACAAAATGTTTAAATTCTCCTAAACATGTAAAGTTTTTAGATTGTTTAGGTGTTATATGTATAGTTCATTGATTTTTGGGTTAGTTTGTTTTATTTTTAGATTTTAGATTATTTTGATAAAGGGAGTGTGTTATTTTTTATCAAAATAAGGTTTTAATGTGTATGGACTTCTTGCAAGTAAAAGAAAAATTAAATGTCATTCGTAGAAACTCTAAACTGCGTTTCATTAACTGGCAGTTAATCTATTGAAAAAAAAGGTGAAAACGCAGGAAGTAACTTTGTTTTATACTGTGTAAAGATTCAATTTTATACACTCTCTTGTAATTAATAATTAGTTACACAACACCAACTGTTGTGTATTTAGGCCTTATAACGTCCCACTGCTGGGCACGGATATTTCAATACGAAGGCAATCAATCCATGTCTACGATTCCAAATGCGAGTTAAAGAACTTCACACACCTTTGGAAAAATAAAATATGTTTAAAAAACCGACTTCAAAAACTAAAAAGCTTAAAATAACTTAATAAAGATTTAATTTAATACACCTCTTATGCAAACCTAATACCTTTAATATTAATAAATTACAATTATTTGTATGTACCTACTACCTGCGCTATTCATAGATTTGAAGTCGATGCCAAGCCCTAAACAAAATGAAACCTAATATTATAAACAGCCCATAAAAAATACCGATCGAATTGATAACCGCCTCCTTTTGAAAGTCAGTTAAAAACTAACTAGTCAGACATGCAGGTTTTCTCACGATGTTAAAAAAAATAGGCATCATTCACTATAACTCTAAGCACTAAAATCAGATCACCTATTAAATAAATTATAGAAAAAGGAAAGTATCTTCTGAAAAGAAATAAAGCCTTTTATTCAAAACAGAAAGGTGATGTGAAACATCCAATATGTATAAAACTGCAAGTGAGAAAACTTTTACTCAAGGACGAAATAGATACAAATACCTCTTTCTATTGAATATTTTCCTCGCAAAAGTGATATAGAAATACCGTATTTGCGACAGCGAATAAAATTTGATGGGATCTTACATTTGTTTCACTCTTTTGTTTTAAATGTTTCAAGAGAAAAATGGGAATAAAAATGTTAGTTTTGAACCGATTTTAATTATGCTTTTTGTATTTTTAATGAAAAACTTATATGAAACTCATATATTGTTTTACTTTAAAACTGCATAAATTCTATAAATGGCATGACACTTAAGTATTTTATACTAATTAACAAAAAAACTATACTTTTATACGATTATAATGATAAAAACATCTCGATTTTTGTATGTATGTTTGTAATGGATAAACTTTTTAAAATTCAGATTACTTTTAAGTTGAAAGTTACATTGAGATTCTGCAACGGACATAGGATAGTTTTTATACCGGAATGACTCTTAATAAAATATCTAGGAATAAAAGTGTTTTATGGGGTTATAGAGTCTATAGTTTCTCATCATTATAAAGTAGGTAACTAGGGATGAATCCGAGCGAAGCAAGGCTGTGTCGCTAGTACAAATATTCAAATTTAAAAAAACTGACGTCAAGCATCAAAAACTTTGATCTAAATACAGAGAAAATATATCGAAAAAAGACTGATCAAAAAATTTCCCGCCACATCAGATGTTTCCCGTGGAGAACCCGTCACTGTGATTCTTCAGTCCACTGCATTTGATATTATTTCCCTTTTATGAACAGACAGCCGAAATAATTTTCCATAAGCCTTTATCAGCTTCGATCCTTTTAACATGTTATTTTTCCAACGCTCAAAGGTATTCTTTTAAAATTTAAATTTAATACTAATACTAACCTTACCAAAGCTCGTGAAGCGGTCACAGATAGATAGACAGACAAAAATCATAAAAAGTATAGAGAGAGCCTCTATGTCTATGAGAATGATTTCGATAGGATTTTAAAAAATATATTATAGTATGACACATGTATCTTCAATATGTTCAAATTTTTTTAACCAAATCTCTAGTAATAATGTTTTCCGGTAGAAGAACCGGTCGGAAGAGATTCAGGCCATGACAGACAATCTCATTGAGACTAGCCAGCTGCGCAGGAGATATTATAGTGCACAAGTGTACTCGTCGACATAAGTGCTACCTCTATTCCTATCACTCTCATACTCCGGTGGGACGACTGTTCGACTCGACCAGTGTGACTTAGGGCGCAGACGGCTTTACGTGCTCTCCGAGGCACGGGGGTGACACACCGCCAACTTCCCAACTCTGGGCTGTTACTGAGACTTACTAAACAGAATGACTCAATAACAAAATTTGGCGCGACACGGGACTTGAACCCAGGACCTCTCGATGTGTGGCCGTACATATTAGCCACTACACCACCGAGACAGTAGCACCACCAAATCCCTAGTAAATACTCTAGAAAGGACTTAAAATAGCCATACATTTTCCTTAAAGTAAACGAAGCGGAGGAGATTCCGGCATGATAAGGTGAAATTAAATTAAAATGTCATTTTTATGTTAAATATTATAATATTTTTATACTTTTACTGTTTTCTATTGCATTCATTTTTTATTTTTAAACACATTAGTGAATAGTGATCCAAACTTTTAAAGTATATACATAGTTTATCTACCTACCTATATACATCTATACATTTAAATAAAATTGGAGTGTCTGTTTTTAATTTCTTATTAACAGCTTTTCGCTAAATGCATATGAAAGTATAAGCGATACTAGCAACAAAAACCATTTTTTTTTAATTTTTGTCTGTCTGTCTGTTTGTTCCGGCTAATGTCAGAAACGGCTGGACCGATTTTGACGGGACTTTCACTCACGGATATCAAATATAAGGCGTAACTTAGGGTTATTATAACCAACTTTAGAAATTTATTTTTTCTAGTGGAACCCGTGGCAGAGGGAAGACCTATACCTAACCTTTAAATTAAATTTCTAAAATTAAAGTAGCCTAAGTTACTCCTTATAACATTAGCTACCTGTGAGTGAAAGTCTCATTAAAATCAATCTTACCCCTTTAGAAATTAGCGGTAACAAACTGACAGAAAAAGAAAGAAAGACAGACAAAAAATTAAAAAGATGATCATATGCATTAAGTAAGAAGCTGTGAATTTGAAATTAAAAATAGACACTTGTCAGTACTGATACAGTCACAGTACTAATATATTGAAAATTGAAATTTCGAATGCAATCTCTTCAATAATTAAAAATGCACAATATTTTACTGTTAAAATTACAAAAACATAAAATAAAACAAAATAGCATATTAAAATCTGACATAACTTCTGACAAAATCCGAATAAATATAAATCTTTTAGATCTGAATACAAAATATAATAAAATAATATAAAAAGGTAAGAGCAAATTTAATGAAATCTACGTCGCAGGTCGACAGGGTACCGTCTCTGCTATAGTTTTCCACGCCACCGGTCCGCACAGATGGTGTATAGGGTAGGGTTACCAGGCTTAAAGTTAGGTGTGGATTCGATTCTAGACATAACATTTGTATGATATGATATAATGATAGCTTATGCACGATAGATTCACTTTAACTAAGGTAAACTAACACTGAAACTGACTAATTTTATATAATGGAAAATTATTTCGGCTGTCTGTTCATAAAAGGGAAATAATATCAAATGCAGTGGATTGAAAAATCATCACAAATAGAGGCAGTGAATCTTTAATTTTTACATTTCTACAATGTTTTTAATTAAATGCAATATTTTGCTATAATGTTAATCTATAACTTTGATATTTTCATGGTCAAATTGTTTTCAACATGCGATGAAAGAAAACAGCGAAAAGCGAAATCATTACTGAGAAAACCTTGCTAGTTTCCCAAACAAACAAAGTCCTAAAAGCCGCATTGAAATATTAGAAAGAGATGAATACACAATGAAAGAAAGCTTTAATATTAAGCTATAGATTATAACATAATATTTGTATTAAGCTGGAATCGAATCCGCGATCAGTGCAAAGCGTAAGTAAATAAGGTACTATTCCAAAAACTTTGTCATTCCTAAAATATGAAAGCCGTGTTGTCACACAATGTTTTCTCTCTCATATAACAGATCCCTCTGTATCCACTGTAACACGTTCAGAGATATTTTATTCATATCTCAATGAATCGCAATTCCATATATGAATGATAGGAAATTACAAAAATGTTAAACTTATTACTGTTTTGCAAAGTTTTCCTGTATAGTGTCGTACATATCTTTTAAATACAAAAACATGACCCGACTAGTTATACACACATGACTGGAGTACAAACATCGTACAAATGAATACCTCTAGTGGGACTCGAACCTGCGACCGCTGACCAGTGATGTACACTATAAACGCCTACATAATTGGTTATATACGTCGTGTTAATCTATCTGTGTCATAAATTTCATCAAAATTGGTCCAGGTCTTTCAGCATGATTGAATACACAACTTTTATATTATATTACTCCGAATTGAGCAAAATAAATGAATCTAAACAGTCGCTATGCTGAAAGCAAGCAACAGCCTATTGGGAAATCACTTGTTTACTGTACTCTAGGATCTCTTGTATAATTTTCTTGACCCTTATTTTGCTTCATTACAAGTATCAGATATAGAAATAATTCTCTAGTTTAATTTAGGACTTTATACAGTTAGTCTTTGCTTAAAGTTGAGGAAAAATATCGAACTGGTACAAAATAAGTAAAACAAAGTTCCACGTAATTCATTAGTAGGTAGGTCAGTATGAAGGATATTGACGATATAATTTCGCACCAACAGTTATTATCCGTACATTAATAAAATTCTCAGTCAGACCTGTACATTAAATATTCTTTGGAAAATCTTTTTGAATATTGTCGATACAAAGGCCGAAGACTACTGGAAATATTTTGATGTAACTTATATATTGATAACTAGTCAATAGACATCCGAATCAATATATGTTTTTACTGTGTTAAAATTTCTAATTTATGAGAAATCTATAAAAACGTGGACCAATGGACGACCCAAGTAGAGCATGCGTTAGTTTTAGTTATTAATTAAAATTCGTACAAACTTGTTTCGAAATGAAACAAAATATTGAAAAGCAAAAAACAAAAACTAGCGTCTAGCTCTCTACTCTGCTATACATTCAAACAAATTTGTAACTTTAAAATCCTTTCATGTTATATTGAAAACACGAAAAATTTTATATTTCCATGACAATGCACATTGTTTTATTTCGAAATTAACTTGTTTTTATACAGTTAATGGGAATTTAACCAACTTTAAAGTTGAAAGTAACCATAGATTGCGACTGATTAATTAAAAAAGATCGAGAAAATATATATATCTATAGCAAAAATGTGTATTTAGCCCTTTTTTAACGTCCCACTGCTGGGTACGGGCCTTCCTTCAATACAAGGGAGATCATATCATAGTCCACCACGCTGGCTTAGTGAGAGTTGGCGGACTACACATGTCTTCCAAAAACTTGCTAGGTTCTCTCAGTCATGCATTCAAAAGCATAAAGAAATCCTCAGAATGATTTCCTTCACCGTAAGATAAGTGATAATAATATTAAAAATTATTAGCACATGAATCAGAGGTGCGCAACCGGATTTGAACCCGCATCACTCGGTTATCCAAGCGAGCGCGTTACCACTGGGCTACCACTGTCTAATAAGTATGTATGTATTTCTAATTAGAGCAAAGTCAAGGTGATCGCTAGTTCTAAAAAATAGTATCACCGTTGTCAATATTAAAAGTGTTCCGACAGATTTTATTAAGAATGGAAGGCGCGATGAAGCAACCTTATAACCAAGTGAAGCGTTGTCATCCGATGCACCTTAAAATTTGCATCACGTCTGTAATAAATTTTCATACTAGTTATTTTCCGTGACTTTTTTATTATGGATTTAAATTATTATTCTATTTATTTTAAGACAAACTTTGTTCAAATTTAAAGAAATAATAAGTTTTTAGTTTTTATTGACTCCCTTCGCTTCATTCGAATGCATCCACACCCTAATTTTAACACACCTTAATTTTTTTGAGTAGAACTCAGATTTTTTTAAATAAAAGTAGTCTAAACTGCTCGTGAGAACACTTGCTATCTGCTAGTAAAAGTAAAATTATTATGGACTACCATCAGTTTCGGAAATAAGTCGAAACAAACAGAGGGCTACAAATGTTTAAAATTTTACTTTTCTTATAAATTGTTATTTTGATGTTATAAAGATGCACTTCATATCTATACAGATTTATAGATATTGATTAACCATATTCTTCGCCCTTTTTGCCTTAAAAGTAGCCTGTCTTGTAAAGTAGTATGTCCCTTCTCAGGCTCTAGACTATCTGTGTACCAAATTTCATTTAAATCGGTTCACTAGTTTACGCGTGAAAACGCGACAGATAGACAAAGTTGCTTTCGCATTTATAATATTAGTATTACAACCAAGCGAGGAAACATAAAATATTTTAGGAGTATACTATGAAAATGCACTTAAAATTTAAATGAATGTATGTATTCATAATAAAAATATAATAACCATAGAAATGTTACTTATCTCTAAACTGTCATAGTGAGATAGATATACGCCATGTTTGAACAAGGTGCACGCTTCGCTGGACCAAAAGCTCTCGACGCGACGTCGCTTCCTACACTCGTGTTTATTAAAAAAATAGAGTCGTCCAAACGATAAATGTTAGAGAGTTCTGTATATTATAATAATGTACTAGACTTATCTCTTTTTATTTAAAATAATATTTAACGGTCCCTTATAACTATTTTTTTATGTTACTAAAGGGTTTTATTACCCGACTGCGCCAGAAGAAGGGTAATGTTTTTCAAGAGTATTTATATACATGTATGTATAATTTGGCACGCTCTGCGGCATGAACGGCTCGATAGATTTTAGCTTCAAAAGAGTCGAGAGATTAGATTCGTATTAATTGTAAAAGTGAAACCGGGTATACATTTTGAATCAGAACACAACATTTTAGGGTTTTTTCCATTTAAAATTAATCAGAAACGCAGTCAGTTTTTGAGTTTTTTAATTACACTGTCTTACTGCGTACTGCTTATCTATCTGGCTGTGACCGTAACGCGAAAATACTGTTCAGACAGATTTCGATGAAATTTTGGTATGAGTAGGTCATCATATAGGATACTCAAAGAAAAGAAGTTCAAATACCTAATTTTACACAAAGTTATATACTATATATCATAGCTTTTAAATTTTATTTATAGTAATACCCGACTATTATTACTTCTTTATTATTTTAATATAACAGATCAGATTTTGTTTAAATAAAATGGCTAATTAAAACTGGCAGCAAACGTTGCCTATACATACGAATACATATGCGTAATTACCTCAATAATACTTAACTTATGAACAAGGGGATATAAAATTTGCAAATTTACAGCAAATTTTCAAACCGCTCAAGTTGGTTCTCGGCTTAAATTATGCAAATTTTGACTTCCACATTCTACGTGGCCTTGCCTGTATCAAGCATGTGAAGATGTGAATGAATTATTCACAACATAAGGCGACTTGCATACGAGGCGTTTGAAACACGCACCTTAATGAACCGCAGGATAAAAAGATAAATATTGTAATACAATATTGTTACCTAATATTTTTTTGAAAAGAGTTTCTGTTGAGCTTCTCGCCGGTCCTTCTCAGCAGAACAGCTTTCCGAGCCGGTGGCAGTTTACTCATAGACTTACAGACAGACCCACAATACTTACACTTTACTTTACTCATGCTGATTTTGACGCACTAGAAGTACACTGATTCACATCAATTCATTAGGGCTTTTTATCTAAAAAAGAACTAAAAATGGAGAATTCTAATTTTGTCGATCGCCAATCCAATTTAGTCATGATATGCGTTTCGAACGTAAACATAATAAACCTAATCTATGAACTACTAAGGGCCGGGTTTAACACGACTAATGATAATCATAGACTTTACAATGATTGCGAAAAGTCTTTTATAATAGAAAAATCACTCTTTAAGTCTTTTCGACTCTTTCCTTTGATAACTAAAAAATATTATCAAGTTGAATAAAAAATTTAATACAAACTCTCACGTGTCGAATACCTTATTTCCAAACTTAGCAAGCTGTATTATATTTTTGGTGAAAATTCAGAGATGGTACTTAGTTCGTGTCGCGACGAGACAGTGAATAAAAGAACGGTAGGCGAAAAACTATGTTATAGAAAAAAACTATTTGTATATGCCATCATTTATGTACATAGTCATATGTATTGCGAGATTAACTTCACCTAGTGAAAAAAAAAATGATTATGGTCGTAAAAATAATGATCACTAGTAGTAGATTTCTAGATTTTTCTCGTACAAGTAGACGTTACATATCGTAGAAGTTTGGTGTGAATATTTTTTTTACTTTTTTCAGTATTAGGTAATTTAAGACTTAGATTCAGAATGCAGTACTACTATATCTAACATGAAATACAATAAATGTATTACTTACTTATAGTATAAATCAAAGTCGCTTCCCGCTGTCTCTCCCTATTTATGCTTAGATCTTTAAAACTACGCAACGGATTTTGATGGAGTATTATTAAATAGATAGAGTAATTCAAGAGGACGATGTATATCTATAACTAGCGGTAAGCGAAACCTGCGGCTTCGGTTGCGTTGTCTATTACAAAATAAATATCATATTGGGAAATATATTTTCATAGTAGATGTACCTCCTAGAGCGTTACTTGGCTTCCCGCCCGGCTAGATTGCCATCTAATGAGACCACTAACGACAATGAACGCACATTAGAAAGAATCTCCCTCCTTCTTGAGCTAGTAAAATACTATAATAATTTAAAAACTAATTTAGCTCTAACGGGGACTCGAACTCAAATAACCCGTTAATCGTGTGACAACATAAAAGCCCACTTTACATAAGTACAGGAGCGAGGCTGTTATTAAATTAAAATTTTATATAGAATTTTTATGCCTAATACTACCTTCATCATAACAAATTGTTTCTGATTTATTACATGATGTTCAAAGCACAGTAAACTCACATCGTCTACCGCTTTATGTAAAATCGTTATCTATTTTGGGAACGTTAACTGTCAATGTATTTTATTATCTATCACTTACACATTATCTTATTTTTATATTGTACTAGCTTTACCCGAGGCTTCGCCCGCGTTTATTTTTTTAATTGCTAATCAATCTCATTGGGTTGATCTGTAGGATGCCTGAAAGTTTCATCAAAATTACTCTAGCTATTTCAGAACCCAACCAACCAAACAATTTTTTAATTTTTCGTAAAAAATATTTTTTTAAATAAAAAGTATTCTATGTTACTTCTAATACCTCCAAGAATATGTGTACAAAGTATCGTGATGATCGGTTGAGTAGTTTTGGCGTGAAAGCGTAACAAACAAACTTACATTCACATTTATAATATTAGTAGGGATTGAATTTACTTAAATTTGAGACATGTTAAACATGTTGTTGGGACATTATTATACACAGCACCATCTAGTTCCGTGTTTAAGCTACGAAGGAAGCTTGTGTTACGAATAGCAGATAGTTGATTACCTACATATTATATAAGTTTAAATGCATACATATCATAAATATAAACAAACACGCCTGGAGTACAAACATCCGAGTTTAACAAATGAATGTCCGTCCCCAGCAGGACTCGAACCCGCAACCGCTGGCGCCAGAAAGTAGGGTCACTACTCAAACTGCGCCAATAAATCGATATTGATTTATTAGAATACTAAAAAGTTGATATTTCACTGAAAACTACGTTTTTTTAAAATGATAGATTTTTATACTAAAATGGTCGAAATGTATCATGTATCTACTTCATAATATTTTTGGCAGTTTTGTAACATAAAAGACACTCGGTCTTTACATGAAAAGGAAGGGTATGGAACGGACTAAGTAGGGATTGAGTTTGAGTCTTCGATTCCATTACTCATTTTAAAAACTCAACAAATAAATTACTAAGTATAAGAAGTTACATCAAAATCATCTTCATAAAACTAACTTAGACTTACAAAATATCTTGGACTTACAATATGTTAGCGTACTTCTAGTTTCTGTTCCATGTAACTACTTACAAGAAAAACAAAGTTATCTAAAGTTTAGAACTAATTACATTAAAACATATCAATTATGTTCCAACAAAGTGGTTTAGCTTAGAATTTTGTTGATACGTCTGGCTATTTGTAGCGACCCTACTTGCCGTGCCAGCGGTCGCAGGTTCGAGGCCCACTGGGGGCATTCATTTCTAGAGCACGAATGTTTGTTCTCTATTCCTGGGTATCTATATTTATAATATGAAAATTTAAACATATATATGTTTATCAACTATTTGATTTTCGTAACAGAAGTCTTGTAGCTTACTATTGAAGTAGATGGCGCTGTGTGTAATAAGTCCCAACATATTTATTAATTATTTATTTATTGTATACCCAACCGCTAACTGTCAACATTCAGACCAAATGCTTTTGTTTGTGTATGAAATAAATATTCTTTGTTTCCATTTGAAATCATTTGTATACGACTCAGGTTATTTATAATAAAGCATTTTTATAAACAATGGCTAGCTTTGTTAGCTTGTTCTGATGGGGAAATTATCAGTGTCGGAATGGTTTTAAAGTCCTCCCATGGGCGTCATAAGCCTTCATCATCCCATCCATAGCATGTACGGCCACACATCGAGGGGGCCTGGATTAGTAAGCCTCAGGAACAGCCCAGCGTTGGAAAGTTGACTGTATGTTGGTTAGTCTCAACGAGATTGACCGCCATGGCCGGTGTCAGTCGAAGAACATTATTATTATTATCATCATCCCATTAATAGTGGTCATAGTAACACCAATCGTGTCATGTTTTATCTTCTTACTAAATCTTAACTTTATTAGGTTTGAATTAATATTATAATTAATATAAGTTACCTTAATTCAAATTCTACATAATATTAAGGTTTTTTTAACCGAATTGACTTAAAGCTTATGTGTTAGAGCTTACCAGATTATTAGATATTCTGCATACAATTATTACATTTGTACTAATGTTCTATATATGATTATTCTTATTTTCAGGTACGCATCGATCTCTACTCCGATATCACAGAATAATACCAGACAAGGTAACTTTTATTTTTAATATATTGCTATATTTTATCAGTCCTTCATCCCTATGATGTTTGATTAGACAAATTAAAGAGCAAATAAAATATAAGGAACTATATAAATATATAAAATGTAAATTCAAATTCTGTGTAATTTTTATGGCTTTTCTATGTCTAGCTGGAACCCTAAAAAATTCAGAAATTGGAACATACCAATTGTACCATGTAGTACCAATAATACCAATTGTACCATCCTATAAGTTTCTTTATATATATTTTTTTTTATGGTAAAAAGGGGGCAAACGGGCAGGAGGCTCACCTGATGGAAAGTGATCACCTCCGCCCATGGACATCTGCAAGCCAGGCTTGCAGATGCGTTGCCGGCCTTTCAGGAAAGGGAGGCATGGAGGAGGGAGGGAAGTGGAAGGGAGGGGGAACGAAGGTGGAGGATGAAGGGAAGAGGGAGGGGGGAAGGAAAGTGGGCCTCCCGGACTCTCACTCACCGGACGAAACGCGACAGCATAGCTGCCACTTCACGCCGGTCTTCTGTGAGAGAGTGGTACTAATGAACTATACGGGGCGTGCCGGCCCATTCGGTTGCTACCCGAAGGTAACAAGCATGGCACTACCATTCATATTTTCACGTGCGAATCTTTTCTATCATGATTACCGCTTGTCTTACGGTGAAGGAAAACATCGTGAGAAAACCTGCATGTCTGAGAGAATTTAGCAAGTTTTCGAAAGTCATGTGAAGTCAGCCAACACGCACTAGGCCAGCGTGGTGGACTATGGCCTGAACCCACTAGCATTAAAGGGAGGCCTTGGCGTTAAAAAGGGCTGATGGTGATGAAAAGAAATTACCCCATATAAACAGATATATCGACAGACTAGAATTTTAAATATACTTTAGATACAAGTAGTGTTGTTTTAGTTTGTTTTAAATAAATAAATAAATGCTATGTCATTTTTAAAAGGGCTTAATTAGAAACCCAATACCTAAGCTTAACCCTATTTAAACCGTCCTAGGTAGATCCATAAATCATTATAAGGGCGAAGCTTAACAAAACAAACATACTACGAAATGACAATAGGCATTATATTAATGTGTCACTATATTACACCGTGTTTTCAATAGCAATTTCTTACTAGCAATTTACTCTTGCTTTTACTGAGTTCCTTGATACTTAATCATAGGAAATGTGTCTTTATGCTTCAAGTCTTAATCTTGTTTTCTAAATTTCATACAAATTCATACAGTTTTATCTTTTAAAAATGACACATATGTAAGTTTTCGTATTTAATTTGTAATAGATGTATAAAGATTAAAGACGGGGAGGTAGCTTATAGTTAGTAGACTTCCTTTAAGAACGGAGTTTGTGACAGGGCTCGATAAAGGAGGTCTAAGGGCTCTCTCAAATTTGTATGAGAGCCCTTCTGTTATTGCTACTTACTTTAAATTTGGCAAGGGAAAACAGGGACGTACCTAAGCGAAGCGAGTGTGGGTAGCTAGTTCTATTATATATTTTTCTTAAAATCCTGAGCTATTGAATTTTAAACGGTGTAACAATCATCCACATTCAATGCGGTGAAGTTAAGACCACTCAACACGACCGGTGTCGCGAGCAGATTATTTATCGCCGTTATTTATACGGAATGGGGCGTGTGAAACGACTTATCTAGGTAGCAGGCGTTTGACTTATTGATAATTTATTATCTAGATACTAGATAGTAATAGTAATGATAACCCCAGCTTGCTTCTGAAAGTTAGTTCCGAGTTGAAACACCTGGTTAAAAAAATTACATTAGAAAAATATTATGGAAGAAAAGTTCACACGAAAACGTGTATGTTCAGAAAATCGAATTTTTGAGACACGAACGTCATTTTAGAAGTTTAAACTGGCGAATTATCTTTATATTTTAATGATTTTTTATTAAACTTTTGTAATTATAAATGAAACTATCTTTTCTGATTTTTTCACGGATTTATTTTCATTTTTGTTTCCTGACGTTTCGAATGATTTACAGCAATCATGGTCACGGGAGAGACTAAGGTATTTGACGTCTCAGGGTTTTATATTCTTCTTCTTACAGACAGTGCCTACGACAGTAGATTGCTGTAAAGCATTCGAAACGTCGGGACCCAAAAATCCAAATAAATCCGCGACAAAATCCTAAAAGATAGTTTAATTTATAATGTCAAATATTCGCGTAAACCTAAAAAAAACTCTTGTAATGTAATATCGGATACTTCATCTTGCTTTATTTCTGTTTTGAAGAAAAATACATAAAATATACAATCTAGTAAGTAATCTTTAACAAAATTTAACAAATTAAGGCCTATTAGGGCGTAGTTTTACAAAATTAAAAGATTAGCAGAGATAGAATATAAATAAATTAACAATTTAACCAATCGTTTAACTTCTAGATCTAGATAGATATAGCACAACTATTACTCCGCAATAACAGTTCCAATCGCATTAGTGTCCTGTCGAAGCAATTACACCTTGATTAAAGTGGCTGGTGGCGGTAGATGCCAATGACCGTTTACATCCTAATATAGTTCAGAGGCATGATTTATTACTCATGTCGCGGGTTCGAGTCTTGGACGAGATAAATCCGTTTTAATGTAATAATATTGATATTTTGGATTTGTTAACTTATTTTATACTTATCTATTTAACACAATTATTTTCTTTCTTTCTGCAAATTATTGATTTAATTATAATAAAAATATGGGTGTAAATAAGATAAATTTTTGTCAGACTTTAAAAAGTTTGGAACAAAATATTAAAATAAACAACACATGTAAGAATCTAAAGAAATGGTAACAAGTCTTCTTCTTCTATAACATATAACATCGAATTGAGAATCAATTCTATTTCTCATCGGTTTCTAAACACACATTTCAATTCATAATTCATTTTTAGTTCTATGATACCTTCTATTGTCAGTACCAGCTTTGACGTATCTGCTGTGCCAAAAGTTGCGGATTCAAGTCCCGTTGGGGGCATTCATTTGTGTGATATGCATCATATATGCACTTCAGTCATGGGTTTTATATTTATAATATGTATGTATTTAAATAATCTATATCATAGGCCTCGTACCTTAACATGGTGTGAATGTTGAAAACATAATTGTTTTTTAGATAACCTACAAAAAATATAGTAATCATACATAAAAAACTCAAACACACTAAATAATAACCTCATCTTTATAAGTCGGTTAATATTATTTAAATATTTCCATCTATAGGCGTAGGTGTCCATTCGATGGGCAAATTGCAATTCGTCCCAACATAATTATATTCGGGACAGATTGCCGGCGAGGGAGGGTAATGAGTAGGTACCGAGATCCGGAACATCGTTTAACTCTAACAGCTGATATCAAATCAAGTTAGATACTTAATTTTGATTGAGGCAATATAATTTGTGTAATTCTAATGAAAATTCTACATTTACCTAGAATTTGGGGGAATTCTGCAAATAATTTTCAGTGACAGTACCTTGGCTTTAATTTGAATAGCCTAAATTAGTACAATGGTTGAAATTAGACCAGATTCCTTATATATAGTCATACTAAAAATGTATACATTGTTATACTAAACTGGCTTTGTCTATGTAAAATAAAATATATAATAATTAGCAAGTTTTTTTCTAGTACAGTTTGTTTGTTTGTTTGGTTGAACGCGCTAATCTCAGGAAATGCTGGTCTGAATTGAAAAATTTCTTTTTGTGTTGGATAGTCTGTCTTTTGATGAAGTACTATATTACATCACACTACGCTAGTCGCTACGCTTTGGTCTCCGGTCTTTAGAACGCCTACAAAGCCACGGGAAATGCTAGTAACATAGTATATGTACGGAAAAATCAAAGCTATAATAAAAGATAGTTACAACTTATTTCGGGAAATGTTAAGTAACCGGTAAAGAAAAAGCCAAGTGAAATCGAAGGTATTCACTAGTTTTATAAAGGTCGACGACCTCTCCTTATCCCTAACAACACGTGCGAAATCAAATTTAGATGTAAATATTTTGCCATTATAATTTATGTAATACCCAAACAAGATATTTCCATTTTCGCTTAATTTGCCTTAATAACAGTATTGGTTACCGGAATTATTAATTGAATCCTTATTCTATAATTAAGTTAATACTTCATACTTAATTTTACTTCACTATGGCTTATTATTATACCTAGGACGACAAAAGAGGTCTTGGGTTGAGTCCCGAGTCAAGCTAAATATTTTTGTTCTGACACAGTATTTCAGTAATTTCAGTAGTAACAGAATTGGAATGTGGGCGATTGACCAAAATACCATTTTCGTTTTCATTTTCAGTCTTACAATTTTCATGCGTGACAAAGACTGAATTTATTTTTTACTTAGGTATGACATAAATACAGTACCAAGTTTCATGGTATTACCACATAAATAGCATCCTCGCTCGGTTTTATCCTAATTCTTTTTATAAATAACTTACTCCTTACAACATCAGCGATCTGCCAGTGAAAACGCCGTCGGTTTAGTCATTCTGGAGATTAGTAGAAACAAAAAGAGAGACAGACACAAATTTTAAAATGTATATTTATTTACAACTACCGTATTTTCATTTGAAATCACAAACAGGCGTTTCAATTTTAGTAGATGTATGTATGTATGTATGTATGTATGTATGTATAAATGCTATAGAATTAACTCAAATTTCTTGTATTGCAGGTTTGGACAAAAGAAAAAGAATACGAAGAGCGTTGAACGAAAATCGTGTCATTATCACGCAGCATTTCACTGAGAGGACAGTCACTTCTGGCGGAGATGTAATTTACATACTAAACTATTCATAGTTAATAACTAGTTAATTATAAAAAAATAATTAATTCAAAATAATTCAATTTAACAAGCAAAGTCGGAAAAAAATATAGTTCACTAGCGACTAACCCTCGCTCCACTCGAGTGCAAAGATTTTTTTAACGGTTACTGTATATTTCTTAAGGATGAGATATTTTCTAGCTACTGGTTATTCAGTTTTATATAATAATAAATTGCATCTGTGAACTGATTTTCTCATAGACCCAGACATACAGACAGTAAATCTAAAAACTATAGATTCGGCCTCTGCATCGATTATAATGACTATTTCAATAACATTTTCCGACTCAACAAATAAGTGACTCACCCTTGCTTCGATTAATAAAGAGAGACGAACGTCCCTCTTTATTTAGCGCTAGCGAAGCCGCGGTTTCCGCTAGTTAAAATAAATAACAGTTCTATAATTAAAGAGAGACAAGTGGTAGCCCAGCGGTAACGCGTCGCTTGGATAACCGAGTGATGCGGGTTCAAATCCGGGTCTCGCACCTCTGATATTTTCATGTGCGAATCATTTATATCATGATTACCACTTGTCTTACGGTGAAGGAAAACATCGTGAGGAAACCTGCATGTCTAAGAAAACCTAACAAGTTTTCGAAAGACATGTGAAGTCCGCCAACTCGCACTAGGCCAGTGCGGTGGACTATGGCCTAATCCCCCTCGTACTGAGAGAGGCCCGTGCCCAGCAGTGAGACGTTAAAAAGGGCTGATGATGATGATGATGAATTAAAGTAGCCTTAGTTACACCGTGTAACATGTCTCGTCAAAATCGGTCCAGTCGTTTCAGACATTAGCCGGAACAAACAAACAGACAGACAAAGATATTAAAAATTGTTTTTTATTTAAGTACCATATTATATACTTTCATATGCATTTAGTGAAAAACTGTTAATTTGAAATTAAAAACAGATACTTCAATTTTATTTATATGTATATATAGATAAGGGACAAAACAAAAACAATGGTTACAATTAAAATTTCCTCCGCAGATTAGCATGCAATGTGCCGCTACGGGGGACCGACCGCCGCAATTTGTGTGGGAGAGGGACGGCGTTATTGTATCCAGCAATACTGATCCTAGGTAATAAGATTTAATTAAATCTACTAACTATTTTTACATTAATAAAATTAATCTATAAATATGCGAAGGCAAAACAATTCAGTATTTAGTTCTTGTCTGTTTGTAAACCATTTTTCTTATTTTTACTATTTTTAGTAGATATGAACGAGCTTAGAGTACGCACTAGTGTAATTGAAAAAAAATTTAGAAACAGCTTTTTGATGCGCATACTTTAATTTTTTTTCTAAGATTTTTATAATGATTACTTATTATGATTGAATTTCAACTACTTAGCAAATACTAGTTATTAAACTACAAAACAAAATGTTTTCATTCAAGTATATTCTCAATTTCCTCCTCCTCCATTGAGCCGAATAACCAGCTATCATTAAAGGCAATTTTATCAAAGGCTTAATTTTGATTTATTGATTAAAACAGTCCTATTAATGATGGTTTAGATATGAACCCCGCGACAGTTTTCAAGCCGCGCTCTAGATGTCGCTGCCACGTTAGAATTCAAGCTATGGTTTGGTTCGTTTGATTGTAATATATAATTTGTTATGAAGAGTTCACAGATCAACAATATCCCCTTGTAGTTATTTTTCTTCTAAAATTTTTGAAGCTCTTCTTTTAAAGAGCTTATATGGATGCTATTTGCATGTTGTATTTTAAATTTTAATACCGATACTAGCGAATCATCCTCGCTTCGTCCCTACTTTAAAATATTGTTACGTACTACGGGTTCGGGATCAGAAATTTTATTTTTATTTTACACTCTCTATAATTTTATCTGTAAATATGAAATAAAATCTCTAAAACAGTTCACAATTGGTGGCGTAAATTATTATTGAATACAAACACTTGCTTTTTAATTTAAATACATGATACAACTTGATTGACTCGCCTGACTTTGCTCGGGTTTGGCTCTAGATCTATCGCGAGCGAAGCCACGAGTTTCGCTAGTAATAAATATATCTTATGTTACTCAGTGATAATTTAGGTGACAAAAGAATTTTTGAAATCGGTCTAGTAGTTTTTGAGTTTATTCGTTACACACAAAAATACAAATCTTTCCTTTTTATAATATTAGTATAGATATCTAATTTCTTTCACATAAATATCTTTCAAAGTATCAAAATTTTCTCAATATCATACAATCGACGATGTTTCACTGAGAGTGAAGTGCGGCGTGTCGTATTGAAATTCAATTCCCTAACTCTTGCATCGAACTGTTTCACAATATTCGATTAGATGTGGAGACAAATTGAAAAATGGAAAAATATCCTGTATAGCTTTAGGATTTGTAAAAATAAATATCACTAGTTATATTTCATGTGTAATTTTTTATAAGGTATATACCCTTTTTATATTATAAACTAGCATTTACCAAATAACCATACCAAATTCTTTCGGAGTCGCGCGATATTAACAAAAGCCCGCTCTTCCCGTTTTTGCAACAATTTTTATTCATGCTCTGCTCCCATTGGTCGTAGCGTGATATAATATAGCATATAGCCTTCCTCAATAAACGGACTATCCATCACGAAAAGAATTTTTCAATTCCGACCAGTAGTGCCTGAGATTAGCGTGTTCAAACAAACAAACAAATATATAGGAAAAACTTTAACCTATTATAACTATACAATAAATACTATGTAGATTACATTAAAGAGAAAAATGTTATATATACAGATTCAAAAAAAATCGGTATGAAAACGAAAATCCAATTAAGAATCGGCAATATAGGTATGCGTCGCATCGCGTGTCAAATTCTAATTCAATACTGCAACACTTGTGTCAAAGCTTTGTTTAGAAATAGATTAGACCTCAAACAATCGATATCTGGGCCCATCTAAGCATATTTAAAAATGTCTGAACGTTATAAATGAAATCTTTTCGGATTTTGTCGCGGATTTATTTTGATTTTTCGTTCCCGACGTTTCGAATGATTTACAGCAATCATGGTCACGGGAGAGCGACAAGCCTATCTCAATAAAAATTAGTACAAGACGTATAGACTGTTATCTTATTACAGACATCACTAGTTGTTTTACTAAAATGAGTTATACAATACAACTTCGTCCATCTAATTAATATTAATAACCATGTGAGATACACTAACTTCATATGTCACAAAAAAATTATGTTAATTTTAAGAAGAGCTTTCAATGTGGATTTTTATGAAATTCCGAAAAGCAAAGGAACCGTTGTTAAAAAGTCTTGAAAATGAACTAGATATAATTTAGGTTTCGTTTTAAAACTATTTTGGCATAAAGCTCGTTTAAGTGTAAAGTTTTGCCAAACTTCCAAAATCTACGTTAGTAGTACGAGTATATTATGTACTTAGTACAACTATATTCTTTTGTTAAAAGTAAAATGTTATCCAAATAATTTGTATTGCCGTTCAATTTATTTTTAATTTTATAATGACTGAATTTTGCTAATGTCGGCCCTTATCATACCTTTATATATTATTATTTCTTTGCACTGCGCAAATGAATTGGGATGAATTTTAACAGGAATTTATAATCAATAAACAAAATAAGATCAAAATAACGTAAGTTTTCGAAAGACATGTGGTGGACTATGGCCTGATCCCCCTCGTATTAAAGGAAGGCCTACCCCCAGCAGTGGGACGTTAAAAAGGGCTGAGATATATATAAAAACATATTATTACTGTGACATTTTAATAGTAGATATTTTACTCAACAGGTACGCATTGGGACAAATAATGACATCAGATAATTCAGTAGTAGCACAGTTGAATATTACGAGAGTGAGAGTGGAAGATGGTGGCTTATACTCTTGCACCGCGAAGGAAGGCGACCACGTTGCCAGCCATGAGAACCGATTAGATGTGTATGGTGGGTAAAAATTACTTCCAAAGAATATTTTATTTTTTTTATTCGTATTCTACTCGCTTAGAATTTATTTTTCTTATAATACCATGTTTTTAAGTATGACGGCGCACTCAGTGCGCCATCTGGAGGTTTTGGTATGCTTATCGGATTAGAGTGTGAAATCAAGCTTTGACAGCGCACTTTTGTAAAGCGTCGAATCGATGGCAGCAAGGTGATACAAACTGGCATGTTTTAAAAAGACATTAAATTAGAATGAGAATAAAAATTGGCTATTTGAAAAAAAAGACAAAAGGGAATGTCAGATTTGGACCGCCCGTGCACCACGTAATATCGACGAATTACTTATATCCGTATTTGTAAATAATTATTGATAATTTAATGTTTTATTATGTTTACATTGTATTTAGTTATGAGTGTGTTAAGTTAAATTGACTAAATGTACAGTGTTCCCTCGAAAGACATTAATAATCACGCCCACTACTATAACTACTTCTGATGTCGGCCGTCCTGTGCTTACATCAGAAGTGGGATAGATGAACCATACTATGTAACAATGAAATCGGTTGATGTTCTGACGAAGGTTTTAATGGGTATGAAGGCTTTATTGAGAGCTAAGGATGTCACAGGCAGATACCGTAACAAACACGACAATTTTGAGCCAGAGCTGGGAAAACTGCGGCTAAGGTACGACGTGGTTATAGAATTTGCTTAAAAGAATAACTAAGCCTGAGTTGTCTGAAGAAGTGAAAACTGAATTTGTTTTGTACTACGTTATAAAGATAGCTTAACACGGTGGGAACTGACCAGATAATGTTATATAATTACTAGAGTACAATTATTTCGAAATCTTATCACTTAAAAGTTCGACACCAACATCCTTATTGTTAGAAGCCTTGGACAAGGGGTATGAGATTTTATGGAACATTTCATTGGAGTGGCATAAATAAAAATCACCGGTCAAAATAGATTGTTTGTAAAAAAAAGCGTAAGTAGTTTAAGTCATAATTAGGGTATGATAACAAATGCTATGTTTCTTACGTGTGGCAAGCCTGCCCAGTGGGCACGTCGCAAAATCGTTCCCAGACAAGAGAATAAGTGCCGGCGCTGCGAGATAATCGAGAACGTGGAGAGTTACTTTAGAAACATCATTCGGTGAGCATGTTCTTTGTTTATTTTAAAGTAAATCTGTCTATTCCCTTTTAAAAGATAATTTGCGTATAAATCAAAATTACAAATACTGTGAAAAGTTTGCTTGCATGTGTGATAATGTTATTTCTAAGCCAGTAATAATAAGTAAGTGTCAAATTATGACTATTTATCGCTTCGGCGGTGTAGCGACTAGCATGCACGATTGCATATCGGGAAGTCCAGGGTTCGAGTCCCGGGACAAGCATCGATAATATCATATTTGATGTTGGAATAACGACTAACTTTGCAAAGCTAAATTAAAACAACTACTCCTAGATTGACATAAAATTAAATAAAGAGAATATAAAAAAATCTTCTGAACTCACTAAGTAAACGATATATTTACGGCAAACCTACTAGGAGGGTTAGTATAAAAAAGTTAGAGGATAATTAAGTTAATTCTGACTCACTAAAAAAATATTGAATGAACTGATTAATATTTAGTTAGCACTTAACAGTACGAAATCGGCTGTTATTAACTACGCACGGAACTATTGTTAGGTAGATGTGATTCCTATCTGATACTTATAAAAGCAAAGTAGCCGATTTAGATTAGATGGTATACAGTGTAGCATTTATTTAATATCAAAATATGTAATACGGTTTAGTTATGGTCGGGGTTTACCAGTAAGTAAAGCATTTTCTAAAGGACTTTCTTTATTTTTCGTATTACAAATAGCGAGCGGAATCAAACTAAGTTACATAGAAAGTATAAGCGATTTTATTTTATTTACTATTTAAGAATGATAGCTATATGTTTCTACCTATCCACCTATGATTGTACCTCTCTAGAGCCTCTCTTTATCTCTCTGATACAAAAAATGTATAAAGACATTTGCACACAAGTTAGTAGCACTGCAGGTGTGGGTGAAATATTTCTAGTATGGGTTAGAGTATTACGGATCCGTTTTGAGCCTGATGTTATGTAATGTCGCGGAGTAGAGTGCGTACCCGTCATAATAGCGCGCTTGTACCATGCTTTACAACAGCAAATGTCAATTTCAAACTTTTGACAATTAGATAACAAGAACAGTTTATTGCAAATTTTAATGTGTCAGCAGATAGAGATAAAGCATTTCCAGGAAAGATTTGGAAGTTACTAGAAATATTTGCATTTTCGATACTAGAATCTTCTAAATTTACACATATAAAAAGGCCGGCAGTGTGTTGAGAGATTAGTTGATGTTCGGAGTTAAGTGAAAATTACGAAGAGAAACGAAATAGTGGAAAAGTGAAGAAGAGTATAGTGAATTATTAAAAGTGGTGGATTAAAGTGCTCGGAGACTTAATTGAGCTAGTGCTGTGTACAAACTGCGCTTGTGAGTGAACATCTTGTTAGGTTTATGTAGAAGAAATAAAACATCTTTAGTGCTAGAACGCTTTTAATTTCCGATCCCGAACCCGTAGTACGTAACAATAATTTAATAATGGACTACTTACTAAGATTACAGTAGAGGCACTGTTTTACTGAAGTTGTCCGGTTTCCAATACCTTGGATCAATACTAGCTGCTGATTCTCGCATCGATGATGAAGTAAAGATCTCTGCCTGATATTCTGTGCGATCCTAAAATGCCTATCAAAACTAAAAGCAAGTTATATAATACAGTTGTGAGACCGACCATGTTGTATGGCTTTGAATGCTGGGCAACTTTTAAAAAGCATGAGCTGCAACTCCATACAGCGGAGATAAAGATGCTTTGCTGGGTAGACGTCGTGACACGTCTAGATAGAGTGCAAAACGAATATGTGAGGGATCTTTCAAAGTGTTTCCGGTAACAGAGAAAGTCAAAGGGGGCAGGCTCAGGTGGTACGGCTATGTGATGAGGCGGAACGAGAACTACTCAGCAAAATAGTGTTTGACATTGAAGACAATCAAGACAGATTATGCTAGCGCAGATGAACAAGTAAGCCCGACCACAAGTAAAGTTAGGAATGAGATAGAAAAATGAAGAAGAAGAAGCTACATGTATGAACTTTAGAGATTTACTAAAAATTGTGAATTAATTTAAAATACCGTAGAAAAACGATGGTTTGTTTACAAGACATTGATGAGGAAACCGTGACGGCGATTAAAGAAGATGAAGAGATGCGATCGAGTGTAATCTTTACATACGAGTACGAGATTGGAATTCGCACTGAGGAGGTTTGTTCGTGATAAGTCGGTACGGTTACAAAGTAATTGAAAGGTCAGTGTCGTCCGGTCTATGCCCATGTTTTGGGATAGTCGAAGGGACACACTCGTCCGGTCCATGGTTTTGAGGTGGTCGAAGGGACAGTGTCGTCCGGTCTATGCCCATGTTTTGGGATAGTCGAAGGGACACACTCGTCCGGTCCACGGTTTGGAGCTGGTCGAAGGGACAGTGTCGTCCGGTCTATGCCCATGTTTTGGGATAGTCGAAGGGACACACTCGTCCGGTCCACGCTCATGGTGTGGAGCTGGTCGAAGGGACAGTGTCGTCCGGTCTATGCCCATGTTTTGGGATAGTCGAAGGGACACACTCGTCCGGTCCACGCTCATGGTTTGGAGCTGGTCGAAGGGACAGTGTCGTCCGGTCTATGCCCATGTTTTGGGATAGTCGAAGGGACACACTCGTCCGGTCCACGCTCATGGTTTGGAGGTGGTCGAAGGGACAGTGTCGTCCGGTCTATGCCCATGTTTTGGGATAGTCGAAGGGACACACTCGTCCGGTCCACGCTCATGGTTTGGAGATGGTCGAAGGGACAGTGTCGTCCGGTCTATGCCCATAGTTTTGGGATAGTCGAAGGGACACACTCGTCCGGTCCACGCTCATGGTTTGGAAAGATGTCATCCGGTCCATAAGTTGAGATGGTCGAAAGGATACATGCTTTCATAATAATTTTGGATTTACGTACGGTACAAATATGATAGAGCATACTTATTTTAGTTATGCTAGTTAGATTGTTCCTGAGTGACAGGATGGACGAGCGGGTCACATATTAATGGCGTCGTTCCTGATTTCCTGGCTTCAATAAACAAACGCCCGAGGACGGTCGAATGTCAGTCCGGCCGTGACGGCGCACTCAGTGCGCCATCTGGAGGTTTTGGTATGCTTATCGGATTAGAGTGTGAAATCAAGCTTTGACAGCGCACTTTTGTAAAGCGTCGAATCGATGGCAGCAAGGTGATACAAACTGGCATGTTTTAAAAAGACATTAAATTAGAATGAGAATAAAAATTGGCTATTTGAAAAAAAAGACAAAAGGGAATGTCAGATTTGGACCGCCCGTGCACCACGTAATATCGACGAATTACTTATATCCGTATTTGTAAATAATTATTGATAATTTAATGTTTTATTATGTTTACATTGTATTTAGTTATGAGTGTGTTAAGTTAAATTGACTAAATGTACAGTGTTCCCTCGAAAGACATTAATAATCACGCCCACTACTATAACTACTTCTGATGTCGGCCGTCCTGTGCTTACAAGTATATTATTTATTACAACTTGTAATCATAATACTACAAAAACAGAGAAAAAAAGAGTAATTGTCATAATATTTCTCTTTCTCTTCCTTTCCACATCTCTCTTCGAATAGGTAATCAATATAATTTAATAAATGTCCTTTACTAAAAAAATATTATTTTTACTTTTTAGGACCCCCTTATATTAGATCACTGCCACCTATCAAAGTGCAAAGTGGTGAATCTATAAACCTAAGATGCCCCTACTATGGATATCCTATAAGGTAATAAATATAATATAGTGAATCAAAAAAATATAATTTAGATTTCCTAATATTAAGAAATAAATCCTAATATTTTTAACTCTTTATTTAGAAAAAAGAATTTAATTCCTTACCTTACATCGTATACAAATGACATACCTACTTGATGTACATAAAATCAATGCTTACTTTTAATAAACAAAACTCTAGAAAAAACCTTTTGAATATAAAGCATTCAAACAGACATACACGTAATTTAAAATTTCTCACATTAGCGATATAATATTTCCACAGCAAAATCGACTGGGAGTACAAAGGTAAAGCCGTAAACTCAAACAACCTCTTCCAAAGTAGATACAAACGTCAAAATCATCAGAAACGCAAATCCCGCCGTAGCTTAGTCAATATACATGGTGTTTTGACTGTGCCAGAAATTACTAAAGAGGATAATGGGGCAATATACACATGTATTGTCACGTCACCTTCAGGAGAAATGGCTAGACGAGCGTTTGAAATCCAAGTGATAGAAGCCCCTGTTCTTGAAGACTTGCTTCTAGGCAACAATTTGCAAGAAGGCCAAATAGTGAATATATACTGTAATGTGAGGAGTGGAGATTTGCCGATACATTTTGAATGGTTGAAAGATGGAAAGAGGATTCCAAGTGCGTTGAAGGTAATGTTGATTTTTGTTTATTTTATTATAATTGATCGACTTGAAAGTAGGAAATACTTTATTAGTTTGTTTTTGTGAAACATTTTTATTTATGAATGGACCTAAATTAATTTCCCGAAAAATTATTGTTTTTTTTTGAAGTAGCAATTTATTAAAAAGTGGTTTTTTTTATGATTTTCACTGTGATTTATGATTTTGATACATAACCGACGATAAAGTGACTAATATTAGCCAACTTTAATTCTTCAGTCGCGGAAGAAAAAAGATGTGTTTAATATTATTTTCATTATAAAGGAACACTCTTTTTTCCACTCACCAAATCATCACAATTACATATTTATAAAATGAGGATAACTATAATAATTTGCTATAAAATGATATAATTTATCTATCTGTTTAAAAATACCACTAATTTAACTTTTAGGTAGTGGAAAGGAATTCAGAGTTATTTAATGCGCTAGTAATCAAAAGGGTGTCCTTAGAGCACTGCGGGACCTACACCTGCGTCGCTTCTAATCACGTTGCTAAGGTCAACAAATCTACTGAATTATACATAAAAGGTAAGCCGATTTTTTGTTTTTTCCCCTATTTCTTTTTACTAAGCTTACTCTATATATCCGTCTTATCTTATATGTGTATCCTATTCTAACGGTCCTTTCTTAATACTCCTACTTTATCTATATCTATATCTAAATGTATGATTTAAACAGAAGGAAAGTTTATTTTGAACCGTAATGTTTATTACATTCATATGTAAGTCTATCCCTTTTACCCTTGGGAAATACATTAACGCATACCACTTGTAGAAAACAGGTAGTTATGTGGGTCTCACCGACAAACACCAATCATTAGTTGTAATGGGGCGTCGCAGAATCGCTTGCGCATTCAACTACGACGCCCCGATATCCCAGCAGGTCTGCTGAAGCCATACATCCAAAGGTTCGACGACACGTTTGGCTCAGTTGGTAGTGACCCTACTTTCTGCGCCAGCGGTCGCGGGTTTAAGTCCCGCTGGGGGCATTCATTTGTTGAGCACGAATGTTTGTTCTCTAGTCATGGGTGCTAATATATATATTATGTATGTATTTAAAATTTATATGTGTAGTATATCAACTATCTGGTATCCGTAACACAAGCCTCGTAGCTTTCTACGGAACTAGATGGCGCTATTGTAAAAATTTCCGAACATATTTATTTAAAAAAAGGTTGCTCCACAATCCATTCTGCAATCAAATCATCACAATCCATTCACCATGACAAGGAAAACGCATTTTTGGGGGGACGTGAGTCTATCCTGCCCTATCATTCCTATCCTGTCGATCTATCCATCTGTCTGTCTAAATAAATAATGTATTTCTATCATGTTAGTAACACATTTATAGAAACAGATGGACAGTGTATTTTAATCTTACTATTAGTTAGTATGTATCGAACAAAACAAACCTATGATACTAGTGAACTAACTTTATAATTAATTGGGAAGTAAAACTTTTCTATAGCTGCTTCTTGAACCCTTCAATTTAATCTGAAGTCCCTCTGATGCATCGCTCTGATAAGTCCCACACATTTCATTACTCAAGTGTTTATTAAAATGTTTGAATGGTTTGTAATTAAACTATTTTACGAATATTACGTTCAATCTCTCCCAATCAAAGAATAATCGCGAGAAAATCTGTATAAATTATTTTGACACATGTCACATTTGCAAAAATAGTATAGAAAACGAATGTCTTATTATTAAATACGAATATAACGGACTTAATATAACTTTTCGAAAATCTTCTGAAATATCTACAAAACTAAAAATTCCTTCAAACCTGAGTTATGTACATCTGAGTTTTAGATGAAAACTTGCCCTAAGTAACTTTCATTTAATTAAACTGTCACGAACGACTCGTATAGCATTCACCGAAACTTTGGCGTCAAGTATTATAAATGGAAATACAAACATTAACTTTCTTAGTAAACTTTAAGTTCTGTACGATTTATACTGACGACTTTTTGAATTTATATAAATATATTCTTATACACTTCTCCAACTACTTAAATATAATGAAATGAAATGTTTAATACAGTTAAGACAGTAGTAGCCCAGTAGTAACGCGCTCGCTTTGATAACCAAGTGATGCGGGTTCAAATCGGGATCTCACACCTCTGATATTTTCATGTGCAAATCATTCCTAACATGATTACCACTTGTCTTACGGTTAATGAAAACATCCTGAGGAAACCTCCATGTCTGAGAAAATGTAGCAAGTTTTCGAAATATATGTGAAGTCCGCCAACTCGCACTTGCCAATCTGATGGACTATGACCTGATCTCCCTCGTAACGAACTGGGGCCCGTGCCCAGTGGGATGTTACAAAGGGCTAAATACAATTCATACAACACAGTGGTAGTACATACCTACCTTGTCCAACTGCGTATCCGAAGACTGAGGTTTGGCTAAATTAACAATTTTGTTTGGTCTTTAACCCCTCGAACAGCGCTAAACCGCAGGCGGTTTGGTCACGTGACGTCTAAAAAATTCCGCTCATAGTATCAAAACCCCTGGCGGCTTCGCCCGAGCATCCCACTTTGAATCCAATTTTCACTAATACAGAGTCTACTTTTATATGGAAAACTTGTGTTCATTAGGTTGACTATTAAATTTTACGTAATGGTAATACTGCTATATACGCGGCAACACAAAAATGACGCAATCCAACCAGTACATTGTGACAGTGCGGTTAGTGCTACAACTCGCTCGTGCGCTCCCGTTATTTCTCAAATATAATAAGGTAAGTGCTTTATTAATTAATAACTATTGTGATAATTGTATTCCTTGATAAATACTAAAGCTAATTATAAATTCAAACTTATCGTTTTAGTTGTATTTTTTACTATTTTCGTATTATATAGACGGTCAAATTTCTCGCCTTGTTCAAGTGATTTCCGTGTGAATGTAACTAAATATACGTATTTACAATTAAAACAAACCCATTTGTTATAAAATAATAAAGAATTCAAAGCTAAAACGAACAAAAATGTTAAATAAAGAAACTTTATATCCACGGCCGCCATCTTGTAGCGGACATTGAAAATTCAATTAGCAAAAGTAGTCTTTATGTGTAAGACAGTGCCTAATGCCTAAGGCCTATAATAGCATCGCAGTCCATATTAGTGGTCAAAGTCGTAGGAATGTGGCATCTATTACATCGTTTTTTATGCTCGATTCTTTTATAGTGCAATCTATTTTTAGATTTTATGTTTATATAAAATATTGAATATACGAACTTTTTTTTAAATATATTTTTAAATCTTCTTTTTCTTTTTATATTAGTTAGTTATATTTATAATTTGTATATTAATATTTATACATAATATTTTTATGTATGTATGTAAATGAAATATTTTTATTTAGATTTTATTTTTGTATAATAATATTGAATACAAGAAGTAACCATACAATATTTAGCGAAAACAGTCCTTTGTTATAACAAACAAAAGCGCGCGCCGTATACTACGTGTTTCGCGCGGCTATGCTTATGAATTAAATTTATATCAATAAATATTATGAACTTATAAATATAAGTAATTATATATTCGTGTGTGTAATTTGTTGTGTTATTTTTTCAGCTTCAAAATGTGGAATCCGGGAGTGGATTCCCCGCCAAGAACTTTCTTGGACATCCTAGAAGAGGAGGATGAGGAGGAGGAAGTTCCATTATCAGACGTCGATGAGGAGATGGAGGAGCTTTTTGAAGAGATCGAGGTATTTACCATATATTTAATTTGATGTACGATAGGTACATTTTGAACTCTCACTCTCTGTCTCTCTCTGTCTTGCTTTCTTTTTTTAAAGGACCTATCAGTACAGCCCCTCGAAAGAGGTGATGAGGCGGCCCTGGTGAACTGCGATGAAGAGGTATGGACCATATTTTTGTAATTTGATGTACGATAAGTACATTACAATTTCAACTTTCTAGCTATCACGGTTCATGTGATCCACCCTGGTGACAGACAGACGGACAGCGGAGTCTTAGTAATAGGGTCCCGTTTTACCCTTTGATTGATTCATCTGTATCATCAATGATAACTATTTCAATTTTCAAAAACATTTCAATATACAGAAATATTCGACTGTTTGAATTTTATTATATGTACAGATTTTACTAATAATAATAATAATATTGTAAATAATTATTTTTTTTCTTTTTATCTTTATTGTTGGATTTAATTGTAAGTAAAATTTTACACATCATCTGTGTAAATTTCAACTTTCTAGCTATCACGGTTTATGTGATCCACCCTGGTGACAGACAGACGGACAGCGGAGTCTTAGTAATAGGGTCCCGTTTTACCCTTTGATTGATTCATCTGTATCATCAATGATAACTATTTCAATTTTCAAAAACATTTCAATATACAGAAATATTCGACTGTTTGAATTTTATTATATGTACAGATTTTACTAATAATAATAATAATATTGTAAATAATTATTTCTTTTCTTTTTATCTTTATTGTTAGATCTAATTGTAAATTAAACATTTTATGAACATAAACATTTTTTATTTATAAAACCTCAATACATGTATCATAAGAAATAAATATCGACACTTATCGACTTTGTTCAAATATATGGATGTCACGTCACTACGGCCAATCGTCTTTTTTAGGTAAAAACGCTTGTTTTAGAATTAGTTTGTTTTCCTTTTTTTTGTATTGAGCTGGAACAAAACTTTATATTATTATCATAAATAAACCTTTATAATCCTTATCTAGTAAAATTCAATATAAAATAAAGTAGATTTTATGGAAAAAAATGTCCCTAAAAAAATGTCTAACTTTTTTTTGCGCTTTTCGCTTTTATTATTCTTACATTAGATATAGCTTTAAGTATTTTACATCTATAAATAGATAAACTATTAACCTAGAAATATCCATTTACAGAACTAAGATAGGTAGTCTAGTTCTGTTTATATTAATCTTTTCCCGCCGCGCGGCATAAAGTCGCGTAAAACAGTAGCGCGGCGGGTGAGTTTATGAACTCTAATGTTATTAGTATAATTTTTTTGCGTTTCTTGAGGGGTTAAGTTTTCTACAAGTAAAATCTTAATCGTAAATAACTTGTTTTTAAGAAATAAAAGGTGTCATACCTTTTAAGCAAGTGGATTAAAAGTATAATATTTAGAGCCTTTGTTTTACGCTTTTTTCCCTCTCATACAGTTAAAAAAAAAGTTGGTCTCATATCTCTCATATACACAAGTAAAATGACAGACAGTCCAGAAATATTATAATACGAGTACATGTAGATTTTCCTTATCTCATCTTTACTTTGCGAGTATGAACTCATCTCTTATTCAACCAAGACTGCTTTATTCAAGTCCTAGAATAAAACACCTATATAAATAAGAAAGCATATTATATGCAGTACATTCTTCAAAAGAAAATGTCAGAATAAGTGCAAAAACTTTAACCCATTCGTCTCCACCGCACTTTCATTACAACTCAAACGTCATGCCGCCATACATATTACTAGTGAACCCACGAGCGGGGTCTTCGGCATGGGGAATGCGCTCTGCGTATAACTTTGACGTTAAAAACAATTCACATTCCAATGACAGAGGTGTACAACATTCGTGTTTATTTCATAAAATTAATAAAATAAACTCAATGAAATTATTTAATATATATTTTTTTTATTATTATAATCATCATTTATCTTTTCGAGAATTTTCATTGAAATAAATATGAAGTAAAAAAAAAACGACTTTATTATATTTATTTTATATTATTATAATGTAATTATTATTTTTCACGTTGTAAACTGTTAAATCAATGGGAATATAGATACATAAACAACTAAAACTAGTCAATAAAATTGAATATTAATAAATATTAATAATCCCATTCGGGTTGCGGGAGATTTCTATTCACGCATGCCACAGTCGACAAAGATCCCAGGTGGCAGGCCCCAGCCCCGCCAGACTTTTCTTATTTTCTCATTAACTATGTAGTGCTGATTTATACTTATGTTTTTGAGAATATCGTTAAAATATACTTTCCGTCATTGCAATTTCATTCGAACTTGAAATTCTAAGTACCTACAAGCACTGTACACATGTTTATATTGTTACTGCTTTTGTTAGCCAGATATAACTAGTGAATACTTAAGATCTTATTTTAACAACTCATGACTAACTGATTTTATTTTATAGACATTTGAGTACATTACTTAATCACTTTTTTGCCTTATGAAAACAATATTATACTTTTTTTATTTATATTTCGTATATCATGCTAATGCTAATGAGCTAAGATTTCCAAAAATATAGCACACTGATAGTGTGTAGATGGTCATTCTAGTCTGCGGTTTAAAAATGGTTCTAAGCTATGTCACTTCGTAAAAATGTTAAAATACTTTAAAAAGTAAATATAAAACGAACGAACAGATAGTTACATAGAGCTAACTTTTGCGAAACCTCTCTCTGCTGGTCTGCTCCTGTCCGAACCAAAATATGTTTTCTATGAAATTAGCATACTAAAGAAATAAATATTTTCTATTATAAAACGTATCCTTCCGTCCTTAATACCCATAGGAAGATTTAAGCTACGAAGCTTAAGCTTAGTATAAAATTTTCTACAAATTTGAAAAACATATTGTGATAAAATTTTCATGGGGCCTTTTAACTGATTTTTGAAGTGTGAAAATGAGAATGACCAGATACGAAATACACAGAATATCAAAATATAACATCGTAATTTTTATATTTTCACTGTCTTGACAATAATACTTCATTGCATGTGTGCGTAAGTATTAGTCTAAGAGCTAATAAACTATTAGACTAACTGTTTATAACTAAATTTGCAATGCTAATAAAATATATTTATTTTTTTATTATTGGGGAGTGTTGCTGTTCTGTGATTTTGGTGGCCTCTCGTGTTTCTCTGAATGCTTTAAATGGTTTACACCTAGCGGTCTGCTTCGTTTTCCAGTTCCTTGGTTCATTCGTTCAAAATGACGGCAATATTGAGCGAGACATTAATAATAGAATTAGAATTTGAATGAGGGATGGATGAATTGGCGACATTTCTCAGAGTCATGTTGAGCGACGGAAGGAATGAATGAAACAAAGTGCATGGGACCAAAATGCGAATGATGAAATGGATGTATGTGTGACTAGCTAAGGAATGATTATACAAGGGGATAGTAAAAATGAGGGGTAATAGGCTGGATTGGCAAGAGCATTTTATGCGGAGGGAAGAATGTCATATAATAAGGAGAATGTTGAATATCTATGTAGGAGGAAAAAAAGAGTAGAGAAAGACCGAAAAAGAGATGGATTGATTATGAAATAAATACATGTAAAAGGGGTGGACGTCACGTTGACAAATGACAGAGGAGAGTGAAAGAATAAGACATGTTGTGCCGACCCCATATAGCGTGGAATAAAGGCAGGAAGAATAAAAAGATTATCGGTAAATGTAGGTGCGTTACCATTCTGGCAGGCACTTTTTATAAAGAAAAAATTTCTTAGTCTACTCCCGTAAAACTACAATTTTATTATGTTGTAATTTTTATAAGTTTAAGTGTATAAAAATGACTGTGAAAATGAATGTAGGTACCAGACTAGCAAAGTTAACATCGGTATTGTAATAAGTAGTAATGCTCCCACAAGGCTAATGTTTTGTGGGCATGTACTTTAATTTTTTTTAAAAGTATATGCAAGCAGCCTGAATATTGTAGCGTTTGCAGGAGTCTGCTAGACATTTTACAGGGTTATATGTGAAGTATAAATTTTTATTTATATTAATAATTATTTATTATGCAAATTAATTACTCTAACTCTTTTTAACCGTATGAAGAATGAAGGTAAAATATTAAAATACAATATAGGTAGTACAGTAATTTATTCATCAAAAACGAGTTAGTCGGATAGTTCGCTAGCTCTCCTACTATATTATTGTCATTGATTGTCATCCTTGATTATTCACAGAATGTTTCATTTTATTGAAGGGCCTTAAGTATTTAGGTAAATTATTTGTTTTTTTTTTATAAATAGTTTTAGTAAAGTAATTTTTAAAGTACGGTAGTAAACTACGTATGTTGTTGAAAAACATTCTTCCTTTAAAAAAAATCATCAACATTGTCAATAATCATAGTCAACAAAAGGTAAGACAATAATGAAATAAAGACTCCTTGCAATTATTATTACATAAATTGAATCCGTACTAATATTTTAAATGTCAAAATGTGTTAGTTTTATGTTTGTCTTTCTTTCACGTTGAAATGGAACAAAGATTAGCATGACGTACAACGTGGAACTGACGTAGGCTAAACAAAGTATAATTCGCGTCATGTAAAAAGAACGCTGGCTGTCATGTTGCGCAGAGGCGATTTATAGGCGAATTTGGTGGTAAGACGCGGGGCGCGGGACGGCGAGGCACTCGCCGCATGCTTTCCGGCTCGCTGTTGGTTCGTCAGTTCAAAATACCATCGCGCACACAAAAATTATTAATTACGAAATGGTTTTATATAAAAAATATAGAAAAACTATTTTTGACGTATATTATTTTATAAAGAGAGAGTCTGATAATAATGCAGGTAATCATTTTAAAAAATATTTTAAATTAATTAATTATATTTTTTGTAAGTAAATTAAACATACTACACTGACACACATCAAAGATATTTTTTTAATTAATATAATTCTAGTAAGTGACATTCAATCTAATATATTTTTCAATGTATCTGCCAATAACCAATATACGTCGCGAGCGAAAGGCTAGTTCAAAAATAAAATAATAATTTCGTATGCGAATGTACCCATGCGCAAACACACCCCCCACCACTTTCTTCCAGCGTTCTTTTTACGTAACGCGAACTGTTCACATGTGTAAAAATTTAGGGCAGTATTAGAGATTGCTACTTATGATATATGTTGCTAAGCTTTTAAAAGTCAAATTAATTTACAAATAATGTATGAAAAGAAATATTTTATTGTAAAGCCAGAGCTTTTTTAAATTATTATTTATTAGACAATTAACAGCTGTCCATATATATTTATTTAGTTATTTAATATCAAACAACTACGTAAATTTAGAACACGCTGTAGCAAGCCTATTCAATGACAGCCGTGTACAGACAGAGCACCGGCCATGTACATTTCTATCTATGTGTGCGTTTAGTATTGACTATGTCATTATATTAATTATTATCTGTCAAAATACAATTTATTACTACGATTTTTAATAAAAAAAAGTATAAAATTTCTTTTAAAATAATGTATACTTCTCCTTTGCGTTAGTAAATCCCAAAAAGTAAAAAAACGCTAATGTTTTTAATGTACAAGCTTCATGAACTATTAACTTATCTTTGAATATGAAAAAAAGGTATGAAATTACATAAATTTGTAAGAAAATATTTTATATTGAGCAACAAACAAGAAAACAGGTCAATTTACTCATGTTTTCCATGTAGGTACTCGTAGTTTCCCTTTCCTTGTGATAATAACATAGTACTACGCGTTATGTTGTTTGATTTTCAAATGCTTGTATCGGTAAAAAACAGTATTTATTAAATCAAAATCGAAAATGTCTGCGGTTATAGCGATCGGAAACAAGCGAAAATTTAACAATATTATAAATATATCCGTCTGCAAATTAGGGCCTGCGTGTAGAATATCATTCAAAGAAACACCATTATGGCATTTCGCGCTTGCGTCTAACACTGGGCGAATTTTTGTAGTATCTTTATCATGTCTTATGACAGCGTGGTGCGGTATGAAATATCCTTCCTCTAAGCGGTCGGATCGCGTTTCTGAAATATACCCTTTCTCGATATATTCCTTAAAAATATTATTATAACTAATGCGAAGTTCATTGTTAGACTGAAATTTTCGTTCTAGTAATAAAAATCTGCGTTGTGCCATGGCACGCGAATTACCTAACAAAAGGGCAAAACGGTGCAATAACGACCGGACGAATCACGTGATATAGTAACGGAAAACAAATTTTCACATTCTTCGTCCTGCTTACTTAAAATTATTTGCGTGGGGGTCTCTTCAAGCTCCCAAAATTTATGAAGCGTTTTATTTAATAATGCGTTATCATCATAAATTAAAAATGAAGCGGATTGACTGGTTTGCAAGCGTTGATCATTCGTAGCGGTGGGAATAGTACCCATAAATACATATCCAAAAACAGTTTCAATCGCGGGTGGAGCGGGTGGTTTAATTATTTTACTACTCGTGTTAACATTTAATTACATTTTAACCCCAACATTAACGTCATACCATTAAAAATTGAGTGTAAAATGGCAAAGGTACCGTAAAAGAGGATCCTTGTCTACACAGACAATAGGGGGCGCAAGGATCCTTGTGTTTACACAGACGAGGGGCTAATAGTGATAAAAACTGATCTATCTTTTAAGTTGGAACAAATCACATATTTAAAAAATAATTTCGTCAAGATCGGATAAGTAGTTTTGAAGTTCACCATGGACCAACATAGTAAAATTGGTATTTCCATAAGATTACTTTCTGGGAATAGAATTTGTTTACTATTTGATAGCAAACCATGATATTGATATTTTTTATTTAAAAATATTAATAATTTTTATGGATATTTTTATGTACATCGTAATTTTGTTCTAATTAGTCCTTTTATATAGCTATCTATAAACATCCCGATATAAGACTTAATCTCTTTCAATATCTAAAAGTGTAATTATAAAAAGAAGGATCCACCCATTCTATCGACAAATTTATTATATAATTTATCAAAATGCCGGTTTTTATAACATATTAGATTTAGCTATTACAATATCTTTGTTTTTCCTGATATTACTAACAAAAATGAAATCGATATTATAATAATTATATACAACGGTTACTCACCTCTGAAATACGTCGTATGAAATTGGTTGAATTTTATTAAAAAAATAATTTGCTAAATCTTGAAACCAATGGATATATTAGAAAGAACGTGTTAAAATAATTAGTTCAGTTCATTTTGTAATCGTATAACGACGTATTTACGAAGAATGAGCTACATTTATAAAGAGCCCACTACGTGGGTTCTCGGGCCCGCAAATGCGACATAAATGAACCCACGTCGTGGGTCACTGGCACTGAATGGGTTAATTAAACGAAAGTTTGTCTTTGTTCTTTTGACAAGGCAAGTTTGAAATTGGTTTCAGTTTTTAGTGACTCTACTTGCTGTGCCAGCGGTCGTGGGTTTGAGTCCCGCTGGAGATATTTTATTTATTAATTTATTTATTTAATCAGGTTTGCTACTGGTTATTACGTTTAATACATAATTTAAATTAGATACTACCAAAAAAATACAATAATGCATAACCGTTTGAAAGCAAACACAACATACTTAATATTTTGTCCGTTTAAAAATTTATAAAGTAAAAAATGAATTTTATCTTCGACAATGAACGGACGCACGCCTTTCTTTAGTGAATGCTTGATTCGAACTGGAGATGTTGGAGATATTGTTTGACACACGAATGTTTGTACTCCAGTCATAGGTTATATTTAAAATATGTTTGCATTTAAGTTATCTGTGTAACCTTTCTGGTATCCACCACACAAGCTCGTAGCTTTCTATGGAACTAGATGATTCTGAGCAATGTCCTAATTTCTACATTTAATTAAATGACATTACATAGATATTTTTTCAAATCAAATCGTCGAATGTCATGAGTCTACCACCAGTTCGTAAAGAAGAAACCTCTGACCTGAGAAGAACTGGCGAAAGAAACTAGCGGGACTAATTTTTTTTTTATCTTAATCTCAATCTCTTTTCTTACAGTTGCACCGAAATGGGTTGAAGAGCCTACAAATTCCTCTCTACTTTTGGGAAGGAAAGGTTCAGTATCGTGTAGCGCGAGCGGATATCCGCAACCACAAGTTCATTGGATGAAAAAAGATGGTAATTATTAAACTTTACTTAGCAATAAATACTTTTCGAAAATTTTATCTTACGATACTGAAAATGTAATTTACTAAATTGAATTCTTTTTTTTAATTTTTATTATTACTAAATACAATATCTATTAAAGTAGAGATGTCATGAAATATCAAGAAATACGTGTTATCTTAGGCTTTATTAATGGTAAAAATATAAAATGAAACCAAAAATATCCGCATAGAATATTCAATCTTTTGCCAACTTAATCCTACATTTATTTATTTCTTTTTTATCGTCACACATTTTCATTTCATCGAGTTTCAAATCACGAAGTTTCACTTCAAAAAGAATTATTCAAATCCGTACATACATATTTGAGTTTTAGCCAGACTAACGAACGGATTGATTTTTATATAAATTTACATATTGTTTAATTTAGGGTTCTCTTTGTTTTGTCATTTTTCGTGTTGCAACAGCGTATTACCGTAATTTGTATGAAGATAAAGTATGGGCCAGACAGGCATATTTCGTCGGAACAAGTAATAGTTCCCTCGGGCTATTAGTTAGAAGAAGCTAATAAATATAAGTCCGACTAGTGATAAATTATTGACTAAATTAACTTATTTAATAACTATCACTCACCATAAAACTGAACAGAATATTGAATTGAAGCTCTGAAGGAGGTCAAACTTAAACACTAGAACTATATAATAATATAAGACAAAGTCCTCCGCCGCGTCTGTCTGTTGGCGATATCCTCAAAAACTACTGCACTGATTTTGTTGCTATTTTCATCAATGGATAGAGTGGTTTTCGAGGAAGGTTTCAGTATATAAACTAGAGGAACCCGCGGCTTTGCTTGCGCTAAACCTAGGGATGACCCGAGCGAAGTGAGGGTGATTCGCTATTTTTTTAAATTACTCCCACATAGACCTCGCGGCCTTAAACATTTCCCAATAATTAATAGTATTAGAAAACTAATTCTTTTTAGATATAAGTTATTTAAGCGTTGCGTCTTAAGATTTATAAAATGCCATTTACGGTATTTATTATTTGGATTATTATTATAAATTGCAAAATCTTTAAAGGATTCTTAGGTGCCTAACAGTAGCCTTTGTGTTACTGCATTTTATCCATATAATAAATTTAATCAAAATCCAAAAGGTTTTAACGTACAGTGTTGGATGTTAGGATGAAGCCATTGCGCCAACGATGATGTATGGCAGCGCGACTAACACTTCTCTTCTCGAAGCCCACTACAGTGTTAACATACACACATACACACATACAAATTTTGTAGTAATAATATTTTACATTGTAATTCTTTCTCTTTTTATAAATTGATAAAAAATACTTTTGTGAAAGGAGGAGCCAGGAGACTCATATTATAGGGCTTACCTAGTTTGAGCTACTGTCTCCCATTTATATAGATCTACATAGCGCTCATTTTGAGCGACAGTGACACAACTGCAAAAAATACGAAACTGACTTAATTACATCAAAATTATCTTCATAATCATACTACTAGAAGTGGAAACGCGACATATGTAACTTCAAAAATCGCCCGCTAGAGAACTAAAAGACGTTGTTGCAATATTCCATTTTTGGAACGCGAATTTTAATAAATAATCTTAAAACTGGCGTAGTGTAAATTAACAAATTTGCAATTGTGTCTAGGGATTGCAATCCGGAAAACCGGATCCGGTAATCCGGCGGATCCGGCATCATTTAACGGTCACCGGATCCGGTACTAATATACCGGATCCGGCGACCGGATCCGGTGTTACTAATTTTTGGCAAAATAATAGAGCTTTTACATGAGTTAGTACTTTAAATGCGTAGTGTGTGGTGTTCATGCGTGCGAGTTGGTGTCTGACATAAATATAAGACAGGTTTGTTAGCATTATCGAATATTTTAATAATTATAATGGTCTCATCTCAGTAAAGTAAGGTAATTATATTAGATTTTATAAAGTTACATAAAAAATAAAAAATAATTCATCTATCTGTGAAAGTGAAATCTAGGAACACTGAGCTACTCGTTACAACGTTAAAATTTTACCTAGTTGCCTACACTAGCCACCGCTACATTTTAACTGTTTGCTCGTTGCCTAATCTTAATATTGGAAAATACTCTGTCCTGAATGACTGATGGATCATCGCACAGCCTAAACTGCTATTCGTAGAGACCTGAAACTTTTAGGGTGTGTCCTTTGTATGACGTAGTTATCGGATAAGAAAGGATTTTCCGAAATTTTATGCCTAAGGGAGTGAAAAACGGGAGCAAAGTTTGAAGTAGATTGGAATCACACCATACAGTGGTGTACACATACTTTAACAGAATTTATGGAAGACGTGTTTCGTATTTTATTGAAACCCATTGCCTTACGGGGTTAAAAAGGGGTAAACAGTAATTTGGGGGTAACTTACATCAAAGATGAAATCAAAAAGATGAATAGGTACTCCTTAGTGCTTTTGATTTAAATAACGGTTTATTTTGGCACATGTTTCTCAACAAAGTCAACAAAAAGTTTGTAATAGTAGGCATAGGTCTATTTACTACTACTACTACGCCAAGAAAACCGAATAACTGGTTTAAAGAGTAGTCCTCATAACAAAAGGGATGAAATAGTAAAGGGGGAATCAATTTTTGGTATATTATAAGTAAAAGCGTATAGCCAAACATGTTTTATGTACTTTTAGTGCTTTAGCGAAGCCTATAGCCATACTTGAATAACTTACTAACAGTTCATTTTGAACCAAAAAGCGAAAATCATATTGATTTGGTCAATCCGGCCGGATTGAAAATGATGCCGGATTGCAATCCCTAATTGTGTCACTGTTGCTTGGAGTTTAATGTATACTTCTGTTTCAATTGTACATGTGGGAGAAAATAAATAAATTATCATTATTATATTATTCTAATTTTATAGATTTTTATATTATTATATATGCATTTTAAATATATTTTAGCGCTTCTGGGCACATGGCAGCCAGTATTGGAGCTAGCTGGTGGTGGAATTTTAAGTCTTCCCAACGGAACCCTAGTAATCGAGGAGGTCTCTCTAACAGACGAAGGACTGTACTCCTGCAATGTGGAAAACGGTGTTGGAACACCTCTTAGTAAAACTGTATGGATGAGTGTTAATAGTAAGTAAATTTAAGAATTTTGTTATAAAGTTTGCTTATTTTTGTAATTTTGGTGATTCAATGGGATGTCTTTGTTGCATTTTTAATAATTTATCGATATATAATGTATAATATGTATAATGTGGCAATGGTAGCCCAGTGATAACTCCTTGGGTCACCGAGGGTAGTGAGTTCAAATCCGGATCTCGCACCTCTGATTTTTTCAGGTGCAAATCGTTTGTAACACTTCATAATCACTTGTTTTACGGTGGAGGAAAACATCGTAATGAAAGAAACATGACTGAGAGAACGTAGCAAGTTTTCGAAAGACATGTGTTGTCCGCCCTTACTTGGCCAGAGCGGTGGACTATAGCCTTATCCCCCTCGTATTGAAGGATGGCCCGTGCAATAGTGGGACGTTAAAATGGGCTGACTACAATACAATACAACATGTATAATAAGTTATCTTGATTTTATTTTAAGAATTAAAATTGAACAGTGTGTTCTGAAACCTTTGTTTACGTTAGAAAATGCATTGATGCATATCACCAGGTGGTTAGGTGGGACTCATTAGCTTGAAAATAAGCCAGTACTACGCACTAAATCTCAACGGACCTCACCTGTCTTATTGGGGCGTCGCATCGCTTGCGCATTCAACTATGACGCCCCGACGCGGGCCCGGCAGGTCTGCCGAAGCAGACCACACATCAAATCAAATCAAAATATTCTTTATTCAAATAGACTTTTACAAGCTCTTTTAAATCGTCATTTTTACATTATTAAAATTAAATGTCAGTCTGTAAGTCTGTGAGTAAACTGCCACTTGCTCGGAAAGCTGTTCTGCTGAGAAGAACCGGCGAGAAACTCAACAGTTGCTCTTTTCAAAAAAAAAAATGGTAACAATATTGTATTACAATATTTATCTATTTATCCTGCGTGAGACACAACCAGACGTTAATCACACAAATGTACATCTACTAAGTATTCCGTTATTGTGTAATAAGCCTTATTCAACAACGTACTTTTAATTTTGGATTTAAATGAAAATGTCACAATAAGTTATTATTATAAGTAAGTTCTAACACTGGTCCTATCTAATCCATCACTATTTGTTTATATGAACCTCACTCATGTTCTATTTCAGTTGAATGAATGATCATAAGTTACGACAAGTAACATGAAAATATTGCTATATGAAAAGCTATCTGACCCATATATAACTGTGATTTTATATCATACCTCCAGAGATTGATTTTGATATATTGAGTTAAAAGTTACTGACTTGTAACGACGTTACGCCACTACTATCGCTGCGTATCGGAAAATTTATCACTAACAAACACTAACAATGTAAATAAATCTGTAGAGAAAATTTGTATATATGTTTCTTTGTGCCAATCTTTATTATATTTATTATATTTTAAAAAAATAATTTTGATTTTTACATAACTTCTTTTTATTTTGAAATATATCCATGTGAGGAAAGCCGTAGTAAAATATCAGTGTGTAAATAGAGATCCATTTCACAGTTCTAACTCGTAAAGGGACGAATGCTTATGTTGTTATAATTACATTAATATTTGTTCAGGTCGGCTTAAAACAAATCATGCCTGTTACTGGAAAGCTACGCTAAATGTATTTTATGTAATGGTGGAAAAAAAGAGTTTAAACAATGAAAACTCATTGTAGTGTTTAGTCAGTCAGTATAAAACATTTTAGCAACCGCTGTGATAAATTTGACAGTCACTATTAAAAATTTAATATGAGAATTTCAAAAATCAGTGTAAACTAGTATCTAATATCGTATTAGAGTAAAAATATGATTAATCTATTCATGCAAATATCATATCTCAAGGGGCCTATCCATTATTATTTATCAATAAATAGTACTCCGCCTCCATCTGTCTGTCTGTTTCTCTGTTTGCGAGTACTGCACCGATTTTGATGCTGGTTTCACAAATTGATAGAGTGGTTTTTAAGAAAGATTTTAGTATAAGATATTAGGGAAAGTAATCATAAAATGTAAAATATAAGAAAAGCAGTTCTATTACTACGTTACAGTGTATAAGCATACTTTATAACTTTCAGAGCCGGTTCACTTCGACTCATTATCTGCTAACGTAACGTCTCGTCTCGGTCATCCTGTAACGTTAGAATGTAAAGCGTTAGGAGACGATCCCATCAGGATAGCTTGGACACATGATGGGAGTAGCTTGGATTCTCAAAAACACAGGTAATGTATAGAAAAAGATCAGTAAAAATACTATATAGTGTACTGTTTATAATATTTAAGCCTAAATAAATTGTATTCTTAAGTCTGAAGGGTTTCTCGAAGACATCTCTTTTATTTATTTAATTAGGTTTGCTAGTGTCTCTAATAGAAGTCTAGTCTAGTCTCTTAATAGAAGTTGTCTTCTATTGACATACTGTTACTTATATAAATAAATAAATAAATATGGTTCTTTTTTCCGTTAATTTTAAATTTATTAAAAAAACTCCTAGTAATTAAATGCCTTGATGGCATAATTAATCATTAATCTGCTTTAGAGATTTAAATAGTTATTTCATGTATGTATAACCTTTAAGTAGCAACATCATTGCCCGCTGGCACAACCTTATATGTGACAATAGGCGATGAGCATTTGCTTGCGACCTCGTCTGTTTAAAAAAAATTCGAGAATTTCCACATAACTTAGTATTTATTGGTACCACAGCGATAAGATTAACTACTTATTCATATCTACAGCACTATCTAAAAAGAAAAATAAAGAAAAGAAAGAAAGAGAAAGCAAAAAACTTGTGTTAAAATTTTAAATCAATCGGTAACGAACTTTTATACAAACAAACAAATATTTTAATATATATACACTTTCAGAGCAAAACATTCAGAAACAAAGACCTCCCTTGGACTTACAAGTGTTGTCAGCTTACAATATTCAGAAGCAAGCGATGCGGGTTTTTATCAATGCCGAGCTAGCAATCCTTATGGGGCTGCGAGTTTCAACATCTTTCTTACTATATTAGGTAAGTATTAGTAACGAATAGCTTATATTAGAATTTATAAGAGATTATAATCGATAAAGATTTCATTTTCATAATATATCAAATAAATAAGAAGAAAGCAATCCCGTTTAACACCAAGCCTTCAGGTTCAAAAATATTGGAGGAGACCATGTAGGAGGAAAAAAAATAAAAAATACCTCTAACTGTTGAACATTACCTATCTCTCAATGCAAATGAAACTATCTTTTCGGATTTTGTCGCGTATTTATTATGATTTTTGTTTCCCGATTGCTGTAAAGCATTCGAAACGTCGGGAACCAAAAATCATAATATATACGCGACAAAATCCGAAAAGATAGTTTGATTTTCTTGTAATGTTTACGAAACCTCATATAATATGTTCAAAATTGCAATTAAAACCTAAAAAATCCGATATACGGGATCTTGATTAAACTCAAGCTCAAGCTTGGTTTTTAAGAAGGCTTGATATTTACTGTTCACTATTACTATTAACATTTTAAATAACATTTTTTTATAGAACCCCCGACCCCTCCATCAGATATCAGAATAGAGTCAGTTCGTTCCCGAACGTCAACAATATCCTGGCGAGATTCGCGCGCTCACAAACACTATACCTTACAATATGCGCCTGCGCACTTCACAGATGCAAGTTGGGAGCATGCTGTTAATATTAACGTTTCTAGGTATGTATGCTATTGATTAATTAGGGTCCTGTAATTAATTATTTAAAAAAAATTAAATAAAATGTTCTCCGACCGATTACGGCCATGGCGGCCAATCTTGCATTCGCATAGACTAGCCAGACACAGACACAAGTGCATTCTGAGTTACTATCACTCCGTCCCACGCAGTAAAAATTCATCGTAAAGTTGCTAAGCATATTTTATCAGTGTAAATTATAACATAAGCTTAATGATAAGTACATGTATCATATTCATAGTACCTTGCCCATTGAGTTTTTCTAAGATATTAAATTTAGTTTTAACCAGATAAAAAGGTGAACTTAAAAAGTTAAGTTATCTAAATACAAAATTGGATCCAAATCGGTACAGCCGTTCCTAGATATATGAAATATAATTTATATACAAGAATTGTTCATTTAATATTAATAAAATACGCAAGAGTAAGTTTAATCATAATAATAATAATAAATTAATATAAAAATAAATATTAATAATCCTAAATATATAAAACACTACCGACTTACCCTCGCTTTTCTTGGCTCCTAAGCTTCAATGATCGCAAAAGACTTAAAATCCTCAAAAAATCATATTTTGTTTATTTCTGTTTGAAACCTTCGCAACAGTAAACAGTATAACCAACAAGAATTTCATCATAATCGGGCCAATGGCCTAGGAACTAAGGACCGAGATATGAACATTTTTTTATATAGATAGCAATACTTAGAAGTTATATTTAAATCTGTTTTTTGCAGGAAAGACAATGATATACGTCAAGTCATCGAACTACAAAATCTTAGGCCAGCGACAGCGTACGCAGTGCGAGTTGCGACGGGAAACGAAGTCGGTGTGAGTCGGTACACGGCGCCCATACACTTCACTACGCATGAAGAAGGTAAAAGTCCAAATTTTCAAATAAAACCTATTAATTTTTTTTTTAACATAGTTTATTGGTTCAATGTTACCAATAAATGTCAAATTAACTAAGTTAAACTAAAAGTACTTATAGTTAAAAGTACTAAGTTAAAGTGCTTACTTATACAAAGAAATGTTCTTAATGTCTGTTTGTTCCGACTAATCTCTGAAACGGCTGGACTGATTTTTACGGGACTTTCACTCGCAGATAGCTAATATTATAAATAGTAACATAGGCTACTTTTCATTGGAAAATTATAAAAACTGTTAAAATTATTTTAATGTAAACAACGAAGCGGCCCGTGTTTTCAAGTTATATAATAAAATTCTGATCTTCTAGCACCCTCATCATCACCAATAAACATTCAAGTAGAACAAACAGAAAACCCTGGAGAGCTGTTCATCTCATGGCTTCCTCCCCCCAAAGACCACCACAACGGCATTATCACAGGATACCATATAAAAGCTGTTCCTCAAAATGTTGGAACAAGTAAGTGGATATAGATTTTTCATGAAAAACATAATGGGTTTTATCTTTAGACTGTAAAAGTCGCTTTATTGTTTTTTGAGTGATGATTATATGAGATTTCTATACGTATAATATAATTCTAATCTGTATACTATAAAGTATAGTTTGGAAAATGTTATTAAAATTGTCAGAGCCTAAATCGAACTAATATCAAAAAATATTAGACTTGTCGATCTGTCTATAAAGTACTGGATAGATTTTGATGAAATTGTATAATAATATAGTTATCCGGTTCAAAACATAGAATGCTTTTATTGAACCATCTAATTTCTGAAAAATCTACCCTTAACATGAAAACGCCTGCAAGCAGAAACCCGAGCGAAGTGAGAGTAAAGTATCAGTATGTATATAAAAATATAAAAAGCACCGCATTTGACTTCACAAAAAGAAACCTATTAAAATCCTTTTTGTAGTTTTGTACTTGTTATTTTATTTATTTGAGGTATTCTTATAATATCATTTGAAATAACTTTAAACTCAGTTTCAGAGGACAGCGATACAAGGACACTGAAAGTTACTCAGCAATCCGGCAAACAGGAGACCATTTTGAGTGGACTTTTAAAAAATACTAGGTAAATCACTTATACTATACGTTTAATAAGGTAGTGGTAGCCCAATGGTAACGCGTGAAGCTGGTTTTACTCAGGTGTTTTCATGTGCGAATCATTTCTATCATGATTACCACTTGTCTTACGGTGAAGGACAGCATCGTGAGGAAACTTGCATGTCTGAGAGAACCTAGCAAGTTTTTGCAAGGCATGTGAAAACCCCTCAACTCGCACTAGGCCAGCGCGGTGGACTAAGGCCTGATCCTCGTACTGAGGGAGGCCCGTGCCCAGCACTGGGACGTTAAAAAGTTTTTTTTTTATGGTAAAAAGGGGGCAAACGGGCAGGAGGCTCACCTGATGGGAAGTGATCACCTCCGCCCATGGACATCTGTAAGCCAGGCTTGCAGATGCGTTGCCGGCCTTTCAGGAAAGGGAGAGATGGAGGAGGGAGGGAAGTGAGAAGGAGGGGGGAACGAAGGCAGAGGATGATGGGAAGAGGGAGGGGGGAAGGAGAGTGGGCCTCCCGGACTCTCACTCAACGGTCGAAACGCGACAGCATAGCTGCCACTTCACGCCGGTCTTCTGTGAGAGAGTGGTACTAATGAACTATACGGGGCGTGCCGGCCCATTCGGTTGCTACCCGAAGGTAACAAGCATGGCACTACCACTTTAATGGCACTACCACTTTAAAAATTTTGCAAAGACGTGTAAAAGCTAAATACAACATTATTATATTCATTTAATATTTGCATTTCATATCGTTGGAAAATGAAATTGATATTTCGATAATAATTACAATGGACATTTATTATAATTATAATTGACGACACGTTTGGCGCAGTTTGTAGTGACCCTACTTTCTTGCGCCAGCGGTCGCGGGTTCGAGTCCCGCTGGGGGCATTCATTTGTTAAATTCGAATGTACTCCAGTCATGTGTGTTTATAATTATAGCCTTCGTAGCTTACCACGGTACTAGATGGCGCTGTGTAATAATATCCCAACATATTTATTAATTTTTATTTTGATTTTTTCTAGATATGCAGTGACTATATCAGCTTTCAATAATGCAGGCTCTGGACCCTTTTCTTTGCCTGTATTCCAAGATACGATGGAAGGAGGTGAGTGGTTGTACTGATCTATCGATTGCATTTAGTATTCATGTTAGTAAGTTAGCTTAATATGAAAAATCTGTGTAGTTGTAATTTACTCCGTGGAAGCAAAATTAGGTGTTTTTTGCCATTTTTAACTCCAGCCCAAAATATTTTAAAAATATGAATATGTTGAAAAAGTTAGCTTTTAACAGTATAGACTATATTATATTATAATATGTATGTATTTAAAGTTATGGGGTACATCCATAATACCAGCCTCGTACCTTACTCGGAACTACAATAAATAGTGTTGTGTTTTAAATATTGCTAATGACCAAAAATATTTTCAGCTCCAGAACACGCGCCATCATCAGTCGAATGTACTGCAGTGTCTTCAACTTCGCTGCGAGTCGGGTGGCAACCTATAGCTATACGTGGTCAAGGAAGCTCTTTGATTGGATACACTATTTTATATGCTACTGAAGGTAGTTTTATAGTATATCCATATACATATAATCTATCCCACTCCCCATCATTCCTTCCTCCCTCCTCCCTTTCCTGAAAGGCCGGCAACGCATCTGCAAGCCTGGCTTGCAGATGTCCATGGGCGGAGGTGATCACTTCCCATCAGGTGAGCCTCCTGCCCGTTTGCCCCCTTTGTAGACAAAAAAGAAAAAATTTTGTTGATACTTTACTACATAGTATAAAACAAAGTCGCTTCCCGCTGTCTGTCTGTCCCTATGTATGCTTAGATCTTTAAAACTATGCAACGGATTTTGATGCGGTTTTTTTAATAAATAGAGTGGTCCAAGGGGAAGATTTATATGCATAACTAGCAGAACCCGCGGATCCACTCGCGCTAAATCTAGGGACGAACCGAGTTGCTAGTATAAAATAAGTTTGAGCCTTAGAAAGATAACTGATGGATTCTGGAAGTCACTTTTGTGGATTTCTATTTTTTGCTACTTTAAAGAAATAAAATTGAAACTAAGTCTTAAGATAATTTAAAAGAAGTAAATATTTTATATAAATTCTTTCGTAAAAAAAGGCTCTAAGGTGGATTTGAGTGATTCATTTGCAAAAAAGAAGACTATGTCATAGCCTTTAAATTACGACGTTATTTCTTTCACATATCAATAATACGAGTAAGCGAATTTGCATAACATTAAATACACAGGTTCAAATAAACAAGACCAACACGTGAGCTACGAGTAGTATTTAGTACCTAGCAACGCACCTATCGCTAAAATCACCTAATATCGTTTATGTACTGAGAAGGCAATGAATACATACGAAGAATGCACATCACATTACTCCACGGCTTATAAATAGTTTGCAACCAAATTTAATTAATGAAATTGCCAATAAAAATATTAAGGCAAAACTAAAACATTATTTATTTTCTATAATTAAATAGATTATATTATTTAATATTTAATATTAGATAAAATATTTAATTTTGAATGATCACAATAATGTATATAATATCAATCTAATATATTTAATAATAATCATGTAATATATATTATGGATTATGTACGTAACATTATATACATGTAAGAGATTTACAATTTTACATTTAATAAAATAAATAATATAATATAAAATGTTGGAAGAATAGTAAGAAAACGTCATCGTGGAAGGGATATCACGTAGTGGTGGTAACGGCGAGCTTATATAAGCCTGTGCGAGCCTCATTCGAGGCGAATTTCACGTACTGTTAACTAGTGTAAGGGGAAACCTTGTCCGTTTGGAAAGTCAACCTGCCTATTTTGTAAATTAAAAGTTAGAGCTTTTATTTTATTGTTGTAGGTCGTGTTTGCTTAAATTGTTATGTAATGTATATGTGAACAAATAGTCGTGATTGTCTTTTTATTTTTTTCGAAATTTCACTTCTGGTTCCTAAAAATAAATAAAATTAAAATAAAAATTAAACCAAACTAGATTGATTCGCTACTGCTAAAAAACTTCATATTTTTTAATTTCAGAAAGTGTTTGGCAAAATCAGACATCTCTCCACACAGAGATCTATATACAAAGTTTAACGAAGTACACAAATTATACTGTCAAGGTGGCTGGTTTCTCGAGCTATGGAGCTGGACCGTTTTCGTATCCGATTGTTTGTACTACGTTACAAGATGGTAAGTAGTTATAATAAAATAACAAATAAAAGAAAAATAAATCTATTTTTATAATTTATTTTTATACTTTTACTCACCGAAGTAGTAAAAAAATATTCAGTATAGATAAGTACATTTCGCCTTGATTTATATATGTATGTTAGAAAAAAAAGAAAAAATTTTCATTGTGTTTTCACCAATGGATACAATGGTTCTCGAGAGATGTTCTAGTATATAACTAGCAGAACCCACGGCTTTGCTCACGCTAAATCTGGGGACGAACCCGGGCGAAGCGAAATTGAATCATCATTCATAATTCATTCACAATTCATCATTTTAAAAATTGATTGGCATTAAGTTTAAAATTAACAAATTTTGTGATTTTCTTACAGTTCCAGAAGCACCTTCGGATATAAAAGTATTAATTCTATCAGCTACTTCTCTTCTCGTCAGCTGGAAAAGACCCGACCATCCTAATGGGGAGCTCATATACTATACAGTTTATGTGAAACAAACGACAAGGTAGGTTTTTTTTAATATATATAATAATAATGTCCTCCCGACCGATTACGACCACGGCGGCTAATCTTATTGAGACTAGCCAACTGCAAGAGATATTGCATCGCTCTCATACTCCGCTGGGACGACACTCTACCCGACTGGTGAGAGCTAAGGTACAGGAGGCACGATTCACACATCGCCGATTTCCCAACCCTGGTCTGTGTAAATAAATAAGAAGACTAAATAAATAATCGGGACTCGGACTTCTCATTAATTGGAAGAACTAGATATGACCACATTTGAGATCAATTTGAGATAAAGTCGGAAAAAATACAGAAAATATTTAAGCTATCCTTTATTTCACAGTAATGGATCACCCTTAACGTTTCGTGTGGATGTTTCCAAAACTACTGTAGAAGTGAAAGACCTATCAACAGGAAGACCTTACGAAGTGTGGGTGACTGCTAGCACAAGTGTCGGAGAAGGGATTACCAGTAAACGTATATCACAAACACCCGCACCGAGAGGTAAAAGTTTTCTTCCTACAATATTTCATTGAGAGAACGTAAACTTAAGGTCAAAGGGTCAATCCTATGAGCAACCAATACTTACTGTGTAGTATTAATTATTTGTTGGTATAATACCCCCACAAAAGTCAGAACCATTATAGATTGTCATATGAAGCTGCTTGCAATAAAGGATTTTAAAGGATTTAGATTATATAAAAACTATATATTATGCTGAAAATCAATAGAAAGATTTTTCTCTCGTTTTTGCAACATTTTTTATTGATGCTCCAATCCTATTGGTCGTAACGAGATGTAATATAGCCTATCGATAAACATCGATAAACGGACTATCCAACACAAAAAAAATCAATTCGGACCAGTAGTTCCATAGATTAGTGCGTTCAACCAAACAAACAAACAAACAAACTCCTCAGCTTTATAATATTAGTATAGATTGTATTCAATAAAAATAAAATATTGTTAATAACATTTAATCTGTTCCAGTGGTAGCAGGAGTAGCGTCTCTAGGAGGGATCATATCAGTAGGGGTGGGCTCGTCCCTGCTGCTGGTGTGTCAGTGCGTGGGGTCTCCGCCGCCCCGCACCGTGTGGTATCACAAACACAACATCATTACACACCATCCCAGGTTCACGAGGAACCATGATGACAGCTTGCTTATTAATAGTACGTATCTATACATACAGATGTAAGAGTAAGAGAGAAATAGAATAATAACAAAACTTCATTGTAATGAATTTTTGATATATTAATTTAATTAGTATATGTATTTAGGAGATAAGACGTAAAGTGCTATCCGCAACAAAGCCCTCTATTGGAAATATGGCTTATTAACTCTATTCAATTGAAGGAATCAATTATGTATTGACAATCTTTAAACAATCATATCTGTCAGATATATGATTTTAAGTTGTTTTAATTTTCTATGAGACCTCCATAATATACCTATGTTACATTTTATCGAAACCTGTCAGTACGAAAATATTTTATAAAATAACTAACTAATCTGGCAAACGTTCTTCTGTCATATTTAGATATTGTTCATACATAACCTCCTCCATTTTTGAAGTCGGCTAAAAAATACTAACATTGCAATTAAAAATGGAGGGTGGGGGTAGGAAGGTGAATAATACTTAACAACCGATTCTGATACCTCCCAAATATACAAAAAATCGGTCTAGCCGTTTCGGGGTCAAGACTGTGACACTAGATATTTATAGGTTAGATACAAGTAACTTGTAGATATGACTTTTTACATAGGAACAACTATTCAACATATTATTGATTTATTTTGCACATTCCAGATATAGATCAGTCGTTAAGCGGAAACTACACTTGTTTGGCCAAAAATCTCTACGGTTCTGATTCGGTAGAGTATACGGTCATAGTACTGCCTTTACCCGAAGCTCCGATACTTAGAGCTACGCCTTATAAAGACTCGATATTGGTAGAATGGGAACAGCCATTTTACACCGGAAATAGAAGCTCTGTTCAAAAGATTAGTAAGTACCACAATTAGAATAATAATAATTATATTTTTATGTGTTAAAAACTAGTGTTTTGGACAACATTTACAACATACGAGTATTTTCAATACATAAAAATATGTTCAAACATTACTACAATAGCACCATCTAGTTCCGTGGTAAGCTACGAGGCTTGTGTTACGGACCATATAGTTGATATACTACACATATATAAATTTTAAATACATACATATAAATATAAACATCCATGACTGGAGTAGAAACATTCGTGCTCAACAAATGAATGCCCCCAGCGGGACTCGAACCCGCGACCGCTGGTGTCAGTACAGTAGAGTCAGTACCAACTGAGCCAAACATGTCGTCAAAATTTATATTAACATTCTTTTTAATTTAGTAACTATACAAAAATTCTCTTATTTTAGCTTACAGTCTAACCTGGAAGGAGTCGAGTGGTCCGTGGCATGAAGCATGGTCGCCCAACAAGTTGGCGAACAAGTTGTCCAACTTATCTGGAGTTCAGAAACATGCGTTGACTGGTTTAAAATGTGGAACAAAATATTCTTTAAGAATAACAGCTACTAATAAAGTCGGTACCTCTCAGCCTGCGTACTTAGACGTTAGTACTCTTGGTGGAGGTACGTTTAGAAACATAGTATTAGTTTCATTTCTATTGACTTACCTAATAATAGCATATTTGTTACTTCGAGTCTTAAATAATAATTATTTACATAAATATCAAAATTATATGTATTTCAATTCATTATCGCAAAAAAAAACATATACGAGTATAATGCTTATAATATTGATAAGATTTTCAAACCGCATTGATTCCACAAATAATTAATGCATACTTATATTATAATTATTAAAGTTAAATTTTGGAATGGAGTTCCTTATGGGGCGTTGTGGAACTGGCAAAAAACGTCTGAAACGTTAAAAAAAAGCATGAGAGAAGAAACTTTCTTCCTATTTTAAATACATATATGTGGAATATTTTTTTTTTCTAAAAACAACGCCAAAGCAAAACGAGAGAAAGCTATTAATTAATAAAATAAACCTTATTATATTTTAGCACCCATCCCACCGTCGACAAACGAATGGCTATGGAGCAACTGTTCTCATATTTACGTACAATTAGCCGGATGGGACGACTCGGGATGCGAACTTAGGTCCTGGGATGTTGAATACCGTCTTCTAGGTGCAAGGGGGTGGATGAGGGTCCATAATTCTATGGTAATTCATAATTTTATTCGTGTCCTGATATGCCCTTCACATTTAAAAATACGAAATATATACCATGCCATCTATACTAAGTTCCTTGAAAAAACCATGACTTTATATAAAAAGGTCATCATAAAATAGCCTAACATAAAAAGAAGCTCATAGAAACATAAATTTGATAAGGTTTCTCAAAAATTGTTTTTTTTTGTACAGGCATACACTGACTCGTCTTACGCGCTCTACCAGTCGAGCTATCGCACCAGCTTCCCCATATCGGATCTCTCCCCAGGCACGTGGTACCAGGTTCGAATTACGGCTAGCAATGAAGCTGGAAGCGTTACCACTACTTATAACTATGCTACGAAAAACGAGGATGGCAGTAAGTTCTTTAAAATTGAAAACTATAGTAATTTCTACGTGTGGTAATTTTTTGTTTATATAATCGTATCTTAGACTAGTTATTACCCTCGAGTCTGCTTAAGAAGTTTAAATCGATAAACAGTTGCTAAATATTTATTTCAAATCAAATCGAAATATTTTATTCAGCATAAAAATTGTTACAATTTCTTACTGAACGTCATGAGTCTACCACCAGTTCGGAAAGAAGAAACCTCTGACCTGAGAAGAACTGGCAAAAGAAACTCAGCGGGACTAATATTTTTTTATCTCTCTTTTCCAAATTACATTGCGAATTAACAATAATTCTATATGTTGAAATAGCCTGGCGGCGATATTAATGCCGCCTTTCAACATGATTACCATTTGTCTTACGGTGAAGGAAAACATCGTGAGGAAACCTGCATGTCTGAGAGAACCTAGCAAGTTTTCGAAAGACATGCTCAATGCACGCAGCGCACTTGTCCAGCTAGAGGACTATGGCCTGATCCCCCTCGTATTGAAGTTAGGCCTACCCCCAGTGGCATATAAGAGGGATGATTATTAATTATCTCTACATAATTACTCACACTCTCACTCAAAAAATGTGGTTTTTATAATATTAGTAATAATATAATTTTTTGATTCAATATCTTGCATTTATCTTTTCAGGCGAAGTCGGTCCACCGTCAGATCTCTTCGATCTAAACATGCTAGTAATAGTCATCAGCACTATATTACTTGCTATGTGTCTTATTTGCTGCGTATATATTTTAGTTAAACGACAAAGGTACGTAAAATTGTTATTTTTTTTGTTTCATTAGTAAGGGAAGGTAAGAATAATTTGTCGCGATTTAAGTCTATTTCCATATCTTTAGATTATTTTGATGGTCTAGTGATTGCAGCTCCAGGGGTTCTGAGTTTGAATCCCGGAACGGGATGATTGTAGTCGGTCTTGAACCTCTTTCGCCAGCCAGTCCAATTAAAAAAAATTAAGAATCATAGCAAAATTTACGATCATTTGTATGATATTTATACAATCGAACTAAAATATCCCCTACAATTGAAGGTAAATTCAGGATAACGTCACTAGTAGAATAAAAAAACACTTTATCCATCATTTTTACAGGGCAGTAACATTCACTGCATACCGTGATTCAATAACAGTGGACAAATCGGAGAGCGGGAACATCACTGCGAACACGTCACACAGCAATCTCGCCAACGTGAAAGAGAATGCCATAAACGCGCAAAATAGAATATATAGTGCTCCGATACACGTTCGGAATAATAGCAAACATGGTAATTTTTTTCTAAAATCCATATTTATATGTCCATTATCTATTCTAATATTATAAAGCTGAAGAGTGTGTTTGTTTGTTTGGTTGTACGTGCTAATCTCTGAACCTACTGGTCCAATTTCAAAAACTCTTATAGTAGAGGAGACCGTGGGAGATCGACCTTCACCGATCTGATAACCAGATGAGACATATTTTTTATCGAATATAATTTATAAACAAATATGCCTATAATTACTTGCCTATCTGAAAGTGCTCATGGCTATTTTTAGCTAGGCAACAGTACTTTAAGTATGATTTTTTGCAGGCAAGTCTATATGACTGATTTTGTAATAAAATAATCTAAAATTTGATATAACTTTCAATAAGTTAGCAGAACGATGGAGTCACCTATATTGACTTACCTGTTCACATCGGCTTGCCAGGTAGATACACAAAAATGAGTATATTCTGTATGTTATAAACTAACAGTGAAATAAAAATCATTTGGTTATCAAAAGAATGAAAGTGATGAAAAAAAAATGGAATAAAGTTAAGTAATTATAGGCATATTTGTTTATTAATTATATTTGATAAAAAAGTCTCATCTGGTTATCAGGTCGGTGAAGGTCGATCTCCCACCGGCTCTTAGACCATTATTGCACTTTTAATAATAGGTAATCACAGTATGCAAATATATATTTTCCATAATATTAATCATAATATTAACATAAAACAGCAAAACTATATATTCAAATTACAATGACAGAGTGAGTATAATAAATAATATTTTCTAAAAATGTTTATTATTTTCTAAAAATTTTGCTTAGGACTTTTTTGGTCCCTACACTATCGGTCCCTACACTTATATTGCCAGTAATAGTTTAATTTAAAATAAAATAGTGTGTATTATTATTAATATTTTAAGCACTAAATACAGTACACTTTTGTCACAGAGCTTTACGAGATAAGTCCGTACGCGCAGTTCGCAGTCGGGTTTCGCACATTCGGTCACGTCGAGAACCAAGACATGCCCAGTCGACACATGAAGCAGAGATATGACACTGGTAATTCTAAACTTACTTTAAAAAGTGCGTGTGTACAAAGTACACATGTCAGAAGTAAAACTTCTTTGGCAAACTAATTTTTAAATCTCGTTTATATTTATACTAAATAACCCCGTCTAAGCTTGTTGAGGGAGGGAGATGGCGCGAAGGTCACAACCACGAGTTAGACAGAGTTAGAAATGTCACTGACTCTGGTGGGCGAGATCTAACTAAAGCTAACTCTTCCCCGTCTCTGGTACTATGGACTTATTTTTTCGTTTCATCGAGTTTGAAATCACAACGATTCTAAAGAAGTTTCACTTCAAAAATGTATTTAGTAATAGCATCTTATAAAACAAAGTACTCAACCACGTCTGTCTGTCTGTTCGCAATAAACTCAAAAACTACTGCACCGATTTTCATGCTGTTTTCACCAATGGATAGAGTGGTTCTCAAGGAAGATTTAAGTATATAATTTGTCAAGTTTTTGTGGGATCCTCTAGTAAATATAATGTTCGTATTTATATATATATTGTTCTTGTTGATTTCAGAAACTAGTTTTCAAGTGTGTTCAGAATCAGAAGACAGTGACAGCTTATCGAAGTCTACTTTAAAAAGTGTACCGAGAAGTGAGTATACCAATACCAAAAAAAGTTATATTTGAAATACCTATATTTATTAATCATATTTTTATCTTTAATTATATTTTTATTGATTTTTTCACAAATAGGTAACATTTCGAAAAACTTGCGAGATTTTCTAAGACACGCGGGTTTCCTCACGATGTTTTCCTTCACCGTAAGAAAAATGGTAATCATGATAGAAAATGATTCGCACATGAAAATATCAGAGGTGCGAGACCTGGATTTGAACCCGCATCACTCGGATGTACAAGCGCGTTACTGCTGGGCTACCACTGACTAAGTAAAGGCAATGAATAAGTTCAAATAAATTTACAAAATAAAATAATAAGTGAATGTTTTATATGGTTGTTTTTTTTTTCAGAGGCATGCAGGACGCCGTATCACAGGTAATTAGGTAGAGAATCAAAGGAATAAAATTCCAAAGAGCATACTGTAAATTTGCTATGTAAAAAATCTTCATTATTGCATTGTATTTCTATATAGTTATATACCACATACATACATTGTATTTGTAAGTTTAATGTATTTCGGTTTTAGTTCGTTTTAAAATAATTTTGGAAATTCCGTGCTAAAGGGGCTTAATTTTATTATTTAATTTAGTAGTACTTATTGAGATCTCTTCATAATATAAAATTCACATTTAGTCGTATCTGAAAATTAAATGTTGTATGGAGAATATTATCAATATATAGCACAGATCTATAGTTTTTAAAATATTCTCTTATTGACGACGTTTGGCGCAGTTTATAGTACTTTCTTGCGCCAGCGGTCGCGGGTTCGAGTCCCGCTGGGGGCATTCATTTGTTAAACTCAGACATTTGTACTCCAGTCATGGGTGTTTACATTTATGATATGTATGTATTTCAACTTATATATGTAGTATGTCAACTATCTGGTATCCGTAACACAAGCTTCCTTCGTAGTTTACCACGGAACTAGATAGCGCTGTGTGTAATAATGTCCCAACATATTAAGTTTAGGCCACTTTACCTTTTAAACTAAATAAATGTGTCAAAACTTATTGAGTATCTATTAAATTGCTTAAGTAGCAAATATGAATCCCGACTGGACAAACAAAAATTGTTATGATTACACCATCTAATGCATATTTTCACATAAAACTATACCATTTAATATGTAATGTCTTGTTTCTTATTTGTACAATAAAAAATACAAAGAGCAAAGTAAGAAAACAAGTTGTGTGGTCATAATAATTTGTGAATTTAACGATTTATACCAATTCTAGTACGAATATTCTAAAACTATGCTACTATTTCCAAATAATTGTCTTTGATGTTTAATATTTAATTTCACCAAATTATTTCTAAGAGCTATTTTTGAATCCCTTTTAACAAAAATCTAAATTTTTATTGTTATATGGAAAACAAATTGTTGATTTTTCTAAACTTTATCCCTGTTATATTGTTTTTAATTTACTTATAATTAATTGTAATACTTATAAATGGCATATTCATTCAATGTAAATATTTGCATGTATATATTCACTTTTAACGTACTTCTGTCCGTTCACGTATAAAATAGCCTACGTAGAGTGAAACCTCCACTTTTCACTTTTAAGGAGCTTCACCCATCACGCCATTCTATCGATGTTTTTTAATACACAAACTACATACAGTTTTACTATAAGTAATAAATCTAGTTAGACTTTCGCTCTCTAAATATACAATACTAGCGACTCGCCCTCGCTTCGCTCGGGTTCTTCCCTAGATTTAGCACAGGCAAAGCCGCAGGATCCGCTTGTTATGCATATAAACCTTCCTCTTGAATCACTCTATCTATTAAAAAAAACGCATTAAAATCCGTTTCGTAGTTTTAAAGATTTTAGCATACATAGGGATATAGGGACAGAGAAAGCGACTTTGTTTATACTATGTAGTAATTTAATTTCACATTAGTCTTACGAGTACATGTTGGTTTGTCTTTCACGCGTTAAAGAAGAGTTTTGGTTAAAGCGCAGGATATTATAGATTCAATTCCTGCGACGATAAGTATTTATCCGTGGATAAAAATCACTATATTTTTTCTTTCTTTCTTTAATTATTAATTTTCCCTCTTGTTGTTATCATATCAAAACTCTTTTATTAGCTCTTAATTAATTGACTATAAAAAATTAGTTCATTTCAACTTCTTTTAAATTATAAGGTAGGTATTATACGAAAAAAATCCGCAGAATAACCGACAAGATATTTTTGTTTGTTTTTTTTAATCAAAATTTTATTTTTCAATTTAGTGAGCGAAAGTTTAAACAATACTTTTATGCATTATATAAATAATTTATTGTAAGTCAGTTTTATAATAAGGCGGGTCTACGCTCGCGAGAAGACTGATATGATTCATCATGAATGTTTTGTTTCTACGATTTTGTGTTTTTAGTGATAATAAATAAATGTTAGATAAATATTTTTGTGTTTCATTTATTAATTTAAATACTATGATTCCATCAATAGAGACTTATTAATTTTTTTATGAATGTAAATGAAATTTTAGAATTAAAAATTCCATTAAGTGAGCAATAACTTATTATTGCTCTACTACTGTACACACCGACAACACGTTTTAATGACACGTATGACGCGGGTTCGAGTCCCGCTTAGGGGCATTCCTTTGTAAAACTCGGTTGTTTATACTTCAGTCATGGGTGTTTATATTTATAATATGTATAATATATTTAAACTTATATATGTAGTATATCAATTATCTGGTATCCGTAACACAAGCTTTGTAGCTTACTACGGAACTAGATGGCGCTGTGTGTAATAATATCCCAACATATTAATACAGACCACGCACGTATTGCACGGTAAAATGAATCCACCCGATGATCTTCAATTTCATATTTCTTTTCACTAAACAATTTGATTGCCAAAACTGTCGATTGACAAAATATTTCATGTACAGATTTTTTTCACAGAGTGATAAGTAAAAATTGATTGAAGAATATCCAACGTCTATATTTGTAAAAACTAAAGACCGACTCTAAAGAAACGGTATCTGTATCGATAATAAGTAAATAGTTACTTTAAAAACATTTGCCAAAAATAGATTTGATTCAGATTTTTATTATACTTATAGGTAAAGAAATTATTACTTCTATATCCTAAGCGATTTCCTTAACAACTTTTACTTAACTTTTAAATTTTTTACTTAGCTGTTAGTTATAATTTAAGATTTTATTGTATGTATGACGTAATGTCCTGTGCTATTTAAAAAAAACTATAAAACTAATATCTTACTAATTATCTTATAAAAAATTGATGTATCTATTCCACAATTATTTTTTTTGTTCAAATCAAGTATCCTTGTATTTAGATCGTTGTCATTTGTAAGTAGTCCAGGGTCAATTATTGCTACCGCTGGCTTGATTGTTTCTTTTAGTGGTGTAGCTTCGGTTGATCTTGGAGTTGTGTACACAGTATCGGGACCCGGAAATATAACTGGGCGCGGTTTAAAACTAGACCATTCACTTTCAGAAGGACAACAAACCTGAAACAAGAAATAACTATTTTTATTTATTAACAAGATTATCTCGAAGAAAATATAAAAGTTTTGGAATTTTCATTATAATATTATTATTTTTCGTAAATGACATCCTATCGTAGATGAAAACAGATTGTAACGTATTAATATGTAGGTATATCGTATAAATATATAGATTCGCAATAACCTAAAAAAATAAAAGCTAAGGTTATATAAAATTGTTTCATAAATATCATTTACACATTTCAAAAGCTAAAAATAATATCAATTTGTATCTGCTACGATAAAAAGAAAATGCATCGTGTATCTCGAGTTTAACAGGATAAATCTCTCAGTAGTATAATATAAAGAAAAAATATTTTTAACGGTTATTCCCATCACAAAACATCATCGTCCTTTTCACTCCCTTAAGAGTTAAGGGGGTGATAATTACCGGGATAAAAACTGTCCTTTATCCTTGCCAGGGTTTCGAGCTACTTTTCTTACTAAATTATATGTAAATCGGTTCAGCAAATTTTTGTACTTATCCATTACAAGCAAATATACACAAAAAAATATGTCTATACTATATACTATAGAAACGGCGAATCCAGAGGTCGTTGTAACTAGTAGAACAATTGTTTGAATGGTCTTATTCCCACGAACCAAAGGATGGCGATGACATATTAATAATGTGAAACGCAATTAACTTAAAAACTACTGAAAGGATGTTTATTTTTATCTTACCTTACTCTTAGAGAGTTGTATTAGATTTTTTCGCGAAATTAATTTAATTTTTGATTCTCGACGTTTCAAAGCCTTTCAGAATCTTGGCCAGGTTCCGCCGGTTATATACTAAGCCCTTCCTCGAGAACCCCTCTATCCATTAGTAAAAAACAGCATAAAAATAAGTGCATTAGTTTTTGAGTTCATCGCGAACAGACAGACATACGCGTCGGAGTATTTTGTTTTATCATATGTAGTGATACCTTCAACACCGGACTATCCAAGATCCCGCAAAGGGACTGCTGAATGAATAAGTACTCAAGACGGTTCTTATGTTGCTTCTTATAGAGGTTTTGTAGTGGAGTGCATTCCGAGATACTGATGCAATTGCCCGCCCCGCCGTTCGGTACTTTGCAAACGTTATCTGCAAATATAGATTCCTTTTTCAATATGCTTTGTATTTAATAACAGTGAAGTTAAACAAATACATTAAAAAAAAAGTGCGTGTGTACAAAGTACACATGTCAGAAGTAAAACCTCTTTGGCAAACTAATTTTTAAATCTCGTTTATATTTATACTAAATAACCCCGTCTAAGCTCGTCGAGAGAGGGAGATGGCGTGAAGGTCACACCCACTCTGTCTGAGTTAGAAATTTCACTGACTCGCGGTGGGCGAGATCTAACTAAAACTCTTCCCTGTCTCTTAGTGCCTGGTACTATGAACTTATTTTTTCGTTTCATCGAGTTTGAAATCACAACGATTCTAAAGAAATTTCACATAAAAAAACCTTTTTTATATACCTTACCCTACGTTACGTTACGTACAAGAATTGTGTATGAAAAGTATGAAAGATTTAAAAGAATAAGAAATGTTTTTTTAATATGTTATACAGTTAGTTATACACAGCACTATTTAGTGTCTTGTTAAGCTTATGTTATAGATACCAGATAGTTGGTACACTACACGTATAGAACTCTAAATACATACATATTATAAATATAAGTACCCATGACTGGAGTACAAACATTCGTGCTCAACAAATCAATGCCCACAGCGGGACTCGAACCCGCGAACGCTGGCTCAGCAAATACACTACAAACTGAGTCATATAATATGTATGTGTGATATATAACATTTTGTGAACATATTTTTAATTCATGTAGTTCTAATTTAATTACAGCAAATTAGTTTTCCGTTTTCCCTATAAGAATGACAAAGAGCAAAGTAAATCATGTTATAAATATATTATGCAGTAGGTACCTATGTATGAGTCTTAAACTAATTAAATTGAACTATCTTATATCTACTGCGTCAATTTAAAAAAAAACTTCAACTTATTTCAATAAGGATGTAAACGTGTAGGTTTGGAAGGATGGATATTTGGCATTGATAGGCAAATTACCTATTACTACTATAGCTATTACAATAGTTAACTTCGTTAAACGTTAATAATTAATTACATTTCCGAAGATTAAACGGAAGTTAATCGTTAATGCTTTAACACGTAATTAAAATTGAATTTTTAGATCATTGCGCTAATGATCTACTTACAAAACCTGTGGATTTTGGAATTTAACAACTTCTCAGCGTTTCGAATGGCTAGAACTTTCAGAAGCTCAGTTCTACGCCTTGATTACCCTGACGTTTGAGACTCTGCCAGGGGCACTTCACTATGATGCTGCATCTCTGACGGGTGGAGGCGTATATCCGCGGCAGGTCGTGTGGACGGGGGTATAATAAATATTAATGTTATCCGATTAATTCCGGCCATGGCGGCCAATCTCATTAAGACTGGCCAACTGCGCAGGAGATATTATAGTGCACAAGTGTACGCGCAGACACAAGTTACATGCTCTCCGAGGCACGGGGGTGACTCACCGCCAACTTCCCAACTCCGGGCTGTTACTGAGGATACCCTCTCGATGTATGACCGTACATGCTATATTATAGACCACCGAGGCGTGGAATGGTGGGAAAGTTTATTTCCATTCCTTTATTATTTTATATTATACAATATTATAATTTATAATATAATAATAATAATAATTATTATCTTTATTTCAAGAAGAAATTATACAGTAATAGTATTATTGGCCTCTGTACTAAGCACAGCTTGTATCGCAGATAGCCAAGCATAACATAATATACTACATAGTAATATCTAAAATTATAAATAACAAAAATGTTAACAAGTTCTTCATAAACTATGACTTATAAAATATATTTCGACATTGAATAATAATTATACGAGTAGATATTTGATCTTTAAAATTATAAAAAATATATACCTACATATTCTCGTCGATTTATTATTACTGGTCTAACCTTACAAAGGCGATATATAAATGGGTTTTTTGGCAGCATCACTACATAGTATAAAACAAAGTCGCTTCCCGCTGTCTGTCTGTCCGTGTGTATGCTTAGATCTTTAAAACTACGCAACGGATTTTGATGCGGTTTTTTTAATAGATAGAGTGATTCAAGAGGAAGGTTAAGATATAAATCTAGTTTCTTATAAAAAAATAATGGTTATAGTAAGGATCCTCGAACATCGAAAAGTTAGTTTTAATCATATATTATAAAATTTTCACGCAAAGCAGAAAGTAGTATAGTAGTAAAGTATAAATTTTTATCGACTTTACTCTACAAAAGCAATTTAAAAACTTGTTCCAGATAGAAATACTATCATTAGAATTAATATTTAAAAAAAATAATGTATCATATGAATACTTTATCGGTATTTATGTTTTTCTGTAAGTCAATAAAAGTAATAAGATTTTATTTGAAGAAATTTAAGAATTAAAGGCCTAGGATTAAGAATTGAAAATAACTTTCCGGAATATCGGCAAAAGTCTAGTAATTGAATCAAACTCAAAGTTTTAAAAATTTATAGAAATATAGACCAGACAATGTTTTGACGAGGAATAGATGAAAACAAATTGTATTTAAAATACATCACTGTAAATATTATCTTGTATATTATAACATTCGTGAATTAAACAACTTTAAGAGCAAAGCGTAATTTTTTATTAGTTAATGTACAATTTGGCATTTTATAACCTACGAGTATTTATAGGATTCTAATAACGTGGTCTTAGCTTTTAATTTGACAATGAAAAAAGTTGTATGTTAAAAAATAAGAATTCTGTCTGTAACGGAAAAGTACATAAGTGTATACGTTTAGATTTACATATTATGTATGTACTAAATAATAAATATATAATAAAAATTTCTCAATCAAACTCAGAGATCAGCAGAAGAAGAAATAAAACTATATCCATCCCTCCTTAAAAGCCAGCTTTCTTTTACCCGCAATTCCAAATAGAATTTACCACTCTCGCTCATATATTCGTTAACGAAAGGTTCACTTTAATCGATTGAGCCGTTCCAGAGGTATATATATATATAATGTAGCGTATGCGTAAACAATTTCTAAAAGCTGGTTTTGGCTTTAGTATCGTGAAAATGCCCACATTTATCTAGATTTTATAATCATAGTTTAGTTTTAGTGAAAGTATAGCTAGTTAAATACGTTTAATCTTACTTACAAGCGTATACGTTTAAATTATATAATATACACAAATAAACAGCACTTCGAAACGTGAACTCCATATTTTTATAAGGAAAATGTTAGCGAAACAACTCACAATGTCACGGACTGGTTTTGAGTGTTACTGTTAAGACACTGGCGCATATAAGCAGTGCCGAATTAATCTAATAGCAAATGTAGTAATTGCTATAGGCAAGGTAAGGGGGCCTCACATTTAGAAACCCACCCATCTCTGTCGGAGTATTTTTTAAGTGAAACTCATTAAGATGTGGTATATTTAATTTAATTTAGTTGGTTTCACATAAACGTGAAACGTTACAAGTTTTCTCGTATAAACGTCTAGGATTTGAGTCAGACCGAATCAACTCTACACAAAATGACCTTTCAATAAAACCGCGATCGGTTTGACCGAATAGTCAGCTGACTAAATAGCTTTCGTCAGGGAAGCCAGTTCCGCTAGTTAAAACAAATAAGTTTCAACATCCTCCCTTTTTTAAAGTCTGTTAAAAAGTAGCATAAGTTACGCCTTATAATATTAGCTATCTGCATCTGAATGTCCTGTTAAAATCGGTCCAGCCGTTTCAGTGTATAGCCGGAACAAACAGACAGACAAACATTTTAAAAATCGGTTTTTGTTGCTAGGTATCGTATATACTTTCATATGCATTTAGTAAAAAGCTGTTAATTTGAAATTTAAAACAGACTCCAATTTCATTTATATGTATTAATCGACTAGTCGGTTAGTCATATTCGGCACATCTCTAATTTTAACATATTTTTTTTCGTAGGGAAAGAAAGATTTTTTATGGAGAACCTAGTCTAGTCGAGAAGTTCCTGGGAAAAATTGTTAGAACTGTGGCAAAAATTGCTTTTGAGGATGACATTTTTTTCAGCAAACCAAATTTTAATTTGCTAAAAAAACGGAAAAAGCATTCTTGGAGGGGGAATTTTTTTAATACAAATTTTTCTGGTGTCACAAGGGTGCCACATCACAAGTTTGAAGGTTTACTTTATAAATTCACTAGCATTTCCCGCGGCTTCGCACACGTTCTAAAGACCGGAAACCAAATTTATTCTGAGTCGCGCGGTATGATACCTCGCAGAACTAACGCCTGCCCTTCCCGTTTCGCAACATTTTTCATTGATGCTCCGCTCCTATTAGTCGTAGCGTGATGAAATATAGCCTATAGCCTTCCTCGATAAACAGACTATTCAACTCATAATAACTCATAAGACCAGTCCGTATGTATTGCAGTGAAACGTTGGTTTTAACTAAAATGCACGTCCATACAATCCAAATCCGGGTTGAACATGTCAAGGTGGATGTGCGGCGGAACCAGGCTCGATAAAATCCGCAAAGAGCAACTGCTAGGAATTCGCAAAGAGCAACTGCTAGGAATTCGCAAAGAGCAACCGTTAGAAATTCGCAAAGAGCAACTGCTAGGAATTCGCAAAGAGCAACTGCTAGGAATTCGCAAAGAGCAACTGCTAGGAATTCGCAAAGAGCAACTGCTAGAAATTCGCAAACAGGAACTGCTACGAATTTACAAAGAGCAACTGCTAGGAATTCGCAAAGAGCAACTGCTAGGAATTCGCAAAAAGCAACTGCTAGAAATTCGCAAAGAGTAACTGCTAGGAATTCGCAACGAGCAACTGCTAGGAATTCGCAAAGAGCAACTGCTAGGAATTCGCAAAGAGCAACTGCTAGGAATTCGCAAAAAGCAACTGCTAGAAATTCGCAAAGAGTAACTGCTAGGAATTCGCAACGAGCAACTGCTAGGAATTCGCAAAGAGCAACTGCTAGGAATTCGCAAAGAGCAACCACTAGGAATTCGCAAAGAGCAACTGCTAGAAATTCGCAAAGAGCAACTGCTAGGAATTTGCAAAGAGCAGCAAAGAGCAAATTCTAGGAATTCGCAGAGAGCAACTGCTAGGGATTCGCAAAGAGCAACTGCTAGGGATTCACAAAGAGCAACTGCTAGGGATTCGCAAAGAGCAACTGCTAGGAATTTGCAAAGAGCAGCAAAGAGCAAATTCTAGGAATTCGCAGAGAGCAACTGCTAGGGATTCGCAAAGAGCAACTGCTAGGGATTCACAAAGAGCAACTGCTAGGGATTCGCAAAGAGCAACTGCTAGGAATTTGCAAAGAGCAGCAAAGAGCAACTGCTAGGAATTTGCAAAGAGCAGCAAAGAGCAACTGCTAGGAATTCACAAAGAGCAACTGCTAGGAATTCGCAAAGAGCAACTACTAGGAATCAAAGAGTAATTGCCGAAAAGATTCTGTTTCTCTTTAGAATCTCCAGCAATGTAATATTTTTACTGACCATACTTACTTACTACTTGACCTAGAACTTTGTTAAAGCATTCGATAAATACACATACTTTAATAACTTCAGCAAATATCCAACCATCCCTTCAAAAAGAAAAAAAGGTAAAAAAAACAAAAAATCGGACAATAATCATTTATTTTTACCAATGATCAATTACATACGCAAACTTTACCTAAATTATAATAACATTTCTCGAAAATTCTACCATCACACGGATTTGGGGGTCACTTATGGACTCTTGAAATCTTTAAAACCCCTCAAAATGTTCTGAGAGGTCGAAAACACCCCCAAAATAACCCCCAATCCCGGTATTTGCAACTGGATTATATTGATAATACATCGATATACAGGATCTATTAAACTTCGAAAGCGAAGAAATATATTGTATATTAGATATGTCAAGACTACTATATTATATGACCACGCTTAAAACTAACATTTATTATCTGTGCTTCTAAAACCCACATATTATAGATTAAAAAACAAATTTGAATAATTATTAAAATAATGATATATTAAATAATAATGTTCAAAATTATTAATTTATTAGAATAAATTCAAAGTTATCCATAAAATGTTGGAAAAAATGTAACAAATTTTTTTTGTTAATTTGATAACATTAAAATGTACATTTATTTTTATTTAATAAATTGATTTTAAAAAATTTAAACCAATAAATTCAATAATAATGTTATAAATTAAAAATCTATAATATGCGACCACACTAATCTATATGAGGGTGAACTGTTTGGACATCGTTTAAATAAATCAAAAAGTAACAAAAAAAAATTCTAAGCAAAGAAAAAAAATGGCAAAAAGTTATTTTTTTAATGAGACACCAAACTGTCACCCTTCAAATTAAAAAAAATAGAAGATACAAGGAACGTCTACAAAATTACATATTATATAATATACTTTATATTGTGATATTCGCGTAAAAAAATAATAAATTAGCCTCCTCTCACATTTACCTAACTACATTAAAATGGGCGATCTATATAATCTTATGTATGTATAATCTGGCTTTATCTTATAAATAGAATTAAAAAATCAACTATTTCAAAATGGCGACAGTTTGCATAGATAATAATATAAAAAATAGAAAAAATTCGAAAGTAGAAAAAATAAACATAATCACGTTATAAATAAAAAAAAGTAATTTCTAAATATTGATTAAAATTTTAAACGTTATTTTTACCACTTATAATAATTACACCTAAGATATTTAAAGGAAATACATTCGTTTAGATTTTTAACTTACACTTGTTTGGAAAAGCCTTAGTTACAAAAAAGGCATTAAGAACACTGTGGATAGGATTTTATTTCAGTCGATTTTAGACGGAAAAAATATAAAAAAATAAAAAAAATTGGACAATTTTTGCATTTTAAAAAGTGTTTTGAAAAAAAAAGTTATTTCAAAATCGTGACTTCAACATTAAGAAAAGCTTCTGAGAAGAACTGTAAAAACATTTATTAAAATTTTGTTACCTATCGATATGCATTCAAAATATTAATCTTATTGTATAAGTTAAAGTTATATTATAAAGTAAATTTTCATACAAAACATTTAAATGAATCCCACACTAGAATAATTATAAAAAGATATGTCGGGATTCTAAATATTGTTAGAATCATTTAGACAGTCGCAGTTATGTCTTAGTTAAGGAAAATCGCAAAATTTTCACTTTCAAGACAAATTTATCAAAATCGTTTCGAAATATCGATTAGTAATACAAAAAAAACAGATGTGAAAATGTTTCGAAACCGCATCGAAGTAATTATGTGCATTTAATTTGTTTTTTCTGAAATTTGTCGATTATTATTTAATTATTATCTACGGCTTGACATAAAATCGCTATAATTGAAAATATCCACATAAAAAAGCAATATATTACGATATATATGACATTTTTTAGACTATATTTAAAAAGAGAACAAGCCTTTTATATGCACCAAAACAGTTTTAATATTTAATCTGTGTATACTTGAAGTTAAAGCAAAAATAAAAAAAATAGATTGAAACCTATTTTCCATTAAAATCAAACTAAAAACGTCTCATCCAATGCTTATATTGTCATAATTATTGTTTTTTTAATTAGTTTAATTAGTAAATGTTGATACTACAAGTCTGTGTTTTTAATTAATATAAAAAACGATCAGGCGCTGCGATCAAAGTCGCAGGTGGACGTTAGTTTAGAGGAAAGGCAGTTTCAATATATTGACGGTTCCAAAGTAAACGGGCATATATACCATATATATAATATTACATATCGACTGTGAACTGGCAACCGGTCCTATCTCAAATTTTCGTTTCAAGTTGATTTATATTGTCCTATCTCGTTATATTAGAAGGAAGCATATAATGCTACTTTTCTTTTTAATAACATGTGCAATAAAAATATTTAAATACAACGTTTTTTTTTAATTTACTAGATACTATATTAATGACTCAAACAATTTTTTCTTCATCCTGTAAAGTTGTCAAAATTGAGATAGTACCGGTTGCCAGTTCGCAGTCGATATATAATAATAAAAACGTAAAATACATATTATATATGACGGCGCACTCAGTGCGCCATCTGGAGGTTTTAGTAAGCTTATCGGATAAGAGTGTGAAATCAAGCTTTGACAGCGCACTCTTGTAAAGCGTCGAAACGATGGCAGCAAGGTGATACAAACTGGCATGAAAATTGGCTATTTTGAAAAAAGAGAAAAGGGAATGTCAGATTTGGACCGCCCGTGCACCACGTAATATCGACGAATTACTTATATCCGTATTTGTAAATAGTTATTGGTACTTTAGTGTTTTATTATGTTTACATTGTATAATTCGCGTCATGTAAAAAGAACGCTGGCTGTCAAGTTGCGCAGAGACGATTTATCGGCCAATTTGGTGGTAAGACGCGGGGCGCGGGACGTTGAGGCACACGCCGCATGCTTTCCGGCTCGCTATTGGTTTGTCAGTTCAAAATACCATCGTGCACATAAAAGTTATTAATAACGAAATGGTTTTATATAAAAAATATAGAAAAATATTTTTGACGTATATTGTTTTATGAAGAGAGAGTTTGATAATAATGCAGTTAAAATATATATTAACCGAATTAATTTAATTTTTTGTAATTGGATTAAACATTCTACATTGAATCTTACATATTTTATGAATTAATAGAATTCTATTTAATAACGTTCTATCTAATATATTTTTCAATGTACCTAACAATGAGCAATATACGTCGCGAGCGAAAGGTTAGTTCAAAAATAAAAGAATAGGCTTAGTAATTTTGTGTGCGAATGTACCCATGCGCAAACACACCCCCCACCACTTTCTTCCAGCGTTCTTTTTACGTGACGCGAACTGTATTTAGTTATAAGTGTGTTAAGTTAAATTGACTAAATGTACTGTGTTCCTCGAAAGACATTAATAATCACGCCCACTACTATAACTACTTCTGATGTTGGCCGTCCTGCGCCGATATATATTTTCATGACTTTTTGAGTTACTTAATGTATGTTGCATAACTTCAAACAAACATAAATTCATCACTACAAAGGTTTAGTAGTTTTTTTGGTTTGTATAAAAAGATCTCAATTACCTTTTAAACCATGGTTGCCATTTAACTATGAAATATGAAAATTTTATTTATCTCTGTTTAAAATTACGCAACGTAAGTATAATCGATGTTATGGGTACAAGTGGTCTAACTAAAAATATTTATTATTTTCTAGGATATTTTTTGATATTTTTATGTTAAAAATACAATATTAAACTGAAAACTTAAACCGATTTAGGCTTTTTAAAAAAATTCCAATTAGGCTACTCATGCACCGATACTCCCTTTTATAAGACATAGCAATATTTTTTTTAAATATCCAGCACATAAACAGCACCATCTAGTACCGTGCTAAGCTAAGAAGCTAGATACCAGATAGTTGATATACTACATATATATAAATTTTAAATACGTACATATTATAAACATAAACATCCATGACTGGAGTACAAACATTTGTGCTCAACAAATGAATGTCCCCAGCGGGACTCGAACCCGCGACCGTTAGCGCAGAAAGTAGGGTCACTAACAACTGAGCCAAACGTGTCGTCAACTAAAAAATTAAGTCCACAAAAAAACTTAGTAAAACACGTCATCTGGTAGATACGCCTGTTTACTTTGGAACATTATAAAAATGGACATTTAACGGACTAAGTGTTATATTCGAGTATAATTAATTAATTCCATATTATTTTTAACGTATTTTTGGTGCGGATCGGTCGTTACAATATTTATTTCTACGTAATGTTGCACCTCGCTTTATCTGCTCCATGAGTGAAGTGTGACATACTCTAGGGTCCGGCTGAAAATATAAATAACCAATATTATAATAAAAGAAAATATAAATAGATATTATTATCTATACTAATATTATAATGCTGAAGAGTTTTTTAATTTGTTTGTTTGTTTGTTTGTTTAGTTGAACGCGCTAATCTCAGGAAGTACTAGTCGGAATTGAAAAAATCTTTTTGTGTTCGATAGTCCGTTTATCTAGGAAAGCTATAGACTATATTTTATCACGCTACGACCAATAAGAGCGGAATAACAATGAAAAATGTTGCAAAAACGGAAGAAAAATATTTCTATTGAGAGCTTCCGTCGCGTACACAAACAAACAAATTAAATCAAAATATATTATATTTATTATGATAATATAGAATTTAAATTAAATGTCAGTATGTAAGTCTGTGAGTAAGTTACAATCGGCCCTGATTGCAGTTCTCTTGAGAAGAGCGGGCGAGAAACTCAACAGTTGAATCTTATAAAAAAATATATTTTAATATAAAAATGTGGCTCGCTCGCTTGGACCGTGACCTTTTAACCGAGTGATGCGGGTTCAAATCCGGGATATGCACTTCTGATATTTTTCATGTGAGAATCATTCCATTTTTCTTACAGTGAAGGAAAACATCGTGAGGAAACCTGCATGTCTGAGAAAACCTAACAAGTTTTCGAAAGACATGCTCAGTGACTATGGCCTGGCCCCCCTCGTATCGAGGGTAGCGCACGCCCAGCGGTGTGACGTGAGGTGTGATGTGAGTCGTGACACGAGATGTGACGTGAAGTGTGACGTGTGATGTGACGTGAGTTGTGAGGTATGACGTGAGGTGTGACGTGAGATGTGACGTGAAGTGTGACGTGCAGTGTGACGTAGTGCGTGTGACGTGAGGTGTGACGTGACGCGTGACGTAGTGTCACGTGAGGTGTGAGGTTTGACGTGAGGTGTGACGTGACGTGTGACGTAAGATGTGACGTGAGGCGTGTGCGACCTGCGCGTGCGCGTTGAGGCGGTCGCGCACGGCGGCGGCGCGCGAGCCGGCCAGCCGCTGCTGCAGCGTCGCCGACAGCTTATCCAGGAACGCGGGCTGAGCTGCTGCCGGCGCGCCTACACACACACACACAGTGTACATAAATAACATATATCACTACATAGTATAAAACAAAGTCGCTTTCTCTGTCCCTATATCCCTATGTATGCTTAAATCTTTAAAACTACGCAACGGATTTTGATGCGGTTTTTTTAATAGATAGAGTGATTCAAGAGGAAGGTTTATATGCATAACTAGCGGAACCCGCGGCTTTGCCTGTGCTAAATCTAAGGAAGAGCCCGAGCGAAGTGAGGGCGAGTCGCTAGTATAAAATATAATATACACACACATACGTACAGTGTACATAAATTACATTACATTATAATTCGCGTCATGTAAAAAGAACGCTGGCTGTCAAGTTGCGCAGAGGCGATTTATAGGCGAATTTGGTGGTAAGACGCGGGGCGCGGGACGGCGAGGCACGCGCCGCATGCTTTCCGGCTCGCTATTGGTTTGTCAGTTCAAAATACCATCGCGTACACAAAAGTTATTAGTTACGAAATGATTTTATATCAAAAATAGAAAAATAATATTTTTGAATAATATTGTTTTATAAAGATAGAGTCTGATAACAATGCAGTTAACAATAAAAAATATATATATAAAAACGAATTAATTTATTTTTTTGTAATTTGATTAAAAATTCTGCAATGAATCAAACATATTTTATTAATTTATAAAATTCTGTTTAATGACATTCTATCTAATATATTTTTCAACGTATCTACGAATAACCACTATACGTCACGAGCGAAAGGTTAGTTCAAAAATAAATGAATAGGCTTAGTAATTTCGTGTGCGAATGTACCGATGCGCAAACACGCCCCCCACCACTTTCTTCCAGCGTTCTTTTTACGTGACGCGAACTGTACATAACATTACAAAGTATGATAGCTTCTTCTAATCTTGTAATATATAAAAATCTCGTGTCACAGTGTTTGTTATCGAACTCCTCCGAAACGACTTGACCGATTTTTATGAATCTTGCATATCTAGTAAGTCTAAGAAAAATTTCTACGGTATTTTTTTATTCCCATAGTAAGATTTTTTATTTTATTTTTGAACCAATTTTTTATTTTTTATAATTTAGTATCAAAAAATACCTACTTATACTAATCCTAAATTTTCATCTCAATTTTTTAATTTAGAGAATAGAACGCAGCGGATCTTCGGGAATCGCTAGTATACATAAACAAAATTGAATCGCTAATTGTGTTGTTAAACGCAAAACTCAAAAACAGCACGACAAATTCAGATTTTTTTTTACGAAACACGCTAATCCACTACTTAAATTTTCATACAGTTTTCACTGAAAAATAGAAGAATTTTCTATACAAGCAATAATTAATTAAGATTCATAATTAGACATGAGTTACTAATATTCAATAAAAATAAACATTTAACTAAACGTGATAAAAATAAAATTAAATACAAATTTAATTAGAATGTTTCGAAAGTATAAAGAATACAGTCAATTCGCTGGGAAGACAATTTTGCTGACATACTCAACAAATCGCACATTAAAATTGTTTGCCATTTAGTACATTTAAATAAAATGAATAATCATAAGATTATTATAAAAAATATTATTACAAAAACTTAAAATACAAACATCTTTTAAAATTATGTTATCTGTGAAGCAAATTCCTAATAACTAACAATTTTCAAAGTATATCTAAACATACCTTTCACTTTGGGCGGTGAATCAGAACACGATATACTGGATATAGTCCGGCGAGTAGTTCGTGGCGATAGTTGCGGCGCGAGCTTAGCGCTTAAAGTTGCTATTAGACCGCCATCTGTTGGGATAAATTAGTAATCTATACTAATATTATAAAGCAGAAGAGTTTGTTTGTTTGGTTGAACGCGCTAATCTCAGGATTAGCGGATAGTCCGTTTATCGAGGAAGGCTATAGGCTATATTACATCAAGCTACGACTAATAGAAGCGGAGCATCAAAGAAAAATATTGCAAAAATGGAAAGGGCGGGCGATAGTTTTGCGAGGTACGTGTGACTCGTACATATCGCTAATTCGCTACAAAATACCATGTATGTTTCGATTGATTCTGCTAACCTTTCACTGCTATCTTAATACACCTCAGTCTTAACGAGATTGGCTGCCATCACCGGTAACGGTCGGAGAACATTTTTATTATTTTCTTAGATTTACGCGAATACTTGACATTATAAATGAAACTATCTTTTCGGATTTTGTCGCGGATTTATTATGATTTTTGGTTCCAACAACAACAATTTACAAAAATTTTCAAGATGGCTACTGTACGCACTGTATGCACTATACGCACTGTCTGTAACAAGTATATAACCCCCTGAGACGTCTAATACCTTAGTCTCTTCCGTGATCATTCGAAACGTCGAGAACCAAAAATCATAATAAATCCGCGACAAAATCCGAAAAGATAGTTTCATTTATAATAATTATTATTATTATCCATAGAAAAAGTAATATTAATAAAGAAAATGCAACTAACGTTCAACATGGTGTCTTTCTGCGGAGTGCGAGCGGGCGGCGAGACGGCGCGCGGCTGATGGCTGTGCGTATATACCCTTACCCGGGTTCGTCTGTACTTGTGCCTGCATGTACTTCTCTTGTTGAAGCTTGAAGCCTGGTGGGAGAGTTTTTGAAGTGAAACTTCTTTAGAATCGTTGTGATTTCAAACTCGATGAAACGAAAAAATAACTCCATAGTACCAGGCGCCCAGAGACGGGGAAGAGTTAGCCTTAGTTAGATCACGCCCACCGCGAGTCAGTGACATTACTAACTCTGTCTAACTCGTGGGTGTTCGCGCCATCTCTCTCTCTCTCTCGACGAACTTAGACGGGGTTATTTAGTATAAATATAAACGAGATTTAAAACTTAGTATGCCAAAGTTTTACTTCTGAGATGTGTACTTTGTACACACGCACTTTTAATTTATTAGTTTTAATATCATCATCATAATCATCATCATCATCTATTTTGAACGATGATCCACTCCTGGGCACGGGCCTCCCTTTAATGCCATAATTCAAGCCATACTCCACCGCGCTGGCCTAGTGCGTGGTGGCGGATTTCACACGTCTTTCGAAAACTTGCTAGGTTCTCTCAGACATGCAGGTTTCCTCACGATGTTTCTCTTTACCGTAAGACTAGTGCTATGCTTGTTACTTTCGGCTAGCAGCAGAAAGGGCCGGCACGCCCCGTATAGTACCACTCTCTCACAGAAGACCGGCGTGAAGTGGCAGCTATGCTGTCGCGATTCTTCCGGTAAGTGAGAGTCTGGGGAGCCCACTCTCCATCCCTCCTCCCTCCCTATTCCCTCCCTCCCTCTTTCCTCTCTACCTTCCTATTCCCTTCCTCCCTCCCTTCTCCCTTCCTCCCTTTCCTAAAAGGCCGGCAACGCATTTGCAAGCTGGCTTACAGATGTCCATGGGCGGAGGTGATCACTTCCCATCAGGTGAGCCTCCTGCTCGTTTGCCCCCTTTGTACCATAAAAAATATATATCAAAGGTGCGAGACCCGTATTTGAACCCGCATCACTCGGTTATCCTAGCGAGTGCGTTACCGCTGGGCTACCAGTCTCTTTAAAATATATACTTTCTGGGATTTACGAGAGATATTTGATCTTTTTGATTTAATATATTTTTTTAAATAATTCACTGTATTATTATTTTACTATTTATAACACAATATACGTCAAAAATTGACCTCACCCCCCCCCCCCCCTCTTACCACCAAATTGTCCGATAAATCCATATATATTTTAACTCAAAAATATTTTAATTTATTTAAAAACAAAACAAACGAAAATATATATTTTAACTCAATGGATAAATCGCCTCTGCGCAACTTGACAGCCAGCGTTCTTTTTACATGACGCGAATTATACAAAACTTGACGAAACAATACATAATATAATAACTCACCTGTCTGTCCGTAATGAGATTCAGTATTGACCCTCGGTCCGAAGCTAGAGAATGTTGTAGTTTCGCCGTAACTAGGGGTCGAGGGGGTCGAGCCGTGTGGTGAGCCCTTTGCTTCTCCGTAGATATTCCCTGAAATTAGTAGTAAAATTGTTAGTACGTCTGTCTGTTCGCAATAAATTAAAAAAACTACAGCACCAGTTTTCATGCTGTTTTCACCAATGGATTCAGTGATTCTCGGGGAAGGTTTTAGTATATAACTAGCGGAACCCGCGGCTTCACTCGCGCTAAATCAATAGTTTTAGATAAAACAAATAATTGTGAATATAATCATATAAATGAGGTATAGTTCTGTCTTTGTGCAAGGCAGATTAATAATTTAGGGACAAGAAATAATTTTAAAAACATTAATAAAATAAAGTTGAATGTCCATAATTAGAAATAAATTCCCAAATTCTCAATATATTGCCTAATTTAATCAAAACTGCTAAATGTTTATAGCTTGGAATAGTAATTTAAATTATGATTTATTTTGATAATTACAAGGTCCCGAGTAACTGTAGGGAAAGTAGCAAATACTATATAAAACAAATATTATGTTAGGACATCAACACACAAAACATTCTAGTTCCGTGGTAAGCTACGAGGCTTTTGTTACGGATACCAGATATTTGATACACTACACATATATAACATTAAATACATACATATTATAAATATAAGCACCCATGACGATTAGTAACGTTCGCACTTATAACAAACAAATAAATGATTGCCTCTAGCGGGACTCGAACCCGCGATTGGTGCGTCAAATAAAGCCACTACAAACAAAAATAAACAAAAAGTGCGTGTGTACAAAGTACACATTTCAGAAGTAAAACCACGAAATAGAAAAAACAGTGGAAGTGAAATACAACAAAATTTATATCGGAACCGGTGTCGCCAAACTAACACAAATAAACCGATAATCATATTATGCACTACAAACAAATTATTAATTTGATTCGTCGTTTTAATTTTAGTCATAACTATCATAAGTCACAAATCATAAATCTGGAAATAAACTTAAAATCCTTTCGATAAGAATTATTTTACTTAAGCGCAGAAAGTTTTTACGATGTTTTGTAATCTGAACTCAAACATATTCGTTGACATGAAGTAATTTTGCTATTCGATAATAGAATGCGGTAATCTCAGCGACAGCAATTATAAACTTAATTATTTGTACCGTTAGGTTGACAGTCGCGCGTATAGGTCGAAATCAACCGCTACTCGACCAAGGTCACGCTATTGTAGTGACACATTGATTTTTAATTACATTATCGACATCGATAAATACCTTAATTATATGATTCATTCAAGAAATAAGATTTATAACAAGTTCAGTAAAACTGTTGGAGGAATGACGTGATATTATTTAAAAATAAAAATACTACCAGCGTTTTTGTGAAAACTAAAAATATTTTTAATTAATGTCCCACTGATGTTCATTGAGTTATTACAAGAAAAAGTTACACAAAGGAACGTTATAATAATAATTATGTATGCAATGCAGCATACCTAATTATTTTTATATTATATCTAATTTTTTAAAGTTCTATTTGACTTTTATTTACAATAAGGAAATAACAAATACGTAATATTTTAAGAGGTGGTAAAGATGCCATACAAGCGAAAAGAAAACTTAAATTTGTATTTGTAATGTGATATATTAAAAATTAAAAAAAGATTTTCTTTTATCGATATCTAACGATATAATCTACATTCAACCCTTCTACATCCCTAATCGAGTAGCAAAGAATTTTCGAGATTGACATAACGATTCCATGTTGAATACAGTCAATCCAAAATGAACTTTATTTTAATTACATAAGATTGACTTTACTAGACGTTCTAATTAATTATTAGTGAACTGAAATAAACTAAGATTTTATTTGGAAATAAATATTGTCGTATTCACTGATGGTACGAAACACCTCCATTTTTAATGTTTTTTCTCCTACTATCATTTTTGCACTCCAAAATGGAACAATACGGCATATTTACGAAAAATAAATTTCGATGTGAGACGACCAACTTGACGCGTTGTCAAAACGCATCTGAGATTAGGTATGCGTAACACCGCATAGTAGTGGCGAGCGTACCACGCCTACTTGGCAATTCCACCGTTTTTTCTATTTCATGATATAAAACAAATATTATGTTAGGACATCAACACACAAAACATTCTAGTTCCGTGGTAAGCTACGAGGCTTTTGTTACGGATACCAGATATTTGATACACTACACATATATAACATTAAATACATACATATTATAAATATAAGCACCCATGACGATTAGTAACGTTCGCACTTATAACAAACAAATAAATGATTGCCTCTAGCGGGACTCGAACCCGCGATTGGTGCGTCAAATAAAGCCACTACAAACAAAAATAAACAAAAAGTGCGTGTGTACAAAGTACACATTTCAGAAGTAAAACTTCTTTGGCAAACTAATTTTTAAATCTCGTTTATATTTATACTAAATAACCCCGTTTAAGCTCGTCGAGAGAGGGAGATGGCGCGACGGTCACACCCACGAGTTAGACAGAGTTAGAAATGTCACTGACTCGCGGTAGCGAGATCTAACTAAGGCTAACTCTTCCCCGTCTCTGAGCGCCTGGTACTATGGACTTATTTTTTCGTTTCATCGAGTTTGAAATCACAACGATTCTAAAGAAGTTTTACTTCAGAAAAAGAAACTAACCTGCATTACTTCCATACAAATCAGTATTGGAGCTGTTCATGCTATTTTTTCTACCGAACATCGAATTCTCTACATACATATATTTCGTCTGTCCGTATATGGGATTGAGACTGCCAGAATTATTAAGACTTGTGGTCGAAGAGAAATTACTTTTGGCTTGTTGAAATGTGCTCAATTGAGAAGTTTGGTTATTCTGTTTCTGGTTTTGAATTTGGTTTTGGGCCTCATTTTGGGTTAAGTTCTGAACTTGGTTTTGCATTCGACGCACTAAACCTGGTGAAGCTGGCATGTGCTTGAGTTCGGTCAACTGCTTCACTGTTTCCGCTACGTTTATTCCTTGCACTGAAAAGAAAACGCAATAGCATATAAATGCTAATTTTGTATGTTTCTCACTCCATTAATATTAAACGGCTTTCGATGAAATTTAGTACATAGATCTTGGAGTTGCACAAAGGAATTAGTAGTGAGAGCATTCAAAAGGTATACACGCAGTATACCTATATATATAAAATCGAAAGGTTACTCACTCACTCACTCAACACGATATATCTAAAACCGCTTTAAGTATAAAGATGTTTAGCAGGGAGGTACTTTATGGTACTTCTACTAAGAGGTCCGCTAAGAACAGATTTTGCGACAGGGCCAGATTTTCGTCTAAGAGCTCTCGCGTGTTTGTATGAATATCCTTCATGTTTGTGGTACAACCTTTAAAAATGAATCCAAGCGAAGCGAGGGCTAGAGGATAATATTATAAATACAAATTGTGTCTACTCTATTATAAATACCTGCATTATTTTCACTCTCTGGTTGTAGAAGGAAAGCCGGGGGCGGGGGCAAGTTGTCGGCATCCGTTGTTACTGGATTTTGTACGTTCTGGATAAGGTTTTTAATTTAATATTATTACTTATTTACCATAAGTGACTACTTTATACTAGCTAACTATTTTTAGTCTATTGTCAACAAGTTCTGGGATAGCTTATCTCAGTACATATAAATAAAATAAAAGGGTCCGTTTCTAATTTCAAAAGCTTTTCACTAAATGCTTATGAAAGTATATACGGTATTTATATTAAAAAAACTATTTTTTAAGTTTTTGTCTGTCTGTTTGTTTATTTCGGCTAATCTCTGAAACGGCTGGACCGATTTCGACGGGACTTTCACTCGCAGATAGCTGATGTTATATGAAGTAACTAAAAGCTACTTTTATCTTATTAGAATATTAGAAAAACCGATTAATTTATTTTAACTTACGGGTTTGCTAGTCTTACATAGGATATAGAAGGCGTTACGCCCAAAGATCCTAACACTAAATTTATAGTTACATCACAGAAAATGTTCAATTATAAACTAATTGTAATATATGCTATGCTTGTTCACTTTCGAACTATTATATGACTAGTACAACATACCTGTTGGAAAGGCGGTCTTTGCGGCCTAGAAATAGAAGAAGACCGTCTAACAGGCGGGAGCGGTTTGCCCACGGAGCTCGACGAGCCGCGTCTAGACCACACTGATGCTGGAAATGTTTAAATTAATCTCAATTTTCGCAAAATAAATACAAAAAAAAATAGTTAAAATTCGTTTACTATCTCATTAAGATGTACTGTATAAAAAATATAGTTGAGCCTAGAAGTCGATATTTTATTCATTCGAATTTTGACTGTTATGGTCAACCAACTGTAATAGAAAAAATGTTTCTGTTGATAACACAAAAACTCGACGATAAAGTTACCAAACAAAAATAAAAAAAATAAAGACCAATAAGGAACTAAATTGTCTTTACCTATTTAAAAAAAACAAAAAAAACCATCTTTGTTTACATTCATAATAAATACTTTAAAACTATACGTACTCGTACATTCATTTAACTAACTAACCAGCAAATTACTAACTTAATCTTTACATTGACAATATAAGCTTTACATTTTTAGTAGAAAATAATAATAATACTAGTAATCTTAAAACTACAACAAAGCTTACAGCCTACCTGTCATTGAAACCGGCCGTCTTTTGGGCACAGCGGGTTTTTTCCCGATTGTGGCAAACGTGGGAGTTTCCACTGCTTCTTCTAAAGACCTGACCGCCTCCTCCAAACTCCCGAGCGATATCGAAAAGTTCTCTCTAGCCGTCGCTATCGAATCGTCCCTCCTCAACGTGACAATTTCTGACTCGACTGGTGCAAAATAATGGCATGCAAGGCAACAAAACTTAGCAAAAAATACAAATTATAATACAAACACAAAATGTAAGCCCACTTCAAAATTACCTCGAATAGTAGATTTATTCATTAAATTATATTAAAAAAAGAAACTTTCATTCAACGAAAAAAAAACATTTTGATTAGTTCATTTTTGAAATTGGGCACAAATGAAAGTTACGACACAAAAAAATATTGAGACATCTTAAAAAATAATTTAAAAAATGCAAATAGAGCCAATGTCGATTCTTGTTTTAAATTTTTGAAGTAATTTTACTTTCTTAGATTGACACGACTTGCTGATATTTTGAATAAAACCACCTTTTCAGATGTTTTCTCATTTTTATTTTCAGTTTTCGTTTCTAATAATACAGCTGAAATTAGTAGATCAGATTCCCGTATGATACACGGTGTTACCACTAGTGGGGCTGCATAATAATACAAGATTAATGAATAAACTCTGACGTATTTTCTTCATAACTGGACTAACAAAATAAAAATTGTACTTTATGTACTCGAGACAGAAGAATAGGTAGTATCTAAAATTTTCGTCATAAAATGTCTAAGAAAACTACTACACAAAAACTAATCCCAAAAAACTAACTGAAAATCATCAAAATTGGCTCTCTAAGCTTAAAACATTAAAAACTTTATAAAATACTAAGTAGCATAACCAAACAAAATATACAAACAAACACTAGAACACATATATATGTATATATAATAGTTATCTCACCGTCAGCATGTTGCAACATGTGTTGATGAGCGTGGTCTTCTGCCGCGAACGCTCCTTGACTTCCGTAACCGCTCGAGGATTCTAGGGAGGATTCGCTTGCACTGCTTTCGGAGCAAACCTGTAAACATTTAAAAATGCGTAAACATACTAGTAATTAATATATTATATATAACGTCGCTGCAGAAAGATAACCTCGTATGTCCAGAGATCCAAACTTTACAGGAAACGAAAACAAAGGTTCATTTTGTCAATGTTTTTCAAACAAGAGGTTTTCGTTTTACTCCAAATATGGCACTAGTAGTCATGTATTGGGTTTACGGTTTCACCGTAATATAAAATGCGTAATTTTCATTTGATTTTTACAAAAATATTATGCATTTTTGACATACAAGGCATTCATTCTACAGCGACGATCAGTAATAATAATTATTATTACCCCCGCTTTCCTAAATTTCTTTCGCGAAAACGCAAAAACATCGCTTTTTCTAATATATTATGTATAATGATCGAGCGAGAACTGTTGTATTTTTTTTGCTAATAGTATGTGGCTATGTATTAAATATAGTATATACTCGACCAAGTCACTTCAGCGTAAAGGTACGGTATATAAGCACACAAATACATAAAACATTTTGATTTTTTTTTCAAAACTTATCTGTATCATATAATTTAAAGATATTACCATAAAATGTAACCTTTTTTTAATCATGGGAAATAAATTTAAAATACAGGTGGTTATGTAAGGTTCACTGGGTTAAGAGACGCCAGCTTCCCACTACTACCCAATAGAATCTATCCCATTGCAATGGGGTCTCATGGCATCCCATATGCTGTGCGTGCACCCAACCACGACACCCCCACTCTTGGTAATATAATTTTTTACCAGTATAAGTAAGGTAAACATATCGAACTAAAATATCCCGTATGACATTAAATTTAAGCCCCTTAGAGGTAAAATAGCCGTTTCACTTGATTTTCCAAGCGAGCCCGTCACAAAATATAATCTATATACAAATAACCTGCCCGAGTATGGTATAATAACTCTATAAGATAAACTTAGTCCTCAATTCTCCTAAATCCTTATTTTACCTACTTCTAATATATGAAAATCTCGTGTCACAGTGTTTGTTAACGAACTCCTCCGAAACGGCTCGACCGATTTTTATGATTTTTTTGTGTAATTTGGTAATTCTGAGGATAGGTAGGCTAGGCGTAGGCTATTTTGGCCTTTTCGAGATTTTTAATTATTTTATGTATTGGCATCGAAATAGGTTTAAAGAATTTATTCTCAAAAATAAACTTATAACCTAAATTGTCATCCTTCTACCATCAATCCCTATTTAGTAATAGTGATTACAACGCGGGCGATGCCGCGGGAATTGCTAGTATTTCTATAAATTATAATAGTTTATTATTTAAATACAGCATAATTGTATAGACATTTGTTATGTGAACTAAAGGTATGGTATTCGGAGCCACAACTATAATTTACGTATGCGTTATTAATGTTTATGTTTCAGTTTTCTTCGAGGCTCGAAACAATGGGTTCTCTCTACTTCGAATGTGTATAGTGAGAATTCATGTTCTTGAGAGTATGATGAATATAATATCTGGGATTAATAAATAAAAAAGTTAGAAGTTTATATTTTATTTAATATCAAATGAAAATGTATAAAACCTCTACAAACTATGCTAATATAACTAATGGTATTTTTATAATGTTAACCAAAAACCCTATTATATTCTGACATACTTTAAGATTGAGTTTGTTTATTCGAGCTAATCTCAGCAACCATCGTGGATTTTTATACATGTTTGACCTATAAATGTCAATTGACAGACAGATAATTTATAATCATTTCGCAAAAGCAACCTATCGCTATATTTATTTGTCAATTAATTCGCAAAAGCAAAAGCAGAACTAAAAGCATATTTCTAAGCATATAGAGTACATATTTACTTAGAGATAGTATATTTTAACGCAGTAGAAAGTAGGTATCCTTTATGACACGTAATAATAAATCTTATCAAAATCTATGCAGTTGTTCTCTCGGGATGCGATCACAGACAGACATTTGAATGTACATATTCAATTCAAAATTTTAGTATATGTATAGATTTTATCAAGTATCAAGATTTTCCATCGCATTACAACCTATAAGTGAATGGTACGCAATATAACCGTGGAGTTTACAACGCGCGACTAATTTCTCAGTCGTCCGAGTCGCTACCGTCGCAAATGCGAGAACATGAACAGTGCGAGAGTTAAAACTTTAAATATTTTGTAAGTTAATAATTTATATTTATCTCTTTTTTATTTTTTATTATTTAGCAAAATATTTAGTTAACATTATTATAAAGTACAAGTGTATCTACTAATAAAATTGAATAATAATAAGTAACGTATTTTCCCTTTAAGGGTTGTGGATATGTTTTTGACAGGAAGAAAGAGAGACTACTAGTGCTTGCGCATACACTTGTGCCCTATAATATAATAACACCGAGACAGGTATCGAACAGAGAACATTATTATGATATGCTCAAACATTCAATACTGATTATGGTAAAATTTCGATCGCTTTGCTACTAGTACCACTAGCATAAATTACTTTGAAATGTTATCGCTGAGTGTAATATATGATACAGTCGCATAAAATTAATCAATTGCATTGAAAACCATTAAAATTTTAATATTTCCAGGCTTAACCAATAAGTAATATCTGAATCTTTCACATGTACCATTTTAGTTATATTAGTTATACATATAATATTTCTTTTATAAGTATAACTAATAAAACTTTTAACGTCCCACAGCTGGGAGTGGGCATCCCAAGTAACATAATGGCGATTAAGCCGCTGGCGATATACGGTTTAACGGACTAGACATGTCTATCGAAAACTTGTTAAGTTCTTTCAAATATACAGGTTCCCTTATGATGTTTTCCATTACCGTATGACCAGCGTAATGATTCGCATATGTAATATCAGAGGTATGCGACCGTAATTTGAACCCGCCACATTCAGTTTACCAAGCGAGCGCCATTTGGCTACCGGTTACCTTCGTATAGGTTATATTATACAAGAAATAAATTCGCATACTCGAAATATAAACCAGATTATTGTTATATAAAAACGCAAAAATTTATTTAGCTCTTAATAATCAACGGATGGGATGATTTACATTGTAGATTAAGTAAAAAAAATGGGTAAACCTGGGTAATAAAATGGGTAATGGGTATTACAGTCCACACATGACACATAACTTACCCAAGCCATGTTTTACTCATAATGACATTGTTTTACCAAAAGGTTACGGCGTGAAATTGATTTATGTATTATTTCTAGATTGGCTGTTAGCTTGCTGCACATTATTTCAGGATGGTGAGTTCATTATTTTAAATAAAGTTTTAAATTATTGCTATGTGTATGAATCTATACTAATATTATAAAGTTGAGTTTGTTTGTTTGACCAATAGGAGCGGAGCATCAATGATGTTGCAAAGACGGGAAGGGCGGGCATTAGTTCTGCGAGGTACCATACCGCGACTCGGAAAGAATTTGTCCGGTCTTTAGAACGCTTGCAAAGCCACGAGAAATACTAGTTATTTAGATAAAATAAGGTTTACTGTTTCTTTGATCGCGCTAATCTTTCGATTCCTGGTTCCCGATTCCTTTTGTGATTTATAGTTTTTAAACCTTATAATAAAACTTTTCAGTCCACACCAAGCAGAAAATGCGAAGGCTGTATACAAATCTGGCGAAATTCTCGATCAAAGTATGCCGATAACCATTGACAGTATTAAGAGGAAATTGAAGGAAAGCGGCGTATTCGACTGGCAAGATCAAACTTTGAACGACCGCGAGAAAAAAGAGTTGGCGAAATTATTTGATGCTGTCGAAATTATGGTTAGTATAGAGTACTTTCGGTGAAAATATTTTTTTATTAATAAAGATAATCTTAAAAAGCTTTGAATACAACAATTATATTAAAGTGTCTGTATAATATTATTTTCTTAAAGTGCAATAAACAATAATATACATTCGCTAGAGCCATTTCCGATATACAAGTAAGAAATTTATAAAATATGTACAAATTGCTCATTATTAATATAAACACTTCTATAACTAGGTATAATACATACATATTCGTATTTTATATAATAAAAAGAAACCACAGATTTAGATGGAATTAAATACACATACAGACTACAATCGGAAGTCTATATAATAAGCTGCTATCTATATAAATAAAAATGAATGTTGGTAAGCGCATAACTCGACCAATTCGGCAATTTTTTTTGTATGTTCCTTAAGGCTTACGAAAAAGTTTTTAAAAATAAAAAAATTCAATGTTTGTAAAAACTTATAAAAAAGGTTTCACTGGTAGATAGCTAACTAAGTTTTAAAGAGCAACTTAGGCCACTTTTATTTATAAATAAGTACATGTATACATTTTAGACAACATCTAGAGCAAGACAACCCTCAGCCGTGCAAAACATATTCGCTTCCCTACGGCTAGTTGAAAGGGTTGTAAGGAAGCAGTTGAAAGAAGGTCAAATATCCGAGAGTCTGGCCGCTAAGTTTCATTGGGATAAAATGTAAGTACCTACCGATAAGTGCTCACCGATTAGGACTATTCATGTTTTTAGATATTAATATACAAAATATTATGTTATATTATGTAATCTGTATCCAAATTACAAAATTACAACAACTACAGTTCTTGAGGCTTATGCAGTGTACGGATAGGCACGAGCGAAGGCGTAGCGCGTTGCGAGTTGGTTTAAACCTGTTTTAACTGGTTTTTGATGCGCGGCTATTGGCTATTAGCTATTACTTACACAAATGCAAAGCTAAGCTTACGCCGCGAGAACTGTACTTTTTAACCACTGAACGGATTACCATGCAGTTTTCACAAATAGAAAGAGGGGTTATATAGGAAAGTCGCTTAAACGCTTTAAAATAAGAGTATTTCGCAAGAGAAAAAGACACCTTATAATGACATTGACAGTAAAACACTGCGTTCGCTTGCATAACCGAATGAAGCGGGTTCAAATCCGAGAGTCTCGCACCTCTGATATTTTCATGTGCGAATCATTTCTGACATGATTATCAATTGTCTTACTGTGAAGGAAAACATCGTGAGGAAACCTGCATGTCTGAGAGAACCTAGCAAGTTTTCGAGAGACATCACTCAGTTCCTGCACTGGTCCAGTATGGTGGACTATGGCCTGATCCCCTCACATTGAAGGAAGGCTTAATGAAAATGCAAGAAAAAAAATACAATAACTATGTACTATCTTTGTTACAGAACTGTAAAACGACAGAGGCGAGAAAAACCATTATACCATTTAGATTCAAAGACAAATATGAGAGTATTTAATACCGCCAATTAAAAATCGTAAAAGTAAACGCACACTGTAGACTTCTAAGGAAATATAATATGTATATAATATATATAAATTATCAGTCTGTGATTATAAAATATATGTAAGGCATTTTTGTATCATAATTTCGAACACTATGTCCAAATTACTACTTTTTTACTTAATTTTTTGTGTGTTGCTAACATAGAATTAAGATTCATTTTAAATAGAGTTTCATCAAAATTGGTTAAATTAAAAGAGATATCGTTCGCTTTTTGAATATTTTTTTGTTTATTTCTTGTATTAAATAGAGTTTATATCGATCTATTTTCATATAAATTATCTATCTTTTACAAGTTGCTTTCTAAAATCGCTATCGTTAATAGATAACTGTACAATAATAACTATGGTTTTTTAACTATTAGTAATTTAAACACCACTTTATAAGCAATTTTTACATACAAACTAAATTTTAATATTCATACAATCCCACTCTCAGAGGGTAGACAAGTCATTTTCATGATTAGTTTTAGTTTTCTATATACGATATCGATAATAGAAAGTCAATTAAATAAGTAAATGTGTAAAAGCCATAAAAAATATGTTATATTAATGGGAAACGTGTTATATAATAAAATTAATTAATTTATCATTCGTTTTATTTATATATTTCAGTATAAATAATTATTTCTATTATTTATTTATAAAACATAACATTATATATTAGACGTTACATTTATGCAATACCAAAAGAATATTAATATACATATAATTAATTAAATTGAAGTGTCTGTGTGCAATGTCATTATAAAAAAAACATTTTTGAGATTTTGCATTCAGCATATGAAATTATATACTACATATAAAAATGAAGTGGGTCTGTTTGTCCTGGTAAATCTCTAAAACTACAAAACCGATTTCGACGGGACTTTTAAAGATAGATAGCTGATTTCATAAGGATTGACTTAGGCTACTTTTATTTCAGAAAAATATTTAAATTTCCGCTTTAATCGCTATCATCATAGTTTGAAATCTTACCTTCTCCTGATGCGGGAAGTCCGAGTTATGTTGTTGAGCGCGCGAGGCCGCTAATGTCGCCAGCTCTGACATATTCACGTATAGGGCTTGAGGCATCTCTGAAAAATAATACATATAAGAGTTTTTAGTGATCCTTCTTCTTTCTTTTTTCTTTTTTCTCTTTCTTGTAGTGAACCTTCTTGCACCAGCGGTCGCCGGTTCGAGTCCCGCTGGGGGCATTCATTTGTTAAACTCGGATGTTTACTCCAGTCATAGGTGTGTTTATATTTACTATATGTATGTATTTAAACTTATATATGTAGTATATCAACTATCTGTTATCCGTAAAACAAGCTTCGTAGCTTACCACGGAACTAGTTAGCGCTGTGTGTAACAATGTCCCAATATATTTTATTTACCATCCAGTCACCCTTGCTTAGCTCAGTTTCATGTCTAGTGAAAAAATAAAAACAAATCTATCCCAAGGAAATCATACATTTTCCGGGATAAAAAGTAAGCTTTGTACCATTTGAGACTAATATTAATATAAATAATTATCTATCACTGTGCCAACTTTAACATTAAAATGATGATAACCAGTTTATATAAATTTTGTTAGACACAGGACTCGAACCCACTATCTTTAGCACATAGATAGTTCTACTACACCAAATAGTCCAAAACACAATACCTTTAGCCAGATGTGGTGGAAGCGACGAGGGTTTATTCGCCTTGAACTCCATATTAGCAGTATTAGCGTTCGTCTTCGCAGGAATAGATGGTCTTTCGAGCGACGAACACCTCTGAAATAAAAAAAAACCAATTTCCATATACTTCCATTCACTCAATTTTGATTTAGTTTTTTTTCTCTCATTCCTTAACTCATTCCTTATTAATGTTTAGTATTTCTGGCACCTCTTGACATGTATTTCCGATAACATAGGCTTAATAGCCTAAGTTATTGAAAATTTATTTGAACTTTTCATACATACGCATAGTTATACTAGTATACTAGTACATGCTAATAAATACAATGCTATTAAAACAAATTTATAAAGTTTTTTAGCTCTCTCTTTCTTTCTTCTCTTTCTCTCTTTCTTCTGTTTCTCTTTGATTCAAGTCTGGATGATTGAAGGACTCAAAAATATCAAAGACCCTCAACATTAACCACTAAGGCGATAAATAATCCCCTCAATTTAAGTTTATTTTATTTTATTTACTTTTATACACATTTTTTACTTTTTTGTTCACATTATATTGTAACAGATGTCAATAAGTTATAATATTATTAATGTTCATTCATTAATTCATTCATATAATCATTCATTCATTCATTCATTCACTCAATCACTCACTCATTCAAATTATTTGCCACACATTCTATAATAACATATTACGAATGTATCTAACACTACTTACCGTAGGCAAAGGTGGTCTCGCATATATAGTCTCCCTAGTAGTTTGCTCTGTGAAAGTGTTGACACTGAGCGCGGGGCGGGGGTGACCACGCTCAGAACCTAAAAGGGATAAAAGAAAAATTATTATTTTGTGTATTATTTAATTAAAAAAATATAATATTATAAAATGTATAAAACAAGAAAATTGAATTATTAAATGTTTAATGTTACATCTTAAAATGGTTAAATAAAATGTTCAAAGTGATATCATAATTTAGTGAAATTGGTTGAAAAGAATTAAAGAAATCCTGATAAAGTGCCACACACAAGTGTTCACTGCCTTCAGCATTATCGACCAAAGAGGGGCGAAATATGAAAATGTAAAAATTTAAATGCATTTTTATAAGACTTATCTATTGAAAAAATATGTGTTTTAAGTGGTTTATTAGTACTACTACTATTGGTAAAATATCCTATTATTAATTGCTGTTTGGAACAAATACATATCAACATTAAAAATAAACACTTTTGGAGGGCTTAATAATTTTTATATTTTAAATCATACCTGCAGATATAGTATGGGGTCTTCCCCCCATTATAGCAGAAGCAGCTCTTTCAAACTGAGCAGTGTCTTTTAAATCCGGCCATGTGGCTGAAGCTAAAATAGTAACAAAAAAAGTCAAGCGCGAATCGTCTCTAATACTACAAGTTTATCATTACAATAATATATTACATCTTAATTATTTGTAATATAATGATAAATTCTAAGTTACAAAGTCCTTCAAATCCTAAAAAGCATATTATAATGAAATAATCAAATCAAATCAAAATATTATGCTATATTCAAATACTTTTACAAGCACTTCTGAATCGTCACTACATTATAATATACAATTTCAATTTAATTTATATTAAATGTCAGTCTGTAAGTCTGTGAGGAAGCTACTAACGACTCGACTATTCAAATAATTTTGCTAAGTTTCAATAAGGATATACTAAACCTCAACATATACAAATTAAGCGTCTCAAAAATAAGCGCAAAATTCAAAATTTGTCATTTTTAAATCCATCTTGTTCATTGCTATTTGACAAAATTAAAACACAATAAAGTACTTTATGCGTTGTATGTAAGGTCGAATTTAGACAGTTAGAACTTTTGATTAATTAATTTTTTTCTTAGCATCATATTTTGAAGATATATTCAGATCTTATTTAAATCAAAATATACTGTATTCAGATTAACTTTTACAAGCACTTATGAATCGTCACTCTTACATTGTGATAAAATAGAAATTAAATGTCAGTATCAATGTATGTGAGGACTGAGGAAGTTACAAAGTTTAATAAATTTATATCAATATATTTTAAATCAACGGCTGGCTCTAAAATAATAATTTTCGCGTTACAATATAAAATTCCAACGATTAAAAAATTTATTATTATGGCAATGTTGACTTACCAACAGCGGACATGACGTCATTGTCGTCAACATTTTCATCTTCCGTATTTTTTGATGGAGTAACACATTCACTGTTAACACTTTGATTGTCTGAAGCCTGGAAATTAGTATTAATTAATAAATATACTTTATTAAACAAAAAAAATAACGTGTGGTGTCGCGGGACACCAGATAGTAACGAAGTTCCTTATTATAAAAATATTAATTTTAAGCTCTATTAGCAGTATAAAGAAAATAATTATTCGGGTATACATATTTTATGTTTTTTCGACGACGTTTTTCCCCGGTTAGAATATCGTCCCTCCGCATCGTCTCATAAGGAACTTCGTTCCATAAAAATAACTTACTTTTATAAGAACTAACATATTATGTTCTTATATTATAGAAAGTATGTCGGCGATAGAGCTTCACTTAGCGTTATTTTATTTTCATTTATAAAATTTGCTAATTCTAACAGGCAATAGATCAAGTTAGAGTTATCTATCTACTAAATTTGATCCGAATTCTAACGAACTATGACATAGATGCACGAAATACATCATGCTATTTTATAAACCCAATACACGTGTGCTTTTGCATATATAAAAATATTTTCATTAAAAATATAACAAAAAAAAATTAAAAAAATTACATTATCAACGTAGAGACAGGGTCGTTGTAAAGCGTCTTGGGAACGAAAACCCGAATCCCCACTGCATACACTCGCTATGCGCGCCGACTATATAAAATAATAAAAAAAATGAAAGAAAATTAAAAAAATAAAAGAAAGAAAAGAAAAATTAACAAAAAATAAATCAAGACAGAAAAAAATTATCACGTCTCGTAATCTACTGCATACACTCGCTATGCGCGCCAACTACATAATATAGTAAAAAAAAGAAAAAAAAATGAAAACAAAAAGAAAAATGAATAAAAAATAAATCAAGATAGAAAAAAAATTATCACATAATCTACTCATAATCTACTACATACACTCGCTATGCGCGCCGACTATATAAAATATGTATACATTCGCTATGCGCGCCGACTATATCTAAAATAATTAAAAAAATGAAAGAAAATAAAAGAAAAATGAACATAAAATAAATAAAGATAGAAAAAAATCACATCTCGTAATCTACTGCGTACATTCGCTATGCGCACCGACTATATAAAATAATAAAAAAGAAATGAAAAAAAACAGAAAAATGAACAAAAAATAAATCAATATAGAAAAAAAATAATCACGTCTCGTAATCTACTGCATACAGTCGCTATGCGCACCGACTGTATGAAATAATAAAAAAACATAAAAAATGAAAAGAAAAAAAAAGAAAAATGAACAAAAAATAAATCAAGATTGAAAAAAAATATCACATATCGTAATCTACTACATACACTCGCTATGCGCTCCGACTATATAAAATAATAAAAAAAAAGAAAAAAAAAGAAAAGTGAACAAAAATTAGTCGAGATAGAAAAAAATAATCTCGTCTCGTATTCTACTGCATACACTTGCTTTGCGCGCCGACTATATAAAATAATTAAAAAAAACCAAAAAAAGGAAGGAAGATAAATGAACAAAACATAAATCAAGATAGAAAAAATAATATCATTTAATTCTAACTTAATCGATTTTACATAAATTATATATAGTATTTTTTCTCCTTAAAATCTTAATAATGTATTTATTATTATCGACACAGAGGCCGAATTTACAGTGTTTAAATATTTTGTCTGTCTGTCATATTGCAACTCTGTATATAGGTTACTTCTTACTGTGGAAAAATATTTTATTTCTAAGATTTCTCAGTATTTAGTATACATTTAAATTTAAATTTACCATTAAAAAATATAATGCATGATATATTATTATTTAATTTTTAAAATGTCGCATCAAGGAATTTTCGAATTGATGTAGGCAAAGTTAAGTCAGTCAGTTAGTTAAAAGTTATTGATTTATATAGAAAACTTGAATAACCGCAAGATTTTGTAAGAAAAACGAGGGGTTATAACTAGTATACCTGCGACAAGCCGCGGAGAGAGTCGGGGGCGGGCGCGGGAGTGAGGCCCGACGACGCGCTCGATATTTGTGTCGAACAACTAACTGTGGACCCTGAAACACCTGGAAATGATAAAAAAAACTAGTTATTTTGCTGTAGAAACCCTTGAGCCATGAAGACAGAGTGCTAAGCACTTTTTAAAAGACATAACACCTCGTCTTATCGCCTCTAACGACGCCTCTCTCAACGAGCTTAGACGGGGTTATTTAGTATAAATATAAAGGAGGTTTAAAAATTAGTTTTCCAAAGAAATTTTACTTCTGACATGTGTACTTTGTACACACACACTTTTTTTTATTTATTAATTATTTTAATAACAACGTATTTCTTACCATGTTGATCAGAACACTGGCTTGTCAGGGAAGATATTGATGTTAGGGACGATTTCCGGCTTCCGAGGCGAGAAGATGCAGATGGAGAGTGCGGAGCCGATCCCCCCTCCCAGCCACTGTAGCATGACTTAATATCGCAAATAACCTGAAAACAGAATAAAACTTTTATCTGTAATCATAATATAAACTTTATGTGGGAATATACTTTTGTAGGTTAACAAGATATTTAAGGATGGTTTGGATATATAAAATACTTTTTTTGAGAAATGCGAAACTTTAATAACTATATTGTGCTTTAATACTTTTTAATATTTAAATTAGGGTAGGGTTGCCAGCCTTTGTGTATTCTATAGGTTGCATTTCGGAGAGTGTGCGCAGGAATTACACGACTTAATTCCCCCATCCCCTTTCCATCATCGGACGACTCGACGAACGGGTCTCCATCCTTATGTCGTGGACATTCCACCCGTCCGGACGAAGCGTTTCGCTTCGTCATTTATTATACGTGCGGCTAAGGATTGGAACAACCTGCCTGCGTCCGTGTTTCCGTCCGATTACAATATGGGTGTCTTCAAGGCAAGAGTGAATAGGCTACTGAATTATTGCGACTTACCATCTCCGACTGCGTTACCACTTACCATTAGGTGGATCGCAGTCAAGTACTAATTCAGAATAAAATAAAAAAAAACATACTTGATTTCTATTGTTATCACATAATATACGTGTTTGAGAAGGTGTGTATTAAGACACTCAGAAACAAAAACTTCCTAATAAGTAACAACATATTTTATAAAACGCCACAATTGGGTAAAGACTTAGAAATTCTATATTAAAATAGCTGTTGTCCGCAGTAATATAATAAAAGGAAAATATAATATTAATAATTAAATCGATTAAAACAATTAAGACTAAATATTTGTAATCCATGTTATTCATCTGCAGGAAGGAAAACTTACAATGTTATAAAAAATTAACAGCATTTTCCTAAATAAATATGAATTTATATATTTAAAATATTTTTACAATAAAAACACAGTTTTTGTCGTTTTTGTCTGTCTTTTTGATCCGGCTAATCTCCGAAACTAATCGACTGATATTGACTGAGCTTACACTTGCAGATAGCTGACATAATAAGTTTTTTTATGAAAAAGAATAAATTGTCGCTTTCTATTAATTATTATATAATAATTTAAAATTTTATCTGCTACTGCGTGTACTTCTATAGGCCCAAAAACTTTAATGAATGTGTATAATATATCATTTTTGTAGACGCCTGGACGCATTTTGATGAAACTTACTACAGATATAGACTACGACTTAGAGGGCCTTAGGTTAAGATATAGGCTACTTAGTAACTTATTATAAGTCACTTAAAGACACCTTTGCTTTAAAGAATATCACTAGATTTTAGTATTTAATTCGTTACCTGTAAGCTTGCAGCTGGCAAGCTCCTAGGCTCTGAGGTCTGCCTGGACAACTGTTCTGTGCCTTCTTGGAGGTGACCTACCTCCGCTAACATTGCCACTTCACTCTCCTGAAATTAATATGTACATTAAAACATACACTTTGAAGTAGGTACATAAAAAAACATCTGATTACTATTACCTATAGATATAATAAAATTCTAACTAAGCGAATTACCCATATACACTATAACAATAAAATTTGCTATAGTCCTCTAGCAATGTATTCGTATGTATAGTCTTATATATATATTCACAACATCCATAGATATAATACACAAGCGAAGCAAGGGTCAGTTACTAGTATAAAACACATGTAACAAGGAATAGTTAGAATCTATATAATCATCATCATCATCGTGTGGTTATATCATAATCAACATCGAAAACCCATTTTCGTCATAGTTTTTATTAATAACTTCCTTCTATGAAGGTATTATACAGATGAAAAATAAATTATATCTATTTTCATTTATAAAGATAAAAAGATCTATTTTGGAAGATTTTCTATGTTTCCTTTAGAAATAATAATAATTTTATGGTTTTTTTTTTTATTTTTGACTATTTTCCTTATCATTTGTATGTATGTTTTCAACCCTTTTTAACATCTCACTGCTGGATCTGGGCGTCGCTTCAATGCGAGCTATCAGGCCATAGTCTACCGCGCTGGACTAGTGAGGGTTGGCAGACTTCACACGTCTTTTAAAAATATATTAGGTTCTTTCACACATACAGGTTTCATAAGGTTTTTATTTTCTAAAATTATTTTAAAAATTATTTTAATAATCTTTTTTCCTTACCACCACGGGACTGAGTAGTGACACAAAGTGACAGAAGCGACTCCTTTCCTCAATAAGTGCAGCTTTAACAGCCTTCTCCTCCATTTCTTCCAATTGCTGCTTTCTCTCTTGAACATCCTATAATTTACATAAAATTATATCACTACATATCACTACATAGTATAAAACAAAGTCGCTTTCTCTGTCCCTATATCCCTTTATACGCTTAAATCTTTAAAACTACGCAACGGTTTTTGATGCGGTTTATTTAATAGATAGAAGATTCTTCGCTTGGGCTTTTTCCTAGATTTAGCACAGGCAAAGCCGCGGGATCCGCTTGTTATGCATATAAACCTTCCTCTTGAATCTCTCTATCTATTAAAAAAACCGCATTAAAATCCGTTGCGTAGTTTTAAAGATTTAAGCATACAAAGGGATATAGGAAAAAAAAAGCGACTTTGTTTTATACTATGTAGTGATAGTGAAGTGTAACAACTTCCGTGCAGTCTAGTCTTGGTGAGATAAGAAAGCCGCAAAGACCATAATGATCATTATAATATGAATAGGAAAACCACAAACCTGCAAACACACATCAGCCCGTCGCTTCACATCCGGGGCAGCGCGCCTGGCTTTCCTGGCATGTCTTTGGGCGTCTTGAACTTTCCTCCGCAACTCAGCCCTGGCTCTCTTACATTCCCTCGCGTGCTCTCTACTCAGAGCGCCAGAACCGTTACAACCCTTACGCCATTCGTCCGTGCGATCACCGAGGGGTGTTATCAGACGGTCCATTAAAGTACTAGAATAAAAAAATTATTATATTAGCTACAATCACAAAAAAAAATATGTCGACAATAACTTTTCCTATAATCTTAATCAATACATATAAATAAAATTGAAGTGTCTGTTTTTAATTTCAAATTAACAGTTTTTCTATATATGTATATGAAAGTTTAATACGGTACTTACATCATAAAATCAATTTTTAAAATGTCTGTCTGTCTGTTTGTTCCGGCTAATCTCTAAAACGGCTGGACCGATTTTGACGGGACTTTCACTCGCAAATAATGCTAAAGTTGACAGTAGTAACTTGGCTACCTTTATTTTATTAGAAAATTATAAAATCCGTTTTATTTATTTTAACTTACGCCCACCGAAGCGAGCCGGGTTTGCTAGTACGTTATAAAACTAAACTAAAAACTAGTACCGATGTCCGGAAAGCGAAAAAACATTTCAAGGTCCATTTGTGGGATTTCAAAGTGCTCTGTACTGTAATATATTATATTTCTAGCTAATTTATTCAATTTTAAACTATAAAGATATCAATCTTCAATTGTCCATTCTACGAAGTGTCATATTAAGCAAATGTTTCATAATAGACGATACTAAAACAATGCTACTAGACTACAACGGGACTAGACTATAACGAATATAAATGAAAATTAAAGATATTTGTATTACAAAAACATAATATATGTAAAAATTACCTTATAAATGTTTTCATCCGTGACTCGATGGCTCTGTGACGAAGACATACTCGTGTGAGTGCAGTGCCGATTTCCTTTGTTGCACCTGTAACAAGTTAAATTAAATATAAATAAATATGTTGCGACTTGCGATACTACAACACTATCTAGTCCCATGGTAAGCTGCAAGACTTATGGATACCAGATAGTTGATACACTACACATAATAATACGTAACTTAAATACCTACATACATATTATAAATATAAACATGACTGGAGTACACACATTCGTTCTAATAACATAAACGAATATCCCCAGCGAAATTCATACCCTAGCACAGCAAGTAGGTCGGCCGTGGGAAAATACTTTTAATGAGCAAAACGTGTCGCCGAGTTTGTTAAAAATGAAATAAAAATAGCTCTGTAAGGTATTTAGTTTCCAGCCATAAAAACGCGAGCGAAGCGGCGGGAAATGCTAGTACAAACTAAAATACAAATAAATTCAGTTTAAATTAAAATTGTGCGTTTTTACAATATATTTTTCTATTGCGGATCTCGCAGACACTGGACAGGCCGATTGCCTGTCTCCTTTCACAAACAAAGATCGAAAAATAGAAAAAAAATACAAATTTTATCTATCATCATTTACTTAGCTACCATATTAATTACATCAATATCAGTGAAAAAATTTAAAAGGAAAAGAGTTAGAGGACAATGTGGAATGTTTAATCTAAAACAATTATAATTGGATTGAAGCGTTATTAACATATTATTACTCATATTTTATACTCAGTACTAATCGTCTATTAATATGCACATGATGTTCACATCTAGGAATTATTTACTCTATGTATAAATTTATATTTGTTTTGCATATACCTACAATATAATGGCAACTCACCGCTCGGATTTGCTTCTAGGTACCCCTTTAGTATAAACTTTTTACAGACTTTGAATGTCTTATTTATTTATATCTAATCAAAAGCATAAAAATAATTTTTAAGCTCTAAAGTTTCAAAATGACGTAATTTTAAAGCAAACTTTCATCCCGTATTTCAACCCCTTAATGCCCTTTTCTGCCTTGATGAGTAGCTTATGTCCTTTCTCAGGCTCTAGACTATCTGTTTACCAAATTTCATTCAAATCGGTTTTGTAGTTTTAGCGTGAAATCGCGACAGACAGGCAGACAGAGTAACTTTCGCATTTATAATAATAGTAAGAATGTAAGTTGTATGTACGTGTAATATTTAAAGAAACCGCCATACTGATTTTGATGACATTCAGCATGAATGTAGATAGCATCACAGGAACGGAAATAAGCTATATTTGATCCCTACACTTCTAAGCAAGAGCGAGAGAGACCGCGAAAAAATCTAGTCTAGAAATGATGTAAAATTAGTGTAGGTACAGAAAAACAGAGTGGAATATATTAACATTTATGAAGACCCTGACCGTATCAGCAATGATAGGTCAAAACTTCAAAAGGCATTATAATAAAGAAAAAAAGCATTCGTGAACTAATCTATACTAATATTATAAAGGTGAAGAGTTTGTTTGTTTGTTTGAACGCGCTAATCTCAGGAACTGGTCCAAATTGAAAAACTCTTTTTTGTGTTGTATAGTCCGTTTATCGAAGAAGGCTATAGGCACGCTACGACCAATAGAAACGGAGTATCAATGAAAAATGTTGCAAAAACGGGAGAAATGTATTTCTTTTGAAGCCTGCCTTTAGAATGCGAGCGGAGCCGCGGGAAAGGCTAGTTAATTAATAAACAAAAGGATCATCTAGCACAGCGGTGGCACGAAAATCGAAATATACTGCTATTATAATTATTATACTCGTCTGAAATATTAAAAACCTAATACCATTTATCACCAGTTCCCTCTCTGTCTCTGCCTCAAGAGTCGTGTCGTAGACGTTAATTATCAAATCGACTAAAACACTGTACCTACAGTATACTCGTATAAAAAAGATAATTTAGATTTCTTTTAGCAAACAATATTAAATTTCCTTACAAACAATCAAACATCAGCTCTATTTTACATTCACGACAAACGCAGTTTGTAGTTTTGATTTGAACCAGGAATTGCGGGTTCGATGCGCGCTGTGGACATTCATTTGTGTGAGGAGCACGAATGTTTCAATGTTTGTACTAATGTCATGGGTATATCATAATATGTATTGATTTAAAGTTATATCTTTATATATATATAATTCTTCTGTGAGTGTGTATGTCACTGAACTCCTCCTAAACGGCTGGACCGATTTTGATGAAATGTTTTGTGTGTGTTCGAGTGTATTCGAGAATGGTTTAGATTCACAATTCGGTCCACTAGATAATGTATTTTTTATATTTTTTAGTTATTTATACATTTGCACAATAAATGACATATTCAAATATAAATAAGTCGTTGCTAGGCAACGCTGTTTTGCGCATGCATACTAAAACATTTCACCGGGAGCAAAAGTTTATAAAAATTTTCTATATGTACAGGACAACGTCTGTAGGGTCCGCTAGTTATGTATAATGTACGAACAATGTAGTATCCATAACAAAAGCCTCGTAGCTTACCACGGAACTAGATGGTACTAACGTGTTTATGTCTCAACATAATATTTACTTATCAATATACACATTTTAGCTGTTCATAATAATATTATGTAAGATGCGCTTAAAAAGATGATATCATATTAGTTGGTACGCAGTTACTTATCTGTTGTTCGCATCATTAATAAATGTATAAAAAAAACAAATCAAACATCGAACCCGCCTGAACAAGACTTCATATTATATACATATTCTAATAATAATATATAAAAATCTCGTGTCGAAAGTGTTTGTTATCAAACTCATCCCAACTTAAAAAAAAATTGCGTACATTTAGTTAGTAGGTCTTAGAATAGCTGGTCATAGGCTATTTGTTATTCCGCTAGGTGATAAGGGTTGCCCACACCAATTTTTATTTTTATTTTTAAACCAATTTTTTTTTATAAAATAGTTACAACAACTTCTAACACCAATTCTTATTTTTAATAGTGATTAGAACGCGGATGGAGCCGCAGAAATTACTAGTGAAAACTATGAGTATCATAACAAAACTGGTACCAATCCCTCATGTTTGGGTTATTGAACTTTTTTCGAAACACCTGCTCTCAATTTGCTTTTTAATCTATTTTATTGCTCTCATTAAATTTTGCGACGCTCTAAATTTTAATCACACAGTTTTATCTAAGTTCCAACACATATATGATATGGTACATATGTATATGATATTATGATAAATATATATACATTATACATTGATAGGCCGTTCAGGTCATCAGCTATTGTAGAAGTATAAATAAATCAATCAGTTAAGGTACTCCCACAAATGAAGTAAAAAAATATTAGGAAAAATGTTATAAAAAAACATTGTTTTTAAAAATAATCAAAGTTTTCTTTTTATTATGTGTTTTCTGACTATAACTAACAAAAAAAATGAACAGAACCAAACGAATGTGGCTTGGTAAATAGTGCATATAAATTAGTAGATAGAGTAAGTCAAGTACATAAGCATTAGAAATATACATCAGAAAAACACTTAAAATAATATTTTTTGCATTTAAAAAAGCAGTTCGTAAAACCTAGAAATATATAGTGTACATGTTAATATTTATTAAAAAAAGATTCCGTAGTAAAAATGTTATGTAATGTTATAGTGGAAGCACCACTTCTTTTACGTAGACTCTTATCGAAAACTGAGAACAATATTAAAATAAGTAAAAAATAAAAATGTAGTTACAACCCCATTGGAGAGGTTTATACCTATATTACGTGTTAAAAATTAAATTAAATTGAACTGCAAGCCCTATTTATTTTTCTAAGGTCTTCTTCTTTAATTTCACCTTTACTTTCCTTTCATATGTATCCTTATTAAGATACCGAGACTGAATCTATAGTTGTAAAATTTCTGTTTATATATCTGTCAGTGCGTCACTTAAAAAGCACTGGTTAGATTTGGATGAAATTTCAGTATGCTGATAGCTTGTTATTCAGATCAGTATATTATAGAATTATTTTTACTGGTGGAAAAAAACTTATCACTTAGAAAGGTAGTCTACCTGTAAAACGCTCCTAATGATGAACCAGAGAACGTTAAAATTAAACTTAATTAATAATTCCGAATACTTTTTGGCAATTTTTCATCAAAGCAATACATCTAACAAAATTTGGAGATAAATGTGTAAAAGCTCAGTCATTTTGGACCCTGATTGCGTTCTTATGTTGATGTTTTATCACATATAAAAATCGATACACTTTGTTTTCTTGTTAGTTGATAGTAAGATTTCGTGCCGGTAAGACGAGTGAGAAATGTCTAAGCAAATGAATCATCTTATTTTAATTTTGGCCGGAGCTTTGTTGGCAGTGTCCGCGGGTAAGTCTACATATGGACCGACAAACCAATAAGTTTTTATGGTGAATGTTCCCTCAATTTATAGTAACTTATTTAAAATTAAAATAACAATATTATTTCTTAACAAATTTTTAAGGGTTTGATAAACTTTATATAAAAAAACATTTTCCTTTCCACAAAATTACAATATCTCCTACCATTTTCAATGTGAATAACCACAATAAATGTAGCAGCTTTAAAGACAGACAGACAGCGGGAAGCGACTTTGTTTTATACTGTGTACTTGTAGCGAAGTTATCTGGAAAAAATAACTCTAAGTGATAAGAACGCCGTTATATTTAAATGTATATTTTTATTGTATTACTTAATTATACCCTTTATTGTTGTAATAAAATATTAAATAATAATGAATAAGTTTTACAATGATATTGTTTAGAAAAATTCAAATAGACCACTCCTATGTATGACATTTTGTATTGAAATTTTTACACTTATTATTATTAATACTTGAACTCGTTATAGGTAGTTCATGCATTGACATAATATAGATATGCCATAAATATCGATTCATTTCTATGCTAATATATAAAAAGCTATTTATCATATTGATTCTCATTTGAATTCCCGATATTTCGGCGTTTTTACAATATCTAAGGTCATAGATATCTATATTTTTTTTTAAGAACTTTACCTGACCGTGGAACTTTTAAGTTTGGAAGTCTCAAAAAAGCTTATAAAGCAAAAAAAACTTACAACCTAACTTTTGTATAAAAATCAAGTTTTAAACATGACAATCTTGTAAGTGAGCATGGAAAAATCGTCAATTTTTACTAATATTATAAATGCGAAAGTAACTCTGCCTGTCTGTCTGTCGCGCTTTCACGCTAAAACTGCTGGACCGATTTAAATGAAATTTTGTACACAGATAGTCTAGAGTAGAGTCTATGAGAAAGGACACATGTTACCTTTCAAGGCAAAAAAGGGCTTTAAGGAGTTTGAAATAGGGGATGAAAATTTTTATGGAAATTACGTCCTTTTGTAAAGCTAGAAGCTTGAAACTTCTTTTTTACGACTACCCTTTCAGAGTTACATATGAATAAAAAAGACATACAAAGTTTATAAAAAAATTATCCTTAAAAAGGTACCTAGGGATGCACCCGAGCGAAGCGAGGGCGAGTCGCTAATATTATTATATAGCCTTTTTTATGTACCAGAATAAACCCTTTGACTTCATACTGATGTAATGCAATTTACATATAAATGTTTGTTTGGAGATCATTTAATATATCATTGAAAACAAGTTTTCTAGTTGTACATAACAACAATTTATATATTTAATGGCACCGCTTGTTACATGTCCTTTATATATAATAATTTAAATGCTAATTAATTATGGCAACTTTGCTTATTACAATACAACAATGTGTTTGTTAGATTGTCCTTCTATAGCACATACATTATCGTATTGAAGTATTTTCAATGGAGCTGAACCCATTGATACAGTAGCAAAGACATAGCGAATGCTAGCAACGTATCCAGATGACTTCGTTTAAGAGTATTATTTAGTATTATTAGTAAGCTGATACATTCAAAATCATTTCTTAAAATCTACACCCTACAAAACTTCTCGTTTAAATTAAGTCTCCATTCACATCTCTTAGAAACATAAAGCTCTTTTTTATGGCAATATTATAAATGTCAGCTTTTATGAGTATCTTGTTTTCATTCGAAGCAATTCATCGAATCATATCTAATAACAACAATGAATCAAGCATATATTAATATCATAAATATTAATAACATCAATACATTATATCATTACCTACCTATCACTTTTAGCTTGTTAAAATTTCAAGTAAGTTTTAAGTGAAGTTTGAAAGTTTAATTTTGAGTCGAATCTACATATAAAATATATTTTTTAAAACTAATAAAAATAAAAATATTGAAATGGTTATTATTATCGATATATTTGTCGGTTTGTCTGTCTGTCTGTTTGTAAACTACTACTACTACTACCACTATATAGATTTTAATGGGAAAGAATGAATTACTCGGGCCAACACATAGGTTACTTTTATTGCGAGTAAATATATCATTACTAAGAATCTATATTAGATATGAAAACTAAAAATATATTATTTTTATATTTCAGAACAATGTAAGGAAACTGATGAGCCGCCGAGTGTTACATCGGAATGCTGTGGATTAGACCTTGCTGATGACAATCGAAGCACTAGTACGTATAACAAAAAGTTATTTTTATAATCCTAATTAATTTTAGCAAATAACAATAATAGCCGAGTAGTTTATATACGTTTTTATGCATATATATTTTTGTTTATGTACATATTCATTTGTATATCTTCTAAAGATGCCACACTTTTCATCACTCTTTCAATCGATCTACCCTAATCTCTGCCTAGAAAAAATCGCTCTCTAGCGATAAGACCTTATTTACTATTCCTATTTCATCGATTTCTACTATGTTATGTAAAATAACGATGTGCAATAAATAATATTTGATTTGATCAACTCATAAAAAACAAGACAAACATGTCAAAAACGGGTCTCGCACTTCTGATTATCTCATGATGAACAAGTGGTATTTTTTTACAGTGAAAAAAAAAACAATTATAAGGAAAACGACATATCCGTGAGAATCTAACTAATATAGTTCAAAACACATTTGTAAGATGCTAAATAAGACGCATTACGAGTTCCACCACTATTGAATCAAAATAAATAGTGTAGTACATATAGAAAGCAATATTAGAAGTGGAGTGACTGATCCAATAAATTGACTTACAATTTGAAAATCCCACACCGCCTAACAGAAGGCTATAATTTTTCGTTTAGGTATACTATTAAAATTTCATATTAAAAATTCTTAAGTCATTTAATAAAAAGGCTAAAAATGAAATTAATTACGTTTTTTGCATATTGCAAATGCATTGTGCATTAGGTATATTGGTCCATTCATGAAGTCTATTTTCAACCATACTTTTTACTGCGAGAAAATATCTCTAAGAAAGGTAGGGACGATCCCGAACGAAGCGAGGTTGAGTTGCTATTAAAATATAAACTACCAACGTCAAAATTCAGTTTAAATAAATACTAATTTTAAAAGATTTATTTCCATGTCATTTCAGGTGGCAATGCAGCCATCAACCAATTCCCATGGCTAGCTCTGATAGAGCATAATGAAGGCAGAATTACTTGTACTGGTGTTCTCATCAGTTCGCGATATGTATTGACCGCGGCACAGTGCCTATACCACGCCCCGTAAGTAGTACCACACAGCACTGCCATAGTTCCTTAGGAAACTACGAGAATTCTGTTAATGTACTTAGACACTTGATGATAAAAAATACTATTAATAAAAACTTTATATTATAAAATATAAACAACCATGACATGAGTATAAACATTCGTTCTTATCACACAACTGAATGTTCTCAGCGGGACTCAAACTAGCTACTTACTTACTTTATTTTGTTCCAGTAAAAACGTCCGTTTGGGTGAATTCAATAAAACCAACAGCGGACCTGATTGCTTGGACGTCGATGGCAAGAAGATTTGCAATGAGGGTGCTATCACAATTCCCATTGAACTTGTCATCTCACACCCTGAGTTCGACAAACGTAACTATCACGGCCACGACATCGCTGTGATAAAGCTCGCACAACAAGTACCGTATAATGGTATCTACCTACTGATTTCATTATTTTATTCAGACGTTTCTTGTGCTGTATAGTGTATACTGTATAGTTATACATACATATATCTAATAGACCCGAAGCTTCAACGTTATTATTGATATGTAGCTATTACAGATTTTTATGACGCCCACAATACCTATTTTTTTTACCTTTACATACCTAAGTCTTTTTAACTTTTACATGTTAATAAGCGAGTGCCATGAGCAACTATAAGTCTTATCAACCAAACAGAATGCGATTCGTGCATGCCATTTCACAACTTGACTGCTTCACATTGATAGATTATAATCTAACGGCATTTAAAATTTTACGGTGACATACATACAAGGCATTATTTAATATTCTAAATATCATTTATTAATAATCCGGACTTGAACTCGAAGAAACTTCAACAAAGTTGGGACATTACATATTATTATTATTCACTTAGTCAAACTTATTAGCAACAGTCATTGGATGGCTGATACAAATTGTACACATGTCTCTACAAACCACTAAAAGCATTATTTAATTATATTCCTATCAGAAGGAAAAAACCGTCTCTTAATTTATATAATTATTGCTTTTTATATAATTATTTTATCCTAATATATATAATTTAATTGTTTATAAAAACAAATAATAAGTTATAATATAAAAATGTATTGTTATAGCCTTTAGATTATTTTTCAGCATCCTGACACTCTAAGCTCTGTAGATGTACCAACCAGCTGGTTTGCTTAGGAATACACTGAATAGTTTCATATTCATAACCTTCTAATAGCGTAAAAGTTACAATTTACTTTAATTCAAAACTAGAATTAATTGCAAATTAATTTTTGTAATAATGAATATAGCCTGTACTACTCAGGGATAATGTAGCATTCTAATGGTGAAATAACATTTGTAATTGGTCGGGTAGTTTTTGAGTTTATTTAAGTCACAAACATATGAAAGTACAAATCATTTTTCTTTACAATATTAGTATTTTCTGTGTAAAAATAGAAGATCTGGTAAAATGATATTTTTCAGATCACTCTAAGTTCTATTTAAATTATTCTCTTTCTGTACCGCTAAGTAACACTATCTCCCACGCTCATGGGTTGACTGGAAGAGATCTCTTATAGAGATAAGTCTACCTTTGTCTACGTCACTTTTTATGTATTTTTTTCTTTATGTAATCTTAATCCAATAGCGAATATTATATAAATATATCATCAACTTATAGTGAGTCATGATATAATATATAGTTTCGATTTCAGAATTTATAAGACCCATATGTCTACCCGAAACTGACATTACGGCGTCTGCACCCAACAACTTGAGATTGATCAACGCCGGTTGGGGAAGCAAGCCGGCGAGCGACCACGAGGATGACGTTGTGAAACATTATGTCGAGCTGCCCTACGTACCTTTTAAGGTGCTAACATATATTCAACTAGCATTTCCCGCGGCTTCCCACGCGTTCTAAAGACTGGAAACCAATTTTTCCGAGTCGCGCGGTATGGTACCTCGCAGAATTAACGCCTGCCTTTCCAGTTTCTGCAACATTTTTCATTGATTCCCCGCTCCTATTGGTCGTAACGTGATGTCATATAGCCTATAGCCTTCCTCGATAAACGGACTATCTAACCCATAAAGAATTCTTCAATTGGGACCAGTAGTTCCTGAGGTTAGCGTGTTTAACCAAACAAACAAACAAACAAACAAACAAACTCTTCAGCTTTATAATATTAGTATAGATTAATAGTTAATTTCTCACTAGTCGCTTTCCATTATGTTTAACGTTGCGAAATGTATTTACACATACCACGGTAATTATAAGGGACTGACCGGCTTAAAAGAAGCCAGTATTACTCGCTAAAATAAAACTTCCCCTGTCTGAGATACCACAGGATCGCTCACGCACTCAACTGCACTAAACTCGAAACAGACAACACAGCCAAGTGTTTGCTCCACAGTCTCTCTGCTATCAACACGAGCAACCCATGTTATTTGCTTCCATAGAAAAACCGACGCGCTTTGTCAACAGACAGTGGTCTTGTAACTGTCATGTAAGAGTAAACGTAGACATTACCATTATTATGTTATTTTATTACAGAAATGCAAAGAAATTTACGCATCACGAAACATCAGACGTTACGCAGCAGTAAGTGAGGACCATATTTGTGCCGGTGGCGAGGAAGGACTGGACTCTTGTAGAGGGGATGGAGGCGGTCCTTTGATGTCTGAAAATGATGGGCGATATACCCTGGAAGGAATAGTTAGCTTTGGAGCAGTCCCTTGCGGTACAGAAGGCATCCCTAGTGTATACACTAAAGTATACTCCTTTTTACAATGGATACGTAAAGTTACTTCAATTTAAACAATTTATTTACAAAAGTTTCGTAGGTAAAACTTACAAATAAAATGTTTCTAATAATGTGATACTTTCATGACAAATGAATATATATTTTTTCTAATAAATACATACCTATATACATGTAAAAATATCTGAGTAGTTTTATTGTTGTCTAGTTTTTCCTTGCCAATGTCTTATACTATAGTATAGTTTTAGTTTTTACCTTCGTTATTTTTTGGATATATTGGTTAAGCGAAATAAAATTTTGTGTAAATGTAATATGCCATTAATCCATGGAAATTATTTACTGAATTCTATGTATATATTTAATGTCTACAACCCTGTCTTACTATTTTATGACAAACTAATTTATTTCATACAAATGTCTTGGTGGGCTCAGTAGGTTCTCAGTAGCGTCCGGATATCCGGCTGAGGACGAAGCCAAGAATTAGTTATTGGGCAGTAGGTACTGGCTTTTCTGGCCAGTGAGTCCCATATAATCACTTGTTGTAGGTATTACAAAATTAACAAAAATATTCGCCCTAAAACCCTACACTCAAATGAACTCTAACTCATCCAAAAAAAACACAATATTACGTCACTACCTCACAATCCCGAAGTGACCACATTGTCCAGATGACTTTGTAAGAAGAATGTATGGATTAGTAGACTGTGGCAGAAGCGACGACGTGTATGTACAAGTTTGGACATGGCGTCCTAATTTGTATTTCCAGAAATAACGCCGTGGCAGAGCCAACAATAATGAAAACGATGAACCCTACTATACTGATAGTAGATTAACCTTAAACCAGGTCCATAATCAGCAAACTTAAACGTTAGTGATAAAAGTATATTGACGTCAAATCACAAAAAAGCGTACAAACAAAATATCATCGTGCAAAGCTTGTTTGAACTCTTATTGAATCTCTACGAATAATTCAAAGTAGCTTCTGTGACTACACTAGGATCTTTTATATTTAAACGCAACGGATTTTAATGCAGTTTTCATCAATAGACAGAGTGATTCAATGAGACTGTCCGTCGTGGCTGCAAAATATTATAAAAATAGATCTATTATTAAAAAAACATGAAGTCGTAATTGCAATAAGTGTCTTTCTTAATTTTAGATTAGTTAGGTTCGGTTTGGACTTTAAGAATTGATTTTTAATGTGTAGGGACCAATTCCAGTACATATTCTGAGTTTTTTTTTCTAAAATCATTTACGCATGTAGATATTCAGAATTGAAACCGGCTATTTTTCCGAGACTGATAAAAATAGTGGACCAAAAAGGCACTTGTTGAGTAGACTTATAACCCTTAAAAGTTTACCTCATGACAATGATGAGTAACAATACCAATTAAGTATCAAAATATATGTAAATGTGCAAACAACGCACATGTAAATATCCATATATGACGCGTTAAAAGTTCTATTAGTTATAATATTCAGCGAAACGTCATCCTCTAACCACTTACCTAACTAAATCTTTTTATATACCTACATTTTAAAATACACTAGTGATATACACTCGTTTCGCATACATTTTTATTAAATTTTATATAGTAGTTATCAGCCCTCTTTAAAGTCCCAATGCTGGGCACGGGCCTTCCTTTAATACAAGGGGGATCAGGACATACTCCACCACACTGGCCTAGTGCGTATTGGCGGACTTTACATGTCTTTCAAAAACTTGCTAGGTTCTCTCAGACATGCAGGTTTCCTCACGATGTTTTCCTTCACCGTAAGACAAGGACCATAAGGAAGGAAGAACAAGGACTTAATTTAATTTACTCGGATCACCGTTTAAAATAACTTTTCCTACATAAAATATTTCATACTGACGAGAAAACAACTGTTTCTATCGAGTCGTCCTTACAATTACTTAATACAAGTACTAGTAATGATAATGCCATTAATCCATGGAAAATCGTTCCCGAATTTCTATGTTTTTGTAAATTGTACAATGTATATATTTAATATTATGATCTACTAACTTACTTACTATTTCACGACTAACTAATTTACGTCATACCAATTTGATGCACTGAAATTAAGAACAATGTCATTTTCCAGGCAAAAATCACAGTAGCAGAGTAAAAACATGTTTATTATATGGCAAAATTATGGAAGGTCAAACAAGACAAGTTCTTCTTTGCGTTCAATACAAAAATACAATGACCTCAAGAACGAAAAATTAATCATTTAGGTGGGCAAAGTCGCAGGCCTTCGACAGTTCTGCTTTAGTATATACGAAGTAGGTACATATTAGGTAAAGGAGGAAAGATATATACCATCAATCTTTAGTCCGACTAATTAAAGCCTTCTACATCAAGTGTGTGAACTGTGAAATACAAATTAGTACCGTATTAGAGGCCGTCTACGACGGTCGCGTAGCCAGTATGAAACCGGTCTTGTGTACTGTTTTACTTGTGGCAGTGTTTTGTGTCGTTTTTGCACAAGGTATGTTATTTTGTTAGATTTAAACTAAACGTAAAGGTTGTGTGTGTTTAAAAAAAAGAAAAAAAAAATCAATACATGATGCCTAGAAGAAAGTATAATACAGGGTATACGACGATAAGAATTATAATGTGGTGTTGATAATAATGTGATTAGTATGTTGTATATAATAATATATAACAAAACAAGGAAAATATGTTCCCGATAAGTTCCTTTTGCCAGTTGCAGCACTTCAAAACTGCATTTTAAAGTTGGGATAAATAAACCTAATTTGAATTTAGATTATTGAGGCTTCACGGGCATGAGTTTTCTTAAAAAAATACATTTACTTTTTCTATAGATGCTAAACAGAATTTATTGTGGCTTTTGGTTTTCGTAATATGATTTGTAAATTACAAATAAACATCTGTTATCATACATTCTTTTTGTTTGCGCTTTCTTAAATTTTCATGATCTCAAAAGTTTATATCTTCCGCAAAGTGCATTGACCAGGACACGTTCCTGTTTATTAATTTTGTCACGGGTTCGAGTCCCACAGAGGGCATTCGTTAGTGTTATGAGCACTAAAGTTTGTACTCCAGTCATGGGTGTTTATATTTATTATTTGTATGTATTTAAAGTTATCTGTATAGGTATGTGTGGTGTGTCAAATATTAGGGATCCATAACAAGTCTTGTACCACAGAACTAGATGGAGCTGTAATGTCCACTTATTTATACATGTTTGGGCCAACTATTAAGAAAAAATTGGTTAATTCTTAGCGAAAACAAACATTTTTAACTAAAATATCGTCTTAACACTAGATTAATGTATTTGAATAAATAAAAACTACAGTATTGTTACTGTAAAAACACTATACAGTATTTTACTGAACAACATGTTTACTTTAAAGTTATGACTTTAGAACATCCGAACGCCAGTTTAAAAGCCAGAGGAAGTATAAACGATACTTATTATCACTTGGCCTCTAATATTATGTGCAGGAAACGAAAATTTAAAGTAAATACTGCCTGTTACAAAGCTATCTTTTCGTTTATTTACCCGACTGCGCCAGAAGGAGAGCATGGATATATGTATGTTTAATTGTATGGCAAGCTCTGCAACCTGAACGGCTCGATGGATTTTAGCTTTAAATGTGTCGTTAGATTCGTATTAATTGTGAAAGTGACACCGGGTATAAATTTTGGATCAGCACTCAACATACTTGTATTTTAGGATTTTTTCATTCCCAAATAACGCAGAAATGCAGTCGGGTATTTTAGTTTTTTAATGACACTGACTTGTTTGCGGATTTATTTTGTTTTTTAGTTCCCGGCCTTTCGAATACGTAAAATCAATCATGGTCACGAGAGAGTCAAATATTCGCGTAAATCTAAGAAAGCATTTCATATTGACTTTTTTAAAACTAATATAATTTTGAACTGTCAACTATTGCTGTCAGAACTCCTTAATGATCTTTAACTGAAGGTCGCTGAGGCAATTTAAAAATTCAAGTTATTAAAAAAAGTCGATTAGCGATATAAACATATAACAACCACCTTGTGTAGTGGTCATGGTATGCCTCTTCACCTCAACCTTAGATCTTTAAAACTACGCAACGGATTTTGATGCGGTTTTTGTATAGATAGTGTAATTCAAGAGAAAGGTTTATATGTATAGTTAGCGGAACCCGCGGTTTCACTAGCGCTGAATCTAGGTACGAACCCGAGCGAAGGGAGGGCGAGTAGCTAGTTTAAAATAAAATACTCTTTTTTTGGATTTATTTTTATTTTTTGGTCCTATTTCCAATGAATGAAATTTCGTATATATGCTTGACAGCAATCATAGAAGACATACCTGTCTGAACATAAAATACTTATATAATACCGATGCCTTTTAAGACATTTAAAATGTTAGTCATTGATGATGATTGCAATAAAGCATTAGACGCTTAGAGGAACAAAAAGTAGTAGTTAGTGTCATATTATTAATGCCTACAGATAAATACCTACAAACAAACAAAGAAACAAACGAAGTTTATATTTCTGCACAAAAATCGAGATGCCTAAAGAGCAATAGAAATATTTAGCGAACATTCATCTCAATAGCTAATCTCCAACGACCTTGAACTAATATAAAAATGTCTAATATGCAATGATAAAATTCTTAGACTTCGACGATAATTTGATACGTATACGTATCATACTCGTATTACAAAAAATAGCAAGAAGCGTCACGAGGTTATCATCGTGTACTCAATTTTATTACCATTATTTGAAAGAAATATCATTAATTTTGATTCAAGAATCATCTTTATTAAATTTTTATATATAAAATTATTAGGTATCATCCTTATATTTAGACTTTTCTGAAGTATAATATATGAAAATCTTTAACCTATATAACCCCAGAACAAAACGTAAAAACTGTGGCAATAACAAGTTTGACGACATATTCGGCTCAGTTTTTAGTGATTTACTTGCTGTGCCAGCGGTCGCGGGTTCGAGTCCAGCTTGGGCATTTATTTTGAGTGCTTGAAATTTATACTACAGGCATAGGAGTAAACATATGTATTTCTATAGTGTGTTTAAAGTTATGTGTATATATGTGCTTACCATGGAACTAGATGCTAATGTATGTAAATACCCTAACATATACTCGTATATTATAACTTGTTTTACAAAATACATGTATGATATTTCTAAGAAATAATATCTATCATTCGACTCGAGAGAATCGGATTAAATATTGAAAACTATAATGCAAAAATTTTAATAAAAATTTTTCAAAGTATAAAGACTTTGTGTAACAACTCAAGAACTACTGTACCAATATTGATAACATACGGATGTTTACTTAAGACATAATTTGTCATTATCTTAAGTATAAAAATAATGTTTGAATATCAGAATATTTCTATCTTCCACAATATTTTGTAATAATCACATATATAATAATTGTTTCAAATATAATAATAATAATTAATCTATGAAACGGTAAATAACGAGACAGCCTAAGTTCATAGGAAGCTTTCTCGGGATCATTAAACCGTCGAGTCGTATATTTTGCTCACTACTAGATATACAGAATTTCCTTATTCTATGATTATTATAATTACTATATTATTATAATTACTTATTACATAATATACTAGTTTAAATTGTAATAATATATGGCACGACCCCATAATTCATACATATACTCGAATTATTTCTCTTTAATTATAAAATAAAACTATAAGTACAGTCTCTATATAAAGTGATATTGTCATGTCAAAAAAACAGCTTTAGCATATTTGTCATGTCTGTCTGTTTGTTTCATTTCAACTAATCTGCGTAACGGGGACTTATTTAAGAAACTTAAGAAACGAGCCAAGCTAGGGTACATCACTAGTATTATATTAAAAGTAAATAAATCATCTGCATTATATAATATAAAATTAAAAAAAAACGCTTTCATAAAAATGCTGCAAAAATGTTGATACTAAGCACTTTTTAAATAAACAGTTCAGTGTCACCAGCCAAGCAGTTACCTACTTAAATTAGTAACGCTAATTTTGCAGTTTTTACAATAAAATTACTGCCTAGATACTGCTTTTGGTTACATTTTCTTGGAAATGACAAAATATTTAAATGTAATTTTCATAAACGTAAAATTAATAATCGTGCTCTTTAACGAAACAGGTATGCTTTATAGATTTAAGAGCTTATTACACTACGCTGTATCAAGACAGTCTTACTAAGACTTTGCGTAGTGAATAATTCCGTGTGATTTTCCGGTGTTTGAAAATCTACCGTGTCACCATCTACGTACGTTTCGTAAATCAGTTTATATGCGCTTGCCTAATTACACTTTATGACAAAATATTTATTATAATAGTGTAAAAGGCTCTTTAGTTTGAATATCAGAAACAAAAAACAATTTAGTTCTCCTATAATCTCATACTACACAAAAAAAATTTACAAGGTGGCCATTTTTTGTCTTAATATAAGCTATCACTGATAAAAAAATCCAAGTTACGGGACTTTGACGTATACGAATATGAGGAAATACCTATGACACATTCAAAAGTGTATTTTTTCCGGAATCGAGAAGGTGATTCATCTGTAAAATTTAATTAGAATATAAGTTACATAATATTACATATAGAACAAAATTGTAAATAATTTATTCGTTTTTTAATTAAACGAAGTCTGCCTTAGACCAAGTTATATAAGAAAATTAATTTTTCTATATAATTGATATAAAATTATATTGAAATCGTTGTGATAATACACAAACTTATTAGATATTTTCAAATTTGGATAAGTCAGTTAGTTATTTTTGGCATTATTATTATACAAAATGTTATGCCGTGCACTAAATTCAGCCTTGTCCACGTCACTATCAATGTATGTTTTTTCTATGATACTTTTTGTGCAATAAAGAATATAATTTTCACCGAAATCGTTCAGCTGTGTAAGCGTGAAATAGTATCTAACGCACACACATATAGAGGTGTAGTGGCATGTACGACTGCTTATCCGAAGGTACTCGGTTCGAGTCTCAGGTCACACAAAGTTTAGTACTCTTCTAATCTCTCTGGTCGTGTTGAGTAGTCGCCCTACCAAAGTATGAGAATGACAATACAAGTATTATAACATCTCCTACGCATTCTAGTCTCAATAACTTCACAAGATGATTATATCACATATGCTCCCAGAATGATATCTGATGATAAAAACAATGATTTGTTCCAGAGGAATGCATCACGCCAACAAAATTAGAAGGTACCTGCATACCACTCGCTGAGTGCAAGCTTTTAAAACCTCAAAAACAACTGACACCTGTGGAGCGCGATAACCTCACTAAGTGGCATTGTGGTTTCAATGGAGACGAACCTAAAGTATGTATACTTAGTTTGTTTTATTAAAATGATTTATATATATTAATAAGCAAAATGAACATTAATGAAACGTGTGGCTTACTGTTATGATGCTGTTATGCAACTCATTTTCGCTCAAAAAAACTGTTTGTTGGGTTTTGCAAGCGCAGCGACCATATCAAATTGTATGAAACGTAGTCATAGTATAAAAATATTGGAAAAATGTAAATACATACATATATGTTTAAGTTCGAACTTGAACCACTGAGCATATGAAATTGTCATGTAGACATGCGTGATGTTCATTAATATTAGTAGACAAAGTGCAACTGCCTCTTGCTCTAAAACAGGGCAAAAGCTGAATAATATTAATTCGTAGGACTTATAAATACGAAAATATTTATCACTAATCAATAATAATAATAAATGATTTGTTCCTCACTCACTCTTTTTTCATACTTAATTTCATGGGAAAAATGTGGTGTAGAGAAATGTTCTGTAACAGTATACTTTCATCACATTGCAGTTTTCGGCTACAAAAAGTAAATAGATCGTTTATGGGGCAAGGTGTACGCATGTATAACAAAATTCCACAGTCCATATTGAAGTTGCCTTGGAGGCAATTTAAATCCAAAATTAAAAGTACGTTGTTGAATAAGGCTTATTACACTATAACGGAATACTTAGTAGATGTTAATGTGTGGGATTGATGTCTGGTTGTGTCTCACGTAGGATAAACAGATAAATATTGTAATACAATATTGTTACCAAATATTTTTTTGAAAAGAGCAACTGTTGAGTTTTTCGCCGGTTCCTCTCAGCAGAACAGCTTTCCGAGCCGGTGGTAGTTTACTCACAGACTTACAGACTGACATTTAATTTTAATAATGTAAAAATGACGATTCAAAAGAGCTTGTAAAAGTCTATTTGAATAAAGAATATTTTGATTTGATTTGATTGAATGCTTTACATTACAGGTATGTTGTCCCCCTGAATCAATTACGATACGTCCCGTAGAAAAGACAACGTCGACAACTACTTTAGCACCGAAACCTGCGTCTGAGATTAATTGTGTAACCAGATCTGGTACTTTGGGATATTGTGTGAATCTTGCAAAATGCCCCAAGCTATCCCAAATGTTGAATAAACCTACTAAGGAAGATTTAGAATTTGTACAGAGATCAAGGTAAATCAGACTATTACTGTTTAGGACGTTATAGATACGAATCAACTGATTTTAGAATTTATGACCGTTGCTCTGAGGATGCTTCTTTAGATCAACGGTCATAAATTCCCATCTCATCACAAGAAATGTTTTATCAAATCACGAACACAACATTAATAAATTATTAATAATTAAAAAAATTAAGTTCTCAATTCGGATTTCTTTTTAAACTACTCAAAAACGAATCTAAGCATAGGAACGTCGAATACTGCTTTTTTATTAAAAAAAACTTTTTAGGTACAATTATTGACTTAACTGCATAAAACGATGCACGTTATATTAAATATTAATTAGTCGTCCCTTACCATATTTATTTCTTTCTATTAATTTACCACTCTTACTTGGGGCAAGTAATCCCAAATGTTGAGTCGTTGAATGTTGAAGCTACTAGTGAAGACATAGAATACCTACAGATATCTAACAGTAAATCTAACCGAAAATACATATAATTAAAAACATCTAATAAGTTTTAACTTCCATACCTACTATTATTTTAATGCAAAAGCGAATGATGATGAAAATATTTTTTTATTGAGACGAATATCTATACTCCTGTCATGGATTTAGCACCTACACTTACTATAGTTTTAATGCAAAAGCGAATGTAATCATTGTGATGTCATCTCAAAAGAAATGAACAATTGCCAAATAATTGAGGATAATAAAAGTTGCGAATTTTATTAGAAATGTTTATATCCAGGACTAGTTTTAATTCTTGATATTTTAATTTAGACCATTTTTTATTGAGACGAATATTTATTATGCTCCTGTCATGGATGTTTATATTTATTATATGTACGTATTTAAAGTTATGTTAGTATATCATCTGGTATTCATAACACAAGTCTCGTGGCTTATTCATTTCTATTCATTTCTATGCAATGAATGGATCAATTTGGTGAACTAATTAGCTACAGGTTGCCCTAGAATTCTAATAAGATTGAAATTTTTTTGGGTTTTTAGGTTTTTCTATAGAAAAAAAAATATCTTCGTTGAAAAACACAATTATTTAATATTTTGTAGTCGAGGGTTCTTTGTCGTTTTTTTTTGTTAGTTCGGTTTAAACTTAGTGTGAGTTTTATTCGAAACACTTCATACTAATTTTACAAATAAGTATGAAAGTTTTAATGTTTGAATCGATGTTTGTTACTGAATCTCGCCAAAACGGCCGAACGGATGTTATTTGGCACAGAAATAGACTGTCTTGAATAGCAAATAGGTTACTCTTTCAATTGTAATGCACAGGCTACCTCGATATTATTTTTTCATTTCTTTTGGTTGTGATAGCCATTCAGCTCGAAGCGAAACTAAATTAAAATTAAAAAAATATATATATCAGAAAAAAGATTCTTAAAATACACATTAAATAAGTTATCTTTAATTTTTTTATAGGTGTAAGGGTGAAGCCTTGTACAGCTTTTGCTGTGAGATAACGGAAATTGACAATAGCTTGAACAGACTAAGTAGTGAAAAATGTCCATCCACGGTCTCACCATTTGATCTCAAGCCGCCATGTTGTGGCACTGAAAGCATGGCGGGAAATAAAATTATAGGTAAAATATTATAAATATTAAGCAATCGACTTGTATACCTAATAGTTTTAATTAGAATTTTGTTAGTTTTTTTATCATATCCCCACCTCGATTAAAAAGAAGGTACTATCCTCGACTAAAATCGGACATACAGTAGACGTAGTCAGCTGTTTTTTATCCAAGTTTTCTATAAATTTATTTAGAAGTACAGCAGCAGTTGTAATGTTAGTAAACATTACAATATGAAACATTAGTGCGACTTTACAATTAAGAAGTAATTTAATTACAATACATATAAATAATTCACAGGTGGGACACCAACTACGGTTGATCAATACCCATGGTTGGCAATAATTGAATATACTAGGCCTTATTTGTGCGGGGGAACTCTGATTAGTAGTCTTTACGTACTGACTGCAGCTCATTGTCTCGTCACACCTACTAAGGCTACTAGAGGGGCGTAAGTACTACAAGATCATATGTAAAATATCTTTTAATATTTTAAGTGTCTGTATCTCTCTCTCTCTCTCTCTCTCTTTATAACGGCTTAACCGATTGTAGTAGAAACTGAAAGGATAAGAGTTTAAAACTTTATCTATTTATAGGTACGGTTTATTCCGGAAATTATTAGGGTTTCGGGGCGAAAATCGAAAGACCTTACAAATTGTGCAAAATTTGAATTCATAATTTATGCAAAAGACCACAATAGTACAGTCCTCGTGCCTTAAGCTCATATTTTGCATTTATTTATGTGAGTGGAGTATATGGGCAGGTACGGCTTGTGATGCCTCGAGAACTACATTTGTGTATAAGTGTACACTATATAACTTTTTATATTAATTATATTAGATACAAGATCCATATTTGAACCCGCAGTTATAAGTATAAAAGTAATAAGTAGGTATGTTTATATATATTTTTAATATAAAAAATTAACTTCATTCAATAGGACATCAGTTCGCCTTGGCGAATACAACACGACTAACAATGGGGCAGACTGTATGGAGGTAGAGGGGGGTGGGGAGGATTGCACAGAAGGTCACATCTCAATACCAATTGCAACGATTATTGCACATGAAAATTACAGTGCAGAAAAAAATATTTATCACTCTGACGACATTGCTCTCATCAAGTTATCAAAGATGGCCCCATATACAGGTAAATATTTATTGTTATTTTCACCATATATATACATCTAACTTCGACGAATATGTACATGAAATATTTTTTGAAAAATCTTATTAAAATAGCCATTATTATCGATGCAGAGACCAAATCTACAGTTTTTAGAACTTTTATCAGTCTGTCTGTCAAACAGATTTTGATGACATGCTTGATGATAGCTGGTTATCCGGGTCACATATAGGATACTTTTACCATAGGAAAATATCTAATTTCTGAGAAATCTATACTAGTTGTTAAAACGTGTAGTAGGTATATGATTTAAATATTTTTACAGATTTCATCCGACCAATATGTATACCAACATCTGATATAACTGAGAAACAACCAACCAACTTATGGTTCTTGGTCGCCGGCTGGGGCGCTGTGAATGAGACAATAAGTCAAAGCGACGTTAAGCTTCACACAAATATCCCTTACGTAAATCAAGAGGTAACTAAACATGTGTATGAAATAAATGCTTTGTATACGAGTATCATCCCAGTAATGGCCTACTGTCCGATTTCAACTACTTCAGCGAATCTCACTTATGCTAGCCAAGAAACCAGGCAGAGGTCGGACGGCTTTACGTGTTTTCTGAGAATGTTACACTGACAACTTCCTCACACCGGGTTGTTAGCGAGATTTATGTTAATATGTATTGTTAGAAAGAGAAGACTCAATAAATAACTATATATCAAGCCCTGATTCCCAAAATCAGGGCCTCCAGATCTACAGTCGTACTTGCTAGCCACTGCGTAAAGACTATTTAACTACGCTCTAAGGACTTCCTAATATTATTAACTTTTTAAAATTTTCTTAATTAAAGTACTTAGTTATATTTATTCATAAACATACGTGTATTTAACATTAAACGTTTTCCACAGAACTGCAGAGACAACATCTACACCCGCAGCGGTACATCTTTGATATGGAACAAGCAAATGTGTGCCGGCGGCGAACTGAATAAAGATTCTTGTAAAGGAGATTCCGGGGGACCGTTGATGTATTCAAATGAAAAGTATCAAGAGATCGTGGGAGTGACTAGTTTTGGTTTTCTGCAGTGCGGGAACTTCGGCCAGCCTAGCGTTTACACTAAAGTATTCGATTATCTTAAATGGATTGAAATCAATACTAAACCGTAGTTAAATAAGACAATATTTTTTGAATGTACATGTAAATATTTGCAAATATTTAATATTAAAGACAATCTTTTTTTTATATTTATATTGGATCAAGATGCCACTTGATTCATCCAGATGGGATTAAGTAGTTTAAGTATGTACTTTCAGTGTTTGTTTTTGCTGATTTTTACGTATGCGTCTACTCATATCGATACTCAATGGCTGGGGAACACACATTCAGCCATTGAGTATCGATATTGTCCTATATGAATGGCCTGGATGCTCACAAAAATATGGATTTAGTTTCCTGAATATTTATCATGCATAAAAATTAAGACTGACATTGTATGTAAAGTTACAATATTTTTCGGGAGCTTTAAAGCATCTGGACTACACTCTCAAAAAAAAGGTAAAAACAGCACTGAAGCTTTAAGAAAACTGATTACTATTTTCCATCAACGTTAGCACCGGGTACCTCTTAATTGGTCGTCGGCGCAATTCTAGCTTAGCATATAGGTACGCCAAGTACATACTGAAACTACTTAATCGCATATATTTGGTTACTGAGAAAATAAGTAAGGTCCATGGAATCTTGAATTATATATTGAAACATAACATACCACTTTGATGACTGTGTTAACAATATTGTAATTCACTATAATAATATTTTCAAGTCCCAGTGACTTATTTTTACTTCTATAAAATAGTATTAGAAAATAATGAATAAGCACTAGTCTTTTAACGTATTTTGATACATTCGACTGATAAGTATTAAAGGACCTAACATTCTGTGCTAATTAAATACGTTATTATAGCTCAAGCAAATTCGCCATAATCGTGGGTTGTGAAAAAAGTAATAAACCTCGCACTAAATTTCCGATCCCTTTTTTTAATTATAATTTTTGCTCTAAAGTGAACAGTTTCCGAGATATAAGCCAAAAACTTTGTTTCAAGACTTTTTTGCGTTGTTTTGCGCTTGAAGCTCCACTTGGATCTGTCAGCATTTTGTAATTTTAGGCTCAGTACGTGACCTTAAACCTTATAAAAAACATATTGGATCGGAAATTTAGTGCGAAGTTGACAAAAAACGCAATTGGCTGCTACCACTACTACAGTAGTACAGTAGTTGTAGCAGCCAAAATATACACAATCTGCACATTGTACACTATGTACTTATGCCTAATACGCTTATATACATATGTTCGTGTATTCATTTTGTCTTTCGGAATCGAATTTGAGACCATGAGAACAGATGACAAAAATAATTATACATAATATGTCCTATTAAAAATACTCATCACTTTTGATATTGATATTTTTCTATATAGCTATAAGTAAGTTATGAAATAAGTTAAATAAAAATAATTCTCAGCAACTGTCTTTATTTTTATTTACGTATAACCTTTTTATTTAGTAATATTTGTATAAGCGTTATTAAATTATAACAAAAGAAGTTAAAAAACAAATATGAAGAGAATGTACTCGTAGATAACTATATACGTATATACTAATATACTTTATGGGACAACAATACTAATAACAAAACACTTCACCTTTAAAGATCTTGGCGGTTGCGAAAGTCAATCCTATACGAGTAATTTATTTTATTTCTTACTGGTTTTTCGGTTTGGCCTTCTACCATACAGAAGCGGTATTTTAATTGCATATATTTTGATATGAGGATAACATAGACTAGCTGGCAACGACACATACGCAATTTAATTATATATAATATGTATAAAAATCTTGTGTCACAGTGCTTGTTATCGAACTCCTCCGAAAAGGCTTGACCGATTTTTATGATTTTTTTGTGTTTATTTGGTAGGTCTGAGAATAGGTCGTCGGCAATTTTTATTCCGCTAGGTAGTAAGGGCTCTCTCCAGATATTTTATTTTTAGACCAAATTTTTATATGTTTATAACCCTATTTTTAAATAGCGTTCACAACGAGGGCGAAGCCGCGGGAATTGCTAGGTTTTATTATAAGATGTGTGCAAAAAAAGAATAAAGCCAGAGGTCACAGAATTGTATCCTAGATAATCAACTTAGAAGATAGGAAGACGAAATTAAAATGTCAGTGGGTTCGTACCTACTGGGGAAAGTCTAGGGACAGCATCCAATGTAGAGAGCAAAGGCCTAAAGCCAAAAGACAAATGAGGTAAAAGAGTATAGTATAAAAACAGTTAGATAAGTAGCGATTGTTTTAATTTTTTTACGTATTCAGCCCTATTTGGTGGTAGACTCATGACGTTCAGTAAGAAATTGTAACAATTTTTATGCTGAATAAAATATTTTGATTTGATTTGATATTTAATCCTCTTCAAATTATAGGCCTGCCTACAATTTGAAGAGGATTATTTTATAGTCCACCAAGCCAGCCTAGTGCGGGTTGGCGGATTTTAAATGTCCTTTGAAAACTTGCTTAGTTTTCTTAGACACGCAGGTTTCCTCACGAAGTTTTCCTTCACCATAAGAAAAGTGGTTATCATGTTAGAAATGATCCGCACATGAAAATATCAGAGGTGCAAGACCCATATTTGAAACCGCATCTTTCGGCTATCCAAGCGGGTGCATTATACCTATATATATCTAACATATACGAGTATATATCATATATACACACCGGTATATTTAGCGGAACATAAAATAAAGGTTTGATATCAGTATCATGTAAGGTTGCTGGCTGGTTTATACGTCATTTAATTTAAAAAGAAATATTTCCAAATTAAGAAAACAACTGAACATATCATTTTATGCAATTATTTCAATTTTATTCAAATACACCTTATCTGGAGCGAACTTCGAGTACTTCTTCCTTCTGAGTTTGATTTAAAATTTCATTGAAATACTTTTTTTTTGTCAGTTTTTTTTCATCGCGTATCTTTTTGGAGTTGAGGACTGAATTATACGTGACTTAGCCCCAACGGAGATTGCCAGGGCACTCGAAATGCGAAGAAATGGTCAAACCTACAGAGTGATATCCAGAGATCTTCGTCGACCAGTTTCAACGATCCATCGCAGTATCCAACGGTTTAGGGAGACCGGTACTTATGCGAGAAGAGCAGGACAAGGCAGAAAAAGACGCACTTCTGATGATCGTTTCATTCGGCTTCGTGTACGTAGGAACCCCCGTTTGACAGCCGTCCAAGCCCGACATGAGTTAGAAGCAGTGCGGGGTGTAACCTTAAGTGAGCGTACGGTACGAAGAAGGTTGGAAGAAGCTGGTTTGGGTTCATTTGTGCCCGCCAAGGCTCCAAGGCTCGAGGTAAATCATCATAGAAACAGGTTAACTTTTGCTCAGGAACATCGACTTTGGAACGCGGACCAATGGAGTAAAATATTGTTTAGTGATGAGTGCAGAATTATCTTAAATCAAATTGACGGCAGGCAAAGAATATACAGACGCAAAGGAGAACGATATATTCAGACAAACTTTGAAACTACAGTTGCATACGGTGGTGGATCAATAATAGTTTGGAAGGGCATTTGTTTGGGAGCTAACACAGACTTGGTAGTGATTGACAGAGGAAGTCTGACTGCAGACCGCTATATCAGAGAAGTTTTAGAAGAAAATGTCGTACCGTTTGCCCCATATATCGTTGACGATTTTGTTTTTATGCAGGATAATGCTCCACCCCATACCGCTCGTATAACTCAAGTTTATCTTAATGATATGAATATCACTCTTATGGAGTGGCCGGCGAGATCACCAGATTTAGAGACAGAGATTAAGTCCAGAGTTCCAGCTTCTGCCAACGTGGGTGAACTGCGAATCGCCGTAGTTGAGGAATGGCGGAGGATCGATAACATCATTCTCAGTATGCCTAGACGGGTAGAAACTTTAATAAGAGCACGTGGAGGAAATACGCGATATTAATCATCATTTTTCTAATTTAATTAATTGTTATTTTAATATTAATTTTCACTTTTCCCGGTTACATGAAAAGTTCAAAAATGTAGCATTTTTCACTAATAGCCTTTACTCGCAAAATCTGTTCTTAATGTGATGTCATTTTAAGTAAAACAAATGAAACTTTAAATAACAAAAAAAGTGTTTTTTTTTATGGGACAAAGGGGGCAAATGAGCAGAAGGGTCACCTGATGGAAAGTGATCACCGCCGCCCATGGACATCTGAAATACCGCAGGGCTTGCATATGCGTTGCCGGCCTGTCAGGAAAGTGAGGGAAGTAGGAGGGAGGGAGGAGGGACGAAGAAGAGATGGAGAGAGGAGAGATGGAGGATGGAGGGAAGAGGGAGGGAGGAGGGAGGGATGGAAAGTGGAAAGTGGTACTATACGGGGCGTGCCGGACCATTCGGTTGCTAACCGAAGGTACCACTTAATTTGGTAAAGTAAAAACCATATTTTGTTAAGTATGGACCTTTTTTTGTTTTCCGCTAAATATGCCAGCCGCCGTATTTCCTGTAACCTATTCAATTTTGGGGGAATGTATTTATGATAAACTCGTAAAAACCTATGACGAAACCTCCCGGTAAAGCGTTATAAATTTATTAATTATTGATCGACAATTTAGGCAGTTTAACCACAAATAATTATTTATTTAATAAATATGTTTTCCGCGAGAGACTATAGTATATACCCAAATATAGAATTATGATTCAAGATTCTATTCATCACTACCTCTACCTTAGTTTGACGCTGACAAAAATACTTACCTATTGAAAAAACAAAAATGCTTTGAAGTCATTTACTAGAGAATTAAATTGACGACATTGACATTGACGACGTTTGGCACAGTTTGTAGTCACTCTACTTTCTGCGCCAGTGGTCGCGGGTTCGAGTCCCGCTCTGGGCATTAATTTGTTAAGCACGAATGTTTGTACTACAGTCATGGGTATATTTTTAATATGTATGTATTTAAAAAAAGTTATAAAGTGTAGTGTATCTACTCAACTATCTGGTATCCGTAACACAAGCCTCGTAGCTTACCACGGAACTAGATGGCGCTGTGTGTAACAATGTCTCAAGATATTTATTAATATTTAATTGAAATAAAAAACGTAGAAATCATCAAGAAAAACTCAATCATTATACCTATATGGATTAAGTCTCTAGTTCTGTTAAAGAAATCGATAGTTGAGAGTTAATTTAAGAAGAGTGGTTATAAATTATTATCGTGGCAGATGTTCCTCGAGACTCGAGTACGAATATAATATAAACAAAACTTTAGATATTATAAGTAAGCAACCGCAAAACTGGCTGGACGGGTTTTTTCTCAATGTATTTCGCTGTATACGGATACTTTATGCCATCATATAAGATTTTATAGAGCTAACGTGATGAGTCCCTTATTGACGCAGGTCAGATCAATATTCTTAATAAGCAATTCAAATTCGACTTTTTTTAAGCCCTAAAATAATTAGTAATGGCGAAAGAAACTTTATTTATACAAAACATTGGATTACTTTTCATTCGTCCGTCTTGCTCCGACATATTATCCATAGAGTTTATATGTGCTCGAAGATTGTCTACTGCCTACTCTTTATGTCGCCTTACAAAGTCATACATTAATGAGTAGCTTCAACTAGTGTTCAGATATCAGAAAATAAAATTCAAATTAGAGTAGTAACAAATAAAAAAAATCACGTTTATATTCATTTTAATTATAAAATTAATAATAAGCAATTGATCTTAAACGCTTTATACAATATTAAAAGCTGACACAGTGATAAGATTGTATAAACATTTACATCGGCATGTAGCAGCGAGGATTCCCGCTCACGCTCAGTACGTATCGGTCGTTTGTCCCGACGAGTCGTTTTAGTCAACAATGTCAATATGAAGATGATATCAGTGCTCGTGATTGTTACTTCGTACCTGTTGTCAGTGCAAGGACGTAAGTTTAACCAGTTTGGATAGAAGTTTTTCATTTTGTGACCTCTTAACAATATATTATGTTTATCTAATAATATGTATACTAAATATTTGTACGTGATACGCTTGAGCTGCTTAATTATTAGGGGTCATACATAAAGTAGGTACGTCACATAAATTTCGTTATTTTTGACTCCTCCTCCGTCCTTGTCACAGTTGATCACATTTGTGAGACCCCCTCCCCCCCTAGTGTGACGTCACATATTGTGCAATTTTACATATTAAACAGCAGTTCCAAAATTAGTTTTGTTTTCATTAAAAATATTTAAAAAAAACATTAAGTTAAACGTTTGAACAAAGTTAACAAAAAAATAAATTACTAATTATATAAATGGACGTTACAAACTCAGGCCGGCGCGAGACACTAGTAGGACAAATGTGAACTCGTCAACAAAATAATTGGGATTTTCCCACTTAGGTATAAGATTTTGAAATGTGACATCACAAAACTTAGGGCCCCCTCCCACCCCTTGTATGTGTATATATGTATGGTGTATGTATGTATTCAGGCCCTTTTACCATCCCACTGCTGGACACGGGCCTCCCTTCACTACAAGGGGGATCAGGCCATAGTCCACCACGCTGACCTAGTGCGGGCTTCACATATCTTTGAAAGCTTGCAGGTTCTCTCGGACATGCAGGTTTCCTAACGATGTTTTCCTTCACCAAGTGGCAATCATGATAGAAAAGATTCGCACACGTAAATATCAGAGGTGCGAGACCCGGATTTGAACCCGCATCTCTCAGTTTTCCAATAGAGTGCGTTACCACTGGGCTAACACTTATTTATATTTTGATGTTTCTACAAGTATCTACTGGACTAGTTAGTCATTTTAATAAGTGAGGCTAAAAACTATCGAAGTTGCAAAATAATATTTAGCAACGTCGATAGTTTCTAGCCGTAATAATGTTATACCTACAATTAATATTTTCAACATTATTAAATAATTTTAATAGTAGTAAGATAGTTGCTCTCGAATAATATAATTAAATTGTAGGCTAAATAAAGTGAGCACAAAATGTAACAAAAAACACATTTAAACAAAATAATTGTTCAAATTCTACACTAAAAAAATGACCTTCTGTGTTTCCTTATGCTTCGTATTCAAGTTATACGGCTCTTTATTAATTTACCATAAGCTTCATATTTAATGTCTAGGTCTAGTCTAGCTAAGGAATATTATTTATTAATATTAAAAAAGAAAAGCTGTCCACCTCGGAAGAGATCGCGGGTTCTATTTAGTTTGAGATAAATGTTTAGAAAAAGCACAAAACATACATATTATGTACAACGTGTGTTTTATTCATATATAAAAAAATCTTATGTAGTTTAATTTAAACTTAAATATTTATGGTAGAAAATCTTTGTGAAATAGTTATTGTTTATCGATACAGAGGCCGAATCTATAGTTTTTCGAAATCCTCTGTCTGGGGCCGCATCACGAAAAAAACACAGTACAGATTTTGATGAAGTTCAGTATGATGATAGCTGATTCGGATCAACATCAATAATACTTTTTACTGCAGAAAAGTATCCAATTTCTGGGAAATCCATATTTAACATTTAAACGAAGCTAGGAGCGAAGCGAGGGTGCGTTTTTAATTTTCTAATATAGTCCATACTGTACATAAACAACAAAACTAACATATAAGTTACACGACCCTTATCTCTGATTTAGATAAGGAAACCTTAATATAATAAAAAATATGCTTTATGACGATTGCAATATACAGGACTAGCGAGTTCATGTATTAACGAGATTTTAGTAACCTTTTTAGTAAGCATTATCTTTTAAATTCATCCATTCATATATTTATTTATGTTTTGGATCAGATCAGTTTTATAATGTCTGCTGAGCACAGACTTCCTTTCAATACGATTCCTGATGCCCCATCAGGCCTTAGTCCAGTGCGGGTTGACGGACTGCAAAGTGCACGTGTCTTTTAAAAACTTGCTAGGTTTCAGACATGTAGGTTTCCTCACGATGTTTTCCTTCACCGTAAGAGAAGTGGCAATCATGTTAGAAATAATTCGCACATAAAAAGGTGTGACACCTGGATTTGCAACCGAATCACTCGGCTATCCAAGCGAGCGTTACCAATGGACTAGCACTGTATGTACCACATAATTATATTAAAAAAATATAAAAGGTCCAAAATACCTCTTCTACATTTTATTTCTTATAAATAATATTTTTCTAGTTAATTTGTAAATGTCGATAAAACTTACGACGCAATAATTGTCTTTATCGTTAGGCTGAACTATTAACACAGTTATAAACGATTACTGTGATTCTCATGAGAAATATCATTATAAAATTGGTCAGATTATATCGAAAATAACTTTATAGTATTAATAACTACAGTAAGTTGACAAGGAAAATCCTAGTTAGGTACGTACGTAACTACGTAGATATGAGTTCATGACAAACATTTAACAATCGTTGATAATATACTGTTAGTACCTACAGTTAATAAAGAATAAAATCTCTTTTATATATGTACGTTACGTATGGGAAATCTCAAGGTTTTTCTGGTATCTAACAATGAAACAATTTCACTTTCTACCACCTCTCAATCATAAGATCAGCTCCAAGGTCATAATCGCTCTGATTTCTAATCAGAATTACATCTACTTATAATGTTAAAGGGCAAATATTGTACAAAACAATAAAAGTTGCCAAAAATCGATTTTCACAAGTTGGATCTATGCTAAGAATGGCTTTTCATTGACTCCAGTCTGGCTAAGTCATATCATTCTAACCCTCCGAGATTCCTAATACAATACAAAGGCACACAGGAAATTGGTGAATGTGACGATAAATGGAAAAACACAAATGTTACGTTCTAAATTCATATTTGGCATATTTATTTCTTCTAGATGTGATTAATTAAGTACAACTCTAAAAAATAAAAAAAAACAGTAATTCACACTACACTACATTTATAATTATTAAAAGAACTTCAATATAAAAAAAAACAAAAAAAATGTAATGGATATCTCAAAGTAAAAACGAAATACCCAAAGGTAGAAGTAGAAAGCTCCGGTTCTTGTCGTGGATAAACGCTAACATGGTCTAAATACTTTTGCCAATATACATTTTACGTTTTGCCATTTACTCGTACAAATGTTCATAAAAATGAAGTACTGATCGATCGTTAAAACAATCCGAGATTGAGTGGACCACATTAGCTTCCTTTTAATGTTCGTAATAGTCTAAGTTTTTAATTTTTTTCGGATATTTGCGAAAACCCGAGTTTTTTTTTTATTTGTCAACTATCAATTAATAATTAGAACATGTTTTGCGAGGAAAAAACTCGACTGTATTGTTTATATATAATGTAGCTTCATTAGGAGACGATTTTGCAGTTAGATAAAGAAATCGAACCACTTTTCTAAAAGGATAAAGGTATTACCAGGAATCCTGCAAGTCTGAGAGAAGTTAAATAATTATAGTAAAATATGTAACTTCACAAGCCCCTATTCGCCAACATGGCTATTATTCTTACAAAAATCAAATCACACAGGCTGCCTAAAAAGAACACTATATATATATAATAAATTACGTAATGTCGGCAAACATTTGCATTTGAAATACTATAAAGTTAAGAGTTTGTTTGTTTGGTTAATCACACTCAGAATCTCAGAATCTACTAGTCCGAATTAAAAAAATCTTTTTGTGTTGGATAGTCCGTTTATCGAGGAAGGCTACAGGCTATATTACATCACGATACGAAAAATAGGAGCGGAGAATCAAAGAAAAATGTTCCAAAAGCGGGACAATATTCACTTTGTGAGCTTCCGTCGCGTGCGCAGCGTAAACAGTTAAAGTTATGCAAGAATCATGTATGACGGAAATGTCCCTTTAAAAGTTTTAAAAAAAGTCCACGATAGCATATGTCCATCGTTTAAGGTTGACTTGCTATAACCTTTTTTATAGTAATCAATTTTGTTTTAAAATGATGCATTATTTGCAAGGTGTTTAATAAAAATTATATTAATCCTTACCAAAATGAATGAGTACTCATCACACGTATTTAATTTTGAACAAATTCCTCTTGGCATCGTTTGATTTCAATGAATATCTTACGAGATATCATAGTTTTTAAATAACTTCTCAACAAAATAATGATCACCTCGCGGACGCTGAAAATATTTGATTGCCAGCCTTTAGAAAGCGAGCGAAGCCGCGGGAAAGGCTAGTTTATATAAACATAAGTACTACAAGAACGAGTGGTTGTAATTTTGCACAAAAGAAACTAACGAGCTGAAATCAAAATAATAACAGAATTTCCTTTTTTTTCATTTCAGAGACAGATTTGCAATGTACGACACCTACGGGTAGTGCGGGACAATGTATCTCACTGATGGACTGTCCACGACTGTTAGAACTCGTAAGAAATAAGAATAGAACACCTGAAGAATTAAAGTTATTGAGAGACTCAAAATGTGGTTTCGTCGATTCTAGTTTTATTCCAAAGGTCAGTAGAGAGTAATATATGTATACTAGCTGTACCCGCGGCTTCGCTCGCGTTCATTTTTTTAATTGCTAATCAACCTCATTGGGTTGATCTGTAGGAAAAAAAATGTCTAAAAAATAAAAAATAAAAATTTAGGGGTGGACTACCCTTAATATTTAGGGGGATGAAAAATAGATGTTGGCCGATGCTCAGACCTACTCAATATGCTCACAAAATTTCATGAGAATCGGTCAAGCCGTTTCGGAAGAGTTCAAGTTCGAACCCCGTGACACGAGAGTTTTATATATAAGATAAAGCCGGAATGGTAAATTGGACATAATCACCTTAAATTTTACAGAAAATTAAGTGCTCTTTTAGTAGCATTTAATGCTGCAAAATTGATTTTTTCTCTACAATAGATTGATCAAAAATTACACAAATGCTAGCTTTTTGTTAAACCAGCAATTTTTAATTCAGCCTTCTAAAACGCTCACTGCATAATACAGCATCAAATCAATCTAGCATTAATTTAGTGCTCAATAAGTTCTTATAAAACTTTTTAGATTTTGTTATTTTCATATGGTAAAACTTGCTTATTTTTTGCTAATTCGCTAAAATATGAAGATGACTGTTGAAAAAAATCATGGGGCTTTGTTGCCGTGCGCCACATTAACATAAAAACAATGTACTTATGTATTACAAAACTTAAAAGATCTTCTTATTAAACTGTAGAAACAACGCTATATGTTGTTCAGGTACTTAGGGAAGCACCCGAGCGAAGCGAGAGTGTGCCACTAGTATAGAAACAAACTACTTACGATTTTCTTTTTTTCTTTTTTATAAACGCTGTGTAAGTAATATGAAAATTTTTTTACAAAAAAGCAATTTCAGGTATGCTGTGAAGTAAATAACACCAGGATTGAAGAAGACCAACGCTGCTTCACGCCAGACGGCAACGTGGGCAACTGCGTAGATATACATTCGTGTCCTACACTCCTGGACCTTTTGAAAGCTCCCAAAAATAAGGAAATCATAAACTACATGCAAAACTCTAGGTACGTATATTATAAATTAGTAGGTAAAATATGGTTTTGGTTGGTTTTTATAGTTGGAATTATTTCTTTTTTGAAAAACCTTATAGCACGAATATAAAGTTTTTGGAATTTGTGTCTGTCTCTAACACATGACGTGAAAACCACAGGACTGAATTTAATAAAATTAGCTTTAGTGGTAGTGCTATAATATCGCATCGCATAATATTCGATTAGTTATTATTTACGAAGAACTTGAACGACGTCACTTTCAAGTAACAGTGCCATTAAGAAGGTTCACTGGACTGCGGGCGTGGAACTCTATTGTTATCAACTAGCAATATATCCTTGATTCAGCTTCGGCGTCTCCAGATGTCTTAGGCTAGTGTTTCTTAACTACATAGTTTCATTGTGCACTAATTTCATTCAAATCTGTCTAATCGTTAGAGTGTGAAGGTATAAAAACATATACATGCATTCTTAAATACGATTTTATTTTACTTAGCTGATGATAAATCCACAGATGTGAAGGTGCTACTAATCTTAGTGTATGTTGCGGACCACCCAGAAACCAAAATGTGAGACCTTCAAAGACTTGTAACCCGACCGCCGCACCGCCCGACCCTCTCACAGAATGCTGTGGTCTCGATAGTTCCAGTGGGAACAAAATATTCGGTAAAATTTTTCAATCGATATTTTATTTAATAAAAACCTATTATACACTTTTACTAATTTCCGTTAACAAGATAACCTTGTGCAAATTTTATCAAACATAGTAAATTCGAAACCGATCGCTTTTGTACATATTAAAGAGAAACAATACTTTTCCAACGCAATAGAACCCAAAACAACGGTTTTTTTTACATTTTTTTTTGTCTGTGCGTTTGTACGCGAAAATCTCAAAAGTGTCTTGACCAATTTGGGTGTGGTTTTCACTAACAAATTGTGACAACGTGAAAGCTTATCACATAACATGATGATTTTATTTCAATCGGCTAATAAATATAAACGATAAGTCAGTTAAAAGAATTATAATACCCTATGTTATTTTTTTCCTGAGGACCAATTTACGAGTAAAACCCAATGCATGTCATCAAAAAATGTTACGTTTCTAATCCATTATTCAATATAACGTTATAATGAATATAATAATAGCTTACTTGTGAACATCATCAATGTACAAAAAAATGTCCGCAATATCATTAATCTTTTTATAATATTTATTCTAGGTGGCAACGTGACTGCAATAGATCAATATCCTTGGTTAGTTATAATAGAGTACGTGGGAACTAAGGATAAGAAAATCAAACTACTTTGCGGAGGTGTCTTAATCAGTGGCAGATACGTGCTCACTGCCGGACATTGTGTGGATGGACCCGTTCTTAGAGTTGGAACTCCGTAAGGCATACCATACCAAATATATATATATATATATATATATATATATATATTTGTTCGATATTTTCAGATTCAGACAACATGAGCAAGCTCTAAGCATAAAAATATAGGTTTAGTGGTGTTTCCAAACGATGTAGAAATTAATGCGTTATAGATTAAACTTTTCGGGAAACATCTAAAATCCCTCAATCCGCATTGGTCAGACTATTGCCTGATTCGCACTGCTTTACTAGATCCATCTTCAATGGGACGCCAAAATGATGAATTATTGCTATAATATAAATCACTATTTAAAAATATATACAAATGTATAAATATATCGAAATATAGACAAACTTTTTAATAATGAATGAATGAAACATGTGAATGAGCCACGGCTAGTTAAATGAATAAGAAAAATATATATTTGGTTTCAGAACTAACGTCCGTCTAGGTGAATACGATATTAGCTCAAACGGGGCGGACTGTGTTGAAGTGGAAGGCGGCGGAAGTGACTGCACAAATGGTGAAATCGTAGTTCCCATTGAGAAAGTTATTAAACATCCACTATATGATCCCGTGTCGAAGCTCAGAAGACACGACATTGCTTTGCTGAGGCTACAGTTCAACGCCCCATACAATGGTAAGATTTCTGTAATTCACTTCACTATAAAGTATTTCAAGAAATGGAAACTAACCTCATCACACATTTATATTCTAAATGGCAGTAGGCGGTTTGGTCTGCAGTAGGAAATCTCATAAAATACTATCTTTTATGACTTTGACGAGGATTTATTTTGATTTTTGGTTTCCGATGTTTCAAAAGCAATCATGGTTACGAGAGAGACTAAGATTTTGGAGGACTCAATGGACAGTCTACCCACAAAGTTTTGCAAAATGTTTGTCTAACTGTTAACGGAACTGAATGTTCGGCACAAAGATATATTATAGTCTGGAAACAAAACAACGACGTTATAATAAAAACGTACCTTTATATCACTGACCCACGTTCTTGTTGTTAGTTAACAATAATCACTCACTATGGCAGCGGTAGCCCAGAGGAAACGCACTCGCTTGGATAACCGAGTGTTGCGGGTCCAAATCTGGACTTCGCAGCTCTAATAATTTCATGTATAAATCATTTTTTAATATGATTTTCACTAGTCTTATGGTGAAGGGTTTTCCTTCTCGTGAGGAAACCCGCATGTCTTAGAACACCTAGCAATATTTCGAGAGCCATTTAAAGTCCGCCAAACCGAACTTAGCCAGCGTGGTAGAATATGGCCTGATCCTATTGAATCTAACTCTAATATAAATTATACACTCACATAAATATGCTTAAAGTTAATAAGATTTTAAATCCTATCTATTTTATTTAGATTTCATCAGACCAATTTGTCTACCAACTTCCGACATTGCATTGAGCAAACCTCCGCTAATGCTAAATGCGGCAGGATGGGGAGCAGTAAGCGAATATGAGAGCTTCAGTAACGTCAAACTTTTCGTCGATCTACCATATAAAACTTTAGAGGTAAAATAGTTGTATAAAAGTATATTAAATATTAACAACATAATCACCAAATGTCTTACGGTGACGAAAAGCATCAAGAGGAAACCTGTATGTCTGAGAAAACCTAGCAAGTTTTGGAAAGACGTGTACAGTAAACTCGGCCAGCAGACTATAGCCTGATCACTCGCTTTACACACACACACTACTATTTATTTCATATTCACTTTCTTGTACATCATAAAATTACAAAAGGATTACAAGACAATGTAGAGAAAAAAAAATTAAAATATTGAATGTGTGAATAACTTTTTCTAAATCGTTCTAGGAATGCCAACCAGCCTACAACGTGGGCAACCGAAGGGTTGAGTTATGGAAAGGTCAGATATGCGCAGGGGGTGATGTTGGCAAGGATACTTGCAAGGGTGACTCTGGAGGACCCCTTATGTCGGATAACACAAGAATCTACACAGTAGTGGGCATTGTGAGTTTTGGCCCAACACCCTGTGGATTGGACACCATTCCCGGCGTTTATACCAAAGTTTATGAATATCTGCCCTGGTTACGTAGTCAAATGAAGCCTTAAACAGTATCTAAATAATAGTAGGATTGTCATTTATAAGAGTTTTGTACATTTTTTTATAAAATTCTTTTATATAACTAATGTGTTTCATGTATACCTATCATTTTGCTCTTAAACATAAAGATATAATAAGCATATGCGATTACGATTGACGAAGCGTTACGCTCAATTTGTAGTGAAGGAAGGGAACACGAACCCTCGATGGCAACTACTTGCTGTGCCAGCCATCGCGGGTTCGTGTTCCGCTGGGAGCATTTTTTTGAGTGATAAGCACGAATATTATAAATCGTATGTATTTTTTAACTAAGTAGTATTCAAAACACATGTAATATTTACTATTCATTTATGACTTATTCATAATTATAAAAAAAAAACTTGAAATTTTAAGAAACAATGTTATGAAAAGTGTCCAGAGTTAATTATCTTGTTGTATAATTGTTTGAAATATTTCAATTATGCAAAAAAGGAAACTTTTAAAAATGTGGAATTTAATTAATTAATTACGTAATAATAAAGTTAAGGAAGACTATGCTCCTGCAAATTTATTTCACATAAAAATACGATCTCAGATCAACAGCAAAGCGAACACTTTAATGACTTATTTTTTTCTAATATTTTTAAATCATTTATATTGAATTATATTGAAGAAGAAGAAGCACAAAATATTCACCAAAATATCATAATAACAACATTTACACTCTACCAAAAGCACGCAATAGTTGTCATAATTAAAATAAAATTTACTCTAGCCATTTATGTAGAATATCAATAATCCTATATAAAAAATAAAAATTGTAAAAAAAATGTATTAAAAATTATTACCCTAGTTAGAAGCCCTACGCGAGCCCTCAGCTCAGCTTTTTGCTAGTAAAATAGAAAAAAAAAGTTGCACTTTATGAGTAACTAAGAAAGAATTATATAGTAGAGGAGACCGTGTGACTCCATCGTTCTGCTAACTTATCGAAAGTTATATCAAATTTTAGATTATTTTATTACAAAATCAGTCATATAGACTTGCCTGCAAAAAATCATACTTAAAGCACTGTTGCCTAGCTAAAAATAGATGGGCAAGTAATTATAGGCATATTTGTTTACAAATTATATTTGATAAAAAATATGTCTCATCTGGTTATCAGATCGGTGAAGGTCGATCTCCCACCGGCTCTTAGACCAATACGACGGGGCAGAATTAAACATGTTGTAGGTTTAGATGGAAGTTCTGTGTTTTTAATGAAAGTAACTGACATGAGTTTTCTGGTTAGAGTTAAACAACGCTTGTCTACACATTTAAAACAATTATTCACTATACATTATTATATATTTTAAATCCAAGATGGCCGTCACCACAAAATGGCGAATTATGTATTTTTTTTGCAAATACTATTTTTATTATTTTATGTCGGGGTCTTTTAAATAATTACTGAATTTAATTTTTTTTTATTTATATCGCATTGCGAATTAAACTGCGCTAGTTTGGATAAATTGATACGAATTTAGTTTAATACTAAGAGAGGTCTGTACATAAATATCTTTAGGAAAATATTATTGAAATAATCATTATTATCAATAGATAGAAGGAATCTATAGATAGATTTTTTGTCTATCTGTCTGCGTCTTGGAACAGAAGAAAGAAGAAGACAGAAGATTTTCAAGGAATTTCTAGGGGCATGGAATTTCTTCTAAAAACGGCTAGATCAATCTAGCCGTTAGCAATCTATGTTGCTAATTTTATAATATAAATTAGACATGATATATAATTCCTTAATTGTACTTTTCCTATTCTTATTTCTTTGAATAGTAATTCTTATTGTTTTTTGTATAGTGATGTAAAAGAAACATGATAACCACAGAAACAAAAACAATCACTAAAATATATAATGAGTTTCTATAGGGTTTATTACGTTATGGACATAGTTGATACTTGATAGTATTAAGTGAATGAGAAATGCCTAATTGAATTGAAATACTTCATTGTATAAATTATTGTTCTTGTAACAATTTTTCCTTTATTAGAATTTAACTTGTATAAATGAAGAGGTAAAAAGTGCAAAACATCATTACATAATAATTATAATAGTATGTGCGAGTCTATTTATTAAACTACGAACTGTTGCGGAAAACAGATAAAATATTTACAATGAAAATGATTTTTCTATTAAACCACTTATCACTTGCCACAGCTTCGCGCAGACACGAGTATGTTGATAAACTATTATAAACACTTGAAGTAATAGCTTAATACAATTGACTTACACAAAAATACCTGACTGTTTAGAAAAAGAAAAAAAATAGGATGAAACAGATGTAGAAAGATAAGATGCTCAATTAGGAGCCTACTATCAGCCACATTACCTTATACACTAATAATATATTATTGAACACCAGTTAGGCCGTTTAGTAATAACGAGGTATATCTTATGGATATATGTGTATACATACACACATAAGTACACGTTAACACATAACCCTCCTTTTGGGCTTAACCGCAGTCAGGTACAAAGAAGGCTATTTTATACAAAAGAATGACGTAGCTCCATTGTTGTGCGAAAAAACGCTAACATACAATTAATTGTTAACTTGGTACATAGTTAAAATGATGAATACTTATAAGTGGTTGTAGGACGAAATGTATTAAGTAAAGGAAAATGAAACAGCAACGATACCGCAGCTCCACGAAGAGCGTGTACTATAATTAAATCATCTCAATAGTGAATTTTCTTATAGTATTTTACATATTATCAAAATTAATGAATATTCACCAAAATACATATACATACAAAAACGTAATAACATCGTGTCACTGATTTAAATTAGGTATAAACCGCTGTAAACTTTCCTAATTCTACTCATAGAGATTGGCAAAAACATTTTATAGTTACGATGATAGAAATAAAATAGTACTTAAACAAACATTTCTTTATACTACTGGCGAAGCTTTCAAAACTTTCATATAAAAAAATAGCTTGTCAGCAGAGGAGAAAGATATATGCCGTAATATTTTGTTATATTAAGAAATACGAAAGAATGTAACGACAGGTTCTAATTCAATACAAGTTCTTATACAATCTGTTTCTTTAAAAATGAATGACGTTTTTAGTCTTACAAAAACCCGAGAATGGCTGAACTGATTTGCCTAATTTTGGTTTTAAAATATTTGTAGAAGTCCAGGGAAGGTTAAAATGTGGTAAAATATAAAGAAAATACAAACTGTTCTGTACAAAGAGGTAACATGTACCCCGGGACAAGCTCGAGCGAAGCAAAGGTGCGTCTTTCAAAGACAATTAATTTTATAGGCCTTAGTCAGTATCTAATCGCATAATTAGTTATACATGTACTGTGTAAAGCAACGTATAAGGAAACTGATATCATTTTATAAATGTATGGCATGATATATATCCAGATTTTCCTGTTGCATATATTTGAAAGATTATCATAACTCAAAACTTCAAATGAGATCACAGTTTAGTTTCAGAATCAACTTATATACCTAAGTCGTTCGATTTCAATTTTCACTTATCACTATAGTACTACGTATGTACACATATATTAAAAATATATTTAGTAGCGGTTATAATAGTTGAGATCGGAAATCGATTTAGTCAGAAACTATAGCTAAGGACTACCCAGTTGACCGAACAAGTATCTACACATCATTATTAATTATATCAAAATTACTCAAGCTATTTAAAATGATGTAAATTATATATTGTAAATTAAACTATTTGGATTTTACGCATGTGCTTTTTACGGCATTTGAAGGCCCCGTTATTGTACACGTCCAAGCCATGGGGAATCCCCTGCTAGTTATTTAATAATATACCAATTTATCTTAAAATTTTGTACATTCTTCACTAAGTGGCGTATTGTGCGTTATTAACTGCTGAAAATGTCTGCTATGATCTAGTTTTTTACGTACACAACGTTTGGCTGTTTTTTGTGATCTTACTTGCTGTGTCAGAGGTGACGGATTCGAGTCCCGCTGGGTACATTTATTTGTGTTTTTACATAAATTTTTCCATTTTTCCTCCAGTCATGGGTGTGTTTTGTATATTATATATATTTAAAGTTATAAGTGTGAACTCTCTGGTATCCGTAACACAAGCCTCGTAGCTTCCCATGGAACTAGACGGTGTAGTGTGTTATTAAAAAAAGCATCATCATCATCATGTTATATTGATATTTTATGAAGAAAAATTAATAAAAATGCAAAAAGAGGTTTCCACATTAACTTTCTTTTTACAAGATTTATTCGGTTTCGCCCGTCCCAATGTCAGTTTCAAATTTTGCAAGTTAGATTTGACCCACTTCAAAGTGATCGATTGAGTTATACATTATATTTTTGTCTTCGGAAATATCTGATTATTTACGACTGTGCCAGTATCTACAGGAAATAAAAATTACCAATTTGTTATTTTTCGCTTTATTGGTGTTTACTAAGTCTGTTTTTATCCAACCTTCTTTTTGACGACACGTTTGGCTCATTTGATGCAAACAAAAGTTCTTTTAAATCCAAGAAGAAGGTTTTATTTAAAATGTCGGTTTGTAATATTTTTTTCAAGTTATTAAAGTTTACTCACAGTAGAAGCAAAGTAAGAAAAAGTATTGTAAAATTCAGCATATAGAATTTCAATCATCCCCTATTTCCTACACTACGTTATATAATTTCATATTATTTTCTATTTATAAAAATTCTTTCAAATGGGAGTACACCGTAAAAAGTTAAACGTAGATAATCATAAAAACTTTGTAAAAGATCAGTCACTCACTGTTTTCTGAGTATTAATTGAGGATGAATTTTTAAATTTAAATGGGACCAAACTGGAAGTATTCAGTCTTCTCAAAAGGTAAACAATTAAAAAAAGTTAAATAAAGTATAAATTGCGGAGTTCTGAGGTAAAAATATAGGTAGAACCGATTTGATAACTTCCTTTTTATTGTACGTTTAAAATTAACACGAAGTCCTCACATGTCTCTTTTTAAAATATCATGTAATTATTAAATATTAATAGTACATAAAATAATAACATCAATATTTGTGTAAGTTATAAGAATTCATCGCAATCAGTAAAGCCGCAAAGGAAATGCGTCAATTTTCAATATGATGACAGGCAGTTTTAGCAGTAATTAAATAAATATATAAAGTTTTGAAGACTAGTTATTCTTCTCTTATGTAACATTTTATTGCAGTTCAAAACAACCATTTGATTGCGGTTTATAGTTAGCTTAAGCTGAACTCGACGTAAATACCTAGTGTCTCATGTCTGTGATATACAAATAGAGTCGCATGAATCATAGGAACAAATCACCATTGAAATTATGAAAAAAATAAAATAATCATAATATGCTTAGAAACGGGTGGCATCGACAAATAAAACAGTATTACCCACTATACTAATGAAACCGGTTACCTATTTTCTCCACTTAGGGGTAGATTTTTATTCTCTAATTAAAACAGAACTTACATCAATTAAATTGGAGCGTCTGTTTTAAATTTCAAATTAACAGCTTTTCACTAAATGCATATGAAAGTACATACGGTACTTACACCAAAAATATCAATTTTTATATTAAACAATTATTCCTTCGAGGAACTACTGAGAAGGTAAGAAAACCTAAAATTTACTTACTACCTACTATAAAAACTAACATAAAAAACGTTACGAAAACAATATCACTACATAGTATAAAACAAAGTCGCCTTTTCTGTCCCTATATCCCTATATCCCTATGTGCGCTTAAATCTTTAAAACTACGCAACGGATTTTGATGCGGTTTTTTTTAATAGATAGAGTGATTCAAGAGGAAGGTTTATATGCATAACTAGCAGATCCCGCGGCTTTACCTGTGCTAAATCTAGGGAAGAGCCCGAGCGAAGCGAGGGCGAGTCGCTAGTACATAATAATTCTACTGCATACCAATTCAATCCAGCTCAAGACATTTAATTGGTACGTAAACAATTAGATATGTTCAACCGTCAAAGTCGTCGAGCGCGGGTTTTCACACGCAGCGGCTGTGCGACGCTTCTCCATTACTCATCTATATAAATATATCCTAATCGTCGTCTAAATATATACTAATGGCCTGAGAAGGATAAGTACTGGCATTGTACTTAGACAAACAATATACTTATGTAACTACTTGAGAGTAAGAAGTAAGGGGAAGCCAACACCGTAAAATTGTAAATACCGGTAGATTATAATTTCGCTATCACACGATAGCAATACAATGCAATATGAAAGCTACAAATCAGTTGTTTTAGTTATTTTTTTTTATTTTTGTGCTTTTTTTACTTTGAAGTAGTAAATTAAAAGAGAGTTAAGAGTGGTCCTATAATTTAAAAATAAACAAAATGCATTCATATAATTTTAGTCATTTTTTTGTTACTTTTTTAGTTACTTCTTTGGCAAATATGCGTACATAATATAATACAGAAACTTGATTAGAAATAAAAAATATCTATGTACTACGACGACGACTTACGGCCGATTCGCTCGGGTGCGTCGTAATAGGCACGCATTTTATAAAAAAATCTACTGCGATTGTACTTTGTTTTGATGTATGTCTTAAGGTTTAGCCCGCGTCAGTCATGTTTTCCAAACACAGATAAAAGCTCAGAGACATACGGACAAATATAAAATCACTATTGTTTTGGAGTCTATATTCTGTAAACAATATGTTCCAGTCATTGTTATTAAAAATATTTCTAATACATATTTTGCTAAGTTACTATTTTATTGTATACATATATTGGTCTTTAACTTAAATCAGAAAACTTGGAACATGTCCGAATATAAGTATGATGGGGAAAAAGTTTAAAATAACAACAAGTCGAAATCAGTTATGTTTCAGTTTTAATTTTAATAGTAGTAATTAAAAAACTTACCAGAACAAAAAATGTCACTGCCACTATCAGGGAGCTTAAATGGAAGTGGGTTGGGCAAATCCATCATCATAGGACAGGCAACATGGAGCAAAACTTCAATGTACAGGTCCTTGAAAAGGAGAAGAGAGGCATCCCTTTTAAACTATGGGAAGATGAAATAAGAGCTGTGGCTGGTAGCAAATGGACTAGAACTGCTAGGTTAAGACTCGTATGGAGGAAATTAGAGGCTTTGCCAATTATGGGCAAACTGACAATGTTGTGAGGGATGTAATGAGGGAGTGTAAATTTTAGCAATATTATAACTGTTTTCTAGATCATATTTATATTATTGTTAGTTTAAGTAAAAACAAAGTGTAAATTCTATTATTATTTTATATTAAATAATTAATAATTAAAAGGTAACTGGAACGATGGGCGAAATATATAGTAGTGATTTACACACACTCTGCTTGGGTTCTGACAAAAAATGTCCCATATTTTGACCCAATAACCAGCTGCTATCATCTTGATGAAGTCGTTAAAATCTGTCAAGTAGTTTTCTCGTATTAGGTTATGGACAGATAGACAGACAAAACTTTTAAAAACGAAAGATTCAACCTGTGTATCGATAATAAAGAACATTTAAACAGGTTTTTCTAAAAAATATTTACATATTATACAGATTTAATTTAGATACATACCTAGTTTTTTTTTGTTTAGAATGTTTCCTAGTATAAATATAAAAAAAACTTAAGTCTCAAATTGAGACCAATACAAATGCTAAAATTTTTAAATGTGAAAAAAATTATAACCGTAAGTACAATAAACGATGCTTACTAAAGTAAATAAGTACCGACTACATACTCGGCCTCAAAATATACTTTTACCATTACGTTGAGATTTTGAAACAAGTGATTTCTTTTTTAACCGACTATAAAAAAGAAGGAGGTATCCACAAGTTCAAGTCAGGCTTATGCTTTATAGTTTACAGGTTTATGTATAACGTACTGACTCACTTCGCTCCTGTTCTAAAAGATTTTTTTTCTCCCGTATTTTGAACATTTCTCATTGATGCTCCGCTCCTATTGGCCGTAGCGTGATATAGCCTATAGCCTTTCTCGATAAATGGACTATCCAACACAAAAAGAACTTTTTAATTCGGACCAGTAGTTCCTGAGATTAGCGCGTTCAAGCAAACAAACAGACTCTTCAGCTTTATAATATTAGTATCGATATAAGACCAACATTAAGGAATAATTTCCTTGAATTACAATCAATATTCATTACAAGAAACTTTGTCATATTATCAACTAGCGACTCACCCATGATTCGCTCGGGTTCGTCAAAAAATTAAGCACTTTTATACAAAGCGAGTCTTAAACCTTCTTATTAGGGTCTTGTCGCGAAATCAGTTTTTAGCGGACGCCTACTGACTATAATATTATACTACCTCACTGCTAAATATCATCTTTATACGTCAAGCGATTTTCGTATGTGATATCTAGTATAGGTTCTTCTTTAACTAGGTTTTAATAATGACTGGTGAGTGTGAGTGATGAAGCGCTTTTTAAGATTTAGAAACCAACGGTTAATAGTTAGCATAGAATGAATAGAAATAGAAACGAAGGCAAGTATGGTAATAATAAAGACGAGTTGTCCGCAACTCGACGACTAGCGCCTATTTTGCGTGTGTGGGAATTTTCTGTGTTATTCTTGCCATCCCAGATCCTCCAGGAATCTTAGCAGGCTCTTCGCCTTACTAAAGACCTCTGAGAGTGTGCTGGGGATGCCAAGATTAGGAATGCAATAGTAAAGACCTGGAATGACATCGACAACAACGACTGAAGCTCGAGACCGACCGGGATGGCGACGCACTGTAGATGCTCTCTGATCTATCTAGTGGAGATAGGGCCATAATGATGATGAAATTGATAGGCGATTTCTTGTTGTGATAACAAAAAAAACCCAAGGGTATCATATGCACATTTTTTCTAGGTAGAAAATAACATATCCTTATGTAGACAAAATTAATCTATTCTTGTGTCACATCCAAATCTGTTCATCATCCATCCAAAATTTCGCATTTATAATAATTATTAATGTAAAATAATAATTAATGGGTATTTATTTCTTCGATTTTAAAAAGCTTTTTAGCTTTTCTTCAACTTGCAATGTTTATTTGGTGGTGTGTATCGGTTTTGGACAAAGTCCATGCAAGTTCAATAAGAACTTCCTTTGTTGTTGTTTCGTATTAACTAATTTTCATATTTAATAACACTAGAATGGGACTCTTGAGATATAAAGACTGCAAGCTTTACGTACGACAAAAGCTCTATTAAGTTTAGGCACAGAAAACTTACGCCAACACTAAATATCAATATTTGTCTAAGCTTTATATTTATTTCATCATACACGTGTAATAATAAGGAAGTTTCATACTCGTATGATATTAATAGAATTAATAATTTGTTATATTTAACCGATTTTAAAATATCGGTCAATTGGTTTATTGTATGTTACGTAATCTTTTTCAATTTTTAACCATGGCATTTTTAAATGTAAGTTACAATAAAATAAGAATATATGTTATTTAAATAATATGTATATTTATTAAACAAGTAGGTAGCTTTTATTTGTAATTTAACTACCAGTAATGATAATATCCAAAACTTTCGAATAATTTAGAACCTACTTAAAAACTAAAAAGTCATTAGTATTAATTTATAGTTTACATTAGACAGTTTAGCAAAAAATCGGCAAAGAATGTATCGATTCGCAAGATTAGGTATACCTGTGTGATATTGCTCATCAAACAGCCAGAGAATAATACCGTAATGCCCACTTTCGTAATGATTTCATTTATTACGAAATCTTTAATCCTTACTTTATATTTTAACATTATGTAAAAATTTTCCTTGTTATCCAGATCCATTAGTTCCCACGATAAAATATTGACGAAATAACTGGCAAGATTTCTTTATATTGGGACTAAATATTATGTTGGGACATTGTTGGGACATACTCACTCTCGTTCCGCTCGGGTTTGTTCCTACCCTTAATTATACCTACCACACTAAATCAAATCAAATCATAATATTTTATTCAGCATAAAAATTGTTACAATTTCTTACTGAACGTCATGACGTTCAGTAAGAAATTGTACGTCATGACGTTGTAGACTCATGAGTCCACCACCAGTTCGGAAAGAAGAAACCTCTGACCTGAGGAGAACTGTCGAAAGAAACTCAGCGGGACTAATATTATTTTTTTATCTCAATCTCACTCTTTTTTAAATTAAATCGTAAATAACCAATAATTCTATATGTTGAAATAGCTTGGTCGCGATCACATGATTCCCAATGCGTACTATCTTCTAAAAAATCGTTAATAGAATAATAGCCTTTAGTACTCAAAAGTTCCTTCACATTTTTTTTAATTTGGCAATAGAAGCATCATGAACGTTTTCTGAGATCCTGTTGTATAGACGTATACATTGTCCATAAAAAGAATTACTAGCTCGACGTAAGCGAGTCACAGGCACTACAAGTTTATGTTTGCTCCTAGTATTATTGCTATGCATGTCGCAATTCTTGGGAAATTCGTGTATTTTTGTAAAAAAAATCCTATATGTTGAAACGGATAACCAACAATATCATCATACTAAATTTCATCGTCTGGTGGCTTTCTCGTGATGCCGTCCCGAAAAGACTGGCCGACAGACAATTTTTTTTAAATCTATAGAAGCTTTAGTTATCGGTAATAATTACTATCGAATAAGAATTTCAAAAAAAAAACAAAGTACAGATGTAACTCAATTAAAATTTTTATCATATGTATAGATTATGTATACAAATATAATTAATAAAACGACGTCCATTTTCCAACTCAAATTGTCATAAGGCCTAACCAATTAAACTCGACCAATCGTAAACAAGAAAAGTGTGAATACATACATACTATATATTTATATGCGCTAGTGTCTCAGCAGTAACATTCGAAACCCGTTCGTGAGAGAACAAACTTGTGTGGAACTTGCCTCGCTAACATTTTCCTTATACAAACATGGAGTTCGCGTTTCGAAGTGCTGTTTATTTGTGTCTATTATTTTCATTAAACGTATACACATGTAAGTAAGATTAAACGTATTTAACTAGCTATACTTTCACTAAAACTAAACTTTGATTATAAAATCCAGATATATGTGGCCATTTGCACGATACTAAAGCCAAAACCAGCTTTAAGAAATTGTTTACGTATACGCTACATTATATGTATCTTGTCAGTTTCTTTGTACTGACCTCTGGAACGGCTCAATCGATTTAAGTGAACTTATCATTGACGGATGAACATATGCGCTAAAGTGGTAAAAACTAGATGAAACCGCAGGAGAAAGCTAGCTTTTAGGGAATTTATACATTACATATATAGTTTTATTTCTTGTTCTTCTGATCCCAGGATTGAGAAACAATTTTTATAAAATGATTCATATGAAAATTCAGATGCAAATATACATACTTATATGTAGAGTTCTGTTACAGACAGAGTTTTTGACATACATTTTTTTTCAAAAAGTCAAATTAAAAAAACAACTGTCAAAAGCATATTATTAGAGCGAGCGAAGTGAGCCCTAACACTATCCCACAACCTGAGCATTTTGTGGTACACTTTACTGAAAAGCTATCACGATTATAGATTGACATAGTTATTTAACTTTATATTTAGATGTGTTATCTGCAACATAAGAATATAATTTTTAATTCAATTCAATTCTCTTGTTAATGGCTTCTAAGCGTGCCAGTTGAGCACAGATTATTTCGCGAATATAATTTTATAACCAATAAAAAATTGACATTGACAACTGTATCAAAAATTATTACCCGTTAGAAAAACTACGCGAGCCCTCAAATCTAAGCTTTTTGCTACCCCCATTTTTTACATAAATATTTTATAAAAAAAATAATAATTTTCTCTTACAGTTGTTTAATTCACGTAAGATAAAATCTTCAACGTTGTATTACACAACTGGTGAAAGTTATAATTATATACAAGATAATAATTTTAAAATGAAGTATTTTAACAATGTGATTTCATCTCGTCCTTGACATTTTTTAATACAAAAAACTAGTCTCACAGACATTATCTGTATATTTTTTTCAATTATTTTTCTTAAAAATCTTGAGTTCATGAATTTCTAAAATTTTATTTAAAACAATGCTCTCACCAACGAACAGCCTTACAGGTTTATTATAGACTAGCTGACCCGTGCCCACTTCGTTGGGCATAATTTTAATAATCCTGTTTTAGTACAGAGTGTTTAAGTTAGACATATGCTGTCGTTGACTTTTTTGTAGGCATTTTCAAGCTCCACATCTTTTCTCTAGAACTCAAAAATATATCTTTCATAGTTAAGCGTTCGTAAGAAACGCTTTCATTCGACAGTTTTTTCTCCGAATCACTTTGCAAAACGGACTACCACGTAAAAGCCTTTTTATTTTTCGGTTTTTTATATAACCTATGACACTCAGCAATAATGTGGCTTTCTATTGGTGAAAGAATTTTTAAAATCGGTTCAGTAGATCCCGAGATTACCCCTTACAATTTAACAAATAAACAAACTTTACTTCTTTATAATATTAGTATAGATTATAGTATAGAAGTATAGACAAACCTGGCCCGCTTCGCTGGGCGTAAATTAAAATGAATTAAGTTTTATAATAAAATAAAAGTGGCCTAAGTTACTCAGAAAGTACCGTCAAAATCGATATTGATATGTTCTTTAATATTGTGGAAATTTTTTTTTCTATCATTAACAGTATTCGCAGCGCATGCGATGAAAGATATTTTAGTCATTTTTTACACCTTTTGGGTAACATTATTGTCGTTTTAGTAGGAATCCTTATTTTTTTCTTGCAATTAAAATAGCCAATATTAATCAGTGATAATATAGCATTCAAATGGTGAAAGAATTTTTAAAATCGATCCAGTACTTTTTGAGCCTAAACACACTTATAAATTTTTCCTCTTTATAATATTAAGTATAGATATAGATAAAAACGAAGGTACTGCTATAATATTCGTATGATACAGTATTTATTTTTTAATATTAATTATACCGGTCAGCCGCATCTCTATTTGCCACAATTTATAAATGGGCTTTGTAAAGCAAGGCATACGAAATTTTGCGATGAGGGTCAGAGCTATCGACGATAAAGTCGACGAGAATATGTATATAATTTTGAAGATCAAAGATCTACTCGTATAATTATTATTCAATGTCGAAATATATTTTATAATTCATAGTTTATGAAGAACTTTTTAATATTTTTGTTATTTATCATTTTAGGAATTTTAGATATTGTTATATTAAACATTATAATATTGCAAAGGTATAAATATGGTAACTTGTTTTTACAAAACGTATATGAGTATTATTGCATAGATTTTATGATAATATTATGATAGATGGTTATTTCATTATTAAACTTAGGCGAAAGATAAAACTTTATACAATTTGGACACACACAAGTTGTTACATGGAAAATAATCTTTTCTAACATTATTTGTTTAAAGTTTGGAATTTTTCCGTACCGTACCGTACCGTTGCGTAGTTACACAAACATATTTTTGATATGTTTTCTTACAAGTGGATTATGTTAATTTATTATAGTCTGTAAATTAAAATATCAATAAAAGTATATCGAGACAATACATCAGCTATAAATGAAAAAAGGAACTTATATATTATTACTATTGCGTATTATTTACAACTAGCAAAAGAATTAAATATGAAAAAGCTCTAAAAAATCAACTCAAACCCTTTTGAATGTTTAGTTTTTAGATCAGAAGTAATAATTAAAACAGAAAAGATAATTATTTATAATGTCTTTAAATACAGTAGGTACCAATTCTAATATGTTGACTTTAAAATTGTAGATCGCATCAAAAAAAGTTTCAAGTGTAATTACAGCTGTTATGGCGTTCGTATTAATTGAGATTAATTAGTGTACTCATTTATAAAATACTAGCGACTCACCCTAGCTTCACTCGAGTTCGACCTTAGATACGTTTTAATTTTTCTCTACTGTAGTATGCTTGTATTATAAATATAAAAATTCCTCATGAATCACTATCGCTAATGATTAAAATCCGTTGCGTAGTTTAAAAGATCTAAGTGTACAAACGTGTTTTTAAATACTATGGGATCATAATTTTAAATGAACTAGACTCTCTCGTGGCTTCGACCGCGACCTTTAAATTTGTAGAGTATCACCGTTTGTAGATGTTAGATAGCCTATAGCTTTTCACAAAATAGAGCCTATAGCTCCATATACACTAGTAACCTATGTGCTATGCATGTGCCATTAAATTGAATGAATTACATTAATTAACAATATGTTATTGACTTGACTCGTGTAGTCAATTTGACTCAGTTTGTAGTGATCCTTTTAGTCGTGGCAGCGGTCGGTTCGAGTTCCGCTGAGGGCATTCATTTGTGTGATAAGCACGAATGTTTGCACTTTTACCGTGCTCTACTCTATAGCTGTTTATTATTTATGGTATAAGATATATGGTGTATATTATGTATGTATGAATCTAAAGTTATATAATATATATACACAAGCCTTGTAACTGTCACGTCATACTTGAAAAAAGAAAAAGTGTTGACCACTTTCACAACTTTATATATTGTCATACACAATTCTTGTACGTAGCTCGATTTATAAATATTGCTGTGTATGTTAACATTATCCGAATCGGATGATTTCTGCTTTCTTTAAAGTTTCTCTTTCCTCATTTCACAGTATGATTTGTTTTGTTGCAAAAAGCTGGCTGGCTTCTTAACTTTACCGACTTCAAAAAACAAAGTAACTCAAATCGGCTCTACATATTTTTGTATACAGTATTACGGGATACCTTTTTTGATTTACCTACCTTATAATTTTATTATTGTTTCTATAGTGAGAGCGTGGACTTTATTCTGTTTATGTATGTTAACTGATTTTATTTTATATAGAGAACTTTAGCTTTATTCGAATAAAAAAATATAAATATCAATGTGATTAAAAAATACTCAATATTATTATGTTTATAATAATAAATTATTGTCAAGGTCCAATCTCTAGTACTGAATGAACAGTAACATTACTAAATACGTTAACTTTGGTGATGAAATAATTACTTTCTATGTTATTTAGAATTAGAATACGGTAATTATTACTTTTTAAGTAGATTTAACAAAAAATACAAGAACGATGAATATACTATTTTTATAATAACAGTACCAATATTATTTTAAACTTTTAAAATTTCATGTTTTCAGAAATCGTAATATTATAGAAATAATAGAGCTTTTAGTGTCCCACAGCGAAGTCCACTTAAACAGTTAGACGACTTGCAAATCGAAAAAATCGATTGAGTTGATGGTATTGAAAAAGAGTATAATATTTGCAGATAATCTTTGCAAAGTACCGAACGGCGGGGCGGGAAATTGCATCAGTATCTCGAAATGCACTCCACTACAAATCCTCTACAAGAAGCAACATAAAAACCGCCTTGAGAACTTATTCATCCAGCAGTCCCTTTGCGGGAACTCGGATAGTCCGGCGTTGAAGGTATGTATTAAAATGAGAACTTTTTTAACAACTTAAAAACTTATTAATATTTTTTTTAGATTCACGCGAACCAGGTACCGTACCAAGTATATATTGACCTAAGAAACATCTAGTCTCTCTCATGACAAAGATTCTGTAAGAATTTAAAACTTCGAGAACCAAAAATTAATTTACATGCACGAAAAAAAAAACCGAAAAGATAGTTATAATAAAACTTACTCTCTGAGAGTATAATTAATGAGAATTAAAATCCGTTCAGTAATTTTTGAGTTAATTGCGAACAGACAGTCTGACGGACATGCAGATAGCCGCGGCGCGGGACTTTATTTTATAATACGTAATAAATAAGTAGTTATAAGTACCACAAATGTTTCACATTAATAATAATATGTATTCATCTGCCATCCTCATCCTTTGGTTCGTGGGAATAAGACCAATCAACAATTGTTCTACTAGTTACAACGACCTCTGGATTCGCCGTTTCTATAGTAATATAATATATACATATTTTGTTTGTATATTTGCTTGTAATGGAACGTAGCTCGAAATCCTCGCAAGGATAAAGGACAGTTTTTATTCCGGTAATCATCACCCACTTAAGAAAGTGAAAAGGCCGATGATGTTTTGTGATGGGAATCAATTATTTCTTACTATGGCTAATTCCTAATTCTTCCACACTGACCGTTAATAATATTTTTGAAATGCGTAAATGATATTTATGAAACAATTTATTTTTTTAGGTTATTGCGAATCTATACATTTATACGATTTATCCCGCTACATTAACAAATTACATCAACAATGATAACATTGTGTTATTTTTTGGCTAAATTTACCGTTAATACGTTTTTCATCTACGATGACATTATAATTTAATTTACTTTTTTTTTTAAATTTCCCTTGTTAAAAAATTTAAAAAAAACAAATTTCTCGTTTCAGGTTTGTTGTCCTTCTGAAAGTGAATGGTCTAGTTTTAAACCGCGCCCAGTTATATTTCCGGGTCCCGATACTGTGTACACAACTCCAAGATCAACCGAAGCCACACCACCAAAAGAAGCAATCAAGCCAGCTGCAGCAATAATTGACGCCGTACCACTCACAGCTGATAACGGTCTAAATACAAGAATTCTTGGTTCGAACAAAAAATTAAATTGTGGAATAGATTCAGCAAGTTCTAATAAAATAACTGGTAAGATATTAGTAGTATGGGTTTTTTTTTTAAAAAATTAGCATACAACATTACGTCATACATACAATAACAATTTAATATTCCATGTGCATCGTAAATTATAACTAACTGCTACTAAAAAATTGTTAAGAAAATCGTTTTGGATATAAAAATAATAATAATCTATACGTATAATATAATTTCAAAGAATCTCCAATCAGTATTTAATAAAACATTAAATATTTTTTGGGAAATCTTATTGAATTAGTAATTATTAGTATATATATATCGACCAAATTTATAGTTTAAAGAATGTCTGTCTGAACCTCACGAGAAAACCACTGTACAGATTGATGGATATGATGACAGCTCCGAGCAATAAAGATCTCATACCATCCATCAAAACGCACAACGAAACCGAACAGAGCGAGAGTGAGTCGCGAGTCACAAAAAAATAAGCACGAAGATGAAGCAAACATATTATTTATTTAATACTAATATAGGTGCATATAAAAGACGTAATTCTAATAGTAAGTTAAAGACCCTACCTTTTGCGCCAGCGGTCGCGGGTTCGAGTCCCGCTGGGGGCATCCATTTGTTGAGCACGAATGTTTGTTCACCAGTTATTGATATTTATATTATGTATGTATTTAAAAAAATATATATGTGTAGTATATCGACTATATGGTATCCGTAACACAAGCCTAGTAGCTTACCACGGAACTAGATGGTAAGAAAAATGTCCTAACATATAAATAAAAAATATATATTTTTATTCTAGGTGGAAATGTCACCGGAATAGACCAATATCCCTGGCTAGCTTTGCTTGAATACAAGTCTACAACCGAGAAGAATTTAGATGCGTGTGGTGGTTCACTAATAACTACTAGATTTGTACTGACTGCTGGGCATTGTGTACCTGGAAACTTAGGCATGCCGTATGTGATTTTATATATCTATTATTAATTTTTCTGAGTCACACGTACCTCGCAGAACTAACGTCCGCCCTTCCCACTTTTGCAACATTTTTCTTTGATGCTCCGCTTCTATTAGTTGAAGAGTGATGTATTATAGCCTATAGCCTTCCTCGATAAACGGACTATCCAACACAAATAGAATTTTTCAATTGGGACCAGTAGATCCTGAGATTAGCGCATTCAACCAAACAAACAAACTCTTCTGCTTTAGAATAGTAGTATCAGCTATTTTTAACGCCCTTCCCTTCAATGAGAGGGAATCAGGCCTTCACAGTCTATCACGCGAGCCAGGTGCGGGTTTCCGGAATTCACGTCTTACGAAAACTTGCTAGGTCCTTTCAGAAATGCAAGTTTCCTCACGATGTTTCCTTCAACGTAAGACAAGTGGCAATCATGTTAGAAATGACTCGCACATGAAAATATCAGAGGTGCGTGACCCGGATTTGAACCCGCATCACTGGGTGATCAAACGAGCGCGTTACTACTGTCTTTTATAAATATCTAAATATAATAAAATTGTAACAGTAAGATCTTTAAATACTTATTATTATATAGTTTTTTAGATTTTTGTCCATCTGTCATTAAACTGTAACCTGTACCATACCATACAGTTACCACCTGTAACTGTTTTCACTCAATTTTATTTTCATTTTATTTATGCGTAAGATGTAAGGAACTCAATACAGAAGTAGTATTAAAGAAGCTTTATCAAATTAAAACGAGAGGACACAAAATGTTTAAACAAGGTTTAAGGGTATATAATATACCACTTCATAATATTAATAATAATATATTATTTTAAAATTATATTTTCATGTCATTCCCACAGTATATTCGTGCGCTTAGCCGAGTATGACAAAACCACATCACCAATTGACTCAGTTGAAACGGACGGAGGCGGATTCGATAATGTAACAGAAAAGAGAATTGCAGTTGAAACTGTTTTTAGACATCCTTCTTACAGTAGAGAAGAGTTTGCGAACGATATCGGTCTCGTTAAAATGGCATCTGACGTCGTGTTCGACGGTGAGTCTAAAGCCTAATCCTCACTATAATACCTTTTACAGTTTGTTTTTGGCGGCCTGGAGAAACATTATCAAATAAGAAATATATGTGTCCTGTGTGCATATATTCCTTCTTATTCCAGTCACGATTAATCTAGAAAAAATGTATCCCAATCTATTCGACAGTACTGTACGAAGGTTTCTTCATGAATAATGAAACGTGAACTGAGTCAGATTGTGATAATGCGAACATGATATGACTTTACCAGACCGAGATCGCACCGAGATCGATCTGTGAATGGCACATCAGCGAGAATCGGCCCATGTTGTACTATGATGAAAAACGTACATATTCATATTTTTATATATTTTGTGATGGGTCATGTGTGAAAGTTATTACAAAGTTAATAGACCACTGGTCTAATAACTCTTTATTAAGTATTTTTGTTAATAAAGTAAAATCCTTATTTGATTTTATTGTTATCCTTATAGTTTTAAAATATCCAAACTTCTATCGTAGATATTTAAGTCACTACTTGTCAAATTCCAGATTTCGTCAAAGCTATTTGCTTACCAACGGTTAACTTTATTCCAACGTTCAACAAAAATACTTCATTCACGGCCGCGGGTTGGGGAACTGACAATAATGTAGATATACAGATCAAATCAGAGGTAAAGTTACCTTATGTGGAATTAGAGAGTTGTAAGGGCATACATAAATATACTATAACTAAGTCTCAAATTTGCGCGGGAGGAGCTAAAGGCGAAGATACTTGCAAAGGAGATTCTGGCGGACCTCTGATGTATGAATATGAACAACACTTTTATGCCGTCGGTGTCGTGAGCTATGGCGCAAAGTTCTGTGGCTTAGAGGACGTGCCAGCTGTGTATACGAATGTTTACGAATATAGACGTTGGATAGACTCTGTGATAAATAAAAACTGATTGCAAATTACATTTATAAGAATGGCACCAAAAATTAATTATTATTATAAGTGTAGAGATTATAATTTTATATCAAGTTGTAAATAGAAGTCATAGTTGTAAGACTACACCTACATGTACGTATCTAAAAAATTTTAGTATGTAAGACACATTTGTAATTTTTTATTAAAGGTATAACTTTTTCTATTACTGTTTTATTGTTAACACCAAGGTCGCTAGAACCAAACTCATTTAAACGCGACATCTAAAAAAACGACTATATTCTTTATTTATCAATAATTTTCATGTCAGAGGTTCTAAATCTATATTATCATAATTAAATTTAGAGATGAGACCAGTAATATAATAGTGTTAATACAATATTTCTTAATATAAGTTCTTACCTCTTGCATTTGTGGCTGCGTCAGCTATCTTTTGAAAGGCATCTAGAAAAGCAGCGATCGCCACCAATGCTGACCTAAAATAAGAAAAGTTCAAATTTAATAAAACATAATGACAATATTTCATTGCAAAGTATATATATTATTATAATCTGGCTTTAAAGAGAAATCTTTAAAGTCATTAGCGACTAGCGATTTAGATGTATACAAAAAATTGACAAATTATATACTAAAACCTTTCTCGAGAACCAGAGTTTATCGCGAAAAGACAGACGTGGTGGAGGACTTTGATTTATAAAATTTAGTGATGGACACATCCGAAAACAATGTAATTTATAAAATTTAGTAATAGACATATACGAATAATGTATGTAATAGTACACATTATCCATGATATTATATTGAAATCATAAATGTTAATGATAGATGCGCCTGCTGTAAAACTAGTAGCAATAACGCGCGTAGCACTGTTAATTTCTAAAAACTAACAGTTAGAATGCAAATAATAACTCTATACATAGTACATTTCTCGTATACTAATATTTTAATGTACTTGAACCTATATAATAAAATATATAAAAGTCATTCGTTTGACTCGAATGTTTGTACTCCAAGAATGTTTATATTTATAAAATCTATGTATTAAAAATTATATATATGTAGTATCAACTATCTAGTATCCGTCACACAAGCCTCGTAGCTTAGCACGGTACCACAGATTACTAAATAGTTACTACGACGGTACTAGGTGGTGCTGTTGTAATATTGTCCCAATATATACAGATGCAGAATATATATTTTTTTTAACTTTTTAGAACTTTCTTTAGTTTTCTGTCTGTGACCGCATCACGAGGAAACCCTTGGACACTTTTGATGAAAGGTATGATGAAAGCTCGACAGACAGCTTTTTACAGAGAAAATCACATGTCTAAAAAAGTAAACTAACCGTCGTAATATACTCATAGCTAGAGAACGAATCCTTGCGAACCGAGGGTGAGTCGATACTTGATAATATTTTTTTAATTAATCATTATTTTTATTAAATAGCTAAAGTGTTACTCACTTCAAGGCTGAGTGAAGTTTCGTCGCCTTCGATATGAACTCCTCCCACATCGGTGTGCTGTTCTGTAACAAAATATCAAATGGTTATATTTCAATATTTTATTGTATGTATTTTTATATTTTATGTATTTATATTGTTCGATGTTATACCTAAGTATGAAATTTCAGTATACTAAGTATTATAAGATTTATATTATAGATATATTAATGGAATTCATAGTACAGATAGACTTGAAAGATAAAATTCATGAAACGCATATGTATTTGCTGACGACACGTTTGGCTCAATCTGTAACGGCTCTACTTGTTGCTGGTTCGAGTTCCGCTGGGGGCTTTAATTTTGTGAAGAGCAATCCATAACACGAGGCTCGTACCTTACCATGGAAGTATAATATTGTGACGTGTGTTATTGTGTCAATATATTTATTTATTTATATTATTCATGTAATCTACATTTAGTTTATTTAATATAATAACAATAATCTTACGTCATGTAATTGCAATACGCCAGTTCTATTTATTGTTTAGTTTTTTCACTTCAGAGATAAAAAACCTTACTAAAATCTTATTTATGTAACGTACGTGTGGAGAAACAAGCCCTATAAAATGAAACGTGCGTAACAACTGTGTCAAACCCTTGAGTCGTTACTTTTACCGCTGCCAAGCACTATGCACTTAGCCCCGGCCCTAAAGTTTCAGAAGGGCTCTAAATTGTAAGTACATATACATATATTTGTACGTATAATGTATAAGGGTGTAATTATATATATATATATATATATATATATATATATATATATATATATATATATATATATATATATATATATGAAAACTGTGAAGTAAAGTAATTAAAATACATATTATATAACTCCTCGGCCGCGTCTGTCTCTCTGTCGGTTCGCTATAAACCAAAAGCTACTGCACCGATTTTCACTACGATTTTCATGCTGGTTTCATTAATGGATAGAGTGGTTATCGAGAAAAGTTTAAGTATATATAATTAGTAATTATGTACTGAAACTTATTACAAGTTGTATAAAAACCAAAATTAACATTAGCATTATATTATAACTAGCAACTTGCGATTGCTTTACTTGTGTGGTATATTTTAATTTCTTACTCTAAGGTTATGTCAGGAAAAAATGTTTACTACCTAGGAAGTTTACGAAAAGTTTTAAGATTTCAATAATTTACCCAGTAAGTAAATTATTATATTTATATATAAATGTACTAAAACTCAATAGCACTTATGTATTTAAGCAAATATCTAAAATTTATAAGTCGAAGTAGGTTTGTGCGTCGCACCGAACTATTTTTGGACGCCGTCATTGACCCAAATGGATCACACGAAATGGTAGACCCCTTTTAAGATACTACGTTACACTTAAGAGACCTTTATCTTAGCCTAACTGTCAGGTCAAATAGGATCACGATATGGTCGACGTTTACTTAGTACGATATAACTTCAAAAATAATAAAAATACCCTACATACTGTGCCAACGGTCGCGGGTTACAGTCTCGCTGGGTGCATTCAGCTGAGCGACATGCACAAACGTTTGCACTCCTCTAATAAATGTATATAATTATAATATGTATGTATTTCCAGTTATATCAACTATCTGGTATCCGTAACACAAGGTTTGTACCTAACCATGGAACTAGATTGGAAGGAATACTGTATCCCAACATATTTAAAAAAACATTCATAATTATAACATTCTCACTTATTTTATATAATTTATTTTATTCATAAGATACACCTTTGTCACATTAAGTTCATATTAGTCTGAAATTAAAAATCATATAAGGCAAAGACTAGCTACCTACAAGATAGGAAAAACACGCTTGTGATCTCATACATAGTTGTTTTCTACATTCTACATAACATTTGGTAAGTAATCTATGCTCAAAGGCAATAACATTATCGGATTACATCTGACTGTGATTTTGATTAATTTTGTTATTATATTTTATTTTGTAAATTAATAAAATTATTAATATAATAAAATCTAATGTACATACATAAATGCAAAAATTTGTTCGCAGATTTATGTTGATTATTGGTTCCTGACGTTTAGAATGCTTTACAATTGCACTCATAATCACGGCGACTATACACTTGTAGAGGTCTCAGAGGCATTATATAGTTTTTACAGGCAGTCTACCCACAAAATGTTACAAAATGAAATACTGAAAAACCATTCTACATGAGTTCCTCATTCCTCTACATATTATAAAACAAAGTCCTTCGTCGGATATGTCTGTCTGTCTGTTCGCGATAAACTCAAAAATTATTGCACCGATTTTCATGCTGTTTTCACAAATGGATAGAGTGAATCTCGAGGTAGGTTTTAGTATATAATTTTTTAGTATTTAATTACATTTTACTAGTCGAACCCGCCGCTTCACTTGCGCTTAATCTAGGCACAAACCTAAGCGAGGGTAAGTCGCTAGTATAATATATTACGATGCCAAAAGACATAAATCATCATAAATATATAAAAGACATTTATTACTACGTACTATTTACACAAGGTCGCGGACAAATCAAAGGGTTCAATTATCACGACCAAATATTGTGATCAATTGATTGTGCTTATTTAAACAACTGAAGGGTTATTTCCTTGAACATTATGTGGCATACGATTCAGTGTTCTAATAAGCTTCGAATAAAGCTTATTTTTGATTATCGACAAAAAATAGGGTATAAGCCCCCCGTTGAAACTACTTAATGTAGAAGTTATATTTTCTTTATTTAAAAAAAATCACAAGTCACAATTTAGATACCTTTTTTTTGTACTATAGCTACTGCTATATTCCTTAGAAGTTTTAACGAAACGATGTAAAATGGTATTATAATAATAGGTAGATAATGTTAGTAAAATTCAGGCGAAGCGGTTCCTTATCCAGTCAATACACATCTGATATATTCATGTGCGAAAAATCATTACTGTTACCTTTATGATTAACATTTGTTAATACGATAAAGAAAAATATTGTAAGGAAACTTGAACGACTGAGAGAATCGCCATAAACAGAACGTAATGGGGTATAGTCCCTTTTGCCTTGAGGGAATATACATTAAGAGTGTTACATGCACATGAAGAAATTCATATATGGAACCACCTTTCAGATACAAATTAATTATTAAAAAACCGTGACAATCAGTACAACACAACACCATGATATTACGAACCGTCATACAAACGAATTGAGAACCCCTTTTATCTAAATCGGTTAAAACCCATACAGTTAGATAGAAAAGTGTTTACACTTTAATTTCAGGATTACCAGATGTCAAATGAAGTTTAAGTTTAAACATTTCATAGTTGAAGGCCAGTTCAATGCACTTGTGTTACAGACGCGACCGGCGACCTATACAAATGAGTTCATTGCTACGTAATACGTGCCAAGGGCCAGATGTCAACCTATACTGTATTTCACTTTTAGCGTGACAACCATAAAAATGTTAAATTGTGTAGTTTAAATAATACTATGAAGCACGCTACTGTCAAAAACATGGTTTTATTTTTAAATTTTACACCCTCAGTAAAGTGACTAGCAACTAGAATGTGCTAGTATTAACGACCTGAGATCCTGGTTCTGGACCGGTCATCAGTTCGAATCGGCTTTAGCAATTGATAGTTCTTTCAAAAATACTCACTTACCTAGTTAGGAAGTTAGTGTAATACTCCCAGTTAGTCTTACATTCGTACCTCAAGAACAGGTCAAAAGTCGAAGAGTCATCGGTCGTATTCCTGATATTCCACCATCATTACATAAGTCTGAGAGAGCAGTGGAATAAAAAGTGCACAAGCTTTTATATTTCGCGCGAAATATCTGTAATTTTAAACATTGGCATAGTAGTGAATTACATTGGAAATTACGCGGTAGGGCCACTACAAACTGCACCAAACGTGTTGTTTCTTTGTCGTTTTTTTGGGTTGCAAAATATCTCATCTCTAAGAATCAATACATACTATTATACGTATAATATATTTTCGTAATAATTCCACTCTAATTGTATTATATAACGCCTATGTCCGGTCCATATTAGAATATGCTTCTACCGTTTGGAATCCATATTACAATAAATATATCGATAGAATTGAAAATATTCAAGTTAAATTTAATAAGCATTTATTATATAGATCAATAATAAATAATCAAAAATTTCCTAACTTAGTATCTTTACAGAATCGCAGACGCCAAAGGGATGAAATTTTTCTATTTAAAATTATCAGAAATCTTATACATTCTCCATTTCTTTTAAGCAATATTTATTTAAGGTGTCCTCGTCCTCAATCACGTAATTTGTCAATATTTTATCTGCCTAAATTAACGACTAATTATGCTCGTAATAGCTTTTTATACCGCTCGTGCAAATTACATAATGAAATATTTAATGACATAGATTTATTTTCAGACTCATTATATAAGTTAAAAATTTTAACTAGAAGTTTTACGTAATGTTTTTTTTTTTTATTCTCTAATTCTTTTTATGTACTGTAATACTATTATATGCTTTAATTAAGCTAACACCTACCTTTAGAAATTGTAAATTGTGAAGACTTAATTGGTTTATGTTAATAATTTTTTTTTTCTCGTTTTATATGTAATTTAATACTGTTTGTCTTCCGAATAATAAATAAAATAAAAAAAAAATAAAAAAATAAAAACTCGAACAGAGCGACTGTGAGTCTTTAGTATTTTTATAACAAGTCTTTTAACTTTCAACCTTAGTTTTATACATACTTACTTACTAACACACAGCTAACAAAGTGGGTCAAAAACTATTTAGAAATAATTCGGTTAGAAACGATTTTTACATACACAGAGTTCAGTTAACTAAATACCACTGTGCCAGATTGATAATTTTACAACTAACATATTACGTAGGTCGTTTTAGAAAAACAGCTATTTTTAATCAACCAAAGAAACAGCTAACGTTAATTAAACTACCAAACTAATCACATCGGTACAATCAGTTGGTTAAAAATAGTTTTTCCTTGGGGTAGATGAAATCAAAAATGCTTCAGATATTTAAATATGTATCAATTTCATATAATAATTAGGCATTAATTTTGACTATAAGCTTTCCATAAACTTTCATTAAATAAATTTCATTCTTAACATACTTAAATAGTAATAAATATCCTAATCTTAGTCTACATTCTCGTAGTATTTAAAACAAAGTCGCTTCCCGCCGTCTTTAAGCAGAGATCTTTTAAACTACTTAGCAGATTTTAATACGGTTTGAATCAATAGACAGAGTGATACAAGAAGAAGGTTTGTATATATAATACATTGACGCTTTTTTAACTACATACGTAGCTACAGTATGCATTTTCCATGGTAAAAAGTGTCCTTTATATAATATTAACCCAGATAACCAGCTATCATAATACTAAATTTCATCAAAATCTATATAGTACTTTTCTCGCGATACGACCAAAGAGAGACAGACAAACATTCTAAAAAACTATGGATACGTCCTCTGTATCCATAATAATTAATTCAATAATATTTTTCAAAAAAAAATTAACGTATTGATCCGACTGAGTTATAATTTTATTATATGTATAGATATAGATTATGTTCTCAGTCAACAAAAATGATTGACGAGCAAAATTAAAACTGACCCAGATATTTTTATAATTTAGGTTAAATTAGTTTACTTCAAGCGTTTTCGTCAGTGCGTGATGCATTTTCACGTTTGATCTTCTGAGATATAGTAAACAACGTTCAATGTTCCATGCTTTCATAATATAACGTGTATATAATGGAGATTTAAACACCAAAATTACGCGAGTCTACGTCTAATATTTCTGACAAAATGATATGATTTTACTTGGAAAGATCCTCCTTTTTATAATTTCAAAATTCATACATTAGTATGTCAAATAAATATTTAAGTAGGTACTTACATTATTAGAGCAATAACTTTAAAAAGATAGATTAGTTTTTATTTTAGAGAAAATCGCAACGACGCGACGCGTGTCAAAAAACACAAATATTTAGCTATACATAAGATTTTAGTAAGATTTTCCCTATATTATGATACATTTCATAAGAGCTATATACCTACTTCATATTTTATTAATCTCTAAAATGTCAATACATGAATTCGTTACTAAATAGTGTAGAAAAGTAACTTAATTGAAAAAAATATATCTATAATTCAATAACAATGAAACAAAATAAGTTTTAATTTTTTATTCAAAACGTATCAAGACTTTTTCAGGTTATAAGAACAAATTTGAGTGTGCTTACATATCATATAACCTACCACGCATAGCCGTGGACTATAACTTGTCTTAAACCCTACTATAAAACACCGCATACTGAACGACAAGTGCCGTTGAAATCTGGGCTTATATCCAGATTTCAACAGCAGACCTTTGGCCTGACCTGACGAGAGGTCACAAGAGATATGTATAATACGTTTAATGCACTAGTTTTTGCCTACGGGTACGTCCATGATATAATTTAGGTATAGGTAGGTTAGGTAATTTGTAAATACCTACATAACAATATCAATGCATACACATGATGAATCCTTCAAAACTTGTAGCTTTCACAGCTTTCACTATGTATTTATTTTTTATGTAAAATAAAACTTTACTCAGTTTTGGTAGTAGAAATTTCCCGACATTTAGCTTACAAAAACAAACTAAATAACTGAAAATTGTTTATTTGTCAAATATTGTGTGTGTGTGTGTGTGTGTGTGTGTGTGTGTGTGTGTGTGTGTGTGTGTGTGTGTGTGTGTGTGTGTGTGTGTGTGTGTTTTGTTTTTGTTCTAAGATAATTTCTGTGGCAAGAATATTAAATTAAAATTTAAAAGTGCTTTATATACAAGGTCTAAGTATTTTCATATAGTCACTTAGTTAACTAATAAATACAGATAAGGAAAGCAAATACCGAACAATATAAACTTCGTAGTAACGTTACGTTGCCTTGACCTTACTGTACTGTATTAACATTAAAATATGTACATAAAAAACTACACATATTCAACATCAATCATTGACAATTTTTTTTATAATAATTCATTCAATTCAAATATTTTGTCATTTATTTTTATATTTACAAGATTATTTGAAATATGTATGTAAAATTCTGAGTTGAGTACTACATGAAATATTTTGCAAAATATTGTAGACGAATCTATATTTTTTAGATTTTTTTTCTCTGTCTCTCTGTGACCGCATTACCAGAAAATCAATGGACAGACTTTAATGAAATTTGGTAGGACAATATGATATTATTTATTATGGATACTTTTCACTGTGGGAAAATATCTCATTTTTTTTAAAAAAAATACGAATTCGAGCAGAGCCAGGCTGAGGTTTAGTTTTTATATAAATCTAACGTTGATGAAAACTGCTTTCACATTATACATTCGATATATCCTTAAAATTTAGTATTCTACATAAATGAAACTAAATAAAAAACAAAATTCATTATAAAACAATTGGAAAATTACGCAATTTCAATATAATGTAGTACATAAAAAATCTATAAAAATCACAATTGACTCTAAATAGCATCATAAATTCGTTACGTATAAATTGCACCCGGCGAAGTATGGGAGGAAATATTTAATTTCAGCGCAGATACCACTCGAGCGTACCGGAAATAAACCAATTATAGAAGAAGGTAAGGAGCTTCCCGTGGAAAAATGAATATTGTGACATGTAAGATGGTTTCAGGCGTATATTGGTATATCGATTCAAATCTAAATATACTTTATTCATATATAATTTAAAGAGCAATTTTAAATATCTTGTATCAGAAAAATATTTTTGTGTATTCACAAAATTTTAATATAACGCGAATTTCTATTGACATTCACTTTCTGGGTGAAAGCTTTAGAAGGAAAGCCAATATTTAAGTTATTTTTGCTTGTAATTCCATGGTAAGCTACGAGACGTATGTTATAAATATACCACATAGTTGCACTACACATAATATATAACTTAAAAAGATACATATTAATAATATAAATTCCCATGACTGAAGTACAAACATTCGTGCTCATCACACAAATGAATGTCCCCAGCGGGACTCGAATCCGCGAACTTTGGCACAGCAAGTAGAATCACTACAAACTGAGCCAAACGTGTCAAATAAGTAGTAACTTACCTAATACTCACTACTACGAGTAAGTCACTTCTTTTCAAATCGCGAGCGAAAAAGTCAATATGCAAAAGTATTTCGACCAATAGATAAAAACAATCATATGACACATTCCTTGCCAATTGTAGTAATCAAATATTCATTATTTATACGATTACATTAAAAGTGTGATCATCGGTACTAAATTTCTTGACATACTAAATGAAGTGTAATTAAACTATACGACTGTTACAAACGAATTCATTGAGTTCATGGACACATTAGACATATAAAAGTAATCAATTATAATAGGTTCAATAAGTTGTCAACGCCAGATTAATGTTATTACTCGAATCAAATGAGATATAGTTCAAATCAGTGGTCCATTGGTCCTCTATGCATTGTGTATTAAAAAAAACCTCTTTGAATCTATCTACTGTAGCTATGCTATGTATTCAAAACCAAGCGAAGCCAGTATAACCAGGGTTACTATAATAGTTACTATAGTAATAATTAAGAATAATAACGTAAAACTGAATGTCGGTATCTTTTCACTGATAGTAATATCAATATAATAATATGGATTATAGAGCCGCTCTATTTACGAATGGATGGGTGTATCGTATGTAAAAAAGGCACAGTTTCGTAACCAACCTACGACTACTCTTTATAAACTCGTTCTGGTACTGGTATTCGTAGAGCATTAGTGCATTATTTATGTGTATCGATATGATTTTGTTATTCCATAATGTTTATTAAAATAACGTCACGTCATTCTTCCAATTACATATGTAATTTTTGTATTGATCGATGACATTTTATTTAAATAAAATGCAAACCGATCTCAAAATTGGTGAATAGTTAGAGGAAGTAAATTATTTATATTTTTACTCGTATTACCTACTACTATTACTACGACTCAACCTCGCTTCGCTCGGATTCGTACCCAGTTACCTTTAAATGGTAAGCGATAGACGTACCTCCATTAATAAACGGTTCTCATCTTTAAGATTTTTAGCTGTTGTTTTGTAACGCCTTGTATAACAAAAAAAATAAAACACAACGTTTTTACGTTCATCAGGCAATTGATTTTATATTGCATAAAAATAGATAGTTATAATGACAATATATTTTTTTGTTCAGAGAAACGTGGGATACATTTATATTGAGATTAATAGTTAAAGAAAATTTATTAGTTCTTAATAAGATATTTATTTACATATTTAGTATATATAGTAATGCTGTAATTTTTTTTTACTGTAATGCATGTTTTAGTTAACGATTTAAACCGTAGCTATCGTTTTGGTACAGATAAAAAAATCCCTCAATATTACAACATTATCTTGTATCCTGCTTATTGGACTTTCTAGATATAAATATCTTTGTAAACTCCCGATAAACCATTCCGGACACGAAATTCATGTCACTGTGGTATTGGACGAGAATGTCGGACATCTTATCGATATTTTAGTCACGCGCCCATCACTACGAGCCTACGTCTGCCTCTTCGTCTATAGTTGAATTTTGTAGTTAATTTGTTTATGCACATTTAACCGATTCGCTTTCTAGGTTATGATTATACTTAGATTATTTCTAAACAGCTTCGAGATAATATAATAAAATTAGTGTAATTTATGACTCGTATCTCTTAAACTAGCTGTTTGTTGCGACCTACTCCCTAATTAAGTTACTAGTTTAGGCACGCGGTTGTGCCTGCGTTTGAAGTGACTTTTTTGAACTGCGCAAAACGTAGGTAATATATGACCATCTTTATATATTGAAAAATAACGTGTTATGAACGAACTGCCATAAAAGAAATATAGGCATAAAACAAATTTTAAAAAATCACGCAGACGAAGTCACGGGAAAAGACGTTATACCTACGTAACAAATAAAAAAGTAGTTAAGTGGAAAACAGTTGTGACTTGTGTTGAAAGCATTTAAACATCAAATGAATTGGCGAAGTTTCTTTATGTCTATCGAAAGCTGATCGAATGAATGATCAAAGTATACATTGTATTGTAATTTATTGGATTGATGACCGTCGTTTTTGACTGGCCGCTACAAACGGCGCAAATGTTTACATTAGCCATACAGAGTTGAGTAGAGTCAACTATTAATAGTAAGCATACGTCATGTGTAGTTATTTAATATTAATTGTTATATGCATAGTATTAAGGAAGTCGTGCCCCAGCGGTAACTTGCTCGCTTGGAAAACCGAGTGAAACGGGTTCAACCGGATTTTGCTCCTCTGATTTTCAGATGCGAATAAATTCCAACATGATTAACACTTGGCTAACGTTGAAGAAAAACTTCATGAACAAACCTGAAGAAACCTAGCAAGATTTTCATCACCAAGCTGGTTTTAATAACCTCAGAAAATGTACTGTTTTGCCTTTTTCGTTTACTAATACGAAAATAAGCACATTTTTGTGCTTGTCCATATTTATAACAACAGGTAAATGCCATTTAGCTCATGGAGATTGTTTATGGGTGAAACCGCTAGAGGCTGTTTATGCTACTTTACCCAACATCATCAAGCACCCGTCCTTATATATTGCCCGTCTTTATATTTTACCTATTATACTCCTACAATTGCAAGAGCTTGTATGTTCGCGTGTGTATGTCTGTTAATACTTCACGTTGAAATGGCTAAACTTTAAAAATAACTTTGTACGTAGAAAACATATAATTTGGAGAAACAACACATACTGTAAGGCAGAGAAAGAGAGAGAAACATCCGAGCTACTCAAAAGTCCAGTAGTACTCACTTACACAACAAATCCAAGATTAATACTTTCTTAGGTTTACGCGAATATTTGACATTATAAATTAAACTATCTTTTCGGATTCGAAACGTCGGAAACCAAAAATCATAATAAATCCGCGACAAAATCCGAAACGATAGTGTCATTTATAAATCCAAGATTAGTTAAAAATATAATACAAATCTATTTAAAGGTCAATACAAGGCATACATTAGGTACCATCAAACCTTGCAAAGTGTGAATTTTCAACTTAAATTGCATTCTCAATAGAGGTCCTTGCAAATTGACACTGTACTTATTCAATTACTTTTTTCGCAAGATGAATTGAGTACTAAACGACTTTCTGAAGTGAATAATGACAGCCTGCTCATTTCTGGTAGCCATAATTCCATAACGGTTCGTAAATAACTCGCGGCGTCGGTGGTCTAACGGAATTTGTTAGATTAATATCAAACAATTAGTTCAATTCAATTATTTATCTACTTAAGACCATGCAATTTTTACACACAAAAGTAAAAATAATTGCAATATTGTTATACTAATACCTACTTACTAACATTTTCCGCGACTCTTAATTCGTAGATTTTATAGCAGTAGTTAGTACTCAGCCCTTTTTAACGTCCAAGTTCTGGGAGTGGGCCTCCCTTTCAATACAAGGGGGTTTAGGCCATAATACGTCTACCACGCTGGCCCAGTGCGAGTTTTGAAAACTTGCTAGGTTCTCTCAGACATGCAGGTTTCCTCACGATGTTTTCTTTCAACGTATGAAAAGTGATAATCATGATAGATGAATATTCGCACATGAAAATATCAGAGGTGCGAGACCCGGATTTGAACCCGTATCACTCGGTGTCCAAGCGATCGCGTTACCACTGAGCTATCAATATTACTGGAGAATACGTTTTAACTGTTAGTAAAGATTTCCCAAAAATGAGATATCTTCCTGTTCTTAATTTTTAAAGTACCTATCCTATAATATGTTGAAAAACCAGCTATCATCATACCAAATTTCATCAAAATCTGTCGGCACATTAACTAAGGTAGGTGATAAGTACATAACTGTATGTGTATGAAATAAAAATTGTGTTTTTAGTTACCTGACAAAAGTCATGATTAACAAATATTTTATTATTGTTTCAACTATACATTCTGAAGAAAATCTACTAAAAGCGGTTTTATTTCTATTGTGAAATGTCAGTAAAACAGACAACACATCTGCCCTATTACGAAACGGCATTTCACCTGAGCTTGTAGGCTAGGGTTAGCGTTAGCTGCTTCCTAATTAAAAGAAGAAAATTCCTTATTAAAAGTAATACATCGCAATCCTTGTTAAGACTGTATAATTTTTATTTTTTACGAAACTTCTCAGATTTTTGAGTTGTTCATGTCACTGGCGGTAATATTTACTTTGTCGAAGATCGTGGGTTCAAGTTCTATAAGGAATGCTAATTTCTTAATCTTAGAAACAAATATGATATATGATATATTATTTAGATACGAGCCTTTTCATCTTAGAGAAAAACTTGAACATAGGTATATAATATTATTTCTAATTCTATCTTATTCTACTTCTCCACGAACCAAAAATAAATCATGAAATGTTTGCAAAATTCTATCAGGTATATGAAGGTACATACATACAGTGGTATTACAAGATTATTTTAATTACCTACTAATTTAGTTAAAAATAAGAAGTAAGTGACTTAAAAATACTCAAATGTATTACAACAAATACAGTAAAATTGACAACCCTGTCTATAACTATTTATGTTACTATAAACACTAAATAGATTGGAATCAGTCGAACGTTAACCTTTAACGATGTTAACCAAGTTATGATTTTAACGAGTATCACGACTGGCTGGATGCTGTACCAAATGGGATTCGGATGTCGATGAAGAAAATAAGATATATCCATTAATATATTATAATTATCGACTATCCAATGAATATCATACGTATTTAATAAAAATACATACGTATTACTTTATAGTACCCGCCGGCTTGATGTAATGTCGAAATACCGCATGTAGGAGTAACAAACATTAATATTGATGAATATTGTAGATTATAATAAGAAAAAGCATATAATTTTACAAATATTAAGAATTTCATGACTAAAATTGATATTTAACATGTAAATAGGTACCTAAAACCATGTATATTATAGAATGATTCCCGAAAAGATAAATACTAATTATCTTATAAATGCGAAAGTTTGTGATGATGGATGGATAACTCAATTAAGCCAGAACGCCAGAGTTTGGAAAAAAAGCACAGGACAGGGTCAGTTATGAATAAATTATAAGTTATTTCTTATTCCGGAAAACGAATCGTTTCCGTGGGATAGATTTGTTGTTGTTTTTTACTGGGGACGAACCTGAAGCGAAACCAGGGTGAATTGTAGCTAGGATTAACTAATTTCTAATTTCCCCAGGTATATTTCCGAGTGAAAACCGAAGTATTTCTATATATACAAAGTATAAAAAATAACTAGTTTACAAATAATTAATAACCACTTAAACTAAGTTACAACCTGTACCGAAATGAGCGTTACAAAATAATTTACACACCGACCTACTTTCATTCATGTTTAACTTGACCTTGCATCTTACGAATGACTAATGCATGCTATACTTACGACGTTGTCTTCACGACAGCTATTAATAAACGTATTACTTCATTGGGATCAGCGAATATATTACTGTCGGATACTTAAGTATGGTAATGTATGACAGATTTTATAATTTCCATTTTTTGACCGGTTCCATAAAAGAATAATTCTCAATTTGCGAGTGTGTTTTTAATTTTCTTACAAAATGACTAGTGTAGTTTTAACATACTAGTTAGATTTCAGAAATGAAATTTATATTATTTTTATATATTATAATGTTTAGGCGAATCAAATCTTTACATCAAATATTTTATTCAAATGAATTACTATCGTAATCAAAGTTATTATTACGATACAGAGGCCATATATATAATTTTAGATTTTTGTCCGTCTGTCGTATACTTAATCCGATAAGAAAAATAATACCTACAGATATATAAGACGGATAACTTAGAAAACTTATCGTCTAGATCTAACGTATTAAGCTAAATGCTAAGCAAAAATTGGAATCTATTATGTACGTTCATGCGAAGTATACCTTAATAACATTAAACCTAAAAAATCTCTTGTAAGTTAACAAAAATACAAAGAAAGAACTATAAGCGGCGAAATATTACCAAACGGTGACGCAACAGCCTATCAAGTATGCGCGTATTGAAATAAGGCAAAAACCAAATAAAACCATTCTCAAAGCAGTTTTGAAGGTCAATGCTGAGCATACAACACCTTGAACATTGCGTCCACTATGCATTTCCTTTCAATTGAACGGTCTGCGGCCTAGAGATCAAGAGGTCGAAATAATAAATACTCGTATAGATAACAATGAACAAATTGATGGCACAGACAGAAAAAAACCATAAAAAATGGCAGTTTCTGAAAAAAAAAGAAGCTTTTATTCGCTATTCAATTCGATATCGGATATTGTTAATTGAAGATTTATAGTATCTGTTGAAGCCATAAAAAGAATAATGGATATTTTTAGATGGACTCTGGAGCTATAATCATTAATAATTTTATAATAGGTAAGATTGTTGAAATGGCAGTCTTGTCATTTTTTCACTTAGCAATGTGTCGACGTGAATGTTTGTACAGAGATAATTTACGACCGTTAGAGGGACTTAGTATACTTTGTATCTCCTGTTTTCTATTTGTTATTGCACGTAAAAAATATACATCATTATGGAAAGAAAAATGAGGGCAAATGACTTATTTCTAACATAAATCTTTACCACATATGGGGATCAGAATTGATTGTCACTAGCAGCACAGAAAAGTGTAAGATCATAATATGATAAAATTATAATATCATACCTAATAATCATATTATCAAATAATAAAGGTCGCAATTCGTATTATATCATATTTATTCGTATTATATATATATTTGCCCTTTGGGTTCAAATTTTCTAAACCTTGCCCACTTATATCACTTAGCAGACCAATATTAGAGGTCTTAAGACATTCTTAACTGCACTGAATTATATTATAAATACTAAGAATACTACGTTTAAAAATATTATAAATACAAAAAAAAAATTGAATAAATTAGAATATTTTCATGCTCGACATCCGAGCAACTTGAGTTAAATGCAAAATTGCTTAACTACATTATTAAGTGAAACTATAATTATTCAAACACTTGCTTTGAATGTGAATATGTGGAATGCAAACAAATATATAAAGTATATAATAACTAAAGTTAGAGACTATTAAAATAAAATTATGCCTGCACATAACATTTTTAAATGTACACGAATATACACTAGGTATAGGTATATAGTGATTTATTTAGTTGCAAAGTTGCAAAATTAAAGTAATAAAATATGTTGGGACATTATTACACACTCTGTGATTACACACATCACTATCTAGTTCCGTGGTAAGCTACGAGGCTTGTGTTACACTTACAGATACCAGATAGTTGATATACTACTCATAATAACTTTAAAAACTTACATATTATATACTAGCTGATACCCGCGACTTCGTCCGCGTTGCTTGAAATATTAACAAAGTTTTCCGCATGGCGCTACGCCGCTTGCCCCACTACTCTGCGAGAAGGAAACATACATACTGCATCACTGAACACGCAGTACATATACAAATCGTTTTTTCTTGAAACTTTAATAAATTTTTATTAAATGAAGATTTCATTTAAATCTATCCAGTACTTTTTCCGTGATGCGCGCACAACTGCAGACCTCTATCATTTTATTTATATAGATTATTAGGTTATATAAAAACAAATGAAATTAAATAAAAAAAAAACAATTGACTTTAACCTTTTCTATTTAAACAGTAAAAAAATAATCATTTGGAGTCTGTAGAAGTTACAGTTTGGAAACATAAATTTAACATTCTCACACCCACCCCCGCAATCCCTATTGGAAATAGAATTTCGTAAAATCCTATTTGAGATGATTTCTGCATGACAAATAAAAGATTACTACCAAATTTAAAGTCTATAGAGGTTACAGTTTGGAAATAGAAATTTCACATTTTAACACCCACTACCGCAATCTTTTTCGGCGGTGGGTTGTTGTAAAATCCGCTCTTAAATCATTTCTGCATCACATAGAGACGACTCTAGCTAAATTTGGAGTCTGTAGGAGCTACGGCTTAAAAAAAAAATTTTCATTATTAAACCACCCCCGCAACCCACTGTGGGGTGAGCTACCGTAAAATTCGTTCATAGACTATTTCTACATCTCTTACAGAAGATTCCTACCAAATTTGGAATTTATAGGAGCTATAGTTTAAAAACGGGAATTGTTCATTGTTAACGCCCCCGCAATCCCCTTTGGGGGATGAATTTCTTAAAATCCGTTTTTAGTTGACCTCTACATAACGAAAGTAATATTCCTACCAAGTTTCACATTTCTAAGTCCTATAGTTCTCGAGATTTCGTGATGAGTAACTATAGAAATTGGAATACTTCGATTATCATCGAAATTTTTAACGTTTTAGCAGACTTTTTTAAAATTTTCTTACATATAAACATTCTCCTGACAATTCTGAAGACAACAAAAAAAAATTAACCCAATCGGTCCAGCCGTTCTCAAGTGATACTCGATCATAGATACGGCATTTTATTTTTATCAAAAAATGAGAGTGGGTGTGCAGGGGTGCGTGGAAGTTTGTAAGTAGATTCTTAGCTGAATGTAAAAGAACATTATCCGTTTAGTAAACTCCGTTGAAATCCATGAAAACAAAAGAATCAAGAGAAAACGCTTGTCTTTTGTTTTTATTAGCGGGATAAATGTTCATAAAAGTAAAACAGCAATAAAAAAATGAAGGAACGTTAGAATTCAAAAAATAAATAGCCATAAACCATCTAGGAAAAATTTCGCATCGAATGGTGGTAGTTTCATGTCGATACGATCAATGATTTAGGCGTGATTGAGCCTCAAACGAACACCATTTTTATTATATATATATATAGATTATAAATATAAGCTCCTATGACTGTAGTGCAAGCATTCGTGCCCAACAAGTAAAGGCCCTTAGCGGGATTCGAACTCGCGACTACTGACGCAGCAAGTAGGGTCACTACAAACTGAGCCAAACGTACAGTCATGATCTTTATAAAAAAAACTGTCGCAATAATAACATTAGTACGATAAGACGCAGTAAGACTAGGCAAGCGTAATCATATCAATGGGATATCCAGGTCACTTCCCGTGGACCTTGCGTGGTGGCACTCAGCCAATAGTAGCCATTAAATAGGCGTGGACAGATATAAATAAAGATGGGGATCTTATAGGGTGAGCCATGAGAACTTGGGTATAAATTGTTCTAAGTGGTTAATTAATCATCATTTTCTGATACGTTTTTCATATTTCGTTACTATGTAATATAACAATGTATGTAATATTGAATACAATTATTACTTTTAATAAAATATGTACCTACACCAATTTAAAAATAATTTTTAAGTATTATTAATACTGCAATCAGTCTCGAGGAGACTATCATCTGCGCAGAATATAACACACTGAACAAATGTGCAAGTTCCTCTTTTTCTTCAAAGCTTCTTGTAACGACATTTACGTGACGTGCTTTCCGAGATAATATGAAGTTGTTACACCGCCAACATTCCAATTAGGCAATACTACTGAAAATATTTTAACAAAGAACTCAGTACCTAAACTCTCAGAGTTCAAGTCAAGACCTGTGAATCATTCGTGCATGGTACCTACCTAGACCACCGAAGCAGTTTAGTTGTACATACTCCTACGCATAAATTAATTTTTGTAATTATTATTTACATGGCAACACCCTAGAGTATTACATATTTATTTATAAAAAAAAATATTACTTATAATCAGAAATCACAAGGAAAACCACGAATACCTGTAAAAATTTTACTTAAAATAAAAAGTAATTTAACTAAATAGGTACAACATAATGAAAATCAAATTTAAAATAAAACAAAAAAATCGATAAAAATCGATTGTCAGCTAGCAAAGGTATCGTAAAACATACAAGAAAATTGATTCCATTTGAGCCGCTTTATTGATGTAGGCCATAGAAATATAAGTATCAAATAGGGCAAACTTTTAATTTAATATTTTATTATGGAAAGTTCTATTTAAAAAATAATAATTCTCAGTAAAGATTGGCAAGAGAATGAAACTGGAACAAAAATGATCCTCAAAGGCTTTGTGATCAGACACGTCTCGAGGCTATAATTACTTTGTAACAAAGCCTTGTATTGAAGTAAAAGAAATTTTGTTGTAAGCACGAAATTGTAATATTATTATAGAGGTGAATTAGTGACTAGAGTAATTTTCCCTGATTTATATAATATCTTAGTATACATTAACTAAGCGAGAACAAAAAAAAAACAATATAAAACCACTCAGAAAATTTACTTACAGTCAATATACAATGATTTCAAGCCATATTTAGGACTGTATTAGTTTAAATGTATTCCAATTATGCAAACAGCATTATAATGTAACAGAAGTGGAATCTTTTGAATATTTCAATATGAATAAGTTTGAGTAGGTCAATAATAAAATTTCAACTTACAATACAGTTGGAATGTGGTCCTTTCCATTTAGTGGCAACACTTTTTTCTTTGTTTAGAGGAGTTACACAATTATTGATACAAGTGTTGTACGTGTGTTGTATATAAACATCTACTTAGCAATACCGATTTATTCCATGTTGTCGTATGGAACTGAAAAAAGCTTAAAAAAATTAATACAAAAACCGAAATCAACACACAGTATTTAAAACTTACTAGTGACTTGTCCTAGCTTTGCTCGAAAGTGTTGTTCCTTATACCATCAAATTTTGGTCAATGAAGTCCTCTCAAAATCGGTCAAGTCGATTCGGAGATTACCAGTTAATAATTACGCATAGAGATTGGTCAAACAGACGGATAGACAAAAACTTCAACAATCGATTTTTTCTTGTGAATACATATAAATACCGTATAAATGAAAAATACATAAAAAGGCACGTATAAAGAAAGCATTTCTATTGCATACTAAGTAGTCAAATTATACATTTTTCCCAACCAAAACAATGATAGAGCTAGTAATATACCGCTATTATTGAGAACCAACGCGTCATATAGTGTATACAAATATGTACACAAGTAGTTACCGATAGCTGGCTGAGCAAATACAGATCCAATGTCAGTGTGTAGTTTGTAATCATATTTAAGTTAAGCCTTCACATTCACATTTTAAAGCAATATTTTGAAATCATAAAGACATTATATGAGATTTAAAAAGACAGAGGTAAGCCAGTAGTAACGCAACGAGTCTCGCGCCTCTGATATTTTCATATGCGAATCACTTCTAACATGATTATTGATTACCAATTGTCTTGTGGTAGAGGAAAATATCGTAAGGAAACCTGCATGCCTGAAAAAAACCAAGCAAATTTCTTCAACAAGCTTTCACCAATGTTAGCAAAAAATGTCGTAGTATATGTACTATGCTGTCAGTTAGTCAGCGAACTTCAGATTTCTTAAATCTAGTTAGTTTCTCTCATACATGCAAATTCATTAAGTAAATATAATAAAAGTTGTACGAAATATTGACTAACACGCAGTTATAATCGGGACGTATAGCACTTTCACTTGATAAACCAAGTGAAGCGGGTTCGATTTCCAGGAATCGGGCCTTCACTAATCTCAAATGCGAATCATTTTCAACATGATAGCCACGAATATAAAGAAAACATCATGGAGAAACCTCCAAATCTGGGAGAAAGCACAGTGGATTGCTTGATTCTTCTCGTATTGTTGATAAGCCCATAATCAGCAGTCGAAAGTTAATGAGGGCTGATAACAAGATAATTTTAAATACTTTCGCAACAGCACTTTGCATCATTGTACAATTTGTATAACCGAAAAAAGAATCGGAAAGACGAGACCGGTGATTAGTCTACCCATTGTTTGCTCAACCTCCCTCCCGTATGGCGCAACGGCGGAAGATATTATACGATCATTTTTTAAGTGAAACGTTATATTTGCGAGGAAAACGTACGTTAAACTGAACGATTTGATGCAATCGTCGATTAATTATAATTCAATCAGTATAGGAATTACATTACAAAGTAGTTTTTATATCTTACCTAAGAATAAATATTATTAGTCTTGTAAAAAAGAACTTCAAAATCATTTTTTTAATTTAAAGTAATGCATTTAATTTCTAGGTATTTGTATTTATTTGTTTATACATTCAGTATTTATTTGCTATATACACAAAAAAACAACGGACGCCGAAACAGACTACAAAAACTAAAGAGTTTCTTCTATATCACTCAGCATTCAGAACGGTACCAGGAGCATCACGGTTAAACTTTTAAAGCAATATAAACACATATTTGTCATATATACCCAATTGTCACACGTATGTGTTTGTATATATATATAAAAATGAATCCCTATTTCCCTTGGTCACGTCATCACGCGTGAACGACTGGGACCGATTTCGCAAATTCTTTTTTTGTTGTGTTTGTTATTCTCAGGAGAAGGATCATATGAAAGTAAAAATTAAGAAAATTGCGCGGATACTTAGAAAATTAAAAAAAAACTTCATAAAATTAACGACGTTTGATTTTGTTTATGACAATTATTATGAATTAAACCGGCAAATAGGTGGGCGGTGCAAAGTAAATATACAAAACCCACAAACCGTACCTAGAAACGAACCCGAGCGAAGCGAGGGTGAGTCGCTAGTATAAAAAATATATCTATATTCTATACTAAGGTAGTCTAGATGGACGATATATTTTTTTTGAGTATTTGATCCACTTTATCTTCCAATGTTAAACTGGTTCAATAATAATTACCAATAAAACAATTATAACTGCTAAACCACTATAAAGTCAAGGAACGTTAGTGCGTAACATAATACACGCGGCTTACTTTGCAAACGGTCTCTAGACCCTTTAAAGGACTACAGTGGACTCATTCAGGGCAAAATAAGTATGTTTCAAAAAAAAAACTTCGATGAATTTTAAAATGTTTTATTTGTATTAAATTGAAAAGCAAGTAGGTACCTACATTTGACCTCGTCTGTTACTACAACTGATGTTAGTGAGTCGAATTGCATTATTACCAAAGCCATAACGGAACGTTGAACCAATCTTATGGTGACCATGCCTCATGTTAAAAAACTATATAGCAAATAAATATAGTATAAATGTTTGTTTCATGCTGTAACGAGCAGAATTGTATAAAATTTAATATGTTTTGTCTTTTTTATGGTTTACAGTTACACTGAAGGTTAAAAAAATCAAATCTAAAGTAGGTGGAAAACACTAAAAATTGATCAATTAGGCGCCTTTTTAGACTTATTTTTCTTTAGTAGATAAAAGAAATTACAAACAAACAAAAATATATACATACATACATACAAGATCCGCGCGTAAAGCATAACCCGTTCTTGTCAGTCGAGTAAAAAACACAAACTGAAATGGCATGGTCTCTGTCTTGTTCTTGACACGCTATCTATGCTGTGTATTGTTTGTTACATCATTTGTTTATAGTAGACCCATTGACGAAGTTTGCGCTAAATAATGCTAAGTTTCCCAGCAAAAACTATTACTAGTTAGTAGTTCATGTGAACGATTTTCGGCAGCACTTTGCTTTACATATTATTAACAAGAAGATACTTAATGTTCAATAGAACAAGATAAATTTGCATTATAATTTAATATAGTCTAATAATGTTATTTTGACGATCAATCTTTTAAGTGGCTTCTCCATTCTACGAAGTAATTTGTATTTTGTACCCAACTGGAACGCTTTGACGCAATAAACAACAAAATCTAATTTAATAGAGGAAAATTTGTTATCATAACGAATCTAAATAAAGATTTTTAGTCTATTTGTCCATCTGTTTATCACATACCACAAGAAAACCACTAGACATATTTTGATGAAATTAGGTAAGAGGATAGCTGATTATCCGAGTCAGAAAATACCTCATCTCTATACTATAAGAAATCTTTGAGAAATTTAATCTATACTATCATTAAAATATATATAGTTAAAAACCTAAGTAACGCAAGGGCATACACCTATATATCTACAAAAATTAGATCACTACATTATTTTACTACACTACATGGACCATTTTTTATGCACAAGACAATTATTGTGAGTTTTTCTTATCACATCTATTATATAATACAATAAGCCCTTCAATACGCGTCTTACAGCCGTCCTAATAACAAGGCAGTTCACAAATCGGCTCAAGCGAACATCACGTATCGGTGTCTTTAAACTATTCATATTCAATACTGAATACGCTCAGTGTTTGGTCTTATAAATATTCATAAAGCCGATATCTTTAACTTCCACACTTTTGACTCAATCAACCGGTTATAAAGAAAATATTTATTTATGTATGTATGTCTTAATTTACAATGTCTATACATAATATAAATTATAATAATTTACTGTCGTTTCATAAACAAATAGGCCAAATCTATAGTTTTTAGATTTTTTGTTTGCGTATCTGTCTGTCCGTCTGTGAACGCATCATAAGATAGCTACTGGACAGATTTTGATATGATGATGTGTTGATGATCGTTTATCATCATCATCATCCCATCAATAGTACATCATCGTACTTCAATGTGTGCTTGCCAAATCAATTATGGCGACAATTACAGTAGTTCATTCGCATCTAGACATAGTATTTGCGTATACTAATAGTGCTATTATGTATTTTTTACGTTTCCTTTACAACACTTAAACAATACACGTCTTTCGTTCAAGGTTGTTGAACTTGATAACGCACCCTCCATAAAGCAAACAACAAAACATATGGGAGTGTTCCATACACTTTAAAACATGAGAAAATCAGGGGGGGAAGTGATTGTGCACTTGACTCTTAAACCTCTGCAATAAAGTCGAAAATTTGTGACATTTTTCGGGCTGGATATATCGTACTTCAATACCTTTTGTACCGATGCATTGGTCTGTACATTGTTTTGTTTCAGAAAAGGCATGTATTATATAGGGGATAGAGTCTGAATATTTTAGTGTTTTCAATAGACTATTACCTCGATCAATGAGCCCGCTTTGTCATTGCTGCTGTTGTGCGATGGAAGTGGAGTGAATCAGACATAAATAAGTTCACTTTAATTATGACAACTATCGGTGCTCTTTTTTTTGGGAGATTAAACGATGTATTCGTGTTTTTATAATAATATTAAAGTTTTAATCTATACTCGTTCTATCTAAAAATTGGTTTGTATATCCACAGTAAAGACTACCCTTTTATTATCATTATTAACTCATTATACTTATTAATAGTAAATATTGGTATGAATACAAATAGTTACAACAATAATTTATTTACAAAAAAATCGAGTTATTAACTCCATAGTATTTGTGATCTCTGATGATGATAAGAAATTGACATTTTTTAACTAGAAATTAAAATAAGACCAAACTGTTAATCATTGTTTTAAACTATTATTAAACGAAAAGTTCTGAAATAACAAAAACAACTGAATTGAACCTCCTCTTTTGAAGTCGGTTGTAAACAAAACTCACACCGCAACGTTAGAAAGTCAATATTCAATTACTAAACCGAGTGATCGTTTGACATTTTCAATTAGCGTGCAATAATTAAACAGCATAATTAACTATTGAATTGATTAATTTTAAACAAAACACCAACTGGCAACTATATTTTATTGACAGTAGTCGTTAACTTTTACGTTAGATACAATACACACGTGACGTGTCTACAAATAACTGTTTATAGATCATCGACTGGTCCAGTTTTTACCCTGCATCCTGTCATCTAATGAGATGCAGCTTCCTTCGTCTTTGTGCCGCCGTATTGACCGTTCCGCATCTATTCATGATACATACCTTACTAGTAACATTTAAATCTTTCTTTTGACTACGCTGCTTGATTTTTTAGGGTTTAAATATAGAGAAAACTAAATCCGTTTAAACAGCCAGTATAGATTTACCAGATATAAGATATTTTGCTGCAGTAAAAAGTATCTTGTATAAAACGGATAACCGGCTATCATAATACCAAATTTCATCCATATCTGTCCAGCTCTTTTCGTTATGCGTTCCCAGCTAGCAGATAAACATGCCGACAAACAAAAATCTAAAAACTATAGTTCATCTCTGTATCTTTAAAAATGACTGTTTCAATAAGATTTTCCAAGAAATATTGAATGTACAGATTTGACTCAGAATTTTATTATAATATGTATACATATATTTGTTGATTTAATGTAATGTTGTGTCTTACGTAGTTTAAATAGATAAATATTTTAATGCAATATAGTATTGTTATCAAATATTTTTTTTAAAAGAGCAACTGTTGAGGTTCTCGTCGGCTCTTCTCAGCAGATCAGAATTCCGAGTTGGTAGCTTACTCACAGAAATTTAAATAAATTTAATATTATAATGTAAAAGTGACGATTCAAAAGTGCTTGTAAAAGTCTATTTGAATAAAGAATATTTTGATTTGATTTGTTGTATATCTTGTTGATTTTATAACGCTATTATAGCGTTTCTAAATTGCAGCGTGAAAAGAAAAATGTCAACACAATTTAAAAACAGCACTTGAAAATGACATCGGCTTTATTGAAAATCCAACGAACTAAACCAACAAAACACCGATACCAAAGCGAATGGCGAAAATGAATACCTCTCCACATAAATTGAAGGAAGGATCGCAAACGGTTCATAAGCGCCAGATAGATAGATTTTCCGATGTTCGAGCTATCGGAGATTTTCGAGCGGAAATATTCTGTTACGTACTGGCATTCAATTGGTTAGCGTTTTTCCTTTTGGATAATTTTGATGTTTTGGAGTATATAGGTATTTATCTTTGTGAGATACTATAGCGTATCTTTTTATTTTTAAGGTGAAACGTAATTTAGTAATGTACGACGATGTAAACGATGCTCTCTCAAAGGTTGTCTATTGGTTTGATTCGAATAATTTATTATTAAATAACCAAAAAACTAAATTAATTAAATTTACAACACCTAATGTTAAACTTGTTGATAATGGTGTAGTATTGGGAGGGGAAATGTTAAAACCAATAACATCAACTAAATTCCTAGGCATTATCATAGATTTGAAATTGCAGTGGAATCTCCATATTGAGGGGCTAGCAAAAAGGCTCAGCTCTGCAGCGTTCGCGGTAAAAAAAAATTAGACTTATTACAGACGTAGATACAGCTCGTATAGTATATTTTAGTTATTTTCATAGTATTATGTCCTATGGAATCTTATTATGGGGAAATGCTTCTACTGTTAATACTATTTTTGTCCTGCAGAAAAGAGCTATTCGTGCTATTTATAGTTTAGGCCCTAGAAAATCATTAAGAGAAAAGTTTAAAGAAATTAAAATATTGACTGTTGCCTCTCAATACGTGTACGAAAATGTCATGTATGTTCATAAAAATATACACGAATTTCCCAAGAATTGCGACATGCATAGCATTAATACTAGGAGCAAACATAAATTTGTAATGCCTGTAACTCGCTTACGCCGAGTTAGTAATTCTTTTTATGGACAATGTATACAACAGGATCCCAGAAAACGTTCAAAAAGCTTCTATTGCCAAATTTAAAAAAATTGTGAAGGAACGTTTGTGTACTAAGGGTTATTATTCGATTAACGATTTTTTAGAAGACAGTACGCCTTGGGAATGATGTGATCGCCGCCAGGCTATTTCAACATATAGAATTATTGTTAATATGCAATTTAATTTAAAAAAGAAAGAATGAGATTAAGATTAAAAAAAAATTAGTCCCGCTGAGTTTCTTTCGCCAGTTCTTCTCAGGTCAGAGGTTTCTTCTTTCCGAACTGGTGGTAGACTCATGACGTTCAGTAAGAAATTGTAACAATTTTTATGCTGAATAAAATATTTTGATTTGATTTGATTTGATTAGGGTACTATAAACGACTCACCCTTCCTTCGTTAAGGTGTGTCCATAGATTTAGCGCGATCGAAGCCGCGGGTTTCTCTAGTGTAAATGTATACCAAAACTTGACAAAATATATACTAAAATCTTCCTCGAGAACACTATCCATTGGTGAAAACAGCATGAAAATCGATGCAATAGGTTTTGAGCTTATCACGAACAGACAGACAGACGAGGCGGAGGATTTTGTTTTTAAACAATATGTATCAATGATAAATTATATTTTTTAAATATATTAATGTCCTACCGACCGATTCCAGCCACGACGGCCAGTCTCATTGAGGCTAGTCATGTTTTATATACATAGATAGAATAAGGCACACAACAACACATACTCTAATGTTAACGCTTAAAATTTCCCAAGAATGGCTACGAGTAGTACCAGCTAGCTACATGCAAGTCATATAGAGATGCGCAAGCGAAGCAAGCAAGCTAATTCTTTTATAATTTTCAATCACTATACTTATACTACGACAATAATAACTGTTCCCCCATTGTTGGTTATATCACGAATAGAAAGTACTATCCTACTTTGTCTGCACTCGTCATGGTGTTGCAGTTGTATTGAATTTTATAATAAAACTTTTATTCACGTTTTGTATTATCCCTTGTCTTCTAAATATTTCCTATGGATTCCCCGCAGTGGGGTGTCGACTATCAATATTCTCAACTAAATATATATATATATATATACCAATCAATATATGTACGTACTAGTTTGTACATAAGAGCGAATATATATAATAAGACTACTTTGTGATATCGATAATATTTATTTAAAATTCTAGATGTGTCTATGTACGTCTATATTAAGCTCTATTTAGTTTTACTAGAGGAGGAAGACGTTCCATTAATATGAGAGGTATCAATCCATAGTCCACCATGCTGGTCAAGTTTGTTGCAGACTACATTTTTTCACGACGAAGGAAAACATGATACTCGATACCTCTTTGAAATTTAAGCCATGTGTTAATCCAAGGTATAAGCTGTTACTATTTTAAATATAACTTTAGTCGGTTTAAATATTAAGTAATAAGACACTTTCAATATATATATATATATATATATATATATATATATATATATATATATATATATATATATATATATATACTATATATATATATATATATATATATATATATATATATATATATATATATATATATATATATATATATATATATATATGATAATACTGAAACTATCTTTTCGGATTTTGTTGCGGATTTATTTTGCTTCTCGACATTTCGAATGTTTAACAACAATCATGATCACGGGTTGACGTCTCAGGGGTTTATATAATACTTCATACAAACAGTGCTTACCCACAATTTACAAAATAACGTAAATGGCACCAAAGTAATAAAAAATAAATGATGTGAATAATATTATAGTCTCATGGAATCCATTTAGCCTCTCTTTAGATAAAAAATAACTGTATCTGGTATTTTTACATCCAAAATATGGGGGATATGAGAGCACAATTATAAATGAAAATATTTTATATACGGATAACTTAACCTTTTAAAACAGTACTCCACATGCTTACGTATGAATGACATTTTTTTTTAATAAAGAGTTTCGAGCAATTTGTGCTACATAATAAAAATATACGTTATAGCTTTGAAACATATCCCCGCTTCAAAATGCTTGTTCAAAGGGAAGTTTTTAATGTCATTCGCGTCATTTTGCGAGTGCCGTTTTAAGCGTAATTGATCATTACACGTGCTTGTACTATGATATGTAAATATTAAGCATTCATACGTGACTCTATTTTCAATGAGTCTTTTATCTTTATGTACGATTTAAAGTAAATCCTATAGGTATACCATTATAAAATATATAAAATATACATAAAATTATTATAAGCACTTAAAATGAGTTTGCTGAATTGCTAATTACAGTTTCGATATACCATTTTTAGATGTAAACTTAATACATTTTTAGATTTTTACGATATTATACCGTAAACCGTAAACAGTATTTATAAAAAAGCTTTAATACGCAAATGTTTCCTAATAACAATGTAGTACATACGTAAATGAAGAAATTACTAATTTAACAAATTTTAACTGAAACGACAACAAGGTTAATTATTTAAGATGATTCTTCTTTAACATCATTACGAATGTGTTAAAATAGACCAGTCAAAATCTTCACTAATTAAAAAATTCTGAACATTGAACAATTGAGATTTTCCAGCATCCCGAGGGTGTACCAGATTTGGAGCGAAACAAATCCTCTCAACGTAATATCCAGTGAATACTATTTTAGGCGTATATTCTACGTAACATCCGCCCTAAGAGGATAATGACCGTAAAATTAGAGGTACCGTGCATTAAATAACTGCTTTCTTTAAGAATAATTTACAATAAAAGAACAACCCACATTAACTTAAATTAATGACACTTTTGATCTGAAATTAATATCGAGTTAATGTTATGATGAGACGTTATTGAATTTTAAATTAAAAATATTTTATTCAGCATTAAATTGTAATATTTTTTACTGAACTTTACTACTCTTTATTTCGATTAGGGAATAAACCTATTTTATAGCTACCAGTGAAAATCAAGTCATTTGATTACAATACAACAGGTATCGGAGGCAGTGGTAGCTCAGTAGTAACGGGCGAGTCTGAGAATCCAAGTGTCCCGGGTCTCTTAGTTCTATTTCTTATGTGTGAATAATTTCCAACATCATTACCTCTCTTACAGCTAAAGAAAACATCGTAAAAAAGTTGAATGTATCACGGAACCTAGTAAATTTTCGAAAGCGATGACGTGTAGTCCGCCATCCCGCACTTGGCCAGCATGGTGGGCTATGGCCTAATTTCCTTGTATTGATGGGACGACAGTGTCCAAAACAGTGGGATGTTAAAGTATATACATATTCAAAATATAAATTTATTAAAGCATACAATGTAAGCTTTAATATTTCTTAATATGAACCAACCAAGTCGACCCAATCGATTTACCTCTCAGCGACTTTCACATAATCAGAAATCATACAAAGAGGTTCAACCGTACATGAACCGCAAAATGTATACTACACTTCCAATCCACTTTCTTCAGTAACTCTATATTCAAAGCAAAACTGTTCTTTCGATAGTTATAAACAAGTTTGCCTTATAATTGAGATGTTTACTAAATTTTAATGACGATCGTCGTAGATTTAGCTAACATCTACGATTTTGTATAAATGATTTGGCATTTGGGCTAATATCAAATAGGTAAGGTTCTTTAATTTTTTTAAGTAAATTTAGCAATAAAAGCTTGTTATTTAAGTTTTTTAAAAGGTTTTCAAAGAGACAAGTATTTTTAAACAAAATTATCGATCAAGTCTAAGACCTACATTTTTTATTTGGAATTTTGTGTCCGACTTCAATCCTACTCAATTCCGGTATGCTATATTTTGTTTTTGTTTATATTACGACATATCTGTCCTCATTTTAAACCAATTTCCATACTGTTTTTTTTCTAAATATAGCCCATACATATGTGACTTTTTTAACAACTAAGTCTGTATCACTACCCGCTTAAATAATTCTAAACTATAATACAAGGCCAAAATAGAAAATCTTGGTACTATGATGCGACATTTAACATTGTCATTCAAACAATAGACGCTGTTATAGAGGAAAGTAAAATCTTAAACAGCACGCGATGCAATAATCTCAAAATCAATTACACTTTTACTTACGACCCGTGAAGTATTGTGGGAATTTATCGACTATTCTATTAACTTATACCTATTATTTCCTACAAGTATATAAGACTTGTAGGAAAGTATATGTAAAATAATCACAAGAATTCAACTCGGTGTGCTGAATCAGTTAGTCGCCAATGGTTTAAGGTTAGAGACAAGAAAAAGGGCATAGTTTTTGTATTCGTCGTTACATAAATAAACTGTTAAGTAGATACCTACGTTTATACCAATGTATATTTATGTATGGTAACACAGTATAGCAGACTGAAACGTTGCAAAAAAGTCTGTGAAGGCTACTACATAATTCATAACTCACTGTTTGCGTTTATTCAAATCCATGTTATCTATACGCGATTAGACCTTGAAAACTCGATGACTTACCTGAAAAAATAAAAAAACAAGTTTAAAATAATGTTAAGCTTGAAATAAAAGCTATATCATGAAAAACATCACATACAACAGATCTTTATAAGTATAATTAATATATAAAATAATTAAGTTCAGATTTTACTAAAACATAGTTGATTTATACATACATACATAGTAACATTTTTCGCTAAACATTTAGTGATTTTAATAGAATATTAGTAAATATAAGGGGGAAAAATTTGCACTAAATTGTAGATGTCGCCACTTCCAAGAGAAATCCAAACAGTCCAAATTTGTATTGCGTACCCACATACATCGTTAAATCGTCCTACTCGTTCAAATTGATGAACGCAAAGCGAGCAAAAACTTGATATCGTCAAAAAAGGCATTTAGCGATAAAACCCATATTCGAATGACGCCCCCATCTTATATCGTTGACTTTGTTTATACTTAAACTTTAGATAAGTCAAATAAACCTATAAAAATAAATCTATCTACCTACCTATATAAATAAACATGAATCGCCAAATTGTTGCTTAGCTCAATTTGAGAACGGCTCGACCAATTCGGCTAATATTTTCTTTATTTTTTTTTTCTATTAAGCACGAGGTTTTAATAGGAAAAAACTATAAAAAATTGCGAACACAATAGTAATTGACACTATTGTTTTTCGCTGGCTCAGCAAGTAGTTACACACTACAAATAACAAAAAAAACGACTTCAAAAAATACTATTCCAAAACAATTGTTTTAGTATTAGATGAAGACGAAGAAATTTATGTGAGAAGAAGGAACAAGGAAGGAGAGTTTACCATCCTATATAAACATCTGATAGAAGGTGAATCAAAATTTTTTGAGTATTCTTATTGTTCAGGATGTCAAAACATTGCTTTCGACATACTTTTATCTACACATTCTGAAAAGTTAAGAAAATAAGATGGACTCACTGGAGGAAAGCTATACCACCCAGGGAACGTCTAGCAATCTGTTTGTATTAGGTATGTGTAAATAAAACAACAAATTATAATCAAACAATTTTATATTAACTTAAATAGGTTTATATTAAGAATCGTAGATCGGGAATGTTTCGTGATCTACCTCTATAACCGATTCCAAGTTAATCACATTAGACATATTTTGGCTTGTAATGGTGCTTGATTCAGGAGCAACCCTTGGAAATTTGCTTCTCAATAGTTTAGATTCGTACTTCTGAATAATCGCAGATATTTCTGATTTAGCATTTAATAAATCAACAAGATATATAACAAGAGATGCTAAAAATTTGTCGACCGCATGCTCTTTTTGGCTAAGCAAATAATCCATGACTTCTTATGAAGTTCTTGCAGAATCTTTATTATGCTCCTTGCGTATATATTGCTTCGTAAACGAAGTTTGAGCATGTTGAGGAGCTGACAATGGAGCCAGCGAACATGTTAGCGAATCAGTAAGATGGGATTCAGACATGGGTGATTTCGTTCGAGTTGGAGATTTTAGAATATTATATTCATCATTTTGCGTTGTGTTGTCTTCACCAATAACATTTTCAATGTTATTTCTGTCGTCAAAGTATTTAACCAAAAATCTTAGTTGCTTATGGTATTTATATGGCTTTATTGATTTGTGACCTTGATTAATTTTAGTTATATTCTTTTGAATATTCTTTTTAAAGTTGTCCCTTATACTCGACCATCTCGATTTACATATTCGGCCTGAAACAAAATTCTCATTTAAAATCCGTTGCGTAGTTTTAAAGATCAAATCATGCATAGGGACAGACAGACAGCGGGAAGCGACTTTGTTTACTATGTATATTCTAATTTTTAATTAGACGAAGTCAACTGACGTTTACTGTGTTGTCAGGTTTTGACAAAATAAAAATAGTGTTGTAAAAAAATGAATGATTGAAAAAACTCCTGAATGAATGAAATTGCCTCGATTGTCTAGTGAATAGTTAGTGTGCCGAACTGCCGATATCGGGTACGGGGTTCGAATTTTAGTCGTGCTTTATACATACCAACGAGTTTTCGACGAATTATATCTTATATCACTATCGCTTTCGGTGACATTAATTATCAATATGTCTGAAACATTGTCCATCATGTGGTCGAGACCATATATTTTGTCTTCTTCTTTAATTATATGAGTCATAAAAAAATTATGTACTTTTCACCTTATAGCGGTAAAAGTAAAATCGACTAATTTATCTTTGAAACGAAAAACTTAACAAAAAGTTCACTTAACAAAAACTTAACAAAAACGTGCTATCAGACCAGAGGTTAGAAGCCGAATAACAAACAAAATGGCGACCGCAAGCGCGGCGTTGATCGGTGTTGGCACTAGTCGCCGCGCCGCGCTTTGTAATAAGCCGTCAAAAAACTGATTGTAGTTACATACTACCACTATTACTAGTGTAAAATAGAAATAATATTCTTTTATATTTTGAAATGATTAACTATTCACACTCATTGTTCATTTATCTGATTGAACGAGAACTGAACGCATCACTAATACTTTAAATATGGCAACATTATTTTACAAAGTGACATTAGCTACTGTCAGTTGGCTTCGTCTAATTAAAAATACGACTATAGTGATTAATATGGATAAATACATAACATATAGAATACTTACTAATAACTATTTTTTTATTTTCCCTTTCCTTTAAATAAAAGTAAATAAGTTTCTAACTTTATTCTTAAATAAAATCTATTTACTAATTGGTACCTACGTAAATAAAATAGATAGGTTAGTACATACCGCTTAAACCCAATTCAAGCCCAATATTTTTCCATATGTTTGCTTTAAAGTTATTTCTATGTGAAAAGTCATAAATTGCATGATGTTCACGGACCAATTCAATTAACTTTTTGTCGTCCATCTTTGAATACTGTGAACTTGTCAGGAAAAATAGACCGCTGGAAACCACATATACGTTCCTGCACTATTGTGTGCAGATAGGAACTTTATGATGTGATAAACAAACAGGTGGTCAAACATTCATAGACGTGGTAATACGAGACTTCTTGTATATTAAATTAATAATATTAGTCACTAGTGGAACCCGCGGCTTCGCTCGCATTTAATCTATGGACGAACCCGAGCGAAGTAAAGGTGAGCGCTTGTTTAAGATAAACATTTCCATCATACATTACATATGTGTAACTCTAGCGGTTATGGCAGCGCATGCCAGAATAGCTCGCAGATGCTAGATTTTTTACTACTTACTTTACACCTATCGTCATATTTTTAAAAAAATCACACAATATCTTTATAAATTGTAGCCTATGTGTTATTCTGATGTATAAGCTATATTATTGTAAAGTTTCATTAAAATCCATTCAGTAGTTTTTACGTGAAAGAGTAACAAACATCCATACATCCATACTTACAAACTTTCGCATTTATAATATTATAGTAAGTATAGATTTAAATTTAGATCGAATCCAGTTAAAACCTTCGCGGCAAATACTTCAACGATCCAAAACTAAAATTTTATCGATTAATGAACTAACTACTACTAACAATCATCCACATAGGCTAGGTACTCGGCAACACTCTTGCTACTTTATTACGCGAATTTTAGACTATATATAATAAAAATCTATTACTATTCGTTAGTCTTGCTAACACTCAAAAACGGCTAGACTAATGTCAATAATCCTTTTTGAATTTTGTTAGGGATGTGTCAGGGGTACTTTATGCAAAATAGAAAAAATGCCAAGAAAACAGCTGTCAAATCGAGAAGTTCAGAATTGTTTATTTTGCATGGGAATTATTATGAACTATTAAAATGAATGAAACTCGAGCGTAACTAGGTTGAGTCGCTAGTTTGAAATAAAATTATAGTTTTAGATTTTATGCGGGTTTATTTTGATTTCTGATTCCAAGGTATCGAATGCTTCACAGAATCATTAGCATGTACGTATAAGTGTGGCAATTCTTTACTAAAAAAAGGTTTGTTAATTCAAATCCGTTTTAGATTAGTTATCCGTTTTAAATTAGCTTAAACCGGAAGCTAAAATGGGTCAAGATACACTCATCCATGCATACATCTACATTAATTAATTTGCCGATAGCTGTATGTCGTTCAATGTGGGTTTTATAAATAAAATTATTAAACCCGGATAAATAATAAATTATTTGTTATTAATAATATTTTCGGTTAAAAATGGGAATTAATTAGCTTTAGTGTTTCTTTAATTAAAAAAATTTGGACTTAGTTATTTACGGTAGGTATACTTGAATCGATAGTACTAATGATAAACAAAATAAAATAAAATTTTCGACGTTTAAAATGCTTTACAAGCAATCATAATCACGATAGCTTTTCAGTTGTAATTATTTTCAATATAAATAACCATTTATATTGGAAATAATAGGGAGAAAACTTTATTGATTGAGAGAAGTATTAACACGTTCTCGAAAGACTTGTAAAATCTGGCATCTCGCAATTAGTCAGTGTGGTGATCTATAGACTATAATTTTTTTTAAGTGTGGTCCCGAGGTCAGCCCTAACTACGTGGACGGTGGACCAGTGGACTATGGCCTGTATAGTAGACTATGATATTGAAAATAGACTCGTACCCAGCAGTGAGACGTTAATAAGAGCCCAATGATATAAACAAACATAAATATGTTGGGACAATGATAAGATATGTAATATACTATAACGAATAATATTAAAAAGTATGTCATCTGTACCATTTTTTAACAATACAATAATATAGTTATTTTCCAGTATCACGTTCTCATCACTAATATTGCCGGTGACATCATTCAATTCTTTATCAGTCATTTGTTTTGACACTTTGTTTTTATCAAATGAGACCTCCTAATTTAAAGGTCAATGTTGTTTGATTAAATATAATTATTAGGACATATCAATATTTAGACACTTAGGGCCAGTTTCACCAGTTTCTGATAAAGTCCCTGATAGCGTATCCGGAACTTATCTGACGGATGAACTACAAATTTCGGTTTCACAAGTCTTGAATAATGGTATCTAGCAGTTAAAGTGGCCGGTAATTTATCAGCCGAATCAAGTGGCCGTTAAAGGTGGTATCTGGTAGATAACTAAAATGATTCGAATGGAGGGCGCGAATAAAAATATCTGTCATTTATTTTTGGTAATAAATAATATCATACTCGTTATAATAGTCTGCAGCCACAAGATGGATTTGTTTGAATTTTTAGAAGACGAATTTGATGAATATTATGAACATATTTCGCGAATAGAGTAATCCGCCCTAGAGCAAATTATTTTATATTGCCACCATATATTATATACCAAAAGGTCTGTACAAAATATTCATACGTTAATAGAAAGTGATATAAAGACTACAACCGACTGGTAAGTAGGTAGTAGGTAATATTTTTCAATGATATTCATGATTTACTTATTTAATACACTTTTGACTATTTAATTTTCAGTAACTTCGCAATTTCAATAATTCTACGCTATTTTGCAACGGGAACGTTTTTGATTGTATGTGGTGATTTTGGTGGAGTAAGCAAAGCGTCAGCTTGCAGAATCATACACAAGGTTTCTGAAGCAATCGCCAAATTGAGACCTTTGTATGTGAAATTCCCCACAAATGCAGAGGACATATCACTAGGTTTTTATGAAATTGCAAGATTTCCTAAGGTCGTTGGAGTCATCGATTGATCGATTTTATTTTCAATAATATTTTTTTTTATTTTCTACAAGTGAAATTAATAGCTCAGTTTCAACTGTTTGTTCTAATCAAGCGTCTATTAAATATAACATACAACAAAAAAGCGCGAAAGTCGAAATAATTATGACATCCGTGGGTTCATTTTACGCTAATTACATTTGGAACGCAAACTTGTAATCATCAATTTAATTACTTTTCATCACATTATAACAAAATTATATTCAAGAACATTAAAAAGTAAAATGTCTTATTTTAAATTCATATTTTAAATCATATTTTAAATCTTATTTTAAATAAAAAAATAATTAAAATATTTTAGTTTTCAAACTTGATTTTAAATAGCGATCATATGCGGCTGTGTAATGAAACGCAAAAAAGCGACGTTGCCGTTCTGTAAAATAATAAGTGGCTTGTAATGTATCTGCTGGTTAGTTTATCAGGTAGTTTAATGGTGAAACAGAAAAAATATATCAGCAACCGTTATCTGTTAGTTAGTGTTAAGTAGCAGATTACTAACTGAAACTTTATCAGAAACTGGTGAAACTGGCCCTTAATGTCTTTTAGGAAACATTTTTTTTATTTAATACATTAGAAAGCTTCTTTAAATATTAATTTACTGCAAAACTCATACTATCCTTTAGTTTAGATTATTTTTATTAACATATCACGCGGATCGTGAAAAAAACATAATTATTACAAACGTTAATATACGTACCAACATAACTTACATAACATAATAAATAAATTAAAAAATCAAAAATGTTAAGATATATTTTTTAGCCTTTAACTGAAACAATTAAATTATAATGTCATTATCTTGACGTAAACAATTACTGAGATTTCATTATAAGTCAGTAAATGATTTTTTTTAATTAACCTAGGTATATTAGTTGAAATTCACAAGTAATTCCAGTAAAGCACAGTGCGTGCCGTTTCGATGTCACCCGTTATATTGACAAAAGCTATACTAAAATATATTTTTTTTCATTACTACACACAGCATCATCGAGTTCCTTGGTAAGTTACGAGGCTTATGTTACGGATACCAGATATGTAGTTGATGCACTACACATGTACATAACTTTAAATACTACACATTATATATAAAACACATCAAGAGTTCAAACATTCATGGTCAACAAATGAATGTCTCCATCGGGGCTCGAACCCGCGACCATTGGCGCGGAAAGTAGGGTCTCACTACAAACTGAGCCAAACATATCATCAATTATCCCTTCGCAAACCGCAAACTGTTTTTTTATCGAAACACCCGATGCAGAGTGAAGTAACCTACATCGAGGAACATTGACAGAGCTGTGCAACGCAACGGTATCACCGCAGCATATTTCCAGCTAACCGACGTTTATATCCACAAGGTTGACAAATGTGGGATAAACTACAATATTTCCAACTAACGACCCTCGTTACTCTCGAAATCGTAGGTAGGCCGATAAGTAATTACTTTTACGATTTAAACTCCGAACCCCCTAAGTGTTGACTATAAACTATACTATTTTCCTCCGAGGGTCTCAAACTATGTCCATACGAATTTAAATCGGTTCAGCGGGATAAGCATAAAAAGGTAAGAGACAGACATTTTCATTATTTTATTCTGAAATCTATACAAATAATATAAGAAAATCGTTCAAAACGAGGTAAAATTTCTTGAAAACCATTAGGGTTTTCAATTCAAATCTACCTAGCCACTACCAATATAAACTCTGAAACCTACTACCTAAATATAATATGTAAATTAATGAGAACTGTACTACCAGGGTCCTTGCTTATCTAATGGAGTTAATTGAATACTGTCCACCGATCTCCCTCGGCGTTGTCATCGCAACCCCCAGTGTAACGCAATAATAAAGCAATTTCCACTCCACTCAGCCTCTACTAAACAAGGCAAGCTTATATAGAAATAGAATGTCATATTGCCTTTGCCGTATAATAAGCGTAAAAAGCTTTTTTAAAATAAACAATATTTATGATATGATTCAATACACTATGTATTTCTAACGAGGCTTGTGTTATGGATACCAGATGGTTGATACAATACACATTTTTAACTTTAAATACTTCCGTATTATATTGACCCATGACTGGAGTACAAACACTTGTGTGTGAATGCCTTCAGCGGGACCGCTTTCGAACCCGCGACCACTGGCACGGCAAATGGGTCACTTTCAAACTAAGCCATACGTATCGTCAATTTATCAGTAAAGCTGTTAAAAATTTAAAATAAAACTTAAGTGCACTTTTATCGATACAATATAAGATTTTCAAAAAAGGGTCACTCTCCGATTTAGAACGAATCAATTAATTCCGAACGTCAGTACATTTTTAAAAGTCAGCTAATTAATATGATCCCATACAATCTTATACCCTCGAATAACGGCGTTAAATAATTTAAGCAAAAGATAATATCAATTAGCGTCGTATTTATTGCTCAGACTTTAATGTCCATATTGAAATTTCTTTTTGCCAGCTTCAAAAAATAAGAGGTACTTGGATGTAAGTATTTACCTATGTTGCATATTTAACTAACAAAAACAACTAAGCTTAGACGGTCTTAAACTGTTTTTGTACGAATACATCTTTGGACATAAGTTACATCCAAACAATGTATCTACTTGTAAATTGTAGGTCTTAAAAAGACCTACAGAATAGTCAGCAATAGCATATTATGTCTATCTCTTTAGATATGCTGAGTCGCTCACAATACTTAAGTGAAGCAGAAGTTGCTAATACGATTTGGTGTACAAAAGTTTATATTTACTAAAACGACTGGACGGATTTTGATGAAAGTTATTTAAACAGTTTATTGCCCAAAAAATGTAAAGTAATGTGCAAAGGTATCCTTATCATATATCAGGCACAGAGAGCCTGACCTGAGCGAATCGTGAAAGACCTTAGTGAATAAAATGGATATTAGTATTTTTATTTAAAAAAAAACAGTTATTTTTTTCAAAAATGTCCAGAATAATTTAATGACTCGACTTAAAACATTTTGAAACGTTAATTTTTATTGCAACCGGTTCACTTTATGTTAAACAGATCTTTCTTTTACCTTTCCTTTAATTTAGGTCGTATTTAAATAATGATAATAGGTTTTGTAATACCATGATTCATGATGATGAATATACGTTCTATATCCATATTTGTTCATCCAACGACTTCTAAACTAGGCACCATCCCATGGGCGTTTCTAAGTTATAACACAAGCAATCGATTATCTAATTATACTGCAAAAGTATCTCTATCAATATAAAACTATTTTCTTATAAATATCTGGGTGCAAAACTTACTCAAACTTATAAAAACCTTTTTGATAAACTGATGAACCTAAGACATTAGGTCTAGCTCTGAATTATTAGACTAAACTTATAGACACAAAAGTATTAATATAACATCTTATCAATATTTTTCATAATCTAATTTTAAATTCCTAGAAAATATAATCTCAGAAGTATTGTTTAAGTCAGAAAATAATCAAAAGACAGAGCAAGTATAAGTTACAGTGATGAGACGAGTTTCTCAGAAAAAATGAGATTAGAACATATGCTTTTACTTTATACTGCAACGTTCCCAATCAAAATGTATATTGTATACTTGTGAGTATTAACTACGAGTATAAAAATCGACTTTAAAACCACTTTTAAAGTAGGTAATTGTTTTACAAATTGAGGTGAAATTTCATTGAAATTTATATATAGCCATATTTAAGATATAAACCTTTTTTCAAAGGAACAATATAATTTTTTTTGTTACAGTTTAAATATAACATAACACACGAATATACGCACGAAATATTTTTTTTAATATTATTATTATTAACTTACTTACCAACGTAATGTTAAGACATTAACACACAGCTCTATATTACAAACTACAGCTCCATGGTAAGCTACGAGGCTTGTGTTATGGATACCATATAGTTGATACACTACACATTATATTTGAACGTATTTAAAGTTATACATACATATTATAATAATAATAAAATAGAAAATTCTTACTTTGAAACAACAAAAATTACTGTAATAATAAAGTAGCTACTACTATTCTTGTATAAATATCAAATTATTGTGATTATTACCTCGAAAACGGCTTTGATGATTTGTATCTTTTGTACATACTTACATTAGGTTTTGTTTTTTAAGCTAAAAATATAAAATAGAAATACGCAATTTTTTGTAAAAGGCTTAATTCGGCAGTCTCTACTAGATATTGTACCATAACCGATTCTAATTTAAAAAATACCTGATTTTTTATATTAAAAATTTAAACTTCCTTGTCAGGTGTGCCATCATAGCTCGCCGCCCTCATCCCCTACGACCCACATACAGTACACCGACCTGCCTTTATTGAACTGTCTCACGTCACGAGTTACGGCCACGACTCACGAGGTAGGCCTACGAGACCATTCAATGATAATTGGCTTAGGTTATTTTTGTTGACCGAGTTATTTTTATACGATACTTTTGTCCGAATTCTTTAATTCTTACTAGTTTTATATATTCTCGTTTCTTCTTTACAATGATTCGATCAATGTAATTATTTTGTAGACCTTTCGTGGTAATATTTTTTCTAGATATTTCGCAAATATCTAAACAAGTTTTTACTAACATTTTTTCTGTATTTTTTTCTATTTAATATAAACATAATACATATTATATATTAAAATTCTAACTAAGTCGAAATTGTATATTGAATATTTTTAGTCATTTTTAACAACACAGACAAAAACATTATACAGATGTTGATGAAATTTGGTATAATAAATTAGATAGTTATCCAGATCAACAAATAACTAAAGATCTTATTCCCGAGAAATGTATACTAAACCTAAATTAAAACGCATTCTCCTGTAATATATAAATTTAAAATCTAAGAATCTAAAATATTGTTTCAGGGCTTTAGAACGCGGACGGAGCAGCGGGAAATGCTAGTTTACTTTATTAACAAGTGCACAAAAGCAAGTTGCATCCGCTCCACGTTCATCGGACAGTAGTTTCGAGATTTTGAGATTCCATTATTTTATATGAACAACACCAAACCACTACAAAATTTTATGACAAGTAGCACGTAAGCAGGCACATTAACTATAATATTGTCAAATTATTATGATTTATTAGAGTACTAGGGTCCCGCCCTTATTGCACCCCACTGCTGTAGGGGATTTATTAACTTTTACTTTGATTATATTTTTAAACAAGTCAATAACCTTTCGCGTAGAACTGTTGTCACATCTGTCTATACGAAGGTGGTCACGGGTACGAGTCTCATGAAGAGAAATATTAATAGCAAAACTAGGCTAGATGACATAAAATTAAACAAAAACGCAAAGTACTTATTTACATATTTACACCAAATTAAAACAGTTAAAAGTATAATGCCTAACAGTGCCTATCTGTATACTAAGTTTATTCAAATCTGTCCAGCAAAGCTTTAGTGTAACAAACATACATACACGAATAAACTTTTATATTTATAATTATACTAAATTATTACCGATTAATTCCAATAATTAATTAATTTACGATGTACAAAATAAATCTGGGTCGCAGACGTTATAAACGGTTTAATAGGTACGATTTAGGATCAAATCTCAAAATACTCGAGTTTGCCAACGCTGCTAAATCCTCCTATAACAAGATTATATAACATTATATTGTTAGAGTAAATTGCTAGTTTCAAATTTCAATTCCCAACTGAAATGTTGATTTTATTAATTAACGGGTTTCTTTGTGTGCCTATTTGTGGCAGCATACCTCCTAAACTCATATAATGATTTTAATATTATAGTATACAATATAGGTACTAGCAACTCGCCCATTCTTCGCTAGGGTTTATCCCTACGTACGTTTTAATAGTATTCTTTCTTAGAGGTGAGATATTTTCCCGCAGAAAAAATATCCTATGTGTTGACCCTTATAACCTGCTAAAGTTTCTTAAACAAAATAATCTTAAGAACGTAGTCAACGCGGAAAAACTAGAGTGAAGAAATAACCCAGTGACACGAAAATCCGTCTCATTTTCGTGACTAAAAGACATTGTTGAGTCTACTATGCCTTACTAAAAAGAGGTTACGTACAATGGGGCAAGGTATAATGGACGTGTCAGCAGTCAGCTTTTATAGGTCAGGTAGGAACGACAAATTGACCGTCATAGATTTTTTTATCAAACTTCAAACGGACAATGGTACAGTGATTAGAGGTGGGGCACAGCGGCTATATATAGATATAAATTAGGGGTGTTCGTTATACTAGATAGCTGAAAAAATAACCTGCTAATTATAAATAACCAAATCGCCTGTTATTTATTATTTCCAGAGGCAAACTATATTGAAATAGTAATGAAATGAATATAGCTTTAACAAATATTATTTAATTATTATAGGTTATGTGATCTGTGTTTTAACTTATAGGTAATGTAACGTTTAACAACGTATGGTAATCAAAACACATCTTTCTACGTAGCGAAGATATATAACGTATATATATATATATATATATTATAGCGTAAAAAATAATAGGCGTCTTAAAAATAGCGTATTCTTATACCTCTTTATCAATATAAAGCCGTTGCGCCTACCTCTAACAGTGATGGAGCATAGTTTTTTTATCTTATAAGTTTACAATTTCAAAACGCGCCCAGTACATGTGTTATTTTTAATCTAAATATACAAAAGCGAACTTTACTTATCACGAAATATCGAAAACCGCTTGACTTGACTTTATAGTTATTAGGCGGCCGCTTAGAATGGATTTTGCGACAGGGCTGGATTATGGTCCACAGGCTCTCACAAGTTTGTATGAAGTACTTCATTCTTTGTTCTACAAAGTTTAAATTTGGGAGGGACCAGTGCAAATTGAGAATGAGTCGCTAGTAGTGAATAAATTCTAGGCTAAGGAAAACCCAAAAACATCAATAGCGAAAACTAATCGTCACGTCTATCTTACTGATGACAACGACATTTTCATTATTTATCTTATTATTCATAGCCATATATTAAAGTTATCGCTTTAATATATGGTTTTTACTTTTTTGAAATGTCGAAGCGATAGATGTTAGTCAAATGTACGTTATTTTATGCCCAATGTTAACTTAACTAAATATATGTAGATATGATTTTAGTACAAAAATAAAATGCAGTATTTAATAATATAGTTTAAACTATAAATATAAATATGTATAAATATAACTTTAAATACATACATATACATTAGAAATATTAACACCTATGACTAGAGTACAAACATCTGTCGCAAATGACTGTCACCAGCGGGACTCGAACCCGCGACCGCTGACACAGAAAAGGTCACTACAAACTGAGCCTAACGTGTCATCAAAGCATGTATTCAAACTCATGAAATTATTTCCACAGCAAGTAAAAATCGATAGCAATCCATTAAATAGCACGTAATAACAGTAAATGCTCTATTGGCGTAGTAATAACAACCTACTTTTGGTTAAATATATATAAAAATCATGTGTCAGCGAGATTAGACTGTATATGGTGCGTCGTCCGGTCGTTACCTCGACGTAGCGGTAATTAGTTACGCTGGTGTGACCGTGCGTATGGCGTATGGTTTTCATACTTCGCTATCTTTCATGTTAAAACTTTAATTAGGCATCAATCTGTAATCTCTAAGTTACTAGACTGTGAGATCGTTAGGTGGGGAGATCATAAATGCTAGTATAAAAAATCATTCACAGCGGTAAATATACATGAATCATTAAAAATCTAATTCGTATAACATCAATCCACAAAAATGTCGATCCCAAGCCCGTCTCTTATATTTTGGATAATAAGCACACAGCACTATCTATTTAGTTCAACGATATTAAACTAAAAGGCTTGTATTGTGGATACCAGATAGTTGATACATGATATTACAAATATAAATACCCATACTTGGATTACAAACATTCGTGCCTCCACCGGGAGACGAACCCGCGACCGCTAGCATAGCAAGTAAGGTTACTACAAACTGAGTAAAACGTATCGTCAGTAATAAATGTAAGTTTCAGTATAATATTTTTGTTAATGGCTTCAAAGCATGCCAGTTGAGCTGATTACTTCGCTAATGCCAAGTAGTAAAATTCTAACTAGTACTACAAAATAATTTTGTACACAGTATAATACAATAATCTATATATTATGTGTGAAGGCAGTTTTTTTATAGGAAGAATAAAAATTCAAGTTCATATTCTATTCATATACGTATACGTATTTTTCCTTTACACCTTTAATGATGATTACAGTCGAACTTCAACCACTGAACAAACAAAGCAAATACGAAAATGAAGTAGTATATTGTAACTTTATTTCATGTCCCTTTTTCCTTATAAAAGATAACCAACACATAAAATATTTAACTGGTTCTTTTCAGTAGACCGCGTTTAAGGTCCGTTATCACAACCCCGTGGGACCCGTTCCGTTATCGGAGACAATACACTTTTGTTTATAAGCTTAAATAACAGTACACCGTTATGTATTCTAGAGAATTTGTTTTATATATCACGGTTAAAATATTCTATACATTAATTCATCACAATGTTGATGGTATTTTGAAGCACCTAAAACTGAACTAAAAATATTATTGAAATAGTCAGTTTTATCGATACAGATTTATATACTTTTTAGCGCACCTACTAAAACGCAAAAAATTGCCTCCTTATCTTTGTAGTTGGTTTAAACCGAAATTAAAAACTAAACATGCATAATATAATAGTGTCTTATACTCGCTCCGCTCGGGTGCACATCTAGAAAAGACTAGAATGTTTCAAGCTTAATCCGTATCTACAGAGTGGACTTCAAATTTTATTATGCATATGTATAGACGATAAATCATACTGACTTACTTAAATGTTTACTAAAATGTCGGTGAAATAAACTAACTGACTGAGAATGGCAAGCAACTTTCTTTTTGTAGTTGTATACGGCCTGCTTAGTAACCAAGTATATTTTGATACTTAATCGAACATAACGCTACGGGCATTCGACAGTCGTATGGTTTCCTCGTATAATATTCGATCGCTGTAATTATGACGCGCTTGTAATGTCTGCTCGATGTTGTTTAGGTCGTATATCATGTATTTATTAATGTATTCAGTGTATTATGCCCTTCCTTCTTTATAACATCCCTTCGTTGCGCACGTTCCTCCCTTCTATAAAGGGGGGTCAGACTATAATCCACCACTCAGGCCAAGTGTGGATTGGTGGACTTCACGTATCTTTCAAAAACTTGCTAGGTTCTCTCAGTCATGGAGGTTTCCTCACGATATGATTCTACATCGTAAGAGAAGTGGTAATCATGTTGGTAAAAATTCGCATATGAAAATATCAGTGGTGCGATTACCCGGATTTGAACCCGCTTCACTTGGTTACCCAAGCGAGCGCGATACCACTGGGCTGTTATTTGTACATAGGGGCTAATATAGCTATTTCTACAAAATCTTCTAAAAATAAAAAAGCTACAGTAACTCTTGTGTAAATTGTAATTATAACCTTACTTGCCTGTGACTTACAGTTGTTAAACATACACATTAGTTATTATTCTTCACTAGTTTGATTTTCATATAAAAACGCATCTTTTTCTTGTATTGATATTTTAAATCTTTTACTAGTAGATGCAAAAAGTTACAGAATAAAATGTAGGAAATGTTTACAATTACATGTGGTTAGAATCTAATACATAATAAATTAATAATAAATACATCTGATGTAACCATACACATGCCTAAGGCCTTATGATTTATAGAATTACACATATCTAATAATTATACTTGTAATTTATTATGTAAATTATTGTCATGAAAATTATTGTAATTTCTGTTGGTAATCCAAATAAATAAATAAATAAATAAATTATATGTCTATAAACATATTTTTGACTGTTAGTGTACATTGTACAATGTTACGTTCATAGACAGTGTACATTAACAATATTATACACTTGTACCATTGTTTTTCTTAAAATTTACACAGAACTGCCCTTACCAATGCCAATATTATATATTGAATAATGTTTTTTTAACAAAAATCTTATAGTCAAGGACAGTCCTATAAATTAATAAAAAAGAAAACCATCTTAAAAATAAAATTATTTGTAAAGTCATTTTATTTGTCTGGGTTCCTTTATTTGTATTAGATAGAGTAAAAGTAAAACAAAATGTATGTACCTACATCAGTACATACAAATAAAATTGCAGTGTATGTTTTTGATTTAAAATTAACAGCTTTTTACTAAATGCATATTAAATAAAAAAGTATGGTACGGTCCTTACATCAAGAAACCAATTACCTATTAATTTTTTTGTCTGTCTGTCTGTTTGTTCCTGCTAATCTCTGAAACGGCTGGACCGATTTTGATGGGAATTTCACTCGCAGATAGCTAATGTTATAAGGAGTAACTATTTAATTTTATTAGAAAATTATAAAAAAAAACCCGTTTAATTTATTTTTACTCTTCCGAAGTAAACGGCACGACAGCAATCACACAAAACAATGACATTGTTATTTTAATACGCAATTTATAACCGTCATTACCCAGTGCATGCACCATACGTTTGACTTTCTTCACTTAATGGTCAGTGAAATGAGCTTTCTAAACGTGGACTAACACAGGAATTCGAATTATTCTTTGTATTTAACTTAATAAAAATATCTAGTGTAAAAATAAGCATGTACATAATGTTACATCGTAGCTGATATAATGAGTACTGGATTAAAACCGCGACCCCGGTGTGTGTTTTATGCAATTGCTGTAAATAAATCAGGTATACAATAGCCTATATACCTACTTATTAAACTTACATACGTTTTACATACATATTTATACATTCATATATATTATACTAGCATTCTCCACGACTCCACCCACGAAGTTTAATAAATTTTTTTACACAATAATAGTCTAAAGAAGAAAAACAAAGCTTTGTTAGAGATAGGACGTGCAAATAAACTTTAGAAAATGGGTACTAAATGTAGTATTCAAATATTTACTAATATTAACCATCGATTATTAATGTAAAATTAGACTTACACTAAACACCTTTATGAAAAACGCAAAAATCCGAAAGCTCCGAATATTTGACACAAAAATATAATTTAAAAAATATTCAGACCATTTTTTTTATACTTCTACGTTTTCAATTAAATTTAAATACGTTAAGCCAAAAAACTCTTGAGAGAGCTTAAAAGCTCCAATTAATACATATTTAGTAATTTCTACATCTAAATCCATAGCAACAGCCTCTATCAGTATTCACAACAACTAGCCACATGAAAACTTTTCATTTTACGTGGACATAAAAAAACAAACACATCTTGTAAGAGCTACTTCCTCGCTTGACGAGATCAAGAGCTCGCGGTATGAAAATCCGTCGCAGACAAAGTAACTTATGTGCCTGAAAGCTCTTTGCTAGTGTTGCTATACATCCCGACTTTGACGGGACGTTTCGTTTTAAATCTTATCACCCTAGAATCTCCTTATTTTTTTAACCTAATTTAGTTATTACCATTTGTAAATCTAAACTAATATTATAAAGCTGAAGAGTTTGTTTGTTAGCTTTTTGTTGGATGGACGCGCTAACCTCAGGAACTAATTCGATTCGATTTGAAAAATTCTTCCTGTGTTGGATAGTTCATTTATCGAGGAAGGCTATATATATTATATCACGCTACGGTCAATAGCAGCGGAGCATCAATGAAAAATATTGCAAAAACGGGGAATGTTGCAAGAAAAAGGGCGTGCGTTAGTTCTGAGAGGAATTAGAAAATGTGGTTTCTAGTCTTTAAAACGCGTGCGAACCCGAGGGAAATGCTAGTTGTAATATATGAGCATACTAAAAACTTAGCCTCGCTTAGCTCGGATACCTACGTCTTTAACCTTTAGTGGCCAAACAGAAGCTAATGATATACATAATTGTCTATCTGAATACTTAAATTCATCCAAACCGACTGAGCTTTTTCACCGTTATCGAGTAACTAACATACACACACATACAAACTTTCGTATTAACAAAAGTAGTCTGATATTTATGAAATAATAATAATAGTTAAATAATAAACGTTATTTACTACTACATAAATCTCAAGGTTGGGTATAATCTAATTAATTAACCTATAATATTAGATACATCACTTACCGTAACACATAGCGCCATCTAATTCCGTCGCGTGGGAAGCTTGTGTTACGGATACCAGATAGTTGATACACTACACATATAAATTTAAATACATACCTACATATTATAAATATATACAATCGAGTGGAGTACAAACATTAATACTCAAAAAATGAATGCCAGTAGTGGGACTCGAACCCGCGACCACTTGAGCCAAACGCGTCGCTGTAATTCATAGCTATAATTCATATTTTTAATTTTTCAATTTAATTTCTAGTCCAGTTTGTTTTCCATTTGTACAAATCGCGAAACGATTTAGCATCACTAGCTCTTATAGTCGCGTTGACTCCTATTCAAGCGTCCAAACAGAGGTTTAGGATATGTTGTGTATTTTTTTTTGTCGTCGCGCACGAACTTTGTTTAATCAACATGTGTATACAGATACTAGGCGCATTTGAATACATAGTTTTTATTCGCTTCTTTTTGTTTACTTGTTAGGCAGACATACATGGTATTAATTTTTCAAATAACATATTAATAGTTAGGTACTACTTTAAATAAAAGTACTTCTACCAGTATAAATCTATTATCATCACAATTACTAATAAACATCTTGGTTATACGTTACGTTTTAATTTTACTGAGCGAAACCCTAATCTTTTTCTAAAATAAACTTATCCTAAATTAAGTCACTCCTTAAAACATCAGCAATTTACCAGTGAAAGTCAGTCCTACTTACCTATTTAACCGATGTAATAAAACTATATTTTGTTTAAAATACGGACAAATCGTTACTATTATTGCCAAACTTTTTAGTAGGTACATTAATATGCACTATACACTTACGATTTTAAGCTTAATTTTTACAGAGTAGTAAGACGGTAGGTCATTAAAACTCTTTCGAAAGCCCTCGATTATAGAATAAAATACTTTTTATACATAAGTTTTGTATAAAAGTAGCTATAAACTAATACTAACATTAACTTTAGTACTAACTTTAGTTAAGTATTTCAAATCAAACGTTTTTATCCACTCGACACAAAGGAACATGTCGATTGGCCACTACACGTTGAAACGCTTATAATGAGATGGTTAGACAGCACCCCAGCAACTTGGCTTTAGAATGTACCTCTCAGACGAGTTAAGACACTTTACTTTGACGCGTAGCTAATACAATGGGCACTCCTGCTCTCCTTTGTTTTTAATATCTCTGGATATAAAAAAAGTCTGGTACACTACTTCGACGACTGCCTTTCAAGTTTGAAAAAATTTGAAAACAGTTTTGTGTTGGATAGTCCGTTTATCGAGGAAGGCTATAGACAGTATTACATCACGCTACGACCAATAGGAGCGGAGCATGAATGAAAAATGTTGCAAAAACGGGAGGTATTTGCCGCGGGAAAGGCTACTTTTTATAACTCAAAAGTTGTTATATCTATAAATTAGGTATTCCTCAAGAACTGCTAGTAGTTGGTATATTTTTTCAAAGTAAATACGTATGCCAATTTTCAACAAGAATAAAAAACGCAATTAACAAAATGTAATTAAATAAATATCACTAGTAAGATTTACTTGAAGGTAGGTTAAATACTATTCACCTTGTGACTCCACCAACAGCTCGTCTCATTTTCACATACAATATAAAATAGAATTTCAATATTTGGTTACATTAGTAACAAGCACCTACCTAAACTTAATAAAAACTTATTATTTGTGCGACATGCGTATCAAATTTCTAGTTCAATTTTTCTTTAGTTCTGACAGTTTGAAGTGTCGGCAATATACAAAGAAAAACGGAAAGACAGTAGGTACCTACATACTATTCTATATCTCTTCTCTATCACTACATAGTATAAAATAAAGTCGCTTTCCGCTGTCTGTCTGTCCTTATGTATGTATATATCTTTAAAATTACGCAAGGGATTTCGATAAGGTTTTTTAATAGATTTTTTAGTGATTCAAGAGGTAGGTTTGTATGTATGTATAACTAACGGAACCCGCGGCTTCGCTCACGCTAAGTCTAAGGACATGTCCGAGAGACGAGAGGGCGAGTCGCTAGTATAGTATAAAACAAAGTCGCTTCCTGCTGTTTGTTTGTTTATATCATTTAAACTACGCAACGGATTTTAATGCGGTTTTCATCGATAGATAAAGTGATTCAAGAGGAAGGTTTAAATATGCATAATACATGTATAATATTAAATATATTATAAAAAAATATGAAAATATGTAATTTCTGAGAAATCTATAGACCTAGTTAAAAAGTATCTAGGGACCCGAACGGAGTACGCTGCTAGTTTAGTTGATATAATATTAGAAAAATGTTTCATAAAAGTAACTTTTTAATACTAAAGCATTTGAAACGTCGGGAACCAAAAATCATAATAAATCCGCGACAAAATCCGAAAAGATAGTTTCATTTATAACTTTTTTATAGTTTTCATTTTCTTGCTGTTAAATATAAAATCCTTGTTTAGACTGCTAGGTTGGCCTTGAAATAATTGCAATAGGAGCTCCTATTGCGATTATTGCTTGCTAGCAAAATTTAATTACCTAGCATGTCCTTGATGCAAATATATTCTTAACACTAAACACATGCGTACACTGAATAATGCATCAATCGTCAACAATATCGACACACAGAACCGTACTACTACGACGGCAAGAAATAACATGTAAATAGGTAGATTAGAATACCAACGTTGAATGATATAATAGCCGTCCTATGTAAAGACGTTTAGCGATAGTTGGGACATTAACAATTTAATACAGCACCATCTAGTTCCATTGTAAGCTTGACTTATGGATACCAGGTAGTGCACCCAATGACTGGAGTACAAACATTCGTTCGATCGAAAGATAATCGTACAAAAAAATACTCCCGGCGGGACACGAACCTGCTACCGCTAACACAGCAAGTAGGATGAACTGGGCCAAACGTTTGTCGTCGAATGTATAAAATGAATATAAAACGTTTACTATGATAAAAAAGTAAAGAAAAAAACTAGATTTTCCAAGCAAACGCGTTATTAATGCTACAAATACACTATTAAATATAGTACATAAGTTTTTCCTAGGATAGAATTAATTAATGCACTTTACGCTTTCTACTTCTAAGTCTGCATGTGGCGGAAAGATATTATAATAATTGTAAAAACTATATTTAAATTATTTATATTTTTATCGTTACATATCCAGGGCCGGACAGTCATCTACAAAACTACAAATAAAAAAAACTTATAAAAACTCGAGTCATTATGTCTCCAAAAATATATTTATTATTGTACAGATTCGACTCAGTTAGAATTTCATTATAAGTATCTAGATATATTATTTTTTTAAGTATACAATTTTCCTAAAAGATATGAGCCTCATGTAGGTATATTAAGATATATTATCACTACATAGTATAAAACAAAGTCGCCTTTTCTGTCCCTATATCCCTATATCCCTATGTGCGCTTAAATCTTTAAAACTACGCAACGGATTTTGATGCGGTTTTTTTTAATAGATAGAGTGATTCAAGAAGAAGGTTTATATGTATAACTAGCAGATCCCGCGGCTTTACCTGTGCTAAATCTAGGGAAGAGCCCGAGCGAAGCGAGGGCGAGTCGCTAGTATGAGAATATAATATACGTATTACTGTAATCTTTTCAACATTTTCTGAATACATAATTCATTGTATTAACGAAGTAAATGTAATTTTAAAATACTAACAAAACAACTAATAAATATGGAACTGAAGATAGCAGCCGGCTAGCGGCCGGCCGCCTGACGATTTACGCGAAGGGCCGCAACGGTACCGCGCGTCGTAAAAACCTTTTGTTATACAATAAATTCGCTACAAATGCTATTAATTATTACTTTTTGATAATTTTAAATAGATATAGTAGTAATGTACAGTTATTTCTTAAAATATTAAGCAATTTTTTATTTTATTAATACTCGTGTCCGTTCTTAGCGTAAAGGGTAATTTCATTATAAAAACTATATAAAGCAAACTGTGAGCAACTTGATTTTTTTAATATATTATTATGCTTATATATACTAACTAAATAACGTTAAAATTAGACAGGATCAAATCATATTTTATTTGTAAAAATTTTTTAAATATTCCTTCATACCGCATCTCATGCTAAGTTTCAGACGTCTAAAAATAATACAACGCAAACTCGAATCTGGATGATATTTTTAATAAACATTCTTCTAATATCAATTAACTTGAAATAATTATAATCTCGCAGGATCAAGACATAGAATAGTAGTAAAACAACTTGTAAATATGCTTATATTAGCCCGCCCGCGGTTCTAGAATGTATGAAAACTTCAAGTCCAAGAAAACGATAGAAAGCAAACTGGGAGGTCTTTGATTTTTTTATATATTATTATGCTTATATATACTAACGAAATAACGTTAAAATTAGACAGGATCAAATCATACTTTATTTGTAAAAAATTTTTAAATATTCCTTCATACCGCATCTCATGCTAAGTTTCAGACGTCTAAAAATAATACAACGCAAACTCGAATCTGGATGATATTTTTAATTAACATTCATCTAATATCACTAAACAAGAAATAATTAAAATCTCGCAGGATCAAGACATAGAATAGTAGTAAAAAAAACTTGTAAATATGCTCATATTAGCCCGCCCGCGGTACTAGAATGTATGAAAACTTCAAGTCCAAGAAAACGATAGAAAGCAAACTGGGAGGTCTTTGATTTTTTTATATACTATTATGCTTATACATACTAACTAAATTACGTTAAAATTAGACAGGATCAAATCATACTTTATTTATAAAAAAAAATTAAATATTCCTTCATACCGCATCTCATGCTAAGTTTCAGACGTCTAAAAATAATACAACGCAAACTCGAATCTGGATAATATTTTTAATAAACATTCTTCTAATATCAATTAACTTGAAATAATTATAATCTCGCAGGATCAAGACATAGAATAGTAGTAAAACAACTTGTAAATATGCTTATATTAGCCCGCCCGTGGTTCTAGAATGTATGAAAACTTCAAGTCCAAGAAAACGATAGAAAGCAAACTGGGAGGTCTTTGATTTTTTTATATACTATTATGCTTATACATACTAACTAAATTACGTTAAAATTAGACAGGATCAAATCATACTTTATTTGTAAAAAAATTTTAAATATTCCTTCATACCGCATCTCATGCTAAGTTTCAGACGTCTAAAAATAATACAACGCAAACTCGAATCTGGATAATATTTTTAATAAACATTCTTCTAATATCAATTAACTTGAAATAATTATAATCTCGCAGGATCAAGACATAGAATAGTAGTAAAACAACTTGTAAATATGCTTATATTAGCCCGCCCGCGGTTCTAGAATGTATGAAAATTTCAAGTCCAAGAAAACGATAGAAAGCAAACTTGGAGGTCTTTGATTTTTTTATATATTATTATGCTTATATATACTAACTAAATAACGTTAAAATTAGACAGGATCAAATCATACTTTATTTGTAAAAAAATTTTAAATATTCCTTCATACCGCATCTCATGCAAAGTTTCAGACGTCTAAAAATAATACAACGCAAACTCGAATCTGGATAATATTTTTAATAAACATTCTTCTAATATCAATTAACTTGAAATAATTATAATCTCGCAGGATCAAGACATAGAATAGTAGTAAAACAACTTGTAAATATGCTTATATTAGCCCGCCCGCGGTTCTAGAATGTATGAAAACTTCAAGTCCAAGAAAACGATAGAAAGCAAACTGGGAGGTCTTTGATTTTTTTATATATTATTATGCTTATATATACTAACTAAATAACGTTAAAATTAGACAGGATCAAATCATACTTTATTTGTAAAAAAATTTTAAATATTCCTTCATACCGCATCTCATGCAAAGTTTCAGACGTCTAAAAATAATACAACGCAAACTCGAATCTGGATAATATTTTTAATAAACATTCTTCTAATATCAATTAACTTGAAATAATTATAATCTCGCAGGATCAAGACATAGAATAGTAGTAAAACAACTTGTAAATATGCTTATATTAGCCCGCCCGCGGTTCTAGAATGTATGAAAACTTCAAGTCCAAGAAAACGATAGAAAGCAAACTGGGAGGTCTTTGATTTTTTTATATATTATTATGCTTATATATACTAACTAAATAACGTTAAAATTAGACAGGATCAAATCATATTTTATTTGTAAAAAAATTTTAAATATTCCTTCATACCGCATCTCATGCTAAGTTTCAGACGTCTAAAAATAATACAACGCAAACTCGAATCTGGATGATATTTTTAATTAACATTCTTCTAATATCAATTAACTTGAAATAATTATAATCTCGCAGGATCAAGACATAGAATAGTAGTAAATTAACTTGTAAATATGCTCATATTAGCCCGCCCGCGGTTCTAGAATGTATGGAAACTTCAAGTCCAAGAAAACGATAGAAAGCAAACTGGGAGGTATTTGATTTTTTTATATACTATTATGCTTATACATACTAACTAAATAACGTTAAAATTAGACAGGATCAAATCATACTTTACTTGTAAAAAAATTTTAAAGATTACTTCTTACGGCATCTCGTACTAAGATACAGACGTCTAAAAATAATACAACGCAAACTCGAATCTGGATGATATTTTTAATTAACATTCTTTTAATATCACTAAACAAGAAATAATTAAAATCTCGCAGGATCAAGACATAGAATAGTAGTAAATTAACTTGTAAATATGCTCATATTAGCCCGCCCGCGGTTCTAGAATGTATGGAAACTTCAAGTCCAAGAAAACGATAGAAAGCAAACTGTGAACAACTTGATTTTTTTATATATTATTATGCTTATATATACTAACTAAATAACGTTAAAATTAGAAAGGATCAAATCATACTTTACTTGTAAAAAAATTTTAAAGATTACTTCTTACGGCATCTCGTACTAAGATACAGACGTCTAAAAATAATACAACGCAAACTCGAATCTGGATGATATTTTTAATTAACATTCTTTTAATATCACTAAACAAGAAATAATTAAAATCTCGCAGGATCAAGACATAGAATAGTAGTAAAAAAACTTGTAAATATGCTCAAAATAGCCCGCCCGCGGTACGAGAATGTATGAAAACTTCAAGTCCAAGAAAACGATAGAAAGCAAACTGGGAGGTCTTTGATTTTTTTATATATTATTATGCTTATATATACTAACTAAATAACGTTAAAATTAGACAGGATCAAATCATATTTTATTTGTAAAAAAATTTTAAATATTCCTTCATACCGCATCTCATGCTAAGTTTCAGACGTCTAAAAATAGTACAACGCAAACTCGAATCTGGATGATATTTTTAATAAACATTCTTCTAATATCAATTAACTTGAAATAATTATAATCTCGCAGGATAAAGACATAGAAAAGTAGTAAATTAACTTGTAAATATGCTCATATTAGCCCGCCCGCGGTTCTAGAATGTATGAAAACTTCAAGTCCAAGAAAACGATAGAAAGCAAACTGGGAGGTCTTTGACTTTTTTATGTATTATTATGCTTGTATATACTAACTAAATAACGTTAAAATTAGACAGGATCAAATCATACTTTATTTGTAAAAAATTTTTAAATATTCCTTCATACCGCATCTCATGCTAAGTTTCAGACGTCTAAAAATAAAACTGGATGATATTTTTAATAAACATTCTTCTAATATCACTTAACAAGAAATAATTAAAATCTCGCATCTTAGTACGAGATGCCGTAAGAAGTAATCTTTAAAATTTTTTTACAAATAAAGTATAATTTGATCCTGTCTAATTTTAACGTTATTTGGTTAGTATATATATAAGCATAATAATATATAGAAAAATCAAAGACCTCCCAGTTTGCTTTCTATCGCTTTCTTGGACTTAAAGTTTTCATACATTCTCGTACCGCGGGCGGGCTATTATGAGCATATTTACAAGTTTTTTTATTACTATTCTATGTCTTGATCCTGCGAGATTTTAATTATTTCTTGTTTAGTGATATTAGAAGAATGTATAGTAAAAATAAGAACAAGATTTGAGTTTGCGTTGTATTATTTTTAGACGTCTGTATCTTAGTACGAGATGCCGTAAGAAGTAATCTTTAAAATTTTTTTACAAATAAAGTATGATTTGATCCTGTCTAATTTTAACGTAATTTAGTTAGTATGTATAAGCATAATAGTATATAAAAAAATCAAAGACCTCCCAGTTTGCTTTCTATCGTTTTCTTGGACTTGAAGTTTTCATACATTCTAGAACCGCGGGCGGGCTAATATAAGCATATTTACAAGTTGTTTTACTACTATTCTATGTCTTGATCCTGCGAGATTTTAATTATTTCTTGTTTAGTGATATTAAAAGAATGTTAATTAAAAATATCATCCAGATTCGAGTTTGCGTTGTATTATTTTTAGACGTCTGAAACTTAGCATGAGATGCGGTATGAAGGAATATTTAAAAATTTTTTACAAATAAAGTATGATTTGATCCTGTCTAATTTTAACGTTATTTAGTTAGTATATATAAGCATAATAATATATAAAAAAATCAAAGACCTCCCAGTTTGCTTTCTATCGTTTTCTTGGACTTGAAGTTTTCATACATTCTAGAACCGCGGGCGGGCTAATATAAGCATATTTACAAGTTGTTTTACTACTATTCTATGTCTTGATCCTGCGAGATTATAATTATTTCAAGTTAATTGATATAAGAAGAATGTTTATTAAAAATATCATCCAGATTCGAGTTTGCGTTGTATTATTTTTAGACGTCTGAAACTTAGCATGAGATGCGGTATGAAGGAATATTTAAAATTTTTTTACAAATAAAATATGATGTGATCCTGTCTAATTTTAACGTTATTTAGTTAGTATATATAAGCATAATAATATATAAAAAAATCAAAGACCTCCCAGTTTGCTTTCTTACGTTTTCTTGGACTTGAAGTTTTCATACATTCTCGTACCGCGGGCGGGCTATTTTGAGCATATATACAAGTTTTTTTACTACTATTCTATGTCTTGATCCTGCGAGATTTTAATTATTTCTTATTAAGTGATATTAAAAGAATGTTAATTAAAAATATCATCCAGATTCAAGTTTGCGTTGTATTATTTTTAGACGTCTGTATCTTAGTACGAGATGCCGTAAGAAGTAATCTTTAAAATTTTTTTACAGGTAAAGTATGATTTGATCCTGTCTAATTTTAACGTTATTTAGTTAGTATGTATAAGCATAATAGTATATAAAAAAATCAAATACCTCCCAGTTTGCTTTCTATCGTTTTCTTGGACTTGAAGTTTCCATACATTCTAGAACCGCGGGCGGGCTAATATGAGCATATTTACAAGTTAATTTACTACTATTCTATGTCTTGATCCTGCGAGATTATAATTATTTCAAGTTAATTGATATTAGAAGAATGTTAATTAAAAATATCATCCAGATTCGAGTTTGCGTTGTATTATTTTTAGACGTCTGAAACTTAGCATGAGATGCGGTATGAAGGAATATTTAAAAATTTTTTACAAATAAAATATGATTTGATCCTGTCTAATTTTAACGTTATTTAGTTAGTATATATAAGCATAATAATATATAAAAAAATCAAAGACCTCCCAGTTTGCTTTCTATCGTTTTCTTGGACTTGAAGTTTTCATACATTCTAGAACCGCGGGCGGGCTAATATAAGCATATTTACAAGTTGTTTTACTACTATTCTATGTCTTGATCCTGCGAGATTATAATTATTTCAAGTTAATTGATATTAGAAGAATGTTTATTAAAAATATTATCCAGATTCGAGTTTGCGTTGTATTATTTTTAGACGTCTGAAACTTTGCATGAGATGCGGTATGAAGGAATATTTAAAATTTTTTTACAAATAAAGTATGATTTGATCCTGTCTAATTTTAACGTTATTTAGTTAGTATATATAAGCATAATAATATATAAAAAAATCAAAGACCTCCAAGTTTGCTTTCTATCGTTTTCTTGGACTTGAAATTTTCATACATTCTAGAACCGCGGGCGGGCTAATATAAGCATATTTACAAGTTGTTTTACTACTATTCTATGTCTTGATCCTGCGAGATTATAATTATTTCAAGTTAATTGATATTAGAAGAATGTTTATTAAAAATATCATCCAGATTCGAGTTTGCGTTGTATTATTTTTAGACGTCTGAAACTTAGCATGAGATGCGGTATGAAGGAATATTTAAAATTTTCTTACAAATAAAATATGATTTAATCCTGTCTAATTTTAACGTTATTTAGTTAGTATATATAAGCATAATAATATATAAAAAAATCAAAGACCTCCCAGTTTGCTTTCTATCGTTTTCTTGGACTTGAAGTTTTCATACATTCTAGAACCGCGGGCGGGCTAATATAAGCATATTTACAAGTTGTTTTACTACTATTCTATGTCTTGATCCTGCGAGATTATAATTATTTCAAGTTAATTGATATTAGAAGAATGTTTATTAAAAATATTATCCAGATTCGAGTTTGCGTTGTATTATTTTTAGACGTCTGAAACTTTGCACGAGATGCGGTATGAAGGAATATTTAAAATTTTTTTACAAATAAAGTATGATTTGATCCTGTCTAATTTTAACGTTATTTAGTTAGTATGTATAAGCATAATAGTATATAAAAAAATCAAAGACCTCCCAGTTTGCTTTCTATCGTTTTCTTGGACTTGAAGTTTTCATACATTCTAGAACCACGGGCGGGCTAATATAAGCATATTTACAAGTTGTTTTACTACTATTCTATGTCTTGATCCTGCGAGATTTTAATTATTTCTTGTTTAGTGATATTAAAAGAATGTTAATTAAAAATATCATCCAGATTCGAGTTTGCGTTGTATTATTTTTAGACGTCTGTATCTTAGTACGAGATGCCGTAAGAAGTAATCTTTAAAATTTTTTTACAGGTAAAGTATGATTTGATCCTGTCTAATTTTAACGTTATTTAGTTAGTATGTATAAGCATAATAGTATATAAAAAAATCAAATACCTCCCAGTTTGCTTTCTATCGTTTTCTTGGACTTGAAGTTTTCATACATTCTCGTACCGCGGGCGGGCTATTATGAGCATATTTACAAGTTTTTTTACTACTATTCTATGTCTTGATCCTGCGAGATTTTAATTATTTCTTGTTTAGTGATATTAAAAGAATGTTTATTAAAAATATCATCCAGATTCGAGTTTGCGTTGTATTATTATTAGACGTCTGAAACTTAGCATGAGATGCGGTATGAAGGAATATTTAAAATTTTTTTACAAATAAAATATGATTTGATCCTGTCTAATTTTAACGTTATTTAGTTAGTTTATATAAGCATAATAATATATAAAAAAATCAAAGTCCTCCCAGTTTGCTTTCTATCGTTTTCTTGGACTTGAAGTTTTCATACATTCTCGTACCGCGGGCGGGCTATTATGAGCATATTTACAAGTTTTTTTACTACTATTCTATGTCTTGATCCTGCGAGATTTTAATTATTTCTTGTTTAGTGATATTAAAAGAATGTTTATTAAAAATATCATCCAGATTCGAGTTTGCGTTGTATTATTATTAGACGTCTGAAACTTAGATGAGATGCGGTATGAAGGAATATTTAAAATTTTTTTACAAATAAAATATGATTTGATCCTGTCTAATTTTAACGTTATTTAGTTAGTTTATATAAGCATAATAATATATAAAAAAATCAAAGTCCTTCCAGTTTGCTTTCTATCGTTTTCTTGGACTTGAAGTTTTCATACATTCTCGTACCGCGGGCGGGCTATTATGAGCATATTTACAAGTTTTTTTACTACTATTCTATGTCTTGATCCTGCGAGATTTTAATTATTTCTTGTTTAGTGATATTAAAAGAATGTTTATTAAAAATATCATCCAGATTCGAGTTTGCGTTGTATTATTTTTAGACGTCTGTACCTTAGTACGAGATGCCGTAAGAAGTAATCTTTAAAAAATTTTTACAAGTAAAGTATGATTTGATCCTGTCTAATTTTAACGTTATTTAGTTAGTATATATAAGCATAATAATATATAAAAAAATCAAGTTGCTCACAGTTTGCTTTATATAGTTTTTATAATGAAATTACCCTTTACGCTAAGAACGGACACGAGTATTAATAAAATAAAAAATTGCTTAATATTTTAAGAAATAACTGTACATTACTACTATATCTATTTAAAATTATCAAAAAGTAATAATTAATAGCATTTGTAGCGAATTTATTGTATAACAAAAGGTTTTTACGACGCGCGGTACCGTTGCGGCCCTTCGCGTAAATCGTCAGGCGGCCGGCCGCTAGCCGGCTGCTATCTTCAGTTCCATCTAATAAATGGCTTTTTAACAAAAATTTACCGAAAATGTACACCAACTTTAAAATCACTTACCTAACAAATATTCTTCTATTTGCCCCTTATATAATTCAATTCTACCTGAAATTTAGGCGATCATTCTGGATATAATTTATATAGTATTTATACATATGACAATAAATTTGGCTTAGTTAGTAATGACAGTACTTGTTATAACAACGCTGGATCTAGTCCAGATTCATTTCCGTCGTGGTGCATACGAATGTTTGTTCTTCAGTTATTGTTTATACTAATATTGATTTTATGGATACCTATTTAATTTCATATGTGTTATATATTAACTAGATATCTTAAATCCATAACACAAGCCTTGTAGCTTGCTAGCTTATGTTAATGTCCCATACATAACGTAAATATATACGTAACATATTTATTTAGAGGTAAAAAATTTCGCAACAATTCAAACTTTCTTTCTTCTTTGTAAATAAAGCTATGGCTTCACAGTGAAAAAAGTAAGTATTTAGTAAGTAAACAAAACTGAGTTATTACACAACTTGTTATATCTTGGATGTAACCCTAACCTTCGTACGAAAATCGATAGTCACCCCTCTATAATAGATCGCACCCTTGGTCGGCCGTTTTGACCGATTTAACTTATTCATGCAAGAAGTTTCCAGCAACTAAATATTGTCACGAAATATTTGAATATACTAATATGTCTGTCAGCTAAGAAGGGGAACACATTATCAAATTATAGCGCTTATAGGTATAAAACTTTGCCAAAATATTCTTTATGGCATATTAAAAATAATCATGAACTGATTTTATGAAGATCTACCCACAAAGGGGACGTTAATGATAAAAATGGTTGCCATAAACGAAGCGAGAGTGAGTAGCTAGTATAAAATTAAATATAAAATTTAGGCAAAGACAAAACTGTTCGGGACCATTTTCTCAATAAAAAATTTAAAATATTTTTTTTTCATATTTCATATAATACATAATAGTATTTAGTTTACGATGGTTCCTTTTTGCATAAGTACATTTTTTAAACAATACCCGCGTATCTTTTAGGGTCTCGAGGCAATTGAAACCCTAGTAACGACACCCCCCACCCCTTCTTACAAGACAGAACATTTTAATGTGCAATTTAATCATGATATTGGCTGTTTTTGTACATATTTGTGTAAGAGATAGAAAATTAAATATAAGAAATATTAAGCTTGTCGTTTATAAGTAGGTATTTACGCTAAAAAAAAGAAAAATAAGCAATTTCACTATATTTTGATGTCATGTTTGATTGATATATTGATTCTGGGTCCGAGTCTCTGTTTAGTAAGCCTCAATAACAGCCCGGAGTTGAGAAGTTGGCAGTATTTCACCCACTGCCTCGAAGAGCACGTAAAGCCGTCCTGTGCCTTAACAGTCACTGGTCATCAATCAGAGTATGAGTGACAGAAATAGAGAGAACAATAATGTCTGCGCGTACATTTGTGCACTATAATATCTCTTGCGGAGTTAGCTAGTATCAATGAGATTAACCGCCGTGGCCGGAATCGGTCAGAAGGAAGGCACATTAATTATATCGTCTAATAGCATCATTAGATAAAGGTTTAAAAATGTTAACTGATCAGTAATTATTCTTCTGGCAGTTCATTTTGATTCTATCTTCAAAGTTAATTCAAAATAATAATACACTAAGACATTTCCCAATAGAATTGATAAAATATGTCGTCATTATTAACAAATGCTTAATACTTAATGTATAAAGTTCAAGTGTGAGATCAGAAATGACATCATGATTCATGACTATTACAGGATGCTGACAAGCTTATATTTTTTGTACCAATAAGTTTATAATCCCAAGAACAGTATTGGCAATTTCAAAAAGGCGAATGATTTACATTGCAAATTTTTATAATATTTTCGAAGTAAAAACTGTGATAATATTTTCTTGATAACAAGCAAAAAATGGTATATTTCAACCCGAGCTTTGACACTGTTCGATAGTTCTTATTCACCTACGTTAAATATAAAAAAAGAAAAAAAATTTTTTGTATAAGTGTTGTAAAAAATACAAAAAAAATTTTTTCTTAACTTTGTTATATATGGTTGTTTTTATAATTTTTTGAAGTTTTCGAAAAAAAATATAACGGTAAATATTATTTGTTTATAACAAATTGTTAAGTTAATAAACAATTAAATTATTTATAAAAAAAAATTATTTCTCTGTTATTCCATTGAAAAGGGTAAATGGTAATTTTAAAGAACAAAATAATTTCTTAACTAATTATTTAAACAATTGAAATATAAAAAAAACGATTATAAACAATAAAAAAATTTATTTAAGAAAAAATTATTTTTAAAAAAATCATCATTTCACCTATGCTAAAAGATAATAAAAAAATTTTTTTTTAAAATCCCAAAATAGTCTATTTGTTTATAAACAATTTCTTAACAAATGACGTAAAAATTTTTTTTCCAATGTTAATTAATACCTATATCAGGTGCGAAAACAGCAATAATAATATATTACCAAAAAAAAAATTTTTTGATAACATTTTTTAGAAATTTCATTTTTAGTTAGTTTAAAAAAATTATAATTAACAAAATAATTAATTTTAATAAATTTTTTTGCATAACTTTATTAAGTACCTAAACAAAAAGAGCTCCACGAAGCGAAAAATTTATAGACCAATTATTTAAACTTTTATACCGTAATTTATAAAAACAGAGATTGGAAAAAAATTAGTTAATTAACAATGGTGTAACTTTTTGAAAAATTGACAAAAAAAATTTTTTTCATCGAGGTTTTTTTCGTTCAAGTGTCTAGATTACACTATAATTTATTCAAATTTTAAAATTGTTATTTAATATTAAAAAAAAATTATTTTAGGTGATATACCGGCTTTTTTGGCGGCGCGCCTATGCCGTAACGCCCTCGCGGAGCCCTATTTTCAGCGTTAAAAAAAATTATAAATAATATAAATAGAGTTCCGGGAGTTAGGACTTTTTTATTGGAAATTTTCTCGTTTTTCAGGTTCTTTTTTCAAAATTCCTTAAATATCATTATTTTAAAAGTTATTAACGAAAAACTAAATACCTTTTTTTTCTTATTTTGGTAATAACAATCGCAATTTTTTATGTGCTAATATACCCTTAAAAAACATTTTTCTAGACGTCATTCCGAATCGAATGAGCTATGGCACATATTTTTAGGAGCTCTATGTCTATTTAACACGTTTTTGAACTTGTTGACTAGACTATATGATACCTAACTGGTATCTTAGATTCAGCTTAAAATATTACTAATAATAACGAAGTTACTAATTATAAAGAACAAATATTATAGAAATGCTTACGATACAATATAAGCGTTGAAATATACAATAGCAACGACGCGACGAATGCAGGAGCACAGGCTGTAAACATTATAACATAAACATAATATACAAACTTTCCCCAAATAGGAAGTAACCCTTAACTCTGTGCCCGATTAACTTCTTACCCCCGCATACCCTTTAAAAACGGGAAATATGTGAGGTCCATAGGAAATCTCAAAAACACTGAATTACATTATACCGAAAAATCAACTATAAATAAATGAAATAATAGAATCATCAATGGACGTATAGTGGACACATATTATTAAGTATAGGCTTTAAGAAGAGCATTAAATAATATTATAAAAATTATACAGTAGAACCTCTATAAGTCGAACATCAAGGGAGACGTATTTTAAATAATACTTTTATTACAAGCAGAAATGCACGGCTGAAGCTACCAGTTTTGCGGTTTTAAAAAAGACAGATTTAGTCCGTCCGTTACCACAGATCATTGTAATCGAAATGACACCATCGAATTATAATTGAAAAATAAATATTTAGAAAAGCTTTCAATATGGCTATAACAGCTTTTCACTTTCCACATTTTTGTCATATCTTTACAAAAACACAATTTTTCAAATGTATACCCATTAGACAATGTTAAATATAAGTAAAATGGAGTAATTTAAATCTTTTTACTTTTTAGGGTACCGTTCCTGTAGCGTGTCTTGCTTGCCTGTAGCAATGGGAGGCCCTATTACTAGGCCTCCGCAGTCCTTCCGTCTGTCAGCGTCTGTATATTATCAGTACTATAATAGGAAGAGAGTTTAAATATTTACGGAGTGCGTACTTTAAACTGCTACAACAATACATACAATACAATGAACCAAGATGGCGAATTTCAAAATGGCCACCATCCAAATTGATGATGATATAGGTAAAAATACATAATTTCACACAACAGTACGGAACCCTTCATATGCAAGTCCAGTCGCAATTAACAGGTTTTAGTTTTATTAATATAATTTTAAGTTAAATATAAACCTAATAATGTAAGTAGCAGTAGTATTAACAATAAAAGAGAAAACTCGGAGTAATACTTTCGCATTAACAACATTATAGTACGAAATAACAGACACTTTACTTTTACATTTTATTGTGTACAATCGTAAATTCTAGAGTAAACTAACAAAGGAAGAGCTTATGTAAGAGCTAAAATAGGGCAGTGACTAATGAAAACATCCCCATTCTCTTGCGTTTCTTAATTTCTCACTGTACATTTACACCCTAGGGTTGTTTGAAGAATAAATTTAAAATAAAATATTTTTGAAGTGTAAACTTCTTTAGAATTGTTGTGATTTCAAACTCGATGAAACGAAAAACTAAGTCCATAGTACCAGTCACTCAGAGACGGGGTAGAGTTAGCCTTAATTTAAATTCAAGATTTACTTCTGACATGTGTACTTTGTACACACGCACTTTTTTTCTATAATAGGTACCTATAGGTATATATTGACAGTGGTAGCCCAGTGGTAACGCGCTCGCTTGGATAACCGAGTGACACGGGTTCAAATCCGGGTTCGCATCTCTAATATTTTCATTGAGTCAGAATATTATTAGATGTATAAATAACTCTAGAATATGCCAACCCTAGTGACCAGTAAGCAATACAAGTTTTTTGGGTCAAAACTTTATGTACTCGAAAATAAAATTGCGAATACGTTAGTAATAACGCGTGGTATAAACCCGGATATATAAAAAGTAACTAACACTGTATTATTATCTTATATTAGTGTAGTACGTATTATAATAACACATCATGAGATATCTTAATTAGATTCAAGAAAGCAATCGATAAACTACCGAATGACCAGGAAATACGGTGCTTTTTTATGAAAAAACATGAAATTATTATGTTATTTGGGAAACTATGAAATATATATATTTTAAAGCAAGTACGTATTAGTCTACTTATTGTATTAAAGAATTATTGAATTATTATAATGCAGAATTGTAATGTCCATTAATTAATAACAAAAAAACTGTATTGAATGGCCAGAAATGTAGCAATTTCGAAAATATTAAACGAGTGTTAATGCAACTAGTAACTGCATTATCGCTTATATAAGCATGTTTATAAAAAAAGTTAGTTAAAATTTTTATTCAAGATATATAAATATTATTTACTTAAGTTATAATAAATTATATATTTTTTGACGTTAACACTGCATTGTCCAGTTCCATAGTAAGCTACGAGGCTTATGTTACGTCTTTGTGGAAATTAAACATTTATCCATTCCATACTTCGAAAATGCGACTTGAAATTGAATTAGGTAATTTGAAGTATTTTATATTTTACTATTTAGAGTTTGTCTTTTTTGATAGATCTTTGTTTTAACTTCCAAACAGTTATTCGAGCTTGACCTCTTATTCTTCATTCAACAAAAATGAATATTATATAGTATGTACACCTAATAAGGAACAAGCAAAGTTTACAATACAGGTGGTTGAACACCGGCATTTATTTACACTGTACATACACAACCGCCGAAAACACGAACCACGCGAGCTAAAAATAAACGAATAGTAACAGCTGGTATTTAAAGTTTATAGTTGCCGAGCGTTGAAACCCATGTAAATCATCTCTGACGTGATCTAACTGCGTTAATATATATATATATAAAAAAAAATTGGTAATTTGTTTGGATGTTTACTCAATCAGCCGTACCCCCAAGAAGGATTTATACGAAACTTTCCAGACTTATTTTACAATATCGTTGTGTTTGTTTGTTTTGTTTATGTCAATACTTTATTTTCTGGTAGAACTATTTAAAAGTAAAAATAATTTTGAATATATTTTATAATACATCGATGTATGTATCAATAAAATTAGTTTTTTTATTTTTAAAAATCTTATCGTCATAGCCGTTATTACAGAGGCCAAATCTAGAGTTTTTATAATTTTTTGTGCATAGTTTTTATATTTTTTTGTATAACGAGAAAACCATTGAAAGAATTTTGATGAAATTTGATTTGATGATAGCTGGTCGAAATATAGCTACTTAGTAACACCTATAGTAACTGGATAATCTATGCCTCAGTTCTTTTTAAGGGCTGAAGTGTTTTCTTTCCCAATTGCACTCGTGACTTTCATTCAACAAAAATGTTACAACCGAGAAAGCAAGTATTAGACAATAGGCATATAAATTGTCTACCAACATGTATTTAAACTACAAATGTTTGTTTCGGCGTTCTCATGACATTTAAATTAATTGTAAAACATTGGCAGCTTAACTCTGCTAACTTTTCTATTAAATAAATAAAACAGAGTAAAATTAATTACTTCAAACTACGAAATTTTTGATACCTATATACAATTTATAATAAGATCTCAGAATCAGTATCTCCCATGACCATGATTGCTGTAACATTCGAAACGTCGGGAACCAAAAATCATTATAAATCCGCGACAAAATCCGAAAAGACAATTTCATTTATAATGTCAAATATTCGCGTAAACCTAAGAAATAATTTATAATCAGTATTTTTCAAGTCGATGCTAGCCAATAAGTACAGTTTTTGCAACAAAGTTTCAAACGAGTATTTTAAGTTTGTTAACGCATAGATTAATAAAGTAGGTTATTTTGCTTTTGGTTGCACAGACTCCAAAAAAAAAAAGGTATCTATTTATAAATTGTAAATAGGTACATACGTAAATTTCGTTGATCCTTTAATGTTTTTGATTTTTATTTACTTTTAAGTTTCTACATACAGGTATAGTTTTGAAGTCGGTTTTTTAAAGCAATTTTATTTTTCTATTTTTAGTATTAGAAGTAAGCATTTTTATACTTTCTGTTGATTTTCTCAAAACACTTATATTATAATAATATTTTTGTGGGACTAACTCTGAAGTATGACTTACCCAACAAAAAATCATCAAAATCAATTCATATTTAAAAAAAAATTGGAACAAACATACAAAAAAAACTCCTTCTTTTTGAGAGTCAGTAAAAAACTTATTCCTACGAAATCGTATATATGCAAATCAAAATATACTTTATTAAAATAAACTTTTAAAATATAGAATTTAACTTTACAATGACAATATAGAATTTAAATTAAATGTCAGTACGTAAGTCTGTGAGGAAGCTATCACCGGCTCGGAAGGCAGTAGGACTGATCAATAATCGCGTATTGTCAGGATATTACGCTTCGTCTATTATTTTTCGTTCAATCAACGATATAACTATTTTAGCGAATTGCATTGTCTATTACGTCGAACTTTCTTCCATCTTTACGTTCCGGGAACTGTGCACTTCATTTTGCACTTGACTAACTGTAATGGAGTTTATGTCGCCGACCTGTTCTTATACCGTTATAAAGCATCAGCTTCGGTCACAAAGCGTGGATAAAACGTGGGTTGCCCTACGTCATCTATATATAGAAAAATAAACAAATGTATTTTTGTTACATTAAAATAACAGGTTTTACTAAATGCAAATGTAATTATTAATACAGTACCTACGTATAAGAATAATACAATTTTTAACATTATTATCTGATGGTCTCGGCTTTTTTCATTCCCTTATTCTATTCCAGTGCGACAAGCTGAATAAAAGCCACGTAAACATCAAGTAAGCATTTAATACGTCACTCATCACGAATAAAGGAGGTTTAAGGGCTCTCAAGTTTGTATGAAATTCCTTCATTTTTATGTTACAAATTTAAAGTTCTAATAAATAAGTACGTTAAAGTGCACGAGTTTAATTTGGTAACTTTTACATACTCCATTGCCAAAATAAGATGTATCTTTAGCTTCTAAGGGCCAGTCACGAAACTACGTACCTACTTTGACAAACTTTATTAAAATTTTCAGATCCTTTGTAAAATTTTCAAGTCCTTTTGTACTACAAGTTCAAACATCACCTTTCCAGATTTCTAGCTCGAAAATAATCCGACTACTATTATAAATGCACAAATGTAAGTCGTAACACCATTTCTGTGAGTATATTTGTTGGTACGTCTAACTTCATGCTAATGGTTGGACGTATTTCGATAAACTATAGTACACATTTTATTTTACTATTTAACCGACTTCAAAAAAGGAGGAGGTTATATGTTCCGTTGTATGTATTTTTTTTTTATGTATGTTCACCGATTACTCCGTCGTCTGTGGGCCGATTTCAAAAATTTTTCTTTTGATTGGTAGGGTATAGTTCCGAGGTGGTCCCATTGTCACCAAGTCAGGATCTGATGATGGGATCCCAGGGAAATCGAAGGCAACTCTCAAAATTTACAGGCACCTATTATGTTTTTGATATATTTTCTAAACCCGATAAAGCTTTTACGTATGAAAATCATCATCTCATGTGGATGAGCTGATGATGGAAGGTAAAATTCCTCAACAGTTGTTTTTTATGTGTTTTCACCGATTTCTCCGTGAATTGTGGGCCGATTTTAAAAATTTATTTTTTGTTCGGTAGGGTAAACATTCAAGATGTTCTCATTGTCACCAAGTCAGCATCTGATGATGGGATCCTAGAGAAATCGAGGGCAACCCTTAAATTTTATCGGCACTGATTACCTTTTTCATATATTTTCTAAAGCTGTTCAAGAATTTGTGATGATGTAAGGTATATCTCCTCAACGGTTAGGAGTTGAAAGAAAATTCTTTTAATATTATACGTACTTATGAACTGATAGTCGTATTCCTTCAGGATATTAGGTGGATTGATAATAGAAGGTAAATCTTATTAACGTCTACGAGTTACGTGGAAAAATAGACGTGGACAAATCTCGATTGACTATTGTCGTTCATTTCAAAACTTCGCTGACTTATTGGAGCAGTAGTTTAGTTAGCCTTCCAATGTTTTATTTAAACATAATAATTTCCACAAAAAAATTTAAAATAAATTATTTTTTAACAAAAATGAAAACCGACTTCAAAACGATACAAATTGAAACTAAAAAGAAAAAAAAATAATTTTAATTACTTAGTTATTGTTGGAGTCGGTGCCAGCCAAAGCAAAATAATCCTAATACAATCTCCTTGGCTGGCACCGACTCCAACAATAACTAAGTAATTAAAATTATTTTTTTTCTTTTTAGTTTCGATTTGTAGCGTTTTGAAGTCGGTTTTCATTTTTGTTAATTTAGTTAGCTATCAAAATGTATTTTTTTTTTATTTTAGGTACTTCAAAAGATAAAAACCAAATAGAAAGTAGAGTAATGTGAATTTTGTTCATACAAGTACGGTATCGTTGCATGTATTCAATATACCTAATTAAGTACAGCAATTACTATATTAAGTGAAGTAGGCACTCACTAAAATACCTCGTCCTAAATGTTCAAATGAACCGGTTAAATTATCTAATCGATACAGTTAATTAGCATATTGACAGCCACTTAAAATGTTTGGTTATTCAACAATTTTATCAACACTTTCAAAATAACGCGACGAATTCTGTTGTCACCAAGAAAGAGTATATTTAGGTATGTTGGCTATAATTAAAATGGCGCCCTATATATTATTTTTATATTTTATCTGAGCTATGTTTATTAATTCTAACAATTAGTATGTGTAGTGTGGTTTTATCAGACAGACAGACAAAACTTCTAAAAACTATAGACACATGGCCTCTGTATCAATAATAGGACTAATAAGATTTTTCAATTCTACGTGACACTGGCGAAATAATCTGTGCTCAACTGGCACGCTTTGAAGCCATTAACAAGAGAATTGAATTGAATTGACGATTTTTCAATAAATATGTAATGAACAGATTTGACTAATTATTAAATGTATGTAATATATTGCTTCAGCGACAATAATAGACGGAATAGTCAACCCAATAATAAAGATTCCATCCCTACTTATACTTTGCTCATTAGGCTCCTAAATTACACAAACATCGAGTTAAAACAAAAGGCTTAAAATACGCTTTTACAATTATTTATTACTTAGCTTTAGCGCGCGCGAAGCCGCGGGTTCCGCTAGTATCTTTATAAATTATAGCCTGTGTTATTCTGATGTGTAAGCTATATTATTGTAAAGTTTCATAAAAATCCTTTCAGTAGTTTTTGCGTGAAAGTGTAACAAACATATATCCATACTTACAAATTTTCGTTTATATTATTAGTATTATAGTATGATGACTTTTAACAAGCTATAAGAATACCAACAACGTAAAATAACGTAATACATTGTTTTTAGAACAAGAAATAGACCGTGAACGGACTGAAGTCTCAAGTAATAAACTCGATAGTTTTTCTGATTAAACATTAAACATTAAGGGAAATATATCATATATAGTTATAATTTGTGTTTAATATTTATATTTATGTATGTGTTGTGTAGATGAGGCTACTCGCATAGTTATTATTTGTAGTGCAGCACATTTAATACTTGCGTAAGTATACGTAAAGTATGCGTAAAAAAAATCATTATTTTTATCTATCTATATGTCCCTTAGAAAAGATATAAATATAAATAGGTATCCGGTATACATAAAGTATTATAAAGATCATGTAAAACTTTTATTTATTATTAATTTATATTTAATAAAAACAAAAGTGAACCCTTGAATGATTAAATATTTCACTGATAAACTAAAAATACGATAAGAACGGTCTTTCGAACCTGAGTTACCCTCCGAAACTAATCCAAAATATATTTTAAGAATCAACTCCTTTCTATAAGAAACGAAGCAAATACCAAATTAAAAATTATTTTCATATACAAAAATTTACTTCCCCTTAAATATATCAACTTACGAAATACAGTGTTAGCAGTAAAACAATGCAGTAGTAAGACCGCAAAAGTTAATTGGACACGAAACCATACCGAAGCCTAACAAATGATTGAAAAACTTTAATTATCAACATAGTAGCCGACGATCCATCTACAGTTGGCTTACTTTAGTTAAGCTTGGCAAAATTCCTAACGAATATAATTTTTAATAAGCTTTGTTAGGCGTTTTCCATAAACTTATAAAATGTGCGATTTTTCAGAAAAAAGAAACATCTAAACATCTATTTAGTATCTACATATAAAAAAATTCTAACCGCGTCAATGTGTACATTAAATAATTTTCTGATTATTTTTTATTGACGAATAATTTTACAGACGAATATGTATAAATTATAAAATTGTCTGGACATATTTTGATATAATTTGGTTTTGGCTATCTAGGTCAACTTATAGTATACTTTTTACTGGAGGAACATATCTTATTTCTGAGAAATCAATACAAACAGTTAACTAAAGAGTAAAGACGAATTCAAAGGAGCGAAACTTAAGACGCAATTTATTTTAAATTTGATGCATTTGGTTAGACGAGTATCGAAAACTAAGTTATAAGTAGGTGGCTATTATCCTAAACATTAGGATATAGTTGAAAATAAGTAATGACATAATATTGGATTACCACTTGTGTTCTTACTCAGATACAAAATTTGTTGAGACAATTTAATTTAGAGGGGGTCGACCATGTCATGTGTATGTTTTCTTACAAGGGGGTGGGAGGGAGTCTCGATAGTTCTTACGTAAGATCAAAAAATGCGAAAGTCAAGAGAAAATGCGAAATCAAAAAAATGCCAAAGTCAAAATTATATTTTGAAAAAGCGCGGGCAGCCGGGCGAAAGGTAGTGTACCTTTAAAATTACAAATAAACAGTTCAATTTCTTTTAGACTCTTACGTAAGTTAAGCAGGGGGGAGGGGGTCGGCCTATTCTTATTTTTTCTTATAATAGGGGGGGAGGGGGTCAAAAACTAGCGAAAATAGTCTTACGTAATAAATGAATGGCCCCATAGCAACTTTTCTACACTTTGTAAGAGTGGTCTCAGTATTAATTCATTACAATCTCTAATTGTAAACTAAATTTCATCTAAATCAGACATTTCAGCATAAGAGTAACAAACATAGTAACACATATAATCATTATATTTATTTTTACTTGCTGTATATTTCAATCACCCTGAAGAAATGTATGTAGAATTATTACTCATTTGTTAGTAGATTGAAGTTACAAAACTACAAAACTTTTGAAAAAATTTGGAAATTAATGAATACTTTCACTAATAGTATACCAAACCATTAAAAATATTACAATCACATCATAGACAGTGATAACCTAGTTGGGAGCAATGTGGTGGTAACCCATCTTCTTTGGCTCACGAAGCAAAGCTGGTTCCTTCTTGAGTTTTCTTCCCATACCTCTTATATTTTCATGTTCAATTTGAAATCATTTCCAACTTAACCAGTCTTACAGAAAAGGAAAACTCTCAAGTTTTTGTGTATGTGCAATCATTCGCCCTGCATTCTTCCAGCATGATGGACTATAGTTTAGTCCCATTTGTACTAAAGGGAAACCCATGACCAGCATGTGACCAGAGGGTGTTAGGAAGGAATGAAAACGAATTACATCACGTATAATACTCTAATAATGAAAAGTATATTTTCAATACAAAAAAAAACTATGAATAAATAATAATACAAATCCTTAATTATCCACACCACATCACCGTGATAAAACTCCCAAATAACTATAATAGCAAGTATAATATAGCTAATACTATTATTACATGCCAGATATAAAGTGCAAATTATAGTGATCTCATACCAATAAGGTTTTAATATTCATGATTTTTTCTTACATATGTACACAAACAATGTTTGTAGAATAAATATTAATGGACATTATATATGATGGTATAAAAGAAGATGATCACATGAAGTTATGTAAAGAATTTTAAAATTTTATTTATTATTCTGCTATTATCTTTAAAGCACACCATAACAAGATTGTTTGCTAAAAATAAATTATTTTGAATAAACTATAAAGCATAATAATTTTAAAATTATAATAAGTAATATTTATTTTTATATAATTATTAATTACTTACGTGTGCTTTTTAAGTAGTGTATGCAATTATATATGGAAATATTTCATAGCAAGTAAGGAATAATTGCAATAATTAAAGATAAAATAAGAATAACGAGCATTTAAATATTTTTTATGATAAATTATAAGCTCTCAGTTATTTATAAAACAATCAAATTACAACTATTATGATATTTCATTTTTTTTTCAAATAGGTATTAACGTTTTTTACAAATAGGTATATCTTCCTTATATAAACATATCATTCAATTAACTACCCAGTTTTATTTAAAAATTAATTTCAAACTTTACTTAGAAAGGTAAAAGTAATAATAGTAACTTATTTAAAGCTAATTATTTTTTAATCGATACGGATCTCGCGTAACCGTGTTAATATGAAAAATTATATTTTCCTGAGGCACAAAGATAAAATCATTTCGTTCAAATTGAGCGGTTTAAAAGAGCACCTTAGAAAATATGGAATAACAGTTCGTGGTCTAGAAAATTGTCGACCGACTGTGACGAATCATTTAAAATCTATGACCTACCTTCATGTCCGATACGATTTGCTGATACAGGTTCCACAGGGGAGAGCAATCCTTCTCCGTAGTCCCCTCCATAGTCAAAATTAACACAAAATTCACTCAAAAAAAACAAGAAACACAATCAAGCACTTTTCACGTAGCACAATGCCCTATATTATGCGCCATAACTATAATACGACAACTGTTGCATTTTTGTTAGAATAACTAATTAACTCACCCTCAATTAACTACTACCTACATTTCACTATTTCTTAAACACAATATACGATACAATATCTACAAATATAATAAATCAATATTTATAAACACGAAAATCCTCCATTGAAGCAGGACACGAGCAATATAGATTGTTCTGGTTAAATTTCACTTATAAATGAAACATAAAAATTATGGAAGTGTATAATGGAATCTAACTAATTCTTTTTCATTCAAAAAAAGTGATAAGAGATTCGTTTTCATATACATTTAAAACACGATTGAAACCTGACTGAAACCGTAATAACGAAACGACAAGCCGACCGCCGCAATCGGTTTGTTTGGTTGGTTGAGAAATTGGGGTTGCCAGTGCTATGTGCAATGAGATGTACTTAAAATCACCCAGTCATGTATATTCATTATTCATGTTAAACAAAATTGGCTAACGATTTGTTTGAATTAATAAAAAATAGTTCTTCTTAATGAATTTATTACAGGATTTTTATTCATTTGTGTCTAAAGATACTTAATATTAAAAATGTTTATGTTTATTTCAATAATTTTAAGCTTATGTATTCAAATATTTTGTGCAGTTACTACTAAATTGTAGTACTTTAATGCCCAATAACATTTAATATATCATCAATTTAAGAAAGTTTTTAGTCACGCAAGTTTTTCCTCTCCTTTATGGGAGACATTAAGGCATGGTAGCACTCAGCGTTGAACAAAAATGTGGCTGTTGAAATATTATTGCCATACCTATATTTGTATAGAACAGGATCAATAAAATTTTAAAAAATATTAATAAATATTCATTCATCAGCTCTTATATATTATTTTAAATAAATTTTATTGAATTATCTATATTAGAGCACAAAGTTACAGAATTGTTTATACATAATCTTTATTTGAAAATATTTTTTATTCTACTATTGCTACGTTCCACTAAGCGTTCGTGAAGCGTTCACAACGATCACGCTCACGACCGTAGTTTTTCCCGTTCCACTTGCTTGTGAGCGTTACTGTCGTAAACTCAAGTGGAATGGATTATAGAGCGTCTTGAGCGTGGAGGTAAATAATACAAACGGCGAGTTAAAAAAAGAATGCAAAAGATTTAAGAGGTTAGGTTATAATAAGGTTCAGAATAAAATAAAAAAAAAAGAAAAAAAAATCTGTAAGCCTTGAAAATACACTTAATTAATTATTGTTTAAATCGATTTATATTGAAAAAATTTATAATTTATTTTTTTATATTCAATATTAGTGGATTTTATATTCAATATTCCTCTGTATCGAGGAATTCTTCATCAATAACATGATCCGTGACATCATTAGAAAATTGACAATTTTCATCAGCACGATCAGCAGACGATGATGTTCCGGATTGTTCATTTAAAATGCTGTTAAAAATTTGTGTCGCAAATGCTGTGTCTATGATAAAAATAAAATTTTCATCAGTGAAATTTTAAACATATGTAATAATTTTTTCAATAAGAAAACGAAGAAGGCTAAGTTAATTTTCATTTCTAAAGTTAGGTTGTATTATTGGCAATCAAGGAAAAATGTATACATGTATATTAATTATAAACTACAATTAATTTTTCTAAGCTTGTTTTACATAAGTATATTTAGCATCCACTGCAGAAACATTCACTTCTACTAAAATATTTCTTTCCGCATGAAATAACGTAAGCACGGTTGCAATTTTGGATTTTTGAAAACGCCGCTAATTTTCTCAACGATCACGACGACCCACCTTTTTAGATGGGTCGTCGCGAGCTTCGCGTGAGCGTAAGTCCTGACGTCATAAGTGACGTTTTCGCCGCGACTACAACGACCGCGGTCGTTATGTGGAACGACTAAAGGAGCATTTTGGTCGTTGTGGGCGCTTAGTGGAACGCACCCTATAAAATGTCAATAATTACGTCAGATTATGTCATCTATGGTTTATGTCTAATGTCAGTGTCACGATGACTCATGAAGTCATTGTCTTCACTCTTCTCTTAAATCAATGACAAATGACAATTGTCAATATTCGTAATCCGCGATAGCCGGCTGTTTAAATTTTATTTTTTATAGAAGTAAATTGGTCAAGAGTTTTATTGGAAGTAGTGCACGTAGACTAAAGCAATACTAAAATGGTTCGTGTAATTACACAAGAGACGTACGACGATGTGGTAAAGGAAAATATCGATGAGTTCGATATGTCCCCTGAAGAGGCTATTAAAGAAGCCGTCGCACAATTTGAAGCTCAGGTATTTTTTAATATATAATTATTGAAAAATCCGTCTATCTTACTACTAGGAATTTCATATTTTTCATAGTTATTTTACATAGTTTATTTACCTAATGACTTAAAACTTATGTATTCAACGAGAAATAGGAACATTTGTTTACCTAGTATTTCATGTAAATTTACTTATGCCGTATTACTTGATTAAAATGTTATTTTTGTATAAGTTTTCGATTTTACAGTGTTACATGAAATTTTGTTGTGTTGTGAAAAAATATTAAAATTTGTAAATCTCTACATAGTGTAAAACAAAGTCGCTTTCTCTATCCCTATATCACTTTGTACGCTTAAATCTTTAAAACTACGCAACGGATTTTGATGCGGTTTTTTTCAAAAGATAGAGTGATTCAAGAGGAAGGTTTATATGCATAACTAGCGGATCCCGCGGCTTTGCATGTGCTAAATCTAGGAAAAAGCTCAAGCGAAGCAAGGGCGAGTCACTAGTATCAATAATAAAAACTAATTTTTGTTTAAAGGGTGTGGACCTGTCGAATATAATTAAAGATTTGGCTCTTAGTGCTAGTGATAATCATCTTATTTGTATATCTGTCAACAATCTTAAAGAACTTTGTAGTTCTTTTAAAGATAAGGAACTCATTTTAAAGGAGTTAGAGGAATTTAAGGTATGAATATTTTAATTAAGTTGTTTTTAAATAAAGCTGTTTAGAATATGTTTATTTAAATTATTTTAAATTTTTATCTAAATTGTTTAAATTGGTTTTATACCTGATTTATTTATCTATCTTTTTTTTAATATTTATAGACGGAATGTAATAAAGGCATAGCACATAGAGTCAGAGCAGGTAAAGAAGGTGCTTATACAATTTTGATTGACTTACTACATGAAAATATAAACACATACAAAGAAGAAAATAATGATTTTATTATTAAAGTTTTAAACAGTTTGGTTGCTCTAATGGATGTTCAACCAGATTTGTTAGATGAGAAAGGTGCAGTGCTAGCTAAGAGGTAAGAAAAAAATAAACATAGTCATTTCTTTAAAAATGTTTAAATAGTAAAGTTGAAAAAATGTTTAAAAAAACACTTCAAAAAAATAATTTATGTAAGTTTTAATATTCATTATTATTCAAGTTTTATTTCTTTTGACACGTTAGGTAAAATGATGAGAGTAAATTTTTACAATGCACGTGCACACCGTCAGGAAAAAACTAAACCCTGAAGTTAGCTACAGTGTGATATTTAAATAAACTTTATTTTACTAGATAATGTGTTATAATAAAACTTTCAATGTATTAAATACTTTTTTTCTATTGTTAGTGTAGTTTTTTCTACAAATGTAGACTAAGGTGAAAGATAAAAATTGAATAAGATTTTTATCTTGCTACGCCAAAGAAGTATAACTTCTAACGCATGTACATAAGTACAGACACACTTGTTTTTTTTTATATTATGCTGTTTTTTTATTTATTTAATTTTAAACACATTTTTACAGTATATTAGAAACAATGGAAAATGATGATATAGTAATAGCAACACTGCAATGGATTAGTGTGTGTTGTTTGAAACATGAAGTGAACAGACAAAAGTTATTTGTGAAAAATATAAACAAGAATTTAAAAGCTCTACTGCAGAAGAAAGAAAATCCAAAAGTATAATTATTGACATATTTTAACTTCTTTGTTTATAGTATACCAAATTGTGTATTCGACAGTTTTAACCAATTATTACAACCAATGTATATTTTTAATTATTTTTAAATTCTCCTGTGCATGTGCATATAACTTCCAAATAGCTGGACTGATTTGGACCAAATTCTTTGTGTGTGTAGTGGATTTGAGAATGGCTTAGATTCACAATTAAGTCCACTACAAAACGTTTTTTCTAATTAAAACAGCTATTTTAGTAATAAATTTCATCAAAACGGTCCAGATTATACAATTTTCGGATTTAAGACATTTGTACAGGATAATGTCTGTCGGGACGTTAGACATAGTTAAAAATTTTATTTTAAAAGTTTTTGGTTGCTAATGAAATTACTTTATAATTTTTTACTTTTTAGTTGTTAAGTGAAACACTACAAGCTATAAGACGTTTCACGCTTGACGACGATATTCGTGTGGAATTCGGTAATGCTCACGAACATGCTCGGGACCTTGGCACTAACTTATTGGAACATTTGATTGAATTGTTGAGAGGTTAGCGCTTTATATTTAAAAAATATTTATATAATAAAATTAATTGACAATTATTATAATTAACTTGTTTTAAGCAATTTTTTGATTTATGATTTGTGTTTATTTTATATTTTTTAAATGGAAATATTATTAAAATATTATGATATGCACTTTAAAAGCTGAAAATTAAAGGGAAACAAGACAAAAACGGATAAACTCGTCCCTATCTCAGTTTCACTTATTAATGTTTACAATAAAAAACAACCTGTAAAGCATAGTTGCTATACAAATAGTTTTGATGTGTCACATCATTTTACTTACAAATCTTAATATATATATTTCTTGTGTGCGTGTGTATGTGACTGAACTCCTCCTAAACGACTGGACCGATTTTGATGAAATGTTTTGTGTGTGTTCGAGTGTATTCGAGAATGGTTTAGATTCACAATTCGGTCCACTAGATAATGTATTTTTTATATTATTTAGTTATTTATACATTTGTACAATAAATGACATATTCAATTATAAATAAGTCGTTGCTAGGCAACGCTGTTTTGCGCATGCATACTAAAGCATTTCACCGGGAGCAAAAGTTTATAAAAATTTTCTATATGTACAGGACAACGTCTGTAGGGTCCGCTAGTAAATTATATATTATTTTCGTTTTTTTCTAGAAAATACAAAACCGCCTCTAGTATCAGAGTTAATGTTAACAATATCTACATTGCTAGTACGCCACGAGTTGTGTGCTTGCGCCCACGACGATATCCTCTACACAGTGCTTACAGATAACTATGACAATGTCACTGTTATACAGCAAGCTGCTAAGTTGTGAGTACATTTATTCATTTATTAAACTTTAACTATCTTTTATACATATAATAATAATTTAAAAAATATGCAATAAATAATTAAATTTTTTTTATAAATATTTCTTTTTAATTATCAATACAAACGCCGAATCTATATTTTTTAGAATTTTGTCGAAAACTACTCGACAGATTTTGAAAAAATTAGCAGATAGGATGAGTCTATAAAAAGAGTCTAGAATAAAAAATATATACTTTTTAGATTCACGCTATTATTTAATATTTTAAATGACGCTCAAGTTCAAGAGCGTTCGTGACTATGATTGCTGTATAGTGTATATATTTCGGAACTATAATTTGGGAAAGATACGAAAAGACAGTATTATTTGAGCTTAATTTTATCTTATTGAAGTCTATTGTATCTAAAAATAGAGAGGGTGTTTTTTAATATCAATAAATTATCTCTAAAACTACTGAATTAGTTTCTGGATCTTGACATTTTAGATGGACACAAATTTATTCTGTCAGAAAAAAGATTTTTTTATATTATTATATTTTAATATAATACTAGTTTAAAATCCACACAATTTCTCAGCTGATTGAAAGTGTGACCTCAAAAACAAGCATCTCTCGTTATCTAAATAAATAGTTTTCTTCTTTACAATTATCTCGTTTTCTATTAAAGAACGTTCGTGTATTAGATCGGCTCTCACTTTTTTAGTCTCCAACGATCTCTTTTGTAAAATACTCATGCTGTTGTTCAAATCTCTTACTTCTTCTATCAATTCCATCAACGAGCCTTCCCTACAATTTTCAACATTCGGGCGTATGTTCTTTAGGTTTAATCTCGTTTGAGCGACTTGTATTCTTTGAGATACTTTCAAAATTTCCTCATGCAACGTCTGTAATATATTTTCGGTTTCGACAATTTTTTCTAAGGTTAAATTTAACTGATTCTCCAATTGTTTCTTAACCTGTTCAGTGCGTGCGATGCGTTCGCTTAAAGACTTATTGACTTTCACGTCTTGAGAACGTAGATCTCTAGCTGAATTGATTAAAATAGCGTCAACCTTTTCCCTCAAAGCTTTAGAACGATCCATAGCTGTTTTGAACTGTTGTAACGAATAAACAGTGTTATGTTCCCAAGATTGTACATTTGACTGACCTTCAGACAGTCTCGTAGAACCAGCGGAATCTTTCACATTTACAGACTTGGTTTCTAGATCTGAATTGTGGCTCTCATACTTAAAAGCTAAGCACTTATTACTCCAGTCGGATTCCAAAAGATTCTTAGCAGATACGTTTGCCTTCATCTGGTTTTCAATGTCTCGTAACATATCTTGATGGAGACGCTTGATGTTTTCGATCAAAACTGATTCGTTGAACATATCGTGTTGAGGCTCATCGTAAACCATGTCTGATTGCATTCTATTTGTTCTTACATGAAGACATTCCTCTGTTATATACTCCGGTATTCTTAAAGTGTCCATAGCATTTTTCAATTGTTGTCTCAAAGCCTCTAATGCTGAAATTTCAACATCAATATCCCTTATAGCCCTTTCTAGCTCCGATTTCCAATAGTTGATATGTCGGGTTCGATGCTTGAGCTGATCGGTGCTGACACTGAAGTTGTTACACGAGTTCTGATTTACTTTGACAATGCAGTTTTTCGTAATGGAAGTGTTCTTATCAGTAGTCCCTATTATATCGCCTTTTAATACGTGTTTGTTGTGTTTATCCCAATTTTCTACAGTTGTTAGACCAAAATTCTTATCACCAAACGATAAATAGTCGCCGTTTTTGTTTGAAGACATTTTTAAGGAATTATTTATAGGATTTATAAAGGCACAAGTGCACATATCGATTTAATGTCTCGTTCCCATGGCTATAAGTTTATTATAGCAACATGTTTTGGAAGAAATGACTTCTGAGTATACCTTAATTAAGTAAATGCGTACTTATTGAAGTACGCTTACACTTGAAAAATAAAGTTTAATATAGTGATTCCTTAATTTTCTAAGGAATAACAGTATCAAAGTGTAAAAATAGATTAAACATTGCTCATATACATGTGCTGAGTTTCTTTTACACACCGTTAAGAAACTATTATGTCTGAGAAAACCTTGCAAGTTTTTGAAATATGTGAAGTTTGACTTCACATCTTTCAATTTTTCTTTTTCTTTCGTAGTTAAGCAAAATGCAAATTTGGACGTTAAAGAGAGCTGAATACATGCTAAATAAATTTTCTGATTTGGACTCCAATTACTATCAGTACGCGGGAATCAAATTCGCTATATCAATGGATGATCAATCATTTTTTAAGAGATATTTTGCTTATATTCTTATAACTTTTCCCAGGATAACGGCGTTAGCCGGCAACGACGATGTGAAAAGGCAATTGGTCAAGTCCGGAATAGTGCCCATAGTAATTGCATTACTTAAAAGACATTCTGTAAGTATCTTACAAGGTATACCAAATTTGAAAATATAATAAAAATAGCAAATTATATGTAACTAGCGAATTACCCTTGCTTTTCTTGGATTCGTCTCTAGATAAATACATTTTAACTTTTAGTATACATTTCTCAGAAATAATATATTTTGCCACAGTATAAAAGTATCATATGTACTATTGGACCGGATAACGAGCTATTATTATGCCAAATTTCATCAAAATAAGTCCAGTGGTTTTCTTGTGATGCGGTCATAGAGATATAAAACATTTAAAAACTAAAAAAAAAGTGCGTGTGTACAAAGTACACATGTCAGAAGTTAAACTTGAATTTAAATTAAGCCTAACTCTTCCGCGTCTCTGAGCGCCTGGTACTATGGACTTATTTTTTCGTTTCACTGAGTTTGAAATCACAACGATTCTAAAGAAGTTTCACTTCAAAAATAAGTCTCTGTACCGATAATAATGGCTATTTGAATATGATTTTCCAAAATCTATTTAATATACAAATTCGATTCGCAATTTTATTATACTTATGTAAGGACTAGCTGTTAGAACTTGCTGAAGAAGAACCCGAGCGAAGCCAGGTAGAGTTGCTAGTATATACGTAATAAATATACCTACATAATATGTATTATACATAATAACTGTGGTGTATGCAGCATGCTTTATTTTAAAACTAGTGACTCGCCCTCGCTTCGCTCGGGCTCTTCCCTAGATTTAGCACAGGCAAAGCCGCGGGTTCCGCTAGTTATGCATATAAACCTTCCTCTTGAATCACTCTATCTATATAAAAAACTGCATCAAAATCCGTTGCGTAGTTTTAAAGATTTAAGCATACATAGGGATATAGGGACAGAGAAAGCGACTTTGTTTTATACTATGTAGTGAAGTTACAAATCATAGGTTATCATAGACATACATTTTTACTGTAGACCATAGACAAATTAAATATTAAAGTATATTGTACACAATAATAACGTTTGAAAAATATATTGTTCTAGATTAACCCAATAGCCAGTTCCTTACTACTGAAATGTATCTCGGCGTTAAGTCTTCGCGAGCCGGCGCACGGGAAAATGTTCTTAGAGAACGGTGTTATAGAGGTCATAGTCGAGTGCCTCTCAATTCATCCAGATAATGCTAGTGTACAGGTATGTTCCCATTGGACTACTATAATTTTATTATATGACTAAGGAGGAGTTTAGCAAAAACGACTTACTGCCAGTTTCAATAACTCTATCTACCGATGACTGGTAGTTGTGGAATCAAATCGAAATTTAATAATTTAACTCTCTTGACGTGTTGATAAGTTCAGAATTAGTCACTATGGGAGAAATATTATTTTACATGTATTACTAATTATATTTTCAGAAAAATGGTTGCTGGGCTGTTCGCAATATGGTGGCGAGGTGTCGCGAATACAATTCTAAATTTCACGAGCTGGGAATCGAACTAGTACTATACAAGGCTTATGAGAAGTTTGGAAAGGATTTCGGTTTCGATATAAAATCTGCACTTCGAGATTTAGAATGCGATGTAAAGTTTGACGAACAATGGACGGGGAAAGGAGTTCAATTGGAATAAGTTACTCTTTTTTCTCACTTTGCTAAAATAAAAATGGCGTTTAAGCAACCTAATATTGAGGATTTAGAATCAGTTTAAAAAAACCGATTTGTTTCATTAATGCACATTCAACGTACAACAATTTTATATCTAAGAATTCATAGATACCACAAATAAACCTGATCACTCCTGGCATGTAATTTTTTTTTCGTACCCAAAATAGTTCTCTGTCTGCGGAACAATTTGAATAGTCAATTTTGACTAGAAATACAGTAGGTACATTTTTTAAAATATCACATAAACTTTTATAACTAGTAAAGAGTGTCTGAGGCAGGCCCGCCGCGTGCTAAGGTGCAAGGTGTGCACCGTACAAGGGCGGCATTTTCAAGGGGGCGGCAAACAGATATCGAAACGAAAACGAAACATTTTCATAATTTGCATGTTTAATATATTTTAAAATAACTAAAAATTAAAGGACAGATTCGATAAGTTAAAAATATTTACTGACATATTCGGCTTTTTAAATCATAACTTATTTAATTATTGCGATGATGACTTGGGCGGCATAATCGGTATTGCACAAGGGCGCTCAAACAGCTAGCGGCGGGCCTGGTCTGAGGTATGCCTATGAAAATTAGTATGAACAATTAACCGCTTGTTGTGAAATCGCTTAATGTAAACTGAAATAAAAATTGTTTACAGTTATTTTAAGAGAAAAATGTCTGTTTTGATCCATAATAAAATTGATATAATAGATATAATATTTTATAATGTAAGAATTTTAAATATTAGAAATAAGTAAAAAACGGAAAGAGTAGATTTTTTTTCAATATAGATATAAATAATTGTCAGGCACAATCATAAGAATGGTAAGATCAACTTAGTTTATGCCAATGGTCTAAATGAAGTAAGAGCTAGGTAGTACATAGGTATTAAAATTAATCTTAAGATTGCAATTACATATATGTATTATTAATAAAAGTAACTAATAATTATATAAATTATTAAAAAATTAAATAAAATAAAAGTAGTAATAAATCGAAATGAAAATGCTTTCAAAAAAGACTATAATTTTCCTTCAAATTAGTTATTTAATATTTTTTAATTTTGTATTGTATTAATGCACTTCGTATGTAAATTAATTAATTATACTATGAATAAAGTAAGATTTTTATACAATACTATTTTATTTAATAATTCAACATCGCGTTGCCAATTTCATCCCTGTTTTCACCCCCTTAAGAGATGTCTTCGAGGATATAAAATATTGTCTTTCTCAGGGTTTTTTACTATCTTCATACTAAATTTCATCTTAATTGTAAATTTTTGTTAATAATAATTACTAATTAGTGCTTCCATAGCCCTTAAACCTCCTTAATCCGGCCCTGACGCAAAATCCGTCACTATAATGGATGTCCACTAACTATAAACTACCTCTTTGCCATCTCTTTGCAATGTAATATTGAATAGCAACTAAGAACTTTCAGGTTAATACTGAATAAACACTTCATATTTAAAACTACTTTAAGGATTACTTTACTAACGTTATAATAAAACACACATTATTAAAAAAAAAGCATTTAATGCCTTACAAAATGTTGGTACAAAAATAAAATGGTAACATGATATAATATGAACTTAACATTAAAAGGTAAGAATTATAATAACAATCTGACATTTTCTAGTAGTTTAGAGACGTTTTCATTTTAACTTTTACAACACGGTATATAAATTTAAACAGAATGCTTTTGTTCTTAATTTCACATTTTTATTCTATATCTTTGTATAGAAATGCTGCTAAATGCAAATGTTATTAGACAGTGGAGTCTTAGTAATAGGGTCTCGTTTAACCCTTTGGGTACGGAACCTTACAGTCTGTCAAGAAAGTCATGAAAATAATGTTTTGGGAACTACTGCTTTTCCTAATACTGGCAACACTGAATAATTGTCAAACAAAGAACTTCGACTGTCACATCGTAGCTTTGTGGTTGATGTTTTACAATATTTTTGTGATATTCGAGTTTTTTCGTGTGACTGTTTGGCGTTTAGAGACAAAAAAAATTAAAAGTGTTTTTTAATTTTGTACACAGTGTCAGAAGTAGAACTTCTTTGGCAAACTAATTTTGAAATCTCGTTTATATTTATACTAAATAATCCCGTCTAAGCTCGTTGAGAGAGGGAGATGGCGCGAAGGTCACACCCACGAGTTAGACAGAGTTAGAAATGTCACTGACTCGCGGTGGGCGAGATCTAACTAAGGCTAACTCTTCCCCGTCTCTGAGCGCCTGGTACTATGGACTTATTTTTTCGTTTCATCGAGTTTGAAATCACAACGATTCTAAAGAAGTTTCACTTCAAATTGTATTTTCAAACTGTATTTTCAAGCAAAATAAATTTTTTTGCACTTTATGGAATTAAGAATTTATTATTATTATAATGACTATATACTTTACTCTTATGGAATAACATAAATTACTTTGACATCGAACTTCTTTATATCAAATCCCTTTAGTTTCATAATCTTAATGCATAAATTTATCGTAAAAAACAGGAAAATCAAATTTGAATAGTTTACTTATGTTTTGTTCTTAAAATAAATTTTAATTTGCATAAAACATTGATTTTACTATCTTTATACAAACTCACTGCAGTAGTATCGCAGTAACTACTAGACGATGTCAGTTCATATACAACGTACATATAATGTATACTATGTAACAATTCTCTCCATAACATTTTAAATATAATAAACATAAATGACAAAATTTGTACGAAACTTAATGCCTATTTAGTATTAAAAGTTTATTCAAAAGAAAAAAAATATATATGAATGATTGTAAACCTAAGTCTACGAACAAAAATGGAGTCATAAAAATATTATATTAAAAAAACCTGTTATATTTTAATATTGCTAACATTAGTGACTGATGAAAAGGTAATTGATTTCAATATAATGTGTGTTTTGTTGTCTCGATGCAAATATTCATACGGTGGGGCCATTGTAAGATTAAGTACGCCGCTAACGCCATGTCTAGACGTCTTACTTACACTATGGTATTGTTATAAGTACAAGTATATTTTTTCATCATCATCAGCCCTTTTTAACGTCCCACTACTGGGGGTGGGCCTCCCTCACTACGAGGGGGATCATGCCATAGTCCACCGCGCTGGCCTAGTGCGAGTTGGCGGACTTCATTTGCCTTTCGAAAACTTGTTAGGTTTTTTCAGACATGCAGGTTTCTCCACGATGTTTTCCTTCACCGTAAGACAAGTGACCCGAATTTGAACCCGCATCACTCGGTAATCCAAGCGCGTTACCAATGAGCTATACCTGCTTATTAGTAAAAATAATAGAAAACAATGAAAAACATCGGTTCATTCACTGACTACAAAGTAAATATTCGTTAAGGCAGGTTCAATTCCCGGGTATATCCACCTCTGATATTTTCATATTGGAATCCATTTCCAACATGATTACCACTTTACTTACTGCGTAAGAAAACATTGTGTGGAAAGTTGTAGTCTTATGATAATATTTTCGTAAGACTTGTTCGTAGGCTATAGCCTCTTGTATTTAGAAAGCCCACGCCTACCTTAGAGGTGGGGCGCAACGGCTTTTTACAGGTTATTTTTACGTGTGCAAATAACATGCTATTTATAATAACCAAATCGCCTATTATTATTAGAGGCAAGCGCTATAGCTATTTTTAATTTATTTTTATTACATATAATATGACCACAACAAAGAGAATGTAATCACTATGGACGACAACTGCCGCGCTTGACACTTCGTGCTAGCCGTATAATATTTTTGTCACGAGTCGTGTGCGCTAAATTATGTGAAATTATATAACGTATAAATATATTATAGGGTAAAAATAGCGTATTCTTATAACTCTTTATCAATATATAGCCGTTTCGCCCACCGCTACAGTTATAACACGTTATCAACAGATAGCAGTTTCGCCCACCTCTACAGTAGCTATGGACCTTTTAAAGGAATAAATACACACAAATACTTATAAATAATTTGTTGATGGTAATAAGTTATACTTATTAATACCATTTTCATATGCTATTTGTATACTGTTAGAGTGAATAGAAGTGACAGTTTGTTCGTTGTAAAATTAAATATATCTTGTAATGTCTACATAATTCTACATAAAAATCATACATCAATAAAATTCATTAAAAAATAATTGTTGCACATTATTTTTCTCATTTTTTTAAAACAAAATCAAAATTTTATTTTGATAAAAACGAAGATACATTATTGAAGTTATAATTTTTAACTATATAAACTTTCGTTTTTGAATATTTTTGTTTTATTTTTTTAATATAATTTCGCATTCACCTAAAATAAACGAGATTAAAATTTGATTCGAAATATTAAAAATATCTAATATAAAAAAACCTTATTTTACGTCCTAATGCAAAAATGGCCAAGTCTCATTTTAAACAACAACAAATAAAAACATTTAGTATGATATCATACTTTTTTCAACTACATCTACAAATTGTTTATTAAAAATACATGGAAATACGCCTTAGACCATTTTTCGCGTTCAGACGTTACACCAAAAAAAGATAAAAAACACATACCTAAATGAATATAAAAAGAAATAATTACAATTTGTAATATATCAACTTAATTAATTATGAATTCGTTAACTAATAATAATCTGCTTAAGTTCAAAAATGTTGGTATGGCTTGACCTCACATATTTGAAGTCGGCTAAAAATGAACACGTTTCAAAAATACCATCTCTTTGGATATTTCGCTATTTTTTTTTATTAAAAATAAAAAAAAATATGAAGTATTAAAAATAAACCCAATTTGTGGCCTCGAAAACTTAATAGTTAGAGACGCCTTTTGACTTCTTAAAATTATTCCAGTACTATATTATTATTTAAGTCATCAAAATATTTAAAATTCTGTAAAATTAACATAGTAATTTTTCTATTTTACAACAAAAATATCTGAGGTATTGAAAAACGCTCCCTGAGCATTTTTGGAACAAAAAATTAAATAAATCAACGACAAAATCTCTAAAAGATAGCAAAACGGCAAATATAACTGAAGTCATTATTGGGCGAAGGTGATATGTCGCAAAACTCTGAAAAAATTGAGTTTATGTAATGTACTAAATGCTGCAAAATGGCTTGAAATGAACTATAATTGTCATGAATAAGGCAGTTTTAAAATTTAAATCTGTTTATACAACCATTTATGCATAAAACAGTCACATTTTGGAATTTTTACTATTTTCCATCACCTTCACCCACGTCTTAATAATAATAATAATAATATCTTTATTCAAGAAATTGTAGTAACAATTATTTATGCTGAGACTTCCCAGTAAGTTATCAAAGATACTTGTAATGGGAATGACTCGCAACTTCCCCAAATGGGTTACATAATTTCTAGATGAACAATATAGCTTTTAAGTAAGCAAAGGAAAATAATTAAAGTATGTTAGTCGTGTACGTGTGTGTTTGCACGTGTGTGTGGGTGTGTGGTGTGCGTGGTGTGTGTGTGTGTGTGTGTGTGTGTGTGTGTGTGTGTGTGTGTGTGTGTGTGTGTGTGTGTGTGTGTGTGTGTGTGGTACGTCTTCAGTTATAACAAAACATTATTCATTTACATCACTATTATTCTTCCCATAATCTTTTGCTTTTTCCAAGAACGTGTCCATTTCCCACACGTCAGACGACACGTTGAATTCGCCACTCATTATGACGTGCACTTTCACTGTGTCGTTATATTCCAAATTTCTCAGTAACTGAAAAAAAATAGCTAATTGTGAAAATCTGTCAAAAAAGCAAAAAGCGTTAAAAAATAAAAAATATACTGTTTCTCAAATCTCAATGTTAGATCCTAAACAGATATTTCCAGAGTCGATGCTGGCATCGTTTACTTTTTAGTGCTTTTTTGTAAGTGTTTTTTATTATTATTTGTTGTATAGACGTAGTATTACTATACTACTGAATAGAAAGAAAAAGTATTTTGAAAATTTAGTAGGTCAATGTTCAACCATCGCCTTTCATCAATCTGTAGAAAATAGTTTCAAATATTGCATTTCTTTCAAATAAACTTTCAGACAAAAAAATATCCAAAATCGGTTCATAGCACGATAACGGTTACGGCGATTCGATTCGTTCTCTTTATAATAAAGCAAAAAAATACGACGAAAGATTTTTTAGATATCGATACTCAAAACTATATCCAAAAAAAATTCTTATTGTTCGTTTTATTTATCAAAAATATAAATGTATTTTTGCTAAAAAAAGTACAAAAAAAAAATATTTATTGATTTCGCACAAAAACAAATACAACTGTATAAAGAAACCTCCTCCTTTTGAAGTCGGTTAATAATAAAAGCGATCGATAATAAACAACTTACTTTTGGCGATAACACAAAGTATTGGCAGTGGTCCTCCTCACTGGATACATCCATCAGTATTTTCATCAATTTTCGTTCGTTGTTCGCGTCCATACCTTGGTTGATTTCATCGAGACAGCTAAAATATAATAAATAAATAAATAAATAAATAAAAAATGTTGGGACATTATTACATACAGCGCCATCTAGTTCCGTGGTAAGCAACGTAAGAAGCTTGTGTTACGGATACCAGATAGTTGATATACTACATATTATATAAGTTTAAATACATACATAATATTATAAATATAAACACCCATGACTGGAGTACAAACATCTGAGTTCAACAAATGAATTCCCCCAGCGGGACTCGAACCCGCGACCGCTGGCGCACGAAAGTAGGGTCACTACAAACTGCGCCAAACGTGTCGTCAAATAAGAAATCTATGTCACCGTAAAATTATAAAATACCGTTAGATTATAATGTCGCAATTTACAATCGCTCGTGGCATTGTGAATTGTTGAAAGATTTATTTACAATCTTTATACATTTTAGAATTTGTAACCTAATGGTATTAAAATTGTGAAAATAAAATTATAATTCTACGGTGACACTCAACGACACACAAACGTCAATTTAGCGTGTACAGAACCTCGGTGGGTTTGGACTAATTATAAATTGTCATATTTGAGGTAAATTCAGTCAGTTCAAGTTGTGTCACCATTCGAGAGTCAATAATAAGCTTGGAGACTTTACTTTCTTGCGTTTAAATCTAATCTAATACATATATATATATATAAATTACGTGTCACGTTGTTTGTTCGCCATGGACTCCTAAACTACTCAACCGATTTTAATCAAATTTGCACACCGTGTGCAGTTTGATCCAACTTGAAAGATAGGATAGCTTACATCTTAATTTATAGTCGCAATATTATTTTATTTCAAATTAAATGTTTATTATACGACTTTAGTGTGTATTTATCGGTTAGTTCTATAAAATCCTAATCGATGGCGGTTTGGCATCTAAGTTACACAGATATCCGGTAGATGGCGCCGTGTTTCTATTTCTAGATTATAGATGGCGCGTCGCCAAAATGTAGTAAGGAGTAGTATTTTTATTTTATTAAAATATATATAAAAACAGTTACGCCCAGCGAAGCGGGCTGGTTTTACTAGTAAATAAATAAATATTGATACCGGAATGGTGCTGAAGCCACAGCCTGCAGTGCGAGTAGATACCCAGCGGTAGCGCAAGCTCGCTCGCCGCCGGACTGTCTCGATGCGTCCAACCGCTGCATTGGCGCAGAACTAAACGATACCATGATGTTGATACCGTATTTGCTTATATCCTGCAATAACCACCCCCACTTGGTAATAATTCAAAACAAATAAATAAATAATCCCTACTAATATTATAAATGTGAATGTAAGTTTGTTTGTTACGTTTTCACGCGAAAACTACTCAACCGATCATCATGAAACTTTGTACACATATTCTTGAAGGTATTAGAAGTAACATAGAATACCTTTTATTAAAAAAAATATTTTTTACGAAAAATTGTTTGTAAAAAATAGGTAGCCGTGCGGCTCAGAAGTGTATTAACGATGGGTTCTGAAATAGCTAGAGTAATTTTGAAGAAATTTTCAGGCATCCTACAGATCAACCCAATGAGGTTGATTAGCAATTAAAAAAATGAACGCGGGCGAATTTGGGACATTATTACAACACCGCCATCTAGTTCCCTGATAAGCTACGAAGCTTGTGTTATGGATACCAGGTAGTTGATATACTACATAATATAGATACATTTTAAATAAACACATATTATAAATATAAACACCCATAACTGGAATATAAACATTCGTGCTCAACAAATGAATGAGATTAAGAACAATTTTATATGGTGATTAAGTATTCTTACATTTTCTGAGAAGAACTAGCGAAAGAAACTCAGCGGGACTAATATTATTTTTTTACCTTTTTAAAAATTAAATTGCAAATTAACAAAAATTAATATCTAATATATATAAATCACGTGTCACGTTGTTTGTTCCCGATGGACTCCTAACTACTTAACCGATTTTAATCAATTTGCACACCGTGTGCAGTTTGATCCTTGAAAGATAGGATAGCTTACATCTTAATTTATAGTCGCTATATTATTTTATTTCAAATTAAATGTTTATTATACGACTTTAGTGTGTATTTATCGGTTAGTTCTATAAAATCCTAATCGATGGCGGCCTGGCATCTAAGTTGCACAGATATCCAGTAGATGGCGCCGTATTACTATTTCTAGACGCGTGGCCAAAATGTAGTAAGGAGTAGTATTTTTATTTTATTATATATATATATATATATATATATATATATATATATATATATATATATATATATATATATATATATATATATATATATATATATATATATATATATATATATATATATATATATATATATATATAAAAACCGTTTAATTTATTTTAACTTACGCCCAGCGAAGCGGGCCGGGTTTGCTAGTATATAATAATTAATATATGGTACGGTACACACTCACTTCTTGATCTGTATCGAGCTGAACTTCCCCGTTATAACCAAGTTTTTCAAACGTATCCTTAAAACTTTCATTTATACTTTTCACCAGTTCCGCCAAGTCTTCCAACCATTTTGGTCTGAAAATATATAAAAAGTCAGCATTGTTATTTTCAAGTTATTTCTTAACAAACACACATATGTTATAACTTATAACTATTGAGATGTATAAAAAAATCTTTATAATTAAATAATACATTTTGTATTATAAATATATTGGGACATGCACATTGCACAATATCACCTCCTTGTCTATTCGATACGTGATTGTACAAACACCCCCCCCCCCCTCCTCCCCTTTAGATCCCTCCCTTACGTTGGAGATTTTGAAATGTGACATCACAAAACTTAGGCTACGTCCGCACAGACATGCGGCTTGCTTAGCGCCTAAAACCTAGTGGATTGCGCTCTGGCAACATGTTAGGATACACAGTGGCCGCACTGCAGGAGGTTTGCGTGGTTACTTGTCGGATTTCACTTTGAAAAATAGCTGTAAAACTGCTACTTACAGAAAATTCACATTTAAAATGTACCATTTCAAGGTCCTATCCATCATGTTGGGTTCATGACATAAATAAACAAATTTTTAGTACTTATTATCTTTTTTTGCTTCGACTGATATCTCTTCCCATAGTTTTTTTAAAATAATTTCATTTTTATTTAGTTCATTTGCCGGTTTCCACAAAGGTTCACTCTTAAAAATTTATGCAATTAATATTTCATATATTATTTCTTGAATAAAATGCCTCGCGACTAGTGTCAAAAAACCAACATGTTTGTTTACTTAGATACGCGCTTAGCAACTAGCTAGGAGCTAAGCGTGCAGTGCGGTCGGTCACAAACATTTTAGGACGTTCGTTTTAGTAAGCTACTAGCTATGTGACTTGTTAGGCTCTAGGCGCTAAGAAAGCCGCCGGTCTGCGCGGACGTAGCCTAAGGAAACCCCCTTCCAATCCCCTTGTCACACTTCATACATACAGTGGTAGCCCAGCGGTAACGCGCTCGCTTGGATATCCAAGTGATGCGGGTTCAAATCCGAGTCGCACCTTTGATATTTTCATGTGCGAATTATTTAAATAATGACTACCACTTGTCTTACGGTGAAGGAAAACATCGTGAGGAAACCTGCATGTCTGAGAAAAACCTAGCAAGTTTTCGTGCGAGATGTGAAGTCCGCCAACTCGCACTAGGCCAGCGCGGTTGAGTATGGCCTGATCTCCTTCGTAGTGAGAGAGTCCCACCCCCAGCAGTGGGGCGTTAAAAAGGGCTGATTATAATAAATACACCACTTCCCTCCTCCTTAACGTATGTCGTACTTTATGGTAACCCCCATAACAGGAACCCGTGATAAATAAACAAAAAAAAATTGTAATAATAAACACTCACTTCCTTTCGCTTATAATTTTTCTTAATTTTTGGATTTCCCTTTCGTTTTCTTCTATTTTACCTTTTTCTTTTTTAATTTCTTCCGCTCGTTTCTGGTATTCCTTAACTATCGGCAAGTACTTGAAATATTAAATAAAATATAATTCAAGATGTTAATGGAAGACGCTATATCGCATTTTCGAATTTCTACATAACCAGGTTTATCGACAGTTTTAAATCTTAAAACAGCAGGCCTACCATCAACTTTTAGTTAGCCATTCAATTCCGATGCAATCTAGTTTAGGTATATATAATGAATCGCTAAGATTCGTACCATAAAGTGCCTTTAGCTGACTGGCGTTTGAATCGCTCATGAAGGAATGAAAGTACGAAATTTGTCTATGGTCTGCGGTGTGAGAATGAGATGACGCTATACATTCGTTGCATAAGTCTGTTTCTTTTATTCGAACCACTAGCATTTCCCGCGGCTTTGCACGCGTTCTAAAGACCTGTATGATACCTCGCAAAACTAACGCCCGTCGTTCCCGTTTTTGCAACATTTTTCATTGATGCTCCGCTCCTATTAGTCGCAGTGTGATGTAATATAGCCTATAGCCTTCCTCGAAACGGACTATCCAACACAAAAATTATTTTTAAAATAGGACCAGTAGTTCCTGAGATTAGCGCGTTTATATATCGAAATAGAAAAAAAATATTCAGCTTTATATCAATAGTGTTGCTTCATTCAACTTTAAATAATAACAATCAAAATTAAAATGAATATTTTAAATTTTAATTAACCGACAACAAAAAAGGAGGAGGTTATGTTCCAATATATATATATTTTTTTTATATATTTTTTTATTTTTCAAATTAAACAATAATATTGCTTTAACAATATATAATTTTATCGTTACAAATAAATATTATAATAATAGCAACACTAAATATATTTTTTTAAATTATAATTTACCTTAATCTTTATATGTTTGTTGGTAAATTAATACTAACCTGGGAATAATCTTCCTTTAACTTAGGATCTCTACTAATTTTAAGAGACTCGATACTCAATTGATTGGTAACATTAGGGAGTTCGTCAAACTGTTCTCTGTAGAGAAAATCTGGATGACTTGGCAGTTTATTTCCAGGGTCCAGAATAGTCGGCTTAATTAATTCCATGTTCATTTCACATGCTTTAATTTTTTCTAATACGGCATGTTTATTTTTCTGTTAAATTAATAATAATATAGTAATTGCATCACCAAAGGGGCCATCCATAAATTACGTCACACGAATTTTAGAACTTTTAGACCCCTCCCCCGTCCTTGTCACAGGTTGTCACAGTTTTAGACCCCCCCCCCTGATGTGACGTCACACATTTTTCAAATTTAAGCATGTATTTAAAAATAATCAAAAGAAAACAGTTATTTTAATTTTTTTTTCTTATTATTATTAATTAATCTTTAATAAAATTAATATAAAATCAAATATTTCTGTTAAAAGAAAGAACAAACGACTAGTTAAGAAACAATAAGCAAAGAATTATGTTAATTAAAGATAAAACACTTAATCATCTTGTTTCGTGTTTTGGTATTTTAAATTTTAACATATTGTGACGTCACAAAGCTTTTGACCTCCCTCTGCCCTTGTCACACTATGTCACATTACGGTGATACCCTCCCCCCATTAACGTGTGACGTAATTTGGCCCCAAATAAGCATTTATTTAAAATAAAAATAAATTCACAACATGTCGAATATTCATTATTTCTTTGGTGAACGGCATTAAATTGCGGATCTGGCCTTATTTTTTATTTTTTATATACAGTTTGCGTCACGTAAAAAGAACGCTGGAAGAAAGTGGTGGGGGTGTGTTTGCGCATGGGTACATTCACACACGAAATTCCTACTTCTACTAACTTCCTAGATTTTCATTAAATAAAATTCTATTAATTAATAAAATATGTTTGATTCATTGTAGAATGTTAAATCTACTTACAAAAAATTAAATTAAATTATTTAATATATTTTTTTAAATTATTAACTGCATTATTATCACACTTTCTCTTTATAAAACAATATATGTACGTAATTTTTTTTCTCTATTTTTATATAAAACCATTTCGTAATTAATAACTTTTGTGTGCGCGATGGTATTTTGAACTGACGAACCAATAGCGAGCCGGCGCGTGAACTTCCACCACCCCCTACGGGGGGTAGGTCTTACCACTAAATTGCCCGATAAATCCATAGATATATATTTTAACTCTATGGATAAATCGTCTCTGCGCAACTTGACAGCCAGCGTTCTTTTTACATAACGACGACAAATTTCGATAAAATTTTAAATTATATCAAAATCTGTAAAGCATTCTTTAGATTAGATTATAGATAGACAGACTAAAATTTTAAATTGTAGTTTTTATGTAGATTTTATGTTTTTAATTTTATATAATACTAGCTGTGCCCGCAACTTCGTTCGCGTGGATGTCGGAACTTAATTAGTATTTTTTAGTGCGAAGCGCTGTTGGAGGATACCGATAGAAATCATTTTTTTTATTTATGCTAGTGCTTCTTTATAAACAACATTAGCTAAGACTCCTACAAAACTCAAATATGGCCGGCAGGCATAGGCGAAGGTCATTCTTCACGCACAACACCACTTATCGAACAATACTGCACGCAGTTGATCTCTAGTTATAGTCCCGTCTAAGTTCGAATACTCGTAGATGGCACTGTTTTAATATTTTACTTCTGAAACACTATTTTTTTTATTAATTTACATTTTTTATAAGTGGTGAACTGATTACGATGAAACAAAAACCTTAATGTTACTTCAATTTACGCATATATTGTTGTGTATAAAAGTTACGTGAAGTTGTGAGACCAAATGCACATAACCCTAATTTTACTTCTGGAATTTCTCTACTTCTTCACTTTAAACTCAAATATCTTTTGATAGACTGAACCGATTGCAATGAAACAAAAACTAAATGTTACTTCAAGTTACGTTCAATCGTTGTGTATAAAAGTTATCTACATTGCTTTCGTACATTTTACGTGATGCCCGGATAAATAAACAGACAAACAGACAAAAATTCTAAAAATGCTGGAAATGGGTTCTATTGGTTATCCTTTAACACCCTGGCTATTTTTTTTTGTAATATTTTTTGATGTACAAAAACGACTTTTCTACAGTTTTATTATATGTATAGATTCGATCGTTCGTCTTATGTTAATATAGTATGTAATGTAGTAGTATTTTTTGGGATAAAAGTATTTTTTCCAAAAATGTTATAACTAATTATATATTAGAGCCATTTTATACCTAATACGATCACAATTAAGCTTTGAACCTCGGACGAAGTGAGGGTCGCCCAGGTACTATGAGATATGAATATGTATTATTATGTATAATGATACAGCTGCCTCGGTGGTGTAGTGGCTAGCATGTACGGTCATACATCGAGAGGTCCTGGGTTCGAGTCCCGGGTCGGGCCAAGTTTAATTATTGAGTCTTTCTGTATAGTAAGCCTCAGTAACAGCCCGGAGTTGGGAAGTTGGCGGTGAGTCACCCCCGTGCCTCGGAGAGTACGTAAAACCGTCGGTCCTGCGCCTTAGCTCTCACTGGTCGTGTCTCATGTCGTCCCACCGGAGTATGAGAGTGATAGGAATAGAGAGTGCACTTGTGTCTGCGCGTACACTTTTGCACTATAATATCTCCTGCACAGTCTAGTCTCTATGAGACTGGCCGCCATGGCCGGAATTAATCAGAGAACATTATTATGTATAATATGTATATGGTCCTACCTTTTGATCATTCAGTTTTATGTCTAACTCCTTCACTTCATTTACGCATCGGACGTATTCTTGTTCATAATCATCAAAACGTGGCTGAAATATTAAAAAGTTTTACTTAAATTTAATTTTTCTAGACTTGAATTTACCCATGCGTTTGTGGTGAGAGAATATTTGTTTGTACGTTTGTGCGAATTCATGGTGCAATTTTCTCCAAAACTACTAGTTCGATTTTGATGCAGTTTTCAGCGATGGGTTTGGGTTCGATTGGTGCATGTTCGTAGATAGGTGTTACGCTGACAACTCACCAGAAGGCGCTACAGTAAACATTATGTACTTATAAATTACTACCTATTATGAGCAAAGCCAGGAATACGGATACCAGATAGTTGATATACTACATATATAAGTTTAAGTACATACATATTAAAACATAAAAAGCGAGCTTGCCTTATTACACTTTAAGACAGTTCTAATAAGTCTGTCTTTATAACGAAAAGTGTAATAAGCTCTTAACTACCGATACACCATAGCGAACCGAAAATGCGTAATTGTATTCCTGTCTCTTTCTAACTCACCCCGGCTTCATATCCTTGTCCTACTCTAAAGTTAGTCGTTTCCTATTATGAGCTCAGATACTAGTAACCAGGGCCTCAAGTCTGCTATTTTAGATGAATTGTCATTATAGAACAATACAATTTTAATTCAATTACCATTAGTCAAAAATTTCGTAGTCTACTAAATTTACAATGGTCGATCAATGGTCTTGTCATTTTGACAATTTTGTCAATTGTAAAAGCGTTCGTAAAACGTTTATTTAGGCTGAGTTCGATTATATATGTTATCAATATATGTTTTAAAGACTAAGCATTATGTAAAATGATCATACAAAGCCAAAAAGATAGATTAACAGACTACGCAATACGTTTGATCAATGACTTGTCATTACGTACGGGACTACCAATTATTTACAAAGTGTCATTGAAGTGTCAGTGATACACCATCGGAAGACCATTGAATTAGTAGACTACCAAAATTGCAAAAAGTAGTAATTACGATGTCATTGATAGACAATTGTAACACCATTGCAATAGCAGACTTGAGGCCCAGGATAGCATAACGCACGGAGAGTTTACCGCGGTAAACATGTAGACCTATTGCTGTCTCTGTCTAACCCGCATCCTTCCCATATTGTTGTCTCACTCTAAAACGAGACGTTTACTATGGCTCAGCTACCAGAACAGCATAACGCACCGAGCTCGTAACGTGTAGACCTGTTTGTGTCTCTGTCTAACCCGCACCCTTCCCATATCATCGTCTCGCCCTAAACCTAGACGTTTACTTTGGCTCAGCTACCAGGACAGCATAACGCACCGAGCTCGCCGCGGTAACATGTAGACCTGTTGCTGTCTCTGTCTAACCAGCACCCTTCCCATATTGTTGTCTCACTCTTAAGCTAGACGCACCTTGAGCTCGCCACGATATATTTCGATCGCGTGCAGTCTCCTCACGTCCTGTAGAAGGCCGGACTGCTTTTTCACCAGGGCTTGCGTAATGTCCGCTTGTTGCCGTCTCGCTTCAACCTTCTCCACCTCCATATCCACTTTACCTATCTCGCTCTCTTTTTCGTACAACCTTTGCTTATCTTTAATGCTTTCCATTTTTTCTTTCAGCTGTTAATTTAAAAAATATATATATTAGGTATTCTTAATTTAAATAAAAAATAACTTTATTCAAATAGATATACAAGAAAGAAAGAAATACCTATACAAGAACTTTAAATTTAGAAAATTCTGATTTCTTAATGTCCCCTGTAAATTTATACATATTATTTTTGCAAAGGTTAATTTAATATTAATGATATATATACCAATAATATTTTAATTTCACAATATATTTATTGAAGGGAAACTTCTTTATCGACGTATGGGAGAAATTTTATAGAAATGTAAAAAAACTGTAACGTTTTTCTGTTACGCGCCATCTCTATTCCTAAATCTTTTTAATTTCTTTATTACAAAAATATATATTAAAGATAACAACAATTTAGTAATAATTCTATTATAATTAATGATATGCTATAATAATCTTAGTAGCAATAAAGTGAAATAATTGTATTATTTGTATCCATGTCTATGATAATAAAAGCCTTTTGCTTAAACCTTATCTAATTTAGCTTTATTTAACTAATTTCTGTAAAGTGAATAGTAAATCATTTTTCGAATGTCATAAAGAAGTTTCACTTCTTACATGTGTATTAGACACAGACACACACACACACACATACACACACACTATATATATTCTTTTTTTATATTTAGTATATATTTGACAGTCGTATCTCTAGACTTTGTCTCCATTTTATATTTTCTATCAATACATATAATAAAATTTTAACAAAGTCTTATTATAAAGAAATGTTCACAAAATAAAAACTACTGGGTCAAACTATGTTAAATTTTTATGGGACCAAATGACAGCCCATCAAACAAAAGATGAATCACGTAAATCGGATCATAAATCACAGAGTAATCGATTTACATACATAAAAAAAATACCAATCGAATTGATAACCTCCTCCTGCTTGCGGAAGTCGGTTAAAAATAGTTTCTAATTCTAATTATTATTATTATAATTATCGATCCAGAGGCCGAGTCTCGTCGGATTGTATGTGAAATAACGAGAAAACCACTGGACGGATATTGGTGAAATATGGTATGATGGTAGCTTACTATTACCCGGTTCAAAATATAGGGTAATTTTTACAGATAAAAAAACCGGATGTCCGCCATCTTGGACTTGAAAATGGACCTCATTTTCGCAATTAGCACTCCGAGAAACCTCGAAAATGACACCCATGTCATTGTTGAAAATAAATATCGTGAATATAGTTGCAAGTCCCCTAAACTGTTGACTGTTAGCTAACTTCTCCCGTAAGAATTTTGTGTCTCGCTGTGCGCGCGCATCGTAAAATTGCACTCTCATCAATTTTTCATAACGCGCCTAAAGAAATATAACTTCAAAAATATGTAATTTCTGAGAAATCTTCATTAACAAACAGAATAATATATAAAATCCCAAGAATTTGGTTTCCGGTCTTTAAGACGCGGACGGAGCCGCGGGAATAGCTAGTATTTTATGTAATACTAACCGTGTCTATTTTCTTGAGAATTTCATCATTTAACTCTTTTTCTATTTCAATTTTCTGGTTAAGCTTAAGCTTATCTCTATCACTCTTTAATTTTTCTAACTCTTTCGTCTTTTCATTTTTATCATTCACCAACTTGATCAATCTGGAATTAAAAAAAATATATATTTATAATGAATCTAAACATATAAATAAAATTGAAGTGTCAGTTTATTATTTCAAATTAACAGCTTTTCACTAAATGCATTTGAAAGTACTGACAACAAAAAAAAACAATTTTAAAATTTTTGTCTGTCTGTCTCTTTGTTCGGGCTAATGTCAGAAACGGCTGGACCGATTTTGACAGAACTATCACTAGCTAATTGTATAAGGAGTAACTTTGACTACTTTTATTTAACATTTTTTTTTAATTTTAATTAATGTGTAGTGTATCAGCTATCTGGTATCTGTAACACGAGCCTCGTAGCTTACCACGGAACTAGATGGCGCTGAGTGTAATAATGTCGCAACATATTTATTTAATTACTTACCTTTCTTCAATAATTTTGATTTTCGGTTTGTAGCTTTTCAGGAGTTTCGCTGGAGCAATAAAAGTAGTATACTTTGAATACAATCCACTGTAGGCTGATTTTCTCACGCTCACTTTGTGTTTGTCTATAAAAAGAAAGTCTCGTGTAATTTTCTTGATTCTTTTTCTTTGATTGAATTTTACATCAGAAATTTAAGAATTGGATTAGAACTCCTATACTACTAATAGGTCATGATCCAAAACCTGATAGTTTATAACAAATTGTAATAAACAATAGTGAATAGCTTTTTTTTTCAGGGCAACAAGTGTTGCTCCCAAATCTGATATTACATATTAGAATGTAATGTTGTATGTCTTCTATCTTTTCATGCTTAACCCGCTGAACCGATTTAGGTGAAACTTGGTATAGGCACAGTTGTGACTTAAGAAAGGATAAGGACATAAGAAAGATCTTGGAAATTATTTAATTATTATAATCTGGAAATTATTATAAATATTGTAATACAATTTTGTTACCAAATATTTTTTTGAAAAGAGCAACTGTTTATCGCCGGTTCTTATCAGCAGAACAGCTTTCCGAGCCGGTGATGGCTTACTCACAGACACTTTTAATATTAATAATGTAAAAACGATTCAAAAGAGCTTGTAAAAGTCTATTTGAATAAAGAATAATTTGCTAAAGTAGTAAATAAATATAAAATATTAACCAGTAAAGTATAAAGGCACAGTAAAAAAAATGCGTGTGTACAAACTACACATGTCAGAAGTAAAACTTGAATTTAAAATAAGGCTAACTCTTCCCCGTCTCTGAGCGCCTGGTACTATGGACTTATTTCTTCGTTTCATCGAGTTTGAAATCACTACGATTCTAAAGAAGTTTCATTTTAATAAATATAGAATATTAACCAGTAAAGTATAAAGGCACGTGTGTAGGCACGTCTGTAAGCACGTCGCCTACCGGCGCGGCGTGTAAGGCGTAGCGTGCACACAGGTACTGCCGAACCACTTCCGGTGCGAGAAACGTATCCCCCACGTACCGCGTAAACCCGTACTGCCTGCGACACGACATAATAAATCTGTTAACTCCAAACGATTTTAAAATAATAATTAAATTTAATTAATAAATAATAATTAATAAATAATGATTAAATTAATTAATTAATAAACGATTTTAATAATAATTTAATAATAACGAATGGCGAGATAGGAGGTCGCCATATTTTTTTACAAATGGCATCTATGTAAAAAAGCATGGTGGTCCCCGTGACTGATGTTCTCCTACCGTTCCTCTTAAATAGTTTACTACAGTGTAATTAGCCAGAGCAACGCGTGGCCGGGTCTGCTAGTCTAATATATATAAATTACGTGTCACGTTGTTTGTTCCCGATGGACTCCTAAACTACTAAACCGATTTTGATCAAATTTGCACACCGTGTGCAGATTGATCCAACTTGAAAGATAGGATAGCTTACATCTTAATTTATATCTATAATAAATAAATAAATATGTTGGGACATTATTACACACAGCGCCATCTAGTTCCGTGATAAGCTACAAAGCTTGTGTTACGGATACCAGATAGTTGATATACTACATAGATAAGTATAAATACATACATATTATAAATATAAACACCCATGACTGAAGTACAAACATCCGAGTTTAACAAATGAATGCCCCCAGCGACTCGAAGAAGGATCACTACAAACTGCACCAAATGTGTCGTCGAGGTGGTCGTCAACATGGTATCTTCTATTGCCAAATTAAAAAAATAATAATATGAAGGAACGTTTGTGTACTAAAGGCTATTATAATTCGCGTCATGTAAAAAGAACGCTGGCTGTCAAGTTGCGCAGAGACGATTTATCGGCAAATTTGGCGGTAAGACACGGGGCGCGGGACGTAGAGGCACGCGTCGCATGCTTTTCGGCTCGCTATTGGTTTGTCAGTTCAAAATACCATCGCGCACACAAAAGTTATTAATTACGAAATGATTTTATATCAAAAATAGTGAAAAAATATTTTTGACGTATATTGTTTTATAAAAAGAGAGACTGATAATAATGCTGTAATAATTTAAAAAATATATTAAACGAATTAATTTTATTTTTTGTAAGTAGATTAAATATTCTACGATGAATCAAACATATTTTATCTATCAATAGAATTCTATTTAATGACATTCTATGTAATATATTTTTCAATGTACCTACCAATACTCAACATACATCGTAAGCAAAGGGCTAGTTCAAAAATAAAAGAATAGCCTTAGGAATTTCGTATGCGAATGTACCGATGCGCAAACACACCCCCCACCACTTTCTTCCAGCGTTCTTTTTACGTGACGCGAACTGTATTCGATTAACGATTTTTTCGAAGAACGCCTTGGGAATGATGGCTTGGGAATTATTGAATTGTTGCATTTTCGAATTTTCGCTTTTTTATTAGTTTAAAATCTTAAATTAGTATTACATTATGTACATTATACGATCTTTAACTCAATTTCCTCGAAATTACCATTTTCTATATCACATCCATCCAATCAATTGTAAATTGTATATACGTACGTAATTTCATCTATAGAGGGTGGTCTTAGGTTCGCTTCTGAGGAAACTTTGCAAGCATTCACGTGCTTGTAACCTAACTCTGATCTCACTTTTTTCAAGAACATCTCCATATCCTGTGCATTTTCGAAACAAAAAGCCGTCAAATCTCTTTTGGACACTGTGTTTTCTAAGAATTTCGCATCTTCCTCGACTTCGAAGTCAATCTGTGTATAATAAACAATATATTAATAAAAATAAATAAATATGTTGTGATGTTATTCCACAGCGCCACCTAATTCCATTTTAAGCTACGAGGCTTCTAGCTTGTGTTACGGATAATAATAATAATAATAATATTCTCCGACCGATTCCGGCCATGGCGGCCAATCTCATTGAGACTGGCCAACTGCGCAGGAGATATTATAGTGCACAAGTGTATGCGCAGACACAAGTGCACTCTCTATTCCTATCACTCTCATACTCCGGTGGGACGACTACTCGACACGACCAGTAAGAGCTAAGGCGCAGGACCGACGGCTTTACGTGCTCTCCGAGGCACGGGGGTGACTCACCGCCAACCTCCCAACTTCGGGCTATTACTGAGGCTTACTAAACAGAAAGACTCAATAATTAAACTTGGCCCGACCTGGGATTCGAACCCAGGACCTCTCGATGTATGACCGTACATGCTAGCCACTACACCACCGAATATACTACACATTTATGATATATATACTTCAAATACATACATATTATAAACTAGCATTTCCCGCGGCTTCGCACGCGTTCTAAAGAACTCCTCGCAGAACTAACGCCCGTCGTTCTCATTTTTGCAACATTTTTCATTGACGCTCCGCTCCCATTAACCGTAGTGTGATGTAATATAGCCTATAGCCTTCCTCGATAAATTGACTATCCAACACAAGAATTATTTTTCAATTCGAGTAGTTTCTGAAATTAGCGCGTTCAACCAAACAAACAAACTCTTCAGCGTTATAACATTAGTATAGACCCATGACTGAAGTACAAACATTCGTGCTCGCGAATGCTGGCGCAGAAAGTAGGGTCACTATAAACTGAGCCAAACGTGTGGTCAAAAAACGTCTTTAAAATTTTCCTCACAATTTTTCCGTTCTTTCACTCAATAAGAACCACTCTCGTGTCTCAACGAAAATTAAAAAAAAAAAAACCAAATTGGTCGAGCAGTTCTCAAGTTTTGCGCTTATCAACATATTTGGCGATTAATTTTTATTAATATATATAAGCACCGCGGGTTCCGCTAGTATACAAAAACCTGACAAATTATATACTAAAACCCTCTTCGAGAACTACTCTATCCATTGGTGAAAACAGCATGAAAATCGGTGCAGTAGTTTATCTCGAACAGACATACAGATTGACGCGGTGTTTTATAGTATGTACTAGCGTATCGCCCTCGCTTCGCTCGGGCTCTTCCCTATATTTAGCATAGGGAAAGCCGCGGAATCTGCTAGTTATGCATATAAACCTTCCTCTTGAATCACTCTATCTATTAAAAAAACCGCATCAAAATCTTTTGCTTAGTTTTAAAGATTTAAGCATACATAGGGATATAGGGACAGAGAAAGCGACTTTGTTTTATATTATGTAGTGATGTAGTGATATATAAGTAGTCTTAAGTAAGTAATAAATACCTCTAGTAGCATCGGATCGTACACTCGATGTTGGAATAAGCTCCGATTTTCATCCAACCATTTCAAAGCTAGATATGTATCTCTGTATTTTTGTTCCAATAATACCTTTGTCTCATATTTGCCATTAAGTGCCTCTAATCTGCAATTACATAATATATTATTATACATAACGCTAACATTTCCCGCGGCTTCGCACGCGTTCTTAAGACCGGAAACCAAATTCATTCTGAGTCGCGCGGTATGGTACCTCGCAGAACTAACTATGAATTTAATATTAAACATTAATAAAATATACTTACTCTTTCTTAGCATCATTTATGCTATTTGTGATAGATTTTTGATCATTTTCTATACGTAATATATCTTCATCTAATTTATCCCTTTTTTCGTGTAATGTTCTTATTAATCCATCTTTTTCTTCGTATTGCTTTTGTAATGAACTTTCTAAAACAGAAAATATTTAAGACTTTAACTTAGCAATTTTGAAAAAAAACATGGTCCTTAACATGCCTTTTTGTGATTCTGAGTCAGTGATCATCAGTGATTTTGAGTCTTAAAAAAGAATTTAATTATATAGACAAGAGTATCACAGGTCCAAACATGAAGATATTTTTTTAAATACATAATACGTATTTTAATAGAAAAGTAATTCTTATTATGATAAGTATTGTATAAAAAAACTAGCGACTCGTAAAAATTTCAATTCGTTTTGAGATAATTGCATAAAACTAAACCCCTATTTTTTGTTGTGGTTAAGTGTTTATAACTATTGCAAGTTTTTCAAGCAGAACTTGTTTTGTTTTTTCAAAAAGTTGCGGGAGTAAGGACTTTTTCTTTGGGAAATTTTCTCCTCTTATTGAATCTTTTCTTAGATTTCAAAAATCTCAATTAGTTTTTGAGATATTAGCAAAAAACTAAACCCCTATTTCTTGTTTTAGTTAAATATTTATAAATTTTGCAACTCTTTTTCTTTAAAAATCATCTACATGCCAGATATTATGTTACCTCGTCCACATTTTTTTGAGACTGCAAAAAAAAGTTGACCAAAAAGGCACTTGTTGACTAGTCTATGCTGGCCATACACTAAATGTTCCAGTATTTACATACGTACATAATTCCAGTTAGGAAGAAGGGCCCCTCACTAAATTTTGATACAGGGCCCCTCAAGGGCTAGCTACGCCCCTGTTCAGGAATAAGATATTTTGCAGTAAAACAATAAAAAGTGTCCTATATTACAACCGGAACCGGATAACCAGCTATCATTATACCGAATTTAATCAAAATCAAGTCAAGTTATATAATAATTATTGTTTCAATAACATTTTCCAAAACATATTTAAAGCACAGATACGACTCAGAATTTAATTTTTTTATTATTATTTTTTTCTTTACGTTTTAAATGAAGTAAAAAATATCATCAAACATACTAATTCTTTAGTGTGAGGATAAAGTATAAAATATAAATATATACCGTCCCCATGTTCATCTTCAGACTTTAATAAATCTTGTTGCAATTCCTCCAAACTATCCCTCAATACGTTCAATTCGTTATCCCTTTTGAGATTCTCCGTTCCCTTTTTCACTAGACTATCCTCTATTATTTGGAACTCACTCGTCTTAGATGTAATACTTTCCATTCTGTTATTAATTTTCTGCTTCAAATGGTCTATTTTTTCTTCCTAAAATTTCAAAAGATACATTTTAAAAACTATCTTAAGAGCCTATTACACTGTACTAGTAGACACAAGACAGTCGGCGGAATTATTACACTTTTTTTATGGTTGGGAAATGCACCTATAGAAAACAGGTAACATAAACACATACACACACACACACATACACACACACACTCGCGCACACACACACTCGCACGTTTACACGAACACGCACGCACACATACAATATTGAATATTTCCCAAAACTTTAAGTTAAAGGAAATTGAGTTCAAAGTTTGTGTAATGTACTAAGTGCATGTATAAAATGGCTGACAAGTGGCGTGAACTGACCTATAATAGTTACAAATATGGCAATTTTAACTTTTACATTTTACACACTCATAACTCCGACATTATGCATAAAATTATGTGAGATATCCCCTTCATCCGTTCACGTCTTCAATTGGACATAGTTATTTATGCAGACCAGAACCAACCCAGAATTATGGTGAAATTGAGTTAAGAACACAGATAGGTCCAAAATTGCGTGTTTTATATATGCTAAAAAGATCTAAGCTATCTAAATATTCTATAATATTATAAAGGTATTTGGGGAAAGAGGTTTATCCAAACTTTGTATACAGTTTTTGATGAAAATCGATCATATCCCAAAACTGTCATTCTGTGGGTTGGTACTGGTCTGCATAACTATGTCCAATTAATTATTACTTACGATAGAGTTTAGATTATTTTCATCACAACTCTTCTTTTGGGCAATATCTTTCATTTCTTCTACTTTCTCTTCTTTCTGCTTTTCCTGATCTTCTATGTCTTTGCTTTTACACTCCACTTCTTCCATATATTGTTTTACATTATTTTCATTTTTTATGTAGCTTAACCAATTTTTTTTCATTTTGTACAACTCTATTTTTTTACGTAATTCTTTCTGATATTCCACATCACTTACTTTTGATTTATCTCTGAATAACACAAATATTTTAGTGTACAATTTATTACGCGAATATTTGATATTCTAAATTAAACTATCTTTTCGGATTTTGTTAGAGATTTATTTTGATTTTTGGTTCCCACATTTCGAATGCTTTATGAATGGCTGAGTTTTAAAAGCTCTGTGTATTCAATCGACATGATGTGATTCATAAGCTTCCTAGATACTATTTCACCTGCTTGGTGAACCGAGTGACGTAGGTTCAAATCCGGGTCTCGCACCTCTGATATTTTCATATGCGAATCATTTCTATCATGACTACCACTTGTCTTACGGTGAAGGAAAACATCGTGAGGAAACCTGCATGTCTGAGAGAACCTAGCGAGTTTTCGAAAGAAATGTAAAGCAGTATGGCCCTCGTATTGAAGAGAGGCCTACCCCCAGCAGTGGACAATTAAAAAGGGCTGATTAATTATTTCTTACATAGTGTTTAGCTTTTGTAGCTTATCAACATTTATTTCTGAAATTTGTTTTTTATTTTCAATTTTTTTTAAGTCTTCAGACTTTTCTATCAAATCATTTCTTATTTTAACACCGTCGTAGTTTAATTCTGATATAGCAGATATAGTGTTCACTAGTAATTGTTGAGAATTCATTTGTGAAAATGCGTGCACCCGTGTTTGAGGGAGAACTTGACACAAGTTGCTTACCTGCAACAAAATTTTACACTTTTCTAAAACTTTTTCTTTTTTCTTTTACTCTTCTCTTTTATATTATAAGAAAAGAAGAAAGAAAAAGTGTTAAAAGATGACATTTTTCTTCTTTTAAAAAAAAAAGTATTTTCATTAAGGCTTAATGCGGTAGGAAGTGATAGCTTAGTGGTAAAACTCGCTCAGATCATCATATCCTTATCTTGGCACTCCTATTTAAATATAAATAAATATTTTGCGATATTAACACACAGCGCCATCTAGTTCCATGGTAAGCTACGAGGCTTGTTTTACGGTACAAAGTTGCAACATATATACATATTATAAATAAAAACAACAACAAATGCTCGATAAATAAATTAGGCCAGCGGGACTCGAACCCGCGACCGTTGGAACAGCAAGTATACAACACTGTAAACAAACTGTACGACGCAACAAACTGAGCCAAAGGTGCCCTCATAATCGTGTTTGATATTTCATAACTATTGTTAAAAACTTAATATTTATCGATAATTAAAAAATTAAAAATATAATAAGAAGATGTAAAAATTACAGATATAAAATATAAAACAACAAGAATTAGATTGGTCACACACTCCGAAGGGACACTTTCTAAATACCAAGGCAAACCCTAGACTGGAATGCCCAAGGAAAACGAAGACGAGGCCGACCTAAGCAAATCTAACGTCACTCAAACATTGCAGAAACAAAGGCAATAGGGAATCCTGGAAAAAACTTAACGAAGGCAATAGGGAATCCTGGAAAAAACCTAACGAAGGCAATAGGGAATCCTGGAAAAAACCTAACCAAGGCTTAGGGAATCCTGGAAAAAAAGCTAACGAAGGCAATAGGGAATCCTGGAAAAACCTAACGAAGGCAATAGGGAATACCTGGAGCAACATGAAACAAGAAACTCTAGACTGGACGGTATGGTGACACACTTTAGACGCCCTCTGCCCTATCTATAGGGAAGTAGGACCCTAATGATGATGATGATGATGAACGACTTACTTGTATACTCATTCCTTTCGAAACACACTTCAAAAGCTGTTCCCTTGTTATTGTTTCATTGTCTTTCTTATATGATAATTTATTCGATTTATTTAAAGTAGTAGTTATAATCGTATTCGGCTTTTTCTTTTGGTAAAGCTCTATATCGATTTTAGCTTCTTGAGTTCCGTTCTTAATGAAGCTATGCTGAAACATAAAGGTAATGATTAATTAAATATCTAGCATTTCCCATGTCTTTGCATGCGTTCTAAAGAACAAAAACTAAATTCGTAGTATAGTTTTTTATATATTACTGAAGATTACGTTTTAACTGTTGTCTGTTAGTGTGGATTTCCCAGATATTAGTTATTTTCCAGCAGTAAAAAGTATCATATATGTGTTGGATATGGCCATACTTTATACTTATTTAATTTTTTAACCTATACCTGGCAACCCCACACTCTCTTCCTCTTCCGTGTGTCTCATGTCTGTCGCCGGTCACGTATCGCTCCATCCGTATATTAATATAATAGTATTAAAGTATTGCTGTATGTTTTGCTTGCCAACTCGGTAATTTAATATAGAAGATATTATCCACGTATTTTATTCAACTCCTGGCGGCCCTACTATCGATCTACGTACCCCTTCAATAATATCCTGACTCGGATAATTATATATCATAACAAATTTCATAAAAATCTGTCCAGCTATTTCCTCATGATGTTGCTGTCGTTTTGACTGTTACACAAAATTTCAAAAAATAGAAATTCGACCTCTATACCGATAATACTATTTCAATAAGAGTTTAAAAAATATTTATTACGACTCAGTTAGAATTCTATAAAGAAGAAATTATTTATTAAAGATTTTGTTCTTCTAAAAAATTTTTTTACATTAAAAATATTGAACAGTGCACTGATAAAATAGCCTAACTCTTATCAGAGGGTTCAAACCGACAAACTATAATCCATACCTACATATGATGTGCTCAACTAACAGGCATTGAAGCCAAAAAACCAAAGAATTGAATTGAATTGAAAATTCTATATTAGCTGAATCTATACATACAATATTTTTGTAAAATTCTTATCAAAATAGTCATTATTATCGTTACAGAGGCTAATTGTAGTTTTTAGATTTTTTGTCTGTCTGTCCTCATCACAAATAACAATTGAACAGTTTGTCTTTGATATAATTATAATAATATTAAAAAATATACATTTTACTGGGGGAAATTATGTATTTTCAGAGAAATCTCAACAAACCGCTACTGACCAGCTATAGATCATACAACATAGGTATAGACATAATATAATATGTGAAATTCAAGAATTTGGTTTCCCGCAGATATCTCTGCGGGATATGTTAGGTCATTAACACATTTATTAATGCTTATCTTTTAATGTTATCAACAATATAACCTCTAGTAATGTTTAACTATGACTTTTTTTATATTAAAAAAAGAATCCACTTATGTCATAGAAGCCTATAGATGGTAACTACCAGTTACTCTTGGATGTGGATGTCAGATATTTTACACTTCTGCCATTTTTATGTGCACATCATGATAAAACCTATGTACCAGAGAGAAAATACAAACTATGATGACTGTGGCCTGAGCCCCTTGTATTGAAAGGCCATGCCCCACAGCGAAACGTTGGAGAATATTTCTTCAACTTACTGTTTTATTCTTGCTGATATCACGAGGATCTCCTCCAAGTCCCAGGATAATAGCGTAAATAATGGATGACTTTCCAGATCCATTAGGACCAATAATTAAGTTTAATGATTGTCCAGGAAAAAATTCAACATAACTATATGTCCTGTAAAAAATGTTTAAGTATGTTCAAAATATTTTTAGTCACATTTATAATTTACAATCTATACTAATATAATATTATAAAGCTGAAGAGTTTGTTTGTTTGGTTGAACGCGCTAATTTTAGAAACTTCTGGTCCAAATTGAAAAATTGCTTTTGTGTTGGATAGTCCGTTTATCGAGGAAGGCTATAGGCTATATAACATCAATCTACGACCAATAGGAGCGGAACATCAATGAAATATGTAAGAAAAACGGGAAGGTCATTAGAACGCGTGCGAAGTCGCGGGAAATACTAGTTATTAATAAAAATAAAAAAAAGTAATTTAGTATGTTTGCTTGTTATAGAAAACTCAAAATCTGTTGGTATGAAGATAATTTGAGACAAAAAAGCTATATTTTTAATCCCTTAAAGCGACGAAAGGGGAGATGAAAATATGTATCACTACATAGTATAAAACAAAGTCGCTTTTTCTGTCCCTATATCCCTATGTATGCTTAAATATTTAAAACTACGTAACGGATTTTGATGCGGTTTTTTTTAATAGATAGAGCGATTCAAGAGGAAGGTTTATATGCATAACTAGCGGAACCCGCGGCTTTGCCCGTGCTAAATTTAGGGAAGAGCCCGAGCGAAGCGAAGGCGAGTCGCTAGTTGGGAATAAATAAGTTCTCAAGAGGTCAAATAACCCAAGCGAAAGTGAGATAGAGTTTCTAGTTTCTATTAACTAAAAATATTTAGCTGCTTTTACTTACATAAAGTTTTCGAGTGTTATCTTGTAAATAGATCCATGTATGAGTTTTCCTTTGTCCAATTTTTCCGACATCTTATAATAATTTATATTATGTCCTCTACCTTTGGCCTGCAATAAAGACTAAAATAATTACAATAAAATTAAATTAATTGCGTATGTTCATTCACGTAGCTTTTTCTGAATGTAAAGAATTTCATGCCAAAAAAACTCTTTTGACTGATATCCCTTGATCTAATTCTAGGCGTAATAAAAAAGCGATTTGTCACCGATTATAATGATAGATTTATTTATATTCAGATAAGGTTTAATGAAATAAATAAATAATAAATATGTTTGGACATTTAAAGACGCACTATCTAGTTCTAAGGTACCTAGTTTTGTAGTTGATACACTATACATGTTATATACTTTAAATACAAATATCATCACTAAATATTATTTTTTATTTTATTCTGAATTAGTGCTTGACTACGTTCCACTTGATGGTAAGTGGTAACGTAGTCGGAGATGGTAAGTCGCACTAAATCAGTAGCCACCTTTTCACTCTTGCCTTGAAGACACCCATATTGTAATCGGACGGAAATACTGATGCAGGCAGGTTGTTCCAATCCTTAGCCGCACGTATAATAAATGACGAAGCAAAACGCTTCGTCCGGACGGGTGGAATATCCACGACATAAGGATGGAAACCAGCCGTTCGTCGAGTCGTCCGATGATGGAAAGGGGATGGCGGAATTAATTCGTGTAATTCCTGCGCACACTCTACGAAATGCAACCTAATACACAAAGGCTGGCAACATTACGTCGGTGATCGAGGCTTTGTAAGTAGGCTTTCAGCGGGGTAGGGTCACCAATAAGCCTCAGCGCACGCCTCTCGATCGGGTCTAAGGCTGACAGATGGCATTTCGTAGCACCAGCCCATATGTGACTACAGTATTCCACGCACGACCGGACTTGAGCTTTATATAGATTAAGATGCTGTCCCGGCGTGAAATACTGTCGGACCTTTTCTAGGATGCCAACTTTCTTCCCTGCTACATTAGCCTTAGACTCGATGAACCGCCCCGCGCCCGTAGTTCATGTTGGGGCTAATGTCCATTCCCAACAACTGCAGACGGTCAGTGTATTCAAGAGGCACATTTCGGAAAGTAGTAGTCAAGATAAAATGACTCCTTTTTGTGGTGAACAGGAACGCCTGTGTTTTGGTGATGTTTAAACTCACAAGATTGGTACCGCCCCAAGTGGAGACTGTCCTGAGTGTGAGATTCAACCGCTCTACCATGGCCTCTCTTTCGGATTGAATTTGATCTCTACTGGCCCGAGCACTCGGCAGGTATCTCTCTACAACAGTGCTGTCGTCTGCGTACCCATAGATACCGGGTATACGCAGATCGTAATATGCAGCAGGAACAAGGTTGCAGAGAGAACAGATCCCTGACGAACTCCAGAGTTAGTCTTTAAGGGTTCTGATGAAGTGATAGAAGAGTGATCGGTCGCTCAGGAAGTCTTTAATCCAGCCGATCAGGCCAGGAGATATGCCATAGGCTGAAAGCTTGCTTATGAGGCTAGCGCGCCAAACCTAAAGACTATTATAAAACTAAGTTCTCCGCCGCGTCTGTCTGTTCGCGCAAAACTGAAAAACTACTGCAACAATTTTAAAGCTGTTTTCACCAATGGATAGAGTGGTTATCAAAGAAACCTTTAGTGTTTATTATGTTGTTATGTTTTGTAAGTTTTTGTATACATCGGCTAAAATATAATGATATTTGTTGCAGGTATCGGAAAAAAGCAGTCTGGGTGCTTTCAACGAAAACGCCTTTGAAATATAACAGAATTATGTATGGTAGATTTGTGTATCTTATATAGGTTAACATAAACACGTTTGGCTCAGCCCTACCTTCAGCGCCAGCGGTCGCGAGTTCGAGTCCCGCTGGGGGCATTCATTTGTTGAGCACGAATGTTTGTACTCCAGTCATGGGTGTTAATATTAATATTATGTATGTTTTTAAAAATTTATATGTGTAGTATATCAACCACTTTGATGATTTTAGTAAGTATATAATTTGTAAACTTTTTGCTGCGCTTGCGCTAATTCTAGGGCGAATTCTAGAAGCGAGGGCTAGTCGCTAGTTTTATAATATAAGCAACCATGACTGGAGTACAAACATTCGTGCTAATCATACAAATCAATGCCCCCCACCGGAAATCAATCATATCAACCCGCGACCGCTGGCGCAGCGCAGCAAGTAGAGTTACTACAAAGCGACCCCAACATATTTAAAATAACATGTACTATGAATATACTTCAATTTTGGTAGTATACCGAGATTGAACTTTTTAGTGACTCTCTTTTTAGTGTGAAATAAATGTTCAATTCAATTCAATTCTGTTGTTGATGGCTTCAAAGCGTGCCAGTTGAGAAAATAAATGTTAGCTTTAAATTCTAAAAGTTGAAATGACAGAAAGATCAGAGACACAGAAATGAGAGTCGTGGTTGAATACGGAAGCGATCCTGTCTCGCCCCATTACGGCAGGGGAAGTTTTGAATTTCTGATGAGTTTTAGTGGGTAGTTACTACGGTCTTGTACACAGGTCTTTTAACAAGAGTGAGGTTGGGTTAGTGTTTGACCTGGTGTTCAAATTTCGGCCTCTAGAAGCAAAACAAAACACAAAACACAAAACTTAAAACCTGCGAAGCGCGAACTACGTCTGCATCGGAAGCAACAACGTATACGTTAACGTTAACGTGAAAGAGAAAAGTATACAAAGTAAGTTTACATAGAAGTAGAGCAAGAAAAGTATAAAAAGTAAGTAAACATATATTACGATCGTAGGCTAGTAATCTCTCACTACTGGAATAAGCTTCGTTGCAATACCTGTGTACAAGACCACGGTAGTTACTGGCTTCTTGGTTTCACGTGACTCGTAAGACGGATAGTGGATACAGGTGATATTTTTAAAGGCAGTTTACAACGTAAAAATACTTGATATGACAAATGTTAAACTATAATAATAAAAAAAATAATAGTAATGTAGGCATAGGGCTTATATGCGTCATAATTTAAAAAAAGACTTTTTAATTTTAAAGTTGCCAGTTCTGATAAAAATAATTAAAAGTTATTGTAAACCAAAGTTATTATGACCATTTGTGGCAGATTTCTGCCATTTCGACAGATTTGGCACCTAAATTTGAACTGTGGCACAATATGCTGATGAATAAAAAAAGTGCCAGAATATGGCAGATTTCAAAGAAATATTTATTATTGTGAAATATAAATTGAATAATTATAATTTTCTGTATCTTATTATTTATTTAGTTTCTTATTATGCATTTATTTGGTAGGGAATAATATTTTACTGAGTGATTTCCCGTTTATTCTATTTTTAACTAAGTACGCCATGTGAACAGTAATAAATCAGTATCGCGGTTCAAATCAATGTTTGTTGTCTTATCTGCCAGCTTATTTTCTTTTGGCGTTTAATGTAAAGTTGTGTCTTTTGTGCATGATAAAGAGAAAATGTGAAACCGATCTGAGTGGGAGCAAGATTGGGTAAGATGGGGCTTGCAATAATTGTAAATTAATAACAAGATTGACTTCATTAAAAGTAAATGTGTCATACCAAAAACATGAGAAGCTTGATCTGGTTTAGCGGCCAATCATCGGAAAATATTTCACGATAAATTTTTTTTTTATTCTATTACTATTTTTACTGGATATGCTATAGAAAAACTAACATGACAAAATTATTTCAATAAATCTACCTTAGGAGAGGAAGTGCAAAAATTTGAAAAAGAAATAAAGAAAAAGAAAAAAGATTTGCACATAGTAGTAAAGGCTAAGGGAAATTCATAATTATAAGATTTTAGTAACTCTGAAAAGCCTTAAATTTTAAAATATTACGAAACATAAACAAAATAAAGAGTTAGAACTTTGAAGCAAATGATGACACATTGTATAATAGTGTGATAAATGAAAAAAAATGTAAAATATTTAAGGAATTTCTTTGAATAGGTACACAGTATTATATTTATGAATACTCGCATAGATGCAATAATATGATGGCATATTTTGTGCATTTTCTAAGTTAGGTGTGGCAGATTTTTTGCCACACGGGCAGATTCGCCATTTTTGAGATGGTCACCCGTCTGTTGTCACATTGAGTGTGAAAATGGCGGCAGAATGTAGATGTATTTTTAGATGGATGATTCATTAGTAAATAGTTAATGTTATTCCTTTTTGAAGCGTTAATCTGAATGTTAAAAGTAATAAAATAAAATTAATAAAATATAAAATAATAAAATTGTGTCGCTATATCTAACTAAACTTGGCCTTGAACTACTGAAATACTCAAAACAAGCGAAACTAATAGCTAACTCGGCAGGACGAGAACGAAAATTATTTATTTCGCTTTACTTTACCCGCCTTGTCGAGAAGTCATAAAAATATATTATATATAAAAGAATTTGAACAATTTTGCTATTAATATTACACTGATAATATATTTATTGTTATTGCTTCAACATAGAGATAAAGACAAGCTTTTTATGTATATTAAATATTTACCGGACAACAAATAAAGTCCAACGTTTTCTAAAACAATCTATAACACTGATCAATAACCAGAAGTACACTACAAAATACAAATTCTTATTTATAGAGCGCGAGGCGCCTAGAAAAATGAAATTATCATAGTTGAACTTGAATAAACTTGATTAATATTTGATTGCAACTGGAATTTGGAAATAGCAAATGTCAAAATTCAAATGTCATGATAAGTTGTTGTTGTTGTTTTTAAAATTTATCGGTTATCCCCAATAGGGAAAGGCAAAGGACTATATTATGTCATGATAAGCATAGATGACTAATAAAAATGATAAGCTTAAGCTTATCATATCATAGACACAGATCAAAAATATATTTTCTTATCCTACTATTATAAAAATATTAAATATTTTAAATATTTTTTTCTTAAATAAATAATTATAGTATGTAGAAAATTTGTTCTGGTTTATTTTGTAGATATTAAAAAAAAGAGTATAAAACCTTATACAACAACTAAGAAGAAAAGTATTAAGTATTCTGTATATTTCTAGACATGGCAATTGTAGATGACGCATACTTCTAAAAGAATCGAATAGAAATAATAATTTTGCAATTGTCTTGTTTTAAGTCGTAATTATTCCTTTCAAATATATTTAAAGTGTGTTAAGTGTTTATTGCATGTGATTAAAGCAAAATGAGTTTTCTGGGCAAACTATTTGGTGGGAAAAAAGAGGAAAAAGGACCAACGACCCATGAAGCTATACAGAAATTACGAGAAACTGAGGAATTGTTAATTAAAAAACAAGAATTTTTAGAAAGAAAAATCGAACTTGAAATACAGACTGCGAAGAAAAATGGTACCAAAAATAAACGAGGTATATAAACTTTTATAAAATAATTCTCTTCCTTATTTAGTTCTTATGTTGACATACCTTCCATTTGCTTTTTTTTGTCACCAATAATTACGCAAATGCACATATTTAATCATCTAATACTACTCATAAAGCAATTCACATATCAACATTGTTAATCACTTTTATAATTATTTGATTTTCTACAAGATTTGATACTTTAAAACAAAATTCTCATTAGTTATTGTGTTTCATAATATGTTCATTACCCAACAAAGACATTTGCTGACTCAACTCACAGTATATAAACTTATAAGTTTACATCATACATACAGTATGTGTAGCATTTATTACAAAGCTTTAAAATAAAAAAGCAAATTTAAAATATAATTTTTAAAGAATGAACCTAGAACAAAAGAAACAATATTCTATAGTCTGATCTCCAGTCCGAAAACTTATCAACCCTTTAAGTACTTAAAAATGTATTATAGTTTTAATTTTTTTTGTTTAAATATCTAAAATATTTATGTTTATCAAGAGATTATTAGTGTACAATGTACAAGTTTTCTAATGGATGCATGTGTGTATCCGACTGCTTAATACTATGTAACTTTATCAACTTGTTCTTTCCTTTTTAATTCACTTTTTACATTTTCATTAATTATTTTTTTATAATTTTTAATTTCAATAGTAAATTGTTTACATCAAATAAAAAGAATACAATCTTAAATAAAAATAATTTTATAAAAATTTACTGCTACTATAATTAGGGCCCAGTAGTAAGTAACATGCTTACTTGGAAAACCAAGTGAAGCAGGTTCAAACCTGGATCTTGCAACTCTGACATACGCAAGTAATTTCTAACATGCTTACAGTTCTCGAGGCATAAGCTCAGCTTTGCATTTGTGTGAGTGATAGCTAAAAGCCAATAGCCGCGCATCAAAAACCAGTTAAAACGGGTTTAAACCAATCACGCAACATCTATCCGTATCATCGTGCCTATGAGTACACTGCACTCACACAAATGAAAAGCTGAGCATGCCTCGAGAACTGTACAACATTATTGTGGTTAAAGAAAAACATTGTGAGATAATCTAAATGTCTAAAAGAACCTAGCAAGTTTACGAAACACATGTGTAGTCTGCCAAAGCCACAGTAGTAGACTATGGCCTGATTCCTCTCGTAATGAATGAGAGACTCATGCTCCCAGCAGTTGGATATTAAAAAAGCTTACAACTATACAAGCAATATTAATATGTTATATTTGAATGTACTTTATATACTAAATTGTAATTTTTTTAGCTGCAATTGCGGCCCTGAAACGTAAGAAGCGTTATGAGAAACAGCTTACTCAAATAGATGGAACATTAACTCAAATTGAGGCACAGAGGGAGGCTTTAGAAGGTGCGAACACCAATGCGCAAGTCCTCAACACTATGAGAGATGCGGCTAATGCTATGAAACTCGCTCATAAGGACATGTTAGTATATGATTTTAGTTTTTTATGTTATACTACCTACTTTGTTTTGTGAAAAACTATGCTCTAATGGTTAATATAAAGTAGAAAAATTAACATTAAAATGTTATTTTATTATTATAGTAATGATTATTATATTATTTACATCATTTTTTCTGATACACACCCAACAAAACAAAAGAATAATTCAACAAAGACACAAGCAACTTTTGATTTTTATATATGTAAATAATATATGTTCATCTTTATAATTAAATTGACCTAATTCAAAAATTTGGTGGAAAGACTTTAATCCATAGAACAACTGTCTATGGATTAACCTTATTTTATCAAGTATTTGAGTAAGGTTACTTTAATTCTAATGGTGCTAGCTAACCTTTTATAGTTTTTTTAAAATAACAAGGTTCTCTATGGGAATGGGGTTAAGATAATTAATATGTTTTGTAATAATGTTAAAGTATATTATTATTTTTTGTGACATTAGTAAATATGAGTTATTATAACTCAAGAAGGTTATGTAGGTTACTAAAATTTTGTAGTATGATATTTGTTATTGATGAATTGTTACTCATTAATATAATTTTTGTAATTTTGAAATGAATTTATAATAAGAAGTGGTATCAGCTTATTATTGAGGTCATTGATATTGAGTTGTTTAACTGGTATAATTTCATTCTCTTATAGATTTCTAAATCTGTAAGGTTGTTAAGATATCTAGATCTGTCATCTGACATATTTGTAGGTCACAAGGTTAATATATACTAAGTGCTGACATATCAATTTTTTTTAATTTAATTCTTCTGTGTGTGTATGACTGAAGTCCTCCTAAACGGCTTCACAGATTTTGATGAAATTGTGTGTGTTCAAGTAGATTCAAGAATGGTTATTCACAATTTGGTTCACTACAAAAAGTTTTTTTTAATTATTAATGGTCTAGATTATAACAATGTCCCAACATATTTACTTATTTATTTATTTTATATCTAAATAATATTATGCACTATTTTACAGTGACGTAGACAAAGTGCATGATATAATGGACGATATCGCGGAGCAACACGACATATCGCGTGAAATCACAGACGCGATCAGTAACAATGTGGCCTTCGCCAATGATGTGGATGATGAAGAACTGGAGAAGGAGCTTGAAGAACTAGAACAGGTATGCGGTTTAATTGTAATATTAATAATAATATTCTACGACCGATTCCGGCCACGGCGGCCAATGTCATTGAGACTAGCCAATTGCAGGAGATATAGATCGCACATGAAAATATCAGAAGTGCGAGACCCGGATTTGAGCCCGCATCACTCGGTTATCAGAGCGAATGTGCTACCACTGGGCTACCACTACCAGTATTTATGTATAGTCTATTTTTTCTTACTTGTCTTAAATAGTAAACAAATATGGCGGACAGGTAACCAGAGATAATTTCATAGAGATTGCAAAGACGAATGAATGACAACGACTGAACTTAATGGTTTTTATGCAGTGAACGTAAAGTATTGGGTAGAAATAATACGACAAGTTAATTTGATAATTTTATTAGTCGGATATGACCTCCTTAGGGGTCGTCCATAAATCACGTGATGTTTTTAAGCAACTTTTTAGACCCCCCCTCCCCCATGGTGATACGTGGTGAGGTTTAAGATTACCCCCCCCCCCCCCCACACAAAATCACGTGTATTTTTTTACAAAGTACCTTAAAAAATCTGAATATTATTTTTAAATAAAGGTATAATCAAGTATAATCTAATATAATTTTGGTAAATTAAGCACCGAGATAAAAATGTAAAAAAAGACAAAATAATAATCGTAAGCAAATACTGGCTCTCTCACACATGGTCGCTATGCTACTGCGGAGAAGGTAAGTCATAGAATAAAGCACTGTCATTCTACTCGACATACGACATACTCTACTAAGACTTCATGGCTGTCGGTAACTTTATTATTTCACACTTCTGTGTGGACTTCTGCAGCCTTTTTTAAAAGTAAATTTTTTCAAGATCTGTTGTCCTTCCTTGTCCATCAAGTTGGGTTCCATAAGAGTCATGCGGAAGTATGAGTCTAGCCTATGTGACTGGGAGTGACGCATAATATACTTACTGGCTACTGCTCCTTTTTCCCTAGTTTTTTTGTGCACTAGCACCTACAGAATCTTTACGACTCGACTAAAATCCTGCCAGAATTTTCTTTTTTCTCATTAACAAAATCAATGGGATTAGGTGGTTTATGTATGGTCTTTGACTGTATGCATACCCTCTAGTTTCGGCCGACGGTCAATTAACTTTGAGCACTGGGTACATCACCCGGTGCTAAAGTTAAGTCAAAATAGTATTCACTTTTCTTAAACTTTCAGTGCTGATATTCACATATATAAATATAGTAAAAGGTTTTGAGAATATCATTAAAAATGTATAATTTGTCCGTCTGTAACTTATAATTACTACTATAACAATGTAACGTTACTTATAGTTTATGTATGTCTTAATTTTTAAACATGATATTAATGGAAGTATTTCAATACTTTTTATAAGTAATCCAAAGCAATTAAGACCAATGGGTTCATTATTACACTTCCATTCTTACTAATAGCGACGCTTCGTATGTCTGGGGGAATGTTTGGCCCATCCTATTGGTCTCATCATCTGTTATGAAGAATTTATAATACACGATTTTTTAAACCATAGCATAGCTTTTAATAGTGCCATTTCTTGCAATAGTAGTTCGCGTACAGGTCTTTTCAGAGAAGTTTTGGAGGTGACTAGGCTTATTATTATAAAAATTCGGCGAAAAAAAAATCACGTGATAACTCGGTACACCCCCCCTCCCTCCTGGTGATATTTCGTGATTTTTTCCGAACCCCCTCCCTCCCCATTCAAACATCACGTGATTTATGGACGACCCCTTTCTAATAATAATTTTAATAATTTTATTTTCCTTTTTATCTAAATATAAAGTCATTTTTAAAACTTTAAACTAAAAAAGCAAATAAGCGATCGAATGATCTCCGAGAGCGAAGTCCCTCACTCCATTTTATTACACAGTGCAATAAGATAAGAAATAATAATAATTACAATAACAAATAAATAATCAGTATAAGTTGGTTAAAAACAATTAAAAATCTTCTATATTCTACGGATGACACTCCTATTTTAAAACCTAATAAAATTTGAAGAAAAATGTCGTATTTTGTAATTTACAAATATTGTTATTTTTTTAAAAGCTCAGTTTCCATTCTCGCCAAATAATTTTACATGTTACATCTCTATGATTCAAAGACAAAGTAGCGTATCGAAACGTCAAAATGTTTTGTTCATATTTTATCTATAGAATTTAGTTCTGTTAAAATTTCAATTTTAGCAAAAATAATGTGTTCAAATCATAAATAAACAGCTTTTATAAGTGTAATTCATAGTGTGTGTGTTTCTTAAATAGTTATAAACGATGAAACCAAGTCTAAAATGCGCGATTTTCCGAAAATAAGTGATTTTCGTTCAAGGCAGTGTTTGTTTACCATTTAGGACAAGTAAGAAAAAATAGACTATACATACAATATAATAAATGACGTTGTAACTTTTCAGGAGGAACTTGATAAGGAGATGATTGGTATCAACGTCCCAGCAGACAAGCTGCCCGAGGTGCCCTCCGCTGAGCCAGTGGCAGCCAAGTCCAAACCAAGCAAAGTTCAAGGTATACATTATTTTTCTAATATCAAAGTGTAAATATAGTTTCAAACATTACATATGGTTTTAAATGTTATATATGGATTTCTCAGAAATGAGGTTTTTTCCAGCAGTAAAAAGTGTCCTTAGATATGTTAACCCTATCCAGGTACCAGCAATTGTTATACCAATATACTACGCCAATATCACGTGAAATAACGAATAATTTCGATATACTTATATATTATATATGTTTATATTTACTGAAATATTTGACATTTTAATGAGTTCCCTTTTTTAGGATTTTGACACTTTACATTTTTAACGTAGGTTTAGTTTTATTTAATTTAAAAGAAATAAATAAATGTACTTAGTGCTTTTTCTATTCTCATTTTTCTAAATATAAACGGTAGGTGTTTGTAAATTAGATAACCATCTGAGATATTGGAAACCTTAGTCTCCCGTGACCATGATTGCTGTAAAGCATTCGAAACGTCGGAACCCAAAAATTGAAATATATCCGCGACAAAATCCGAAAAAACTTTTCAATTTAATTTTTTAATTTTCTTAATTTTTCAATTTTTTTTCCAGAGGACGACAAGGACTTCGAACTCCTCAAGTCGTGGGCCACATAGAATTATTTTTAAGCTGTCATGCGTGATATGATCTTCATCATTGAATATCTGTTGAATTACGAGTATAAAATGCTAACTAACTCTATTTTTTATTATATCATTTTTTTATTTCATAAAAAATTAATTTCAAATTACACGCGTGAAAATAAGCTATAACTTGTGAAATATTTGTCTTCTTTCTTTAACTTTGTATATATTTGTTCGAAATATAAGCTATTAATATTCAAATGTTTTTTTTATTTATTTTGAATTTTTTGATAATAAACAATTATGTATAAATAATAGAATCGATATTTTTTTATTTTATAGTGTGTAATTTCATATATATGTTTCAAGTGAAACAAACTTAATATATATTTTGAAATAATTAAAATAACTAGATAAGATAATTTTTGGATTAATTTGGGAAATTTAAAATGAAATGGCAACACTACTAAACAAAATCGGCCATCTTTAGTAACTTTTCTATAATTTATTTAATTTTAAATATTAAATAATATAACTTACTGGAAATATTTTTGGTTATTTAAATTATGTAAAACATGTATGTTTTATATAAAACAAACTTTTTAACATATCTTTTTATTTATTGAAAATATTTCACAAGTGAATGGTTTTGATTAGAAAATGGATGAATTTGTTCTTGGGAGATAAAATCATAAAAAAAATTAGCGGTAACTATGTAACCAATATGATTTATTTAGTATTAATTAACGTTAGCAACGTAATACATTTTATTTAATTTTTAATATATATTTTTGTTAATAACCAAGCGTACACCACTATCATCTACCTACATTTATACACTTTCGCTTATAATTACATACATATTATATGCCTAAAATAATGGAAGTCTTTTAAAAATATAAAAAAAAATATAACAAAGCATTAAATAAAGAATTTCCATTTTAGTAGTTTAAATATTGATAGCGTTAACATGGCGATGGTATTCGTGTTATTTTAATTTCGATTTTATTATCATAAAAATAAAGTCGAAATTAGTTTAATGGTGTGTTGAATTTATATATAATAGTTTTAGCAAACTGAACATGTTTCTTAGATGTCCGGGGTTCGATGCCCGTATGAAGGATATTGGGATTGTGTCTTTAAGAGACAATAATGTCATATGCTAAGCACAACAGCTGTAATTCACGGTAGTATTTTATAGAAGATTAACACAGTATAAAAACCATACAGTGAAAATTGGCTTTATATATAAGAATACTTTTCTTAACGAATATAAAGCCAATTTTCATAAAGAAGTTACGGCTTTAGACAGCCCTAAGGTGTTTCCCGACCACTCAAGAGAAGAAGACAAAGCATTCGTTCGGCCAATACCTATCTCTGTCTTGCAGGTCTGTCCTAATAAAAGCATAGTCCAAAATTATAGAAAAGTTACAAAATTGTTATGCATTCGTTACTTTATACTTTACAGTATGATTGAGGATTAAAAAAACACATTCATGATAATCTTTTCATACAAGATTTCAAGTGAAACATCTCAAAAGGGTTTACAAGAAACATTATTTAATAATTACCAATTAAATTGCTTTATTGCTGTCTCAATGCTTGTACAATTCTATAATATATCTTAGTACTCGAATCCCTGTCTATTTGACACCTTAAAAATCAATTCCCATGACACTTAGAAAAACTGCCTGTTAAGGCCTGTCCGCACTGCGAAAAATCACCGCGCGAATGCTATTATTTTCCGATATATAAATCGACCCTTACCGTACCGCATTGCGACGATTGGACCTAAACGCTCAGTTTGTTTTTAAGTCTATTTTTGCGACTGTCATATAAAAGTAGTCAGTCGAGAGCAACTGACTAACTTTTTATAAGCTAGGGGGCGTTCAAGTATTACGTAACGCAATTTGGGCGTAGGGGGGGGGATTCTTGTAAAACGTTACGATGCGTTACAAGGGAGGGAATTCGACAACGCGTTAAGTAACATTGTTTTTTTTATTTTTAAAAAAAAGGACTTAGACTTAGGACTTTGGGCCCATTTAATATATTTGAATCTTAAGCAAATGCTTATTAAATTATGTGTGATTATTTATTAAATAAAAATATGAATAAATAAAATACGCATGTATTTCGAATTAGAAATCTATTGTTTTATTTATTTTTTACTACCGCAAACGCGATTAAAACAATAACAAAAGTAATTTAGCGACTTTCCGGTACTTTGTGCAACATAGTTGTGACATTTGGGTAAAAAATTTCAGTTGGGTGTTACGTAACGTTTATGGGGGGGATGTACAGGAAAACGTTACGGCGCGTTACATAGGGGGAGGAGGGGTCAAAAATTTTCAAAATTTGCGTTACGTAATACTTGGAACGCCCCTCTACACGACTGTATGGATTTTTATACTTTGCTAGTGTTTTATGGAAATGGTTAAAGGCTTTCATCAAATTGTAAGGCTTCGTAGTATCATGACGATTTTGCTTCATTCAATTGGATATTTATTAAATAAATATATAGTATATTTATAGATTGTTTTATTTTAATTCCCATATATTTGTATTAACTCTTAACGTCCCACTGCTGGGGGTGGGCCTATCTTCAATACAAGGGGATCAGAAGTCAGAACATAGTCCACCTCGCTGGACTGTACACTGTAAGACAAGTGTTAGAAATATTTCACTAATGAATCCACAGAGCAGGTGAATTGTCAATTCCGTGAATGAATCTATAAGAGGTGCGAGAGATTTGGTGCTCTATTACAGTCTGGTTGTACATTAGTTATTTTTTATAAACGATAGATTCGAAAAAAGGGGACCAGGCGGAACGTAGTTAAACATTATTAAATGGATTATTAATTGAAGATTAAAATATAGAAATTTAATATTTTGAAATAGTACTTATAATATAGAAAATCTCAACAAAAACTTATATACTAAAACACAACAACAAATTATATACTAAAACCTTCCACGAGAACCACTCTATCCATTTGTGAAAACAGCATGAAAATCGGTGCAGTAGTTATTGAGTTTATCGCGAACAGACAGACAGACGCGGTGGAGGACTTCGTTTTATAATATGTGATATTAATAGAAAGAATGTCTGCTGTAAATTTATATATATATATATATATATTTTTATTTTGAGACATTTTTACAACAGTGCCATCTAGTTCCGTGGTAAGCTACGAGGCTTGTATTACGGATACCAGATAGTTGATATACTACACATAAATTTTAAATACATACATAATATAAATATTAATATATGCACATAACCTTCCCTATCTAACTCGCAGGATTGCTTATGCCCTCAACCACAACAGACTTGCCGTTGGGGGGCAAGTCTGCCGAAGCAAACGACACGGCCAAGGGGCTGCCTCATGCCTGCCACCTAATTTGATTTGATGATTAAATTGTGAAAAAAAAAATAACTGTAAAGCACGGAGTGTATGTATTAAACAATACACACATAATTAATAAATAATGCGCCGGCAGTACTATCTAACCTAATCTGACCCAAATTTCAACATATCCTTGTACATTGGATAATTGTTATATAATTATACAAACTATGTTTAATACCACGCAGATTGGAGTTCAAATGATTATAATCCTTACCATCTAGTGTTAAGGACTATATTTGTGGAAACATTTAGCGTGAGTTTATTTTCTTGATTGGGATGCGCGGAAGAACGCTAACCTCGCGAGTTGAATTTCGATATATTTTGACTTTCCCCTGCGGGCATATTCTGATTGATTCCTCAGACAATACTAGTTATTGTTCCCTACTTCTTTTAAATCTCTTTAGCGTTTCAATGTAAGTCTACCCTATAATAATTTCAATAAAATTACTAAGTATGCTAAAGCACATACTATATAGATATGGCGTAATAGTTGTAGCGTAGTATGGCGTGATAGTTTTTCAGTAAAGTGTACCACAAAATGCTCAGGATGTGGGATAGTGTTAGGGCTCACTTCGCTCACCCTAATAAATACATACATATATATTTTGCGATTTCAGTCTTAAAAGATTAAGGTGTTCAACTTATTAAAATTTTTATCCTACAGATTTGTTTGCATAAGTAAAAGAATAATTTAAAAGCCTTATTTTATTTGTTTGCATAAATAAAAGAATAAGTTAAAATCCTCATTAAATCTATCTGCCAGAGACAGCTCCGTTAAAATCAGTCCAGTCATTTTGAAGAGCACTTAAGAATCAACAGATGAACAGATTTTTCATATTTAGGTTTGTTTCTCAGAATAATCCTGTACAATAATGTGTACTGCAACCCTACATTATATTAGGAGCCTATGAATCTACGCGCGCAGTTAAGTTCACACAGTATACTAAATAACACGATGAAGGTCTATACAATTGTAAGTAGAAATTATTAAGTATCTATATCACATTTTTACTATAGTGACCGAAATGAGATATATTCTCGCAGTCAAGTGTTATATGTTGAACCAGATATCTTGCTATCGTCTTACCAAATTTTATCAAAATCTCTCCTATGGTTTTCTCATGGTGCGATCATAGACAGAGTGTCACACATAGCAGTATTCTAATAACTGTATTTATATAAGACTAGCATTTCCCGTGGCTTCGCACACGTTCTAAAAATCGGAAACCAAATTCTTTCTGTCGTGCGGTATGATACCTCGCAGAACTAACGCCTGTCCTTCCCGTTTTTGCAACATTTTTCATTGATGCTCTGCTTTTATTAGCCATCGCGTGATGTAATATAGCCTATAGCCTTCCTCGATAAACGGACTATCCAACGTAAAAACAATTTTGCATTTCGAACCAGTAGTTTCTGAGATAAGCGCGTTCAACCAAACAAACAACTCTCTTCAGCTTTATAATATTAGTATAGATTTTTCAAAAGATATTAAATGTATTTCGCCCTTGTAATATTAGCATTATTATTAATTTAAAATTTGCAGGTCATCCTTCTGATCGCTGTGCAGATAGCGTCAGCGACGGTAACTCTCGAAAAGATCACGGAAAAAGTCCACGCAGGACTAAAATCTTTAAAGGAAAAAGCTGTGACAAAATTACACAAACTAAAAGAGGGTATAGATCTGAAGAAGTTACATCAGTTGGACGTCTTGCGCCTTCTACCGTACGCTCACAAACATTATGTACACGAACATTATTCGAAGAAAACACCATTAGTTGTGGACCAGCATCAAATACAACGACTGAAGCACTATTTCGAACCTCATCATAAGCCCGCGCCCGTACATTATCACCGTTTTGAACATTATGAACATATTTAGTTAGTAGCTGTTTTATTTATACATAAGCCATCTTGAGAAAAGGGGTTCACATTTTTGTATGGAATTTTTATTTTCAACATTGACGCTCAGTGAAACTGATATGTTATGTGAATGCCAAGAGCTTATAAAAATCAAAATAGCGAGAGGTTGGACTGAAAATTTTATGCACAAATAGAAAGATTCCGGATTGGATACTTTTAGAAGTAATAAATTGAATTGAAAGTAAAGATATAAATATTGTCCGTTTTGTGATATTGTTCAAACGAATCATTAAATATAAAAAGTTTTTAAAAAGTTATCAAAAAAGTGAGAAAATGTTGTAATTTCTTTTTTCTTTGTCGCTTTAGCTTTTGAATCTTAAATCCTGCCTTGGAATAGTTTTAGTGTGATAATCCATCAAAGTCTGCCCAATGGTTTATCGTGTTACGTTCACTGAGATATTTGTGCATCTTTAAATTACTTTATTTGTTTTAAATACATACTTATTAAAAAATATTCATAATATATTTAATTACACGCTAATGCCAAGTTTCTGTTAATTGCATTGTAATTTTGAATGTTTAGTACAAAATGAATGTGAGGAATTTTAAAATGATTGTACTTAATAAAAGGAATTTTATATAAACTTACTATTTTTCTATACACCTAAGACATTTATTGATTCACATATACATACGATTGTTGACGCAGCAACATAAAATTGGAGCGTATACCGGTGCAACGGTGACGTCACGATAACGTCGCATGCCCGCCGGGTTATCAGACTGCACCGCACAGCCGTAGCGGCGACACATATTAATTTCGATCCTTTTCTATACATATCAATAGTTTGTATCTTATGGTAATTAAAGCGAAGATTGTAGTACTATCCTGTGTTCAATCATTTCTGAGGAGTACTCCCAACATATTGGCGACCGTGACCTTCTGTTGCTACGTGGACACGTAGCACGAACTGCATACTTACTGAAATCGCGCTGCACTGCCGTTGAATACCACTTCGACTGGACCTGGAGGGAATTGCCATTAAATACTAAGGATACTTACCAGCAAGTGTTATTGAAGTCGACGACAAGTGTAAATTATTGTGCCGCAAGAAGATCTTCAAAAAAACTAAGGGAAGCCCGTTTCTTACCTATTTTCCTAATTAATAATTGTGTTAGCCCTGTAAAGCTTCGTTTGTGCGAACAGATCTCAATTTTAAATAGTTCAAAGTAATCAGTAAAGTACGTAAAATAATTATACACAATAAGTTTATCAAGATTGCAAGATAGTGAGAGAGAGATAGTTATTACCGTTAGCTACCTACCGCTTCAATTCTGTGCATAAAACTGCATTCTTTAGTTATTTCGCTTAAATCATCTTGTCTATCGCTTCTCTTATCGCATCAGCACGATAGAAGTAGGCAAAATAGTCTTATAAAATAATTAATAGCTGTTTTGGCCGAACATTCCAGAAACTCCCGCTCGCTGCGCCTGCGCCGAGCGTCTATTGTTCTGCGGTATTGTCTCGCCGAACAGCTGTTTTTACTCGTAAATAAGCCTACATAATAAGGTATTTATTGCAACTTTATCGATTTAACTTATACATTTTATTTGTTTACATAATGACTGACACAGAGTTGAAAGCAAAAAGGGCATCTATTAAGGGCCGATTAACTACGTTTAGGAATTACTTAGATGATTTTAAAAGGCATAAACAACAGGTATCACAGGTGTCACAGTCTGTTTTAAATGAATTAAAATTAAGATTACGTAAAGTGGACTTGTTGTTTGAAGAATATGATAAGGTTCAAACTCAATTAGAGGTCTTTGAGGCGAAGTTAGGCCGGCCTGCCGAGGAGCGAGTGGAATTTACCGAGCGGGAACATACTGAAAGTTTGTTTTTTAGCGCAATTAGTAATGCTCAAGAGTTGATCGCATCTAATGAACCTCGCTCCTCGGAGACGGCGGGCCTAGATGTCGGGGCGGACGCGCGCTCGACCCACAGCAACACGGATGCTGGCGTTAGGCTACCGACCATCAAGCTACCTACCTTTGATGGAAGTACAAGTAAATGGTTAGAGTTTCGCGATGTTTACATTTCTATTGTGCATAATAATGAGAACCTCAGTGATATTTGCAAGTATCAATATTTAAAAGCGTCCTTATTGGGAAGCGCGGCGTCTGTTATCGAATCATTAGAAATATCGGCAACTAATTATAAAGAAGCCTGGAAACTAGTTAGCGGCAGATTTGATAACAAACGACAGCTGATTCATACTCACCTTAAGTCATTGTTTGATATGTCTTTTATTGGAAGGGAGTCTGATAAATCGTTGCGTTTTTTAATTGACCATGTCTCGAAACATTTGAGAGCTTTAAATAGTTTAGGTGAAAAGGTTGATAACTGGGACACTCTCATTATATTTATGTTTGCTAATAAATTGGATACTTTAACCAGTACGAAATGGGAGGAGTATAGGAATAGTCTTACTGAAAATCCCACATTACAACATTTTTATGACTTTTTACGTCAAAGGGCCGATGTTTTGGAAATGATTAGCGCAAGTAATACTAGCGAAAAGCCGGACAAACAGGTTACGTATAAACGAATTGATAAGGTGCAAAAGGCATTTGTCGCGACGGCTAGCGAGTCCAACACGTCGAGTAACTTAAATGTAAACAATACGCGAGTTTGTCGTATATGTAGTGGTGATCATTTATTATATAACTGCGAAAAATTAAATCAAATGTCAGTAGATGAAAGAAATAATTTAATAAGAAAATTAAAACTATGTATTAACTGTTTTCGAGGCGGACATTTTGCTCACCAATGTAAACTAGGTCCATGTGCTATATGTAGACGTAAACACAATACGCTGTTGCATAAAACTATTACATCTAGCCCAAAAAAAGGTACGGAGTATAAGGAATCTGTATCTACGCCTATATCGTTGTCGGCCAGTGTCGAGAATCAAGTATTGTTATCAACTGCAATTGTTTCGATAAGAAATGTAAACACAAATACAACATATGACGCTAGGTGTCTATTGGATTGTGGGTCCCAGTCCAGTTTCATTACCGAGGCTTTGATGAATAAGTTAGGCATACAGAGTGAACTTGTTGACACGGTGCGGGTGACCGGTATTAATAATATTTCTTTTGATGCGCTGCGACGGTGCACCGTGTCAATTCAACCGCGCGGGCGGAGTGATAAGGAATTTTGTAAACAAGTTGACGCATTCGTTATTCCTCAAATAACGGGACAGTTGCCATTGGAACCGGTGGACGTGTCAAATATTGTTATTCCACAAAATGTAATTTTAGCTGACCCTAGTTATTATAAGCCTTCTCAAATAGATTTGTTATTGGGCGCTGACATTTTTTGGGATGTAATTAGCAGTGAAAAGTTAAGGCTAGGGCACAATAAGCCAATGTTGCAAAATTCTTTATTCGGTTGGTTGATGGTAGGACCTATAACAGTAAATAGTACAGAATATAGTACGAAAATAAACAGCATACATTGCGGATTTAGTATGGAAATACGTAATCAGCTAAGTAAGTTTTGGGAGTTGGAAGAAGTACCGACTACACCAGTGTTGTCCCCAGAAGAGGAGGCGTGCGAAGCTCATTTCAAGCAAAACACGAAACGCTTAGCTGATGGAAAATTTTGCGTTACGCTGCCGTTTAGAATTAACCCAGATGTGCTGGGTGATTCATATAGGCTAGCTAGAAAACGTTTTGATTCATTGGAGAAACGTTTTAGACGACAGCCTAATGTAAAAACGCAATATGTATATTTCATTAATGAATATGCCGAATTAGGTCATTTATCAGAGAGTGATAAACCAGAAAAAGCTTATTACTTGCCGCATCATCCAATTTTAAAGGAACACAGTGAGTCGACGAAATGTCGTGTGGTTTTTGACGCGTCGGCGAAGACTGACTCTGGTTACTCACTCAATGATATTCTCATGGTGGGTCCTACGATTCAAGATGACATCTTCTCTATTCTAATAAGATTTCGTCAACACGAGTTTATATTTACGGGAGACATAGAGAAGATGTACAGACAAGTAGTCGTAGAACCAACACAGAGACACCTGCAAATGATATTATGGCGTGATGATGAAGCCGAGCGCATGAAGTACTTATCGTTAGATACGTTGACTTATGGTACGTCTAATGCCCCTTACCTCAGCACTAGGTGCCTAGCCCAACTAGGTCATGAAAGTAGTGATCCTTTGGTAAAGGAAGTAATTCTACATGATTTTTATGTAGACGATTTAATTACTGGGTTGAATGACGAAAAACGTTTAATAAATTTGTATCAAAAGATCAACGAAACATTAAGCTCTGCACATTTTAATTTAAGAAAATTAAAAAGCAATTCCAAGGAATTTCTTTGCAATGTAGTGGAACAAAGTAGTTTCCAGCAAGATAATTTAAAAATATCAAATCAGAGTAACACTCTAGGTATTGAATGGGATCCTAATGAGGATAATATTTTAATAAAATGTTCAAAGTTGCAGTTGATAGATAACCATGTAAAATACACTAAAAGGGCAGTCTTATCAGTAGTTTCAAGTATTTTTGACCCTTTGGGCGTGTTAAGTGTATGTGTTATTTTATGTAAAATCTTCTTGCAAACACTCTGGTCACAGAAATTGGACTGGGATGATGAAATTTCCCAGGCGCCTGACTGTATCTGGACTAGGTTTATAAATAATATAGGTTATTTAAAGGAAGTAAAGATTCCACGTCATGCAAGCTGTAGCAATGCAGTAACAATTGAAATCCATGCATTTTCGGATGCTTCTTTAAAAGCATATGCTGGATGTATTTATTTAAGATCTGTCGATGAGTTAGGAAATTGTACAGTACGACTTTTATGTGCCAAATCGAAGGTCGCGCCTTTGAAGGCCACAACAATTCCCCGCCTAGAGCTTTGTGGAGCTTTACTAGTTTCGCGCTTATGTGAAAAAGTTATACAAGCTTTAAGGTGTGATATTAATAATAGATATTTTTGGTCGGATTCAAAAATCGTATTGGGTTGGTTGCACATTCCAGCAAACAGGTTATGCACGTTTGTTTCGCACCGTGTCGCCGAAATTAATGAGAAATGTTCAACTGCTTTATGGATGTATGTCCCATCAGCTCAGAACCCAGCCGATCTGTCTTCGCGCGGAGTCTTTCCAGACGAAGTTCAGTCGTTGTCACTGTGGTGGGAGGGACCTGCATTCTTGCAGGATACCGAAAGCCCATGGCCTGAACAGAACGTTGCGGCACAGACGAGTTTACCTGAGTTGCGTGCATGCACAGTAACTATTAATAAACCGATAACGACAGTAGTAGACATGTCAAAATATTCCAGTTTTCTTAAATTACGTCGTATATTTGCATATGTGTGTCGGTTTATCAATATATTGGTGCATAAGCAAAAGTGTAATACGAATTTATTAACGGTAGATGAGCTTGAGCAGGCAGAGTCCAAGCTAGCTTATTTATCACAGTGTGAAAGCTTTACTGAATTTAAGAGCAACCCAAGTTCCATACCTGGCTCAAGTAAATTGAATCCTTATGTTGACGAGTCAGGATTAATACGTGTAGGTGGTCGATTAGATAATTCTAATTTTGTTTATGACAAGAAACATCCAGTCATCCTGGATACGAAACATCACTTTACTAAGTTGTTGTTTAGGTATTATCATTTCAAATTGATGCATGCACCGCCGCAGCTTCTTCTTTCAGTCATTCGTGAACATTATTGGCCTTTAAATGGCAGATTACTGGCTAGACGAACGTATAGTGAATGTACATGCTGTAAGAGAATGAAAGGAGAAGTTGCGCAACAAATAATGGGCAATCTACCAGCACAACGGGTTACCCCTGGATATGTTTTTGAAGCTGTGGGAATAGATTTCGCTGGGCCCTTTTTGGTAAATGATAGGAGAGGTCGTGGTGCAAGGCAGTCTAAGAGTTACCTTTGTGTTTTCGTAGATTTTAAGGTAAAGGCGGTTCACTTAGAACTTGTCAGTTCTTTGAGCACTGAAGATTTTATTTTAGCATTACGTCGCTTCATATCTCGCCGAGGGCCCCCTCTAGAGATATTCTGCGACAATGGGAGGAATTTTGTTGGCGCTAACCGCGAATTAGGTGAATTTCTCAATTCTGCTTCCAGCTCTGTGTCAGCTTCATTTGTGGAAGACAAAATAAAGTTTAACTTTGCGCCCGCGTATGCCCCAAATTTTGGTGGATTGTATGAAGCAGCTGTTCGGTCCGCAAAATACCATATGAAAAGAGTGATAGGGAATACACACTTAACCTTTGAGGAGCTAACTACACTGTTCGTACAAATTGAGGCCATACTTAATTCTAGACCCTTGTGTCCTATGTCCTCATCTCCTCATGACCTAGTTCCCCTCACTCCAGGGCATTTTCTCATAGGAAGACCCCTTACGTCACTACCGGCACCTGACTTGCAAGAAGTGAATCCTAATAGGCTTCAAAGATATGCCAGAATCGAGCAGGCAAGGCAACATTTTTGGTCCAGATGGAGCCAGGAATACATCTGCGAGTTACAGCAGCGTACCCGTTGGCAGCGACGCCGCCCCGATGTCAAGCCTGGTCAGATGGTCCTGATAAAGGACGAGGCGACACCACCGCTCAAATGGCCACTAGGAAGAATACAAGCAGTGCACCCTGGCACCGATGGAGCATGTCGAGTTGCGGACATCCTTACTACGAAGGGCACGATTCGTCGCGCAATCAACCGAATCTGTCCGTTCCTTAATGACGGTGAAGCTTAAAGCTAGGAGCTTTAAGAGGCGGGAGGATGTTGACGCAGCAACATAAAATTGGAGCGTATACCGGTGCAACGGTGACGTCACGATAACGTCGCATGCCCGCCGGGTTATCAGACTGCACCGCACAGCCGTAGCGGCGACACATATTAATTTCGATCCTTTTCTATACATATCAATAGTTTGTATCTTATGGTAATTAAAGCGAAGATTGTAGTACTATCCTGTGTTCAATCATTTCTGAGGAGTACTCCCAACAACGATATAAGTTTATTTATAACCAGCGATACGTTTCGTCGGTTAGTAAACATAGATTTCTCAGAAAACATATATTTTCTTGTAGTAAAATGTACGTTCACCGGTAGAACCTATCATCATACTAAATTTTATTAAAATGGGTCCAGTGTCTTTTTAGTCATGCAGTAACAGACAGACAGTCAAAAATACTAAAAACTATATATTCGCCCTCTGTATCGATAATAACGTCTATTTCAACAAGGTTTAAACAAAAATATTTATAGATACATCGACTACGTTAGAATTTTATTTTTAAACTAGCGACTCGCCCTCGCTTCGCTCGGGTTCTTCCCTAGATTTAGCACAGGCAAAGCCGCGGGATCTGCTAGTTATGCATATAAACCTTCTTCTTCAGAGTGATTACTCTATCTATTAAAAAAACCGCATCAAAATCCGTTGTGTAGTTTTAAAGATTTAAGCGTACATAGGGATATAGGAACAGAGAAAGCGACTTTGTTTTATGCTATGTAGTGACAAGTATTTTTATGGAAAGAGGTTCTTAGGTCAACCCGTAATGTAAGGTTTTTACAAACCCCTTACCCGATTTAATGATTTTTAATCAGTTGTACAATATAATACTATTTAAAGAGTTGTTTGTTTGATCGATTAAAAATTATTATATAAGTATATAGGTACATATTCCTTTACCTTTTGGGATTAGTGTTGGAATGAGGTAAATAAAAGAAAAATAAATTATTAATTTTTATGATATACGAAATAATTTACCATTTATATGTATTATATTTTAAATATTACAATAATCACATAATTAAATATACAATTATTACATTTATTAATATTAATTAAATTATTATAAAATTAATAAAACACTTTATTGGCCAACGTTCAAATTAAATAACTTGTCAAGAACATCGTCAGGATTATTTTTTTTAACATCATTTAACCCATCTTGGAAATCCCCAAAATCATCCTTCGTGTCAACTAGCCCTAGTTCTGTCAACAGCGTCAAGTTGTCACTGCCAGGTTTGACATTAGAGTTGTCACTGCCAGGTTTGACATTAGAGTTGTCACTGTCAGTGTTAATTGTCAAATCTGGCAGTAATTGTTCAGAGGTTTCGGTTTCATCTTTATCTTTGTTTTGTTTACTATTCGACCCTTTGGTGTCCTTAACTTCGTCTGTCAAGTCGCGATATTCACAAACCTCTTTCCCATATTCAACATCGTCATCGTCCTCTTGGTTATCCTGGAAATACAATGAAAAAAATGTTGACTTTTAAATAAAGTCTTCATAAAATTAATATTTAGTACATGAACAGATAAAAAAATATATTCAGCCCCTTTTTACGTCCCATTGCTGGGGGTGGGCTTCCCTTTAATACGAGGTCAGGCCATAGTCCACCACGCTGGCCTAGTGCGTGTTGGCAGACTTCACACATCGCACGAAAACTTACTCGGTTCTCTCAGACATGCAGGTTTCCTCACGATGTTTTCCTTCACCGTAAGACAAGTGGAAATCGTGATATAAATGATTCGCACTTGAAAATATCAGAGGTGCGAGACCCGGATTTGAACCCGCATCACTCGGATATCCAAGCGACCGCGCTTCCACTGTCTATTTTTCCTTTACCGTAAATTGACTATGGTCTGATCCCCTCACATTGAAGGTAGGCCCATGCCGTTGGGACGTTAAAAAAGGCTAAATACAAAAGACTTGTATAGTAAATATTATATAGAAGCCCTACTACAACATACTTGCATTAGTTGAGTAGTAGATTTGTATTGGAAGGCGTTTTGTGATAGATCGATTTCTACTGGGAACAGAGTAGCATTTTCATTTAAATGTTCCATTGTTTCACTGAAACAAAGTATACAAGATAAATTAATGTCAGGCTTGAAGGACCAAAAAACAAAAACACACGTATAATATGAAGTTAGGTTTTCATAAACTATAAAGGTATTAAAAATAATTTCGTGTGACCTTTATGTGAGTTAAAGTTAACTTCTTTGGCACTGTGGCAGTTACCGTAATAAAATTAAAACGAATCGAATATCATTATAAATAAATATGTTGAAATATGAATACACATCACCATCTTGTTCCATGTACAAGACTTGTATTAAATATCAGATAGCTGATAGACTACAAAACATTAATAGCTTTAAATACATACATGATATTATAAATATAAACATTCGTGCTCAAAAAACTAATACTACCAGCTGGACTCGAACCCGTGACCACGAAATTGCTTGAGTAAATGTATGAGTAAGTGTGACTAACTTACTTGAGATAAACTGCCAACCCTTGAATGAATCTGCGTAACTGATAAGCGACATCTTGAGTTTTTTTGTTTTCGAGGAGTTCCAGCTTAACTAAAACATCTGATCTTAATCTTGCAAATTTATCTCTTGCTTCTTGACGACAACGGAGAATTAATCTAAAGAAATTAAAATAGAATATACTAGGTATTTACCCTTTCTTCGCTCGAGTACCTAATTGCTGGCTAACAATAGTCTATTCCAACGTTGAAACTTGTTATTTCTGACGGTATTCTACACTAAAGCATGTCCTATTAGTGAATGAATTATCAAAATCAAATTGTAATAACCCTTCTTTATATTAGTGTAATTATAGTTGTCGATTAAAAAGAATATCTATTAAGAATGTTGATTTGATGCTTTATTTATAATTTAACCTTAGTGGCTTCCCTAGGTTTCTAATAGTAATCTATATAGTACTACAGTACGTTGGAGATCCAAATCATGGAGGGATTCGGTCTTTATTATTAAATAATAACAAAAATATACATACCAACATACATTTCCACCTAACGTAAACGTACTCGTATCAAATAAGAATAAATAAAAGTGCGTGTGTACAAAGTACACATGTCAGAAGTAAAACTTGAATTTAAATTAAGGCTAACTCTTCCCCGTCTCTGAGCGCCTGGTACTATGGACTTATTTTTTCGTTTCATCGAGTTTGAAATCACAACGATTCTAAAGAAGTTTCACTTCAAAAACAAATAAAATCCTCTAGTATCGGAAAGTATATAAAAAGTATTTATTATAATACTTACCTATATTCATAATTTCCAGTCTCTACCCTGTACAAGGGCTCTTGTACAGCATTATAACCATATTCTTCGTCGTCCATTTCCTTCACTTTGAGGCAATACGACAAATATTCAAATTTTGTATCGGCGTATTTACTTATAGTTAATTTTGTATCTGGAATGACTTTGTGTAAATACGTCCCCATGTCTGCTAGAATCTGTTGTAGAATAGCACAGTACAAAATAATTATAAATTAAAAACTTAATTTATAAGCTCTCGACAAAAAAAATAGTTTTCATTTCGTTAGTTAATATTTCTCTTTCTCTTTCAATATAAAGTACATTACTCTACTAGTTTAGCCTTATTTGATATCCATATTGAGGAAGTTGTGAAAAGAAAATATGTGATCCGCCATTTTGTAGTGGCGGCCATCTTGGATTTGAGATTTAGCATATTGTATTTACACACGCACACGCACGCACGTACATCCATCAAATTTATAACACCCATTTTTGCGCCGGGGGTTTAAAATAAATATTTATACAGTCGACCATTATTTTTAATCAAAATTCAATGGTTGTCTAAATAACAACTCTTAGCCACGGAAAGTTAAGTATACGCAAAATATCATATTAAACATGTAATTTCTTCTATCTTAAAAAAAGGCATTTTTTACTAAAATAGGTTATCTTATGCTAAAATTTAAATAATTAGGCTACATGACATTGATAATTCTCACCGGTTTTAATGTTTTCAACATTTTAATGCCATCCCTCTCTAGTAGTCTATGGTATTGTCCAAATTTCGTGAAGGCTTCTGAAGCCCGAGGCTGGGGTTCCCTCACGCCGATCGCAGCAAAGATATCTCCCAAAGACTTATATGTTTGGAGCAAATCAAAGTATGATTTTAACATCCTATAAGTATTAAATTTTTATTACACTATTGTAGGTAAAAGGTTTCGTTTCCGGTGTTAGAATATTCAACACTATAGTGTCAACTTACTAAAGTAGTAAAAAAAAATAGTTACCGTAATAAATAACGATGATTGTTGTAAAGCGTTCGAAATGTTGAGAACCAAAAACCGTATACTTAGATATTTTAATTAGTTTTATATAAAACCTTCGTAAAGAATTAATTAATATTTAATTATAATTATAAAATTTGTACAATCTCTCACTGCTCTGTTAAGTTATTGTTTGTTTATTACTTTCTTAGGTTTATGTGAATATTTACCGTTACCGTTATAAATTAAACTATCTTTTCGGATTTTACAGCAATTATGGTCACGGGAGAGACTAAGGTATTTGACGTCCCAGAGGTTTGTTACAGACAGTCATTTTTTTAAATAATTGACAGAAAGTCAAATAAAATGGTAATATTGTAAAATGATATGGTAAATATTAAAAAAATAAGACTAACTATTTGTGCTAGCAGTCGCGGGTTCGATTCCCGTGGTGGACGTTAATTAATATGTGATGAGCATAAAAACAAGCCCACTAAATAAAAAAAACAATTTCATTTGATAGGTGATGACAAGAGAAAAAAAATTATACCTTTTAGCATGTTCAACTAATGCCTTATATGTTTTTTCAGACTCGTTCATTTCATTTAGCTTCGCTACTAACGTATCATTGCACAGTATTGCCCGGGAAAGTCCGAGGGCATCGGCCGTCCCGGCCGACATGTTCTCAACTAATCTGTGTTTCATTTTCTTCATTATTATATCTAGGGTCTTCCCCTGTTTTTGCTCCGCGTGTAATTTGTTGTAATTTATTATCACTTGGTCCTAGAATCGATTTGGATAGTTGAACTATTTATGGATAAAGTAGTTTCAATGTTATGATATTAAAGAATATAAATAAATTAATAACACCCATGATTATTTACCATCCCCTCACCGAATTCATCCACACACGCACACTTATATATACAAACATACTTACACACACTTAGGCACATAATCTTATCTTCAAACATTAAAAACAGATTTTAACCCTTACCTTTGCAGATTGTATCATTTTGGCAACTTCCACCTTGGTTTTCCCTTTCACTGTTTGCGAGTTGACGCCTACAAGCTCATCTCCACTTTGTAAAGTACCATCTTTAGAGGCTGGAGTGTTGTCGAATATCTAGAAATAATCAAAAGGATAATTAAAGAATTATTTCTTATTTAAAAATAAGTATAATAAATACGTCAAGTCGAGTCGAAATAATGTAAAAAAAGAGAATGAACGATTTTTTTCAATTCGGGCCAGTAGTTTCTGAGATTAGCGCGTTCAACCAAACAAACAAACAAACTCTTTAGCTTTATAATATTGGTGTTGATGTAAGCTAATGTTAACAATAAAAAATCAGCCATATTGGTTGGTCAAAAAGAGTTTGACTATACTACCCAAAAACGGTCCAGGGGACATTATTATTACTTAGGTACCTGTACTATATATAAGCATGGACATAAAGGCGCTCCTCCACCTATACTGATTCCGATGAGGTTTTTCTCATCCTTTTTTAATACAACACTCCCAGATGTTACTGTCATCCCCCTGGAATATTATTCGTATGATTATAAGACAGTTCATTCATACCTTTATCATGATACATATAACCAAAATGTTTTTTTAAACATAATATAATCAATAAAATGTACATACTACAATCGTTACAATTTTACATAATATCTATTTTTTTTTCAATCATATACTGGCAACTCCAAATTCATTTTATCTTTGTCATCAATTTCATCTTTTATTCCATAGTAGTATTTAAATAAATGTCGATAATTTTACAAAAGCTAGTGAATTTTTATCAGAATTGTGGCTATGTTTTAACCCCAAAGCTGTCTCCCGACTACCATATAATATATCTCTATTTCACAACCCCAATTATTGTTAGGCGACTGTATGAATTGTATTATTGTAGTCAGCCCTTTGTAACTGCTGGGTATCTTTCAATACGAGGGGGACCAGGTCATTAGTCCATGATGCTAGCCAAGTGCGGGTGGACTGACTTCACATGTTTTTCGAAAACTTGCTAGGTTCTCTAAAACATGCAGTTTTCCTCACAATCCTTACTTCCACTATATAACGTACCATTACTAAGTTACCATGTTAGAAATAATTCGCACATGAAAATATTAGCGGTGCAAGAACCGGATTCGGACTCGCATCAGTCGGTTATCTAAGCGAGAGCTCTACCACAGGACTACAGCTGTATGAATTACTAGACCGTATATTGCTTACTCCATTACTACTTACAAATATGAAATTTATCTAGCAATCACTCACTAACATATTGCTTAGCGTATGCACACATTTTTGGTTGTTGAAAGAAAACACAAGTAGTTTATTTTATACACTTTAATTTTGCTAATACATAACAAAACTTACTTAGCGCTATAGAGAATGTAGCACTTACAATAAGTAAAATTCCTAAAGTTCACATATTTTATAATACTTTTGTAGATTTACTTGGCATTATAATTTATAAATGACACTATCTCTTCGGATTTTTTCTCTCCCGTGACCACGATTTGTCAACGCTGCATTGAAACGTCGGGAACAAAAAACCAAAATAAATAGTTTTGTTTATAATTGTCTATATTTTACTAAAAATAATATTGGAAGCACACACTTTATCTTCATTATGACTTTAATAAGACGTAATTAACAGATGAATGATGGACATTTTTTCACTTACCAAACGATATTTTTAATAATTGAGTTTTTCAAATCTCTTAATAATAACTATTAAAGTATTTTCACTTAGTTACATAAATTAAAGGTGTTCATAAATATTTTAATGTTATCGATTTTTATAAATCGCAAAAATACTTATAATTATATAATGAATGACTCATGAATAATAATTCGAGCTGATCAAAATAAACAAAATACTCGAGCTATAAAAAGCAACTGCTACTTAGCATTTTTTTTTCTAAAATAGGTATTTTCGACTCACATGAGATTTTGGTTCTGTAGCTTATATCTTTCACGTCGCATATCATTGAAAATACAGTCGCCGTTTTCTTCGTCTTCTACATTCTTTCTAAAAATATTAATTATTTCATACAAAAATTCTGCAAATCGCAAAATCCGTTCTTTGCGGACGTTTACTATCTGTAAACCATCTATGCTATAAACTACCTTCCTGCCAAATTACATCTTTAAACGTCAAGCTGTTTTCGATATTTCGTGGTGAGTTAGTGACCTTTCACTTTTATGTACATATATATTAACAATTAAGATAAACTGTATCTCAGAAATTAGCTTTGTAGATTTAAATTAAATACAATATCGAGCAAAGTTTACATAAATATTAGTATTAAGTACCTACATTATTTTAAACCTGATAAACTGTGGTTATATAAGATACTTGGCATTATTTTATTTTATTTATTTTTGATAATATTTGATTTGAAAGTCCTGAACCTAGCAATAGATGCCGCTGCCCAAACAATACTATGAAATGAAGCCAAGACAACTGCCAACATAATATATATTTGTAAATTATCAAAAAATACACTTACTCTTCCAAAGACTCTTCACGTTTAATTTCCTTTTCTTCCATCTTCATCATTAATGCACTATAATTGATATTTATTTATATAAAATAATAATTATTAAAAAATAATGTATTAATATTATTTACGCGCACTTACCTATCATCAACGGATAGGGATAAGGTAGATTTGGAATTTCCGGTTATTGTGTTGCTATATATAAAAAAATAAAATTAAATAAATAAAATGTAAAACTTATCAATACATATTTTTTGTATTTATAATTTGTTCACTTTATTGTTTTCTACCATAATAAGCGATATTATATGAATGTAAAATATATTAGCAATCTTAATCTAAATTCAATCATAAATATTAAATATGTATTATTGTCTTTTTTGTTAATTAAATTAGAATGGTCAAATAAAAGTTTCAGTCATATTTTAAAGATACAGAAATATTTAATTAAAGTAATATTTTAATATGAAATAAAAGTAATACCTATTTTAAAGATACAGAAGCCATACGGTGCTTCCTACGAAGACATCAATTATAATAGAAAATAATAGAAACGAAGTAAGGACATATCACAAAATTTGTACAAAAAGTAATTATTTAATTAAAACTGACCTTGATTCCCTTTTTAGGGCGTAAAATATTGTAATGTAACGACGTGGCACGCCGTTACATCAAATGTAAAATATAATTATAAAAAAATATCAACATAAAAATAATAATAAAAATAAAAATATTTACATTCGGTCCTCAAACATTTTGCAGTGAAACCTTCAAAACTTCACCGTAGCACTTATAAATTTACACTGCAACACAGGAAGTGATAAGCATTGAGATAATAAAAAAACTTGTTAAAAACCGACATACATTTTGTCCTCTTCAAAAAAGAAATCCTCGTCATATTCCTGCATCATTTTGTTAAAAGTTACAATAATATTATGCGTGTTTAATAAAAACAAACTGTAACATATATTGCTAGACGTCGTTGTCGAAATTATTGATTTTTTGAATCCACGTCTATGAGGAACGCGTCGGTAAAGCAGTCCGACCAATCCAATTTCAGGAAAATGGCGGCAAATGTTTTTGCTATGATCTATATTTTTTAATTTTTCTAATAGATATTACGTTTGTAAACGTAAAACGTAAATACTCCATTCAACTAAACTATCGGATTTTTCGTTTATATATAATAGACGTTATTTTCAAAGTGGTTAAAATTAAAAAATATCATAATTATTAATTATTAGAACATAGTGAGTAACTTTGTTTTCTAAAATTTTGTAAATATTTTTTTCTGAAGCCACAGAAAATGTCTCTAAAATAACTTATTTATTTGAATATTAATCTTTTAGAGTAGCATAGGACTATAGAAAGTAATAAAAGATGTTTAATTTCAACTATTTTGTTTTATTTTCTATCCATTGCAGATATTTGGCAACATCTGTGAGGACAGCATATTGCTCAGGATCGCATAATATAAGTTCGTCAGTTCTTGCTGGCATAACAGAAAGTATGCCTTTGACGTACCATGCTCCGGCGGCTTTTGGGCTATGATTTTTCGCTTCATCAGGTACGAATACTTGGAAGGCTCCACCACCGTCGCCATTGCATACTGATGTTCCTACAGGATAGAAATAACAGAACTAAAAATATTTTACTATATGTCTTTAGTTTTTGTACAACTATATGTAGCTATAGTGCTCTTTTAGATAATTTTATTTACAAACAGCGAAGTATAATGCGTCTTATATGAAATTCATTAGCCGTTGCTTCGTTCGGGTTCGTCCCGGTTAGTATAGATTTCTGAAAGATGAGATATTTTCTCGCAGTACCCTACATTTTTAATTGAGACGTTTACTAACTTTTCAAATGCCAGCGTTTGTATTATATATGTAATTGAACTTTGTCTCACCTAGGACTCAAACCCAAAATCTCCAGATCTGCAGATACATATTAGCTATTGGATCTTCCAGGCAGTTAAAAGATAAAAGTAAATAACTCAACATACCTACCAATTGTATTGAAAAAAAGACCTCTGTGGTGTAGTGGCTAGCATGTGCGGTCATACATCGAGAGGTCCTGGGTTCGAGTCCCGGGTCGGGCCAAGTTTAATTATTGAGTCTTTCTGTTAAGTAAGCCTCAGTAATAGCCCGGAGTTGGGAAGTTGGCGGTGAGTCACCCCCGTGCCTCGGAGAGTACGTAAAGCCGTCGGTCCTGCGCCTTAGCTCTTACTGGTCGTGTCGAACAGTCGTCCAACCGGAGTATGAGTGATAGGAATAGAGAGTGCACTTGTGTCTGCGCGTACACTTGTGCACTATAATATCTCCTGCGCAGTTGGGCAGTCTCAATGAGATTGACAGCCATGGCCGAAATCGGTCGGAGAACATTATTATTATATAATGAAAAATAATTACCATTTTTGTATCCAGCACAAAAATTGTTACCGTTAAGAACGGTTGTGAAGAACATTGGCTTACTCTTAATGCAGGTGATTTCTGATACTACTGGCATTTTCACTTGTCTCAATTGTTGTGATAGTTTACCTGTGTTGTCGAATCCCCAACCTACGACCTTAAATAGAAAGTATTTATACATAATATGTATATTATGTAATATGTATATTATAGGTTACTTTTGGCGTTACTTAGAAATGATATAGATAGGTAGCAAACAAGTAGGAAGAAAAATATCAATTTCTCACCACTTACCTCATATCTAAGAGAATTCAAGACATTAGTTACTGCATCTACCTACGTCTAAAATCGTACCTATAGTATTAGCTATTAAGTGTACCTAGTACCTACAATATTTAAATAGAAAAAATGATGTCCTCATTTGTTTTATATATTCAGATTTCTGTAATTTGATGCAAGTTTTCGAAATACCGCTCTTAGATGTAATTTTGATTACGATTCCATAGGTAAAATTCAAAAACGAAAACCGTATAATTTCGCCCTTCCCGTTTTTGTAACAATTTTCATTGATGCTCTGCCTATTGCTTACATTGTGATGTAATGTAGTCTTCCTCGATAAACGGACTATCCAACACAAAAAAATTCAATTCGGACCAGTAGTTCCTGAGATTAGCGCGTTCAACCAAACAAACAAACTCTTCAGCTTTATAATGTTAGTATAGATAATATGTTGACAAACTCTGCTTGAAAACAGGAAAAATGAAAATAGTAATACTTACAACCCCCAATATTTCATTCGTTGGTAATTTTTCATAGACTTCTGGGTACCAAAGACACGCAGGCTGGACGTAGTCTGTGTACACTGCTTCAGTTCTCAGCTTGATAAGCGCTATGTCGTTGTTCAACTTACGGTGCTCAAATTCAGTGTGAATGATTATTTGATGAACCTTAACAAAAATTAGAATTAAATGTGATATTTGCTATAATGACTTATACACGCAAAGAGCTTTCAACGCGCCGTCGACGCGTTTGTAAATACTAAAAAAAGAAAAGTGTCCGTTCATCCTACAAATATTATAATATGTACGAAACTTCGTAACTATGGATGGATGTTTGTTTTTCTTTCACGTAAAATCTACTGAATTGATTTTAATGTAACATTATAATAATATAGCTTATACATCAGAATAACACATAGACTACAATTTATAAAGATATACTAGCGGCACCCGCGGCTTCGCTCGCGCTAAATCTAGGGACCAACTCGAGCGAAGCGAGGGTGAGCCCCTAGTTAATCCATAAAATAAAATGTTGATGGCGCCTAAGACGTGAAGCAGCGTTGCTAGGTTTGTTTTCTGAAAAACTTTTCTATCGATTGCATTTACGAGTAGATAAATCCATATTCCATAGATTTATTACCCTTTTTTGCTAATAGCTAAACATTGTTAAATTACATGGATGAAAGCTTTTCTGTGCTCATCGCATTTGGTTATTAATAATTAGATAATTTAATATATAGCCAAAGTAAAATTTAATTTACATTTAATAGCAACGACTAAAAGGCTCTAAAAGACAATCTACCCTTATCAACGATAAGGGCAAGTCCTGCTAGGTAGCCTTCGTCGTAGCACTAAGTGTGTTGATGCATAGGTGAATGGCATTTTGTGACCGTATTAAAATTACTGTCTCCGACATAATAATAAGCAATTTGAGACTTTAAATTGACATACGATTTACGATAAGAACTGTGAACTGAAACTCAATTCCAAATAACGAAGATGCCGTGCATGTAAGCTCTAATATTTTTTTTTGAAATGGATAAGAAATAGTAGTGCTAAACCTGTTTCTCTTGAGTAGTACCAACGTCTCCGCCATCCAGATTGAATTTTCCAAGAACCACGCTTAAATGTTCAGGTAATAGCGCCATGCCTCGTGTTAAAGTGCAATGTGCGGCTGAAAATTAACACTTTTATACTAAGAATATTTCTAAACTTTTAGTAAAAAAAATCCTTTATAAGTATGTAAATCGCTATTAATTCCACCTAATTTAAGTTAAGGTTGCCCCAGCAGTAGATCGTTAGGCGATACTCTGTTATATCTAAATATAATAAAATTCTACCTGAATCGAAATTTTACATTTCATATTTTTATGGAACTCTTATTTAAACTGTCATTATTATTAGTACAGAGGGCCAATCTATAGTTTTAAGATTGTGACCACATCACGAGAAAACCAATGGACAGTTCTGGATGAAATTAGACATGATAGCTCAAGGTTCGAGCTCATATAGGATTTACTGCAGGAAGCTACCTCTACCTGATATGACTCCCTCATTTCTGAGAAATGGGATCGACCCTGGGCGAAGCGAAGGGTGAGTCGCTAATCTATACTAATATTATAAACGCGAAAGTTTGTAAGTATGGATGTATGGATGTATGGATGTTTGTTACTCTTTCACGTAATAACTACTGAATGGATTTTAATGAAACTTTACAATAATATAGCTTATACATCAGAATATCACATAGGCTACAATTTATAAAGATATTGTGTGAATTGTCCAAAATATGACGATAAGTATCAAGTAAGTAGTAAAAAATCTACCATCTGCGAGCTATTCTGGCGTGCGCTGCCAAAACCGCTAGAGTTATACATATGTAATGTATGATGGAAATGTTTATCTTAACAAGCGACTCACCCTCACTTCGCTCGGGATCGTCCCTAGATTTAGCGCGAGCGAAGCCGCGGGTTCCACTAGTAAGACATATAATAATAACATTTACGTACAGTTCTCGAGGCGTAAGCATTGCTTTGCTTTTGTGTGAGTGATAGCCAAAAGCCAATAGCCGAGCTTCAAACACCAGTATAAGCGGTAAAGCTGTATCTATCAGTACACTGTACTAACACAAATGCAAAACTGAACTTAATGCAGGAGGACAGTAGACAGATATTTATATTAAAAAAAACACCTGTCAATACGAAATAATTTGAGATGAGGGTCCCTCCGCATGAATACTCGTATTTATTTCGCCTCGGAACGAGTTTGTACAATGCTGCATGCCACGGCCAGTCCCCAGCTTTCGACGGAGAACCGTTGTCTATATCGGTATGTGTTATTTTACGCCTTCCGCAGTGACTTGGTGATTTTTTTCTCGAAGATTCAGCATGATCTTCGTATCTTTGTATAAACGTATCTAAGTATCCCTAAAAATTTACATTGAATTAGTTTAAAAATCACGTTGATCGAGATAATAAAGGACGTTAGAAACGCTAAAATTTCACAATCTTTAACATAATATTATATAGAAATATAAAAATTGTATAACTGTCGGCCAGTCTTAATGGCACTAGCCAAATGTACTGTTCGCGTCACGTAAAAAGAATGCTAGAAGAAAGTGATGGGGTGTGTGTTTGCGCATGGGTACATTCGCACACGAAATTACTAAGCCTTATTTTTACTATTCTTTTATTTTTGAACTAGCCTTTCGCTCGCGACGCATATTATAATAAAATATGTTTGATTCAGTGTAGAATATTTAATATTTAATACTAAGTACTTACAAAAAATTAAAATAATTCGTTTAATGATGGCCCCATTAATATGGGGCCATCATTAAACGAATATTAATTATAAAACTTAATAGTTTCGAGATTAAAACACCAAACTCGCAAATAAAAACGTCTAAGTTTTCTCAAGTTGTTGGAGTCTTTGTTATTATTTATTTCGTGTTCAATTTTTTTTTATTTCTCTGAATCGAAACTCTTCATTAAATATTTGATAAAAATCTTATTGAACTACTCGCTACTATTGTATTATTGATACAGAGGCCAAATCAATATTTTTCAGTCTCTCTGTCTGTGACTACATCACTGTGGCTTGTACCTTAATTGATGATTAAACTAACGTGAAGTTTATCATAATTATATGAGCAGCTTCAATTTCAGTTATTTTATTTATAACTAGCCTTTCCCGCGGCTCAGCTCGTGTTCTAAAGGCTGGAAATTAAAAAAATATTTTTCTTCCGTTTTCGCAACAATCTTCAATGATGCTCCGCTCCTATTAGTCGTAGCGTGATGTAATATAGCCTATCTATAGTCTTCATCGATAAACGGACTATCTAACACAAAAATAATTTTCAATTCGGACCAGTAGTGCCTGATATTAGCGCGTTCAACCAAAGAAACAAACAAACTCTTCAGCTTTATAATATTAGTATAGATTTGTCCCCCACGCGTAAAATATAAGTAAAAATATTGCGAAGAATGAAGTTGCGATATATATTATGTAATTATAAAGTCAGTATGCTTATATATACTCACCACTGATGGATTCTTACAGTATTCTACAGTATTTATTACTAAACTTTCAAAGTAAGGAACAACTCCAGGCGTGAGTCCTTGTACGTTAAACACAATATGCTGGTGATCTTTATAAAATCTTATAACAAATGAATTATTCGATTCTTCATATCGTATTCGTGCAAACGATTTGTTTGTCTGAAAAAATAATAATTTGTACGTTATCCTATTTAATCCATACATAAAAATATCCGTCTCCAGAGTAAAACTAAAAAGTAGATAGACTGGGTACGCTTGTGCCAGGTTACGCTTGTGACTCAGGGAGGGCCCACTTTGGTGGGCGGTATGTCAGGCGTTTTGTTCCTTGTACTTCTCTGAATAGCAGAGTGGACTGTGGAGCAACACTTTTGGCTGTATGGTCTGCTTAGTCAGACCAGCCGGGGCGTCGTAGTTGCATGCACAAGATCCTGCGACGCTCCATTAAGACGGGTTAGGTCCGTTGGGTTTTAGTGGGTAGTACTGGCTTATTTTAAGCTGGTGAGTCCCACATAAGCTGGTGGTATGCGTCAATGCATTTCCCAACGTTAAAAAAAAAGGTTACGGTTGTGACCGAATGTGAACGAGTTTGTCGTTGTAGGGAGGCTCAGTAGCATTCAGCATTCTTCCCGGGTGACGAGTAACGCGCCGTGAGGGCCCACTTCGGTGGGCGTTGTGTCATACAGGTTGCTCCTGGTACTTGTTTGATATCAGAGTGGATTGTGGAGAAACCTGTGTGATCTGCTTCGGAAGACCTGCCGTGGTTGAATGCGCACCATTAAGACAGAAGATGGGAGCTTGAGTTTTACATGGGTAGTTCTGGCTTCCGGTGAAATAATTAAAGAAAAATTAAGAACTTGATCGTTTTTGCCCTCTGAAACAGACAAATCAAACCCTGACGATTGAATTATTAATTTTACACCAGTAGATGAGATGCCGCAATATTCAGCTTTCTAATTGGAAGAATGTTTAACGCTAAATCATCGTCATCGTATATCGTCATTTATGCCATCTGCATTTGTAACGTGAAATTGTTGGGCCTTATCCAACGAGTTAACGTTCTAGAAGAATATGTCTGTCTTTGTGTAAGTGCTCTCTCCAATCGTCCGCATATGTTCGAATTACAATATTATTTCTAGGGCCTTACCAGAACTAGATATTTTTCATGATTCAATAAAAATATTTAAGCTCAAGCTAATAAAATATTACCTCTCCAAAAGTGATATATTATTATAATTTTTATACATTTTTTAAATAACACAAATTTTACTTAGTTTTTAAAATTACGTTGTTTTTATATGGTGTCAATTTTGTATTTTATCAACAATTTTAATTGTATTCTAATATAATATGTAATAAATTAAATGTTATGTACACTTATAACTGATATACATGTCTGTTTTGTTTTCTGTACGCTTAAAATGTATTAAAAATTGTTTTAACGTGTATATTGTTAGTGTGCTCTAAATAAATAAATAAAAAAATAAATATTCCTAAAGGAAAATTAAGATTATTTTATTCTTGAAACAAAACAGTCTTGAAATAAGAATGTTTTAAATCAGGTAATAATAGTAAGACCCCAGATATTAGACAAATATAAAAAATGTTTAAAATTTTAGTTACTTACTAGCTGAACGCTGGCATCTGCGTTGAATTTCAATATTATTTTGTCGATTTGACGAATTTTTTGCAGATATACACTGTGTAACTATTTTCTAGTTCCGGTGGTAATCCAGTTTCGAATGACGACGAAATATCTGTTGAACCAATACACGGATACGCTGAAGATATTAGCTTTAATCCTTTAAAAGGGGTTTCAGCTAATGCCCAATCGGAATCATTGTCACTGTTCACTTCAAATATAACAGTTAAAAGTATACAAAATAAAACCTTCATTTTTATTAGTTTTTCATCTCCAATAATATCTATAATGACGATATCTGAAATGTATACGATGTTTCTCCAATTACTGATAAGGGATAGTAGATAGCTAATTAATATACATTTTCTAAGTCTGCATTGACTGATAAACTATTTACCACTCCGGAAAAACATGATTCTACCACTACTTATGAAAAAGCCCAGATATTAGGAGAACTAAAGAAACTAGACAGACAACAGGATTCGAATTTGGAAATTTACATTTACTTATCGAAATCTAAAATAGATTTATTTCTGTAGCACAATTATTGTACATTTAAAGTATAGAATTCGTTAGTATAAAGCGTCGGTTATAAAAAACAGTGAATATACTCGTAGTTAGATAAAATGTACTGTTAAAATGAAAATTTCATACCTGCTGCTATTAATCCAATAAATGATGCTTGAAAAATCTGTAACAAATTAAAGTGTTCTAATGGTGATATCAGACGGTTCACTAGAACGATTGTTCACTCAGTTTAATACTTCATTTTTTTTTCCTTCTATGTTCACAGTTCACATGGCTTAACGGGAATGATATAGAAAACAACATTCATAGTTGTTTTCTTTTAATATGTTATCGTTTGAGGGGTGCGTCTTGGAACTAGTGGTTTAATCAACTTGATAATTTGGAGTAGGAGATAAAGATGAAAATATCCAACACTATTGCATCGGCTTACTAATTAATTTACTTGGCATCTATAAATGCGTCATTTTGAATGATATAAGCAAACTTAAGATGTTAATGAACAAAAAGACCTATCTGATATTACTTTAACCTTTCATTTGACCTATTTATATGAAACACTTTTCTCTCCACTGCACTCAACATTTAATAGATTTTCTCAATCATTCGAAACAACATCAGTATTTGTTTAATTTTAGTTATATTATATTGTTTAATATTGCTTTTAAAAATTTTATAATATGTAAGAATCTGTGACACTTATCTTTAAGTTCAAGGTGGAAATTCTCATCTATACTAAGTACATATAATCAAATAGTAACTTATTCATGATATTTAAAAACAATGACTGCAAAGTACTGTGTATTGAATATAGACCCTAAAACAATAGTTACTAAATTTTTTTTCTGTTTGTCTGTTTGTATGTTATCGTTTAACACAAAAAGTACTGGACGGATGTTAACAAAATTTTATATAGTGATTACTTATTACTCGGGAATAATATTGCATCTTAACAGGAAAGGTTTTATAGAACTGTCTTTAAACAGGTAGCGATGGCAAAATTTTAAGAGAGAAGTGATAAGTATTGAGATAATTAAACAACTAGAGTAGCATAGGACTATAGAAAAAAATAAAAGATGTTTAATTTTAACTATGTTGTATTATTTTCTATCCATTGCAGATATTTGGCGACATCTGTGAGGACAGCATATTGCTCAGGATCGCATAATATAGGTTCGTCAGTTCTTTCTGGCATAACAGAAAATATGCCTTTGACGTACCATGCTCCGGCGGCTTTTGGGCTATTATCTTTCGCTTCATCAGGTACGAATACTTGGAAGGCTCCACCACTGTCACCATTGCATACTGATGTTCCTAAAGGAGAGAAATAACAGAACTGAAAATATATCTAAAAATATTATCTCATACTATTGCCATATTGGTACTCCCCTTTTTCGCTCTGTTTTTTTACTTTTTTAGTTTTTGTACTACTTACTATATATAGCTATAGTGCTCTTTTAGATAATTTTATTTATATACAGCTTAGTATAATGCGTCTTGTACGAAATTTAGTAGCCCGTTCGGTGTGTCCCTAGATGTTCTAACGGTTAGCATAGATTTCTGAAAAATGAGATATTTTCTCGCAGCACTCATATTTTAATTGAGACATTTACTAACTTTTCAAATGCCACCGTTCACTGTGAATTAATTAAAAGCAAATTTGAATAATTGAACTTTGCTTTACTAGGACTCAAACCCAAAATCTCCAGATCTGCAGATAAATTAATAATATATTTATTGACAAATAAGAAAATATTAAATTGATAATAATTGATATTGTAAAGAAAAATAATTACCATTTTTGTATCCAGCACAAAAATTGTTATCGTTAAGAAAGTTTGTGAAGAACAATGGTTTACTCTGAATGCAGGTGATTTCTGATACTACTGGCATTCTCGCTTGTCTCAATTGTTGTGATAGTTTACCTGTGTATTCTAATCCCCAACCTACGACCTTAAATAGAAATATATATTATGTTATATGTATATTGTAGGTTTCTTTTTGCGTTACTTAGAAATTACATAAATAGGTTATGGTTTTTATCCATCGATACTATACACCGTATGATCGTCGATACTATACAAGTATCAAGTAGCGAACAAGTAGGAAGAAAAATATCAATTTCTCACCACTTACCTCATATCTAAGAGAATTCAAAACATTAGTTACTGCATCTACTTACGTCTAAAATCGTACCTATTAAGTGTACCTAGTACCTACAATATTTAAATAAAAAAAGTGATGTCCTCATTTGTTTTATATATTCAGATTTCCGTAATATGATGCAAGTTTTCGAAATACCGCTCTTAGATGTAATTTTGATTAGGATTAAAATTCAAAAACGAAAACCCCATCCCGTTTTTGTAACAATTTTCATTGATGCTCTGCTCCTATTGCTCACATTGTGATGTAATGTAGCCTTTCTCGATAAATGGACTATCCAACACAAAAAAAAATCAATTCGGACCAGTAGTTCCTGAGATTAGCGCGTTCAAACAAACAAACAAACAAACAAACAAACTCTTCAGCTTTATAATGTTAGTATAGAAAATATGTTGATAAACTCTGCTTGAAAACAGTTAAAATGAATATAGTCATTATACTTACAACCCCCAATATTTCATTCGTTGGTAATTTTTCATAAACTTCTGGGTACCAAAGACACGCAGGCTGGACGTAGTCTGTGTACACTGCTTCAGTACTCAGCTTGATAAGCGCTATGTCGTTGTTCAACTTATAGTGCTCAAATTCAGTGTGAATGATTATTTGATGAACCTTAACAAAAATTAGAATTAAATGTGATATTTGCTATATTGACTTATACACGCAAAGAGGTTTCAACGCACCGTCGCGCGTCGACGCGCTTGTTGTGCGTTTGTAAATACTTATAAAAAAATTTATTAGTACAGACAAGTGTCCATCCATTCATCCATAAAATCTAAAAACCTTTTCTGTGGATTGCATTTAGATAAATCCGTAGATTTATTACTTTTTTTTATGGTAATAAGGGGGCAAACGAGCAGGAGGCTCACCTGATGGGAAGTGATCACCTCCGCCCATGGACATCTGCAAGCCATGACATCGCGTTGCCGGCCTTTCAGGAAAGGCAGGGAGGGAGGAGGGAGGGAAGGGGGAGGGAAGAGGGAGGGGGAAAGAAGACGAAAGATGAAGGGAAGAGGGAGGGAGAGGGAGGGAGAGGGAGGAGGGAAGGAGAGGGAGGAGGGAAGGAGAGTGGGCCTCCCGGACTCTCACTCACCGGACGAAACGCGACAGCATAGCTGCCACTTCACGCCGGTCTTCTGTGAGAGCCCATTCAGCTGTTACCCGAAGGTAACAAGCATGGCACTACCACTTTTTTTTATACTTGAATCTAGTCTACAAGACGCAATACTTGTTAAATTACATAGGTGAAAGCTTTTTTGTGCTCATCGCAAAGCATTTGGTTATTAATAATTAGATAATTTAATATATAGCCAAAGTACAATTTATTTTACATTTAATAGCAACGATTAAAAGGCCCTGAAAGACAATCGACCCTTATCAACGATTAGGGCAGGTCCTGCTAGGTAGCCTTCGTCGTAGCACGAGGTGTGTTTATGCATTGGTGAATGGCGTTTTGTGACCGTATTAAAATTACTGTCTCCGACATAATAATAAGCTATTTTTGACTTTAAATTGACATATGATTTACGATAAGAACTGTGAACGGTATGGACCAATGATGTTATGTCTTTTATAATCTCATTGGTATGGACTGAAACTCAAATCCAAATAACAAAGATGTCGTGCAATATAAGCCCTAATAGAAAATAGAATTATTTTTTTTGAAATGGATAAGAAACAGTACTATACCTCTTTCACTTGAGTACCAACGTCTCCGCCAACCAGATTGAATTTTCCAAGAACCACGCTTAAATGTTCAGGTAATAGCGCATTGCCTCGTATTGAAGTGCAATGTGCGGCTGTAAATTAACACTTTAAAAAAATATCTAATGTATAAATTATTGATATTCATTTCACTTAAATCCAAACCGTTAACGCTCTCACTCAAATTATAAGTGAATCGAACTAAATATTTTTAGCAAAATTAAATAAAATAAATAATTTATTTTTGTCTGTCTGTATATAACATTTACTTAGACGGTTCTATATTTTATATAAAAAAAACACCTGTCAATACAAAATATTTTGAGATGAGGGTCCCTGCGCATATATTATATTTAATTTGCGACCAACTGAGTCTGTACAATGCTGCATGCCACGGCCAGTCCCCAGCTTTTGACGGAGAACCGTTGACTATAAGTTCGGTGTGTGTTACTTTACGCCTTCCACAGTTACTTGATGGCTTTTTTCTCGAAGACTCGGCATAATCTTCGTAACCATGAATAAACCTATCTAAGTATCCCTAAAACATTTTTACATTTAATTAGTTCAAAAATGACGTCGATTCCGGCTAAACTCTGAAAAGGCTGGACCAATTTCGACAGAACTTTCACTCGCAGACAGCTAATGTTATAAAGACTTACTTAGGATACTTTTATAATATTAAAAAATTATTAAAACTGTTTAATTTATTTTAACTTACGCCCTGTGAAGCGGGCCGGGTTTGCTAGTAATGTTAGATATATTATAGTCAGTATGCTTGTGTATACTTACCACCGACGGATTTTCACAGTATTCTACATTATTTATTATTAAGCTTTTAAAGTAAGGAACAACTCCATGCGTGAGTCCTTGTACTTCAAGCACAATATTATGCTCGTGAGCTTTATAGAATTCTACAACAAATGAATTATCCGATTCTTCGTAACGTATTCGTGCAAACGATTTGTCCGTCTGAAACAAAATTTATTTATATGATGTACATTTAAACTAAACAGTAAAGATTAAAAAGAAAAAGTAAGAAGACCAATCAAGAAAAGACATTCTATGAAATTAATTTAAATAACGATTTAATTTATAAATTCAATATATAGTATATATAAAAAAATCTTCTAAGTTCTATTGGGTAAGCCCATTAAAGGTATGGCTATGTTTTAAAAAAATAACAAAAGCTGTATTAACAGTACAAACATTTTAGCATTAAAATCTTTTTGTTGATATGTAATTCAAAATTCCAAAAGCATGTTAAAAATAGACTTACTTACTAACTCAACACTAGCATCTGCGTCGAATTTCAATATTATTTTTGTCGATTTGGCGAATTTTTTGCGGATATACACTGTGTAACTATTTTCTAGTTCCGGTGGTAATCCAGTTTCGAATGATGTCGTGATATCTGTAGAATCATTACACGGATATGCAAAAGATAGAGGATTTCCAACTAATGCCCAACCGGAATCATCGTCACTGTTCACTTCAAATATAAGAGTTAAAAGTATACAAAACAAAACCTTCATTTTGAATAATTCTTCTTCCCCAATAATTATAATGACGATATCTGAAATGTAAACGATGTTTCCTCAATCATTGTTTTTTTATAAGTTCTTTTAGTATTTTTTCTAAGTTAGCATTGTATTACTTTACTGAACCACTAGTTCAAAAAATGTTCCAGATATAAGGAGAACTAGCGGACGAAACTCAACAGGACTTAATTTTGTTAGTTACTTATAGAAATCAAAAATTTGTATTTAACAGAACGTCAGTGATAAATATACATTTTATATTAAAACAGTATAAATATATAGTAAAATACAATTTCATACCAATTTCGCTTCAATCCAATACAGTTGACAAATCTAACTAAAGTGTTCATAATAATAATATAAATTAAAATTTTTCGCACTGCACTTAATATTTACCTACTTTCTCATTGAAATTGACATCGATTATAGTTTAATTAAAGATTGTTGCATATAGTAAATTACTTTAGAGATAAATATTATAATACGTAAGTATCTGAGACACCGTAGTATACTAAAGGCAAACAATAAAGCAGCCAAATAGGTACAGTATAGCCAGAGAAAAGGTGTTTTACGTATTCCGTGAGTATAGCGCTACAGCTAAATTGGTAAAGTTTAATGTGGACTTTTAAAAATATTTTTTCTTTTTTTTCACATATAATGCGATAGTTTTTTCACTTGTAAATTATAAGCGTTTTGAACCAAATAATTCTAGTCGAGTGTAAAAAGTGTTTTAGATACAAGTTTAAAATTTTGGTGTTTCATAAATTGACTGATTTATTGTATTTACTTTAGCATTGAATGCGATGCTGAACAGGAAAAACCAGTTCAAAGCCAAGAACCGAATGAATATATAGCATATAACAAAACATCTATAAAAAATTGAAAATATCTAAATAATGTTTGATATCTAAACATATAATGTTGGATGTGTGTTTGTTACTCTTTCACACAAAAAGTACTGAATGAATTTTGTTGAAACTTTACAATAATATAGCTAACACATTAGATACTTTGTCCAACTTTGTTTTTTTCGCAAACTCACCAGATTCTCTTAAAAATACAGGTTTCCCCACAATGTTTCCTTACAGCATAAGATAAGCGAAATCGATTCGCACATAAAAATATCAGTGGTGCGAGTCCCAGATACAGACAGACAACAGGATTCGAATTTGTAAATTTATATTTACTTGAAATCTAAAATATATTTATTTCTGTAGTACAATTACTTATTGTACATTTAAAGTATTTCAGATTCGTTTCAAGCATATAGAATTCGTTAGTATAAAGCGTCGGTTATAAAAAGCAGTGAATATACTCGTAGTTAAATGAAATGTACTCATAACATGAAAATTTCTACTGCTGCTATTAATCCAATAAATTATGCTTGAAAAATCTGTAACAAATTAAAGTGTTCTAATGGTGATATCAGACGGTTCACTGGAACGATTATTCACTCAGTTTAATACTTCATTTTTCTTTCCTTCTATGTTCACAGTTCACATGGCTTAGAGGGAATGATATAGAAAACAACATTCAAAGTTGTTTTCGCTTATTAATATATTATCGATTGTAGTCGTGCGTCTTGGAATTAGTCGAAATAACCGAGATAAAATGGGCGAATACGAATGAACTTTTTGTCAGTGTGAACACTGACAAAAAGTTCATTCGTATTTCAGAATTATTTATATTCAGAGTTCAGACCGTTAATTTTTTGATAATTTGGAGTAGGAGAAAAAGATGCCAGATGCCAATATCCAACACTATTGGACCGGTTTACTAATGAATTTACTTGGCATTAACGTTTCATTTCATGTTAAGATGCGTCATTTTGAGTGATATAAGCTAAATTAAAGATGTATATAATAAATAAACAAAAAGACCCATCTGATATTACTTTAAGATAACCTTTCATTTGACCTATATTAATTTGTATGAAACACTTTTCTCTCCACTGCACTTAATATTTACTAGATTTTCTCAATCATTCGAAATTAACATCAGTTATAGTTTAATTTTAGTTAAATTATATTGTTTAATATTGCTTTTAAAAATTTTATAATATGTAAGAATCTGTGACACTTATCTTTAAGTTCAAGGTGGAAATTCTTATCTATACTAAGTACATATAATCAAATAGTAACTTATTCATGATATTTAAAAAACAATGACTGCAAAGTATTGTGTATTGAATATAGACCCTAAAACAATAGTTACTAAATTTTTTGTCTGTTTGTCTGTCCGTATGTTAACAAAATTTTGTGTAGGTAGTGATTACTTATTACTCGGGAATAATATTGCATATCAACAGGAAAGGTTTTATAGAACTGTCTTTATACAGGTAGCGATGGCTAAATTTTAAGAGAGTAGTGAAACAACTTGAGTAGCATAGGACTATAGGAAAAAAAAGTGCGTGCGTACAAAGTACACATGTCACAAGTAAAACTTGAATTTAAATTAAGGCTAACTCTTCTCCGTCTCTGAGTGCCTGGTACTAGGACTTATTTTTTCGTTTCATCGAGTTTGAAATCACAACGATTCTAAAGAAGTTTCACTTCAAAAAAATAAAAGATGTTTAATTTCAACTATTTTGTATTTTTAAAAGCAATATACCAGTAAAAATTAAAAATAAAGCCATGTTGAGCTGCCTTTTACCGTGTCTAACTTATGCTTGTCAGACATGGAAATACACAGAAAAAATAAAAAGAAAAATCACCGCATGTCAACGAGGCCTAGAACGTAGCATGCTAAATATTAAGAAAATTCAAAAAATAAGACACTCAAAAATAAGAAGCATATCTAAAGCTACCGATGCTTTAAAATATGCCCAAAAACTGAAATGGAAATGGGCAGGGCATGTGGCGAGACTTTCAGACGAACGATGGACCATAAGGGTGACGCGATGGAGAGGGCCAAGTGGGAAGCGCTATAGGGGAAGACCGCTTATGAGGTGGGCGGACGATATAAGAAAAATAGCTGGCCCAAGCTGGATGCAATCGGCCCAAGATAGAGAAAGATGGTACTCTTTGGAGGAGGCCTTCACCTGCGGAAGGGTTCTTGCAGAAAATTAATATAAAAAAATTAGATTAGATAAATAATAGATATAAGAATAGATATTTAAGCATTTCTTTAACTACTTACTATATTATATTATATATACACATTTTGTTACTTTTGCAAGAAATAAAAGGCTTTTTATTATATTTATTTATTTTGTATTATTTTCTATCCAATGCAGGTATTTGGCGACATCTGTAAAGACAACGTATTGATCAGGATCGCATATAGGTGCATCAGTTCTTGCTACTGTGACAGAAACTATGCCTTTGATGTACCATGCTCCATCGGCTTTTGGGCTATTATCTTTCGCTTCATCAGGTACGAACACTTGGAAGGCTCCACCACTGTCGCCATTACATGCCGATGTTCCTGTAAAAAAGAAATACCAGAATATATATAATGTTATTTCATACTAGTGATACACTCTCGTTTCATCCTGACGCTTTTAGTTACAAACAGCTTAGTATTTAGCGTCTTCATTGAAATTTGGTACACATATACATTACTATAGCGACCCTCGCTAGAACTCGGGTTCGTTCAAATATAACGGTTAATATAAGTTTCTTAGATTTTTTTTCCCGCAGTAAAAAATACGCTTTATGTTGAGTGAGACATTGCTAACATCATTGCCAATCAGACAATCTGAATTTATTAAAAAAAAGTTGAATAATAGAACATGTGATGCATCACACAGGAGTTAAATACGGATCGATACATGCTAGCTACTGGACCATTGAGGCAATTGAAATTTATTAACTAATAAATATGTAAACATATGCTTTAAAACACACCCATGGAATTACTGTTTTGAGATATGATAGATTTTCATAAAAAACTGTATACAAAGTTTGAAAAAACCTCTTTCCCAAAAATACCTTTATAATATTATACAATATGTAGATAGCTTAGATCATTTTAGAATATATAAAACACGCAATTTTGAACCTTTCTGTGTACTTAACTCAATTTCACCACGATTGTTGGTTGGTTCTGGTCTGCATAACTATGTCCAATTGTAAAGAAAAATAATTACCATTTTTGTATCCAGCGCAAAACTTGTCATCGTTAAGAATGTGTGGGTAGAACGATGGATTACTCTTGATGCAGGTGCTTTCTGAAACTACTGGCATTTTTGCTTGTCTCAATTGATGTGACAGTTTATCTGTGAGGTCGAATCCCCAACCTACCACCTAAAACCACATTTATAGCTTATACATATACTTATATGCAATAGCTATAACATACATAGAAACTACAAAAGAAGTAAGCATGAAAATTATTTAATTCCAGAAGGCGTTCCCTGCCTTTAAAGTTTGTAGCTTAATACAATATGTTCCCATGCTGCTGTATTAGCAGCATTTAGTATATACGAGTGAAAACAAAAAATGTCGAGGTAACTCGGATGCGAGCTACTGTCGAACTCGCACTTACGAGTTACTCGTAAGTGAAATACGTCTAAACCGTGCGAGTTATTGCCGTGCTGTTACTGGTAGGTGGATTCGTATGGCCTTAACTCGCACTGGGTAAAATAGTTATATTTTTTTGTTTTTACGTAGACACATTCCTCAACGTTAAAAAAGATACTAAATTATATAATACGACATGATTTGTTAAATGGGAGAATATAAATATTAATTATACTTACAGCCCCTAATATTTCATTGGTGGGTAATTTATCGTACGCTTTTGGGTACCAAAGACACGCAGGTTGGACGTAATCTGTGTACGCAGCTTCAGTTCTCAATTTGAGAAGTGATATATCATGGTTCAAGTTTTTGTACTCAAATTCATTGTGAATTATTATTTGATGAACCTTTAAAAAATCAAAAATTTTATCAGTTACTTTTTAATGGATTATTCAAACTACGGAGCTTTTAGTGAGTCGACGGTAAATACTAATAATTAAACTTACAATTTGTTACTTACAGGTACTTACAGTTAATATTTACGTTAAAAAAAATGAAAAAAAGAAGAATTTACTAACCCTGAAATTAATTAGTTTACTTGTAATTACAATTATTCTTAACATATCAAATGAATAATCATAAAAAAATATTATGCGTAGTTAAATATGTCTTTGAAATAGAAATATGACGAAGAAAATATAGTATTTTAATAAACACAGTGACTCAAGTTTAAAGATAGACGATAGGAAAGGTGGACAATACGAACTGAAATTTAAAGTCGGTACAGTATGGACCCTAATAAAAAGATATTTAATTTTTCAAATGGATCAGAGACAGTGCTATACCTCTTTCTCTTGAGTGCCGACGTCTCCGCCAACCAGATTGAATTTTCCAAGAATCACGCTTAAAGTTTCAGGTAATAGCGTCTCGCCTCGTATTGATGTGCAATGTGCGGCTGCAAATAAAATCTTTAAAAAAAATGTATAAATAACTGATATTCATTTCACTTAACTCCAAGCGGTTAAGGCTCTCACATCAGTAGTCTATAAATTAAATGAAATTGTAAGTGAATCGAATTAAATATTTTTAGTGAAATTAAATAAAATAAATAAATATTTTTTTGTCTGTCTTTCTGTGACCGCATCACGAAAAAACCTCTGGAGGAATGGGGACAAACCCGAGTGAAGCAGGGATGTGTCGTTAATAAGATATATAAAATTTATTACATTTATTTAGACGGCGATATTTTATATTAAAAAAACACCTGTCAATACGAAGTGTTTTGAGATGAGGGTCCCTCCGCATATATATTTAATTTGCGACCGACTGAGTCTGTACAATGCTGCATGCCACGGCCAGTCCCCAGCTTTCGACGGAGAACCGTTGACTATAAGTTCAGTGTGTGTTACTTTACGCCTTCCACAGTTACTTGATGGCTTCTTCCTCGAAGACTCAGCATGATCTTCAAATCCATGTATAAACCTATCTAAGTATCCCTAAAACATTTTTACATTTAATTAGTTCAAGAATGAAGTCGATTGACAATAAAAGAGTTTATTGTTCCGGCTAAACTCTGAAAAGGCTGGACCGATTTTGACAGGACTTTCACTCGCAGACAGCTAAAATCATAAGAAGTGACTTAGGATCCTTTTATTATATTAGAAAATTATAAAAACTGTTTAATTTATTTTAACTTACGTCCAGCGAAGCTGGCCGGGTTTGCTAGTAATATTAGATATACCTATTATAGTCAGTATGCTTGTGTATACTTACCACCGACGGATTTTCACAGTATTCTACATTATTTATTACTAAGCTTTTAAAGTAAGGAACAACTCCATGCGTGAGTCCTTGTACATTAAGCACAATATGTTCGTGAGCTTTATAGAAGTCTACAACAAATGAATTATCTGACTCTTCGTAACGTATTCGTGCATACGATTTGTCCGTCTGAAACAAAATTTATTTATATGATGTAAACTTCTTTGTAAAAAATATCAGCCTCCAGAGTTAAACTAAAAAATAAAGATTAAAAAGAAAACTAAGAAGACCAATAAAGAAAACATGTCGTTTTACAATTGTCGAAGAATAGAAATCTATACAAAATGCGTATGACATTCTATGAAATTAATTAATTTTTAAAATTAATTTATAAATTCAATATAATATAGTATATTAAAATCTTCTATTGGGTGAGCCAATTATAGGGTAACGTATGCCTATCTTAAGAAAAAAGAAAAAAAGCTGTATTAACGGTACATAGTTAGCATTAAAACCTTTTTGTTGATTTGTAATTAAAAAGTACAAAAGCATATTAAAAATAGAGTTACTTACTAACTTAACACTAGCATCTGCGTCGAATTTCAATATTATTTTTGTCGATGTGACGAATTTTTTGCGGATATACACTGTGTAACTATTTTCTAGTTCCGGTGGTAATCCAGTTTCGAATGACGTCGTGATATCTGTAGAATCATTACACGGATATGCAAACGATAGAGGATTTCCAACTAATGCCCAACCGGAATCATCGTCACTGTTCACTTCAAATATAAGAGTTAAAAGTATACAAAACAAAACCTTCATTTTGAATAATTCTTCTTCCCCAATAATTATAATGACGATATCTGAAATGTAAACGATGTTTCCTCAATCATTGTTTTTTTATAAGTTCTTTTAGTATTTTTTCTAAGTTAGCATTGTATTACTTTACTGAACCACTAGTTCAAAAAATGTTCCAGATATAAGGAGAACTAGCGGACGAAACTCAACAGGACTAATTTTGTTAGTTACTTATAGAAATCAAAAATTTGTATATAACATTTTATATTAAAACAGTAAATATATAGTAAAATACAATTTCATACCGATTTCGCTTCAATCCAATACAGTTGACAAATCTAACTAAAGTGTGCGAAGATAACCTTTCCTTTGACCTATAATAATAATATAAATTAAACTTTTTCCCACTGCACTTAATATTTACCTACTTTCTCATTGAAATTAACATCGATTATAGTTTAATTAAAGATTTTTGCATATAGTAAATTACTTTAGAGATAAATATTATAATACGTAAGTATCTGAGACAACGTAGTATACTAAAGGCAAACAATAAAGCAGCCAAATAGGTACAGTATAGCCACAGAAAAGCTGTTTTTTACCTATTCCGTGAGTATAGCGCTACAGCTAAACTGTAAAAGTTAAATATGAACTTTTAAAAAAATATTTTTTCTTTTTTTGCATATATGCGATAGTTTTTTTCACTTGTTATAAGCGTTTTGAACCAAATAATTCTAATCGAGTGTATCGACCTCGAAAAACTTTAAAATATTGGCATTCCATAAATTGACTTATTTATTGTATTTACTTTAGCATTAAATGCGATGCTGAACAGGAAAAACCAGTTCCAAACCAAGAACCGAATGAATAAATAGCATATAACAAAAACATCTATAAAAAATTGAAAATATCTAAATAATATTTGATATCTAGACATAAGTATAATGTTAGATGAATGTTTGTTACTCTTTCACATAAAAACTACTGAATGAATTTTGATGAAACTTTACAATAATATAGCTTACACATTAGAATATTACGTAGACTATAAAATTATTTATAAAGATATACTGGCGCCCGCGGCTTCGCACGCGCTAAATCTAAGGAAGAACCCGAGCGAAGCCTAGCCTAGCCTAGCCTATTATAATAATATTTTTTTCACTTGTATGTTTATGTAGATTTAATCCAAACAAAATTAATAAAGCCTTTTTTTTAGGTTTCTGGCCTCCTTTCAATACGAGGTTGATCGTCACATTCACAAGTGCCACAAAGAGAAGAAGTCACATTTTTTTCGAAATCTCACCAGGTTCTCGCAAACATACAGGTTTCCCCACGATGTTTCCTTTCAGCACAACATAAGCGAAATTGATTCGCACATGAAAATATTAGTAGTGCGAGACCCAGAATTTGAACCCGCTTCACTTAGCTACCCAAGCGAGCGCGTTCCTACTGTCTGGACTAAAAACTCTGAATAAAATCAAATTTGTTCGGTAACATACGATTAAGGAAAACCATTATACGTATATACTTACCCGTATCTTTGGAATCTCGTTTCAAATCAAGCTTTGACGTAGTCATGCCGATGATTGGAAAGACCAAGCGAGAAGGAAATATATGAATTTTGCTTTACTTGATTCAGAATTTGCATTATTAGTGTCAATATTACACGTTTGCAAGTAAAGGGGAAATTCCCGCGTATTTCGCGTAGTTGTATTAAAAAAACATATCAAAATGTTTACTTTGCGTTATAATAATCGAAGTGTCTATTCATCCGATAAGCGGACGAATAAAATAAAATATTATTCGTCCAACAATTGGTGTTTGATATATCGCGACTGAGACTTTTTTGCTTCTTAAATGGCTCAAAGAGAAATCAATTTGTTTTTTAAGTTTTAACATACTCGTGGATGCAATTGCGGACGTTTCTATAGTACTTTTTACAAAATACCATTTTCTTGTACATTGTTTTGATGTAGGTACGTACTCTCAGGGAGTGTTAGTAACGTAAATTTCATAGGACGACTCTCGATAGACGATAGACGATAGAGTCAGCTCTTTTACATATAAAAACTCTTGGACTTATTAAAAGTGGGTGGGATTTTAATAATAAATTATCAGCTCGGTAGGTTAAGGTTATTTTTTTTTTTTTTGGCATAGGTATATCCTGCACATAAAAATCGCTTATTTTATATTAGAAATCAAAGAAGTGATAGATATTCGTACAAACCGACAATAGTCGGACGATTAATATATTTTTTATTAATACGATTATCGGACGACTAGCAACAGCCTTTAAAATAATTTAGTCGTCCAACAATTCAGATTCCAAATCGCAGGTTCGATCCCCGCTGGGGTCATTTATTTGTGTAATGAGCACGAATGTTTGTACTAGTCATGGGTGTATATATAGCTAGCTTTCCATGGAACTAGATGGTGCTGTGTATAAAGGTCTATACATATTAACTTCTAAGAGGCGTCATTTGTCTACTTAAATGGTTATCGTGTGAGGATTTTAGGATTTCGAGAATCCTGCCTTCGTATTAGACTTTTGTTAGGATATCTTTAGTGTCTCATCTGTGCTTCGGAGAGTCATCGATTGGCCTACTTTCTCACTGTTTCACACGTCTGTTTAGAGTGTGAGTGTTTAGGGGGGCCTGTGCTACCACTTCCAACTAATTATAATTTTGTTCTAGATAAAAAATAAAATAACGCTATTGTTCGATCCTTAATTTAGCACTACTTACTTTTTTATATTGAATAATTTTTAAATTTAGGATTGGAATTTATTTTCATCAGGAGACCCATAATATCTTAGGGGCTTAGGGGGCCCGAGCTCTAGCCAAAAAAAACTTATATATACTTATATAGATCAACACCTTCACGCACAGTAAGATTTGTAGCCATGGCCGATATCAGTCAGCAAGACTTTATTAACATAAAACTCCTCCTTATATTATGTAAAAAATATCGATGAAACTTGAAAGTAATAGCCTACGTATTTTATTGATATAATAACTAAAATTACAATGGGTTTATTAAAACTAACAACTAGAATGTATTGTAAAGTATTTTATATAATTGTATTTTATATAATTTTATTTTATATAATTTCATTTTATATAATTTTATTTTATATAATTGTATTTAACCCATGTTTGCTATTATCCAATTACGGTATTGGGCTACATCAGTATAAACGGTGTAAGCGTTAGGATCGCAAATATCGGCGTCTTGTCGCGCCAATGTGGTTGAAACTATGCCTTTGATATACCAAGCTCCAGGTCTCTCTTCAAGAGGAATTTCCGTATAATAATGGTAATTAATATCATCCTCAACAAAAACGAAGAATCCACCGCCACTATCACCGTTACATGCAGAAGTGCCTAAAAATAAAACATATATCAATCAATTTACGATTCGTATGAGATAGATTAGTTGTGAGTTAATTATCATCTAATTTTGTTCTTAAGTTATGTTTGTAAAAGGAGTTTTATTATTTTAATTTAATTAACACTTTTTTTTTGTTGCACTTATTTGTTTAACCGTGGGGATATGGCGCTGACAGCTGTTGCACAGGGTCTCCTAGTTCGGCTGCAGATGCTATTTATAAGATAGGTATTTCAACAAATTTATGTTTTAAGTTTTTAGCAAATACATTTGTTTGTACTTTATATGTTGGGACATTTTTTACAACAGTGCCATCTAGTTCCGTGGTAAGCTACGCTTGTGTTACGGATACCAGATAGTTGATATACTACACATATATATTTTTTTAAATACATACATAATATAAATATTAACATCCATGACTGGAGAACAAAAATTCGTGCTCAACAAATGAATGCCCCCAGCGGGACTCGAGCCCGCGACCGCTGGCGCAGAAGGCAGGGTCACTACCAACTGAGCCAAACGTGTCGTCATATCTTCGTCTACCGTCTTTATGAAAATAAAGAATTTATTTATTTGTTATTATTTGTTAATTAAAATTGTAATTTAATTTGCGACGTCCAATAAGACACGTAGGATCCGTTGGACTATAAAGAGGAGTACTGGGTTTGCCAGTCCTACAAAACCTCTGTGCATGCCTCAATAGATTTCCCAAAAGTTTCAAAAAAGAAAAATAAAACAACTAAAAAAAAAAGAAAGTTGTCGTCGTCACTGCTTCGGTTTTACAGAGATTACGCCATAATCCATATTTTAGTGGGTTTAGCTTGTCTAGCTTGTGACTTTTAACATGAGGTGTATGAATTTTCAACAGTATTAATATGCATATTTTAATTATTGTCGTAGATTTTATTACTTTTTCGTTATTTTTTTTATGAAAATTTTCTTACCATTACTATGTCCAGCGCAAAATTTCTTCCCATTCAATACCCTGGTATAATATATTGGTTCGTATCTAATACAAGTTATATCTGGGACTATTGGAAGTGTTGCTGTATGAAGATTTTTTGAAAGAAAATCCGATTGGTCAATCCCCCAACCCACCACCTGGATTAACATTAAAAAATAATAAATATAATATAAATTAATAATTAAAAGCATCCCTATAATAAAGCCTTTTTTTGGTCAACCTCGCACTAAATTTCCGATCTAATGTTAATTTTTTTTTAGGTTAAGGTTCACTTACTGACCATAAAACTACAAAATGCTAACAGATCCAGGTGGAGCTTCGATCGCAATCTTGAAGAAAGGTTTTTTGACGATATATCGGAAACTATGCACTTTAGGGCAAAAGTTATTTAGACCATTATTGAATAGAATAAAATTTCGCATAAGTTATTTCTTGTAAACTTTTTTGTAAAACTTACCGTTTACGATTTACGGCCCATTTAATGAACCGATTTTTTTATTTCAGCCAATAACTTTTACTTTTGCCCTTAAGTGCATAGTTTCCGAGATATCGGCCAAAAACTTTTCTTCAATATTGCTATAGAAGCTCCACCTAGATCTGTCAGCATTTTGTGATTTTGTGATCAGTGAGTGACCATTAACCAAAAAAATAAATAAAATTGGATCGGAAATTTAGTGCGAGGTTAAATGCTTTATTTATTGGCGTACTAAGACAATGACATTTAAGTCATTTCATCAGCCAAACTTGGTTTCCTAACACAGGTTCGTTGGTATGTTATTCAGATGTGTTCTCCTGATTTATTCTCAGACAAAATTCTAAAATCTTTAGATTTGACCTTTGTATCGATAATGACTATTTCAATAAGATTTCCCAAAATATGTTAAGTGTAAGCGAAAAATTTTAATAAGTGTAAATTTTAATACTTACTGTGCCAGTAATTTCAAAGGACGATAAATTGTCAAAGATTTCGTCAAACCAAATACAAGCTGGTTGAACGAAGTTGTTAAATATGGCTTCTGTACTAAGCTTCAACAAAGCGATGTCATTATTCATGGAGCTCTTATCATATTCATCATAAACTATTACTTCGGATACCTAGAAATTTATAAGATACATCAAGAATTGTAATTGCTTGAAACATTTTAAAAGTGGTAGTGCCATGCTTGTTACCTTCGGGTAGCAACCGAATGGGCCGGCACGCCCTACGGGGCGTGGTACTAATGAACTATACGTAGTTCATTAGTACCACTCTCTCACAGAAGACCGGCGTGAAATGGCAGCTATGCTGTCGCGTTTCGTCCGGTGAGTGAGAGTCCGGGAGGCCCACTCTCCTTCCCCCTCCCTCTTCCCTTCATCCTCCGCCTTCGTTCCCCCCTCCCTCCCACTTCCCTCCTTCCTCCATCCACCCTTTCCTGAAAGGCCGGCAACGCATCTGCAAGCCAGGCTTGCAGATGTCCATGGGCGGAGGTGATCACTTCCCATCAGGTGAGCCTCCTGCCCGTTTGCCCCCTTTTTACCATAAAAAAAATGAATATGAATCAGTACATCAGTACGTTTGTAAATAAAACTTTAAGTGTCTGTTTTTAATTTTAAATTAACAGCTTTTCACTAAATGCATGTGAAAGTATATACGGTACTTGGTAGCTACATCATAAAATCAAATTTTAAAATTTTTGTCTGTTTTACTGTTCCCGCTAAGCTCTGAAACGGATGATGACTAATGTTATAAGGATTAACTTAGGATATTTTTATTTTATTAGAAAATTATAAAAACTGTTTATTTTTTTAACTTACGCCCAGCGAAGCTTTACTGATTCTATTTAAAACATTGTCCAATTTACTAATGTGTGATTGAGAGGCATATTCTCAAAAACAATGTAAGAAGATGACAGAGATGTTTATATTAATAAATGCAATACATGTATTGAATATTAAATATGATCTACTATCTGGTACCCATAACACAAGCATCGTGACTTACCATGGACGATATAACTATATGGTACTGTGTGTTAATTCCCAAAATATTATGACTTCATTAAATAATAATTACTTATTTATTTAATGAAGTCGATCATGAATGTAGTAGAACTTGGGAATCAAATAAACGAGAAGCAAAAAAACTACCTCTCTGTCTTGATTAGTGATTTCGATTCGATGGAGACTATATTTTCCCAGAATTACTCCAAGAAGACCTGGATTGATTGCCACACTTCCGACTGTGGCGCAATGAGCCGCTGCGACAAAGAAAATCAATGTATAAGCCAAATTAGAAAAAATATATACTTATCGTATATACACAGGCACAATAGACTTTAAGTTTTTAAATTTTTAGTCCTGTTTTTATTGTTTTTATGTTTCATTTTTAGATTTTTTTATTTTTGTGCTCAATTAGTTGTTCTTTTGACTGATTTCGGAGTCATTAACTAGAGGAATAGTTCTTTTTTTCGGCCATGCTCCCGATCAACACCCTAGAAAGCTGGGGTTAGAAATTGCAGTTTTGTTTATTTATTTTTCTAATATAACCTCGGTGATAGTTGGTCGCATTACGAAAGGGCTCGACCGATTTATAAATGTGTTAGTCCTTCCGCCTGTTTCTTATTCACTCTTAAATAGCTGAACCGTTTCAATAAATTTTCCCCAGGTTATAGATTGCATCCTAGGATCGGACATTATGTGAAATTATAAAAATAAGCTAGAGTTACCTGTTAAAACCACATATTTGGAAATTAATGTTCCGCCGCATATGTAGCTTAGGAGACCTCGAGTGAGTTTATTGATGGCAGCATGCCACGGCCAATGGCCTGCTTTAGTTGTAGTTCCACTCACAATCAATGGCAACGATTCTTTAGTTATAATTCGTCTGCCACAGAATTTGTCAGGTGCTTCAGCTAAGTGTTTTATAACAAAACTGTGACTTTCAAAATACGTCTGAAATAATAAAGTATAATAATAATAGAATTTGTCTATATTATATGTTGTATTTCACTAAAAGTGTACTAAAAAGTATATAAGATAACTGGTTGTGTTATTTAAGTTCTGTTCGAGAAATACTTAGAAATTTATTTTTATTTTTTATTTATTAAGATCTACCTATAGGTCCATCTATCTACAATTAGATACATGTATTATATACATACAATTTGAAATATAGGCTAGTAATTGTAATACTATTTTAGGGTAAGCACAACGTGATCAAAAAACAAATGAACATAACAGTAAAATAAAAACCATTAATGTGTTTCATTAACTACTTAGTATCATTAAGGACAGATGTAATGGTTTTGTTGTAGACATAAAGTGAAGTGTATTGAATATATCGATTGAATCACTGCATCCGTTCAAAATTTTCATAATTCTATTTGCCCCTAATATCGTTCTTCGCAACGGCATAGATAATGGCTTGATCACACCACGAGGCATGCGAGGTGGCACATGAAAATTGATTAACTGCAAAAGTTGTGGACAATCAATTTGATTTCGCATAATTTTATACAAGAGGCTACCATTCACGTTAGCTAAACTATAAGAGACACGTTTAAACAATTCGCAACAGCATTCGGATAATTCATAGAGCATTGTAGTTCCTATTGTCCGGGAGGTAGCGTTGCATTTTTGATAGTGATTTCAGGCTGATCCATTTTAGATTTTATTGATAGTTTAGATAAAGATAATAATCGAATAATCGTTCAACATGCGCAAGGTGAGGCAACAAATTATTAAGCGACCTGAAATCGTTTTTGGATTTTTTATTTTTTACATAATCAAAATTTTTCATCTCGTCCGTCCACCCATTTTGAGCCTGCTGACTTTCATATCACTAAATGACTGCTAATAAACATTTGATTTCACCATGAATTAATAGACCTGAAATGGTTATGTGATTTGCTACCTCCCGGACGACTAGTACTTAAAGGGATCTGTCAATAATAAAATTAGTTTCTGCGACTTGATACAAAAACATATTTTATCTTTAAGCAAAAAACCAGCGCCATCATTTTCCATATATTATTAGTATAGTAGTGAATTGAATGAGTTTTCATACAAATTCGAAGGATGACAAACAAATACAAGTTGATGTATATTTATAAAAATATCACTGATCAAAATAAAATTAACGATCAAAAAGCTTAACATCACAAACAGGATTTTTTTGGCACATTGTAATATAGCGCCATCTTGTTCGTTGGCAAGCTACGAGGAGAGTTGATAGTGATACACTACACATATTATATATTTTTAAATACATGCATATTACAAATAAACATTCGCATTATAGCGCGCCTGATTTATATAGGACAAAAAATTACAAAAGAAATTGAATCAAAATTAGTCCCGACTAACCTTATCTTGCCAACTTTAATTGTCTTTAGATATATACAAAAAACGCATTGTTATTGTATCAATAACAGTATTTCAATAAAAAAAATGATAAATATTTAACTTATTCCAGTCAGTAAAAATGTAAGTATATTAGATTATGGATAATATTAGAATAATAAACATACCCGATTAGGATTTCTACAGTTTTCTTCTCCATTTATTTTAAGACTGACGACGTAGGGCGGATGGTGAGGAAAATCTTTACCTCTTACATTAAACGTAAAAAATGTGGAATCTCCCAGCACAACAAATGAAAAGACATTGTTAACCAAATCTACTTCTGCCGTATATCTTACTTCATTCAATGAACTCTGAAAAATAATTAGGTACTTTGCTTAGTAAAATGCAATAAGACATATTTAAGATTTAGAACATCCCAGAATTAGGTACTTACAGGAGTTACCGTTGCGATGGAATCAAATTTAACTTTTATAAGCGTGGCAGCAGTTAACTTTTTTTTTATAGCGACATCGTATCCCTCATTCATGGGGTAAAAACTGGATTCAATATCATTATTTCCGGGACAAAAATTCACTTTTTCTCTCGATACATACGCATGACCTTGCGTACCAAATACTTTGAGAACAGCACATATCAAAAAAACTATTTGTAAAATTATCATTGTACGGTTTTATTATAACTTGGCTCCACTATTATAATAATAATTTCATTGTTTATTTAATAATATTATATACAATTAAACGAACGGGCAATAATTTAGTTGAACACGACTTAAATTACGTACGTATTTGATATAACAGTATGAAGCGTTTATGTTAGAGTTGAGAAACAAGTTTCTGATAGCGCTTGACCTTTCCTTGTACTAGCTTTTGCTCATAAATATACATATAATATGTTATTATTAATTTGATCAAATGGAGAATCTTTTAATTTCTTCGAATCATAAGATAAACTTTTTTCCTTTTAAAATACTTCTTAATGGTTTGGGAAACTTTCATGGAATATATAAATATTAGATACAAGTAGATATCCATAAAATTGTCAGTTTTTAATCCTTTTGCTCTGATGCTGAAGACTTATTGATCCAGCCACAACATTAACTGGTTCACTTTCTTGTTATTAAGCAAAAGTTTCCATTTGTAATATGAACAATAATTATAAAATTGACGTAAGATATTTCGGAGCTAACTTTTTTATAGAACATTAGCGAACGTGTTTTTTGCTTCAGGGTCGTATACACGGAATTAAAAACATGCTATTATAATTTAACATTACAAACAGGTAGTGTCTAAGTTTGTGTGAAGAACATAATTTTAGAAAAATGTATGATAAATCTATGACGTGATGGACTCTTAACTCTCTGACTCCTTTTTAAGGCGAAATCTTTATTTTTAACCCTAATACAAAATTAAAGAACTTACACCAGGCTATATTAAATTAAGAAATAATCTGGAGCTATTTTTGTATAATTTAATATCATTTTGTAATAAAATCTACATTTTCACATTTTTCCGAAAAGAAACTACATACTTCAATTTACCTAGGTGTCAGGTCATACGAATTCGAAGAACGCCACCAATCAAATGATGGCATTTCTTTATTTCCTGGCTTTCGATTTTTTAATTTAGAAAATCGATTAAGCTCATGCTCACTTAATGCGATTTGGCTAAAAATTGGTTTCTTTGGTTTGGATTGGGGAGGTAGCTTAGAACCTAAAGGAGACGGACATAGGATACTTTTTATCCCGTTCAACCGAGTTATAAGACGTGAGAATAGAATGCAAGTCATTATAAAACGTGGTATAACTGGCACTTCTCGAAGACAAATAATTGAATTGAACAAAACTAGTATCATATTACAAAGTTGGTAACTGAGACAATTCATGTAATGTTTACAGATGCCTTGATAGAATATGTTCACGAAAACTGTGAGGTAGACGCAATTTATATGGGATCAGTTTAAGGGTTTTTAAGCTTAAATTATGTTATAGAATTGCCTGGTGAGAAACATTCTAGAAGTTTTGAGGAATGAGGGAGGAAGGAATTCTTGCAGTGTTACTTAATTTCGTAGAAATGAACTTCTGAAAAACGTTTAATGTGACTTGAGTATTTTTTGATTTTTGAGTAGGAAGTCTAGATACACAGTAGATAGACTGTAGTTAAAAGGGTTTCAAAATGATGCTCTTGGACGATACGTTTAGCTTAGTTTGTAGTGGGTTCGAGTCCCGCTGAGAAAATTTTGGCATGGGTGGTATATTTATTTATAATTAAAAGTTTTATTATATACTAGCTGACCCGTGCCCACTTCGTTGGGCATAATGTTAATAATCCTTTTTTAGTACAGAGTGTTTAAATAATTTAAATAAATATTAAAAATTAAATTATCTATACTAATAAACTACTTTTTGTCACTTAAATATAAAAGTTAGACATATGCTATTGTTGACTTTTTTGTAGGCATTTTTAAGCTCCACATCTTTTCTCTAGAACTCAAAAATATATCTTAAATGGTTAAGGCAGCGTTCGTAAGAAACGCTTTCATTCGATCGTTTTTTCTCCGATTCACTTTGCAAAACGGACTACCACGTAAAAAAAAATTTTTATTTTTCGGTTTTTATATAACCTATGACACTCAGCAATAATGTGGCTTTCTATTGGTGAAAGAATTTTTAAAATCGGTTCAGTAGATCCCGAGATTACCCCTTACAATTTAACAAATAAACAAACTTTACTTCTTTATAATATTAGTATAGAAGTATAGATATGTAGTAGGTACTACGGAACTAGATCGAGATATGTATTATAATGTCCCAAAATATTTATTTATGATATCTTTAACCACCAGAAGAGATATGTTTGATATTGTCCTTTTTTAAATACGTGATTTACACTTATTCAAGTGTTATGTACGTAACGTTTACTTAACGTTTATCAAGCTTTTAATTAATCATACACATAATTTTTGAAATAAGTAGACCATAAAGCATTTGTTTCTGTTTTTTACATTATCAATTAATTTATTTAAATAACTTAAGTTCATTATAATAAATAAAAAAGAATTTTACTATACTATTTCCATTATATTTATTTCATGTAATTCATTATCCAACATCGGTATTTAGCTACATCAGTAAAAACAGTGTAAGCATTTGGATCGCAAATTTCTGCGTCCTGTCGCACCAGAGTGACCGATACTATTCCTTTAATGTACCACGCTCCAGGTCTGTCTTTGATTTTATAAAGATTATAATATTCATAATTTTTGTCATCCTCTACAAATACTACGAAGGCTCCGCCACTATCGCCGTTGCATGCAGAAGTTCCTGAAAAAATTAAAAATTAAGTATATAAAATAATTTATAAAAATAAAATAAATAAATAATATGTATATGTATTTGTCATGTAATATGTATTATATATAAATTCATATCGAACTACTACTTCGAATGTGTTGATTAAATCTTTGTATATATTTAATCCTTATTCTATTTACTCTGAAACGACAGGGTGGACTTACATAAAATACGAGTAAGCTCATCGTTTATGGTCGTTTTAAACTTGAAATACATCTAGGATAGTTCAAATTATTACTTAACTAGCGAGCGAAGCCGCGGGTACTGCTAGTAAATGTATACAAAAACTTGACAAATCACATACTAAAACCTTCCTCGAGAACTACTCTTTCCATTGGTGAAAACAGCATGAAAATCGGTGCAGACGCTTTTGAGTTTATCGCGAACCGACAGACAGACGCGTCGGACTTTGTTTTATAACACGTATAGTGATTAATTGGTAAGAAATTATGACAGTTTAAATTTTATAATGCTTTAATACATTGAAATTAGTTACCAAAAACATTTATTGATGAATACATGGGTCTTTAGATAAGTATTATATACATTTTACCATTACTATTTCCAGCACAAATTTTCTTTCCGTTCAACATATTGGAATAAAATACCGGTTCGTATCTAATACAGGTCTCATCAGAAGCTACAGGAATCGTTGCAGCACGAAGCTTTTTCGAAAGTTTATCAGATTGATCTATACCCCATCCTACCACCTGAAAATATAAAACTAATTATCGTGACGTAAACGTAATAAGTGAGTGTAGGTGATATCTAAATTAAAACTGACTATAGCTATGTAGTATAGCGGGCAGCTTGTACGATTAGAGGTGCCAATGGTTAAGCCAATGAATAGAATTTTAAATTATCAACTTGTATGTACCAATCATGGAACGAATTCTCTCATAATAAGAATGTGTAATTTATATAATATGTTAAACAAAGTTGTAGTTGTATTTGGCGATTCTTTATCTAGATTTGAAAAAAATTAAAAATCACTTTTCCTTAAAACAATATTAAGTTTCTAATTTAGTTTACTATTATTAATTAGGATAATTTTTAACTACTTAATATTAATTTTTAATTTTTAAATAATTAACAATGTTGTGTTTATCTATAATAATTGGTGTAGGAAAGATGACTTCTTATTTTTATAATGATTATTTTTTTAAACAATATTAAGTACTTTTATACATAGTTGGTAATCCTATATAATAAATAAACAAATAAATCATTGACCAGACCGTCATCAGCTTTGGAGTCATATGTTTTAAAGTATGAAAAACGGTATTAGTCAGAGTTGGAAAATTAGCGTTTTACCCTCGTGATACGGATTTGACTCGTCAATTGGTACGAGTATAAGTGATTGTGTGCACTTTACAATATCATCTGGTCTTAGTAACAGGCCGAAATCGATTACTGTCGGATGAAAAAAATACAAAATGGAAAACGTTTTATGGGCTATAAAATTTGACATTTTTTTATATTTATGTATCCCCTAGCGTATCCTTTATGATTTGTTAATTTTTCATCAAATTACTCAAATAGAGTCAAACCAAAGTCAAAATCAAAGTTTTATAGAAAGTAGTTTAGTGCATGCAAGAAGTGAATACTTGCCGTGCCAGTAATTTCAAGGGATGGTAATTCATCATAGATTTCGTCTATCCAGATACAAGCAAGTTGGACGTAGTTGTTGAAGATGGCTTCTGCACATAACTTTAAAATAGCTATGTCATTGTTAAGACTTCTTCTATTAAATTCATGGTGAACAATCACTTCGAACACCTAAAAACAGAACATATTCAGTTGGTTATGACTGACGTTATTTCGTCTTTTTTGTAATCTCAATCTCTAGAGAAACACCGGATTTTGCTTGACAGACACCAAATGACATTATAGCCTAAAGCATGCGATATTTCATTACATTCGAAACGCAAAATAGTGTAAAAGGTAATAAATAATATGTACATTAAATATTGTTTGGAAATTGTGGAAAATATGCTGAGGAGCCGAAAAGTAGTCTGTTGTATAGTAAAGAAACAATCTCTCTGTCTTGACTGGTACTTTCGATACCGTTGAGGCGATATTTTCCAAGAGTTACTCCAAGGATTTCTGGATTAAGTGGCACTCCCTGGGTTGTCGCGCAATGAGCCGCTACGACAAATTTATGTTTAAAGTACATATAGAAGAAAGATGATATTATAAAAAACCCACTAAATTATAAGCTAACTTACCTGTTAATACTAAATATTTTGAAATTAGTGTACCTCCACATATATAGGTTAGGACACCTTTGACTACTTTGTTTATGGCGGCATGCCTTGGCATGCCGCCATAAACAAGTGGCCTTGGCCAGTGGCCGGCTTGCGTTGATGATCCCCTAACAGTTAAAGGTAAAGATTCATCGGTTATTCTTCGTCTGCCACAAAATTTGTCAGGAGCTTTAGGCCATAACTTTATGACTCCAGTAGACCGTTCAAAGAATTGCTGAATTAGTTCAAATATTATTATTTCTTAATATTTATTTATGTACCAAATCGTTTAGGCTAGCCCTTTCGAAGTGTTGCCGGAACGAACAGACATACAGTCAGACAAAAAATATATTTCTTAAAGCGCCGCAAATAATTCAATAGATATATTTTAATAAAAATCTGTACTTATATTTTCAAACAAATTTTCATTATTCTGTATTATTATCTTTTATTTTAATAAACAGTGTTTTTTCTTAGAAAATACAATCAGCGAGTAAGTGGCAAAACCTTGCTGCCATAACAGGGAAAGTCTATTATTAAAAGATATTTTTGCATCTATCAACCGTGTAGATGAATTATAGATTATAGTTTTGGATGCTATTTTTAAATAAGTTTCTTACCTTAACTTACTTGGTGTATAATTAATTTATGTCCTATTAATTTATAGATTAATTCTTACTTCATTTTCACTACGCACAGTATAGAATACAGTTTTTGGGATAAATAATAAATAAATTCCGTAGTAAAAACTACTATTACTGCTATAATCACACAAAATACTATCAAAATCTAACTTAGTGGTTTCTCATGATGCGGTAACAAACACACAAACAGACAGAGAGACACAAAATTTATAATCTAAAGATTCGACCACCTCAGTTTCTGTATGAAAGGATTTTTTTAAATATTAGTCATATTTATGTTTTCACCTAAAATTGTTGTAACCCATTAAAATATTTAGGAATAACCTTACCCGATTAGGATCCCTACAAAGTTCTTCTCCATTAATTTTAAGACTGAGTACATATGGCGGTTGGTAAGGGTATTTTTTTCCACTCACTCTAAAAAAAAGGTATTGAGCATCTTCTATCAGAACAAATGAACAGCTATTATCAATAAGATCTATTTTAGATGCAAATCTTGCATGACTCGGTAACATAAAATACGTTTTTGGCATAAAATAAAGTAAATTGGGACTTTTCACATTAGTAAAACTCTAATTGTTTTGTTGTTATAAAACTTGCCTTAGTTACTATTTATAGCTGCAACTATAAGTCTGTGAAAGTTCAATCTAAATCAGTTCAGCCGTCTAAAATAAGCCAGAACAAGCAAAAAGACAAATTGAAAATATAAAATAAAAAAAACGTTTATTTCTTAGAAGTATGGGATTAGGAACAGTAATTTAGTTATATTAGTACTCTTAGAGAAATGCGTCTTTATAGTACATAACTAGCTGATACCCGCAGCTTCGTCCGCGTTGCTTGAAATATTAACAAAGTTTTCCGCATGCGCGCTACGCCGCTTGCCCCACTACTCCGCGAGAAGGAAACATACATCACTGAACACGCAGTGCATATACAAATCGTTGTTTCTTGAAACTTTAATAACTTTGTATTAAATGAAGACATCGCAATCATTTTGATAAGGGTCAAGTGTCAAAGAAATAAAGCTTAGAAAGTTTCATTGAAATCTATCCAGTAGTTTTTCCGTGATGCGCGCACAACTGCAGATCTCTATCATTTTATTTATATAGATAATACCTATCTGTTATCTTCATTATTTTAAGTAAAAAATATAAGAGTTACTTACAATTGATATTGTTCCGACAGAATCAAGTTTAAGTTTTATTTCGGTGGCAGCTTTCATTGCTCGCTTAAAATTGACACCATATCCTTTGTACAGAGTAGGTCCAAAATTTGCGTAAACATCTTCAACTCCGGAACAAAAATTAAAAACATAATTAGGTATACTATGAGCTTGCGCACTTATTTGACCAACACATAATGATAAAACTATTAGTATAATTGTCATTGTAATATTTTTACTACTATTCTATGGGACGTACAGTGTTAAATGCTTCATTTTTTGATATACGCGTATGTACGTTTCTTAAACTGATGCCGTACGAGTATACAGTGTGTGTAAGATCTCGGAAAAACTAGTTTTCTATAAAATGTATTCGACCTAGTATTGAGATACGTTCAAAAAAAATAATCTTGTAAGGAAAGTCGATTGACATATTAATTTGGCTTTTCCTCGTACAAATTTATATGGTAACGTCTAAGAAAATTATTTTTGTATGGAATTATTGATTGTGACGCTACTATTAGTGTATATGTTACAGTTAAAACCCGTTTTTAGATAGAACGCGTTTTCCCTAGTTAGAACTAGTTTTTACTAAATGCCTTTGTTAAAACTAGAATTAACTAATGCTCAAAATGGAATAATGCACTGCGTATGCAAGAAAAGAAGTATGTCTGCAAGAGAAATTGGTTGCCCTTGTAACTCAAAAATCCGATTTTTACATAATAAATTGAAGAATATCTTTAACTGGATATACGAGCTGATGAATATACATTTTACGCACTTAGTAAAGTTAAAAAATAGAATAATTTTGTGAGAAAACTGGCTTGATCCGCTACTGAGTGGGTTCATGAGAATATAAGCAAAGTCTGACGGCCAAGGGACCTTGGTCGATAAGAGGGACCGGTCAGATACGATATCACAGTTTAAAATAGTACTTACATGTAAGAACATGAAAATAAAATACAACAATGAAGTATAATATTTTGTTACAACTATTGATATTTATGGTATTTATAATAAAAGTACAAAGCTACTATCCTCCTTGGATACAATATATGTATACAGTTGCTAAAGGAACTCCTTGGCAAACTGAATATTTTTGCCAAGACACTAGCGACCTAGTGTTGACTTATGACGCTTCCTGGAAATCTACTTATTATGTGTGGATAAATGAAGAATTAGATGCTGGCACAGAAGTTACTGTGAAGTTTGATGCAGAAGTTGATATCTATATTGTAAGTAAATAAAGTTTTAATTACAAGTCCTAATCTCTGTAAAGCGTTTGAAACTTCGGGAAAAAAATAAATACAGAAAGTTAACATGAGCAATATGTGTAAACGTAATGTAGGTACTATAATATTATAATCTTGACGAAATTAAAAATTCAAATGTGTACAAATATATTAAACCTATAACAAATTGAGATAATATTACGTTTCGGATAATTTATATAAAATGATTTATATTTATAATAAAAAAAAAAGAAATAATTATAGATCTCAGTTATTTATCTATTCAATACAATTAAAGAAATCAAATACACAAATCTTGTGAACATCTTCAAAGCATGTCAGTTAAGCAGATTACTTTGCAAGTCACATATTTAATGCAGAAGACACGGAATACGGAATAATATTATTAATTACTTTTAGTTAATTTTTCTACACTTAAATGAAAAAGTTGTATTCTTCTTGCAAAAATAAAAATTAAATATTTCTACTTTTTTATGTTAAACGATAAAAATGGCACATAACCTTCGAACTTAGTTGATATTTAAACTACTTATCATTCAAAAGTAATACATACAAGAACAATGCGTAAGAAACTAAAAATTAAAAATTCTTATTTACCTACGTATTTCTTTAGCCTATTAGATCTCTTGTATAATGGGAGGATTTAAACATATGAATGATTATATATAGTTAGCTATTCTGTTGCTTGTAAAATAAGAAAAACTTGAGTTGGTACTTTTAACTTTTGTTCCAGAATCATGACTCTGATACGAAAAACAATTCGAAATTTACAAAAAAACCGGACCTCGTTAATAATATTTATACATTTAAATTTACTAATAAGCCTGAAAAACTTCGAGAACTTTTTAGAGTAGAAGGAAACACGCCTGATCATCAAATACACATTACAAGTCTTAAGATTAATGGCGTAGAGAAATGTCCCAATCCTGTTATGGTAAGAATAATTTCTAGTACTTTATTGAAATATTTATTATATGAAGAAAATACTACTACTAGTAATTGACAATTAATTAAAAATCACTTACACTTACCAGAAGGTCAGATGACCGAAAAAATTAAAATTAAATTTAATGCTATTTTATTGCAGAAGATGTACATTGATTGAACTTGTCTGCTTGGCTTAATGTATTATTTTTACATTTACTTCTTTTTCTTTGATTTATTTGATTGTGCAACACTAGTGTGGCTTCTTGCGAGGCCGCAACAGCAATAAAATCTACAACCAATTGAAAACTCTAGTCACAATATCCAAAGTTTCCACTCCGTGTACATTTTTAGTTTTTCAATAAAATGGCTGACTTTAGCACTAGCTACTGTACCAGAAACTTATTTTCTGGAATAGATTAAAAAAGAAGGAAAAAGAAATAAAATCTATATACTAAAGAGCCAAAAAGATTAGTGATCCAAAAAGCAAAAACGCTTAATCTTGTAGAACTATAGATAGATTACATACAGTACGTATAGTGAGTGTACTCATTTAGAAAGAATTTTCTTTTATAATAGGAAGTCTTTGGAACAGTTGACCCAAGGTATCGTTATCTTCCCGAAGCGCCAGATAAATTATGTGGCAGACGAAAGTTATTCAATACCCGACTAAATCCTCTAATTGTAAGCGGATCGACAACAGATCCCGGCATGTGGCCTTGGCATGCTGCATTACATACAGTAAAGAACGGCGACTTGACTTACATCTGTGGAGGGACTCTAATTTCAAAACACTTTGTTTTGAGTGGTATGTATTCTTCTTTACATTGGAAAATGTAACGCATACCACCAGATGATTAGTATATGGGCGTCAAGCGCAAGCACAAGAGAGAGATTTTTTTGCGTTTTATTGGGTATTACTGGCTTCTTGTAAGCCGGTGAGTCACATAACCACCTGTTGGTATGCGTAAATGCATTGTCCTGTTGGAAAACATAAAAGTTAGTACCAAATTATAAATTAATAATTTTTATGATTCAGCTGCACATTGTGTAACTAGAAATGGAGTCGCTGTGAATCCAGAAAGTCTTGGCGTAATTCTTGGAAAACATTACCTTCTCGGAGATGATATAGCTATACAAACAATTAAGGTTGGAACCTAGAGTAGTTTTTATTAAAAAAAATATTAATCATTATAATTATTTTATATATTCGTACAAAAAATTAAAATTAAACAATTTTTAGGTGTCACAAATAATTCCTCACGAGGAATATCACTATAGAAGCCTAAATAATGACATTGCCTTGTTAAAGTTATTGACTGAAGCAATTTATAATAACTATGTACAACCAGCATGTCTGTGGTACGATGGGATTTACGATGCTCTCGGCAGCTACAACGTTGTTGGCTCGGTAAGTGAGAATTTAAGAAAAAAATCATGTTTTATTAGATTTTATAACTTCTGCTGCAATATGATAAGTAAAAGGATTATTAAGATTGTTGCATTTTTTATTTAGGTTGTTGGTTGGGGTTTTAACATTAACGATACACTGACTAAGGCGTTAAACGTCGTAACTATGCCCCAAGTTCCTGATGTTACGTGCATTCTGTTTCAACCAATGTTTTATCAAAAATTACTAAATGGCAAGAAATTTTGCGCTGGGCTCCAAAATGGTAAGCTAATTAATGACCCCAAGCTTATACTCAAATTATATAACATATACTTCTGTAAATGAAGACGTTTGTGTTATTTTAGGTGCTTCACCGTGTAATGGAGATAGCGGAGGAGGATTTGTGGTATATGTTGAAGACTACAGACCACCGAGAAGTTTATTATTTGCCCCTAAAAGTCCAGGAGCTTGGTACGTGAAGGGGATTGTTTCAGTCACTTTAAAAAGCGAAAGAGACGATGCCGTCGTGTGTGACCCTAATGGATACACAATATTTACAGATGTTGCAATATATAGAGAGTGGATTCTCAGTCAAATGAACCAAAATAGCACAATTTAATCATATATGAAATGATACTTTCATTTCGTACAAAGAAATAAGACGAATCTAACGTTAAACTAAGTAAACACAATAGATGATGATATCCGATAAGCTAAGAAATGTATTATTCTGTAGAAAATGTGTAAAATATAAAAATGAAAAGTTGATACAAATGTTGGAGACAAAAGCCACTCCCCACACTTATATGCATTCAATCGTAACCAGATACGAGTGCTTTGCTTATATCGCTCTACCAGGCTAGAGAACGTTGTAGTCATTTAGATCATTGTAGTCATGTAATCCATCGGTCTTCGATTCTGCGATTAATGTGCCTAGCTTACCATCAACTTATAGGCTGACAGTTGGCGAAGATTATCGATAAACATACATAAAAAATATAAACATTGGAGTTAGTACATATATAGAGGTTAAAGGCGATATTATATTTATGAAAATAAAATTATATCGAAACTATTAAAATGTAATAATGTAATGTTATATACATTTTTTATATTTGTCTTTGTAAAAATAATTGTGCGAATAAAATATTTTGATCTAAAGCGCAAATTATAATGTAATTTGTAAATACAGATTTTTCTGTGTCTTTCGATGTTATTTCTGTTACAGCATTCAATATTTTATTAATAGATATAGACATTATATGTTGAAACTAAGTCATTATGGTCTTTGTAAAAGCAACAATCATACCAAGGAACACCTTTTGTACGTTTCCAAGCTTTAGTATTTTCACTTCCATCATAAAACTTAACATTTTGTATTATATTTATACAAATAGGTAATATTATGATTTGTTATTTCGTCTAAGTTACGTCACTGTTCTTTGAAATTAATGATATATCTCTAGCTACATCTTCATCTCTCTCTAGCTTGTGAGTATCTCTAGCTACATCTGTTTATAAACATTGCTCATCATTACCAAAAAGGAGAAGAAAAAAATTAAATTTGCCAATAATTAGTCAACTCTTTTAAAAAATTTACAGATGAGAATCAACAGATCATACGGGTACCATATGATGATTTTATATAACTAAACACATGAAGTATACCTAGAAATATACAACTATTCTTATATTACACAAAATATGATCATATCTACTGTATGTTAGTTTTGATATATTCTATTACAGGCTGTATATTGCAGTCAACAAGTTTAAAAACGTGTTAAAATTATGTCGGTTTTTCAAAAAGTTATAAGGTTCTTGATTTCCTAATTTTATTCAATCTTTATTACAAAATCTACAAAGTTGCACTATGAACTGCAGTGTATGGTCCTACATAAAAAGTAGTTATAGTAATATTTTTTAAATGTTCTGATAATGAATAATTATTCAAAATATTAACAAGAGCATTTTGAAAATCTTTCCCAATGCCAATGACGTGTTGCCATTGAACAATAATTAACTTAACATTTTTATTTATATATAGCTATACGTATGATGTATGTGGATGAAATACTGAATAGATTTAAAAAACCTAAGCCTACGATGTTGAGATCGCAAACGATATTTTCAGGGTTGCCTCTTGCAATTTGCGATCGATCGAACGACTACAAAATTGGATGCGATATTGCCACACACGTACAATCTGTCGTTCGATTTTAACATTGTACGACAGATCGTTGCGATAATTGCCGCGTCTATGGGGCCCCTTATCGTTCGATATATCGCACGTGTATGGCGTGATCGGGTGCGATCATTGTCAGTCTGCCTCCTGTTTATTAATATTGCCTCATATTGATATCTTTTCTTATTATTCTGGCAGATATTTTATGCAAGAGCTGTAAATATGTTTCCTCTGACATCCTACGGTAGGTATGCCAATGTTTAGGATGAAAACGTAATTCCTCCAGAAGGTGGATGTGAGAATATTGATGCCTTTTCAGGAGCCATCTCTTAGTCCATTCTCTCCTAGTCGTCTTTTTCCTTATTGCTGTAAGTTTTTTTTAAACGCTTAAACAAAGTAGTTGCGTCTCCATCGTGCACACACTAAGAATCGTTCGATCACATCATTTGTGTGTGAGCGGACGGAAATCGAAAGATGGATCGTACGATTTGCTTGATGATCAATCGAATCGACTGATTGCCCCGTCTATGGGGCCCCTAAGATTATTTTTTTATAGAACGTAATAGACACAAAAATTACCTCTATTCGTAATTTAGTTGCCACTTCAAATAAATAATATTTATCTCATCTTTACAATGTTTTATTTAATCTCAGCCATTACTTAATGACAGCACATTTTTTGATAGTAAAACGTGTAGAATTTTAAATATGGAAAATATTTTTCTCCATTTTAATACTGTGTGTTGCCATTAGACATGTACAATCTATTATTCAAGTTTGGGCATCTGCAAGGATAATGTGTGAAGATAATCCAAGTATTCTAACTATAGTCGCATCTTATAACGATTTCTATTCTGTTAAAGTCTTAGGTAAATTAAATGCCAGTACAGAAATAAGAGTCAAATTGGATTCATTAGGTACTATTGTTTTCGTAAGTATTTTATTGCGGTATTTTTCTTAGTTTATTTAAACGTGAACGACCTAATTTAATATCATAAGTTAATGTTCGACCAAATAAGATTTTTCCTGGAATTTCCAGTGACTTATCAAAAAACAACTATCTCGAGGTCAAGGTGAAGAATAACTTTAATATCTTTATTATTGGTTATTGTAACACCGAAAAAAAATATTTTTACAAACATGATATTTATTACCATATTAAACTTTAAATACTATTTATTTTTAGAAGCTTGTAAAAAAGCTCATCTTGCTTGTATAATATTCTTTTAAGTAATTATTATTCTTACTTTCTACATTATTTGGTAACACTACATGAAAAATATTTTCAGGATGAAAAATATAAATCCAGATTTGTAATTGATAATGATCTCATAAATAATGTCTTCGTTTTTATATTATTACAAGACGCCGAAAATTATATATTTCATGTACGTGGAAGATTTGGCCCTGAACATCCGCCATATGTAATAAGTTTGAAAATAAATGATGAAGAAAAATGTAGAAAGCCTGATCGAGTAAGATTTTTTTTACATTGTTTAGAGTAAAACAAATTTAACGTATTATCGTTCGTCATGGCGAGAAAAGTAGTAAATGATGACAGGAAAACAATATTCCTATTTTAACTCTTACCTACTTCATCTAAACTACGAACATCAAAACTTACATAACTTATTTTTTAATGTGTAAGTTTAGATGATCGAGTGCTAACATGTTTGGGTGAAGCGAATCAAAGTAAAGAGCTTGATACTTTATTACGCTAGAACGGCTGAACGGTGGATGAAATTCAAAATAAATTTGGAAACAGCAATTAAAACAAGAAAAAAAATTGCCGATGAGATACCTTTTATCTCGGAAAATGCAAATTCCGTGGGATATGTTTGTTTTTGATCTTCACTTTTGACGACGGTTGCAGCGAGGATGAGTAGTTAATTGTTTAATATTATTTTTTAATTGTACATTTTACCTCGACTACGTGCAACAGTTATTTAGGGCTCTTCCTGTTCTTACTTTTATAAATGCAAATAATTTTTCAGAACTATTTCCCGAAATTTCTTTCTAATTTTGAGAAATTTTGGCCTGCTGCGCCTGATAAGTTTTGTGGAAGACGAAAACTTTATTACAGACCTACTGAGTTGATAGTAAGCGGTTCAGCTACAGATTCTGGAAATTGGCCTTGGCATGTTGCGTTATACAATCAACAGCGTAATTTGTCAAAATACAATGGCGGTGGGACCTTGCTGTCGAGTCTCTTGGTTTTAACAGGTATCAAAATTATTGTAATTTTAAATATAATTTGATGTCATAATTTATGCAATATTGTGTATAGCCTAAAATGTCAAAGACATCTGCGAAGATGGGACAACGAAGATAGTGAGAGATATCTGTGCTTATACAGATTCTTGTCATTATAATATTGTCGTAGAGGGTTCGCTAAATTGGTTATCATGAAATTTAGTGAAGGGCTCATTACTTCATATGGCTCGTACTTCGCTAAAGGTATTTTTAAAAAGTTTGATCGTTTTGTTTGAAAGTTTGATAGTCTTTTAAGGGATTAACATAATCCTCAAGTATAGAAACTAAACATCCTAATAGAAACTAGAGATCTCATCGCTTGTAGATGAAACTTAATTGACATGTATATTGTATATTATAGCTGCACACTGCGTGACGAAAAACGGTGCGATCCTAAATCCAGAATCGATTGGTGTAGTCCTTGGCAAATATAAGCTCCTAGGTATAGAAGTGACGACGCAATATAAAGAAATGGGTAGATTCTCAAAATTAAGCAAAAATCATAATTTTTACTTTATAATTAAACAGTAGGTACTTACGTTAACATTTAAAACTAATTTCATTCACAGATAGATTATTCGATATGATGGATATTTAACCACAGTAAAAATGATTCTATTTTATGATCCGGATAACAAAATCTTTCCAGTGATTTTCTCGTACTAATATTAAATTCATTCTAAGAGTTTAGTTTCCAACGCTTAGAGCGCGTGTGGAACCGCTGAAAATACAAGTAATCGTTAAATCTCTTTTTTGGGCGTCTACAAGTTAGTTATACTGCAAATTAGTTTAGTTTTTGTTTGTTACTTACAAAGTAACAAATTGTAACTTTTATTTGCATTTTACTGCCACGGCTTATCTGTACTTAGGGTCTCTTATAATCAGCAACATTTTTTTTGAGGCAATATTACACACAGCGCTATCCAGTTCCGTGTTATGCTACGAGGTTTGTGTTACGGATACCAAATAGTTGATATACTTTTAAATAAATACATATTATAAATATAAATACACCCATGCCTGGAGTACAAACATTCATGCTCAACAAATATATGCACCAGGGGGACTCGAACCCGCGACCGCTGGCGCAGCAAGTAGGGTCAATACAAACTGAGCCAAACGTGTCGTTGAATTACTTATTATATGCAGTATAAAGTATTTATATCATAGGTATTTCAAGTGATTGTTTACGATGACTTTGATCACAAAAAACTTAATAATGATATTGCTCTACTGAAATTATTATCTTACTGAAGCCTCATTTAACAACTACGTCCAACCAGCGTGCTTATGGTTTGATGACATCTACGATCAGCTTGACTCCTATGAAATTAGCGGATCGGTAAGTAGTATTCTTTTCTTAAAAGTTAGAACACGAAAATATCGTAGAGAAAAATCAAAAACATAGTTTTATATGAAATATGAGTTTGTTTTCTGCTAGTAACGTTATAAGCGCATCAGAGAAATTTAAGAAATGCTCTATCTTAGCGTTTTGATTTTCAATAATTTTAGGTGGTGGGATGGGGTGTTGACCAATCTGAATCTCTCACATCCGAACTTCACCAAACAATAATGCCAATAGTTCCGGATTCAGTGTGTATTAGATATAATCCTGTTTTCTACAGCAATATATTGAATGGGAAAAAATATTGCGCTGGATATAATAACGGTAAAATATTATAAAACTGAAGACTTCGTTTGTTTATTTGTTTGATTTGTTGGTTGGTTAAACGTTCATTCCAACTACTATATCCATTTATCGAGAAATCGACTATAATGGACTATATAACACAATATTAATATCATGTATAATATAATATTCAATATGATTATCACTTACTTGTTATATATCCTTAGTGGTGGAATATAATTGGTGAAATAATTCTGTTTTAGCTTAATTTAAGTTTAGTTAGATTTCATTTTAGAAGAGATAAATATTTTTTACTGTTATTATTAATAATTATATAATTTTAGGTACATCAGCATGTAATGGCGATAGTGGGGGAGGATTTATGGTACACGTATCAGATGTAAGGACACCCTCATATCCCTACGCACTTAAGGATAGACCAGGAGCTTGGTACGTCAGAGGCATTGTATCCGTCACTGTAGATAAAGAAGAGTCTTCAAGAATAATATATAATTTATTCGTCCGCTTATCGGATGAATAGACACTTCGAAAATAAATAAATACTTTTGATATTTAAGTACTAAAGTAATAAATAATTTGGCCATAATCTTAGCAAGGTCAAAATACGAATTCCGAATAAAAAATACGAAGAATAGATTCATCCAGAAATACATACTTAATAAACAAATTATGAAGTTATTTTCTTTTGTTCATTGTCTTGAAAGAGACATATTGATCATGTATCTTCATTTACTATAAATATAAAATAGGCATACACAAGTTAGCTTCTTCAGCCCTTTTTAACGTCCCACTGCTGGGCATTGGCCTCTCTTAGTACGAGGGGGTTCAGGTCATTGTCCACCGCGCTGGCCTAGTGCGTGTTGGCGGACTTCACATGTCTTTCGAAAACTTGCTAAGTTTTTCTCAGACATGCAAATTTCCTCACGATGTATGATTTCCTTCACCGTAAGACAAGTTATGTTTTGTATGAAAAACCAAACTAAGTTATGCTTCCTTATGATTAATGTAAATATTTTTGTATGATTATATGATTTAAATAAACAACTTATCTAGAATTATTTTCTTTTAATTGTTTTTTATAAGATAATGTACATAAGAATTTAGTTAATAATAACAGGAAAAAAAATATTTTTTCGACCTCTAAAGGGTTAAAAACCGACTAGCCCTTAAGTTCTAGGTCTCTCGATTCAAATAGTTGAGTATCCAGTTTCTATAATGAGCGACGTCAGTGAACACTGTGTAACCATTGGGGTCACACAAGGGAGCATCACTTCGACTCAGCGTCATCGACACAATTCCCTTGACGTACCACGCTCCTGTGTTTTCTTCAGGCGTAGGCAAATCCTTTTTATCGTCAACATATATAACATATCCACCTCCACTGTCACCGTTACAAGGAGTCGTGCCTGAAATCAAATATTTGTTTTAATCATGCTAGGACATTAACACACGGTACTGTCTAATTCCATAGTAAGCTTGGCTTGTGTAAGGCTTGTGTAAATGTGTTAAGATACCAGATTGTTGATTCATCTTTAACTTTTAATACGTGCATATTATAAAGATAAACATCTGGTCATAACTGGAGTGTATTCGTGCTCATCACACAAATTAAAGCCACCAGCGGGAGTCGAACCCATGACCAATATCTCTTCAAGTACAGCTACAGAATAAGTAAAACATGTCATCAATCAATATTTTCCGTATCTTGTTACATTGTTAGAAATATAACCCTTTACCTATTAGGTAAGTAAGTAAGGTAAATAAGTATTTAACAAACTTTCCTACCATTACGGTACCCAGCACAGAATTTTTTACCATCAAGCACTTTTTGGTAAAACACAGGCTCAAAACGAATACAAGTGATATCTGGTACTGCAGTCATAGTGGCTGTTAGCAAGGTCTTCGTCAATGAGTCCGTCGCGTCGAAACCCCAACCGGGAACCTGAAAATATTTGTAACTCTTAACCTTAAATTTGATTTTATGTATAATCTCTTTAATTATTTTGGTTCACCAACTTGTCGTACACAAATTGTTTTCTACAGTGTCTATAATATATATAAGCACTAAGTAAATGCGTGACCATACGTACGTCTCTCTAAATATTTTGCCTGGCTGCTGATTTTTACTGTCTTTGATTAATTATAATAGTTACTAATTCTTAAAAATAATTTGACTTGGTTACAACGTAACCGTTTGTTGTCCTAGAAAGTGCAATTAGTTGTCGAAGAAAGTGCAATTAACTTCTAACTTACTGTGCCTGTGAGTTCAAATGTCCCTATGTGGTCGTAAATGTCATCAAACCACAAGCAGGCTGGCTGTACATAGTTGCTGTATTGAGCTGCAGCCAACAATTTTATTAGAGCAATATCATTAGTGAGACTCCTACGTTCAAAATCATCATGAACAATTACTTCGAACACCTGAAAACTAGTAAGTGTAAGATGTATTATGATAATGGCGCAATTTACGATATAAAGCTTAGCATTATGAATAATGTTAATTTGAGATATTGTTTACACAATAATTATTTATTGATGCCTTTTTTACATATCACTATTGGACATAGGCCTACTTTCAATACGAGGAGGATTAAGCCCCAGTCTGTCACAGAGACCACACATGCTTTTCGGGTCGGCGGACTATTCAATATAAACTTGTTAGGTTCCCTCACATGTGCAGGTTTCCTCACGATATTTTCCTTCACCATAATACACTTAGAAGAAAATATTTAATACTATCCATACTTAGTAAGATATTTATTCAGTATTAAGTATTTCTGTCGCAACAATTTACTCTTTACCAATAATATTCGAACTTGCTCGTATATAAGAAATACACCAAAAGATTGGCTCGTAAGTAACAAATATTTCCGTCAACCGAATAACCTAACTTTATTTGGCCAGACCCAAGAATCGGACCCTGGATCTGTAACCAAACATACTAGCTACCAGAAAACCATCAAAATCTGTAAATCAATAAAATATTCTTAGTAAATATCAAACCCCAATTGATTGAGAAGTAGCTTCCTGTCCAAAAAGAGAGTATTTCCCCAGAAGCACTCCAAGGACTTCTGGATTAATAGTTGCACTGTTCAACGTTACACAATGAGCAGCTAAAAATGACGACCAAAATAAAATTCTCGTAGTTAGAACTTAATTAGCATTTACTTTTTATGAAATCAATGAAATTAACTATTTATTTATTTTTTTATTAACAAAGTAAAACCACCATTATTATTATTATTATATGTTTAGTGATAAGACAATAAACAAGAAATCAATCAGTAAATTATCTCAAGGTTAAATAACAAAATCATAAAGAAAAATAAACAAAAATGTCTAGTACCTAAAATAGTTTCAAATACAAATATATATAACCTATACTTAGTAACAATGCAATTTCACAAAACTTCTAACTAAATATCGAATAGACCGCGCTGTACCAGAGTGACAAAAAAGACAAACAAACAACACTTTTTTAAAATTATCAGATTCAATTATAAATAATTAAACTAGTATAATAATAGCTACCGACTCACCCTCGCTTTGCTCGGGTTCGTCCTTTAGGATAAAATTTTATAAAATTAGAATGTATTTTTCATTTATATTCAATTTTGATTAGCCTAAAAATAAGTTTCAAGCTTCAAGGCTCTAGAGTATCTGTTTAACAAACTTCATGTAAATCGGTTCAGTAGTTTTGGCGTGATAACGTGACAGATAGACAGAGTAACGCATTCGTAAAATATTACTAATAAGTAAAGATTAGTTTGTAGAAATTTTCAGTAAAAGCCGAAAGCTTATAATAGTTATCAATAAGCTTTGAGCTCGTAATTGAGTACCTTACTTCTCTTAATTACAGTACCTGTTAAAACTAAATATTTTGATATAAGAGTCCCTCCACAAGTGTACGTTAAGGAGCCTTTTCGTAGTACATATATCGCTGCATGCCAAGGCCACCAGCCAGCTGTAGTTGCAGATCCACCCACTATTAAAGGTGTTTGAATATTCTTAGTTCTTACTTTTCGTCTTCCACAAAACTTATCCGGTGCGGCAGGAAAGTGTTTGTAATGACGATTTCGGTCTTCAAAAAAACCCTGTGTTTAATTGAGTGTGAATAGAAACGAGGATGTTTTAACATGCTATTTTATGTGAAGTATATCATGGGAAAAATTTTTAGATTTATCTCTATTAGATGTTAACTATAAATTGTCTTACCAGGACTGGTTGAAAACATTTTTCGATTCCATTAATTTTAAAGCTTGTTATGTACGGCGGGTGATGAGGCTCTGATTCTCCCTGTACGCGGAATAATTCTCGCACATCTTGGCTTTTGTTTGTGAACTCAAGCTTGTAAATGTTATTAATCGTGTCAGGTTCCTGCTTCAGTTTTATATTAGCAATGCTATCATAATCCCTTTGCTGAAAAATTTAAAATCATGGATTGTCTGTGATCAAGTTATCAAAATCTATGTCAAATTTAATGCTGTGCTAAGAAAAGGGTTGTCCAAACTCCATCGAGTTTTTTAAATATGTTGGGACATATTATAACAGTGCCATCTAGCTCCGTGGTAAGCTACGAGGCTTGTGATACCAGATAGTTGATATACGACACATATATACACTTTAAATACATACATATTATAAATATAAACACCCATGACTGGAGTACAAACATTCGTGCTTGACAAATGAATGCCCCCAGCGGGACCGAACCCGCGACCACTGGCTCTGAAAGTAGGGTCATTGCCAACTGAGCCAAACGAGTCATCGAATTTTTAAAGCTATTTTTGCTATTTTCACTTAGATTTTTGGTTCCCAATATGTTAAATGCCTTAGATCAACAATGGCTACGGGAAAAAGTCAGGCTTACGACGTCTACTGATTTACTGAGTCAATTTAGATTCACTTCTAGAATAAAAAACTTTTCTAATAAATGTAAAATAAGAAAAAAGACAAGAAACGAATTATCTTAGCTCGAGTCTCTTTTAGTTTGGATTTCCAAACATTAAACGAATACATGTTGTTAAAATAATATTTACTTACAAGAATAATGTTAGCCATTGATTCAAATTTAACAGTTATTTCAGTTCCATCTTCCAGTACATCATTTACCCACACATTGTATTTTATTTGATATTGAGGAATGAAAGTTATCGCCAAATCATGATTATCCTTACAAAAATAATCGTTATATTGTGGCACTCCATGGTTGGAATAATAAGCATTAGACCACGGTGATCGATTTTGAACTTCACTTATAAGAATTGAAAATATTATAGTTTTAAAAAATGGATATAAATCCATTGTAAAATTTGTAAGATTATTTAAACATAATACGAATAAACGTCAATGCTTTACGAGCTCTAATAACAAATGATATCATCAACTAACTATGTATATATATAAATTTATAGTTCATTCAATAGTGAATACCTGTTTTTTGTTCTAAGATTTACGATGAGTATTTGAACTTTTATAGTAATAATGCCTACCTACAATCTACATAATAGTGTCCTCCTGACCGTTTTTGATGATATGAGGCTTGTATTTGGCCCTTTTTATCGTCCCACTGCTGGGCACGGGCTTCCCTTTCAATACAAGGGCGATCAGGCCATTTACCACGCTGGCCTAGTGTGAATTGGCAGACTTCACATGTCTTTCAAACAATGTGAACAGAATTTTATTATGTGTATACTGTATAGATATATTGAATTACTTTAACTTATAAATAAGGTACATAATAAGTAAAGATAAAGTAAATAGCATATTATTATTGTTCTTATCGAAAGATATGTCGCAAAATAGTTGTATCTTTTGACCCAAGTTGATAAATGATACGTAAGTAAAATTGTTTCGTATAACAACATCAACTTTCTCACAGATTGTATGTTTGACAAGTTGACAACCATCATCAGAAAACCATTAGACAGATATTGATGAAATTAACTACCAACTAAGAATTACTACATGTAATTGTTTTAGTTTATAAACTTATTATTATTTATACAGCAATTTTTATACTTTTATTAGGTAGATATATATTCATGTATTATATATTAGTATATTAGTACATAAGTATACATTTGGTTTATTTTTATTTTATTTATTTATTATTATTATTTTTTTTTTTCATATATATGTATTATATTTATATAATATTAGTATATGTAAACATATAGAATAATATACTTTTTATCTCCTCATTTATTAGCGCCCTTCTATCTTATACTATTTCCTACACCTTAAGGTTGCCTGGAATAGATCGCTCTTTTAGCGATAAGGCCGTCTCTTGTTCATTCCATCTTTTTTTTCTTTTTGTATTATATCTCTCTCTTTACTGGGTGTACAGTAAAGAATATTATTATTATTTTCATCCCAGACGAAGCACACTTCGGTGTACGGTGTGCCATGTGGGTTACTCCAGGTACTTCTTCTTGATAGCAGGTGGACTGTGGAGCAGTCCATTGGCTGTATGTAGGTTACCTTGACGTATTACAAATAACCACTCCTTCGAATATTTGTACTTCTATCATATTTTTCTAAGAATATTTAAATTAGTTAAAGAGAAACTCTAAACAAAGCTTACCTTAAGCAAATTTTATACCAACGGCGATGGAAGGTTGTAACAAAATTTATCAGTTGCATATTGAATTGCCGTGCTTATTTCGTTTTTAATCGAAAATCTAATATATTTTTAATACAAAGTTAGTAAGTAGTAGTTAATATAGGTCATGGAAATCAAAGTTTTAGGTTTCTAGATTATAGGGAGACAAAAAAGTATCTACTGTATTTTATCACTACTGACTCATTGTTTTATAATGACAAATACATTTTTGTATATAAGTTCTTTAGTTTGTTTAATATTCTAAATTAAATATTCTTTTTTTTGTATATCTTATAGAATTAGTGATCCAAGTCTAAGTTTTTAAAATTCTTGTCAGCTGTGACCGCATCACGAGAAAACCACTATACAGATTTTGATGCAATTTACTATGATGATAATACGGATCATATCATACGGGTGATTTTTACTATGGGAAAATAAAACACTAGAAATCTAAAATATATTAAATCTTAAAACGTAAACGTTGAGAGTTGTATTACATTTAAACAAAAATGTGAATAAGTTAACATATTTTATTATAACTTCGATAATTTTATTTAACTTCACAGTAACGTCTAAGGCCTTAAAGAATTCAAGCCACCAAGATGTCCTTCATCCCTTTTCCTCTGAAGTTTCAGTCTTTCATCTGCATACCCGTCTATTCCAAGACCGAGTCTCTCGATTAATTTTTCTCCCTTATCACCATTTAGTTCTATAAATTGTTTTCTCCTCCTTAAAGATGTATCAGGGTCGAAAATCCAAGGGCGAGTTTCGTGGATGACAGGAAATCCTATTAAATTTGTTTGTAAAAATGTCCCTATTGGTCCCGCTGGTTCGGAGGCTGTAAGTTGAAAGACGCACAGGAATAATAAAATCTGAAACAATAACATATTAAACTAATAATTGTTAAGGAAATAAAATGTGGTTTGTGTAGTGTAATTCTTTCACATCGAAACGGCTTCCAATCCAATCCAAGAAGATGTAGAACTTGAAATATGACTTGGAATATGCGATGATAAGTATTAGACACCTAGTGACGCACCTGAGCGAAGAGGAAAAGTGTATTTAAAATGTGTGTGTGTGTGTGTGTGTGTGTGTACAATAAGCATAGGAATCATGTTAGAAATTAATGATTCAAATATTAAAATGCAAAAAGGGCGAGAAGTTTGAATCCGTTTCACCTACTTTTGACATGAGCGAGTCACCAATGCTAGCATTCTTTTAAATATTACCCAATAACCTTACACATAAAGGTGGAAAAATTTGTTTCTAAGATAGCCTTTAGAAAAACCCAGCTGATTCTGAATTTGTTCACTATTTGAAAGCTGCATTATACACATAGTCCTTGATTTACATATTAGTATATTACGTTGTTTTCACTTGTAACTAAGTTACTATTAAATCAAATCTTGGAAATCGATTTGAAGCTATAATCGATTTTGATTTTGGGATGTGGCCTTTTCTCACTAGTTAACAGTGAACCAACCAGGCTTGCATAAGCTTGGCTTTCGGTTTGCTTTATAGAGTAATTAATTTATTTTAGTGACACTATGTATACTACGTAAATTATGATTTTGACACCCCTTAAACTGCCACCAGGGGCAGGTGCCCCGTTTTAATATAATAAATCAAAAAGGGAGGAAGTAGTACGTTTTGATAGGTTATGATTTTGTACCAAGTTGACCTCAATCGTCTTCACGAACCTACGAACGTAACGAAAGTCACGTATTTTTGGGTAACAAAAGGAATGTCTTAATTTACTAACGCACCAAGGTCCACTTCAACTGAGAAGCCCAAAATATTTTTAAATATTGCTATCAGAATAAGTAATAAAACCAAATAATCATAGTCTATTGGTGTAGATTGTGGAGTGCCAAGTTCAAGGTGAACGGTAGATCGGCCTTATATAACAATAGACAAACATTTTTATTTTTACATATATTAAAATAAAGCCATACTGTGTAAGAAACAAACTAAAAGAATGGATTATTTATAAAGATTTTTGGTTCCTTTACAGCAATTATGGTCGCGAAAGAAACTAAGATTTTAGTAGTAATCTATACATAGCACATATATACCCATTATAATAATTTAAAAACCTAAAATAAAATTGATAGGCAATTGATTTGCATTTAAAATGTGTGGAAAAATCTTATAATTTTCTATTTCATAATTCATAAACTCATTAAGTATTATCGTTACAAAGGCTGATATAATTTTTTGAATTTTTGTCTGTCTGTTGTCTGTGACCTCATTACGAGAAAACCACTAAACAGATTTAGATTAAATTTTGGTAAGATTAGATAGCTGGTTGGCCAAGACAACATAAATGATAATTTTTACTACAAGAAAATATTACATCCATGAGATCTATCTACATTAATCGAACTAAGTACTGTAAATACTTTAAGTCGGATAATAAGTATGTATGTGGGATTTGGGACTTTATTACAACAGTGCCATCTAGGTCCGTGGTAAGCTACGAAGCTTGTATTACGGATACCAGATAATTGATATACTACATATATAAATATTAAATACATACATATTATAAATATAAACATCATGACTGGAGTAGAAACATTCGTGCTCAACAAATGAATGCCTCCCAGCCTCCAGCTGCAAGACTCGAACGCGCGATCGCTGGTGCAGAAAGTAGGGTCACTATCAACTTAGCCAAATGTGACGAATAATAATACTAATGTCATATTTTCAACCTTTTTAACTACGTAATTATAGTTGTTGTATATTATTTAAAACGTTTATTAAACCTGATAAGGTCAAGCCGTGTGCCTGTTGTATATTCCACTTTCTATATATGGAATTACTTGTGCCTTGATCGGTGAGTAATGAGTAAACTAATTTTCTAAGTCAGTAGCTATGAAATATAATTATCGGAACATGTTAAGTCAGGGTTCGATTCGCATTTAAAATATTTATATTGTTCATAGAAACATTTGTCGATAAAAACATTCATTTGAAGTTTAATTTTTTCGAAACATAATGATGTTAGCCTAAGGCTAAGCCTTTTTTTTATTAGGCTGTTGCTAGTCGTCTGCTAGTTGGACGAGTAAAATAATTTAGTCGTCCAACAATTGTTGGACGACTAAATTATTTTAAAGGCTGTTGCTAGTCATCCGATAATCGTATTAATAAAAAATATATTATTCGTCCGACTATTGTCGGTTTGTACGAATACATATCACTTCTTTGATTTCTAATATAAAATAAGCGATTTTATGTGCAGGATATACCTATGCCAAAAATAAAAAAAAAATAACCCTAATTAAGATCCCACCCACTTTTAATAAGTCCAAGAGTTTTTACATGTAAGAGAGCTGGCTCTATAGAGTCGTCCTATGAAATTTACGTTACTAACACTCCCTGAGAGTAGGTGCCTACATCGAAACAATGTACAAGAAAATGGTATTTTGTAAAAAGTTCTATAGAAACGTCCGCAATTGCATTGACGAGTATGTTAAAACTTAAAAAAACAAATTGATTTCTCTTTGAGCCATTTAAGAAGCAAAAAAGTCTCAGTCGCGATATATCAAACACCAATTGTCGGACGAATAATATTTAATTTATTCGTCCGCTTATCGGATGAATAGACACTTCGTTTTTATTATTTAAACAACTAAATTATAAGTCTATGAAACATTCAAGATATGAGTAGACACTAAGCTAACAGAGCTATAAATTACAATGACCCTAGTTGGTCTTTAACGGTGGTCGCAACTTCGATTCCCGCTGGGGCATGAGGTGATGAGCAGCGTTGGAACGGCAGATATGGGTGCTTTTATTTATAATATTATATACAAGCGACTCGCCCTCGCTTCGCTCGGGCTCTTCCCTAGATTTAGCACAGGCAAAGCCGCGGGTTCCGCTAGTTATGCATATAAACCTTCCTCTTGAATTACTCTATCTATTAAAAAAAAACGCATCAAAATCCGTTGCGTAGTTTTAAAGATTTAAGCATACATAGGGATATAGGGACAGAGAAAGCGACTTTGTTTTATACTATGTAGTGATGTATTTAAGCTTAGGTGTAGACAAACAGTTCTATGTAACCATCTGTATGTATTCAAGTTTTATACCAAAATGAGTTTCGAAGCCATAAAAATCTCTTTCCGTCTAGCTTTGAAGTCAAAATTACGTTTTGTTCTAGACTGAACTGTTTCAACATCCGAAGTACATATGTTCGTATCATGTAACATTGCTATGCTCTGTTTCGCTTGTCAAGTAGTGTAGAATATTTTGCATTTTTTACTATTTACAGCTCTGTCTAAATTAACCTTATGAATTTAATTTCCTAGGTTCTTTACATCCTTTTTTATCTTTGGGGAATTCATTTACGCATAACCACGAGTTATGTGGGACTCACTGGCTAGAAAACCCAGTATGTAGCTACTACCCATCAGACCTCCCCCGTCATGGGTGTCGCATGCATACAACCGCGATACCCCGAACGTTGTTGCTCAACAGTCCACTCTGCTTTCAGAGAAGTAGGTACGTGGAGCAACCTGCCAGCACACCGTCCAAGCTCGTAGTGAGGTAACTTCTATCCTAGAATAACTGCGTGATGTAATTTTTTTAAAGACATGACATAGCAAGTAAATCTATACATACTAATATTAAAAGCTAAAGAGTTTGTTTGTTTGTTTGGTTGAACGCGCTAATCTCAGGAACGACCGGTCCGAATTGAAAAACTCTGGGTCTAGATGGACCGTTTATCGAAGAAGGCTACAGGCTATACTACATCACGCTACGACCAATAGGAGCAAAGCATCAATGAAAAATGTAACAAAAACGGGAGTTATTAGGTTTCTAGCTTAGAGCGCATGCGAAGCCGCGGGAAAGGCTAGTCTATATATATCTACTAGCGACCCGCCTGTACTTCGCTCGGGCTCGTCACGCGACGCGACGTTGAGCGCGAGCGAAGTCGCGGGATTCGCTACTAAATGTATACATAAACTTGACAAATTATATACAAAAACCTTCCTCTTGAATCACTCTATCTATAAAAAAACCGAATCAAAATCCGTTGCGTAGTTTTAAAGGTCTAAGCATACATAAACAGACAGAAAGCGACTTTGTTTTATATTATCGAAGTCGGTTACGATCAAAATAAGAACCTTGAGTTTCAAACGATAGCTGAATACAAAATAAGAATACAGCAGGTAGGTACAGCACGAAATGCAATTATGTAAGTTTAAAATAATAATGTAGCATGACCGGCAAATTGTATTGTATTACAAGTACCATACACTTGTTAGTTAAAAAATTTATGTAAAAATAATGTTTGTTTTTTATACAGGTCTTATATGTTGATAGTTTAGTAGAGACGTTAGATGGTTAGTTAGTTAGTTAGTTTTCTATTTTTAATAAATGTTTTGGGACATTTACACATAGTAACATCTAGTTCTATAGTAAGCTTTGGGTTTATAACTTTAAATATATACAAATTATATAAATATACAAGTACATAATATCCATGACATAACAACATCTATGAATGCAGTATAAACTTCGTGCTTATAAATGTAAACGGGACTCGAACCCGCGACCGCTGGTACACCAAGTAGGGTCACTACAAACTGAATCACACATCGTCATAATAATTTGATTTTATCGGATCGTATCTAATCTATTTCCCCCCTGGTCTACCATATTTAGGATATTACTTTTAGATAAGAGTATAACATGCCTGTACAAAAGTAAAAATATATATATTTTATGAAGTCACTCTGGGGTTTTAATATGTAAGTGTAAATTAAAAATGAACTAAAAGAAACACCTTTAGGTTTTCTTACATTTTTACTTATACTATTTACAACAAAATATAATTTTGATAAGTTTTAAATTAGGATATCTCTCAAAGTCGTAAAGAAAATCCAAAAATAATTGCAATTAATTTAGCGCTAAAATTAATCTAACAGAAAAGTTTGAAAAAGGTTTATGAAAAATCTCCTTTGCAGAAATGCACCCGGAAGTTAAAAGTCCGCTGTCACTGAATTAATTACTTCTGTACATCCCTAGGGTGATTATTAATTAAACTATTATTTATTTATTATATAACCCCACACATTAATTTTCGTATTACTAAGGGTTGATTTTTCAGATAACAGTTATCTATCTATTGAATAAATTGTATAAGTGATAAATAAAATCACATTCCAAGTGTTCTTTTTTTAAACTACAAATAACTACTTATTTTTACCTGATATACGAAAAATCCGCCCTTAATTTATATTTAGAATTTAACACAAAATTAATCACATTTTTAATTTAACACACACAAAAAAATCAAAATGTTCGAAAATATTTACATAGAAGGACTTACAGGTAATAGGTTCATTTTTCTACACGACCGATCTGGTTGAAGTAGTTTAGATTATTGCAACTCGGTACGGATTGTTGCTTCGAGGCAGCCCGACTTGAATCATTTGATAATATTACGAAAGAACTACGACTGTTCGTATTAATGACCTACGAACAATATGAATGGATTGCACGTATTTTCCTATGTAATTCTCTAAGTACTTATATGGCTGTAGGTGTTCAAATTCCTGTCATCATCTACGCTTTTATTTAGTACTAGCAAACCCGTCCCACTTCGTTAGGCGTAAATTAAAATAAATAAGACGGTTTTTATAATTTTCTAAAGAAATAAAAGTAGCCTAAGTTACTTCTTATAACATAAGCTATCTACGAGTGAAAGTCCCGTCAAAATCATTCCAGCCGTTTCAGAGATAAGCCGGAACAACACGGAAAGACAGACAAAAATGAAAAAAATGAGTTTTTGATGTAATTACGGTATATTATACTTTCATACATTTAGTGACAATCTCTTAATTTGAAATTTAAAACAGGCACTTCAATTTTTTATATTGTACAGATAGACTGACTTATTTATTTTTATAATATTATATATATTTTTTTAATTAGTTAGAAATTTTCATTTATAGTTTCCAATTTATCTTAAACTAGCCTTTCCCGCGGCTTCGCTCGCGCGTTTTTCAACATTTTTCACTGACGAATATATAACCTATAGCCTTCCTCGATTAACGGACTATCCTACACAATTCGGACCAATAGTTCCTGAGATTAGCGCGTTCAACCAACCAACTTTTACTTGCGAAAACTTCCCGCGACTGACGCACGTGAATTCTCATCGCAAGTCTCATCTTTCGTAGCGCGTATTATACCTATGAGACTATCTCGGCACGTCAGAAGTCATGTATTCGATATCCGGTCCATTTATAAGAACCATTCTATCAAATTGTCAAATAAAAATGCATGCTTGTGCAATCTCTCTAGACCGTGGTTACAACCCGCCGAACCTGTCTAAACAACTAGGTATTCGTAGCCGTCAAATAAATTCGTGATATTTCTGATATCGAAACTAGCCAACTCAGCCCACTTCGCTGGGCGTAAGTTAAAATAAATCAAATGGTTTTTATAATTTTCTAATAAATGATTACTCCTTATAACATTAGCTATATGCGAGTCAAAGTCCCGTTAAAATCGGTCCAGATGTTTCAGAGATTATCACGAACAAACAGACAGACAGACAAAAATTGTAAAAATTATTTTTTATGTAAGTACCGTTTCTTAATACCAAAGATGTGCCAGACGTTCATCTAGTTCTAAAAGAGATCAGTATAAAAGATTCTAAGTTTTGGGGCCAAGGTTTATTAAAACGCTGTAATAAATAATAACTGCTCTTAAAAATTGTGTAAATGTAAAAGATCATAAATATTGTGCAATTCAAAATGCCACAACCTATCACCTTGTCAAAATAAAGAGTTGTATTTTGTTAATTATTGTCATTAAATCAAATCAAAATTACAAAAAAACGAATAAGCACGTAAACAGCAAACAGCAAACTTAAAAGATGACAACAAGCTGACAAAGAATCATTCCAGTACTTATTATGCTGTCAAAGACAAACTGTTTACAATATTATTATTATTAACTAGCGACTCGCTTCGCTCGGGTTCATCCCCAGTTTTATGCTAAAAACTTTAAATTTGGCTTCCTTCTTCCTCCTCCCAAATTTAAAGTTTTTGGCAAACATTTCAAAGGACCAATAATACTTCTGTTAACGTGAAATCAGTATTTTCCTTTAGTAAAAGGTGTCCTTTATATTGACCCGAGTAATTAAAAAAAGAAAACCCGAGTAATTAAAAGTTATCACAGCAATATTTAAACAATTTATTTATTTTTCAAATCGATTCAGTGCTATCGATGTATGAACGCACACAACCAAACAGACAAATCTGTTATTTGGACGTCCATATATTGATTATTATTGTATCAAGGCAGTGGTAGCTAATAGCTTAGTGGTAACAAGCTCGCTTGCAAAACAGAGTCAACGGTTCAAATCCGGGTTTCCCACCTCTGATATTTTCATGTGCCAATCATTTTTAACATGATTACCGCTTGTCTTATCGTGAAGGAAAACATTGTGAGGAAACCTGCATGTCTGAGAGAACCTAGTTAGCTTGGTGAACTATATACAGTGAAACCTGGTTAAGTGAGACATCAAGGGACCTGGAATGTTGTTTCACTTATAGAGGTATTCCACTTACCCAGTGTCTCAGATATCCAGGTATAAATAAATATCTGTCTCATTTACAGAGGGTTCCATTGATAAAGGTTATTGACAGGTTATTTCAGTTATAAAGGTGCGATCAAACAAAACAATGTTTTCTCAGTTACAGAGGGTTATCCATATAAAATTTACTCCCTGTCTCAGTTATAGAGGTAACTATGACGATAAATCGATAGAACAAATCCCAGATATAGAGGCTTAGCTCGTCCCACTAACAGGGGTAATTCAGTACTAAAGTGTTGGGACCTCAGCATGAGTTCCAGTTATGGAGGTTTCTCACTTATCCAGGTCCCACTTAACCAGGTTTCACTGTATTATGTACTTATTTGCATTGGGAAGTTTAAAAGAGCTGAAAGAAATTTAAAGCAAGATATTATAACTCTCATAACAATTTTGTCACAGAATAACATATTATAATAAATTAGAAAAAAAATATTTATTTTTGCACATTTAAAAAAAATGAACTTTCGGGTCAAAGACAAATGCATAAATAGTGGAGAATACAAAAATAGTTAGAAATATCACTTTTAAAATAATGTAAAAATTCTGTAATATTGGGATTTGTGGCCAAGGTCGGACGTTCGATTATTGACCAGAGTTATATAACTACTAACCTATAATTTAATTAATAATGGAAAAGTTAGTATATGTATATTTAACTAATGGAGTTATAGACCAGGGTAGAAGCCTTTAAAAATAATAAAAAGTAAAAAAAACTTAACCATTAAACTTTTTTCTACCGGACTTTTAGTTTTGCCGGAAATCGAGAAAAACCGTTTTTTCCCCTTAAATGCTCCCCCTCTTCCCCTTCCCGAACTCAAATCGCCCCTAATTTATTTTTCCTTTCATTTTTATAATATTCTCTTCCTTTTCCAATGGGTTTCATACTACTGTAATTTTTTTTTGTTTCAAAAATTATCGACACTGGTCTATTATAGTATAGACCAAAAGTAATAAATCAGTGTTTTTATATCTATCAATAAATGACTGAGAAATTCATTGTAATTACGGTCGTTCTAGTTTGATAACGTTTTTTTGATGACTGTGATGTGATGTGATGTGATTGCATAACGTTTTTACTCGTCGGAATTTTTCACTAATAGTTTTAAATGTTTGTTATATTTTATTCAAATTTTTTTCAAGTGGGAAACTTATATATTGTAGTTGTGTAAGCAATGCCGAATTTATCTATATGAATCACAGATACTTTTAAATATATATGATTTTTGTTTACAACCATACTAACACTTCCTGCGGCTCCGCCCGTATTTTAAAGATAAAAGACCGGAAATCAAATTCTTAGGTTGTACATATTATTGTACAATCTGATGTTGTATTGCCTATAACCTCCGTAAATGGACTATCCAACATAAAAAAAAAGTGCGTGTGTGTACACATGTCAGAAGTAAAACTTGAATTCAAAATAAGGCTAACTCTTCCCCGTCTCTGAGCGCCTGGTACTATGGACTTATTTTTTCGTTTCATCGAGTTTGAAATCACATCGATTCTAAAGAAGTTTAACTTCAAAAAAATTGAATTCGAACTAGTAGTTTCCAAGATTAGCGCGTTCACCAACCAAACAAACTCTTCGACTATATAATATTAGTACAGATTATTTAGTATAAAAGTCCATTAAAATGGCCATTCATTTATTACGTAAGACTATTTTCGCTAGTTTTTGACCCCCTCCCTATAAAAAAAAGTAGTAAAAGTAAATTACGTAAGAGTCTAAAAGAAAAAATGAATACACGTTTGATTTATTTTAATGTTTATTTTTCAAAGTTACAATTTTTTGAACTGTTTATTTGTAATTTTAAAGGGTCACCTTTCGCCCGGCTGCCCGCGCTTTTTCAAAATATAATTTTGACTTTGGCATTTTTTTGATTTCGCATTTTCTCTTGACTTTCGCATTTTTTGATCTTACGTAAGAACTATCGAGACTCCCTCCCACCCCCTTGTAAGAAAACACAAGACATGGTCGACCCCCCTCCCCCCCTAAATAGTTGTCTTACGTAATAAATGAATGGCCCCAAAGTGGCATAATAACAAATATTATAGATTCTCACATAATAATAAAATATTTAAGGAAAGTGATGTTATTCTGTATGTGGTTTTAACTGTAGACACCATTGGTACGTCTATCTTTATTAGTCATCCATGATTAATATTTTATAAATTAGATATAAAAACCACCACAACAAACTGAATGCAACAATTGTACTGTACTATATTATTATACTCTTAGATGCATGCTAAATTAAATGGATTTTTTCGTGTAGGTATGTGCTGATGCATTAAAGCAATCAACAAATCATTAGACAAATGAACAAATAAAAAAACAAAAAAAGCTATTTTGTTTAGCCGTAGGTATATCAAAATAGGAGCAGAATGCAGTATCAAGTGTCTTACATTTTTTTGAAGTGAAACTTCTTTAGAATCGTTGTGATTTCAAACCGGATGCAACGGAAAAACGACAGGTAAGAGACATAAATACAAAAATGTGTAGGATGAAGCCGGCAAAGAATGAGACAGAAATAGGTATACATAATTACATATTATTTTATATTTTATTTTTGTCAACACTTTTGGCGCAGTTTGTAATGACCGTAGACAGAGTATTAACATTAAAAGTATAATATTACTTTTCTCTATGATTAACACTCAGAATAATGATAATTTTGTTATTGTTCCAAGTATTAACAAGAGAATTGACTTGAATAAAGTATCAGAATAAGAAACTCATAGAAGCCGGGATAAAATAAGAAATGAAATGCATATGTTTATCTTTTTTTTCTTACGATGGTAATAGTGCGCAGGAAAGAGACATATAATGTCGTTCTGTTTCGTTGTCATGCAGGTTGACACAATTTATTTTTTGATAGTGATGAGTTTATTATCGACATTGACGTGTCCATGACGATGAGAAACATATATTTAATTTTATTTAAAATTAAAATACCTGGATGTACATCATATGAGTTGTATTATGTCGTAGGAAGATTGACAAACCATGTTTTTGCAAAAAAACGAAGGATTTCTGAAAGACACGGAGTTAGGTAGCGGCTATGATATTATTTAATTAATTATATTGAAAAAAGTTAGCTTAGACTAGGTTTTTTTAATCATAAAACTCCAAGTATTTTGTAAAATCTTTCTATGACATCTATAATAATTTATATGTAACAGTTTTAAACAGAACCTATTGATACACTGAATCCATTTAATTTTCATTTCATCATCGTTAGGAAATCTGCAACAGTATTGAAATTATTATCGACAATCATTTTTACATCACTGGACATGTATCAACAAAACATAATACTGAAAAATTAAGTTGATAGCCGACTTAAAGTTTTTAACGTCTTGGATAGAACTTTTGTATTTGTTAGCATTATAAGATGACCAAAGGGGACCATTTATTTTTGCCTTGTGACACGTTCCAAAATAATAAAAACAAACAGCCATGTTTTGTTTCACTCACACCTTATGACATGCTAATTGAACTAAATGAGTAAACTATAGATAACTCGGTTTTTATTTTAGCCTGGCTTCCATGCTTTTATTCTTCCAAGAATAAAGTTGACATCATAGAGTAAAGTAATATACCTATAGTCTATTTTTTCTTACTTGTCTTAAATAGCAAACAAATATGGCGGACAGGTAACCAGAGATAATTTCATAGAGATTGCAATGACGAATGAATGACAACGACTGAACTTAATGGTTTTTATGCAGTGAACGTAAAGTATTGGGTAGAAATAATACGACAAGTTAATTTGATAATTTTATTACTCGGGTATGATCTCCTTACTAATAATAATTTTAATAATTTTAATTTCCTTTTTGTCTTAATATAAAGTCATTTTTAAAACTTTAAACTAAAAAAGCAAATAAGCGATCGAAAGATCTCCGAGAGCGAAGTCCCTCACTCCATTTTATTACACAGTGCAATAAGATAATAAATAATAATAATTACAATAACAAATAAATAATCAGTATAAGTTGGTTAAAAGCAATTAAATACTTCTATATTCTACAGATGACACTCCTATTTTAAAACCTAATAAAATTTGAAGAAAATGTCGTACTTTGTAATTTACAAATATTGTTTTTTTTTTAAAAAGTTCAGTTTCCATTCTCGCCAAATAATTTTACATGTTACATCTCTATGATTCAGAGACAAAGTAGCGTATCGAAACGTCAAAATGTTTTGTTCATATTTTATCTATAGAATTTAGTTCTGTTAAAATTTCAATTTTAGCAAAAATAATGTGTTCAAATCATAAATAAACAGCTTTTATAAGTGTAATTCATAGTGCGTGTGTTTCTAAAATAGTTATAAACGATGAAACCAAGTCTAAAATGCGGGATTTTCCGAAAATAAGTGATTTTCGTTCAAGGCATTGTTTGTTTACCATTTAGGACAAGTAAGAAAAAATAGACTATAGTGCCTTTTCCTATTGGGGATAAATTTTAAAAACAACAACAACAAAGTAATATACCTAGATATATTGACATATGTATAATCTGTAAATGTAAATTAGAGCGTGCCTAACAAATTGTTACAAGACGAACTTACTTATAAGCACATATAGTATATAAGTGTATAATCTATGCACATATACATAAAGAATACAATTAAAACAATTTAATGGAATGTGCTCATAGACATATTATTACGTATACGTATAATAAGAGTTGACCTAAAGGTTGTAATTACTAATTACCAGGTCAAAAAATCCCAAAAAAAAAAAAGAGCGGCCTATACAATTAACCATAGAGAAAAGTAATATTATACTTTCACTTTGTACTTTGTAGTTTATATGTAGCAATATACTCTATGGTAGTTTGTTTTAACAATTTACTCTTTGGCGTGCCGCCATAGAGAAAAGTAATATTATACTTTTAACGTGCCGCTGTCGTCGAGTATCAGATAATATTTGGTGTTATTCAACGATTTAAGTTACATTACATATACTAAATAATGTCGAATGATGGTGAAATAGAATTCTTAGATGAAGATGCAGATGTAGTGCATCAATGCGTTCAAAATGTAGGAATAAAAACATTGGTTCCTCAAGAACCTTTACCTTTAGTGGAAACAACGCTTTTAGTGGAACGTGTTAAAAACGAGAAGCGAAGGAAAAAAAGGAAGAAAGAAGAAGATTCAGATTATGATCCGACAGAAGATTTAGTACCTATACGACCTAAGAAAAAGCGACAACATAATTTCCCGAAACAAGCCGCACCGCGCGGGCGTCCGTCACATTCATCATATTTACTAAGGAACGAAGTAAAAGAGGTTCGAAAACCAAAGAAACAAGTACCAACACTCGATTTCTTGGACCGTAGAAAGCTTGACATAAGGATTCCAGACTATGAGGATCCCCTGTGTTTGCCTGTCAGGGCGGTAATAAAAGATGAAGGTGATACTCGAAAATTGAGAAATTGGAATAACTTATGTTTAGAACACTTCAAAAATTTTGATAATCCTTTAAGGGCAGAGAAAGAACCAACTACTTCCTCCAAAAGAACAGTTGTATTGAGGAATCTGCATAATAAAATGTCTGGTATGTAATATATTATTTCTCAGAAGCAATTTTTGCATATAAAAGTGTGATAGTTTTGTTAGGAATATTTCAATAAGTAAACTACCTTTTTAGTTCAAATTGATTTAAATTAACTTGTATTATAGATTTGATTGGTTTTCTAATTTATTTATAAAAATGGTTTGTAATAATAAGAGAGGAGTTATATAAACATAGAACTAATAATCTTTTTTTAGATAACCTTATAAACAATTTTTATATTGATAAGAAATATTTGCTATCAATAACATTTTAAATTAAAATAGGTATATTTTGTTTTTAATTTCAGGAAAACTTGAAACAACCATGTACAGCAAAATAATAGTGGAAAACAAAAATGGTGATAAAAGATCCGAAGTTATCCAATCTGTGCTTCCACAGTATAGGGAGAATAAAGTTTTGCAATTATTTAATTTACATGAAGTCAAGAAACGCAAGTCAATCAAGCATAAGGATGAGGTTTTGATAACGAAAGAAGTAAATAAAGATGTGGAGACACTAGTTGTGTATAAACCAGAAAATAAATTATCTTGTGTCTACAAAATGTTTGAGAAGAAAGGGTAATTATTAGTACCTTTGAACTATTTATGAGTATTTACATAATTTTCAATCTCTCCACAACGACTCAGATATTGACACCGTCTAGTTCCATAGTAAGCTACAAGGCTTAATTATGGATACCAGATACTCGTAGTTGATAACTGGAAATACCTACATGAGTTGAATTCACATTTGTGCTCTTCATACAAAAATTTGCCTCAATGAATGCCCTGCAGACTCAAACCTGCATTCTCTGGCACAGCCACTACATACTGCCAAACATTTATCCTTGACTAGCAATATGTGTGGCTTCACCCACATTCATTTTTTTAATCTCTACTAAACTTCATTCAAACACTCGCTGGGTTGAAAATTCTCCAAAATTACTCCAGCTTTAATATACTCTTGAGCTGGCTACCTATCTCATATATTATGTGCTGCTTGCACTCCTCCTCCTCTCCTGTTATTGTAGTTTTAGCAGGGATCCTTATTTTTTTCTTGCAATTAAAATAGCCTATATTAATCAGTGATAATGTAGCATTCAAATGGTGAAAGAATTTTTAAAATCGGTATATATACTTACATACAAGCCTTTCTTCTTTATAATATTAGTATAGATAACATTTTTTTAAATAGTACATATTAGTAAAAATATAACATTATATAAAATATAACAGTGTGTATGAAAACAAAAACAATTACTCTTATAATTTCAGCAATGAAGTAATTGAGAAGGATGATGTAGATAGAAAGTATCTGAAAGAAATAGCAAGCTGTAAAACATGTGCACCATGCTACCAAACATCTTGGCGGGGATTTAAAAAAAATAATAAAAGTAAGTTGTATGCAAATATAAAACTGAAATCTGTACATTATATATCTTTTAGAAAATCTAATTAAAACAAACATTACTAGCCTTTCCCGCAGCTCCGCCCGCGTTTAAAGGCTGAAAATCAAAACAACTATTTTTCTCCCGTTTTTGCAACATTTTTCATTGATGCTCTGCTCCTATTGGTCGTAGCGTGATATATATATGATATATATATATATATATATATATATATATATATATATATATATATATATATATATATATATATATATATATATATATATATATATATGTATATATACGTGATATAATATAGCTATATCTTCTTCAATAAATGGACTATCCAACACAAAAACAATTTTCCAATTTGGACCAGTTACTCCAGTTCCTGAGATTAGCGCGTTCAACCATACAAACAAACAAACTATTCAGCTTTAAAATATTATAGTATAGATTATAGATACCGAGAGTGAATCACAAGAAAACTATTGAACAGATATGAATGAAAAATGGTATAATGATAACTGGTTATTTGGGTCAATATATATAGGTTACTTTTTACTGAAAGAAAATACCTAATTTCTGAGCAACCTCAACTTACCATTATTACAAGATATAAGCCCCTTTTGTATAAGTTCTTACAAACTTCGATTTTTTTATTTTTTTATTATAAAAACATTCTGTTGACCTTAAGGAATATTCAGAAAAAATATCAGCCGAATTGGTCAAGCCATTCTCGAGTTATGCGCTTACCAACATTCATTTTTATTTATATAGAAGATGTGCCATAAAACTTCACATGTCATACGTAAATTCTTTGAATTTGGTTTCCGGTCTTTAGGAAACGGGCGGAACCGCGGGAAATGCTAGTCAGTACACATAATTAAACCTGAAGTGTCTGATTTTAATTTCAAATTAACAGCTATTCACTAAATGCATATGAAAGTATATACGGTTCTTACATCAAAAACTGAATTTTTATAATTTTAGTCTATCTGTCTGTTTGTTACGGCTAATCTCTGAAACGGCTGGAGCTAATGCGTTAACTTGGTTACTTTTGTCTTATTAGAAAATTATAAAAACCGTTTAATTTATTTTTATTAGGGAATTTTCGTTTGTTATTATTAATCATTGATATTTTAATATTTCTATTGCCAGATAACTTACGCTAGTTTTGCTAGGTTTGCTAGTCATATAATAATATTCATATTTTATTTTCAGAAAACATTCGTTGCCAGATATGCATGCGCCCTTGCATAAGTGTGTATAATTTGTTGGCGCACCTCAAATGCCACACTGAAAATGAGATAAAATCTAGTAAACGGGCCATTTCTAGAAGTATAGCTTCGGTATGTATACTATTTTGTTTTAAACATCATCAGTACATATAAATAAAATTGAAATGTCTGTTTTTAATTTCAAATCAACTGCTTTTCACTAAATGCATATTAAAGTATATAATATACTAGCTGACCCGTGCCCACTTCGTTGGGCATAATGTTAATAATCCTTTTATTAATATAAAAAATTAAAAATTAAATTATCTATACTAATATTAAAAAAACTACTTTTTGTCACTTAAATATAAAAGTTAGACATATGCTGTCGTTGACTTTTTTGTAGGCATTTTTAAGCTCCACATTTTTTCTCTAGAACTCAAAAATATATCTTTCATAGTTAAGGCAGCGTTCGTAAAAAACGCTTTCATTCGACCGTTTTTTCTCCGATTCACTTTGCAAAACGGACTACCACGTAAAAGCCTTTTTATTTTTCGGTTTTTTATATAACCTATGACACTCAGCAATTATGTGGCTTTCTATTGGTGAAAGAATTTTTAAAATCGGTTCAGTAGATCCCGAGATTACCCCTTACAATTTAACAAACTTTACTTCTTTATAATATTAGTATAGATAATATGGTACTTAGATCAAAATATCTATTTTTAAAATTATGTAACAGTTGGACTGACTTTGACAAGACTTCACTTACTGATAGTTAATTTTATAAGGAGTAACTTAGGCTACTTTTTGTTTTATTAGAAATTTATAAAACATGTTTAATTTATTTAAACTTAAGTCCAACAAAGCAAGCGAGGTTCACTAGTTTCTTTATACAAACAAGATATAAGATTGCTTTAATGAGTGATTTTTCAAACTACCAAAGTTATAGTTTTTTTTGAAGTGAAACTTCTTTAGAATCGTAGTGAATTCAAACTCGATCAAATGAAAAAATAAGTCCATAGTACCAGGCACTCAGAGACGGGGAAGAGTTAGCCTTAATTTAAATTCAAGTTTTACTTCTGACATGTGTACTTTGTACACACTCACTTTTTTTTATATCTTAAAAACAAAGTTAATAATTGGACATAATTATGCAGACCAGAACCAACCCACAATGGTGGTGAAATTAAGTACACAGATAGGTAAAAAATTGTGTGTTTTATATATGCTAAATTGTATTTTATACATGTAATTTTTTATCTATGTTTATTTATAATAAGTTCATTGAGTACACTTTATGCACCTTTCCGCTTTCTATTTATTTTTGTATTCTACTTCTAGTGGTTGCCTGTAAGAGATCACTTTAAGTGACTTTGCACATTTCTTTAAATGTATTTGTTTTCGTATGTATCATTTTTATTGATGTGTGCAATAAAGTGTTTAAATAAATAAAAAAAAAGATCTAAGCTATATACATATTGTGTAATATTATAAAGGTATTTTTGGGAAAGAGGTTTATTCAAACTTTGTATACAGTTTTTTATGAAAATGGATCGTATCGATCTCAAAACAGTCATTCTGTCTAGTTGGGTTGGGTTGATTCTAGTCTGCATAACTATGTCCAACTTATACTTACTTACCACGGAACTAGATGGCGCTGTGTGTTATTAATAATGTTCCAACATATGTATTTATTATAGACTAGCTGTGCCCGCAACTTCGTTCGCGTGGATGTCGGAACTTAATTAGTATTTTTAGTGCGAAGCGCTTATCTTCTTATCTATCGAACAATACTGCACGCAGTTGATCTCTAGTTATAGTCCCGTCTAAGTTCGAATACTCGTAGATGGCACTGTTTTAATATTTTACTTCGGAAACACTATTTTTTTTATTAATTTACATTTTTTATAAGTGGTGAACTGATTACGATGAAACAAAAACCTTAATGTTACTTCAATTTACGCACATATTGTTGTGTATAAAAGTTACGTGAAGTTGTGAGACCAAATGCACATAACCCTAATTTTACTTCTGGAATTTCTCTACTTCTTCACTTTAAACTCAAATATCTTTTGATAGACTGAACCGATTGCAATGAAACAAAAACTAAATGTTACTTCAAGTTACTTTCAATCGTTGTGTATAAAAGTTATCTACATTGCTTTCGTACATTTTACGTGATGCCCGGATAAATAAACAGACAAACAGACAAACAGACAAAAATGCTGGAAATGGGTTCTATTGGTTATCCTTTAACACCCTGGCTATTTTTTTGTAATTTTTTTTGATGTACAAAAACGACTTTTCTACAGTTTTATTATATGTATAGATATAGATGCAGTGATGAAGATGACAATATTAATAACAGTTCTGATAGTTCAACTGAATAAATGCAATTTTTTTGTTAAATTATGTACTTGTCTTATTTTGCTCCTTAAATTTAAGAAAGAAAAATAATAATGGGCAGGGATTCGCCTGATGATATTTAAAATTCACATATGTTTCAAGTCTGTATCGATTCTTTCACATTAATCGATGTTTTTAAGCAGGTCACCTAACGTCAAATGTTACCTATTAACGTGACCTGACTATAATATTTATATGTATATTTTTCCAGGCAGTAGAATATCACTACAAGTGCAGAATTTGTCAGGAACAGTTCCTAGGTATAAAGGAGTTGAGGCAACATGTTAAAACACATAAAGGTATTTTTTTTTATTTAAATTTTACACTAGACTTAGGGCAGTAAATAAAGCATTTAAAAATTTAAACGGTAATTTTTACAAAAAAGTTTACAAGAAATAAAAATTTTATTCTCTACAATAATGGTTTAAATAACTTTTGCCCTAAAGTGCATAGTTTCCGAGATATCGGCCAAAAACTTTTCTTCAAGATTGCGGTCGAAGCTCCACCTGGATCTGTCAGCATTTTGTGTTTTTATGGTCAGTAAGTGACCCTTAACTTAAAAAAAAATTGGATCGGAAATTTAGTGCGAGGTTGACTAAAAAAAAACGGCTTTATTTACTGTACTATCTCCTTTCAGTTTCTTTTAACAAGTAGTATCTATTATTCAGAAATTCCATACTTTCCTGTAGCCAAAATATGTTGTCTTAAAAGTTTAAAATTGTTCGTAGATCATATATATGTAATAAAAAAATTTACATCTATAGAATGTGTTGGTACACAAGGGGTTAATATTTATTTCATTTACAGGTACCGAGACATTCAAGTGTGAAGTTGGAAACCATTTTACAGAGTGAAGCTACTTTTTTATGTAAAATGTATATTATTAAATAAAGAAATTTTGATTAAGTTGTCTCTTATTTATAAGCTAATTAAATATGTAGGGTTTTTTTTGTCAAACTAAGCATGCTTTTCGAAAACTTGCTAGGTTTTCGTGGTAACGCGCTGGGTTGAAAAACCGAGTGAAGCAGGTTCAAATCCAGGTCTCGCACCTCTGATATTTTCATGTGCGAATCATTTCTATTATGATTACCACTTGTCTTACGGTGAAGGAAAACATCGTGAGGAAACCTGCATGTCTGAGAAAACCTAACAAGTTTTTGAAAGGCATGTGAAGTCCGCCAACTCGCACAAGACCAGTGCGGTGGACTATGGCCTGATCCCCCTCGTACTGAGGGGCGTGCCCAGCAGTGGGACGTTAAAAAGGGCTGATGATGAAACAATTTAATTTAAAGACAATGACTGTGACAGTTTGCATAACCGAGTGATTGAAGGAGGTTGAAATTTTATTTATTTTTACTTTAAACCTCCCTAGGTTCGTCCCTACGAACAAAGCAAAAGTGAGTCGCTAGTTTAAAATATAAATATAAAACACAGAAACATCACATTAGTCATGTTTTAATATCAAAAGCTCTTTTCAATTTTCATAAAACAATTTTTAAGTGAAAAAGCTTTTATTCAAACATCATTTTCGAATGAAAGTTCAAAATTGAATTTGAATTTTTAGCATACTAAATTTGCCTAAAAAGGCTTTTATGATTGCATCAAAGACATTTAACTATAACATTTTTTATTAATAGGTAATGATCGATTTTCTTAACAAGGTAGGGAGGGTCGGTACTCCCTATTTGTTGCATCCCCTTAATACCCTAAAAATCAAATACAGAAGTACAAAGGGTTCATTCTGACTTAATTTTCGGCGTGGTTTTTGAAATTAAAATTCTTTTTGTTTGATTTTTGATTTTAAATTTAATCGAAACGTTAATTATTTATTAGTAAAATACCATATAATATGTACCTACTCAACTTGTTTAAAATTTCGTTATTAAAAATATCTTATTAATAAAATTAAAACGTAATACATGATAATGAAAGGGAAGGCAGGTGAAGGAAACGTTAAAATTAGAAATAAGAGAGAGAGAGAGATGTATAATTACAAAATCACTCAGTAATTGTCAATTCATACGGAATTGATGTTTTTGTTGTATGTGAAACAAAAGAAAGTACTTATAATGTTATACATCTGATTGTGGCTACTCATGCCGGCTAATATCTCCGCTAACTTCCCAAGTCCGGGCTGTACTGAGGCTTACTAAACAGAAAGACTCACTAAATTGACTCGGGACTCGAACACAGGTCCTCCAAGTAAACAGCCATACATGCTAGTACAGCAGTACTGATACCTATATAAGTATTATATTGAAATGACCTATAAGTATATTTATAATAATTATGAATTCAATTTACAGTAAGCAAAGATACCTTATGTCTGTTCTGTTGGAGGTGAAAATATATTCACCTATACTTCTTAAGTTTTTAGAATTTCTACAAATAAATAAGGTAGTATACCTAATAAATAAGTATGGAAATTATGTTGAGATATTAATCTAATTTTCTTATATATTTTTTTCAGTTTTCTATTAGCGATTGCGATTGTAGAAAGCCTTCTTGTGGAGGTTCTTATGCAGATGACAGCCAATCTTACTTCGACTTTTATCAGATTTTAATTTTAATATAATTGAACCCAAGCTTTTTATTCTCAATGACAAATCGAAATCCGCACAATCTTATATTACCCTAAAATACATAATAGAAAACTCTTCTTTGTAAATAAATTTATTTCGGGTATCTAAAACAGTGGTAGCTCAGTGGTAACGGGCTCGCTTGGGAAACATAGCTAAGCTGGTTCAAATCCCGGGTCTTGCACGTCTGATATTCACACATGCCATTCACTCGCAACATGATAACTACTTTTCTTACGATGAAGGTATATATTATTATGAGGAAACAGGCATGACTGAGAGAACCTTACAAATTTTTGCAAGACGTGAAGTCCGCCAACTCGCACTTAGCCAGCTTGGTGACCTATGGCCCGATCCCCCTCGTAGAATCCTCTGCCCAGCTGTGTGACGTTAAAAAGAGCTAAATACATAATTTAGAAAAGCTTGCTTTTAAAGTTTATATTGTGTATTTTCTGAAAAAAAAACTAATTTATTCGTTGCATTATAAAGAAGTTAAGCTTATACTGAGTTTCATCGTCATCATTATTCATTCACATATAATATTATGATGTATGAGTGATTATTGATGCACTAATCTCCTCCCTTTTTTCTGAAATAAAGAAAAAACTTCTTTAAAACGTAGACCTTAGAAGTACTTGAACTTCGTTTAGACCTTAGATCCTTCAAACAAAGCAAGTAAAGCCACGTGTCAAAACTAGTTGGTAGTTTGCATTTCGTGTTTCATCATAATTAAGTTGCAACCCCATATAATTTCGTAATTAAACTCGACCCTTATTTGCGACAAGTAATTGAATATTTTACTATGACAACCCTTGCTTTAAAATGAGGGGTAGATTTTTCTTATTCATACAGTACTTTATACGTGACGAGCGGTCAGTTCGGCTTAGTGAGATGTTTACAGGATCGTTTCGTGATTCGAGACAGTTTTTAAGGCTTAATTTTAATTGGCAAACATAATCAAAAGTTACAGAAAGTAGTTTTCAGATGTTAATTTTGTCTTATTATTATTAGATTTTATGATTTTATTTATATTACTAGCATACTAGCATATCATCCTCACCCCGCTCGTTTTCCCCCTAGATAGGTAAGTTTTAACGATTAAAATTTTCTCATAAAAGTGAAATTTTTCCGCAATATAACGTATTCTAATAAGATGATCAGGATTTAGTATGACTACATTACTAAATTTCATTACAATCTGTCTAGTAGTTTCCTCATTATGCTGTTAGCAGACCAACACATGCATCTATATCGATAATAATTAAAATAGGATATTTTGTTTCGTTTTATTTTATGTTACGACCAATATTGTGTTTACCTTTAATTGGTGTATAAAAGATGACCCCTTTTTTTATAACTATATTTTTTTTAAATAATGTTACTTTTATAACACTGTTGGTAATCCTATTTGAATAAATAAATAAATATAGATAATAATGACTATTTCATAATTAACGATTCAAATTAGTTATAATTTTATTATAATGTATAGATGTATGAAAGATTTAAAGTCCATCGGACTGATTTCGGTCACGGCATCATGTCACTAAGGCAAACGCAGGAGCTATTGCCTATTTTATACAGTAATAACGTTATATATCCAACATATTTAACTATTCATTTAATTAATTAATACAACACAAGTGTTCACGCAGATACAAGTGCACTTTCTTGTACTCTCAAAGATGTGACGACGGTACTTCGACACCTTCAGTGAAATAGTTTACAAGCTCTTTGACTAGGAATAGCGTGTAAAAAAAAAAAGTTCCGCTTGCAAAAATTACAAAAGTTATAAACAATAAAAAAGGGGTTTAGTTTTTTGCGAATTTTCCATAAAGTAAAGGAAATTTTTTCAAGTCTATAAAAAGATTCAAAAGCTCATATTACTTAGTCCGATTGATATGTTTTCTTCTACAATTGTGGAATACTAAAAGTTATTCACCAAGAATATATTAAGCTACCCTTATTGTTCTTTTATTTACATAATCATAACGGCATATGGCGCAAAACCAGAGAGATGTTTGGAGTGATTACACATTCGCCTACAATACAATTCAAATCGAATCAAAATATGCTTATATCAAACAGACTTTTACAAGAACTTTTACTCTTTAACAATTATAGTTTTATCACTATTTCAAGTTCACTTAAGCGAACGCATCTAAATTGGCAAATCTGCTTGTTGTAAAATCCTAAGTATAAATTAATTGCAATTAAGGAAATTATAATTGATGATAAAATTATAGTTAAGTTCAGCCATCATCAGAATTGATACATAAATTTTTTTAAATCGTACAACTGCTGTACACTAGGTGCAATATAAACCGTGGATCACCATAAGGTACAAAAGGACGTCATGGCACATAAAAACCTATACACAAAACTTAGTATACCCCATACAAATATTGATTGGGAAACGAAATAAAGAAAACGTTTCCATTAACTTTTATTACACTCGCATACGTCAAGATTTTACCCCAAAGAGTGATAATCAAGAAGCCACCCCCCGCGAAGGGTCAGTGACCTCGGACAATGACCCCATAATGTATCTGCGGAAATAAGATCCTTTGATAGTGTTTCATTAGGGGAGATGTGAGATTAATAATGAAAAAACGTTCTAGTAGTGTCTTTACTAATAAAATTCTGAGTCGAATTTTTTGCAAAACCTTATTAAGTATAAAGCGATTGTTATCGATACAGATGTTTGTCCATCTATCTGTCTGGGAACGCACCTATAATGAGAAAACCACTGGAAAGATTTTGATGAAATTTGATATGATGATAGCTGGTAATCCAGATCAACTCTATGAGATATCTATATAAGAAATCTATAGCAGTTAAAACGGAACTACGTCGCTAGTAAACTTTCTATTTTTTTGGATATATTGATTATTTTTATTAAACACTAGCGACTCACCCTCACTTCGCTCAGGTTCCGTTAGTTAATATAAATAATATTTCTACCTCCTTCTTTTTTGAAGTTAGTTAAATAGTAGCCTAAGTTACGCCTTATAAAATTAGCTATCTGCGAGTGAAAGTGCCGTCAAAATCGGTCCAGCCGTTTCAGAGATTACCCGGAACAAACAGACATACAGACAAAAATTAAAAAAATATTTTTGTTGTTAGTATCGTATATACTTTCATATGTATTTAGTAAAAAGCTGTTAATTTGGAATTAAAAACAGACAGTCCAATTTTACTTTTATGTGTATAGATAAATGAATATATTTAGTTATATATAAAGTACAAAACTTTTAAACAATTTACTAAGCGAACTGGAGTCGCAAGCCATTGTATATGGGATTAACCACTACATACGAGTATTACGAAAATTGACGTACCTATAATGTATCATCATCACTATCTCACTACATAGTATAAAACAAAGTCGCCTTTTCTGTCCCTATATCCCTATATCCCTGTGCGCTTAAATCTTTAAAATTACGCAACGGATTTTGATGCGGTTTTTTTTAATAGATAGAGTGATTCAAGAGGAAGGTTTATATGCATAACTAGCAGATCCCGCGGCTTTACCTGTACTAAATCTAGGGAAGAGCCCGAGCGAAGCGAGGGCGAGTCGCTAGTATTGAATATATGAATGAGAGAGACGACACTCAATTAATTGGTGCCTGAGCCCTGAGGCCTGTTCTAACATAATTTCCCTTCTGGATTATTCAAATCCATCAGTCGATTGATAGCCGGAAGCCAGTTCATGCGACTCTAAAAGAACTTTTTTAGGTAGGTATGTGTAACATGATTTTACAGACTTTCGTACGTCACGATGAAAATCATCGATTTGTATTATTTTGTTCTAGCAAACCCGGCTCGCTTCGCTGGGCGTAAGTCAAAATAATTTAAAAAGTTTTTATAATTTAAAAAAAAAATAAAAGTAGCCCAAGCTACTCCTTATAACATTAGCTATCTGCGAGTGAAAGTCCCGTCAAAATCGGTCCGGCCGTTTCAGAGATTAGCTGGAACAAACAGATAGACAGACAGACCAACATTTTAAAATTGATTTTTTGATGTAATATATTTTTTCATATGCATTTATAGTAAAGCTGTTAATTTGAAAGTAAAAACGGATACTTCAATTTTATTAATACGTAGCGATTCAGTCCTTGTTATCGTTACACTGCTGAGCCTGCCTTCAATACTAAGAGGATCAGGCCAAAGTCAAGTCTTTTTTTCTTATTTATGAATATTATAATTATACGATATTTATATAGCTAATATTATTAAAAGAATTATCCATAATAAGTAGAAAATAAAGTAGGCCTTTGCATCTGTTTCTTTGTGCGTTTAGTGTCCACACTACGGAAGCGTCTCACCCTTGCTCACACGTTTCAACGAATAATATAGATATCTCATATAGTATATTTCTAGGTCATCAGACAGACAGACAAAAATCAAAAAACTATAACTATAAATTCGGACCGAAATTAGTTTTATAATAAGAATTTCCCAAAAAAAATATTTAATGTAAAAATTCGACTCAGAAATTTATCATAATATGTATATTTTGTTGGTTTATTTATATAATTTCAGCCATCTCCTGTATAAAACACCATGTCAACTTTTTAATTTCTGACATTCATAACTCAAAGCAAAAGCGATCAAATGAACCATCATTTCGTATTGAATTTCCACGATTCGAATAAATCCGTCAATAATTAATTCGCAAGGGTTGACTCGAAAGGGTGGTGTGTTTGGGGTGACTTTATTAATATCGTTTTAGTACGAGGTAGTATGAATTTGACGTAGGGCTAGTATTTGTTTGTATCTGTACACTGTACAGCCTATATGATGTCGAATATACCGAGTTGTTGTCTAATGCAAAAATAATTTTAAAAAGTAATATTGCGTAAAAAATATATTATTATTGTCGATAAGGTAGTAGTAGACCAGTAGTAATGCTGAAACGTGATGCGGGTTCAAATCCTGGGTTTCGCTAGATATTTTCATGTGTGAATCCTTTCTTACATGATTACCACTTGTCTTACGGTGAAGAAAAACATCGTGAGGACTCAGGACTTAGAGAACCTGGCAAGTTTCGCAAGACACGTAAAGTCCGCCAATTCACACTTGGTCAGCTTATTAGACTATAGCTTGATTGATTCCCCTCGTATTGAATCGAGGCGCGTGCCCAACAGCTGGACGTAAAAAAGGGCTAAATATACTTATTTCGTCAATTCCTTTATCGTATTTTTTTTATTTTGTGTCAAGACTACCAACTGAAAGAAAACGAATGGTTCATACATTAGCCTATATGCATTATGTACGGTAAATACCAAATACTACCAAAAAAAGTCGACAGTGTACGTTTAAAGCGCAATACACACTGAGCCCGCCGGGCCGCCGACAAAGCCCGGCGACACAACCCGGCGGCCTGTATGAAAAGAATCATGTCGGCAACATGCGCCCGCGCGTGTTGCCCGCCGACATGTTGGCGGCTTGGGTACGCCTGCGCTCAGTTGCCGGCGACGAATCACTGACTGCCAAATAAATTTCTCATCTCAAGCCGCCGACATGCCGCCGACCAAATTTTCCGACTTGTATTAAGTGAAGCCGCCAACTAGACCGCCGACAAAAAGTTGCCGACATATGTCGGCGGCCCGGCGGGCTCAATGTGTATTGCGCTGAACAGTGTATATTTCCACCAAAAAAATATTATCATATTTTTCATTAGTAGGATTCGAATCAGTGACCTTTCCTTTCCTCCTTTCCTCCTTCCTTTTGAGTAACTCACTTATTTAGTTAAGGATTAATACCATGTTTATAAAACACCTTCGCAAATAATGCATTATCTTAAAACTAATTTAATTACCATAAAAAAGACTATAGCGAGTCAGCCTGAAAAGTTAGACAACTATCGCTGACTTTTTTTAGGACTTTTAAAGGGGAACAATTCCGTCATACATGATTTTTGCATAACTTTAACCGTTTACGCAGCGTACGCGAGGGAATATCTCAAAATAAATTTTTTTCTCTCGTTTTTGCAACATTTTTCATTGATGCTCCACTCCTATTGGTCGTAGCGTGATGTAATATAGCCTATAGCCTTCCTCGATAACAGTCCAACTGGACTATCCATCACAAAAAGATTTTTTCAATTCCGAAGAGTAGTTCCTCAGATTAGCGCGTTCAAACAACCAACCAACCAACCAACCAAACAAACAAAAAAACAAACAAACTATTCAGCTTTATAATATTATCTATTATATAGGTTGGCGTTGGAATCCAAATATGTACTTCGCAGAGCTACCGGCGCCCGTCCCCCTTACGACCGCCTTGCACGCGGTGATCATTATTTTGTTGCGAAGCTGTTAAAACTACGATATCTCGTAAGATCTTCATTGAAATCAAATGATGCTAAGAGTAATTTTTTTCAAAATTAAATACTTGTGATGAGTAACTCACTTATTTAGGTAATGATTTATACCATGTTTATAAAACACATTCGCAAATTATGCATTATATTAAAAATAATTTTATAAAAAGGCTATAGCGAGTCAACCTTAAAAGTTAGACATATACTAACCAACCAACCAACCAAACAAACTATTCAGCTAGTATAGATAGACATTCACAACGCAATTCAAATCGCAATAAATGTTTTCTAGCGAAAAAAGATTAGAAAATGCTATAGTATAAATAAAATATAAATAGAGCATACCAATTAGAATAGAGAAATACAATATCAGTCATGTTTTAATATCAAAAGCTCTTTTCAATTTTCATAAAACAATTTTAAAAAAAAAGCTTTTATTCAAACAACATTTTCGAATGAAAGTTCAAAGTTGAATGTTACTTTGGTAACTAACTTTGTATTTACGTTTCTTTTATTCCTATCTCTAGAGTAGTGGCAGAATGCCAATATGGATGTCATTTATTCGATTTTCACAAAAAGTAAAAAAAAATCACATCTTTGAAAAACCTTTATTAACAGTTAAATCGTACTAAGGGACGATTCCGAGCAAAACGATTGTAAGTCGCTAGTCTATACAATATACATCTACACATATATACATAATATAAATAAAATTGGAGTGTCTTTTAATTTCAAATTAACGGCTTTTCACTAAATGCATGTGAAGTATATACGATACCAGCAATAATAAACCAGTTTTAAAAAAAATGGCTGTTTGTCTGTCTGTTTCTTTCTATTACTAATCTGGAACGGATGAACCGATTTTGACGGGACTCACTCGCAGATAGCTAATGTTATAAGGCTTAACTTAGGCTACTTTAACCGATTTCAAAAAAGGAGGAGGTAGAAATTTTATTTATTTTAACTAGCGGAACGCGTAGCTTGGCTGACGCTAAACCTAGGGATGAACCAGAGCGAAGCGAGGGTGAATCACTAGTATCATATAAACTTCCACAAAAATCTAGTAGATTTAATAAATATTGTAAATTTTAAAATAACTATGAAGACCATCTGAATAAAAATGTAGGCTAATCATTTTCCTCTTAAATTAAAAATCAACATCACACATCATTTATATTCTCAAGCTAAATATAGAAAGTCGACCCATTTTACTGACCTTCTTTATATGACCTAGTAAAGCCTTTTAATTTTCTATACAACTTTTTAACTAAATTTTATTTTTAGTTTTATAAGACAGAGTTTTAATTGAAAAGGTTATTTTAAAATAACATCGTCTCTTATTCGTATGATTATCATCAGTAGGTACGTAAAAAAACATTGAAAAGTCTGTTTTTAATTTCAAATTAACATATTTTCACAAAATTATGAAAGTACAATTTTTTAAATTTTTGCCCATCTGTTTATTCCGACTAATCTCTGAAACGCTCGGACCGATTTTGACGGGACTTTAACTGGCAGATAGTTAATGTTATAAGGATTAACTTAGGATAGGATACTTTAATTTTATTAGAAATAATTCTGTTTGAAAATTTGTATAATTTTTCTGCTATATGTGAAGTATTAAATAAAAGCGCTCGTTATTGAAGGGTTCAGATGCAGGATCAATGGCTTAGAGTGCTCTCTGAAGCACGAGTGTGTAACACTACGAACTTCCACTAAGTATTCTTCATATAAAGCCACGTTTTTTTAGTCTACCGTGGGAATCGAATGCACGGCCCCCTAATATGCTGGGGATACCTAAATTTCAGGAAAGTGAGGGAGGTAGGAGGGAGGGAGGAGGGACGGAGAAGAGATGGAGAGAGGAGAGAGGGAGGATGGAGGGAAGAGGGAGGAGGGAGGGATGGGAAGTGGGCCTCCCGGACTCTCACTCACCGGACGAAACACGACAGCATAGCTGCCACTTCACGCCGGTCTTCTGTGAGAGAGTGGTACTATACGGGGCGTGCCGGCCCATTCGGCTGCTACCCGAAGGTAACAAGCATGGCACTACCACTTAAAAAAAATATATATAATATAATATTAGTATAGATATACTTACCTTTCACGTTTCAAATCCAAATCATTTTTCAAGGTTTTCTTTCTATATCATTTAATTAACCAATCTGTTTCAGGGACAGCGAGAAGATTTTCGCATGCTCAGATTTCTTATGCTAAGTACCTAAAGTACTAGGATTGCTAGGTGTACGGCCAATTATTTACTAGTCCCCCTTTATGGTTGTGTCTCAGTGAAATAACAGCAGTAAATACCCAAATAAAACTATATTATTTTTTAAATGTGTTTAAACCCAATCAATCAGGCTTTCAGGACAATATGTCCGTATAAATTGCAATTACCCTCGTACGGTTTGTCTAACAGTAGCATATTTATCTATTAAAATAGTCATTCTGGCGTTTTAAAAAAAGTGTTTATACATTTCGTCACTATACATTACACATACATAGTTAAAATGGAGAATTAGTTACAAATCGGACACTTAGTTTGTTTCAAAGTCACCAAAACACTGTGCGTCTTGCCGTTGCCAACGGTTAAGTGGAAGCCACGCAGTAAACTTCGCTAGTAATTTCCTCATAACTTTCAACAATTTTTAGACTGTATGTTAAGGATTTCTTAGCAATATCAATCTGTATTCTCAACTGAAAACGTTACGGATCCTCATTTACAGTTATAAAGTTCAAATACAGTTTATATAGTAATACATTTATAATCATTAATTCTAAAAATTGAATAACATTTAGATTCTTTTGAAATAATATTTTAATTTAAAATAGCCATGACATTTTTTCTGCATCAAAATGGAATATTTTTAAAGAAAATCTGTGTTTTTTATGTTTAACTACCCCCAGGCCCCATACACGTTCAAAACAACTGCAATACAGAAACCAAAGATAGATTTGATAAATAAATGAAAGACTCAAAAACTATTAGACATTTATTAAATTCCATACTAATTGTTTATCATCAAATAAAACTAAAATAATGTAACTACATCGAACGGGAGCCGAACCCACGTAACTTAAAATTAAAAGTGTAATTATGTGTGTCACTGTATTATCGCTTTTGACCGACTTTAAAAAGAAAGAGGTACTTCAATTGGATTATAAGTTACTAAACGATTTTAATATATCTTCTTTTAATTAATTAGGTGAAGTTAACATAAAGCAATATAATATAGTTAGTTTAGATACTAAAGAGTTGAATCACTACACATATAGAACTTTGAATACATACATATTACAACTATAAACACCCATGACTGGAGTACAGACATCGCGCTCATCACACCAATGAATGCCCTCAGCGGGACTCGAACCCGCGACCGTTGGCACAAAACATTAGTATCTGAACCAAACAGGTCGTCAAATAGATTTTACTTAAGTGTAACTTTACTTTTAAATTGATTTGAGTACCTTTTTAATTATAATTATGGCAAGTAGTTTTTGTGTAAATTTGAGGAGTAAGGACAAAATGAAATGAATGCAACTTAGGTTTTTTATATATTTAGAACAAGAAATGTATAGTTACAACCATTGAGGATATTAAATATCATATTGTAAAAACTATTGTATAAAGTGAAGAGAATGTGACATTTTTTTCATTTTTTTTATTCAATTATAATTAGTTCCAATAAATTAATAATTATATAGACACATAAATTACGTGAAAATATTAATTAATGAATAAATTACGTAAAACAGCCAAGTAACTACAGATGTAAATATTTTGGTTAATAATGCCTTATTTTAGGAATGAGTATTTTCAAAAATTTCTACCGAACTTCAAAGAAAGTACGGTGGTGCAGTTTTCCAAAGCGCAACTCTTATAATATCCACCCATTAGGGTTCCACTGCGAGTTAGAAAACCACAGACTTACAAAATATAGGGAACAACATTTAGTCTAATCGACTCCGTACTAGCTTTCACAGTTGTTACATAAACTACGACAATGCTATAATAAAAAGCAACTAACATCCTAACCTCCCACCCTTATATTCCACCCTTCCAATCCACCCCTTTTCTTATAGCCTGTCTTAATTTATTAATAACTAGGTAAGATTTTGTACGAAGCCCTTAAGATGACGCTAAAACTGACTTGTCTTGGAACCTTTCAGCTTTCAACGGGAAACGAACGGTTGCGTGACCTGGTGACCTAAAATTTGGAAAATAGGCATTTTTACAATCCAAAAATAATATTTCAATGGGTTTTGTACTTATTAGACGCTCTCTATACAAGATTGGACTGTTTGGGGTGAAATTTGTTGTACGATTATATTGTGAAATTTGCAACCGTTTCATTTCCGTGAAGAATGTTAATACGAAAATATTCTACTTTATCAGGAACAGTGGTTTAAAATGTAGCTTTTTAATTAGAATAGTGTGAACTTTGTCTTTTGTAACATTTCGCGTTAAGCTTTCTGAAAGTAATAATCATTTTAAGTTTTAGTTATTACATAACCATGACTATTTTATAATTTAACAGTTTTTAACGTATTTCGTGCTGCAACTTGTACACAAACAAGAAACAAAGCTTACACGAATCTATTTGAAGCCACTACAAATTCAGGTTTAGCTTCAATCTTATTCTCACTACTGTATCTTGTGCAAATCATAGGTCTTCACAAAAGCTATAATGAAGTAGAGGTAATCGTTTAAACAGACAATAAGAATATAGAAATACCTAATTTTAGATCGCCGGCGTTAATAAGCCGTGCTCGCGAGGGTTTCACCGGTTACTACACGGCTCAGTACACAGCTCACTAACGCCGCGGTACAACAACTAAATCTGTTATTATAACCAACACAGACACCTACGTCTTAAAGTTAATTAATATAGATCAAATGAAACGCCACTGAGTTTCGGAAGATCTTATAGTTTTTTTTCCTACTAAATTTACGTACGTTTTATAAAATACGCCTTTGTATCAAAGTGGTGTCAGCGGCCTTAAACGGAGATTAGCCGACGAATTTTCTTTATAAATACGATTGCTTCTAAACACTTAGTTGGAGTTTGGTAAAATACTTACACAATACTTTGAGACTTAATTTTATCTTACATTGCATTTTTCTAATTACACGCTAGCCTTATACAAGTGGAAGTTGGGCTTAACACCATTTGTAAACTTCTGCCTTAGCTTGAGTATGAATGAACTACTATGTTAGGTATCACATTCTACGCTGCTAACGTGTTAGTTCCCATCGCGTCCCTCAATGTACCTTACTGTGATTAACCCGTTGATGCGATTACTATAATTATTAGGCCTCCGTTGAAAGTCATCTATATAAAATATGCTTGTAGATTAGCAACAATTAAAATCTCATACGACACTCAATGGTGGACTTCCGTTGTGTTACGAAATGGGAACGAACCGTTGTGCAATAAGAAGGAATCAACACCGAAAATAACCTAATAAATAGACAGTGAAATTGATATTATATGATATTACATTTATTACTTTTTTAAATTCGAAACTATTCGGTTAAACACCCAAAGCTGCTCCGATGCCAGTTTATTTAACTATTTATTGCAATCTGTTTAGCCGACTGCTTAATCTTTGAAAATTACGTTCAGAAATCGAGTTTTTTTTTAATTTTATATTAAACCTTTTTGCACCGGTTTTACTTTCACTGTCTATCTTGATATTTGCGATTACATACGGCACCGATTTGCTATTGGATTTGAATATATAGAATGCTTTGTAAGGTGATATCTTAAGGGCTATAAGTTTTAATAGAATCTATTTTAAATTTTCAATTTGATTACGATTGGCTCGGTTTAAAAACGCTGTCGTATGTTGTCACAACGGTAATGAACATGCGTTAGGGAGACGATATCGCTGAGGCTATACTTTATAAAACTATTAATAGCGTACGCTAAGTTAACTACTAGAGAAACAGATCCAAAAGACAAGGAAGTATTTGATGAGCAAACGTAGTTTCAAAGTTTAATAATTTTACAAGAATACAGCCTTTCAGCAATACAGAGTAGGTGTTGTGCAATGCAATTATTTCACTAGCACTTTGACGTATGAAGTAATAGTAACACATTTAGTCGATGTCTCGAGTGGTCGCGACGTGAGAACACTTCAATCCGTCCGTTCCGATTTCCGAACTGCGATTGCGTCCCAATACTGAATGCAATTTTAAATATTGAGCATTTGACTAGAATTCGAGCATTGAGTATCGAACCAACACCAAATTGAAATATTTTCACGCGCTGACATATAACTTACGTATTATTTCCTATGGAAGATTTCATTTCTTCAATTTGTGTCTTAACTATTGGAATAGCGTACGACTCGGCCACTGTTTTGTATTTTGTGCCTATGTCCGAGACTAAGGCCATTCCATATCACCTATACCATGATTAAGCTTACTGAATAGAAAACGCTATCAGCATTTTCCATCACTATTTTTATTTGGACAGTCAACGGTTCACGCAATATCATCGGATTAGTCAATTGATTTACTTATTAAATATGGGCCATTAACCTTGTATTTGTACGCGTGATTGCATGATTCCTCTCACAGAACGGAAGTAGAAATGTCATTTGAGTGTAACGGAACGTTGTTCACACTCACGCTCAAACACGCTCCTTGAACTGACACATGTCAATGTCAATGTCAAAAAAGCGTGCAATCTCTACTCTCACATCTCATTTCTACCGAATATTACAAAAAATACTCGACAATTCTGTGATTCCACTTATTACCAAACTTTATTAATTAAGATCATCCGCCACGTGTATTTTTAGTTTTATTTAGCTAATTTCACAGCCTCAATGTCAATTAGCCTATGCGTATTAGAGTATCGTTTCTGGATTGCCAATAATTACGTTTATTTTTAATATTATTTTTTAAATTTCTTAAAAATGCATCAAAACACCATTCAAAAAGTAGCAGTTATGCTATTGATAATAGGTATGATTATCCCTTGTCAATTTTTGGGGTTCTTTACTTTCGACGATATCTACGTACATCGTAGATATATTATTGCGATTCTAAAGCATTAATGACTACCGATTTCGGAACGTATTTTTCATTCAAATCCGTTACGAAAAACGGAACTTTTAAAAGTTCCAAATGGTGTTTTTAAATTTATTGCTTTTAAACAGCCTTCTTAATTTTCTAAACTTATGTCGTGATTCGAGACAGTAAGTCGATAGTCAAAAACGCCTCGATCACATTCTATTAGTAGAACGTTTTGCAAGTCGGCCGCTTACATCTATGAAGATATGAATTACAGTATATTAAAATACATATAAAAATATTAAGTTAATTATATTGTAGCATACCTACCCGTGTGTAATGATTAAAAATTCACAATTTATTTTATTATTGCTTTTCCAGTTTTCTTTATTCTAGAAACGGGCTCTCGCCCTCTACCTATTGAGCACTATAATTAATTTAACATTATAATTATTTTATTAATTATGTCCGAAAGAAGAGGGTACGCACAAAACATTCTACTAATACTAGTAGCACTAAGTGACTATTACATCGCCTACCAAAATCCTAACCAACATGTCGCTCCAAAATATTTGCGTTTCACATTTATATTATTTATATTATCTAAAAAGTCGATGAATTTTTATTACAATACTTTGGTGTTATTGTTTCGATTCAACCGTACACTTTTACACGAAAAAGTGAGAAATATTAGAAATTATCGAAACAGAACTATTTAATTAACGTATATTTAATGTAATCCAAATGATGGATGTCGAAAGAAATATTTTAAATAACCAACGTCGATTAATCGCCCGATATATTTCACTAATAAATAAATCAATTTGGGTACCTTTCTTTACCTCACGAATTAAAATACAAAATATATAAGTATAAGTTAAATGCACACTACTATAAATAGACGTAAAATACAATTAATTGCACGTACACTAAATGAATGAGAGTTCATCTAAGAACAAATATCGAAAAATTATTATTATACTTATTCGTCAACATTAAATCGACTCAGTATTATAATTCCGCGTAACGGAACGTTGACTAGTATATATCCGAGTCGAAACAACACAAAACACAACAGCTATATATTAACCTAAGAGACGACTACAATATAATAATATTATTAATTAGTTTGCAAAACTTGTGCACGCTCCGACCATTCTTACAGTTTTACTATATCAATAACTAAATCAAACATTTACGTAATAACCACGCGTCGTTCTGTAAATTAGCGATTTTTTATCATTTTTTTTGACAATTCTGCGTTTTTTTCGCAGCCGAATGACGCGCGGTGAAAGGTAACTCACAATTTATCTAAAGTAATACAGTACACCTAATAATAAAACATATTATGACTAAATTGGAATGTAAGCGGATATAAGCTGGATCAAATTAAGCGTTTTTTTTTTTTTAATTTTTCATTAAATATATAAAGAAATCGATATCGTGGCTCGCGAAATCGCTCGAGTAAACGAAGTTTACAATAAATAGTAAACAAACGGGGCACACGCAGTTGTCCACAGACATTATGTCTACCGACGCCTCTTCGAGTCATTTTCTTTAATATATTTTTATTAATTACTGGCTATCAGTTATTGCACGTTTTACATTTATAATAAATATATATATACTTGTAAATTTAAATCTCCATCTTTGGTAAGTAATGAGTACCTATTTATTAATATCTGAAATGTTACAAAACTGTTTTTAAATATATTAAGTATATATTTTTTTTACAAAAATCGTAGGGTCGTTAGGACGGCACGATAATATATCTATTCAAGTTCGATGTTTTTTCGGGTTGAAGTTAGTATTTGTGATCGGTGGCGCATCTGACATTGACGCGAGATTTTTATATATATTTAAACAACTTTTCTCTATTTATAAATTTTCATTTAAACTAAGACAATTAAAGCCTACTTCGAATAGACGCAGGTTCGCATCCATACATTATTAATATAGCAGGTACCGATCATAATATGTTTAGATATCGATTTTTTTACGAAACGACATCGTTAGACTAGTATGCACCATTGTTCCGCGAACGGACCATTCTCCCACCGTGTGACCGGCTTATCTCCCTCTCACTCGCACGCGGGCGGTGCGAGGGGGACGCCACCCCATCGCATCCTACCGCCCCTTCACTCCCTCCCCCCACCACACGTTCCCCCTCGCCCGGGCTCGGAAGAGCTCCATCGATTTTCCATCCTTTGATTGCGCGTATCATCTGACACCGCCCTTAAGCGTATTCCGATTTCTAGTCACCTCAAAATGTTTCTCAAAAACTAACCTACGTACTTTCTGGTCGCGGTCACGAACAGTGACCACGGAGCCATTATCATTTATATCTTCGGATCTTTCCATTATTTTTTTAAAATTTTATCAAAACCTATCACAGTTTTTGATTAGTTTTCATTCTTAATTAGATTAATATATGATTAAAATATAAGTATAGACAATATATATTTTTCCAATCTTTAACAATAACTCTATTTTAGTTGAATCGAGCGCCTCCAAGGAGGCATTTGGCCGGTCCGCTATCTACGCACAATGAGCGACAGAGACGAATAGTGACAATATATTTGGCAAACGTTATCGATTAAAGTCAAGCCGGCCGCCGTACAAACGATATGATCGCCTTTTGGGGAATAGTATTAGGCTATTATTGCTAATTACTTTATTAATCGATTACTATTTCTCGATTACCACAACCTTTCATAAGCGAAGTTGATTGCCACGTTATTGACTATCAATATGTATGGTTGTCATCGTCAGAGCATTAGATGCTTATTGCTTAGTCTTAAAGTATTATTGCGCGCTCGATCTCTTCGTCCGGTGCCCGTCATGTCGCCCGGAGGTCGTCCGGACATGCGCAGTAGCCTCACGCCATTTTGATTTCCGTAACACTTAACCCAGTTGAGAGAAAATGGCGGGCGTCGAACAAAGAGGTACAATGAGCTTATCAATTAAATATACAATTAAGTTACAAAATGCCCTTTTGGGCCGTCTAGTTGGGAAGACTGTCTGATCAGGTCCTTAGCGGTGATGATCTCCGCCGGTGTTAAGAGTATGTATGGGTGCGCGCCTGCAGTGCCGTCCTAGCGTCCTGCTAGGCCGTGTCCGACGATTTAGATCGTCTTTATCTTGTTTGTCTTGAAACTGACCTGAAGCACTCTGTTCCCGAGCGTGTACCCGTTTAGGGACTGGATCGCTACGACAGCTTCGTCGTAGTTCGTCATAGTGATGAACCCATACCCTTTGCACTTGTTGGTTTGTAGATCGCGAATTACTTTCACGCTCTGGACGGCGCCAAAAGGCCCGAATAGCTGCCAGAGGACATTTTCCTCAGTTTCCGGGGCGAGGTTGTAGACAAAGATGCACCATTCAGAACCGACGGCGCCCGGCAGCACACCCCCAAGTAGCTCGCCAGCGAGCGGACTGTAACGTTGGAGACCTTTATTAATAGCGAGAAGGGACTTGCCTGAACTGAATCTGCCCAAAGGGGCCGGGAATCGAAGCGCTGCCGGCAGGTAGGCAGCAAGCGGCGCCAGGGCTTTTCCATTGTTGCTTGGATTATTCGCGAACTTCACTGTGATCGGCTCGGTCGCTCCCTTAGGTACTGTGCCATTCAACTCTTGAATCGCCCTCTCAGCTTCCACTCTTTGATCAAAACGTATGAATCCGACTCCTTTTGACAGCCCCTGCTCCCCACCAGTGAAAGGACGCCCTCCCGAATTCTCACAGAGAATGCGCGATGTAATGATACGGCCGTACGGACTGAATAATCTCTCCAACTCACTTTGAGTCATAGTTTTAGGTAGACCTGAGACGTACAAATTCGCACCTTTAATGGCCTCGCTGCTCGGTCTAGCGTAAGATACCTTAATAGTTTTATTCTGAAGCCTCAGTCCGTTGAGAGTTGCGATCGCCTTCTCAGCATCTTCAGGGCGGTGGTAGTTAACGAAAGCATATCCCAGGCTCTGTCCGCCGCCGTGCAGTGCATGGTTTAATGCATCAGGAAAAGCCGCACCCTTATTACGTATCAACTTGCAGGACTCAACTTCTCCGATACTAGAAAATAGGCTCCTAATTTCCTCCTGAGTCATACTCTGCGGCAGATAATTTATGATGAGGTTGGTCTTAGATTCCTCGCTGGAGCCATTTTGCTGTTCAACGTCGCCTTTCGACATGGTGGCTTAAATCATAAACGGAAACGAACGAAAGGGAAACAAAACGCAGTAAAAATAAAACACGGCACGTCCGTTACGGCGGCCCGCGAGAATGATTATGCGAGGGTTGGAACTTGGAAGCAGGGTGCGCGCATGCCCGCGCTATCGATCCACCTTACATAACCCGGTTCGTTCACCCCTCCTCGCTGGTATAGTGTCCGAAAAAACCAGATATAACGGATCGATTTATCCCGGGAGCTAGCTCGGAACTAGGGAGCTCGCGTGTACGCGAAACTAGACCTTAAAAGCGAAGGACAAAGGAATTAACCACCTCACCCATCCCAACGACCTAAAAAGCTCGCTCCTTGATATTTCAGTAATAAAATGTGACCCCAAAGATTTCTGGAGCAACTCTGAAGTGTTATTATTTATTACGCTAAATTGTTTCTTTTCGATAATTGCGTCGTTTGGCAAAAGATATTCGCAAATTATTTATAATAATGACTTCTGAAGAGATAAAGAATATTTTTTTCACTTAATATTTCTACAGCTGACTCTATTAGAAAGGAATATCATGTACTTACATAATATCTAAATATTTCACGAAGTATTCATTTTTATTGTAGGTATTTGATATTACAATGTAATTATACAATATTAACGTAAACATTCTTATGATAATATTCTTTTCAAATCGGGTATTTTTCTCTAAGTGAATTGAATATTTTCAAATTGTACATCTGTAGGTACATTGGCCCGATTCTGCGCTCTCGTAACTTATTCGGGTACTATCCGATCCTGAGAGTTACGTGATGGTAGAACTACCCCTCCTTTGTGTGGATATATTTTAATGAAAACACGCAAAGACTTTTTTATAAGTCTTGCTAAATACTTTCAAATATTGAAGTTCAAACGAACATAAAAAATTTTTCAGCTTTTAATATAACAAAAATTTTTCTTAAATGTTATGGGTATATATACATTATACATACATTATGCGGAAAAATATTCTATTTCAATACTAGCGACTTGCCCTCGCTCCGCTTGGGTTTTACTTCTAAAAAACGTTTGAATATAAGATATTTTGAATGTAATAAAAATGTCCTACAATATTATGATAAGCTATTACAATACCAAATTTCATCAAAATCTGTGCCTTGGTTTTCTTGTAACTTCGTCTACATTCCTAGACTAATATGTAGATAGAAAGACAAAAATTAATTAAAAAAGCTATGGTCTCTGTACTGATACTAATGATTTTCTAACAAAATATTTAATGTAAGTGCAGATTCAACTCAGTTACAATTTTATATTGTATAGATATTACATTCAGTAACAATTCACAGAATTAATTTAGTAACAAGTTCGTAAATATTAACTACTCTAACAGTTAACCTAAAGTAAAGAAAAAAAAAAACTATATAAATAGAGTTCACACAAAAGGTCAGTGGTTCTTGTGAAACTTGAATAGTTTTGAAAGGTCAAAAAACTATTACACTTAACTTAAGTAGTTTATGTAATAAGTAATAACGTACCCAAATTCAGACAGTTACTTATTTTCTTAAATAAAGTATACTTAAAAAAAACTATGAAGCACTTCCCTCAAATACACATACTGTACTACTAGCTGAGCTTGGGTTCGACTCCTATAATTTTGGGGGTGGAACCCTCATTTTCTAAAATAAAAATAACTAAAATACTCCTTATAACATCAGCCATCTGCCAGTGAAAGTCCTATGAAAGTCCTGTCAAAATCGGTTCAGCCATTTCATAGGTTAGCCTGGTCAAACAGATACAAAATATTTCAAAATTGTGTCATCCTCATTAAGTACTACCTAATGTCTAAATAAAATTATTTTGACATTACAAAGATACACTTTAATTTTATTTGTTTGTATAGCTATAGATATAAGTATAACTACGATAGACTACGTACATAAGTTTCATAACAAGCATATCTATACCAATAGATATAAACATTAAAATCAGAGCATTTTGTAGTACACTTTACAGAAAAACTGTCACGCCTATTGATTTGTGCTTTAACATAGTAGTAATTTAACTTCATATCTAGATGTGTTATTTGTCAAAAAAATATATTAATTTTGTAATAATTATTACCCGTTATAAAACTACGCGAGCCCTTACAAAGCTCATCTTTTTGCTAGTGTATCGTTTACATTTGGCACCTTTTTGGCCGGGACGCCCTACAGGCTAGGTAGCCTTTTGGGCACGGTGCCATGAACTACATTATGTAGATATGATTCGTCGCTTTTTAAAAGTTTTATTTTAAGTTTCAACAATTTCTTAAATTGTATTACTTTTTAAATGGTAACTATAACATATATTAGACTAACGAATTACTCTCGCTCCGCTAGGGTATGTCGATACGCATTTACATTGTGTACATAAGATATTTTATATTTTTTTATATTTTTCACAGGCTAATTACTATTTATTACTTATTTTATGTAAGTCTAAGTATTACCTACTATTATTTAAGTCCCAACAAATTAAATATAGCGTATATATATGTGTATATAATTAATATATATATATTTAGTTTTGGTTATTTTATCTCAATGACACCCTCATTTTAATATTTTAAACGACTTACATATATCATATTACCTATGTTCACTCTTTTCACTCTTAGAGCTTTTTAAATTGTAGCTACTCTGTGTGTAAGTACGTCCCAACTCCCAGGGAAGTACGGGGTAAATCGCTAGTACACCGTTTTTCCTAACATTTGCTTAGAAGTAAGTAAAATAATTTAGTTTAACATTTTTAAAAAGTTATTTGATGCGAGTATTTTGAAGTTGCTAGCGATTTCCTTTGTTTAGCGCGGTGCAAGGGCGTGGCCGTAGATTCAGCTGCCTCTGTTACTTACAGATCATAGACTAGATCACTTAACACTTCAAATACTTCGAATTGAAATTATTCCTTAGGAAAGTATATTTTCATTGGACATTCTCAATGAATTATGAATATTGATCCACAGACCACAATTGACTAAGATTTCACACTCATATAACATATCTATACAAAAACACATTAAGTACTTTCTCGTTTTGAAGTCGGTTAAAAATAACGAGACGGACTTTATTCGTACTTAAAGTTAAAACCCACGAATATAAGGTTTCCTAACGCGATAGTGTTAAGTTTCTAAATGTTTTCGCTTAACTGGTCACTGGTGGTGGAAAAAAAGGTTTAGATTTTAGATATTGTAATTACAATATTTATATATTTACATATAAGTATTTTTTTAATCTTGATGTTTATATTATTATCTATTAAGATCTCTAAAGAAAATCGCACATAGACATTAAAAAGCATTTAGAAATGTTTTAACAAGAAATATCATTTTGATATTCATTGAAAGTTGAAGCTATAGTTAAGATAATAATAATAATAATATGTTTACATGATCACGTAGACGTAACGCCGCTATTATTTCGGGCTACTACTGAAAACTTCTTCATAAGAAACATAATACCTTTGGAGATTTGGCCTCACTTAGAACTCGAACCCAGGACCTTTAATCTAGCGAATACTGCTCCTAAGCTCGTAAGTACTAAACCAACGAGGCAGCCAAAGCAAACTATGAGAAAATCTAATACATTGTGTCTCTACCTGTTAAAGGCTGAAATGGTCTGGAAAATCGATTTCTACTTTACAGACTTATTACGTACTTATAAAGGTATTTTCACACCGCTAACGATTCCATTTTTCCTCAGGCGCTGGAAGTATGTAGGTACCTACTATACACGGAGCGGTGTCTCTCAGACCGTTTTGCAAGTTAGATTACTCTGCGGGATTTTACCTGATATACAGGCTGTATTGATAAAAAAATGTATACTTTATAAGCAATATAAATTTTGTTTCTGTCGTTATAATATATTTTAATGTATTATATCTTGTTTCTTACTAAGAGTATTAATAGTTACATGCGAAATAATAATAGAATGTCTTAAGCGGCTGCTATGTGTTGAACCTGTGTCCCCATGTAATTCTTCCTAAGGACGGGCTCTTTCGAGCCCACGAATTCAAATACTTACAAATAAAAATAATAAGATAAGAGATAGATATGTATTATGCAATTATTAGTGGCCAAACGTTTTCAAACGGGGCGAGTCTATACAGATATGTTTCGAAATATCTGTTTGATATCGAAATAAAAGCTGTCTGTCTGTTTGTTTCGACTATTATTTATTTATATAATCAGTGTAATACAAAGAATACAACCAGAAAAATATTTTTTAAATACTAAAAGTATAAAATACTCGAACACTCTGTGTATGAAACAATTTAAATGGTAATTTAGCTCTAACTGCGCCGCTACAAAGCCTCTCGTTATATAGTGAACCTGTTTCATAGAACACTGTGCTGAAATGTTAAAATGCCTCTAGTGTTTTTAAATTATACTTTATTTTACTAGTGAATTGTACTTTACGTGAAAATAAATTACCGGTTCTTTTTAAAACCTGAATGAGATGATTTATTATAAAAATATATACGTACTTAATAAAAATAAAGAGCTTTTTTTAATTTGATGATAAATCAATGTTATATAATTTTAATAATATGCATGTATTGTCTTTAGTCTTTTTTATAGTTCCACAGCTGGGCACGAGCCTTCCTTTACGCTTTTTAATCAGGCTAACATGGACTTGGCCAGCACCATGGTCTCCAACATGCCAAGCCAAGTACAGATTGGTAGACTGGCTGACTGACACGTCTCTTTTGAAGACTTGCTTACTACGACGTTCTCTCATATAAAAATAAAGCTCTATTGTTTGTAAATCATACAAATACTTGCCTAAAATATGATTTTTTAGATTAACATCATCATATCATATACATTATTATCATTATTATAACTTATCTTATAATGAGATACGTTTATATTACAGTACATCTAACACAAAGATTGCCTAAGATAGCTTTTTTGTTCTTTACGAAGCGTTATCGAGGAATTGTAACATTTTCTTCCCTTGCGTATATCACAAACTCTATTAAAACCGATCATTCCAAAATTGATCTTATATGCTAGATATAAAGTTTATATTCTATCAGCAATACTAGCTTTAAAATGGTTATTTGAAAACAAACCTTCAATGTTCAGTGTTAGGCTTAAAATGGAATGTACGATGGAAATGGGCAATTTAATGATTTTTCTTGAATTCAACGAAAAGTGTGCCTTGAAATTGAGCGATAAAGTCTATTTTGGTTCACAAATGTCTATATTAGGGGTGTTAGTGGCTTTTTCAGCCGCTGTTGAGGGTGGAAGCTCGTTTCCATTATTAAAAATTGTATGACTTAATTGAGTTTTTTATTTTAATGAGGAATAAAGGTCATTTATTGTCTTTGAAGTTCTAATTGTACATTTACGATTCGTATAATAAAATTAATGTGTTTTTCGTGAACTTGATTTGTTCACAGTCGATGCTATAGAGACTTTATACTACAGTAATATGAAGAAGATAAAAACTTCGTATAATCGTAGGAAAGTAGGTAAATGTAGTTCGTAGGTACTTGATAGTACAATTACGATGCGAAATTCTCTATTGTTAGACTATCTCTTCAGTTTTTCTCGCGAATTTATTTTGAGTTATGGTTCCGGAACTTTCGAATGCTTTACATCTGGGCACGGCTTTTCTAAAATGGTTTCTCAAATCTATTTTTGCAAGAAAAAAAAATCATAATACAATGTGGAATAATAAAGGTATAAAATGAGAAAAAGTATATTTTAAGCTTTTCTCTGTTCCATTAACACTGTGAAGCTTTTAGTGTTAAATATTATACTTACCAATTCAAACAAATAAGAATTATTAAATTACCTTATAATTTAAACATAAAAATTATTATAGCTACTTTATCCACAATAAAGAAATTATATTATAATGGAAACAATCTCAATCAGGGTGGCCACCCTTGGGGTCAATGCTCGCGCAGTTTTGTAGGCCGAATACAAGTGTTATTTTCGTGATGTTATTGAATCAGGATTTTCCTGTTCCTTTATTATTTTGTATTTTTCTAATTCTATTATATTTTATATAAAGCAATACATAAACGCAATTATCAAAAATATATTCAAATCAAATCAAATCAAAGGATTTTGATGCGGTTTTGTTTAATAGATAAAGTGATTCAATAGGGAGGTTTACATGTATAATACACTAGATTTGGCACAGAGATTAAATTAAAAGTAACATATAAGTTACTTTTATCCCGGAAAATTGTACTGATCCCGTGGTACGGACTTGTTCTGGTGGTTGGTTGCTTCTATAGGATTTCTTCAGCTGATCAGTTCTTATATTATAAAAAATATTTTCCTATATTGCATAATATTTATAATTGATTTTATTCCTTAATTCGGTCAGCCAGTCAGTCAGCTAACAAATTTATGTCATATGTCAGACAGACAAAAAAGAATAGAAAAAAAACAAAATAACAGTATCAGTAGTACAAATCTAAAATAATGCAAAATCACACCCCAGTGTCTTATTATGAAAATGCTAAAATAATTGCAATGGACATAAAAACAATCTGTCACAGGGTCAGCTGTTACCTAATATTTGTAACAATATCACTGGGAATCGAACCCAAGGGCTAAGCCCCACATTACGGAATAGTCACGCACGCTGTGTTTTAATACGTTGAATTATTCAACAAGGCATAAATATTTCGTGCACGCCATTTACATAAGGGTACAGAGTACTAAAACTTTTTATAGAGACCTTTTTATTTTACCTTAATTTCCTAGCACTTATATAACATTAGGTAATATTACCTAGTATAGGTAGTTTTTTCTCCTGCATGGCCATTGATTTAAAAATCTACCTGAGTTTTAGTTGGTCATTTGAAAAAAAATCATTAATTATTATTAGAAGAAATCTTTGCAAATTTTAACAAAAATTAGTTCAAAGTGGTAAAACGTATAGCCAGAGCCGCATGCTTATTCTTACTTTTTTTAAGTGCCTAATATTAACCTATGCTAAATTAGGTTATTGGATGGGTATATTTAGTGCTAACGTTCATTTAAATGTGTCCAACCGCCTCAAAGTGTAAACTGCTAACGACACATACAAAATTTCTCATTTATAATAGTAGTCTAATGCGAAGAATTTTTTCTACGTAATATTCTTTTATATTTTACTTATTGTATTAATAATACATTTCTTTACAAGATATTTAATTTTCATTACTCTGTACATATCCTCGCGCCAAACATGTGCGGATTTCATATCACGACCGTCGACAAATATGGAGAGAACTTAATAAGCTTTATATGCTTTGTAGAGGTAAATTTTCGCGAACGTCTATAATAGGTATGTGTGAATTATTTTCAACATAAATAAGAAAATTAATTACATCTTTACAAAAAAGTCTTGTCTGTTTGAAAATCAATAGGTATAAGAATCGAGGTAATACATATATTAATTCTTTAAATGTGAATTTAACTTTTTATATCAGTCTGTTACCTTTTTGATACTTTAATTATACACTTACTTACTTTAATTACTTTTACTAAACAGATTTTGATGGAATTTGGCAAGGTCTAGAAGATGGACATTAGGTTAGATTTTATCTCGATATAGGCTATATTTTATCTCGATAAAGCTTATTTTTTTTAATTTATTTGCTTACTAGATGCTCCCTGCCAGATTTAAAGCTTGTAGCACAAAAAATGAAGGACTTTTACATCTCATTAATCCGACCCTGTCCAAAATCTGTTCTTAGCGGACGTCTACTAACTATAGGTAATTTATAAATCATCTCCCTGTATTCAATTCTTTATACGTCAAGTGGTTTCTGATATTTCGTGACACTCATCATGAGACCTTTCGCTTTTATATAATTCGCTTTGATATCTACCCTTTACAATAAAATGAAGCGACTTTCGTTCCAAAATCCTTCAAAATAATTCTATTTTCACTAATTATGCGAATATTTTTCGTTTTATAATAAAAGTCCTTTCCATACAAATAGGTCGCGTGTCCGAATGCGTGTGCGCAGTTATAATTAGTTTATGTGGTGTCTCTTATCTCCCTAACCAGGGGACCGTTCCCTTTGATACTCTATGAGCTGACTTTTAAAATAAATAAGCTTTTTTTAAAACATTTAAAAATGAAATAAAACATTTATAATATCAATTTTAATATTTAAGATTTAATCATTATTTATAATTAATTAGTTTTTTCTGACATTATATTATGTACTATTTTGTATATTATTGCACTTAAAAATAAACAGTAATTAAAATACGATTTTGTTTGCAAAAGTATGCTTAAGAAAAAAGTAATAAGTATACCTACTCTAGAAGAAATCTCTTCCCGTGCTAAGCCTTAAATCGTGTCGTTGTATTTACATTTAATTAATATACAGGTAATCAAAATAAATCGGTAATTAAATATCACTTATTAGTTCATTGATTTTAACTTTTAACTGAGTTAAACTTAATTATTATATAATAGTGCATAGTAACAGAACCTATACATAAAAATCTAAGGTTTTAAAGTATTAGTTCGTCTAATAATTACATATTTAATTTTTTTCTATATAATACAAATAGTTATTAATAATAATAAAACAAAAAACAGCAATCTCCTAGACTATACATCGAGGGGATACCAACCCTTCTTCATTAGCATTTTAAAACGGGGGCCACTCGATCAAATGAGTAACTCACATCAATACAACACCACCCCTTATATCCGCTCATACATGGCTTAAATTTCTACACCATGGAAATAACATGAAATTTTTAAATCTATCGTCAAAGAACGCTTACATCAAAGATTTATGGGTCATCCCGATTTTATTTACAGGACAGATTGTGTTAGATAAAGGCCTTTCATTGTTAAAAAGTAAACTATTGTTGACTTCATGCTTCGTATTGAAAATTTTTGATTCGCCCCATTACTTTTCAATGGTGAATCTGTCATGTTATAATGGATTAAAATATTTTTAATTTAATGATCAAAAAAAATATGAAAGAAAATAACCATTCGTCAAAATCATGAACGCAAATATACGTTTTATAATTTTTCATAATTAACTTATGTTGTATGTGCTATACATACATGCCTTGAAACCGTCCTTGTTTGGCCTCTCTTCAATACGAGGGGATCAGGTCTTAGTCCACCACGCTAGCCAAGTGCGGGTTGGCGGACTTCACATGTCTTTCGAAAACTTGCTAGGTTTTCTCAGACATGCAGGTTTCTTCACGATGTTTTCCTTCGCCGTAAGACAAGTAGTAATCATGTTAGAAATGATTCGCAAATGAAAATATCAGAGGTGCGAGACCTGGATTTGAACGCATCACTCGGTTGTCCAAGGAAGCGAGATGTTGGACAATAAATACTTATTTAATCTTTTTCAGATTAACGTATCTGATTTTCTTATGGAATGGTCCACACTTTTTATCGTATCTGAAAGTTAGATACGACAATCTGTCGTTTATCATAATAAAAACGTATTTCGTCGAATGTAGATGTAGAATAAATACCTCGTATGTCAAAAACACATTTTGTTTTGGTAAAAATCAAATGAAAACAATGTATTTTATATTACGGCAAAACCGTAAACCCAATACATGACTACAAGTGCCATATTTGGAGTAAAACGAAAATAAGAAAACTTTTGATTAAAAAAAATGAAGAAATGAACCATTTTTTTCGTTTCCTATATAGTTTGGATGGACTTCAGCGACAATTTGTGAGTCATCACAATATATCATAATAAATATACTAGAGACGTACGTAGGTAAACTTTTATTAGTTTAGATTTCTCCGAAATTAGATATTTCCCGCACTAAAGAGAATCCTATACTATATTGTCCCGGATAACCAGTTATCAACATATCTAATTTCATGAAAATCTAAAGGTTTTCTTGTAATGCGGTCACAGATAGAAGTTAATTCTCAAAAACTATAGGTTCGGCTTACTATAGCTGCAGTCCTTTGTTTCTTTCGCCAGTTCTTCTCAGGTCAGAGGCTTCTTCTTTCCGAACTGGTGGTAGACTATAAAAGTGTTCAGTAAAAAATTGTAAAAATTTTATGCTGAATAAAATATTTTGATTTTCATTTTGGCCTCTTTTCATGATAATTATTAATTAATTATTAGAATAAGTTTTTGCAAATAACATTTAAAATGTACATATTTCAGTTAGAATTTTATTATAAGTATGTATATATTCTATAGATAGAATATTGTGTATGAAGATACAAAGTAACTTGCTCTCGTGGCAACAAAGAACGTTCTACTAACCATTTTATACATACATAATAATATGTTGTCTCGATACTTGTGAACCGCTGAGATGGTTTGAAATGTCACTATTTTTAAACCCAAGTACTGTTCACATGTGAAATACTATTTAGTTAATACTCTGTATATTAATAACATCTCTACAATAATCTAGAATCTTTTTATAAAGAAACTTCTTATTCGACCTGTTGTTCGGCCTATGGTTATGTTGTCTTTCTTAATAAAAAAAAATAAAATATGTTGGGCTATTATTATCACAGCACCATCTAGTTCCGTTGTAAGCTAAGAAGAAAGCTTGTGTTACGGATACCAGATAGTTCATATACTACATATATAAGTTTAAATACATATCTACATATTATAAATATAAACACCCATGACTGGAGTACAAATATCCTAGTTTAACAAATGAATAACTAAGCGGGACTCGAACCTTGGACTTTACATGTACTAGGTTTATTACCTTTCTAAGCTCGTGCTATAATTATTTGTTATTTATTTAGAACAGGTTCAAGCTTTTTGTATTAATTTTAATTAATTTTAAATATATTCTTCTTTTTTAAATTACATTTTTTTTTAAATTATGGTTTAGAGTGATACCAAATCTCATAATTTATCTTACAGCATCATTCCTCGAATATATCTCCAAGATAAGATTATACGATACTTCAAACTTAAAAATCTAAAGCATTTATTCACTTAAATTTTTTATTAAATTGCTTTCAAATCAGTGTACAGTTAGTTATTACACTTAAATTTCACTCAGTACGCCGATAAATTCTATTTATTTTTAGATCCGCAACAGTGCGAATGCACTTTTGGCAACCCACTCTTCCTCATTGCTCAAGGCACCTCAAAAATTTTTGTAACACATTGAATATTAAACTTTATGATGCTTTAGCTAAGGTTGGTTTTCAAAGCGAAATTTAGGTAATGACATTTTATGCTATGACACGTAGAAGTTTTCGGATAAGAATAACAACTGACACACAATTCGATCAGATGAACATAGAAAGTAGGACTGCACAGTCGTTTAATGTTATAACGTACTAAGAAATCGATAAAATAATTACGTGTTTGTGAAAGTGAATTGAATATAAAATGAACTCAAAAAAACATAAAATTAAAAACCGTTCTAAACCTCCTCCTAAAACTGCTCCAGATGTAAATCTGGACCAAGAGAATGTTAAAACTGAAAATTTCGAAAACCTCGCACCAAATGTTAGTAATATACAACAACAAAATGAAATTATAAAAGAAGAAGAAAAAAATCAATTAATGGAAGAACAAGGTAAAATTAAAGATGCACAAAAGGAAGAAAAAGTGATTAGTGAAGTCCCTAAGAAACCAAAACGTAAGAAAGGTAAAAAGAAACAAGACACTTATGGTGAAGAAAAGGAAATAGTTTTACCTGATAATTCAAATGAACAAGAAAAAATAAATGAAGAAAATACTGAAAACAAAAGTGAAGAAAATACAGAAAACAAAAATGAAGACAGTATTGTTTTGATCCCTGCTCGCAAAAAGAAAAGTAAAAATGAAAAAAATAAAATCCATACTCCAGAACCAGTTTTAGAAGACAGTCTTAATACTCTAAGAGAAAACATTAAGCCAGAAACTAATCAAGATAGCAATAAAAGCGAAGAACAAATAATAGTACCAAACTTACTTGAACCAGAATTCAAGGAGACAACATTACCAAAGAAAAAGAAAAAGAAAAAAAATCGTCATGATTCTGAAAAATCAGATGTCCATGAAGCATGTACTCTTGCTTTTCAAAAGTTACTGGAACCAACGAATACAGAAAATAAAAACATTGATGTTATAAAAGATTCAACATTAGATTGTTCTAAAGATGATGCTAAAATTATGGAAGTCTCCGCAACAGGTTCTAAGGATGAAAGTTTAAAGAGAAGAAAAAAACATAAAAAAAATAAAAACCATCCATTAGAATCAGAGTCAAATGTTGAAATTTTATCTAAATCTCAAGAATTAAATATTGTAATAAGCCCAGACGTAACAAAATCCGATGTTACTTTAGAAAGTACACAAGAAGAAACGACCATAAAAGAAATAAGTCCTAAACCAAAAGCTAAAATTGCAAAGCCTGTTCAGAAAAAACCTAAAGGTAAGTCTGATTTTCAAAATGTGGAACAGATGCCTGACGCTCCAGCTAATAAATCAGAAACTTTTGAATCTATCATTAACAAACCAGAAAATATAATAGAAAAGTTGACTGAAGAAAAAGATTTAAAAGATGCTACTAATGTGGCTACATCACTCGTATGTAGTGAAATCACTAAAGACACAAAATCAACGGCTGATAAAGCGAAAGCTCATGATGATATTATTACTAGTGATTTAAAGGACCATTCTAAAGGCAGCTCTACAACAGAAATAAAAAGTGATATAAAAGAATCACAGCAAAACTTAGAGATCGATAAGGAATCTGGTAATCTAGGTTTTGTAGAAGTCAAAACTGGGAAAAATAAGAAAAAAAGGTTAAAGAGTAATGAAGCTAGACCTGAAGATGTAAAAAATAGTATAATGCAAACAGATCAATCCAAAGAAATAAATAAAAGCATAACTCAGCGTGAGGAAGAGAAAGATGATATATTTTATGATATACCACATCTAGATATAGAAGAAAGCACTAAACCAGAAGAATTAGAAGGCTTAAAAACCGCAACTCCTGATTTGATACAGTACCCCCGATCGACAAGTCAACTAAATATTGACAATAATAATAATACAGTAATTCAAGAGATACCAATAACAGATGAAGTCAAATTGGGTATTCCTATTTACATGCCTACGCCTATTATAGAGGGATCAGGAGAGACACCTGATGCTAAGTTTACAGAGGAACCCATAACTATCAAAGAACCAGAAGTTCAGGCTATGCTCAATAAAGATAATAATAAAGAAAGTAATAATGAAAAGACTGATATTAAATCGAAAATGTTTGAAGTTAATAAGGAGATGGAAGAATTAAGACGATCAATCGAACGTTCCTTAGCTGAATTGACAGGAACTGAAAAATGTCACAATAAAGTGGATTCTGAATTTGAAGAACTATTCCAAAGTCAGATAAAAGAACAGCTACCGTCTACCTCTCAAGAAGGCAAAAGTATTGATGAGAAAGACGCAAAAACTAATATACAGTATTTAGAAAATAAGAGTCTTAAGGAAATTGATAAAAGTCTTAAGGACGTTACTACTGTCGAAACACCAAGTGATAATATAGTCAAAGTACAAAGTGACAAATGTGAAGTTGAAACTTCGCCTCCTATATGTCCTGTGAGATCAAAAAGTAAAGGTAAATCGAAAAGGAAAGGTAAAAAAGACACATTGCCTGTTAGTAGCAATACATCTGAATCGCAAGAACAGGGAAGTTCTGGTTCTATTCAAGAATCTAAAACTAAAGAATCAAAAGGTTCTGAAAAATCTGAACAAAATACTACTACTAAAGGTTCATCTCAAGAGAAAGGTAAACAACAATCATCTAGTAGTAAAGATAGCGGAGAAACATCTAAGAACCTGAGTTTGGATTTATCTTTTGAACCAATAGAAAATTTTGAAGATGCTCTAACTTCCAGTGCTGACGATGTTAATAAAACATTTGAAATTATTGCCAGCGAAGCGACACTAGCGTCTGAAACTGTGGAACATCAAAATAATCCGCAAATTAATGTAATAGCCCCATCTGAAGATGGAGATGAAGATGTGAAAAAAGATTCAAAAACACAAAATCCGATGTCGCAGCCAAAAAACTTGTTAGGCCATCCAAACATTTCTGTATCATCGAATAAAAACGATTATAAGAAAGAAAAGAACAAACCGCCAAATTCAATACAGGCAAAGGTGAAAATAAAAGATTCGACTGAAATTGAAATGCCGGAGAAGCAAAATAGCACACAAAATAAAAAGTTAACGAAGGACACTAATGGCCACGACGCTTATTCGTACGTATCAAATGAGAATGAAGATTTCGTATATAAATACAGTTTTCGTAAAGTGTTTTTACAAAGTGCATGCCATGTGTGCAAGAAAGATTTAATTCAAAGGATTCCTTGCAAATTCTGCGTCTTAGTATTCTATTGTAGTCAAAAGCACAAAGATGAAGATTGGCCCAAGCATCAGTCGTTGTGTTTTGCTGTGTCAACTATCGCTCATCTTAAAGGTAAGCTGAAAGGTAAACTGAAAAATATTATACTATACAAAAGTTAGTAGGTTTTTTTTTAAATTGTCTCTTTAAAAATCTACTCTAGATTTGTCTTGATTTTTGCAAAAAATAATCTAGTTTTGTTTTTTTTTAAATATAATTTTGTTCTTATTAACTTGTATAAGTGGACGTCAACACTGTTCTGGTGCATGATGTGTTCTCCAGTAAATGGAGGTACATATTAAGCAATGAAAATTTAAATCTCTATTTTTTTTGTATTCGTGTGTTATGTACTTCTGTTGGAGATCCTTAATAAATAAATAAATAAATAAATAAATAAATAAATAAATAAATAAAATATTACCTATCTCCTCTTTTAAAAAAAATCAAATAATATGCATATTAAATTAAAACTGAAAGTTAATAATCCTACCAAAATGTGTTCTAGATCAAAAGTTCATTTACGCTGATGCTCAAAATATAACTGGCCTAGAATATCGAGTACTTCGAATGCAGATGATTTTGTCCTGTGAGAAGATTTTAAAGAGGAAGCTAGTTCCCTGGGAGCAGGAAGCTCTTCTGTATCCAAGAATATGTGGTGATATTAACTGCAGAGAATGGAAGCAGAGTAAACTGAAGGACTGTGCAGGATGTAGACAGGTATGACATAAGTTATTATGCCCATATCCAGTATAGAATACTTTAGATAGAACGAATAAAAAATAAGACGATAGATCTTTGGTCTATTCACTTAAACTGGTGTTTAAACACGATATCATTTACAATTGTTGAAGAATTTGGAAATATCGTGATGATTGTATGAATATTGAATTAATAAAATCAATGAATTTCGTAATTACAGATTTCCTACTGCGCTGACCATCCCGATCACCTACCATCTACCCACAAACAATGGTGTAAATCGTACTCTTTATATCAAAAATTGGTAAATTATCAGCAAACAAACGGTAGATTGGAACCAAAACTTCCTACAAAAGTTTTAAGCCATTATAGAATACCAGAAAATCTAAACCAGGTCTTGGGGTCTCTGTATGAAGAGAAAATTGGTAAGTAACGTATAATATAAAACGTATCATAAGCGTTATTATTAGATATTTTTTGTAATAGTATAGATATAGATAATGGTGTACTAAAAACGTCCATAACGCAATGTGACAAAATTAAAATTATTTTAATTACAATTTGAGAATTTGCCAAGCATAAACGACCTATTTTAGATTACTATTAGTTTTTATGCTATTTTAATAGATAGGAATTTAGACTCTCTTTATTTTAGACTTTTTCACGAAATATTAACGATGTGTAAAACAGAAACAAAAAATTGATATTATTAGACATAGACTGACAATTAATATGGTATATTAGTTTAAATTGAAATATATATTTTTAGATATGGATGATATCCAATATGCGGCGTTAACTCAAATAGCTACGGCGCCTCTAACCACCGCTTATTGCTACCAACTATACAAGAACAAAAACTCTACAAATGGACTATCAAAGGTGCATATTTAAAATATTTGATATTTTTCTAAATAACCTATTGTTAATGAGGTAGGGACTATCTCTGTGTTAAACATCCAGATCCGTTCAATAGTTTGGGAGTGTCTCTGAACTTTCACTGGGTCTAGCATCGTAATTCGTATCACTGAAAGTTTCATGTGCGAATCATTTCTAAAATGATTACCATTTGTCTTGCGGTGAAGGAAAACATCGTGAGGAAACCTGCATGTCTGAGAGAACCTATCAAGTTTTCGAAAGACATGTGAAGTGCGACAACCCTCACTTGGCCAGCCACCAGCGTGGTGGACTATGGCCAGATCCCCTTCGTATTGAAGGAAGGCGACGCCTAGGCGTTACAACTGCTAGCAGTATGACGTTAAAAAGGGCTGATTATATAATATCTTATATAAGATGTCTAGTGTAAGTGACATGTACCTACTAAGACTGTATAAGTATAAAAAAAAGTTATACTTATTTTTTATTTATGCTTAGATAAAAAAATAACACTTTCAGAAGTCAACATTCACAATACATACAATAGCCACCGATCTACACTTCGAGGCAGATTCACTCAATAAATGGGAGATTTTCTTTCTCCATCTTTTTGATGTTCAGGACCTAAGAGTGGTCCTTGTCGGACCAGAGCTGAACTCTTCCGGCCTGCCTTTGGATATCCTTGGTAAAATTAGGTGAGAAACGTAAGGATCTTTACAGGAAGCTACATTATTGCTGGGTGTTGAGTGATATGGGTAATACCATTTTCAAAAAAAAACAATAACTTTGTGTAGCTTTACCGACATAATACGCTGACTAAAAGGTTAGAATTTAAGAAATTAATTGCTGCGATTGCGTATCTAATATGTTAAAATAGCCTTGAGTCTATATTTTTAAATTTCTATTTTTCATAAAGGTTGATCCTTCGAACTGAAATAATTACGGATAAACTAGTAGAAGTCGCGGACAAACGTCAGTCTTATACATCAGCTAATATAAAAGGAATTTTCTTTCGCAATATTCTACAAAAGCATTATTTTTCAAATAGCTTCTATTAGACCGTACTAAATATGCTATAAGACATACAAATATATGAGCCAATATCGTATAAAGTTTTAGTGGGATATGCATTCCATACTTTTATACTATACTAGCCTTACCCGCGGCTTCGCGCGCGTTCTAATCTAGCTGGAATCCAAATACCTCCTGTTTTTGCAACATTTTTCATCCAACGCAAAAGAATTTTCAATTCGGACTAGTAGTTCCTGAGATTAGCGCGTTCAAACAAATAAACAAACAAACAAATTCTTCTGCTTTATAATAATTAATAATAATATAATATGGAAAAACTCTATGGAAATTCAAGAATGGGAAAAAGGCATACTAAAACCAACAGACTTCCACCTTATCAATCACACATACAATATTTGGAGGATATTTTTTTTACCCGTATTAAGTAGTTCAAAAGTCTTTTAAGTAAAGTCGTGTTCTATCTTACATAATATGTACGATTATAATTCAATTGGACCTAGTTATGCAGAAAACAGCCATGTGCGAAAAAGTACCAACGGAGTTATAAGCATTTTACTGTTGATAGTTGCACTTTTGTTACGTTTCGTTTTTCTGGTTATTTCGAAATTGAAAAATATATGTATAAGTATTGTTTATTTTTTTATCCTATCCAGTATTTTGAACTGTTGCTATTAAAGCAAATAATTACGTTTTAGACGTGGCTGTTTTATACAAAATAGCATATTTTACAGTAATCAAGTAAAGCTTAATCCAGCCACATCCAGTTGGCTGTGTTTTGAGTTATTTTTAAACAGCAAAACAAATATAAAAACAGCCAAAAAACCTGTAGTAAGTAACAAAAATCATAATACAACATATGTAATAAAATAATTATTTTGATATTTTCATATTGTTTTTGAATTGTTATTAGATTTTATAAAATCATAATAGATTTTGAGAGGTTTTTTTCTTCTTACGAGTACATAATGCCATAATTTGAATGTAGTCATCACGCATATACCGGGTGTAACGTTTAAATCTGTCATACGAAGTCTGACATACGAATAACTGTTTTTAAATACCATGTCATTGATTTTAGTAACAAGAAAAACTGCATTCATACATTTAAAAAACTTGTACTCAGCTCGGGAATCGAACCCGGACGCTTTGAAAAATAAAACTAACATTATTTCTATGTAAACATAGATGTGTAGTTCTTAAGCAGTAAATATTACTAGTAACACAATCGATGTGATGAGACCTGCACATGTTTCATAGTAACATTTACAGCTAAAGACCTACACAATCGATATCTAAATAGAAATAGTTTTGGTTTTGTTCTTCCATACTTCCGGCTTCGATTTTCGAGCTGAGTACAAGCAGTATTAATGTAGTTTTTCTTGTTACTAAAATCGATCACATAGTATCTCCGAACAGATCTTCATATGTCTTATAGTTTTAGACTTCCCCATACTGACCAATTTGAATGTTACACCCGGTTTTGTTTATTTCAGGCATTACTTTCATCATAAGAGTAATTTTAATATTTTTATTTTGATCAGGGACATTCTTATCTACGTTTTTCAGAAGAGACGATCCCACCTCTTGTGCACCATGTCTAGCCTGATCCTTTATCCATGTATAACAGCTTTGGATATATTTAGCACTGTGCGCTCTCAAGTAATAAAGCCAGATTTGTATTTTGTAAAATATTACATTTGTTTGAATATGGGGTAATGCTAGTGTCTTTTGCATATCAAATGTAGGACATTCAATGTTTTCTTGATTTTTAGCTAGGTTTATATCTATTTGTAATTGAGATCTTGCTCTTTCAGCCTGATGAAGATGTAAATTGTGTTTTTCTCTTACAGAGTTAACATCCCCACCGCTTTTTCCTGCACTTTATAATTCGATGCGAAAGGTATCGCAGACATTGCACGTATCTTTTGCTTAGTGTTTTAGTGTTTTAACTTTGATGTTATAGTATCTGTATCTCTCTATCAATGAATTCTTTTATTTATTGTTTACGCACACTAGGCATCCTATTTTCTCCTTTTTTTATAGAGCCAAAGAGGCTAAGTCTAATAAAGGTTTTTGGGAACTAATTTTGTCCATGGCTAGTTTGTCCATGAGATTTTAGTTGAACATATTGAGAGTTTTACAGAATATATCACGGAAAACATCATACTGTGGTTGAATTTTATATTTTGCGTTTTAAAACTTTTTTTTCTAATGGGTAAACAAAAATATAATAACCTATTTGCTGCGCACGCAAAATCTTATTCGGTAAACAAGTAAGTAGTTATAAGTAGGCGGAAAACGATATAATATATTGTAACAGTCAACAGATAAGTTCCTTTTTACTTGCCCATGTGAATGAAACTAATTATTTACCTAATTAAATTACTTAAACAGATTTTTTTTACTAAATAATAATATGATCGTGTTATAAAATCAAAAATATTTGAATTCACAAAACAGCCAGGATAATAATAAAAAATGCCAACTACCACTAATAACAAATATCTATTTTACAGAAAACAGCCATCATAGACTGGCTGCTTCTTACGTAACTGGAACACTGATATCTTCTAACATTTTGAAATTTGTAAAAAACAACCATATCGGTAGGCTGACTTCTGCAATATAAGTATTTTAGTTAGTGTCAAAATTGGCTGCATTTGACACCAACCTGACTGTTTTTTACGAAATGGATTTGTTTGAATGGCTGGATTTGACGGCTTATTATCTCTGAAATTATTAAAGATATCGACATGGGTGTTTCTTTAAAAAATGCGCCGTGTCTAAATTAGCAGGGCTGTTTTTATAACTCATTTTTGGAAAAATTGTGAGATGGCTGTTTTCTGCATAACTACGTCCAATTATAATTTAGAAGTACGAAATAGTGATTTTGGTTTAGTTTATTTGTTCGTCATAAAGCAGTCTCGATCGCGTCTAGCTCGCCGTCTAGTCTTTTGATATTAAACGAATGGTTGAGTAATAAAGAATATATTTTTCATAATTTACCGTTAAAATATTTACTTATTTTTATTATCTAGTTCACTAAATTGACCCGCGTTTTATTTTGGGGAAAGGATTTAATTTAAGATACTATAGCTACTTCTTCCCGTTTCTGCCGGTTTCATCCCAAGGTTATAGGTTCAGATAGTTTATACTTATGTACGAAATTGCATCCAACTTTCGCATTTATATTTATATATATTTATATTATACTCGAAAACGGCTGGACCGATTTGAATAATTATTTTTTTTATTATGGTATGTCGGGAATGGATTAAATATTAAAAAAAATGAATTTCCAAAAATTACCTGGAAAATTAAGAAAGTTATGAACTGTTTATTTAGTAGTTAATTAAACATACATTATTTTAATTCAGGAAACAACTGATAGAAACCTGCCCCTCTAGACAAGTGGCATAAACGCTAGTAGAATAGAATAATCAATGTATGGGATTGACATAAGCTTACGACTAGTGATTAGATTCAACGTATCGAATTTGTAATTGGTAGCCAAATGTAACGAAATGTCAGATTAGTACATAATTCCCCATACAGAAGTGTCACTTTTGACAAACGACTTCTGCTATTAGCGTACGGCAAGGCGTTAGCGTTTATCGAAATTCGAAATAGAATAGACACGTCACACGGAGCGTTTGCCACTTGTCTAGAGGGGCTGGGTCCTTCAAAACTACAGATTATTTATTAAAGTAGGTCTCTTTTCATTACAGACTATGCGAAAATTGTAAGACGCTCAGACGCCGTGTTATTTTCGATTTTCACGATAAGCAATCTTATGAAGACTATTATTCTAGTGATGACTTTATTACCCCAGATATTGGTAAGTTTAAAGAAAATAGAAAAAAATAACATATACCTATATACGTTTCCATTTAGAACTGTGTCTTAGGTATAATATATTGAATTTATAAACAACCAAAGATTGTCAAATATTTCTACAATAATATATGAGTATCTAACAATCTTTAGCTTTTAGTTTTGCAGGTTCGAGTCCCGCTGGAGGTAATAATTTGTGTGATGAGCACAACTTTTTGTACCTACTCTTGTCTCATTTATATCCCAACTAATTAGATTGTTTTGCATTACCGCTATACCTACAAAATAACTAGTACTTTGAGCCTATAGATTAATAAGTTATGAAACGCCACCTTATACTTAGTGGAATTATTTTTAATTAAGAGCTAACGCTGAGAGGAATGTATAATAAAACTACTCAAAAATCAGTAAAAAATAGTAGTTCATCAATCTAATACTTCACCGAATATTCGTGTAAATATAAGATAAGAAAATATTTTATGGGAGACTGTCTTCACATTGTTTGTATAATATTGAATATCTTTTCAGTTTGTGCTTTCAACCCAAGCATACAAAGAGAGTCTACTTACAAAGTAGAAAATACATGGCCGTCTACAATAAATTATGTTTTGAAGCAACGAGTGCCGTTCCTCCTTACTTCTTACACATTAAATGAACTAAAACGAGATATCGATTGGATTAAAGAATTCTCGAAAATCGATTTTAATATTATTTCTGATATAAAACGTAACCCGTTTTGTAGTGTGCGACCCGATAGAAATTTTATCACTGATCACGAAATGCCGTTGTTATTCAAAAACTATTGTTTTAGTGTCTTGTGTGGTATTTAGTTTGTTTTTGTTATTTCAATTAAATTATTATTATGTGGTTTAATTATTTTATTTTTTTCTCCCTTTTTCCTTCTTATCAGACTTATCCTCACTACACTCGGGTCCGTCTCTAGGACCTACACATTTATTGAATAGCTACCTTATATCTTTTTATAAACCAAAATGAGCATAAGTTACTCCTTATAACTGGTATATTATTTTATAACAAAGCCCTTACATTGGATTGGGAAACAGATATATTAATAGAACTGGTAATCCGGGCTTTATTTACGAACTCGTGGATATAAGAAAACTTTTTATTTTATAAATACGTTTAAATCAAAATAAATAAAGCATATTATTCATGCCGTAAATAAATTAAAAAATAAGCATTTTTATGCAGTTTAATTATTATTACGCAACCAATTTATAAAAGTGCGCCACGTGTAAATAGGTATGTAGGCACTACAAACCTAATACTTCTAAATAAAAAAAAATAATCAGTAAATATGCAAATTTAATTTATGTTTTTATTTTTCTTCCTATAATATTTTATATTTATTGCTGACTTTTTTACACAAAAAGTGAGATAGAGAATGTATAGATCAGCCATGGCCCTAAAGCATTGTAAAGGAAGGAAAAATGCATATTATTATGTAAGTAGACTAAGGAAAAAGTAGGACAACATTATTTTGTTCCATCCCTTTCTGCGTACACGAAATAGTATTGATTTCCGTAACACAAATTTATGTTGAAGTTAAAGACGGATAAATTTAGAAGGCCGCTTATAATATTGGAGTCGCATTTAAACAATGTGCATAACATTTGTCAGAGTTGCAATGACTAATGAGTTTTAATAATTAAAAATATTTCATGTTAATTTGGTTATTCGTAACGTAAATCTAAGGAGATTGACTTTTTGCTATTTTTTTTATTTTATCTTTCTAAAATACAATCAGAATCTTCATGGGATAATATAAAAAAATATCATAATGTCTTTCAATATATAGGGCGTGCTCCGATATACACTGTGAGCACTGCGCAGAATAACGGCAATTTGGTATACTGTGAAGTGTGAAGTCGTTTCTTTATAGTCATACATTCTTTATAGTTATGCTGGTTACTTCTTAAAACGGAACGCGGTCCAGTATTTCAAACTAATGTTTTTTTAATTTAATGTTTGCTTAGACGTTCCTAACTTTTCCATTTTTGTATTATTTTTAGCCTCAAACTTCTATTTATAAATAAATAACTGGTGTTAACTACAACTCTCGACACCTTTGTGATCACGTGACCAAAGCACTGCGAGTACCTTACCTCGAAAATGCCAGTGCTCACAGTGCAAAAATGGCGACTGGCGAGATTTATGACGTCATATATTTCCCTAGGGTACTATAGCATTATACTGGCAGTCATATCGGAACGATTTTTTCACCACTGAGACCACTGCGGCAGTGCTCACAGTGTATATCGGAACACGCCCTATTAACATGTATATAATCAAAGCATAATGTTATACGGATATTATATACTATTATGTATCGTGATAGTTTCCATTTCCGGTCGTAGCGTGACGATAGACTATAGACGATAGGGTGCTGTGCAACTAAGATAGAATAATAATCTGTCTCTTATCCATCCCACGTAATGTAAGCGTACGAAACCCACATTACATTACTCGAATTTAATTGTCACTGAAAGGGCGTACGCGGTGCGCATTGCGCAGCTCCAGTCGATAGCAACGTCGTACAGCGAAGTTGACGCTAAGCTTATAAGCTTGTCACGCAAATCGTACAAATCTCTTAGGACTGAAATTGAGCTTGTTGCTAGAACTGTTTTACTCGACCATGGTAGGTGTACGCAAACTTGCAGCCACGGTCGAAGAGACAGAATAATATTCCATTAGTTGCACAGTACCCCACTGTTGTTACGTCACGGCCGTAAATGGAAACTATTGTCATGATAAGCCGACGTACCCCCAATACTCTTGATGACCTCCTTTCTAGACCGTGCTCGCAGCTCTCACGTTAGCGCGCTCACTATAAAGAATTTTTGAAGCGGAGGTCGTATTAAGTATTTTTGATATAGCTGTCTTTTTTTAAGATAGATAAAAAAATGTAATCGGATTTTTTATCTTGAATTCCAAATTTTTTGATATTATGTTGATAAAAAAACATTTTTGATTTTATATCTATGTTGATATTCTTCCCATGGGTATTATTGTTCTGTGCTGTACGCGTGGTACGGTACGACAAAAAAAAATATTATCTGTGCTCATATCATAAAATTAGAACGCAAGTATTTTTCTCTTTGTCTTTGGTATTTTTGTCAACATGTCCGACAAGTTAGTGTTATTGTTATTTATTTATAAATGCTATTATAACTTCATTTCAGTCTCTTAAATATAATTACCTATATCTATAAACATATACACATTTGTGCAAAATGATATTTAGTGTAGAAGAGAAATAGGAAGTGTTCATATAAGGGAGTAAAAATTGTCCTTGCAGCCCTCTAATCAATATGAATATTTTCAGCGAGGATTTACTCGGCGACGATTTAGGCGATCACAGTCTCGCAGATTATAATCTGGGTAATGAAGAAGAAGAACAACTTTTGGCTGATGATGACGGTCCCTCGCAAAATGTTCCAACCTCAGTTGGAGGGTTCAATGAATCTGTCGATCCAGTACCTACGGAGTACACTAGACAAAACGTGGAATATAATCCGGTATGTAAAAGTCTTTGAATAATAAATATTAAACTATAACCAAAATGTCATCAATTAATATATTTTGAATATTGATTTCTGTTCAGTTATATTTGCATTATAAATCCATTCTATATTACATTTGTATTCTTTGTACTAAAAATAACTTAAATTTTTACTATTTACAACAGAATTTAATGTTTTATATTTTAAAATTATTTTATAATAATATAAGATAGTTTAATATATATTTTATAAGTCAACATTATCAGTACAAAAGATGAATAATGTGCAGAGATGTTGCAATATTTTCTTTGCTATTGTGAAATAATTAAAATGATTTGTGTTATCTATTTATTCAGAATATTTGTATGTATACAAATTCTGTCATGTATGTACATTACAATGTATAATATAAACACTAAAGCCTATCAAATAGTAGTGTATGTGTTATTCCAGTCATGGTATGTCTGTATTACTTATGTAGTACCAAAAACACAAAAACTTTGATATATATTTAAACAAGGACTCTGATTAAGGATATGGTATATATATTATATTTTAGCCTCCACAATCATACACCCAGTCGGAGACGGAATGTGTCGTCCCGAACATAACAGTGGAAGTGCCTAATATTCCCGCAGAGCCATGTTCTTATACACCCTACAATCAACCATATGAAGAACGCACCGTGCCACCAGCAATTGTAAGTTTGAAAAGTTTACATTTAAAATCTTTATTGTAGAAATATTCAGTTTAAACTTTAAAAACTAATTAAGTCCTCTTTGAGTACTACATATTTTTTTTAATTGTTATTTACACTTGGTAGTTCAAAAATAACCTAAGTAGAGCAAAAAAATAATATTAGTATTTATAAATTACATTGACAAGTAATGTATGCTTCTTTCTTTTACAGCCTGCAGCTCCCATAGAATCTCCTCAAATAGTGCCATCCGAAATGACTGTTCCTACTGGTGAGTTTTATATATAAGTGTGCCCTACACTTGCTTTGCTCAGGTTCTTAGCAATATGAAATGAAGCAAGCAATTCATCTATTTTTTTAAGATATCAGTTTTTATTAAGATTAAAGTCATGATAATTCTTAAAGTGAATATATTTGTATTGAATTAAATAATATATTTCATATAAAATAGCAAGTATACAAGTACAATATTATATTATATCTTCATTTATTTAAGTAATAATAAATAACTTTATAGTGCTTGTAATGTGTATTTGATGTGGGCTGTGTATCAAATAGCCAGTCAGTGGTAGTCCAGTGGAAAAACACTCGCTTGAATAAATAACCAAGTGATGCGGGTTCAAATCCGGTCTCGCATGTCTAATTATATATCATATGTATAATTATGCGCAAATTATTTCTATGTTAATTACCACTTGTCTTATGGTGAAGGAAAACATCGTGAAGAAACTCACATATCTGAGAGAATCTAGAAAGTGTTCGAAAGACATGCTCAGTCACCTACACTAGCGTGGTAGACTATGGCCTAATCCTCTTGTATTGAGGGAAGGGTCTAAATACAATAAACTAAAACAAATAAGGAAATCTTATACATTTGGTCCACTTTCATAGATGCAGCAATTAGCCGTGAGCAAACATCAGAACGGAGTCACACTCAACGCTCGGCCTTACCCAGAAATATACCCGATTCTTTAGGTAAGTTGTGTTTATGTAATAATTAATTTTATTTATTTATTTGTTTAGTTATATACATAGTTATAATACTTTCTTAGGTTTACGCGAATATTTTACATTATAAATAAAACACAATCACAATCATGGTCAATGATGACTCTCCCGTGACCATGATTGCTTTAAAGCATTTGAAAAGTCCGGTACCAAAAATCTAAATAAATCCGTGACTAAATATCTACTAGACTAATCTAATTAAATAGTTACAAGCGGACCTGACAGTCCTGTGCATTTAGAAAATTTTTATAAACTTTTGCTCCCGGTGAAATGTTTTAGTATGCATGCGCAAAACAACGTTGCTTAGCAACGTCGAATAAATAACTAATTAATTTTAAAAATACATTTTGTAGGGGGCCGAATTGTGACTCTATACCATTCTCAAATACACTCTAACACACACAATTGTTTCTTGCATATGCAGCACATTAATCCATTTTGAGCATTAGTTAATTCTAGTTTTACCAGGCAAGGCATTAAGTAAAAACTACTTCTAACTAGGGAAAACGCATTCTATCCGAAAACGGTTTTTAACTGTAACATATGTAACTAGATTATTTAATTTATTGTTTTGTATCATTTAACAGACAAAGTCTTTGTTCCTCGAGCTGGGTTCAACAAGGGAGGGGGACGCTCGTGGAGGAACCCCCTATACAGACAGAGCCATCCTTATAGACGCAATAATTATACTTACAGGGTAAGTTGAATATAAAATATAATTAATATTACACTTTATTTGATTTTATTGAATGAAGCTTATTACACCATCACGGAATACATAGTAGATGTAAATGTATGGGATAATGTCTGGTTGTGTCTCATCTCTATATATATAAAAATGAATTGCTGTTTGTTAGTCTCGCTAAAACTTGAGAACGGCTGGACCGATTTGGCTAATTTTGGTCTTGAATTATTTGTGGAAGTCCAGAGAAGGTTTAAAATGTGTATAGTATGAAAGTAACTACCGGTCTATTGGTAGATAGGTTATAGAAACTGGCCGTAGATCTAGGGACGAGCCCGAGCGAAACAAGTGCAAGTTGCTAGTGTAGGATAAATAGTTAAATATTGTACAATATTGTTACCAAATATTTTTTGAAAAGAGCAACTGTTGAGTTTCTCGTTTCTCTTCTCACCAGAACAGCTTTCCGAGCCGGTGGTAGTTTACTCACAGACTTACAGACTGACATTTAATTTTAATAATGTAAATGTAATGTCACAGACAGATAGACAAATATTCTACAAACTATTTCAATTTTATTTTCCATATTCAATGTACAGATTCAACTAAGTTTGAATTTTATTATATTTGTATATAATATTATAAATATGGAAATCATTATAAAAACACATACGTCATATGTGATCTTTTTTTTAAAAAATCTATTTTTTTTCAGGGTAATTTCAATCAACGACCCTCCTTCCCTCCACCCCAAATACGACCCCAAATTCCCAACCCCCAAATTCCTAACCCCCAAATTAGACCAGATATACCCGAATTACGGCCCGAGTTACCCCCAATGGAACCAGAAATATCCCCTGAACGCCCAATCATACCCCACAACCAAATAAATCGTTACAATCAAAGATTTTCATATAGAGATGAATTTAATCCTAACATTCGACAGAATTTGGAAAGATCAATGTTCTTCCAAAGGCCGTATACTCCAAGATTTACCCCAAATGAGGTAAATTTACCGCAAATGATAAGGCAACCACTAGTGTTACCAACCATACCTAAAGGGGAACCTGAAGGAAGAATGTTACCAGTAATGAACCCGTTACCCAGTTTACCTCCCGGCATTACTGCTAAGAAAGTTTTGATAAATCCTCATTTTAAAGGCACTTTCCAACCTCCCGTTGAAGGTAAATAATCTTTACTTTTATGTATTTTTTAATATAAGAATTAGGTATAAATAATTTTTAGTAGCGATTCTAATATTACTAGCTTTATTGTTCTCTTTTAACATGAGATAATTATATAATAATATTTATCAAATATTTTGGGCAAACCATCTATTGATAATTTTAAAAAATACAACATTAAGGTTGAGTTTTATTGCCTTTTAAATTTTTATTTTAATAATTAAAACTTAGTCTACATTAGAAGTGAATAAAGTTTAAAAAGAGGGCATGGTTAAGGTATTATTAAAGATAAAGGAGAAATAAATAAGTACTAAAACGACATAACAGGTTAAAAGGCTTTAAAAATAAGTTTTACTTTTTTTACAAATTATATGATACTAGCTATATCCTTATAAACCATTTTATCAAAATCAATGAGTTTTCTCGTGATGCGGACAGACGGACAAAAATTTTAAAAACTAGTTTCCACTCTGTATTGATAACAATGACTATTTCAATAAGATTTTTCAAAAAATATTAAATATAAAGATTCGACCTGTTAGTTTTATTATATTTATAGATTTGAATTAAAGGTTTTTTTTTCATATATAATATACAATTTATAATTAGTAATGTACCTATAAGTTAATTATATTTTTATCTGAACGTAGGGCTACCAACATACATTCCTTCAAGAATACAAAAATCACCGCCATTAAGCCCCACATTGGAAAGCAAATTTGGTAATTTACCATATATTTACATATCGTCGGTGTAAAGGCAAAAACTGCTAAGTCATAATTATTTTTAATACTTATTATGAATTATTGTATATAATTTTTATTTTGTGGTAATAATTCCTGATTTTTAGTTTTGAAAACTAAATGAAGTTATTGAAATATTTAAAAATAATAATAGCGTTTTAAGGATTAATATTTCTTAGAAATTAAATATTTTCCGCAATAAAGAGTATCCTATATGATGACACGGATAACCAGCTATCATCATACCTAATATCAACAAAATCTATCCATTAGTTTTCTCGTGATGCTGTCAGAGACAGAAAAACAGAGACTAAAATTCTAAAACAATCAACATGTATAATTTAATGTACTATTGCTCAAACTTTTTTTTTTTTTTATAATATTAGCATAAATAATGAATAAAAAAATAATTATATTCTTTAATATAATATGAAAGCTATTTCTATTTTATAGATAAATAATACTTTATATTAAAAAAATCATTTTTGGCAATTTATTACTTAGCAACTTTTATCTTTACACCTTCGATGTACTGTTACAATATACTATAGACTTGCACTTTGTATGTGTTGAAGCACGGTTTTATATAACATTTAGTTTTTATAAACAGACAAAATATTTTATTATAACATTAGTATTACAAAGAAATTGATACTAGGTTTGATTTGTTATTAATAGAAAATTTATATATTCTAGTTGTAGTGTTTGTTTTTGTTCCATCATAGTTTTTTTGAAGTTGGATTAGAATTATAATTTCTTATAATAAGCTAAATTGTTGAAGAACTTGTATCGCATATCAACTCTTTATCATCATCATTCACCAGCACTGCTAGGCACCTCTCCCTCACAACTCTTTATATTTATATGAAATATTTTTGACATACTCACAGACAGTGTGACATACTGACTGACTGACAGCTTTAGTATATATTTTAATGTTTAATATTAAAATATATACTAAAAATTTCTCAGAATTGAGAAGTATTGTAAAAAGTATCCTAGCTATCATACTACATATACAGACAGACGGTCAGAAATTCTAGAAACTGTAGATTTGGACTCAGTATCAATAATAATATATATCGATACCTTCATTCGCAAATCGGCTAACTCCGTTAACGTGAACTTTTTAAGGGGCCACTAAAATCGTTATTATTTCAATAATAAGTGTTACAAACTCGTACAACATGATTTTTTTTAGATTAATTAAGAATATTACGTTAATTATAAACAAAATATTGTTCCGAATTTATAATAAGTATTATTGTATTTCTTGATTTTGGTAGCATTTGAAAAAAATATTAAAATGGAGTTAACCAATTTGCGAACTAAGGTATCGATATGTAAATAAGATTTTCCAAAAATACCTTTTCTATGTACAGATTCAACTAAGTTAAATATTTATTTAATACCTATCTAAAAAAAAATATTATAGGTATGTATATTCTTATTATAGGTCCACGTTTCTTTCTATTTTGATATATATACGGTTTTAAAAACTAATTATGCATTTGCTATTAGATTTTTTAAAGTATTTTTCTTAACGTAATATGCATGATTTAGTCTTGTCTAAAACAAGTTAGGATTTCTTTTATTCGCTATTGATTGACGGCATACAATTTTTTTATCTGTGGCTTTTGTATATTTCTGTTGGTACGATTGTATGACTCTTATAATATTTTTAGTTATTTTATGATATCCAATTAGTGTAAATCTTGTCTAAACTTAAAATAAAAAAATATAAGTATATATAGATAATAAATTAAAAAAAATCATGTAGTCTTTAATATAAAAGTAAATAAATAAATGCTTACAGATACTATATAGCATGAAAATAATTATCCTTTTTATAATTGGTTAATATCGATTTTCTTATCGATTTTCTTATCGATATTTATTATGTTTTGTATTTACTAAATATTTATTGTTTTATTTTTTCTAGGGCCCATAAAAGATATAGACGACGCGGCTGAAAGATTTATCGCAGAACAGAGGAACGCTTTGGCTCGAGCCGCTAATAGAAAGTTGCCGAGACGATCGCCTACAAGGTAACTGTAATGTATTTTTTTAATATGTTCATTTTATTACTAACTAGCTACTCACCCTCGCTTCGCTCTGGTTCTTCCCTAGATTTAGCACAGGCAAAGCCGCGGGATCCGCTAGTAGGTAGCTGCATATAAACCTTCCTCTTGAATCACTCTATCTATTAAAAAAACCGCATCAAAATCCGTAGCGTAGTTTTAAAGATTTAAGCATACATAGGGATATAGGGACAGAGAAAGCGACTTTGTTTTATACTATGTAGTGATAATAGCCTAATATAACTAATAAAATGAACTATTATTATGTTAAGCATGAATTATTTTTAATAACATGTCTTTTTGTGTGTATAAATATAATGGACACTTTATTATTATTACATTACTTACTTACTACATACTTATTACATATTTTGTAATAAATTGTATGTGTAATGTATTAAGTTAAAATGAAACATAACAAAAGTTTGATTTTTTTAATTGTTAAAACAAACAATTATGTATATAGAGTAGGTATACACTTACGTAATAACTTTTTCCAAAATTTCGAGTGATTTTTCTAAACTGAACAAAGAAAAGTAGACAAACCCTGCTAAAGAAAGTATTTTTAATGTCTAGGACCAAAAATAAAAAAAAAATCTGCAAAAAAAGGCTTAATTTAAAATCCATATCCCGTTACAGATATATAGAAAATACCACAATAGAGATTGAAAATGATCTGGTGCGCCGCAGTGAGGAAGACGACTTGCTAAGGAGACAGGAGGAGTTCATCAACGCCAACAGAGCTGGTCTTCGGAGACGGTGAGGGTTTCACATAACTATATGTTTAACTGCCTCTTAATATAATGTAGCTCAATGTCACCCCTAATGAAAAAATCCCTATTATAACCAATCATTAATATTATAGTTAATGTGTGGGATTAATGTCTGGTTGTGTATCACGTAGGATAAATAGATAAATATTGTAATGCAATATTGTTACCAAATATTTTTTTGAAAAGAGCAACTGTTGAATTTCTCGCCGGTTCTTCTCAGCAGAACAGCTTTCCGAGCCGGTGGTAGTTTACTCACAGATACAGACTGACATTTAATTTTAAGAATGTAAAAATGGCGATTCAAAAGAGCTTGTAAAAGTCTATTTGAATAAGAAATATTTTGATTTGATTTCAATGTGTGTATTGGCGTGGTGGGGTCATTAGATTCTGGCAACGCAGCCACTCGGATTTCCAAGAAACGCTCAAACGCACTTTGGTGGATTACTGACTGTGTAACTCACTGAAGTTGAAGGCTTGAAGATAGTGTAGTGTGGACTATAGCTTGATCTGTCTCAAGATAAATGAAAGTCCGTGCCCAGCTCTAGGACGGGAAAAATGGCTCAATATATGCAAGTGTCTAAATTAACAAAAAAGCATTAAAAAAAATATCTTTTTTTACTAGAATGAGATCACCCTCACCGGTTCGTAGATCACCTTCGCCAAGGAGAAGCCCTGAAAGGAGACCGAGGCCTGTAGATGAGGTGAAAATTATTTTATATAAAATATTTTTTGTATTTCGTTTTAAATCAAGTAAAATCATAAAATTTGTTTTCTTCACTCGTTTTGTAGATTATATCTAAAATTTACATTTTATATCAAATGAAATTAATTTCAAAACAAATACAAATAATAATAGAAAGAAGAAATTTAAAATACAGTTACAATAGTAATGTAATTTATACTTATTATTAAAATGACTAATGTTTAATGAGATAGTTAAAAATTAAATATTTTGAACCATACCTATGAAATTTATATTCAAAAATAATCGAAATCTCTACTTGCCTTCTAAGGGTATGACAATGCTCAACATAAATTATTGCTAGAATTATTTAATGAAATACGAGTTTTGACCAATATTAATTGAAGTTTTCTAACCAACTTCAAAAACAACAAAGATTTTTAGTTCTATTCAATAATAAAAATAAGTCGTTTATAAAAAAAGAAATATGTTAAAAATAAATAAATATTTCACAGGATAGCGAATATAGAAGGAGAGTTCGTGAGCAGGAGAATTTGAGAGAGAGAGTTCTCCGGGCTAAAGAAGTTAGGCGGAGGAAGAATGCGGTGGCCTTGCAAAAGCATTTGTTAGAGAGGTGAGTGTTGCAACAAAATATTGTGTATTTTGTGCTTTAATATTAGTTTTCCAGATTACAATATTTTGTATTTATAATAAACTAGCGACTCGCCCTCGCTTCGCTCGGGCTCTTCCCTAGATTTAGCACAGGTAAAGCCGCGGGATCTGCTAGTTATGCATATAAACCTTCCTCTTGAATCACTCTATCTATTAAAAAAACCACATCAAAATCCGTTGCGTAGTTTTAAAGATTTAAGCGCACATAGGGATATAGGGATATAGGGACAGAAAAGGCGACTTTGTTTTATACTATGTAGTGATATATTTGTATACTAGCAAACCCGGCCCGGCGTAAATTAAAATAAATTAAACGGTTTTTATATGTATTTTAATAAAACAAAAATACTACTCCGTACATCTATAATCTAGAAATAGAAATACTTCGCCATCTACCGGATATCTGTGCAACTTAGATGCCAATAAATACACTAAAGTCATATAATACATTTAATATAAACATAACATTTGCAATAAAAAATACTAAAATCAATAATGGAGATAAAAATCTAATATCTCTCAAGTTGGACCAAATTACAGATGCTTACAAAATTTGATAAGCATTGGTTCAGTAGTTTCGGAGTTTATCGCGAACATACATCGTGACACGACATTTATATATATATATACTAGCCGTTTTCCGCCCGCTTCGCTGGGCGAACTGAAAAAGGAAATAAATTACATTTTATGTTTCCTTTTTATTTTTTTTCCATATTTTTATTATTCTCCTTTTTTTTATTTTTGTATGAACATAAATAGGCCCCGCGGATAGAACTGTAAGCATCGATATTGTTTAGACTTACACAAATTCCAAATTCCATCGATTTAGCCTGTATCTTCCATCCAGGTGATTTTTCTCACTAATATTCATTGTAACTTTCAATGTGCAATCATTTAAGTTAAAGTCGTTAAAATCGTTTAAGTTAAAGTCATTGAAAGTCTCATATGTGAAGTTAAAATCTGTCTAGGTTCAAGTGCGACGAATTTTCTGTTAACTAAAATTTTCTCCGTGACATCAATTTTTTATAGAAAATTAATTGTTCATGTTTTTTATGAATTCTATTGGAATAAGTAACTAAATTTCTTTTCCACATCTCAAGTGCTTAGAAAATGCATTCATTATAATCTGGTACATTTCCGCGATCACGCAATAAAAGAATTCGTCGGATATGTATTCTGCAAAAGTAAAATGAATGTAAAATTCTTAGTCCGTTGATTGGCTACATGTAAAGTTAAGTTTTGGAAACCTCTCAATGACTTTTTCTCCGCTGCCAAAAAGACGATTGTTGTAAGGAAATACACAAATATCCCTACATACACGAAGATCCCCACCAAATTTGGAGTCTGTAGAAGTTACAGGTTGGAAATTAAAATTTTAGATTGTAACACCCACCCCCGCAATTCCTGTCGGAAGTAGACTATATTGAAATCCATTTTGAGATGATCTTTATGTGAATAATAAAAGATTCCTACCATATTTAGAATTTTTAGAAGCTATATTTCGCTTATAGAAAATTCCTTCAAAATTTGGAGCTTGTAGGAGCTTTAGCTGGAAAATTAAAAATATTAATTGTTAATACCCACCCCCGCAACCCCCTGCGGGGTGAGCTATCGTAAAATTCGTTCATAGCCTATTTCTACACCTCTTACAGAAGATTCCTACCAAATTTGAAGTCTATAGGAGCTATAGTTTAAAAACAGGAATTGTTCATTGTTAACGCCCCCGCAATCCCCTTTGGGGGATGGATTTCTTAAAATCTATTCATAGGTGACCTCTACATAGCAAAAGTAATATTCCTACCAAGTTTCACGTTTCTAAGTCTTATGGCTCCCGAGATTTCGTAGTGAGTGACTATATAGATGGGAATTCTTCGATTATCATCGAAATTTTTAACTTTTTATCTGACTTTTTTAAAATTTTCTTACATACAAAACTTTCTCCTGACAATTCTGACTATAAAAAAATTGCCTAATTGGTCCAGCCGTTCTCCACTACCGTGAGTAGATTCTTAGCTGAATGTAAAAAACCATAATCCGTTTAATATACTCAGTTGAAATCCATGAAAACAAAAGAATCAAGAGAAAATGGTTATGTTTTGTTTTTATTAGCGGGATAAATATTCATAAAAGTAAAACAGCAATAAAAAAATGAAGGAATGTTGGAATTCAAAAAATAGATAGCCATAAACCATCTAGGAAAAATTTCGCATCGAATGGTGGTAGTTTCATGTCGATACGATCAGTGGTTTAGGCGTGATTGTGCCTCAAACGAAGACCATTTTCATTATATATATATATATATATATATATATAAATGTCGTGTCACGTGAGACATCAAGGGACCTGCAATGTCGTTTTACTTATAGCGGTATTCCACTTACCCAGTGACTCAGATATCCAGGTAGAAATAAATATCTGTTTCATTTACAGAGGGTTCCATTGATAGAGGTTATTGACAGGTTATTTCAGTTATAAAGGTGCGATCAAACAAAACAATGTTATCTCAGTTACAGAGGTTTATGCATATAAAATTTACTCCCTGTCTCAGTTATAGAGGTAATTATAATGATAAATCGAAAGAACAAATCCCAGATATAGAGGCTTAGCTCGTCCCACTAACAGGGGTAATTCAGTGCCTAAGTGTTGGGACCTCAGCATTATGGAGGTTTCTCACTTATCCAGATCCCACATAACCAAGTTTCACTGTAGTTATGTAAATAACAAACTGATAACAAATTTCAGAGAAAAGGAAAAAGGTACAGTACAAACACAAAAGGAAGAAGTCAAGTCACCCGAAATAAAAGAGAACGAACCTACAAACACAATAGTAAACACAATGGAAGAGCAAGAAAAGCCAGACACTACAAGAAAGAGTCCGGAAAGGGAGAAGGAGAAGACAGAGAGTATAGAAAGAATAGAGAGGGACAGATCTCCTGTGAAAGTGGAGAGTGCAGAAGCAAACTCTACATGTGGCGGTAAGTCATAAGTGAATATTATTACTAGGGACTACACTAGTAGATATTTTATGTTTCTTTTGTATGTTTGATCGCATATTATAGTGTAAACTCTGCGACAGGATGGTCTTCCAATTACACGTTATTACACATTAAATAATATGTATTCGTCTATTCTTATTATAATTATATATTCCACAGCAAATATTACCAGCAATACTTTCAACAGCAATTATATTATTCAATCTATACTGTCCGAAGTAATGAATCGAAATGTGTCACTCACCGATTAAACAGAACTTATAAAACTTATCCCACCCATTTGACAGCGCCATCAGGTAGTCAATACAACTCCCAATAAAGTAAATTGATAATAGAATAAAAATAGTCAATACCAGTCCATATTCATTATCCATTAAATACATAAAAGTTAACAGTCGGCCTTCCTGCCATCTCACGTCCCCGTGAGATCGTTTTTACATAAAATCAGGTCTTCCTTCTTATTTTAGTTTCATTTTAACAGCATGGCATGGCAACAGCATTCTTCTTCGTGTACTTCATTGCTGGAGGTCGTGTTTATCATGAAGTGATTTCACCGATGTATACAGCTTTAGCTTCCTACATACCACTCAGTACAACTCCGCAACTTGTCTAAGGGCAGTCTGAATATTAAATCTTGTTTTATTTTGAATGTGATCGGACCAGCTGTTAGGTGATCGGCCGTGTGATCTTTTGCCTTCGATCTTGCCTACTACAACCAGTTTGTCCAGATTGTCTGGTCTGGTTGTCTCCGAGCAATGTTACAAAAATAACTTAGGATTCGTTGGCAAATCGTCTTAAAGAAACCTTCAGTTGGTCGAGAATAGACTTGTTGTTCCTTTTGCTGTCCACTGTATACGCAATATTCTTCTATAACACCTCATTGAAAGTCTCGATATTTCTTTTTCGGTCAGCTGCACGCATTGATCATGATTCGGAACTGTACAGATATATTGAGAATACCACCCTGCTCGCATAAGTCTGGTCTTAGTAGTATTCACATACTTCTGTTTTGCCAGATTCTTGTTTACTTACTCATAGCTGCTTTGGCAACAGTATTAACAACAGATTTGTTTCATTTCCATTATTTCCACGGCATATAATCAACAGCATAGAAAATCATAAGTAACAGAGACTTGTCTCATTAAATATTTATTTTAATTATATTAATTGAACGACGTAGAACTATCTCTATTAAATCCGCAGCATAAATTTAAGTGCATAGAATAGCATAAGTAACAGACTTGTTTCGTCTCTACATTCACAGCATAAAATCAATGTCATAAAATAACATAAGTAAAAGAGACTTGGTGCATCTCTATTACACCCACAGCATAAAATCAATGGCATAAAATAGTATAAGTAACAGACTTGTTTCATCTCTATTACATCCACAGCATAAAATAGCATAAGTAACAGAGGCTTGTTTAACCTCTATTACATCCACAGCATAAACTAGCATAAGTAACAGAGACTTGTTTCATCTCTATTACATCCACAGCATAACTAGCATAAGTAACAGAGACTTGTTCCACCTCTATTACATCTACAGCATAAACTAGCATAAGTAACAGAGACTGGTTTCATCTCTATTACATCCACAGCATAAAGTAGCATAAGTAACAGAGACTTGCATTTCATCTCTATTACATCTACCGTATAAAATAAATGGCATAAAATAGCATAAGTAACAGAGACTTGTATCATCTCTATTACATCTACTGCATAAAATCAACGGAATAAAATAGCGTAAGTAACAGAGACCTGTATGACCTCCCATTACATCTACTGCATAAAATCAATGGCATAAAATAGCATAAGTAACAGAGACTTGTATCATCTCCATAACATCTACTGCATAAAATCAACGGCATAAAATAGCATAAGTAACAGAGACTTGTATCATCTCTATTACATCTGCTTAAAATAGAATAAGTAACAGAAGATTTGTTCATTCTTATTACATCCCCAGCATAGTACAACAACTGCATAAGTTAGTTATTAGAAACCAAAGCATTAACTCAGGTAGCCCAGTAGCACTGTTGGCTATACATTCTCTCGAGACCAACTCGAAGTTGGTTAAGAATTGCATAAACAGTCTGAATGTCCTGGGTACATCCAACAAAGTTACCATCAGATGGGTTCCATGTCACTTAAGTATAGACGGGAACGAAAAGGCAGGTGACTTAGCAATAATAAGCTAATCCCTCAATGCAGCAGTCAGCCATTTTGTGGTATGGCCAAACAACACACATTTATTTCTCAAAACTTACTGCAACCTCAAAGCACTTCAAGAGTGGCAATACACCTCTGGACAAACTTCCTCTAAAGCGCTAATTAAGGGATATGGCAAAAACTTTACAAAAGAGTTACTCCAACTCAATAAGTATAAAAACAACGCAGTAACCAGAATACTCTTTGTCCAATGCATTATGCAAACTCAATAAACATTTTCACTCTCGGTCTCAGTTAGTTCGCAATGAACATACTATATCATAAGACAGAGAAATCTGCTATGCACATCTTCTGATCGCTCGGACCACTCATGCACCGCAGAAGTATCTATCTAGGGCAGCATATGCAACCTGATTGGAAGTTCCTGGAGTCGAAAGGACTCTGTGGATAATTCTAAGTTCACTCTAAAAGAGTGACACTGGATCGACATAGGTAGGGCCGATCTCAGCACCACACCCAACAAATACAACAATAATAACAGCATAAGTAACAGAAACTTATTCCTTATCTATTACTTCCAAAGCATTAATAGTCTAGTAAAATATCAACAGTTTCAGCAAAACAGCAATATTTTCTGCAGAGTCCACATAAAAATCTGCAAATTATGTGTATATAACAAATCTTATATTCTCCGTTATAATTAACTAATCATTTCCAACGAATGATCGCAAAATAATTCATTTCATTATTCACGGTTATTAAAACCAAAGTACAAAATGCATCACGTTTCGATTAGATTATTAAGAATGTAATCTCTGCTATAATGATAAAAACTTTGTACCAATCCAAATATGAGTATTATATTAAAGCATTTACGAAATTTAAAAACAAAACCTTTTAAAATGTGCCCGAGCTAATTAATAAATTAGCTAATAATAAAACTAAACAAATTACTTCTTTTTACTGCGAAAAATATATGTGATAACTTTATCAATTACTTCGGTACTATATATATAAATCAATAACCTATCAGCATATACGAAACTATCCAAGCCTTCCAATCTTGTCACTACAAACAGGAGTGTTGATGGAATAAGCTGTAAGACTGTAAAATACTTAAAAACCACATGATTATTTTTCAATTCTTTAAAGTTAGCCAAAGCGTGTCATATCTACACAGCAGGTTCAAGTCAAACACTGGAAATTATCGCCCCTTTTCATGTCCTGCTCCTTAAACTATCAAAAGTCTAGGGAAAATTCTTACACTATCCATTTCATACATATCTAGAATGTTCTTTCTATCTAATGACCAGTTTGGTTCTCGTGACAAATACTCTTGCAGCTCTTACTGATCTAGTTAAAACTTAAGAAATAATATAGACAAAAAGCAATTAGGTTTACGTGTCTTTATTGGCTTAATACTGTAAGCCATACGTTACTTTTCAGCAGTTTCAGCAAAATATCAGCCTCATATAAATATAAATGCTACATAATATAAAAATCAGACTGCTGCTTATGACATTACAGTACAGAGTAGCCATGAAATGTTAACATCAGCATATTACAAGAATCAATCCTAGTCCTGGACTTCAAACGGTGATATCGCTTTGTATGATACCACTTTATTTAACATTGCCATTGAAATTAAACCCATAATTAGTCAGCACGACAAGGTTTTAATTGCCTTAATCAATGGTCTCGAGAAAGTGTACTCACTATTAATATTGTTTAACGCAAAACAAAAATATTGTCTACAATCAGCATTTATGCACCATTGACGAGAGTACATTCAAAAGAGTACCGAGGCTTATATAATATAGACCATCATCTTCTACGGGGCATACATATAGATAAACTGTTCTAAAATCTCAACTTAGTAACAAGACTCATGTTCTCCGCTTCACGAAATCTATCGGATATCTCAAATACAATGCGGTGGTGAAACCTTACTTTAAGAAAACGTTAAAATAGAAACTGCTTTTTCAATATAACTACCATACTCCATCTGAGAAAGTGAGGTACCTGATACAGCGTATGCTCAACTAAAGCTCTGGTGCTAAAATGCCATTAAAATTATATTTACTTGAAGATATTTTCCACGTGAATAAACGCCAACGCTATGAATCGGCAAACGGCGTGTAAATGACCAATCCCTAGAGCAGTGTCTTTGTGTGAAAGACATGCGTTTTCGAGACGCTTTATTAATTTGTAGTCCACTTCTATTTCATTTCAAACATTTAAAGATTTGTATCAAGCTATATTCTTTGCATTACCATATTATTAACAAGGTAAATATAATAACACTATATTAATAATACTTTCTTACGTTTATGCATTTCTCCCGTAAGCACAATTGCTGTAAAGCATTTAAATCGTCGGGAATCATAAATCAAAATAAATCCGCGATAAAATCCGAAAAGGGACCAATAAATTATCTTTTACAAATACTTACTAAGACCTCTACAAAACGTGTTACTAAACTAATTAATAGTAGGTATTTATTTAATTAGGCTTAAAATCATGGTGAAAACAGCATAGTACTATACGAAGGAGCACAAATTTTCTTATACCCTTTGAATTCAATACACTTTGTATAAAAACTGCAGTACTAACTTAATAATTATAAAGTATGCCTTAATACATCACTAACAAATTATCTTATAGCAATAATTGCTTCATATTATTTTGTCAATCGATAAGACGACATGGAATGATGCATGGAGCTTTTCATTACTTTATTTTAAATGTATGCATTCGTTTAGAAGAATTTATTTATTTATCTTATTATGAACACCAACAAGAAACACAGAAATATATCATATCTAAAAATATCATAAATCTCTTATTACAAATGTTCCACACAATACGGCAAAATTTAACATAAGTTAAATGTAACACACGTTACGTTACTTAACTTTCCGCCAAAATATGCTAAAATTAGAAATTCTTAAACCACAATAATAACAGCATTCCTTTTCTTTCCAACGCCATATAATATTTTTATTAAATAACTACCTACTTCATTTTGCAAGTAGCATTTGTCTAAATCACTCATTTAAATAATGAGATTTTTTTGTCGACATCATATTATTACTAACACTTATTCAAAGAAATTAAAGCAATATTATTATTGCACAAGTTTCTATTTTTACCAATTTTACTATAAGTTAATCTTAAAAAATATTTTTTTCTACCCACAGTAACTCTTAATCTTAAATAAATTGTTATTATTACTTCTTATTTTTAACGCTAAGCATAGGCGTATCATTAATTGTGAATCGTCAAAGTATAGCCCTGACCAAATACGTCTAATTAAATATTTTCAATGAAATAATAACGCTAAGTACGCTTATTTTGCACGGCAAGAGAGTAGCCCTCGCCACGTGCACCACAAGATACACTTTTAACGTTATTAACCAAATTATATCGTTTTATAATTACTTAGTAATTCATCTGTGTCACATTACTAAAGAGTAGCCTTAAATCAAATGTTCTACAAGATACAAATACTATAAGTTCCACTAACAAACACTTATAATGCAGTATAATAAAACAATTTATATTATAAACTCCCTTTTGATCTTATTAATAGGTTAAAAAAAATTACAGAATAGCCTTAATAAAGTATTTCACAGCATACGAGCGTTTGAAGTTAATGTTATGATCATGTACGTTACATAAAACCTTAAGTCAATATAATCATCTTTAAGAAAAGAAAAAAAAGAATGACAAAGTTACATACCCACTTCTGAAGCTGTAAACTCTGCGACAGGATGGTCTTCCAATTACACGTTATTACACATTAAATAATATGTATTCGTCTATTCTTATTATAATTATATATTCCACAGCAAATATTACCAGCAATACTTTCAACAGCAATTATATTATTCAATCTATACTGTCCGAAGTAATGAATCGAAATGTGTCACTCACCGATTAAACAGAACTTATAAAACCTTATCCCACCCATTTGACAGCGCCATCAGGTAGTCAATACAACTCCCAATAAAGTAAATTGATAATAGAATAAAAATAGTCAATACCAGTCCATATTCATTATCCATTAAATACATAAAAGTTAACAATAGATACTTAAAAAAGCAGTAAAAATGATTGTATTTTCTTAGATTTACGCCATTTTAAAAACACCTTTTCGGTTTTTTGACATTTTTATTAAAACTAGTTTCTTATGGGAGAGATAAGAATTTTCATATGACAAAGTTTTAATTAAAAGACAAGAACATAATCGTTTTTTAATGAAATACTACAAAAAATGAAAATAAAATCTTATTTTATTTTACATTTAATAAATGTATTGTAATAAAATAAAAATATTATTATTTCCAGATCATCTGATTGTTTTATATAAAAACAACAATGAACACAATTATCATTTTTTTTATATTTAGTAATTGTATTTTAATATTTTTTTTCTATTTTCAGACAATTTAACTCCACCACGCGAAAACATACCAAAAACATCGCCAGAAAGAAACCTAACACCCCCACTGCCGAAGGAAGAAAAACAAATGGACTTGTTGAGTGAAGATGACTTGGACTTGATATTAGATGATATAGATGATATATTGTCGGATGAAGATGATAGTGGACGGTTTAAGGAGAAACGGACAAAGTTAGTATATTTCTATACATTATACTTTCTTCTTCGTCTTTACTAGACTTTCTACTGTCGATTTAGATAGTAATGTCAAGTGTGGGTCGATTTTGTGGGCTTAATTGATGTACTTGTCTAAAGCTTTCGCACTTGACTACCTACGTCCCATGCCCACCAGTGGGATGTTAAAAAGGGATAATTATCATATTATATATATAGTAATAGTATACATAATACATATATACTTTCTCAAAAAAAGTAGTATAATATGTAGTAAAGTAAAGTAGTATAATATGTCATTATAATCATTTTAGTCATTATAGTCATTTTAGTCACTATAGTGTCACTATCATTAATAATAATATATTTGCAGAGTGGAAGAACCACCAAAGAAACAAGTAGATCTCCGCTCCAAACTACCACCCAAGCCCGCTGAACCCAAAAAGCCCAAACAAAAGATTATATTCAACGAGCATAAGGAAGAAAAGAAAAAGAAAGGTAAAGTATATTTCATATGAAAGATGTTTTATTGATGTTTTCTTTGGATCTAAACTGATACAGAGTTTTGCCAAATGAGGTACAGTTCTCGAGGCGTAAGCTCAGCTTTGCAATTGTGTGAGTGCAGTGTACGCATAGGCACGACGATACGGATAGACGTTGCGTGATTGGTTTAAACCCGTTTTAACTGGTTTTTGATGCGCGGCTATTGGCTTTTAGCTATCACTCACACTAATGCAAAGCTGAGCTTACGCCTCGAGAACTGTAATCCATGTTAAGTATGTGTAGATTGATAAAATTAAAGTGTTTGTTTGTAATTTCAAATTAACAGCTATTCACTAAATGCATAGCAAAGTATATACGGTACTTATATAAAAACAAGTGCGTGTGTACAAACTACAAAGTACACATGTCAGAAGTAAAACTTGAATTTAAATTAAGGCTAACTCTTCCGCGTCTCTGAGTGACTGGTACTATGGACTTATTTTTTCGTTTCATCGAGTTTGAAATCACAACGATTCTCAAGAAGTTTCACTTCAAAAAAAATTTTTTTGTCAAAATTTTGTCTGTCTCTTTGTTCCGGCTAATCTCTAAACGGCTGGGCCGATTTTAACGGGACATACACTCGCAGATAGTTCAAACAAAAATATGATGTCTATAAACTATCTTTTCGGATTTTGTCGTGGATTTATTTGAATTTTTGGTTCCCGACGTTTCGAATGCTTTACAGCGATTTGTAACCAACAAATGCATTGGAATTTTGGATGTCTATAGTATAACTAAATCATAATAAAATCTTATCATACATAAAACTTATGCAATTTAGTACTTTCTTAGGTTTACGCGAACACTTGACATTATAAATGAAACTATCTTTTCGGATTTTGTCGCGGATTTATTATGATTCCCGTGACCATGATTGCTGTAAAGCATTCGAAACGTCGTGAACCAAAAATCATAATTAATCCGCGACAAGATCCGAAAATATAGTTTCATTTATTATGCAATTTAGTTTTTATGTGTAAAATTACTATATAGACAGATAAATAGTGATGTATTTTTGATCAACAGGAAAATCACCGACACACAGGACTGTATCGCCCGCTAATAAGAATATTACCAATGAAAAACCGGAAGTTGAGGCTGTAAAGGTAAATGTTTTAATATTTACTAATTATAGTTAAATTAACATTCTAGTTAAACATATTATTATTAATTTAGACTTCATTTTCTCAAAATTTCCATATTTTAACGTTATTATCACAGTTATTAAAATTTATTTTGTTCCTCTAGATATCCAAAGTAAAGGTGACTAACGCCAGTGCAATAAAATCCAGACAAAAAATTATATTTGACTATAATGAGGTTCGTTTTTATTTATTTTGTTTATTTGTGAGTTTTACAAATAATAATTACAATGAAAATAGAATTAATGTAAAGTTAAAATAATTAGCTAAAAACTTTTCTTTTTTAATAATATGTTCTAAACCTTAGATACAGGTTTTAACCTAGTTCAGGTTCGTCCCAAGAAAACGTAGACGCTAATATATCTTTATAATATGTATGTAATTATTTATTACATATATTTAAACTTATTATATATATTATGTAGTATATCAATTATCTGGTATCCGTAACACAAGCTTCCTTCGTAGCTTACCACGGAACTAGATAGCGCTGTGTGTAATAATGTCCCAACATATATGTACTTATTTAATATATCTTTTAAGCATATAATAATGTAATTTTTGTAATAACAATAATATAAATAAATATATAATAAATAAAAAATAAAATAAATATGTAATGGGTTTGAAAAGATTACTTTTTATAAATTAATTGAATAACATTATTCTATTATATTATTAAATTAATTAAAACATTGTCTTTTAATATTAACTAAAATAATAATAATTGATTATATCTGCAGGAAATTATTATAAAACCAAAATAATATCATTTCAGGCAGAAAAATTGAAAGAGAAGCAGAAAGCCGAAGACAAAAAGTTTTCGAACCGTCGAGTCGTTCTTCAACGGAAAATTACTGAAAAGTCGGTATTCTCCCGTATAGAAACGACCGATCCCACCAAACCGAATCCCGGTATTTTCAGTCGAGCAGTCCGCACCGCGATACGAATCCCGGACAAATCCCGGATTGTGATAAAAAACGCCCAAATCGACTATCAATCTGATTCAGATGACTATATATTGGACGAAGAAGTCGGTTTTGTGGCAGAAGTCACAAATTTACCATTTGGAATGACGGATACAAGGATGAAAACCCTCGCGGGACAAGACGTTCAGGTAATAGTGATGGGATGCTTCAAATGTCGGGTTCAGGGGTAAGGATTGGGATAGGAAAGTGAATACCAGATTGTACTGGATAGTGTTAGGTAGTTGATTTTAATAGGACTTGGCGTTTTTTTACCGGGTATAGTGTTTGCGGTATGATTAAAAAAATTCGCGGTGTGATTTGGTTTCTTAAGCTATTTCGTTTAAGTAAAATCTTAGCATATTTATATAGATTGCTGTAATGCATTCAGATAGAAAGAAACCAAAAAATGAAAATAAATCCGTGATAGTGTGATTCGAAAATACATGTGATCCGTGATCCGAAGATACATGTGAATGTGAAGAAATAAAGTTTTATTTAATTATTAATAAAACTTAGTCTTGGTACAATTTATAAATGTACCTAATTTAAACCTTTTTAAATTTAGTACCATTATTTTAACAATTTTACATTACATTTTACATACATATTAAAGGTTACAATAGATTTCTCCGAAATGTTGACCCGGACAACCAGCTATCACCATATCAAATTTTATCAAAATGTGATGAGTGGTTATCTCGTGAAGTTAAGTTACAGACAGACAGTAAGAAATTTTAAAAACTGTAGATCACGCTTCTGTAAAATAAGGAAAAAATTGGAAAAAAAGTAAAGTGACTAAGTAGAATAAAGTATTTTTTTAAATTATAATGTTGAATCAACATTTTGTAGAACAATAGAACAAAAAAAAACCCATAAGACTGAAAAGCCAAATTTTTTTTGTATAATCATAGTTAATGTTTATACATACAATTATTTTTTTCTAATATTTTGTTTGTTATTTTATTTTAAATTATTAAATAAGCTTTCAATAAGTTATTGAGTGACCTGTATGATAAAAAATTCAAAGTCGTACCGCCATAAATGTACATGCGTTTAAAAAACTTCATAAGACTAACATTTCCCGCGGTTCCGTCTGCGTTTTAAAAGCTCTAACTCAAATTCTTAGATTTTACATATGATTTTACAATATGAAGTTATATAGCCTACAGACTTCCTCGATAAAATAGGCTATTCAATAATTCAACACTAAAAGATTTTTTCAATTCGGACCAGTAGTTCCTAAGATAAGCGCGATCAATCAAACAAACAAATAACCAAACAAACAAACAAACAAACAAGGAAAATAAAGGGAAAACATATACTTGACGAATTATAATTAAAGACATTTTAAGCATCTCCATTTTTTCTCAATCTTATTGATGTGATATGAATCTGTGATATTTATTTATGTATTATATTATGTGTAACTTAGTTTTTAAGTATTTTTAAGATATCTTAGTATTATACTTTTTTTTTATTATCTTGCTGTTGTCAATTGTCAAAGTAAGGGAGGGTATTTTGAAATATTTTTTTATATAATCTCTTGAAGGTTGTAAGTAAACTTTAAATGTCTTTTACTTCTAAATGTACAAATATAGAATATTTTCTGTCTATAATTACAGATAAAATTATTAATTTGTTGTGTATTATACAAAATAATTTAAAAGTTAAAATTTTTATTTAATTAAAAAAATACAAAGAAAATCACTTTTTCTATATAAAATATTGAAATTACATATATAATGTTGCTCAATCTTAATATTTATAGTACGCAACTTTTGATATAAATGTACAAATAAGTCAATATTATTATTTATAAATGTTGAACTTGGCTTCAAACACTACCGTGCGCTCAAATTTTTATTTGAGTTATTTATTATACAGAATAATGATAATATTTCTTGACAAAGTGATATGAAAATTAAAAACAGATGTATAAAACATAATGATTCATTTAAACTGTCTATTATTGATGTAAATCGAATCTGTGACCTGTGGTCTCATATTTTAGTCAAAAGAAAAATAAAGATCTAAGTTATTTATTTATATATATTATGTCAAAACTATTTCTAAGTGTTATTGAAATAAATTTTAATAGCATATATCTATGTACCTGTAGATTTTATATATATACAGTATGTAAAAAAAATTGAAAATTTATGAATTATGAACTGCATTTATATATATTTTTTTTAAATCAAATATTTATATTTAGTTAATTTTAACGGTTTTTAATTGTTTTTTTTAATTTATTTATTTAAATTGTTGGTATTTTTTGCATACTGTATTTAAAAGTTGTTTTGATGAAATAAGAAAAGTGTTATGTGATATACTTAGTTAGATATGGGTATTGGGGTGTGTATGGAACAAATTTGTCTAATATTTAAAAAAATATATTACATATAATAATATTAATTAACGATGTATTAATTTTAACGATATTTTCAAAGGAAGTGTTATTTTTATTTAAAAAAATCAGTTCTTATTATTATTCTAAATGGCCTTTTTTTCATTTTCTGGTATATAATAGTATAGGAGCTAACGGTAAAGTTATATTGTTTTATTACTACGAAATATATTTTTGAAGTGAAACTTTTTTTGTGTCCGTGAGTATAATTTCAAGGTCGCGTCACGAGAAATTGTCATGAATAACTGTCATACCGGTGACGTTTTAAGTTGTCATATTTTTATTATTGTTTTTTTTAAAATACATATGTAAATTATTTATAAATATAAGCTAATCTGTTTCACTTCGTTCGGGTTCATCCCTTAAAAGTATATGCGATTGATGTGTGAATCTATCTTGTAAAGAAACAGATATTTTGTTTGTTTATGAATAATTACAATATGTGAAATAAATGGATTAAACATTACATATACAAATTACATACTTATGTAAATAACAAGTTTTTTTAGTTAAATGTTTGTTCTTTAAATATAACTAACAAATTTAAACCATACTCATCCCATGATGACCCGTAAATATGTTGATGCAATATTTTCGATATAAAACTTACTTGTACGAGTAATTTTGTCTAGTTAGTGGTTACCTTAATAATTATAACGATTAATAGAAGTCATTTTGTAAAACAAAATGGCGCTCAAATGAAAATTTACTATGTATTTAACATTTTTCCTATTTCCTCTAGCTCTGTAAATGTTTAGCATGTATATAGTCTAAGAGCCGGCAGTGAAAAAATGGATTAATGTTGCAGAACTTAATATTGGATAAGGAAGAAAGGAGCGCTAAAATAACCTTCAAAACAACACTAGCAGCGGAGAGTTTCAAGAAAAAATTTAACAACAAAATGGTTGCCGCCAGCCGTTTAACAGTCATTTTAAAATAGGTCACTTTCTGTTAAGTTTACTTTTTTTAATGAAATGGAAGCGATAGATAAGTTATTAGATATATTTTAATACTTATAGTTGTAACTGAATTAAGTGCACGATATTTTATATATTAAATTTGTTGTATTACAAAAATGGATCAGTTTAAAAATTTTGACATGTATTTATCGGTCTAGAAAGGTCATGGAGCACAACAACCAGTAGAGAGAGAGAGAGAGAGAGAGAGAGATCTAAATCAAGCTTACGCGACAGAATTTTAGTAAATCGTTGCAATTCTATGCTTAAATACGGACGAATACGAATCAGTCTTCACTTGGTTGTCACTAAGTTACCCAATCACAGCTAGCGAAGCTTACCTCTCCCCCCGCTGTAAATGAGTGACTTTAAGCTAATACAAAAACATGCTGATTTCTCCACTGGTTGTTGTGCTCCATGAGAAAGGTCTTTAAAATTGAAAACAGTCTTAAGTTCTAAAAATCTTTTGGTTTGTAATTTTATTACAAAATAGAGTTTCTCTTGAGAGAAGATGTTTTTTAATTTTGTCACATTCTTAACAAACGCAATTGTATTGTAAATTTTTTTGACAATGCTATGTGCATCTTAATTATTCTTAAATATGAAAATAACTATTTTAAACCTAAATTTTTGGCATTTATATTTTGAAGTATTTCATTATAACATAGCATATTATTATGTACCCGTAATGTGCTAACTCGATATTATAACAAAGGTTTTTCTTTTATTTTATTATATAGTTGCTTTCATTTCTGAGCATTATGTTGGATATCTTCGAAATTATATAATTTAGTGACTTAAAATATATTTTATTATGATTTTTTTAACTATTTTGACACTTATGTGTTAGCACATTTTGGAATATTGACATTCATTTACATTTACTAAGTAGAATAGAATAAGAATAAATGTTTTTTTTTATTTATATGTAACTTTGTTTTCTTAAATATAAAATTTAACTACTAGTAGTTATAAAATTAAATTTAGGTTTAATTAAAAGACATACGTCTTTCTTCTAACTTTTGCATAATATTGTTCACAATATTTAAATCGTCTTACAGTTATCTGTAATAATATAATAATAAATCTTATAAAATAATTATGTTCTTTATAACGTGCTTATTGAATTTGAAAATTCAAAAATCAGAGTTAGTCATGTTTGAACCTATGTACACTAATATTTAAAAAAATATTCTTCAGCAATGGATCCTAAGCTGTTAACTCCCATTGAACAAATGTCACAAATAAGAAGTAGAAATTACGTAAAATTAAAATTACGAAATAACTGCAATATCTAAATTCTAGCTAATAGACATTTTACTTATACCTACTACTAGCTGACCCGTGCCCACTTCGTTGGGCATAATGTTAATAATCCTTTTTTAGTACAATGTTAAATAATTTAAATTATTTTATTAATATTAAAAATTAAATTATCTATACTAATATTAAAAAACTACTTTTTGTAATTTAAATATAAAAGTTAGACATATGCTGTCGTTGACTTTTTTGTAGGCATTTTCAAGCTCCACATCTTTTCTCTAGAACTCAAAAATATATCTTTCATAGTTAAGGCAGCGTTCGTAAGAAACGCTTTCATTCGAGCATTTTTTCTCCGATTCACTTTGCAAAACGGACTACCTCGTAAAAGCCTTTTTATTTTTCGGTTTTTTATATAACCTATGACACGTGAAAGAATTTTTATAATCGGTTCAGTAGATCCCGAGATTACCCCTTACAATTTAACAAATAAACAAACTTTACTTCTTTATAATATTAGTATAGATATAGATAATGTCATATTTTTGTTTTTTTCTTTCATTTGATACTAAAAGGTCAGTATAGCTAAAAATGGAGTTCACAGCATAGAATACTTAGCCGATGATTTTATATTACATTGAACACATAAGTTCTATTACAACAACGAAATGTATTTGTCATATAATTATGTATGGTATTTATATAATATTTTCATTAATATTTTGTAAGCTGTCGCAAGATATACTTTTCTTATATATAAAGTGTAACCATTCAATAAATGTTGTATGACTTTGAATATCTTATTTTTATCTGTGAACAGATTGTTTTTACTTAACTTTCGTTTGTAAACATTTAAAGTAAATGACTCATAAAAAATTAAATAAAGAATGAATGAATAATGATATTTCTAATACACTATAGAAACTATTCGTGAAATTCAATAATAATTCGGTGTTAGCGTTAGTTTCGTAGATGTTTGATATTTGTACCAAGTTTAAATGTTAAATTTTAACGCATATCCAGTATATTTTTTCCGAACTTATTGATTGTAATATCTTCTTAGATACTAAATCCTTATTGTTAAAGCTTAAAATGCTTAGATTTTTAGAATATGCACTAGAAAAGTAGTTTCAATCCAGTTTTGTTATATTTCTCTAATGAAATAGGTTGCTTGTTTTATTTGTTTAATTAAATTAACTATGAACACTTTTTAGTCAGTGATCTTTTCAAAGTATAAAACAAATGAGAAATTAAATAAGAAAAAATAAATAATTATAATTATATAGTAAACTACATCTAAAAGTAATAACAAAAATAACAAATTTATAAAATAAATTCATATATAACTGCAAAGTGTAATAAATGCTAAAAGGTTTTGATAAAAATTAATAAAATATACATATATATTACTATCTGAAAAACTTTTTGCTTAAACTTATCGCGTTTAAATGTTACATTATTTCCTTAACTACTAAGATTAAATTTAAATATAAGGGTTTACACAATTTATGTTTATCTTTTTTTATTTCTTGATAAATTATATCATGACATTTCTTTAAAAAAATGACAGTTGTATTTTCTTCATAATAAAGCTAAAAATGTCGCCAGCTCTTGTACTATACGTATAAGTTCAGTAAAATTTGTAATGCATTTTTGTTTATTTGACACACCTTTAGGGGTTTAGAACTAATAATTATAAGTCTAGTAGATGTAATGGTTTTTTGTAATAAACAGTATGTATAGTGAAATATGTTTTCTTTAGTACCTATGACGATCTCAAATAAATACAAGAAAAGAAATGTTTTTTATTTATATATTTACATGAAAGCTATATCGAGTTTGATGCTACTGTAACACTGCCATAGTGTTTTAAATCTTTTCCATTGTTGTTTTTTGTATTGGCGACTAGCATTTTGGCAAATAACTATTTTTTTATTAAAGGTATAATAATATAACTGTATGCCTGAATGTAAATTCGCCATAAGTTTTCACAAGCGATTTAAATAATAAATGTAATATAATAATCGCACGTCAATGTTTAAAGACTGATAAATTGAATAAATATATTAGAAAAGCCATTTTTTTCTTTCATTTTAAAATTCTTGACCCTATTATTTAAAATAGTACTCATATTCATATTACTTTGTAATATATGTGAACATTTAGATGTGTGGATGTATGTTTGTTACACAATTACGCAAGGACAAACCAAATTAGTACATTCACGCTCAACATATGAATGGCCACAGCAGAACTCGAACCCGCGACCGCTGGCACATCAAATAGGGTCACTACTAACGAACTAAACGGTCTTAAAACAAAAATAAAAAAACAGTTTTGTAAATAAAAGCACATTTGTTATATATTATTTATAATCCAATTACAACTGAATTTGATCCTTCCCTTTATAATATACATACTACATATTTAAAAACATTTCTATTTAAATATACTCATTTACATTTATGAAACTATTAATTAAATTCTTATAAAACTCGTTATACTTAATTTCTTATAAAAAAATCGTGAGTTAAAATTTGATTACCACTTGTCTCACGGTGAAGGAATATTTTAGGAAAAGCAAGTTATCCGAAAGACAGATCCCCCTCATACTGAGGGAGGCCCACCCCCAGCGGTGGGACGTTAAAATGGACTGAATACTTATTATTCATATTTAGACAATCATAAAGCATTATTTTGATCAAATAAACAACAATATTACATATAGAAAATGACTAAAAATAATAAAATAAATTTTTGATAAACCATTTTCCAATTAACAAACCCTCTAAAACCATTATAAATATAATTTAAACAAAAAAGTGCGTGTGTACAAAGTAAAACATGTCAGAAGTAAAACTTCTTTGGCAAACTAATTTTTAATCTCATTTATATTTATACTAACTAATCCCGTCTAAGCTCGTTGAGAGAGGGAGATGGCGCGACGGTCACACCCACGAGTTAGACAGAGTTAGAAATGTCACTGACTCGGACTCGCGGTGGGCGAGATCTATCCAAGGCTAACTCTTCCCCGTCTCTGAGCGCCTGGTACTTGTACTGGTTCGCGTTTATATTTATATGTACTAATCTAAAGCTTTAGATTTCCGAGACTTAAAGGGAGGGAAAAAAGGAAGATAGAAAAATAAATAAATTAAATTTTATTTATATTATTATAATTTTGTAATTAAAATAATAAAAGTGTCGAAAAAAATTAATACAAATGCCCTTTGCCTTTCTCGCTCTCTTTCAATCGGTCTCGATTGCTCTCTCCCTCTTCTCAAAAACGTTTCACATCCGTCTTAATATGTCGCGTGCCATTCGTAAGAATTTTACCCTCAAAGTGCAAACAAGTTTTACTTCAAAAAATCGTCTTAAAAGCCACTACCATAACTTATAATAACAACATTTCGATAATATCTTAAAAAGCACCCCACGCTTTTTTTAAAATAAAATTTTATTTTATATTTTTTAGTTCGGTTTTCTATAAAAAGCGTGTTTTTTAGTTTTTTTTAAACTATTACTTATTTTCTTCTTTTTCTAGCAAAAATCATATTTTGCAAATTGAAAAATGGAATAATTTTATCAAATTAGTGTATTGTCATTGGTCCTCAATAAATCTACAAAGTTTGAACGAAATCTGGCCGTTTAAAGTGGGTCAAAATCGCGCCCAAAGAAGTCGGTTACAAACAAACATACAAACATACAGGTGAAGCTAATAAAAAGCGTGTAAAAAAAGCAAATTATTTATAATAAAATAATCACTAAAACCAAGAAAAATTTTAATGAAATCAATATATATACATTTAAATAAATAAATAATTATCATTTATCATGCTTCAGTATACTTCATGATATTTATCAAGATATTTCGATAAAGAACTATTATAGTATAACAGTAATTTATATAGACAAAAACAAAGTATCTGTTTGGAATATCAACATTAGGACTTATTTACTAAAAAGTTAGTATACAGTAGTATAAAAATAAAAAACTCGCAATATTTAAGCATTTCAGTCAGTTTTGTTGCTGGAAAGATTTTAACGGTACTTTCACTGGCAGGTAACGAGTTTAACTTGGTCTATTTTATATAAAAAATAGAGTGATAGAAAACCAACTAAAGCCAAGTCAGGTGATTCATTCGCTCGCGCTTGTTTAAGATAAACATTTCCATCATACATTACATATGTGTAACTCTAGCGGTTTTGGCAGCGCACGCCAGAATAGCTCGCAGATGGTAGATTTTTTACTACTTACTTGACACTTATCGTCATATTAATGACAATTTGAACAATATCTTTATAAATTGTAGCCTACATGTTATTTTCATGTATAAGCTATATTATCGTAAAGTTTCATAAAAATCCATTAGGTAGTTTTTACGTGAAAGAGTAACAACATCCATCCATACTTACAAACTTTCGCGTTGCTAATATTAGTATAGAAGTATTATAAATAATCCATTGCTTTATAAAAAATAAAACCAAAAAAAACCAAAATTGAATAAAATACCATACACCAATATAATTTAAGTTAAAATTCGTAATTATCAGTGAACGTTAAAAACGTAGCTATATTGAAATACTCCGGCATCGCTTGCAACAGTTTCTTGTAGTCATCTGTGAAGTCCTCGGGATTGTAAATTTTGTGGGCGTGATGGGATATATCTACTATCGATTGGGATTGAAGTTCTTTGGGCACCTAATGAGAAAAAAAAATTGTCTTTGATTTTCTAACTATATGAAAAAAGGACATAAATAAAGTTGAAGTTTGTCATTTCAAATTAACAGCTTTACTCTTAAATCTTTAAAACTACGCAACGGATTTTTTTACGCAAGGTTTTTTTCAATAGATAGAGTGATTCAAGAGGAAGGTTTATATGCATAACTAGCGGATCCCGCGGCTTTGCCTGTGCTAAATCTAGGGAAGAGCCCAAGTGAAGCGAGGGCGAGTCGCTAGTGAAAGTATATACGATACTTACATTAAAAAAAAAAAAAATTTTTTGTCTGTCTGTTCCGGCTAATCTCTGAAACGGCTAGACCGATTTTGATGGGACTTTCACTCGCAGATAGCTAATGTTATAAGGAGTAACTTAGGCTACTTTTATTGTATTAGAAAATTATAAAAACCTTACGGTTTGCTAGTTTAAAAATGTGATAAAAACGTACTTTATCTTTATCTTTATAAACGTTTAAATTTTGTTAATATTTGTTCTCAATAATTGTTAATTTAATTTTAGATTTACTTAACATTACACTGCTTGCTTGTTACAGTTCTTGAGGCATAAGCTCAGCTTTGCATTTGTGTTGTGTGAGTGATAGCTAAAAGGCAATAGCCGCGCATCAAAAACCAGTTAAAACGGGTTTAAACCAATCTCGCAACGTCTATCCGTATCGTCGTGCCTATCCGTACACTGCACTCACACAAATGCAAAGCTGAGCTTATGCCTTGAGAACTGTACATGTATGTATAATTTGTGGAAACGTGATTGGTTGATGTATTATTATTATTTTGTGTTTGTATGTATTATATTGAACTGTTTGTTTCCCTAATAAATAAAAAATACTTACATTAAATTCCAATTGGAATTTCAAAGGCTTAAACTCCTCTTCATAAGTGGCCATAGTTTGTATGATAACATACACTTTTCTGTCTTTAAATACCAACGTTTCCTTTAGAGGGGACTCGAAGGACCATTTATTCAATGTAACGTTTAAACGCGGCCATATTGTTATTGAATTTTGTGTTTGACCTGTTGATAGAAATGCATACCTATTATATAATTAATAATTATGTATTTAAAAAAATATGTTGTGACATTATTACTCACAGCGCCATTTAGTTCCGTGGTAAGCTATGAGGCTTGTGTTACGAATACCAGATAGTTTATATAACTTTAAATACATATATACTATAATAATTAATATAAACACCCATGACTGAAGTACAAATACAAATACAAAAAAAATGCCCCCAGCAAGACTCAAACCCGCGACCGCTGGCGCAGATAGTAGGGTCAGTACAAACTGAACACCGTGTCGTAATCAAAAAAGTGCGTGTGTACAAAGTACACATGTCAGAAGTAAAACTTGAATTTAAATTAAGGCTAACTCTTCCCCGTCTCTGAGCGCCTGGTACTATGGACTTATTTTTTCGTTCCATCGAGTTTGAAATCACAACGATTCTAAAGAAGTTTCACTTCAAAAATAAATAGGTGTAATGTGATTTACTTCAAAAAAGCTAAGTTTTTTGTTTCATATTATTTTTGCTGTCTTTTATTAATGTATTTAGTATAAAGTAAAACACTAGAAGTTAGTTAAACATTTAATTTCACATTAATTTATTAAGATTTTTAATTTTAAGCTGGTTTAAGTCTGTTCTTAATAACATAAATAAATAATTTTAAATTATTAACATAGTAGATGTTTTAACAAAAAACAATTTTTTTTTTATTTTGTCGTTAATTTATTAAAAAAAAGAATAAAAACTTACCATGCAAAATAAAGTCCATCAAGCAAGTATCTTCTACACACGATCTGTTATTCAATCTTAGTGAGTGTTTGAATTCGGCTGGCGGCGCCATTTTTACAAACAAACTACCTTTCCTGTAGGAATTTCGTAAAAATATTATAATATTAAGAATACATTATTAATAAAAGATACATACATATAAAAATCTTGCAATGTGACTAAAAATATTTAAAACAAAACATTAATAAATATATTGGAACCTTAATACACATCACTATCTAGTTTCATGCCTACGAGGCTTGTGTTACGGATACTAATACACTACATTCTACACATTAAATACATACATATTACATATATAAACACCCATAACTGGAGTACAAACATTTGTGCTAATTAAATAATTGCCCCAACAGGACTCGAACCGGCGACCAGGTTCACTACAAACTGAGCCAAAAGTGTCATCCACAAACATAAGCATTAACCACCCCTTACTTAGTAAGTTAAACTTAATATACATACATACAGTAATAATAATAAATATGTTGTGACATTTACACACAGCGCTATCTAGTTCCACGATAAGGTACGAGCCTTGTGTTATGGATACTAGATGGTTGATATACTACATATATATAAGTTTAAATACATACATATTATAAATATAAACATCCATGACTGGAGTACAAACATTCGTGCTCAACAAATGTATGCCCCCAGCGGGACTCGAACCCGCGACCGCTGGCGCAGAAAGCAGAGTCACTACCCACTGAGCCAAACGTGTCGTCAAAGTAGTCAGTATATATAAACCAATACATTTATATATTTTTAATTTTCCCAACTTAAAATAATATTAGTATGTTAGTTAAAAACAAAAATTACATGAATTTGTCGAACCGCGGTCTGTACAGTGGCATCTTACAATATAGAAACTCTTCACACTCGTCTGTAATAGCCTTTATGTTACTGTCAGTTATTTTGAGAGCTGTCAAAGTACTGTCATTTTTGTTTATTGGACTGTCAATGTCATTTTTGACGTAAAAGCGAGTTTTTTTTATGGCCTCGAGCGCATCGGGAACAGAATATACGTCCACTTTAGTTATAACAACTCCCGAGATTTTTTCCGTTGGTGTGAAGTTTTTACTGTATGTAGTTATTTGTGTATGCTGAAACAATTAAAGATATTATATGAAACTTTCTTTTCGTATTTTGTCGAGGATTTATTCTATATTATAAATGAAACTAGATATCTTTTCGGATTTTGTCGCGGATTTATTTGGATTTTTGGTTCCCGACGTTTCGAATGCTTTACAGCAATCACGGGAGAGACTAAGGTATTTGACGTCTCGGAAGTTTATATACTTGTTACAGACAGTGCCTACCCACAACATACAAAAATTGTAATAAAAATATATTAATAAAATAAAACTATTTAATAAAATAGTAAAATGGTGTATTTTATTATATTTAGTTCTTTTCTTAATACAACTTCTTCCAGTAATTACTTCATTAAATTTTATAATACTAGGCGCTGTACGAAATAAGAATGTTTTTACAAAAATTGGTTGTAAAATTAAAATAAAATAGTCTCGAAAACCAGAACTATCCATACGCAAAAGTTTTCCAAATCTGTTAAGCATAAAATCCATACTAATATTATAAATACGAGAGTGTTTGTTTATCTTTTTCATACTGAACCAACTGAACCGATTTTAATGAAATTTGTTATAGAGATAGTTTGAAAAAATATAAGATAGTTTGTATCCCAGAAATTATTTTTTAATTATTAGTTTACTAGCCTTTCCCGCGGCTCCGCTCACGTTCTAAAGGCTGAAAATCAAAAGAAATATTTTTCTCTCGTTTTTGCAAAATTTTTCATTGATGCTCCGCTCCTATTGGTCGTAGCGTGATGTAATATAGCCTATAGCCTTCCTCGATAAACGGACTATCCAACACAAAAAGATTTTTTTAATTCGAACCAGTATTTCCTGAGATTAGCGCGTTCAACCAAATAAACTCTTCAGCTTTATAATATTAGTATAGATATATAAAAAATAGATATAGAGGTCATACTTACAAACCAATAATGCCTTTGAGTAGTGTTATATCCACGGTACGGGCTGATCGGTATGAACATTATAACTAAACATATCAACGACACAATAGAAATACCTATCCAGGCACGTTTCCGACTGAATAGCAGTTCGATTCCTGACTGAAATAAAAAAAAAGAGTATAAAAAATACTATTATCTATAAATTATAATCATCTTACAAAAAGAAAATGTAATACATTAAATTTTACGAAGTTTTATATATTTTTTTTATATATTATCACTCTGATAGTCCGGTGGGACGACGCCATACAAGTTTAAGAAATAAGAATTTTTTGACAGAAAGATCAATATCTAAACATGTCCTAGCCCGGGATTTGAATCTATGAACACTTTAAATAACCGAGGCATTTATTTAATTGAGTAATACCAAAGTATTAGTCTTTTTTATATTCCCACAGCATAATCCACCAATCGATAAGTTTTCTTTCGAAAACTTGTACTGTGTCGTGTTGTCATCAAGTTAGAAATGATTCGCACATGAAAATATCCGGCGAGACCCGGATTTGAACCCGCATCACTCGGTTATTCAAGCAAGTGCGTCAAAACTGGTTTTAATAATACCAAAAATAAATATAAATAAATATGTTGGGACATTATTACACACAGCGCCATCTAGTTCCGTGGTAAGCTACAAAGCTTGTGTTACGGATACCAGATAGTTGACATACTTGATACTACATAAATAAGTTTAAATACATACATATAATTAATATAAACCCATGACTGGAGTATAAACAACGGGACTCGAACCCGTGAACGCTGTTATTTTAAGTTATTTTGTCTTCTTCTATCTATATTTATACACAATAATCAGATAATTATTATTAAAAATATTTACCATAGTTAAGCCAACGATAGCCGCTAAGCCCACGCTGACAATTGCTATCACGATATCAGGGTAGTCGTTCCCAGACCGTCCCATAATCGGTATTAACAGCAATGTAAATCGAAATGCGAGGGAAAAGCAGAACATTGTAGCTGGCAATGTTAGCACCACTTCTAGAATTAAGTGTCGCCAGCCTAAAAAAATATGTTTTTTAATATTTATTTTATTTTTCAGCTTATGTTCATACTTAAATCTTAATGTTGCTTTTTTAAAGAATTTGATGTTATTGTAGATGTAATATAAAGCAATTTACTTAGTTCGATTCCTGATATGGTATACAATAGCGCTATTCAACATATAATTTTTTAATTTAATTAATTGATTTTTAATTTAAGATTTTTGTCCACTACAAGCTATTACAATGCTAAGCGATGTTTTTCAAACATTTAATAATACCTAGTATAATAATAATTGCATCGATAGCATCTTACAACGTGTTTCGCATAACAGTGTGACAATAACGTTAAGACTCTGTAAGTAGGTTAAAATTATTTCTTTATATATATTCAAGATTCATTTTACAAAATATTATTTAGTATATCGAATTACAGTTGTTTACGCCTACTTGTTATTTGTTATATTATATAAAATGGGAAAATCATATAGTACTACCAACAAACAAGAAGAAGTTATTATAGCTCAAAATGGAGCTAATGACGCGAGCCATAGCGACTTACATCAAAAGGTGGAAAAAAATGGCATACTAGCAGCATGCCTTTTAACACTGCTAGTTATAATAAGCATTTGCATGATTGTGAAAACATGCAGCAAAAGTTTAAAGAAATGGGCATATAGGGCAATAGCTACAGCAGTGGTGGATGCACACGCAAATAAGGCTAACCAACCCCCAACAGTGCAATATACATAGAAAAAAACATAAGGTATTTTTTCCCTCTCAATAATATTTTTGTGTAAAACCAGTGAATACGATTTTTTATTTTAATATAAATATATTTTTTTTCTACTAATGTTTATAAATTTATTAATTTATATATCTCATAATATCATTTAATTTTTTTTTATTTTTTACACAATGAACTTTTTGTAATTTAACACTACCATTGTTTGCATTGCGTATAAAACTATTTGTTTTGTATCAAGATTACCTAAGTAAATACAATTGTCATTCATGAAATGTATTATTAAATTTTGTAATAGTAAGTAGTGTATAACCTTTTATTCAAAATTGTAAGTTATGTATTTTTTTTATATAAGGGGAGGAATATTGTAGGGGTTCGACATAAGATATATAAAGCGAGCGCACGCGGTCATACGACAGTCGACACTCGCTAACACACTCAGTGTTGCCAGATTTTTTTTTCTCGAATAGCACTACCGGAGCGCGAGTGTAGCCCCGAGATAGCCCCATCATGGCGCACAGGTAGTTAAGGCGGGAAAGTTGAAATAAGTAACATACCATCGAACCAACACATTTGTAGTGACGCCACTAGTACTCGGATTTGACATAAAAACTATTGAAACTGATTGTTGCTGGAAAAGTTCTTTTTTTCCGCATAAAAATGATTTTTTAATAAAATATCTCTGAAAAAAAAATAGCCGAATCGGCTATCCGTAGCCAGCGGATATAATAGTATCGCCACTCGGTAAGAGAGATAGCCCCATCGGCGCTAAATAGCCCCATCTGGCAACATTGAACACACTCGCTAACGCACTCGCAGCTGAGTAGTTAATAAATACGCACAATAAATTTCGTGTTTTAATAAGCAACCCGACATTACCTAAAATGTATATAACATGAGTAAAGTATTCGTATTTAGCAACAATTTTTTTTAAATAACATTATGTTTGACACATTTAAACAAATAAAAAGTCGAAAAATATATTTAAAAAAAATCATCTATTATAAAAAGAAAAATTCTAAAAAAATGAATTTGAAATAAATAATAAAACTAACCTTTAATTATTCCATAGCGTACTAAAATCATATTGACGAAACCACTGATCGTCATAATTGTAAGAGGAACAGTGATAATGTATCTAATATTAGAAAGAGAGGAGAAGAAACAGAGTATGAAGAGCGAAAGAGACAAGAGAAGTCGCGTTGCAGAGGTTGTTTGTACACAACGGATTGATCTATCCAGAGTAACCTGTAAAGTACAAGTTTTTAATTTAATTATTTACACAAATATTTATTTTTTTATATTTTTTTTATTTATCCGAAATTGCTTTTGTGTTTTATAAAAGAGTTTTTTATATTTCTTCACCGGCGTTTTAGAGTAAACATGGCGATGGAAGCAATTTGAACCAGACCGTTTATATATTTTTAGCAATCAGAAGTGAAATTTGATTAAAAAAACAACACGTTATGTCCTAATCTTATTTATCACTTATTTCTTTTTATTTTTGCAATCAATAATCAAGTACACCAAGTAACTCATTATTACACATAGAAAACACATAGGAAATGAGAATCATCAACAACTAAGCAGAATTAATATTACAAAATGGCTCACGTATACCGAGTAACTTGAACTGCGTCCGCACAGAGCACTGACAAAGCAACAAAATGTCCGTGCACCTTTTTTTTTTTTTCTAAATGTCTAGTGCTGTTGGCCCTACCGGCCTTGACAGCGTCACCGGGCGGGGAGGCGGACTGAAGGTCCTGCCTTAAAAGTGAGCATGAAGCTCGAAACGGGTGTAGTTTCGTAAGGGCACCTCCTGCGAGGTTCGGACTACGGCTTACGAAACTATCGGATGGAGGTCTTGCCGAAGAGAGAAGGACTCTGAAGGAGTCGTATACGACTCGCACGCGCCTAAGCGTGGCCGAGCCGTGACGAACAAGGGACCTCGTCCTCGCCGGCGAGAACGGTGTATGTGTGTACGGTGTCGGTGTGTGTTCCTAAAGATAGCATTGGCTATGGTAATCCTATCGTCAGGGTCGGTGAGTACGTCTTTAGGTCATCTGTGCCTATCGTTAATGTCGTCTACGGTCCGTGCACCGCCCAGTATCATGTCTTTTATAGATTTACTCGGTATAGTGTATCGCCAGTGGGGGTATAACTTATAATATATTATATATTTTTAAATATCGAATTTTGGAACTTCATATTTTATTGTAACAAGCACGAAATAGAAAAAACGGTGGAATTGCCAAGTAGGCGTGGTACGCTCGCCACTACTATGCGGTGTTACGCATACCTAATCTCAGATGCGTTTTGACAACGCGTAAAGTTGGTCGTCTCACATCGAAATTTATTTTTCGTAAATATGCCGTATTGTTCCATTTTGGAGTGCAAAAATGATAGTAGGAGAAAAAACATTAAAAATGGAGGTGTTTCGTACCATCAGTGAATACGACAATATTTATTTCCAAATAAAATCTTAGTTTATTTCAGTTCACTAATAATTAATTAGAACGTCTAGTAAAGTCAATCTTATGTAATTGAAATAAAGTTTATTTTGGATTGACTGTATTCAACATGGAATCGTTATGTCAATCTCGAAAGTTCTTTGCTACTCGATTAGGGATGTAGAAGGGTTGAATGTAGATTATATCGTTAGATATCGATAAAAGAAAATCTTTTTTTAATTTTTAATATAATATCACAGTACAAATACAAATTTAAGTTTTCTTTTCGCTTGTATGGCATCTTTACCATCTCTTAAAATATTACGTATTTGTTATTTCCTTATTGTAAATAAAAGTCAAATAGAACTTTAAAAAATTAGATATAATATAAAAATAATTAGGTATGCTGCATTGCATACATAATTATTATTATAACGTTCCTTTGTGTAACTTTTTCTTGTAATAACTCAATGAACATCAGTGGGACATTAATTAAAAATATTTTTAGTTTTCACAAAAACGCTGGTAGTATTTTTATTTTTAAATAATATCACGTCATTCTTCCAACATTTTTACTGAACTTCTTATAAATCTTATTTCTTGAATGAATCATATAATTAAGGTATTTATCGATGTCGATAATGTAATTAAAAATCAATGTGTCACTACAATAGCGTGACCTTGGTCGAGTAGCAGTTGATTTCGACCTATACGCGCGACTGTCAACCTAACGGTACAAATAATTAAGTTTATAATTGCTGTCGCTGAGATTACCGCATTCTATTATCGAATAGCAAAATTACTTCATGTCAACGAATATGTTTGAGTTCAGATTACAAAACATCGTAAAAACTTTCTGCGCTTAAGTAAAATAATTCTTATCGATAGGATTTTAAGTTTATTTCCAGATTTATGATTTGTGACTTATGATAGTTATGACTAAAATTAAAACGACGAATCAAATTAATAATTTGTTTGTAGTGCATAATATGATTATCGGTTTATTTGTGTTAGTTTGGCGACACCGGTTCCGATATAAATTTTGTTGTATTTCACTTCCACTGTTTTTTCTATTTCGTGGTAACAAGAAACACGCCATTCGGTATACTTCAAATCAAAATTAGAACTAAAAATGAAAGTGTTAAATATTCGCGTAAATCTAAGATAGTATTATATTATAAATTTTTTTAAACAATGAGGATCAGTACAGTTATAGCAAATGCCATATTACAAGTATCCACGTTATTAATTATGACATAAAAATGATATACCTTTTTGAATTATCCAAATCGGACCAAAACTTACGAAGATATTAAGTAATAAACATGACGCCGTTCTGCGGGCAAATTCAAATTACGCGGGCGCGTGTGACGTCATTATGATGGATCGAACACAGGCGGCCCGCCGCCCGAGTACCGCGCGACGCTGTTGGCAACTATTTTTAAGAGTGTTAGCAATTTAAGTTTTTAAGAGTGCTATTTTGTGATATTTAAGTATATATATAGCTTAATATGAATGCATATAAAATAGAAGCTGGTTTTGTGCAAGCTCAATCACCTTCTAAAAGTGAATTCAAATACTTATTGTTGAGTCTTGGGTCCTCCCTTCATATCCCTCAGAGATAAAATTTATCAAACCGTCAGGTGTTAATTATTAGTTACTAACATATTTGTTTACGATTTTTACAAATATTACCATATTTACTTATTAAAGAAACGACTGAAGACGGTAATTTTGAAGATTTTGAAGAGTTTTTAATCTATTATATATATAAAAATTAATCCCTATTTCCCTTGGTCACGTCATCACGCGTGAACGGCTGGACCGATTTCACTAATTCTTTATTTTTTGTGTTTGTTATTGTCAGGAGAAGGTTCTTACGAAAAAAAATATTACGAAAATTGCGCGGAAAATTAGAAAATTCAACAACAATTAACCACCATATAAAATATTTTAAATCTTACCTTAGCGCTTTAGACAATATAAACTTTTTTAATATGAATGAAAACCTTATGACGTTTGATATACAATTAACGGAGAGGTTTATATGTATAATACACTAGCAGAACCCACGGATTCGCTCGCACTTCGCGCACTATAATTTCGGACCAACATGAAAAACAGAAATATAATAAAATAATAATATGCTATAAAATAATAATATAATAGAGCTGAATTTTACCATTTCTTATCATTTAACACAGTGCAACGAAATTCTATATGTACCGTTTTGAACTTTTTTTATGTAGTAAAACGCATAGGGCTCACTAGTGAGAAAAGCCATGTTAGTGTAGTAGGTTATTTTCTGGAGTCGTCTAAAACAGTGCAGATGACTCCTCCCCTTTACTTGAGGTAATTGAAGACTCTGGGCTCCGGGACTGAAGGGTATTCCAGGGCGAGTTCTGTACATCGCCCTGGAATACCTGTTCAATGTACATCTTCGCGTTGGAAAGTTCCCGCAGATTTAAAAGGAGGAGAAATTGTGTCTGTTGCCCAAGGAGGGTAAGATGGGCAAGCTCTTTTAGTACATTCTTGCAGCCCGTATCACTCAGCATCTCGAGATGGGGCCGGGTCTTTCAGAGGCTCAGTTCGGGTTCGGGTCGGTCGACCGTGGACGCCCTGAATGCCCTGAAGGTTGGGTCTCTGGCCGCAGTGAAGGAGGGAAGCGTGCTTTTAGCCGTCTCATTGCATGCAGCTAACTCCTTCAACACTCTGCCGTTCGAGACTTTACGAGAGACACTTCTTTGCAAGTTTTGCAAGTTTGTAAGAATGTATGGATGTATGTTTGTTACTCTTTCACGCAAAAACTATTCTATGGATTTTGATGAAACTTTATAATAATATAGCTTACAAATTAGAATAACACATAAGCTATAATTTATCAATACTAGCGAAATTCACGGCGCATTCGCGCTAAATCTAGGCAGTAACCCAAGCGAAGCGAGAGAGAATCACTAGTATCAACTATTTAGTTGAGTTGAGTACCAACATACTTTCATCGAAATAATATTCACAACAATGTCTTGTAGTTTGGACAGAGGATGGAGATTTATCATCTCTTTTTTCAACGGAAAACCATTTTCTACAAAGTTTTGGGCCCTTTGGTAAGTAAAAAATAGTCAATCTAGCGTTTTAAAACAAGTGTTTATACATTTATGCACTAAACAATATTAATATATAGTTAAAAAGGTCAATTCGACACAAATTGGAAACTTAGATTTGATATTAAAGTTACGAACACACTGCGCGCCTTACCGTTGCCAACGGCTATTCGTTACTATGACGTCACAGCTACAGCGGCGGCACGCAGCAAAATTCGCTAGTAATTTCCTTATAACTTCGTCAATTTTAGTCGTAGAACAAAAATTTTTGCACTGTATGTTAAGGATTTCTTAGCTCTATAAATCTGTATTCTCAACTAAAAACCGTACGGATCCTCATTATAAAAAAGAAATTACTTTATTATTTCGCCACAAATCAAAAGAGTTCGACGCCAGCAAACTTCCAATGTAAAATGGTATCCAATACAAAGGTACGACTATCCAATTTTCAGATAAATATCTAAAAATGTAAAGAAAAAAGCAAAAAAAGTTAAAAATAAAATTTTTATCGGACATCGCGAAGCTATAATCTTTGTAGACTACAGAAACCCTTAGACTAAAATAAGCTAAAATATTACATAAAGCATATGACATACACAAACATTTTTTTTTTACTTTTAAAAAAAATATTTTTGTATTAATCTTTCTTAATTTTTAATATATTTATTTTTCATTGTATTCACAAACTTAAAACTTACCTCATTTGAATAGTTGTATACACCATAACAGCAGTGCAACACGCAACAATTAAAATTCCACTTATTAAACAATATATTCTTCCCAAAACCGACCATAAAAGTTCATAGATAATAGATTTTCCTTAAAACACAAAAAAATTTTAATTATTAATTAAAAATATTATAAAGAGGAAAGATTTGTATGTAAGTATGTTTGTAACGAATTCGCTCAAAAAGTACTGGAATTGATTTTAAAATTTCTATCACCATTTGAATGCTACATTATCACTTATTAATATTATAGGCTATTTTAATTACAAGAAAAAAATAAGGATACCTACTAAAACTACAATAACAGGAGAGGAGGAGGAGTGCACGCCGCATATAATATATGAAAAAGGTAGCCGCGCGGCTCAGGAGTATATTAAAGCTGGAGAAATTTTGTAGAAATTTCAAACCAGCGAGTGATCGAATTTTGCTTGTTAATTATAAAACAAAAAATAACAAAAGATATATAAGAATATTATTTTTTACTTTTTATTATATTAAAAATCACAAAAAATAAATTAAGCTATATAAAAAAAATGTATGATGGCAACACTTACTGAATCCAAACAGGAACAGATAGCAAAAAACACTTGCAAAACCCAAAACAGCCACCACAAAGTCTATAACTAAAGCGGTTAAATGTGAATATGTCATAAGGAACAGTCCTATAAAATCGTAGTATACGACTGTTGATTTGCTTTCCTAGAAAAAAATATAAAAATAAATATATTATTCATTACGCGACGACACGCGTGGCGCAGTTTGTAGTGACCCTACTTGCTGCGCCAGCGGTCGCGGGTTCGAGCCCCGCTGGGGACATACATTTGTTGAGCACGGATGTTTGTCCAGTCATGGGTGTTTATATTTATAATATATATGTATTTAAACTTATATAATATGTAGTATATCAACCATCTAGTATCCATAACACAAGGCTCGTACCTTATCGTGGAACTAGATGGTGCTGTGTGTAAATGTCCCAACATATTACTAGCATTTCCCGTAGCTTCACACGCGTTCTCAAGACCGGGAACCAAATTCTTTCTCATTCATCAACGGTATGATACCTCTCAGAACTAACGCCCGTCGTTCCCGTTTTTGCAACATTTTTCATTGATCCTCCGCTCTTATTAGACGTAGAGTGATATAATATAGCCTATAGCCTTCCTCGATAAACGGACTATCCAACACGAAAAGAATTTTTTAATTCAAACCAGTAGTTCCTGAGATTAGCGCGTTCAACCAAACAAACAAACTCTACAGCTTTATAATATTAGTATAGGTAATAGATTATTGCAGTTTTCATAATTATTCAGCAAGACCATTTCGAATATACTTATTATATGCCATTTCCTACTTCCTCTTTAAAAAATAAACACATTCGCCATTTTTTTTTAATAAAGCCATTTCGCCATATGCGATATATTCCAATAGCATCTCGAGACAGTCGCTTTTAAACTTGAATTCGATTTGCCACTTATTTTATATTTAGCATAGCTTTATAATATTAGTACAGATTAAATATAAGAATAATAAAATAAGAAGAAGAATATTTAAAAATCTTTACAAAATATTCTTAATTATGCAAAAACAATATTATTATTATACGTTGACGACATGTTTGCTAACAGCGGTCACGGGTTCGAGTCCAGTACTATTAATTATTTAGTTATTTCAGTAAAATTGATAGAAAGTATGTATCATACTTTTATTTTCAATTCTTCACTATCAGCTGTCATTTTAATGACATTTAAGAGCATATTTCCCGCGTTTTGTATGACGCCATCTTGTATTAATTCCGGTCTGTCATTCCGAGTGTGATATACGTTGCCGCCTTTAATAAATGCTATATCTATACCTGTTGAATAACAATTTATTATAAAAATGGTGCTTTTTGTATAAATATTAAACCGATTATATAATAATACGCTAATATTTTGTTATTTTTTTTAACCAAATAAAGTGTTCAATTAAACTGTTTTTAAAAACTAATATATAATATAACAAAAGCCAAACATCATAGACTATATTGAACTTGCCTTTGAGGCAATTTAAATCAAAAATTAAAAATACGTTATTGAATAAAGCTTATTACACTATAGCGGAATACCTGGTAGATGTAAATGTGTGGGATTAGTCACTGGTTATGTCTCACGTAGGATAAATAAAAAATAGATAAAATATACAATATTGTAACCAAATATTTTTTTGAAAAGAGCAACTGTTGAGTTTCTCGCCGGTTCTTCTCAGCAGAACAGTATTCCGAGCCGGTGGTAGTTTACTCACAGACTTACAGACTGACTTTTAATTTTGATAATGTAAAAATGACGATTCAAAAGAGCTTGTTAAAGTCTATTTGAATAAAGAACATTTCGATTTGATTTGATTATAAACAACCCTATTAAAAAAAGCAAAAAAAAGATAAAATAAAAAAAATACAAAAATATTACCTTGTATATTACCAAAATCTCTAAATATCCTAAAATCAGTATCAGAAGGTATAATGCCGGACGCAAATAGCACTTCACCCAAACCTTGCGCGTTCGGTTTAGTAGCGGTTTTTCTATACATTTCTAAAACTCTTGGATCTGTTACCTAAAAATAATAACAATAAATCTATTTATAAATAGCTCTATTTAAAGTAGCAAAAAATAAACAAAAACTATAATCACTACATAGTATAAGAAGTCGCTTCCCGCTGTCTGTCTGTCCCTATGTATGCTTAGATCTTTAAAACTATGCAACGGATTATGATGCGGATTTTTTAATAGATAGAGTGATTTAAGAGGAAGGTTTATGTATAACTAGTGGAACCCGCGGCTTCGCCCGCACTAAATCGCGGTTCTTTAGTTGTATCACATTTATTAAGATACAAAAAATAATATGATAACTGTAAATATAAAAAATACTGTATAATATGTATATATATTTATAATATGCATGTATTTAAACTTATATATGTGTAGTATATCAACCATCTAGTATCCATAACACAAGGCTCGTACCTTATCGTGGAACTAGAGAGTGCTGTGTGTAAATGTCCCAACATATTTATAAAAAATAATAAAAAATATATGAAAATAAATTACGCATAAATAGTTAAAAAAATATCAATAGATATGTTTATTATTAGCATACAAAAAATGAAGGTAGTTGTAAAATAAAATATAATATGTGTTACTTGAAACACATTTGGTTTCCCATTCATTCCGGCTGAATCCAAATTGATAACATTCGTCACACCTTTGGCCCATTGATGTTTTAGAAAGCCGTGGCTTGCCTAAAACAAAAATTAAAAAAAAAAATAATTTTTAATAATCACTTTGTTTTTTTTATTTTAAAAACATATTCATAAAATTATTATTTTTTTTTCAAATATTCCAGTATATATTCCGATATCTTGGAAACTAATCAAGATATCGATAAATATAATTGAAGATATGAATGGATAAAGGTATTATATGCCTCAAAACTCTAATTTAACAAACATTAAGTTGTATTAGCTGAATCAATTTGGATGAAACTTAGTACACAGATAGGCTATGATTTAAGGTGATAAACAAGCAAATATTAGAAGAATTAGTAAATAATTCAAATATACTTAATTTTCTGATGATATAATAGTTAATTTATATAACTCACTAATAATGCACTTTCTTCTGCGCCATTAAATAGAAAAATAACGTTGTGTTTAAGTTTTCTCTTTCTGCGAGATAACTTTGATAGTACTTCTGCCATTGCAGAACAAAACACACCATTGTCTGACGCACCTATAAGTATTATAAATATGAAAAGGAGGGAAAAGGATAGAGTTATTGTTAGATTTGCCATCTCTTTCTAACTATCAAAAATATAACGTCAAAATGTGAAACTGAAGTAAACAAAAAAAAGGAGGGAAAAGGATAGAGTTATTGTTAGATTTGCCATCTCTTTCTAACTATCAAAAATATAACGTCAAAATGTGAAACTGAAGTAAACAAAAAATATCTCATAATAATATTATTAGCAAAATAATTTCTATTTCATAGAGAAATATATATCAAATTATTTTTCTAAATAAATGAATATGTAAGCAAATCTTTATTTTTGATAAAATCAATATACAATCGACTCTCGTTAATTCGAAACTCGAGGGACTCTTAAAATATTACGAATTATCGAGTGTTTGAAATATCAAATGGTTCGAAATTTTGAGAGAAAATAAATAAAACTTCGAATTACTAAGTGTTGATTAATTATTATTATTTATTAACTGCTATCCTTTAACAATGACAAAAGTTTAGAGGTACATTCGTGTACATATCCATAATGTGAATTAATTAATATTGTGTACGATGATACAAGTTTGAAGTTGTTTCAAAAAGTACTTACAATCTTTCTGTCTCTTTCTCTTTGCAACATTGAATTGTCGAGTGTTTGACGCCGAAGAGTTCGAATTAACGCGTCGTTTTGTAACGTAGCAATGATTTTTTGTTCGAATTACCAAGTGTATACAAATGTATTGATGTAGTTCGAAATATCAAGAGATTTTGTAGGGAACTCGTGATAACTTTGAATTATAGAGAGGTTCGAACTATCGCAGGTTTGAATTAACGAGAGTCGACTGTAATATTTTCATATAAACATTCGCCGGCATTAGATATTAAGTATGGCGTCATTTTTTTTAAATAAATATGTAAAAAAAATAAGACACTACTACGCACCCATAGCAAAAGGCACAGAATCATAATGACAGTTGACCAATAGAGACGTGTTAGTTGTACCGTCGGGGTTGAACCCACTATCCCCTTCTAGCACTGCGATGATGTTCGACAAGTTTTGGTAGCCATTTACGTGTGGCGATTTAAATGCTAACCAATAGTCACCTGTAATTTTTTTTTAAATATATATTTTTATAAAAGTTTGCATGTAAGTTTGTATGTAAAGTTTAATGTAAACTCTGTATCTCCTTCACTCATATAATAATCAATATCATCTGGATTTGGATAAAAATAAAAAATAATATCCAGCCATTTCATGAAGTGTAATATGAAACATAAAACTCGTATTTAATATTGTAGTTCAGTTCTACTCACAACTTTGCTTATGAATATATTTTTAATTTTATTATTCTTCATATTTTTTATTCATAAACATCTAAACAAATTATCAAAATTATATTAATGTGAGAGAATATAATATCATAAACGCTTTGCCATATCTCTAACAATTTATAGCCTGTGTGTTACTTTGATAAGCTATATTACAGTAGTTTTATTAAAATCCATTCAGTAGATTTTGTATGACAGAAAAACAAACATCCATCTATCTAGTGATGGTTACACCTCACCCATTCGCTTTAGATTAAGATATATGAATAAGAGACAAGTGGTAGCCCAGCGGTAACGCGTCGCTTGGATAACCGAGTGATGCGGGTTCAAATCCGGGTCTCGCACCTCTGATATTTTCATGTGCGAATCATTTATATCATGATTACCACTTGTCTTACGGTGAAGGAAAACATCGTGAGGAAACCTGCATGTCTGAGAAAACCTAACAAGTTTTTGAAAGACATGTGAAGTCCGCCAACACGCACTAGGCCAGCGCGGTGGACTATGGTCTGATCCCCCTCGTACTGAGGCAGGCCCACCCCCAGCAGTGGCACGTTAATAAGGGCTGATGATGATATGAATAAGAGAGACACAAAATCAATGTCTGGCCGGTCCATCAAAGGAGCTTCAAATCGGCTACATAGTCTCATTTTATTCTGTTTTCAATTTAGTTTTAATTTTAATTTAGTTATAATTTGTACTAACTGTACAAGTAAATAGTTTTCAAAACGCTCCGAAACCAAAAGTCACTTAATTAGCCTTTATAAAAAAACACTAAACATAAATAAATAAGTACACTCACCATCAACAAATTGCCAGTCAGTTTTAACTGGCAAGTTTGCAGAACTTGCAATTTTATCAACTAAATCCTTTACATCTTTAGTTTTTTGTAAATGGTATTTTGTTCCAGATACTCTGGGTTTATCTCCTAAGATGTTATGAAGATATGTTCTTGCACTCTCTTCACTAAATGTATTTGGATCCTAGAAATAGATGATAAAAATCAAAAAGAACATTAATTTTAGGATATAATACTTAATTTAAAATGTGAAAATTGTACCCACATCCCATACTTTTGATTGGTCAATCTGGTTATAAATATTAACTCTAGTGGTGAAGTAAAAATATGACAGTTCTAAAATATGACTATTATTCCTTATTTTTCAGGTAGGACAGAGTCTGTCAGATCCGCTAGATATATAAAAACATTAAGTTAACTTACATCTGCTGCAATATCTCCTTCCTTTATAACATTAGGGAGATCACTTTCTATCACTTTAGTTAGCAGAGCCACTAAAAGGTAGAAGACTAATACCAATATCAAATATGGACTGGGCACCTGAAAATTGTGATTTATATAATAATTATGATTTATGACATTCTCATAATCTACAGCTGTTTGCCTTAAATTAAATGTAGGTGAAATGTAAACATGCATAGGTATTGATTTTAGTATATTCACTCATACTATTTTAAATTAAATAAATTGAGTAAATTATACAGAATAAAGCCATGCACTACAATATTACTTTGAATTGATTTCATAAATCAAAATTACAAAAGCAATATTTAAATAAAATACCATAGAACATATTATTATACATATTATTTTAAGCAAAAAAATTAATGTTAGCATCATTAAATTAAATAGATATTAACCATTTGTGAAGATTTTTCATCATGATCATTATCCCCAATAGAGAGAAGCCCTGAGTGTGTTTGTTTGTTCTTCTGCAAATATATGAAACTGTTGTTAGATAAAGTAGGAATATTTTATTGTATTACTAGTACTTGTGCAAAAAATTTTTGTGTGTATGTGTTTTGTTACACTTAAAGCTGCATCTGTTGGACTATACAATGATATTCAATTAGAACTTAAACTTTATAAATGCAACTATTGATTTGAATTTAGTCGCAGATCTTTAAGATGTAATTTTGAATAATCATATTTTTTTTTTATTTAAATAAATATCAGCGTAGTTGGTATTGAGAGGAATCTTTCATTTTTGAAGTTTCTCATTCAAATACAGATTACATTACTAAAATTATATTTTGCACTTTTTGATAATAATTATAATTAAATAGTTAACAATATATGTATTTCACATTAATTAGTGCAAAATATATAATGTCTTATTTATTTATTAGTGACCAGTTTTAGTTTTAAGCATTAGGTATAAAACTTTTCTGAAAATAAATTGGTAAACTCTAATCTTATAATATTTCAAACCTGGACATTGGACATAATATTATGTTCATTGTTTATTCAGTAATTTATTTATTAATTGTAGTTGTTTATTTATCAATTTGAAGGAAAATACTAATATTTAACTTGATGGTTTATTACACACATTTATGATACTTATGTAGAGTCATATCTCAAAATGTAAAGCGTAGTAATATGTGTGAATAAAAACATGTTTTTTCCTTAAAGCTAACTCTTAATAATTATTTATCTTAAGGAAATTGTCATATTTTTAAGGTAATATTCTATAATACTGCTAGGATACTAATAAGTATTGTTGTTAAAGATATACAACACAAACAAGGTAAGTTAAATTTCAAATTTAATTTATTTTCAGAAAGATAAATCATCATTCCAAACTATTATAATGGTGAAAAATTATTAGAAAACACAACATTAGGTACAATAGATAGGCAAAAGAGTAGAAGTTAGACAAAAGTGAAAGAATGAATGTAGAGTGTTAGCTTTAAAAAGTAGCTAATAATAAGAACATATTTAAAATAGATCCTATATTCACAACATTAAACAATATTGGTGGCAGCGGCTGAGGAGTGCCATAGTCAAAGACCTATTTTCTCAGGAAATTTGTTTTACCTTCTAATTGGAGTAGTATAGAGATAAATCAGGAGCATATAAACTTGTCCTTCCTCCTACTCTAAACCGTACCAAATGAATATCCTAACATAATCTAACAAATCTGTAACTGCGGTGGCGTTAATACGTAAGTACCATGTAGCTTATAGAATACACAGAGGCTGGCAACTCTACGTCGGTGATCGAGGCTTTGTAAGTTGGCTTTTACCAGCGTAGGGTCACCAATAAGCCTCTGCGCACGCCTCTCAATCGATATATTATATGAAAAGCTTTACACCACACGAATTAAAACAAGATGCTTCAGGTATATTAGGTAAAGCGACTGTTTAACATATAATAATATATTATGTTAAGTAAATAATTATTATACTTACAGATGCCATTACAAAGTCATCTATTTATCCAGTTACCTAACTAAACATAATATCCTAGAGTACACTTAGTAATAAGCAATTAAATATTCTACAGCAAAAAAAATAACGTTTTTGTACACTCATTAATTTTGGATCGTAACTTTTATTCTCAATGTACTGTAATAAATTTATATTAATCTGTTAATATGATATAATAAAATATTATCTAAACTCCGTGATAACTGGAGTAAATATCATTTACAAGGTCACAATCCAAAATAAAATATAAGTATTAAGTAGTAAGTACTAACGCGGCATAAATTTAATATAAACTAGATGTGTGTAGCTCTTTGGTGAACCGGCTCAGTGAGCCGTTTCAAAGTATAATATTACTTTTCTCTATGGCCGTTTCTTTTTAATGAGCCGGTGTTCCGGTTCACATCGCTGGCAAAAATCGGATCATTCGGAACTCGATCTTGCCATATAGAACGAAGATTGCAATTTCGAATGAACTAAATGTAATAGCGTATCAGCTTCAGCGCTATCGAATCTTTCAGATTCTATGATTGGCGACACGAGTGACCAGTGTTGCCAAAGTGATTTGGTCGAAATTTACGTCTGAAAAGTTACATTTTTAAACAAAAAATTACGTAGTGATAATTTTCAGCTTACAGATCATAAATAATTAAAAATATATTTATGTTTTTATTAAGGAGTTTGTGGGCGAAACTTTTATATACTTTTGTATACCGTCGTAAATAATGCAAATGTTTGTTCGTTTTTTTTATATTTACCTATTATGTGATTCTTAAAAAAATACATTAAAATGAATTAAAATTGTTTTTACATACATGTTACATGAAGTAGTCAAAAGTTACGTAAACTGTAAGAAATGTTACCTTCTGGTAACACAGGACACGACGGCTCGGCAGTCGGCGGCACAGCAAGAAAATCTTTATTATTTTTGAAATATAATTTAGAATACTTATAATTTTCTGTCTTATTATTTATTTTATTTTTTATTATGCATTTATTTGGTATGAAACAATTTACTGAACTGGCAAGTTAGTAAGCCTGAAAAAAGTATGAAGGAAAATCGATTATAAAATATTACTAATCTTACTTTATCCAATTAGAGCGAAAAATTAATTATACGGTTAATGTTAGGAAATTAGATTCGCGATACCCACCGATCGTAGAGGTGAATTTTTCACTTGGAACATCGGATCAGTATGACAGGCGGTCGTAGTGATTCGATGATCCAAATGAAACGTTTCACTGAACCGGATCACCATACTGATCCAGATTCAAATGATCCAATCCTAACCAAGATCCGTTTTTACCACCTCCAATATAAACAAAACAAACGTCATCTGTCAAAATGGCATTCCAATGGTAATGTTTATGCCACGTTCGAGTAAATGGTCTAGCAAGAAACTCAATTTCATTAGTAAGAGAATTGTACGATTTGTGTGACAACTCCCAAGTTTCGCGTCAACGCCGCTGTACAGCGTTGCTATCGTCGGAACCTGTGCAGTGCGTACTCCGCACTCCATTTAATGACAATTAAATGGTATTTATGAAATACGAAATAAATTCGAGTAATGTGATTAGGGCTTAATAAGCTTGCATTTCGTGGGATAACAAAGAGACAGAATAATATTCTATCTTAGTTGCACAGCACCCCAGTCATCTAGCATCGACAGTAGTGTGGGTACGTCGGCTTATTGTGACTATAGTTTCCATTCACGCCACGGCTAGACATTCTTTCTAGACCGTGTTATTGACTGAATAAGTTAAAAAAGTTCTCAAAATAACTACTTTATTGTATTTTATTGAATATTCTCTGATCTGATGATCTGAATCTGAAATAAATAATTACTTAGGATAAGTGTCAATAATTTTTGCAAAGATTACAGGAAACGGGGTAAGGGGCTACCATGCTTACAAGATGGCGGCATATTAGAATGTTGCCATACTAAGATTTTTTTAATTTGCCGCGATATTTCAGTCTCTACTTTCATTAGACTGACTAAAGATGCCATCTTCTTTTTAGGTACATATTCAATTTAATTATCTTGTTAATGGCTTCATTTTTGTAAATACCAAGATTGGTATGTCAATGATGACTAGGCTAAATTTACGGCCACCAGAAGCATGACGATAGACGAGTGTGTTGTGAGCAATTTTGACAGATTGTGAACTAACGTAATATTTATCCACACTTTTTCGAACGATTAGAACAGTTAAATATCAAAACAAAAATATAACGGTGGTTAAATATATTTGACAAAAAGAAATGTCACTCAACCGGCATGTGCAGTGCGAACTGCGAAGCACCTGTTGCGTGAAATAATGTGCGATCATGATATTTATATATTTTATGGATGATGGATCGCTAAAATAAGCAGAAATTAACACATAAGTCGAAGATAACTAATTTCTTGACATTTATTATTTATAGGGAAATACAAATAATAGACTGTAATATTTAGGTACTCAATGTTTTATTTATTATGCTCACAATCTAAGAAGTGTATAGTTTTACCTACAGAATAAATTAATCATCTGGTAATCTCTATCAAAGATTAGTATAACATCACCCTTTGTTCGCTTTATATTAAAAAATAATAATATAAAAAATTAAAATTGTATCATTTATTTAAAAAAAACTTATGTTTTTATAATAAAAATGAAATCTCATTGGATCATTTGTTACAGATTAAAAATATTATTGTTAATGATTATTAAAAGGGTTTTGGTTTTGTGCATTAGCAATAAGTCCTTATTCTATCTAAAATATGCTTATTATTAGTTTGCGGGTAAATATATGGTTATGTCTAAGTTTATAGGTACATTGTATTTACACAAAGTTATATACAAAACTAACAGATCTTTAAAATAAATGCCTACAATACTTATATCTAGTAATTTTAACTAGTGGTAATCACATAAAATCATTAAAGTAAAGAAAGCAATTAAATAGGAAAAATAAGTAACAATTGTTACAAAAAATATAAAGTGCCATATAAAGTTGATATACATAATCAATCAGCTCAAATATTACATACTTGTGGGTAAATTACAAAAAATAACTGGCAACACCTTATTCTATATAATACACTTTGCACTGACCCATAACCATAATCACTTCTCAGTTTCCATTTGCAAAGTAAAAACCATTTAAAAGACAACTTATCTAAACCACTTAGCTGTTAATTTAAAGTGATTTTAATATTATTTATTTAATTACAATTTCATTCAGGCTTTTATTTAATACTTGATAATAAGTACTTTAAAAATACTTAGCATATTTATCATAAGGCGATATTGAATTAATAAAATCACATATCACTTGCTTTATTTATAAGAATTGTTTCTAATAAAAAGGTTTTATTATCTATAGTCTGAAATGTCAATCACCGTTAAAATGGCGGTAAACTGTCACTTGAATTTGATATTTAATGATACCTACTATTAGTGTTTATTTTTTATATATGTATTGAAATAGTCTTTCCCTGGGTTGAGTGTGCTGTAGATGGCACTAGGGAGAGGGGGGGAGGCTGTCGTCACTCTCTAGGTAAGTAACGTAGTTGTCCTCCCCGTGAGGTCTCGGCGGCGGGAGGGAAGGGATGTCGTAGCCGTGCATCTGAAATTTATAAGTTAATAAATATAGGTACGCTTTTGGTAACGATTTATGAATTTGTTTGTATAAATATAAGTTACCTATTTGATAAACCTACTAATATTTTATGTTTAGATTACCTATGTCATTTCTAGTGAAGTTATACGACGTTGTATGTTTGTACGTTGACGGTTGACCCGTAAAATCAACAACATCGACCATTAATTATTAAATAAACAGTTGGCTTAGAACTCTCGTCTCGTGTACATCATTTATATCCCTGCGCCGTACGCTACATACCCATCAAAGTCTGTCCATTAGTATCCTCGTGATGCGATCACAGTCACATGTACAAACTATAGACTCGGCCTCCATATTGAAAATAACGACTTTTTCAATAAGAATTTCCAAAAAATAATACCGTACAGATTCAAAGACTCAATCTCAATTTTATAATATTAAGTATATGTGGCCTAAATCCATTACGTTTTGGATGCCTCAAAACGCAAAAAGACATTGCGGTAGACAGTAGAGACGCAAAAAGACATTGAGATTACAGATCATAAATAATTAAAAATATATTTATGTTTTTATTAAGGAGTTTGTGGGCGAAACTTTTATATACTTTTGTATACCGTCGTAAATAATGCAAATGTTTGTTCGTTTTTTTTATATTTACCTATTATGTGATTCTTAAAAAAATACATTAAAATGAATTAAAATTGTTTTTACATACATGTTACATGAAGTAGTCAAAAGTTACGTAAACTGTAAGAAATGTTACCTTCTGGTAACACAGGACACGACGGCTCGGCAGTCGGCGGCACAGCAAGAAAATCTTTATTATTTTTGAAATATAATTTAGAATACTTATAATTTTCTGTCTTATTATTTATTTTATTTTTTATTATGCATTTATTTGGTATGAAACAATTTACTGAACTGGCAAGTTAGTAAGCCTGAAAAAAGTATGAAGGAAAATCGATTATAAAATATTACTAATCTTACTTTATCCAATTAGAGCGAAAAATTAATTATACGGTTAATGTTAGGAAATTAGATTCGCGATACCCACCGATCGTAGAGGTGAATTTTTCACTTGGAACATCGGATCAGTATGACAGGCGGTCGTAGTGATTCGATGATCCAAATGAAACGTTTCACTGAACCGGATCACCATACTGATCCAGATTCAAATGATCCAATCCTAACCAAGATCCGTTTTTACCACCTCCAATATAAACAAAACAAACGTCATCTGTCAAAATGGCATTCCAATGGTAATGTTTATGCCACGTTCGAGTAAATGGTCTAGCAAGAAACTCAATTTCATTAGTAAGAGAATTGTACGATTTGTGTGACAACTCCCAAGTTTCGCGTCAACGCCGCTGTACAGCGTTGCTATCGTCGGAACCTGTGCAGTGCGTACTCCGCACTCCATTTAATGACAATTAAATGGTATTTATGAAATACGAAATAAATTCGAGTAATGTGATTAGGGCTTAATAAGCTTGCATTTCGTGGGATAACAAAGAGACAGAATAATATTCTATCTTAGTTGCACAGCACCCCAGTCATCTAGCATCGACAGTAGTGTGGGTACGTCGGCTTATTGTGACTATAGTTTCCATTCACGCCACGGCTAGACATTCTTTCTAGACCGTGTTATTGACTGAATAAGTTAAAAAAGTTCTCAAAATAACTACTTTATTGTATTTTATTGAATATTCTCTGATCTGATGATCTGAATCTGAAATAAATAATTACTTAGGATAAGTGTCAATAATTTTTGCAAAGATTACAGGAAACGGGGTAAGGGGCTACCATGCTTACAAGATGGCGGCATATTAGAATGTTGCCATACTAAGATTTTTTTAATTTGCCGCGATATTTCAGTCTCTACTTTCATTAGACTGACTAAAGATGCCATCTTCTTTTTAGGTACATATTCAATTTAATTATCTTGTTAATGGCTTCATTTTTGTAAATACCAAGATTGGTATGTCAATGATGACTAGGCTAAATTTACGGCCACCAGAAGCATGACGATAGACGAGTGTGTTGTGAGCAATTTTGACAGATTGTGAACTAACGTAATATTTATCCACACTTTTTCGAACGATTAGAACAGTTAAATATCAAAACAAAAATATAACGGTGGTTAAATATATTTGACAAAAAGAAATGTCACTCAACCGGCATGTGCAGTGCGAACTGCGAAGCACCTGTTGCGTGAAATAATGTGCGATCATGATATTTATATATTTTATGGATGATGGATCGCTAAAATAAGCAGAAATTAACACATAAGTCGAAGATAACTAATTTCTTGACATTTATTATTTATAGGGAAATACAAATAATAGACTGTAATATTTAGGTACTCAATGTTTTATTTATTATGCTCACAATCTAAGAAGTGTATAGTTTTACCTACAGAATAAATTAATCATCTGGTAATCTCTATCAAAGATTAGTATAACATCACCCTTTGTTCGCTTTATATTAAAAAATAATAATATAAAAAATTAAAATTGTATCATTTATTTAAAAAAAACTTATGTTTTTATAATAAAAATGAAATCTCATTGGATCATTTGTTACAGATTAAAAATATTATTGTTAATGATTATTAAAAGGGTTTTGGTTTTGTGCATTAGCAATAAGTCCTTATTCTATCTAAAATATGCTTATTATTAGTTTGCGGGTAAATATATGGTTATGTCTAAGTTTATAGGTACATTGTATTTACACAAAGTTATATACAAAACTAACAGATCTTTAAAATAAATGCCTACAATACTTATATCTAGTAATTTTAACTAGTGGTAATCACATAAAATCATTAAAGTAAAGAAAGCAATTAAATAGGAAAAATAAGTAACAATTGTTACAAAAAATATAAAGTGCCATATAAAGTTGATATACATAATCAATCAGCTCAAATATTACATACTTGTGGGTAAATTACAAAAAATAACTGGCAACACCTTATTCTATATAATACACTTTGCACTGACCCATAACCATAATCACTTCTCAGTTTCCATTTGCAAAGTAAAAACCATTTAAAAGACAACTTATCTAAACCACTTAGCTGTTAATTTAAAGTGATTTTAATATTATTTATTTAATTACAATTTCATTCAGGCTTTTATTTAATACTTGATAATAAGTACTTTAAAAATACTTAGCATATTTATCATAAGGCGATATTGAATTAATAAAATCACATATCACTTGCTTTATTTATAAGAATTGTTTCTAATAAAAAGGTTTTATTATCTATAGTCTGAAATGTCAATCACCGTTAAAATGGCGGTAAACTGTCACTTGAATTTGATATTTAATGATACCTACTATTAGTGTTTATTTTTTATATATGTATTGAAATAGTCTTTCCCTGGGTTGAGTGTGCTGTAGATGGCACTAGGGAGAGGGGGGGAGGCTGTCGTCACTCTCTAGGTAAGTAACGTAGTTGTCCTCCCCGTGAGGTCTCGGCGGCGGGAGGGAAGGGATGTCGTAGCCGTGCATCTGAAATTTATAAGTTAATAAATATAGGTACGCTTTTGGTAACGATTTATGAATTTGTTTGTATAAATATAAGTTACCTATTTGATAAACCTACTAATATTTTATGTTTAGATTACCTATGTCATTTCTAGTGAAGTTATACGACGTTGTATGTTTGTACGTTGACGGTTGACCCGTAAAATCAACAACATCGACCATTAATTATTAAATAAACAGTTGGCTTAGAACTCTCGTCTCGTGTACATCATTTATATCCCTGCGCCGTACGCTACATACCCATCAAAGTCTGTCCATTAGTATCCTCGTGATGCGATCACAGTCACATGTACAAACTATAGACTCGGCCTCCATATTGAAAATAACGACTTTTTCAATAAGAATTTCCAAAAAATAATACCGTACAGATTCAAAGACTCAATCTCAATTTTATAATATTAAGTATATGTGGCCTAAATCCATTACGTTTTGGATGCCTCAAAACGCAAAAAGACATTGCGGTAGACCGAGACGTAGGTGGAGAGACGATCTAGATGCTCATAGAAAAGACTGGCAACACATCGCAAAAATGAGATCAGAGTGGAAAGAAAAGAGAGAGGCCATTGCCCAGCTGTGGGACAATAATGACTGAAAAAAAAGTATATTGTATAAATATGTAAGAGATGGCAAGTCACTATTTTCTTATAGTATGATATAAGTTATAACCCACCTGATTGACGAGCTGTTGGAAAGCAGCGCTGTGCTGCGGGGCGCGGTCGAGGTCCGCGTGTAGGGCGAAGTCGGACAGGGCTTTCCAAGGCGGCTGGTAGGCGGTCACCTCGAGAGCTAGCGACCCCGCCTCGTGGCGCACCGGCGACCCCGCCACTAGCGGCACGCCCATGGACATGTAGCCCAGGCGCCGGCCTTCCTGCACCATACCCTACAGTTGCTTCACGTTGTCGTTTGTGTGTTTGTATGTCTTGTACGTAAGATCTATAATACGTGCCACGAAAGATGACACTTGACGAGCGTCAGTAGCGAGGCATTTTCACACTTAAGTCGTGCTAGTAAGAGTTATGTATAATTAATTTCAAGTCTCATCTTTCGTGGTTCGTGGTATACGTACAAACATACTCATACATAGTCAGGGATGTGCGGTGCTACGATGAAATGATAGGGTCGAGTTTTTTATATATTATCAGGGGCGGACTGCGAATTTATGGGCCCAGAACTTACACTTCTTGAGGGCCTCAACTGAATATCATTTTTTATAGAAATTATAATTATAAATATTACTAGATAAAATTAACAAGAAGTTTTATTTTATTTTATATCATCTGTTATGTATTAATGGTGCCCTAGACTGCAGTCCAAAAGCCCATACGTAAATCCGCCCCTGCATCTTGTATTAACCTTGTACTTACTGCCTTTTAGCTACGTTAATATAATGAATATTATCTAGGGAGTGACATTATAAAAACTTGCATCGTACAATGAAAATCTACCGCATGGCCCTATACATAATACACGCATATAGTAAAAAGATAAAGTATCTACATAATATAATCTGAAAGAGATCCTTATCTACCCTACAGTTTCTTCACGTATATGTTTTTGTATGTTACATACGTACGTACAAACACTCAGACACACATCCATCATCAATCACAAATTAGATTTACGCAAATACTTTAAATAACATACTGTTTGCGCGTAAGTATTATAAAAAAAAAGTGCGTGTGTACAAAGTACGCATGTCAGAAGTAAAACTTGAATTTAAATTAAGACTAACTCTTCCCCGTCTCTGAGCGCCTGGTACTATGGACTTCGTTTCATCGAGTTTGAAATCACAACGATTCTAAAGAAGTTTCATTTCAATAAAGCATGTTTACACTTTTATCAATAATTATATCAGTAAAAAAAATTGGTAAATAAGAACTGAGTGAAATAATAACATAAGATAATTAAATATAGCAACATTAAATAAAGATAATCACCTTCTCTTGTTGCATTTGCATCTTCAATTGCATAGTCTTTTTCTTATCTTTGCACCGTTTGTTTTGAAACCACACTCTGATGACTCTCGGGCTGAGGCCAGTCATTTCCACTAGCTGCTCTTTCATTAATGCGTCAGGACGAGGGTTGGCCGCGTAACATGTTCTGGGAAGAAAGTAGTATTGATAATAACTAATGATGAAACATGTTCGGAATTCATGTTATTCAAGAAATATAATTTCGAATGTTTAAATGAAAACTAAGTTGGTTGATATTTTTAGTTAAAAAACGATCGAAGATAAATTTAAAGGTGTAAAACGTCAAAAAAAAATAAGTATAATTGGCAAAGTAAACAATAAATCAATTTACATTTTCTTGTCATAAATCCCTAATAACCACATGGTATCTTGTTGCAATAAAGGATTTGTTAAAGGATTAAATAACTAAGAAAGGTTAATGTTTTTCTATACTACATACTACATACATACCTATGCTTTAATATTCTAAGCATACTTACCTACTTAAAAAATAAAAATAATTTACACGATAATGGCATATTGTATATCTCAATTATTTTTTTTAATTAAAAACCCTAAACAGAAATTGTTATCGAATGCTCTTTTTCTTCGAAATGATGACCTAACTTTGAACCTTTATTTGTTGTCTTGATATCAACAAATTATGTCATAACTTGATCAGTTAGATCTTTATTGTATTTTGTAATGTTATAATCGTCTCATTACATCAATACTATTAAAATTATCTATATATATATAATGAAAATGGTGTTCGTTTGAGGCTCAATCACGCCTAAACCACTGATCGTATCGACATGAAACTACCACCATTCGATGCGAAATTTTTCCTAGATGGTTTATGGCTATTTATTTTTCGAATTCTAACGTTCCTTTCTTTTTGTTATTGCTGTTTTACTTTTATGAACATTTATCCCGCTAATAAAAACAAAAGACAAGCGTTTTCTCTTGATTCTTTTGTTTTCATGGATTTCAACGGAGTTTACTAAACGGATAATGTTCTTTTACATTCAGCTAAGAATCTACTTACAAACTTCCACGCATCCACCCACCAACTCCCACGCACCCCTGCACACCCACTCTCATTTTTTGATAAAAATAAAATGCCGTATCTATGATCGAGTATCACTTGAGAACGGCTGGACCGATTGGGTTAATTTTTTTTGTTGTCTTCAGAATTGTCAGGAGAATGTTTATATATGTAAGAAAATTTTAAAAAAGTCTGCTAAAACGTTAAAAATTTCGATGATAATCGAAGTATTCCAATTTCTATAGTTACTCATCACGAAATCTCGGGAACTATAGGACTTAGAAATGTGAAACTTGGTAGGAATATTACTTTCGTTATGTAGAGGTCAACTAAAAACGGATTTAAAGAAATTCATCCCCCAAAGGGGATTGCGGGGGCGTTAACAATGAACAATTCCCGTTTTTAAACTATAACTAACTAACTATAAATTCCAAATTTGGTAGGAATCTTCTGTAAGAGATGTAGAAATAGTCTATGAACGAATTTTACGGTAGCTCACCCCACAGGGGGTTGCTGGGGTGGTTTAACAATGAAAATTTTCATTTTTTAAACCGTAGCTCCTACAGACTCCAAATTTAGCTAGAGTCGTCTATATGTGATGCAGAAATGATTTAAGAGCGGATTTTACAACAATCCACCGCCGAAAAAGATTGCGGTAGTGGGTGTTAAAATGTGAAGTTTCTATTTCCAAACTGTAACTTTAAATTTGGTAGTAATCTTTTATTTGTCATGCAGAAATCATCTCAAATAGGATTTTACGAAATTCTATTTCCAATAGGGATTGCGGGGGTGGGTGTGAGAATGTTAAATTTATATTTCCAAACTGTAACTTCTACAGACTCCAAATGATTATTTTTTTACTGTTTAAATAGAAAAGGTTAAAGTTAATTGTTTTTTTTTATTTAATTAATTTCATTTGTTTTTATATAACCTAATAATCTATATAAATAAAATGATAGAGGTCTGCAGTTGTGCGCGCATCACGGAAAAAGTACTGGATAGATTTAAATGAAACTTTCTAAGTTTTATTTCTTAGACACTTGGCCCTTATATAAAAAAAGATTGCGATATCTTCATTTAATAAAAATTTATTAAAGTTTCAAGAAAAAACGATTTGTATATGTACTGCGTGTTCAGTGATGCAGTATGTATGTTTCCTTCTCGCGGAGTAGTGGGGCAAGCGGCGTAGCGCCATGCGGAAAACTTCGTTAATATTTCAAGCAACGCGGACGAAGTCGCGGGTATCAGCTAGTAACTTATAAAAATTAAATTAGCTTACCTAAGCGTATGTAACTGCTTTTCATTTAGGACAGTCCGAACTCTAGTAGGCTTGCCGTCGGCGGCGGCGCCGGGGCGAGCTCGACCGCTCTTGTGAGAACCTGATTCACTGCCAGAATCTGAAATAAAAATATTTTACATAATATTACACTCTTGTAATTTTAAATATTATGTAGGTATATGTAATTTTTACTCCTTAACGTCATGTCATGTATTTGCTTCACACATATTTGTCTAGTTAAAGCAATTTGGTTCGCCAATCAGTAATCACCATCATTTCAGACTACTATTAAAATGCATTACTTCATGCTGAAATGGCTGGAAGGATTTGGATTAGATTTAGTAAAAAGATAGATTATGTTTTGGAGTGGCACCTAGTGGCGTTCGGCGTAGTTTGTAGTGACCCTACTTGCTTGCGCTAGATGACGCGGGTTCGAGTCCCGCTGGGGGCATTCATTTGTTAAACTCGGATGTTTGTACCCCAGTCACGAGTTGTGTTGTAGCTTACCACGGCACTAGATCGCTGTGCCTGTTCATCACACCTTTTGGTTATTACTTTTTATTTATCCCACTAATGGAAAAAAAATAGCATAGGTATTACCTACTTACGTCTCTTTATACCTATTATTACACACAATTTCCTACTATTTTTATTGATAGGATATCTAAGATTGATATTATCTACTCCATGATAAACCGATATATCGATTATATCTATATCATATTCATCGTTTCCTCGTCGTCAAGATCGAGACTTTCCTAAAAATAGCACCTTCCTTAATCGATTTTTTCGTTAGTCTAAATCTTAAAAACGGCTCTGATTTGAATAAGTCTTTTTGTTTCTGACCTGACCCACCCCTAGGTCAGGTGTGGATTAAGTATTAAAAAATAGAAGAAAAATAAAAAAATAAGCCGCTTGAATATCAAAACGCTTAGAATTGTTTATTTTTATAGGGATCACTAATCATTAAAAGGTACCAAGGAAAGTTAGGTACTAACCTGCTAGTTACCTAATCTACCTAGAGTCGAACCCGAGCAAAACGAGGGTGAGTCGCTTATAGAAAATATAGGTAAGTATAAACAAACATAAGTATCTATTTCATTTATATTTGGGTTTTACAATATGGTAAAAAATTCTAAATTATATCAGATAAGAAAATGATTAATATAACATTTGGGATCGATATATTAATCAACTACCTGAGATGTAAATGCCAACCGATGTTTGTACAGATAATTTGGAACCAAGATGACATTCGCGTAAATGATGTACGAGGAATGAAATAGGGTTTTTTTCTAAAAAAGGTACCTCACTGATTTGTTATAAAGGCACATATATACAAATTATGAAATACCTAATTGGCCTATTTTTTTTTAATTCAAAATTAACAGTTTTCGTTTTGTCTTTTGGGGATTCCCTATTTTAAGGTGCCAGGGACACATTTCCAAAAAAAAAATACGAAAAAGTATTATTCAAATCGGTCCAGCCGTTGTTTTGAGTTTTGACGAGTTTTAGAAATTTTCATATTAATGTATACTAGTAGATTATTTATCAAGCATGTACTACACAATGTCCATAGAGAAGTCCCCACAGGAAGGGGTTAAAGCTAATCGCTTGCATCTACATAATCCTCATTTCACACCTAAACTAATCCCTCACTGGACATCAAAGTCACAGTTTATTTTTTAATAACAGACGGTTTATTCACAATATTTCTGACTTAGGTTTTTAATATTTTGATTACTATCCGGCTTAATTATATTTGTGAAAATGTGCTTGTGTGTATGTTTTTTAATCTATCACATTAAGGCTGCTCTCTCGAAAAAATCAACATTTTAGGGGTCTTTGAGATCACACTGCCTTTGAAATATAAATGCTAGAACTCTTATACTTTTTAACGTAGATTTTGATGATATTTAGTATCCATATTATAGACAGGAGCATTTAAGAGTACTGCGGCCAAGTCGCTATCTGCCAGCAGTATCATAAACATTTTAATCAAAAAATTGGGTATATTTTACAGATGCTTTGTTAATATGCACTATTGGAAATATATTTCTCTTTTACTAATAATAAGAAACGATTTATAAGTGGGTGTATGCATTTTTCTAAAAAGGGAATATTTAAATGATTTAATTATTATGGTAAACTTTCTCCATAATCAAGGAGAGTGTGCGAACTGGCAACCCCACTGGTCATCGCAATAATCCTACATCACACCTCATCTAATCTCACTACAGATCCCTATTTAGTCATTCTCTATCACGAACGCTCAGAAATGCATAAAGGAATATCTGTTAAGTTAAATTATATATTATGAAATACTAGTCGTGACACGTGACGTTGTTTGGAAATTTATTTTCATATGATTAATAATGTTACTCGAAGTGCCATCTTAAAGACACCAATACAATAAAGAATATCTGCATTCTTAAATCAAATTAAATTTACTTTGCTCTTTCAAGGTTTCGACATGGTTTCGGTAGGTTAATGACAAACTCTTGAACGTTAAACTATTCTGAACTAACGAAACGTAACTGGCGTTTGATTTTCTGAATACTTTCATATTATTCAAGATAACTTTTTTGTTTAGTCGACTTAAATATTTTACAATCAATGTTATCTATTTTACAGATATTCTCTTTTAACTATCTCTTAGGAACTACACACGTACGCGATACAGTTAGTTGCATAGTTTCAATTTAAAACCAAACAATTCCTATTAGGGTTTTGAAGGTCAAATTTAGGCCACGCAACATAATTACTAGATAAAAGACACTTGAATTTTCACGCGGCGAATTAAAGGCGGCGGCCGCTTTGTCGGCACACTTCAAAGGGAGATAACGTACAGTGGACAGAACAGGTAATGATATGAAAAAAATGTGATTCGAGTGTCTTGAATGGAATTTATTGGAACGCCTTTAGTTCGGAGCATAAATCTATGTTTGGTTTTATTGTAATTTGTACTATAGAACAATTATTTTAATTTAGTTTGATAGAATAACTTAATAATTTAAGCAGTGCTTTTTATATTTAAAAAAATACGAAATTCGTGTGTTTAATAATTATAAGCTAAATTAAATTCAGCTTTTCATCATACTACTGGGCACAGGCACCCCTTTAATGCAAAGAGGGCCAGGCCACAGTCTACAACCACTAGCCAAGAGCGGGTCGGTTGACTAGTGCATGCCATTCGAAAACTTGCTAGGTTCTCTCTGACAAGCAGATTTCCTTAAGATATTTTCCTTCACTGAAAAACAAGAAATATATTGAAAATGATTGTCACATGAAAATATCACAGGTGCGATTTCGGGATTTGAATCCACTGCACTTGATGTCCCAAGCGAACGCGTTATTACTGGGCTACGTACTTGTCTATTTTTTTGTATAGATTGCAAGAATTTTATTATACTACAAAAGTACCCATTTGGTATAATAATTATTTATATATATAAACACAAAAATGTGTAGAGACGCTAGACCTTAGCAAAGCAAGGTGTCGTAGTTTCTATAATAAAACCTCTTTAATATTGTAATGTTTTGTTTTAAAATATATTTTTTATAAAACATTGCGCCAACTGTACGCGAAATCGAAGCTCAATCAGTGCGATAATAACTCAGATTTGATATGAATATTCCTCATTACGCTTGTTCAGATAAAAACGGACACTTGATATTGATAGCGAAGGGTTAACTACGGTGTAATATGATACATCATGTTTGTTTTATATATATTTACAACTAGCCACACACCCTCGCTTTACTTGGGTTCGTCCGTATGTACTCTTTCTATACAGTAAAAGTAGCCTAAGTTACTCCTTATAACATAAGCTATCTGGTAGTAAAAGTCCCATCAAATTATTGTCAGCCATTTTTAAGATTAGCGAGGACAAACGGACAGACAGACCACAATTATAATTGTTTTTAGTACCCTGTTTCACTACATAATATTATGTATTTAGTAAAAAGCTGTTATGTTGTATGTTACAAACGAACCTTTCAATTTTATTTGCCTGTCTAGATATTTACAGTAACATTATAGAGATCGGCGAGTCTGATAAGCGATAGTTATTTTCTTTATTCTACTTGCAGATGGAACCTTGCAGAAAATATGCTATTTAGTATTTACATTATTATTTTCTATTGTAAAACTTTAAGGTATGCTTGCAACAGACGCCTGGGTAAGCACCCAGGCGGCGGGCAACCCAAGCGGGTTTAGTGGGTAGTACTGGCTTGTCGGTGAGTCCCACATAACCACCAGTTTTCTCAGGTTTAAGATCATTTATTTCTCAAGAAGAATATTACAATTCACTTATATGAGAATTGACAAATTGACTTGAATTGAATTTCCTACAGGTGATATGCGTTAAGGCATTTTATTATTTCCCAAGGGTAAAAAATGCTTGCTTGCTTTAAAATACTGCAAAATGATTTCTATCTTCTTCCAAGTTCGAAGTCTCGGAGAAGATAGAGTTCCGAAAATGATGAAGTAGTACAGGAATTTTTAGATGCTGAGGATGAAGAGTTTTTAAGAAGAAGAGTTTAAAACTTTAAAACTTAGGAAAAATATATTTCAAGTGTATTATGCTAAGAGGCACCTATATCGAAAAATAAAAAAGTGTTAGGTTATTAATTATACTTAAGTGGAAACATTGCTCGTATCGGAATGTAGTTGATCGTAACTATATAATATAATAAATACTACACTGTTTGTTTTCTGAAAAATAAATAAATAAAATAAATAATATTTGATAAGTTATAGGCATACTTATTTTCACTAGGTACGTATTATATCTTCACTCTGAAGTTAGCTGCAATACCGTAACTGCTACGAAGTGAAGAAGCAACAAACTTCACTCACAATTTATTAGACAAATCAGCGATAATTAAGTGCTTATTTATGTTGAAATAAAACGATAGACTTTCTTCGTAATTATCTATCGTGCTAATTGATAGTTAGTTATGATCAAAGTTAAGTAAAATGTCAAATGGATGCTTTTAATAAGGTATATAGTAAAATATACTTAGGTACGTTATGTTCTGAAACGCAATCCCGTGGGATAATATTTCACCTTTGATGTAATAATGCTGGGTTCTGATGAATAGATGGTGATATCGAAAAACGTTAAAAGAGACTATAACACTCGATAAGTAATTTTTTTTAAAGATTTTCATTTAGAAATATTATAGCAATGTACAATAATGTAAATACAGCACTTGCAGGATTCACTTTACTATATTTTTTAACTTTAACCAATTGTAAAGAACTGTGCTAGCGGTCGCGGGTTTGAGTCCGACTGGGGACATAATTTGTGTGATGACCACGAATATTTAAACTTCAGTCATGAGTGGTAATATTTATAATATGTAGGTATTTAAAGTTATATATATGTAGTGTGAACTATCTGGTATTCGTAACATAAGCCTCGTAGCTTACCATGGAACTAGATGGTGCTGTGTGTTAATTCCCAATATATCTATTTATATTTCTTTATTATATTTATTTATATATATATATATTTATTATATTTATTTATATCTCTTTAAAAAAGACAGTGGTAGCCCAGCGGTAACGCGTCGCTTTGATAACCGAGTGATGCGGGTTCAAATCCGGGTCTCGCACCTCTGATATTTTCATGTGCGAATCATTTATATCATGATTACCACTTGTCTTACGGTGAAGGAAAACATCGTGAGGAAACCTGCATGCCTGAGAAAAACCTAACAAGTTTTCGAAAGGCATGTGAAGTTCGCCAACACGCACTAGGCCAGCGCGGTGGACTATGGCCTAATCCCCTTCGTACTGAGGGAGGCCCGTGCCCAGCAGTGGGACTTAAAAAAAAAGGGCTGATGATGATGATGATATCTCTTTATTATATATTTATTTATAACTCCTCACCTGACATGGAACCCAGCTCGTGTGGATGATGGGAGTTGTTGTTGCTAAGTGTTGTGTTATTGTTGCTTTCCGCGTTCCCACTACTGCCACTGGTATTTGCTGTCTTAAACATAAAAAATATATGGTTCAAGCTATCAGTGCATTTCATATATTAGTATAATTGAAGACGTGGATGAAGGTGATATACCGCAAAATTATAATTTCGAGAAAATTTAGTAAAATATTTGTGTATTGAATTATAATGTCAAAAATATGGCGGTTTTAAGATTTAAAACTGTTCATACACCGATCATCTTTGCATAAAACTCCGAAAACTCCAAAAATAATTTTCGAAATTAGGCTATTTTAAGCAAATTCCTTCATTCTTTCACGTTTTCGATTATTATATTTGTGAAAATCATTTCATACTTACTTTTTCTAATACGTCATGATCTTCTCTACAATATAGAGCACCACCTTCTCGTAACGCGAATTCGTCACCTATATTAAAATATTAAAGTGATATTATAATGTAGATTAGTAAGGACTTTATCAGAATATGTTAAATATTATTTTTATACTAGCAAACCCAAATCGCTTCGCCGGGCGTAAGTTAAAATAAATTAAACGTTCTTTATAATTTTCTATTAAAATAAAAGTAGCTTAAGTTACTCCTTATGACATTTGCTGCGAGTGAAAGTCCCGTCAAAATCGGTCTAGCCGTTTTAAAGATTAGCCGGAAGAAACAGACAGACAGACAAATAATTTAAAAAAAAATCATGTAAGTACCGCATAAATATTTATATGCGTTTAGTGCAAAATTTGTTAAGAAATTAGAAACAGACACTTCAATTTTATTTATAAGTAATGATTTAGAAAGAAAATCATTTGCTATTGAGTTTCTTTAAGTTACTCACCAGGAATTAATTGTCGTGCGCAAGCGCAGCACCTAAAACAGTCGATATGGTATATCTTCGTCTTCGCTCGCATCACGAAGTCATTTTTACTGAAGGAAGCGCCGCATTTGTCGCATTTAGTACCAAATAACCTGTGGACAAACGAAATAATTTATTTATCTATGAATAAGATTCTATTCTGTAGCTACTGTTGATTTTGTGCATATTTTACATTACACTAACTTGTTACACAAATAAGTATCTATGTATCTATACTAATATTATAAATCTGAAGAGTTTGTTTGTTCGGTTGGTTGGTTGGTTGAACGCGCTAATCTCAGGAACGACCAGTCCGTATTGAAAAATTCTTTTTGTTGGATAGTCCGTTTATCGAGGAAGGATATAGGCTATATGACATCATGCTACAACCAATAGGAGCGGAGCATCAATAAAAAATGTTCCATAAACGGGAGGTTTTTAGTTTCCAGCTTTAGAACGATAAAAAATATTATTTGAAACAGAAATATTTATTATTAGAAACACCCTCGTTTCGCTCGAGTTCGTTTCTACGTGAGTTTTAACGGTAAGTACAGACAAGTCAACAGGCTATATTGCTGAGATTTAAGATTACTGCTACGCTGATATCTAATGCAAAAATCGGATAAGCAGTTCCTGAGATTAGCGACTTACGAACAAACATACATAAAAACTGCCTCTTATTAGCATACATATTATAATATTTGGATACCTAACTATATTACGATTGCACTGCTTTTTCAGTCTTACAAAGCTGCGAAAAGCTATAAGTTTTTAGGTAGAGATTGCTTCTTCTCTTTCTGCCTTTTCATGTCGTAGGTAATACCTTACCAATACCTTCGTAGGTAATACCTTTGCGTAACCCCTATGTATTGTCTACGTATTGTGTGTGCAGTAAATAATAAAATAAATTAAGAATATTCAAAGTTTCAAGGTTATTACGATTTATTACGTTGTTAAAACGATTAAGATAATTAGGATTTATTAAAAAAATATAAAAATAATAAACAATTTTGAATTGTAATCATTATTAAAAAGCGTAGTTTTGATCCTGGTGTACACTTTATTAAATCATATTGATCGTTACATTATTTTATTCCTTTATTTGCCTATTTATTACTAAAATAAATAAAACTATCAATATGTAAAAATGAATAGCAAAATTTTATTTTAAAGTAAAAGTATTTATGCAACATCAATACCTAAACGAACAGACGGTATATTGTACAGCCACCCTCCTGCCTATGTACATAAGTAAATCAATATGTTGGGACATTATTACACACAGCGCTATCTAGTTCCGTGGTAAGCTACGAAGGAAGCTTGTGTTACGGATACTAGATAGTTGATATACTACATATATAAGATTAAATACATACATATTATAAATATAAACACCCATGATTTGAGTACAAACATCTGAGTTTAATGCCCCCAGCGGGAATCGAATCCGCGACCTCTGGCGCAAGAAAGTAAGTTCACTACCAACTGCGCCAAACGTGTCGTCAATACCTAAACGAACACAGACGGTATATTGTACAGCCACCCTCCTGCCTATGTACATATAACTGTATAGGCGATGCTTTTAGTGAGATTGCGAGGGTGGTTCTAAGTGCCGGTCAATACTCCGAAATACGTTTACGGTTTCCCGCTTTTCACGTTACGGTCTGCATGGGACCGTGAACTGTGTGAGTTTTTACCTTTTTAAAAGGTTTTAAGTTATCTGTGTAGTTTATTATCTGTGTTTTAGTCTATTTTATTGTATTTACCAAAAAGTTAGTTTTTATATATTTTTTGTTTATTATTTTTGGAAATAATTTATTCTGTGGTCGGATTTTTTAAATCTGTAAATATTCCCGGATTAAATTAAATATTTAAGTTACCGTATAGATATACGTAATAAATGATCCTGTAAGTAAAAGAGGATGATTGTGTAGTGGTAATACATATAAAATAATAAAGTTGTGTGCTTGAATTTAGTGCTATATAATTTTTTTGCATCTACTTGGAGTTTGGAGTTTAGCGACGGTCTAAGTAGTACTAGTCGTATGTAAAATCTAACTTATGCTCCATTACTGTGCACATAAGGCGGTAAGGAATATTACTAAATCCACCCCTCATGAAAAGGGTTAATTTTGGGTAGCGCGTAATAATTTTACTACGCGTTTAAATGAAAATTAAATGGAATTTGGATACAAAGTCTACACTATATTGTTTAGATAAATTTAGATTTTGATAGATTTTTTTATTCTACGACTTGTATTTTTACGCTTTTGCTGTATGCACATATCATCTATACTAAGTATAGATTGTAAAGCTGAAGAGTTTGGTTGTTTATTTGTTTGTTTGGTTGAACGCGCTAATCTCAGGAACTACCGGTCCGAATCGAGAAAGGCTATATTACATCACGCTACGACCAGTAGGAACGGAGGCCGGAGCATCAATGAAAAATGTTGCAAAGCCGGGAGAAAAATATTTTTTTTTATTTTCAGCCTTTAGAACGCGAGCGGAACTGCGTGAAAGGCTAGTTAGTTATATAAGGATATTATTAGTTTTTTTATTATTTATTCTTAGTTGTACGTTATAAAAATAATAAATAACGGCACAGTTGTTTTCTTTTCTGCCTAAAGTAAGTAGGAATTACTTACGATGTACACTTCGCGTGATATCCACATTAATATGCTAATAATAAACTATACAAATATTGATGTACATTCGCATTTGTAAACGGTGTCAAGTCGCGAGCGCCACCCAGTTAAACAATCACATCTGGGCCGTTTGACTGACAGAGGAGTGCAGCTGCGAAAACAGACCACACAAATTGTCAGTGGAAAGTAATATCCTTATAGACTAGTGTATGCCCTCTGGTTTGCTCGAAGGGAAAGTAAGCTTAATACTTTCTTAGGATTACGCGAATATTTGACATTATAAATGAAACTATCTTTCGGATTTTGTCGCGGATTTATTATGATTTTTGGTTCCCGACGCTTCGAATGCTTTGCAGCAATCAAGCAATCTCCCGTGACCATGATTTAGAACTGTCCGTTGATAAGTTACAACAATACTATTATTGAAATCATTACATATTATGTTGGGACCAAATGGCAACTATTCCACATCAAACAAAAGAAGAATCACGTAAATCGGATCATAAATCACAGAGTTATCGGTGTACATACATAAAAAAAAATACCGAGAGAATTGATAAATTCCTCCTTAATTATGGAAGTCGGTTAAAAACAAAGTCCTCCGCTGCGTCTGTCAGTTTCTCTGTTCTCGATAAACATAAAAATTACTGTACAGATTTTTATGCTGTTTTCACTAATGGGTGGAGTGGTTATCGAGGAAGGTTTTAGTATATAACTAGCGGAACCTTGAAAATTATTGATTGAATGATTGATGAGTGGCATAATTAATATAGTAATTAGAATTTATTGGTCAGATCCTGGTCTATACATAGAATATGATCCGTTAAAGGGAACAATATTTTTCTATTCGGTCCGAGTTTACGTCCCACTTACATTTAACAGACTTTAAATCTTTGGTCTCACAAGTACACGCCTTTCTGTAATGCGAGAGGGATTCGGCTATTCTAGTCCACCACGCTAGTTACCTACTCAAGATATGTGAATAATAAGTACCTACATACTACATCTATACTAATATAATAAAGCTGAAGAGTTTGTTTGTTTGGTTGAACGCGCTAATCTCAGGAACTACTGGTTCGATTTAAATTAAATTATTTTTGTGTTGGATAGTCTGTTTATCGAGGAAGGTTATAGGCTATATTATATTACGCTACGACTAATAGGAGCGGAGCATCAAAGAAAAATGTTGCAAAACGGGAAGGGCTGGCGTTAGTTCTGCGAGGTATACCGCGCGACTCAGAAAGAATTTGGTTCCCGGTCTTTAGAACGCGTGCGAAGCCGCGGGAAATGCTACTATCATATATATACAAACCTCGTAGCTTACCAGAGAACTAGATGGTGCTGTGTGTAATAATGTCCCAACACATTATATTTACTATTATTTTTTATTTCCTCCCGATGTATTCTTTCAAAGACTATAAATTAGTAAATGAATTAAAAATCAATCTATACCAAATAACATAAAAATCTAACTTTTTTCTATTAATTTTTCGTTTTACATTTATTTGTAATACGGAATCGCTTCCGCTAATGAGAATGCTCAAACTCATGTTTAGACACGGTAACGAGAGATGTCGAGACGGGCTCGAATTTCGCTAATTGTCGGAGACGAGGGCAAATTTAGGGTTAAAATAATATACAGTTCCATTAAATAACATTTAGGTATCATATTTTTAGATAGTTGTAGTAGAATATTATCATTTTTAAAAGTCCCTTTTTAGTAAAATCGAAAGTAGAAAATAAATTCAAGGAAATAATTGTTATTCGAAGTAATAAGTATTCTAAACGTCAAACTAGGCTAGTTCTCTTTTAAATTAATGTTCTAATTAAATAATAATAAGCAATAACAATTAATTATTGTATGATTAAAAAAGTAAAAGTCTACTTATTTATTAAAAAAAATGTTATGAAAATCCATTTACTTTTGTCGAAGATTTCGCTAAACACTGTAATTGACTTGCTTTTTTAAGCCAATTAAAACAATATTATCAGGTATAGGTACGTATATTTTAAAACTTTATTATGTCCCAACATATTTATTTATTTATTTACCTAGAGATTCTATATTTTCTATTTCCAACTCTAACGATGCTGTTTAGACATCGTGTAATGAGATACGCGTGTCAGCTCTCAGATTTCGCTAATTGCGGGGTGTGAGGTCGACTACGTTAAATGAAGTATAATATTATGACTTTACTTATTTTTTCATTTTCATGAAAAATGTAAAAGGTTTATTGTATACCTCGATAATATATAAAAAAAATTTTTTCTCTACAAATCTACCCTTAACTATGGAGCTTATGAAGCTCCAAACTAAAGGCTTGTACGATCTATCTAATATGTCAAGTTACGTTACCTCCTTAAAGTACGACACAGGCTGTATAATCTATGATCTTTGCCTATTTTTTTAAATATTTCTTGAATTCAATAGAAATAAATATGTTTCATTAATGAATAATGAAGCCCGAAAGCTCATGGTAGTGACAAAGGAAGTAACTTATAAACCGGCATATTTTGTTATTATTATAAAAATAAAATTATATTATACAAACAAAAACTATTAATTGAAATGTCCTTCCTATTTAAAAAGCTTCCGGGTTACTTAGTAGATTTTCTGTACTAATTATAAATATAACAGGTAAGGATGTAAAGAAATACGATATGTAAACAAACGTATCCGTAAAGGGTTAATCTATTCTTAAATTATATGTTATTAGCGTTACAGATAAATATTTCTTTTAAAAGTTTTATATTCGATTTATCATCGAACTTTACTACTTACATAAAATTAATGCGATTTTTTTTAATTCTAAGATTAATTAACTAGAGCTATTAAAATACCGATTTTAGATTAGATAGACTTATGCATTATGAAAAAATTTAAACGCAGTAATAACAATTTTGTCAAGTTTTTTATGTAGGTAGGTACTATATAAGTAAAAATGTTCTTAATTGCGCCTAGATAAAAATATTGGAGTATAAAATATCACAGTGATTTTATTATGAAAATAAATAATGGATTAGATAGAAAAAAAACTAATCGATCTTCCGAACGGAAACAGACCATAGACGTATCGGGTTCCCGCCGCCCGCTGTCAAACTGACGTTTGTTTTGGCGCCAAAATACATAACGCCCGTTTGTTTTTCTCGGCACATTCAAAGCGGTAAAGACAATTCGTGTTACAGCCAAATTTAATTTTACTTTAAGCCAGTCTATTTTGTGCTGTATTGTCTAACAAATAGAACGACGAAAGATGCTTATCTAACGAAGCACAGCTTGTTTGCTGATGTGTAATTCTATATTTTAGTCGCGAGATAGAAGGGTGAAAAGGTAAACAGCCAAGTTATTTTAGTGAATTCATCTTTAGATTTTGTCTGTGTTTAAAAAGTGGCGCCGCGATGCATGATTGACATGTTATGGATTTTTTCTAAGATGAGATTTATCGTAAACCACAGACTAAATATGGAATGTAAACGGAGTTTATAAATGGAGATGTATTATAAACTGTTAATGTGAGGCAGTCATTTAGTTGTGTTAATTTTATTAGACTTTTTGCGGAGTTCAACAATTAATAATAATTCTTGATTCTAGTAAAAGTTTTACGAAAGTGTGTTGGTACCTATAGCTATAGTATAGTCCTAATTAAAAGATTCGTCGAATAAAAATTTAGTTATTAACGATAAGATTAATTTAAATTAAAGTTAAAAATAAGGTTTTATATTTTATACAATTAAACGTTGTATGAAAATAAAAGAAAGCTTACATTTTTTTAGAATTCCATTAAAAAGTAGTAAAATTAATTTGACTAAGCAATTTTTATTTGAATTAAAAGTTAGTACAATCACAGTATCAAGAGGTCTTACATAGGTTAAACTCGTATAGCATTCACGTGTCACATTCGTCACAGTGTAAATAAACAGCTTCGTGTATTTGCTTTTGTTTAATGCTAATGTATTTTAAATCGTAGAAAGTGAAATGAAAGTCCGTGTGTATAAATTATATATGCACTGAAGATAATATAAATAATACTTGCATGGATTTATTTTGATTTTAAATACTAATGTTTTTTCCACTTTTAGTAAATCAATTTTTCTAAACGCAGTTTTCCATAAAAATATTTCGATCGTTGATCGCTTAAGTCGGATTGCTACAGATAAGGATTTGCCGTTTTAGAAAAATGCTGAGTCCGCCGGCTCTTGGTCCGTAACGTAGTGGACTATGACCTGATCCATCACGTATTGAAAGCAGAAGTGGGACTATAAAAATCGCTGAAGGCCATAGTCATGAATAGTGTTTATTTACAATTCCTAATAACGATATTTCGCTACATAAAAATATGTCATTGTACAGTGTCAAAGTATCCAATAGGTAGGTACACCAAGGTAGCTATGTATAGGTATACCAAGTCCGAGCAGCAGTGCATGAATGTACAAGACTGGAATCTCCACAGAGGAGTAGAGTTAGATAGTTGAGCGGGTCATAAGACCTACATCATGATCAGTCTGTAAGACTTATTTGTTTGTAGTGACCCTACTTTCTAGTTTCTTATGCCAGCGGTCGCAGGTTCGAGTCCCGCTTGGGTCATTTGTTAAACTCGGATGTTTGTACTCCAGTCATGGGTGCTTATATTTATAATATGAATGTATTTAAACTAGTATATCAACTATCTGGTATCCGTAACACAAGCTTCCTTCGTAGCTTACCACGGAACTAGATGGTGCTGTGTGTAATAACGTCCTAACATATGTTTTTTTTTTATAGAAGTAATACTGAAACACATCTCACCTAGTATAATCTCTCTTGCAATAAGTCTTCCCATCTCGAACAAAGCATGTGCAGGATTCGTCTAAGAACTGCCTACATTCTTGACACTTCAGGCATGCGGCATGCCATTCTAAGTCGGGTGCTACTCGGAGTATGTATTGGTCGTGTATCTGACCCCCGCATCCAACACAGAGGGATAAACGCAGTTTTTCTGTAAAGGAAAATATCATTTTAATTAAAATTATTTATAAGTATATGTAAAAATTCATCTATCGTTATAGCTAACATCGAAACGAATTTGCATGCAACGTCGCACATATTTTTACCCGGCGGTAGCTATAAGCTAACGATTTATAAGAAAAACAGTATATATTCCCTCATAGAATATCAAGAAGAAATATTCATACCTAAAAGAAAATTCTTATAAAACTAATCACTACATAGTATAAAACAAAGTGGCTTCCCGCTGTCTGTCGCGGTTCTTTAATAGATAGAGTGATTCAAGAGGAAGGTTTTAGTATATAATTTGTCAAGTTTATATACAAATTTACTAGTAAAACCCGCGGTTTCGCTTGCGCTATATCTAGGGACGAGTCCAAGCGAAGCGAGACTAGCACATATATTGTGCTAAACTAAACACCGTTGCAAAGGTCGTCATATTAATTTATAGTCATTTTAAGCTTAAAAACAAATAAACCTTAAAAATGTACATAACATTATTTTTTGTAACCAAAATATCTATAAAATAGAGAATGTATTCTGTCTTATAAATATAGATTTTGAAACAAACAAACGAGCGATTATTCATAAAATGCAAATAACCATTGATAAAATGTCCAAACATAAACATGGTACACAATTATGAATAATTTATCTGTGCTCAAATCGATATCCGATGGGCGTGGTGAGGCCACACCCACCTAGCTCTCTCTCGCTCTACGTGTCTCACATTTCATCGTTCTCGTAATAAAGTGATGTTTAATAAAGATTTTTTTAATTTTCATAGAAACGCTGTTGCATATTCTTTTGTAGAATGAAATTTCTTTTATACTTATATATATATATACCTACTGGGGGTATGTTTGTCTAGATACGGGCTACTACTATTAGTAGGTACATATGAATAAAATTGAAGTGTATATTAATTACGAATTAAGAACTTTTCACCAAAAGCTTATAAAGTATACATAAAAAAAAAAACAATTTTTAGTCTGTCTGTTTGTTTCGGCTAATCTCTGAAACAGCTGGACCGATTATGACGGAACTCTAACTCACAGCTAGCTAATATTATAATTAGTAACTTACGCTACTTTTATTTTATCAGAAAATTATAAAAACCACTTAACTTTCGAACTTTCCCTGGCTTTTGGGTTAGTTTCTAAAGGCCTAACAGTATATTTTACTCCACACTGAAAAATTGGATAAGATCTGAAGAGCTTTCATATTATAAAAAGCTCACTTCATAACAGGTACTATTTTTAAGTTCGTTTTTATCGAGTTCTAGTCATATAGCTATTAACTTTATAAGCAATGCTTTCTAGAAACCCAATTTTTCTTTATTCATTAATTTTTGTGAATATTGTTTGTGTATAACGTTTGATTATTAATAGCTTAGGTTTATGGGTTTAGGCTTAGATATTTTATTGCTAGACGTAATAGGGTTTTTATTGACCTCTACTAGCTGAATGTCCAGAAAGAGAGAAAGAGTCAAAAACAAGATGTACAAAGAGAGAAAGCGAGATATACGGTCAAAGCTCAAAAGTAAATGATAGAGTTTTTGACCGTAGTTTCACAAACACGTAATAATATAGTATTTATAAAATAAAATGTGAAACTGTAAATTGTGAAAGGTGCGTGACGGAAAATGTTTTATTCAGTCATTGTTAAACCTTTATTTTTAGCATTTTATGACCAACTTATGAATAAATGCAATAACCTTCATTGTTTTGGCATTCTTTGGAAGTTAAACAAACAGCCTTTTATTTTCACTTAAGCTTCTTACATTTTTCTATCTATGTTTGAAAATATTTAAATTTTAATATACTCCATATTTATATAATACTACTTATCTGACTTAATTGTTTTTTTTTGTTTTTTTAATAATTGTTCCAACTTAAAGAGTAGTATACTTGCAATATCCTGGTTCTTTTTTAATTAAAAAAATTACGAGTTTTATATTTAAAAAGAGAATATGAGAAACGGCTACTCTAAGCTACAAACTCTACCTATGGCAAAAAAATACTAAATGTCCTATAGCAACCCATGGCCGGATTTGCTAGTCATTACATATTAAAAACAAAGTCTGTCTGTCTGTTCGCGAAAAAATCAAAAACTACTGCACTGATTTTCATGCTGTTTTCACCAATGGATAGAGTGGTTCTCAAGGAAACTTTAGTACATAACTAGCGGAACCCGTGGCTTCACTTGCGCTAAATTACGGAAGAACCCGAGCGAAGCGAGGGTGAGTCACTTGTTTAGATATAAATAAATGTTACACTTAAATACCTACATACGTTTGTAAGATATGAATCTACTTTTTAAAATAATTTTAGCAAAGATTGACTACTTTTCAGGATGTAAAAAAAAATTCAAATCAGTTTCAATCAAATTCAATTCAAAATTAGTTATTTATTAGTAAAGCTCTTAAAACTGTGTGACTTAAGTAATATTCACAGAATATTTTTGTGCACAATATTATGTATTTGTTTAGGTACTCAAAAAAATATATTTTTCATTAAATTTTATATCTTGCTCTCTATAGTTAGCCCCTAATAAAAGAAGATATTATTGTGGTATATATCCTTGTTGTCAATTTCAATCTCTTGATCTTGATCTCAATTTCTATATTTTTTTATTCTCGCAAAGGACATGTACCATTCAGCATTGAGACAGTTGCTTCCGCATAAATTACTTTACGAGTCTTTATTTATTTACTAATTGCGCCATTATGTTTGATGGATAACGGTTTTATTGTTTAAATCTTACTTAAAATCTGTGCTTCCGCGAATTTTAATTGGTATTAATTAATATAGAATGGATATATAGTTTATGACTGTATCTTATTTTTAAGTACACCTTTTTAACTTTAACGGATTTAAGTTTAATGTTACCAGATATTTTAGTTAAAGTCTAACAGTTAGTACTAACAGATGACTGATTTTTGTAGTTAATAATGAAATGACTGTTTTATCCAACATACAACAAAATATAAGGCAACTAAGATCCGTCTATTGTACTTGGTCAGTAGATTTTTTCGACGCTTTTGAAATTTTAATTTTAAAAATTCACATGTGTGTTGACTTCTATATTTAAGAAATCAATCACTGAATGACTATCAGTGCTCCCATATTCTAAGACGATTACGTTAATTTAATCATTAGAAAAATTTGACAACAATTACTTTTTTTATATATAGGTTTAGGTAAAATAAATTAAAATTTAAAATGTGTAGTGTATAAATTATCTGGTATCCGTAATACAAGCAACGTAGCTTACCACGGAACTAGATGCGTTGGATGTAATTACGTAATAGTGTCCCAACGTAATTATTTATTTTCCTACTAAAAAAACCGTTGACAAATGTTAAAGGATTAAAGGCAACATGTAGTAAGTATACCTAGTTACCAAGAGTAAAGCGAAGGCACATCAGTAGTTAAATCAATATAGATTCATGACATAATTAACATATTATTTAATATAAAAATCAAAACAAACAAACATAAATTATATATGCATTTTAATTTATTATTTAATTAAATCTGAGCGACTTTGTGACCGCCGCGGCTTAATTATATGAAAGACTTTATTACCCTAATTAGATATTTAATGATTTCAATTTTATTGGTTTATGACTCAGTAGCTTTATTTATGACAACATTATTTAAAGCCCATAATAAAATAGTCAATAGTAGTTAAAATGTACCAATAATTAGACGGTACAATGTAAGCTGTAAGGGCAGGCTCAAAGAAAACTGTATTTTGATAAGATCTAAGCATGGTAATAGAGTTAAAAAAAATGTTTTAGTTTTACCAATTAGGAATAAAAATTTATGCTTTTTACCCGAATGTGCCAGAAGCTGAGTTAGTTTGAAATAGAGACAGATTTTGTTTATATTTTTTATAACTTCCTTATATAAAGTCTAGAAAAAAAATAGAAGTACAGTAGGTACCTAAGTGTTTTTCAACGAGGTATACATTTTTTTGGAAATCTTATTAAAATAATTACTATTATGATGATAGCTGGTTTTCTGGTTAACATATAGAATACTTTTTATTGCAGGAAAATATCTCATCTCTAAGTAATGTATACTAACTTACGTAGTGATGAACACAAGCGAAGCGAGGGTGAGTCGCTACTCATAAATAGATAAGTTTGCACTTCACGTCGTCATAAAAATATTATACAACTTCCAAGTTTACAATACTTGTAAAGAATTTTGTTTTCAAGTAAATCTTTTGTGTAATGAAAACTGAAAATATTCGACAGTTTTTAATTTATCAAAGCACATAAAATTCATTCTATTTCCTCAATTGAATAGCAAGAACATGTGAAAGAATAGTTCAACATCATTTTCAGCCTGCTTTCGTCCACTGCTGGACATAGGCCTCTCTTATGGCACGCCTCTGAGCTCGATCTTCAGCTCAAAGAATAGTTCAAATAAACAAAAAATTTAAACCTTAAAACCCTTTTTCTTTGAAAAATCGAACTTACTACCTTCGTCTTACAAGTAGCGTGTAACTAACGCATGTAATTACGGAAATCTCAGAAACAATACTAATATATCTAACACTTGGTAGTTAGGTGCGGTACATAAATTGTCTTTATCCCTCTCACACATAGTATTTAAAAACGGATAAACACACGCAGTGTCTGTGTGAAGCTGGTTTTAAAAACGCGTGCGTTAGAATTTATTGTGTCAATAATGAACCCGATGCGGACTAGGGTTGAACATGTATTATTTTTTTTATTTAACAGATTATATAAATTTAAATATTAGTTGTTTTTTTAATTCAGCCAGTGACGTTTAGATATTACTTAGAACAACTTATTTTGGTAAAGACCATATTGTCTTGGTAGGTACTTTAATAAAATAAGTTATATACTTTAAAATTATATCTTTTTTCCATAATTAAAATATTAAAATATAATAAGCAATTCTAATAAATAAATAAAAATCATAACTTTTGTAAATAATTTACGTAGGTGATAAATTAATAGTAGTTAATTTGAATATTTTATTACGTATATTCTTTTACACATTATATTACGAATACATAAACAATACAGATATGAAAATGTGCAAATGTAAATAAAATTTATTCTAGGAGATTAATAACAAAATCTGATTTAATCGTTGGCAACCCTAAAACCAATAATCAAAGTAGGCGGCACAACAAAGCCGCCGTATCTCCGCGATTACCATCGGGGTAGTGAAGTACTTGTCTGGCGTTCTACGGAGGTAATATAAATTAATATCGTTTTATAACAAGAACCTACACCTGAATTGATAGAACCCTAGTGTTGGGATTATGGGAAGTAAAAACCAGAGATAAGTTCTACGGAGAGTTGATTTGTCTATGATTTATGCCAAAACCTGTTAGTTAGTAAAAAAAATAAAATTAGTTAAGTATGTACGTATTGGATAAGTAGTTAGTTAATCTAAGTTTTTTTGTAGTTATTGATTAGTTTTTGTGATCTTTTTTGGAACGAGATTTTTCTTTATATTGGTAATAATTATATATAGAAGCAGTGGTAGCATAGTGATTACGCGCTTGCATGGATAACCTAGTGGTGTGGAATTCCGGGTCTTGCACCTCTGATATTTTCATGTAGGTACGATTACCACTTGTCTTACGGTGAAGGAAAATATCGGATACTACTACCTGCCTCCCACAAATATGAGGATACCTCTAACAGATTTGGTCACTTCAGGCCTACTCTTTTGTACAAGGTGTTGTGACCTATGAGGACCTCACATCTCAAGGAGAGGCCGTGGAGAAGAGATTTTATACGAATGGATTTTATTTCAGTATTGTAATCGTATGATTTAAACTCAGAAGCGATTAAGTCAATGCTTATGGTTGCAGCTAACTTCACCCTTTGAAAAAATTCCAATGATCGATTTAGATAAAAATCGATATTAATACAGAAAATAGTTTAGCACGGGAATCGAACTTTGTCTTAGCAGAGAGGTACTTTGTTACTCACTTTTTTATTATGGCTGATTATTTTCTTTTATTCCAATATTAATGACGACGCAAAACATTGAAACTGGAGTATAATATTTGACAAACAATTTGACTGAACTTTACACAGCAATAAAGGTGGAATTTGTGTAAAAGATACCCATAAAACACAATAATTTCGTATTGGTGAGGTCGTTTTAAGTAATGGGAATGTAACCTGTATTGAGGTGCTTGTTGATTTATTAATGTTTAAAAAGGACGGTCTAAATTAGCGACTACTACCGCGGCGAGAGTTAAAGGACTCTATATGTAGGAAAACCACGTAAGTTATACAAATATGGGACTATATTTATTTTTAGCTAATATCTAATAAAGCATACGTAAAGGTTTTTTGGATATGAGAAGCTTCAAAAGCTCCCAAAGCTTTTTTAATATGAAAGGTATTATTTATTATTATTAGATAAAAAAATTATTTGATTTCAAAATAAACTTTTTCTAAATGCATATAAAACATAATTTAGAATTTTTGTGCTGTCTGTTTGTTTTGAATATAATTATCTTCTTGCTTCAGCGATTGTAGGATATCAGTATAATTTGTATGTATTTAAAATTCACTAGCTTAGTTTGGGTTCGACTCTAAGTACAAGCATTAGTCTATGAGTTATTAAAGATATACATATTATATCTGTGCACTAAATTTCTTCCAAGTCAGTTTTATACACAATGAGTCCTGCACTTTTTATACATACAATATAGTTACTAGATTTTGCTTCAGAACTTATATTAAGCTCGAAAAGCTTATATTTATGGTTATCCTACAAAAAGGTATAATGGCAAGTACAAATACAAGAGATAGGGTTTGGTTGAAAAATACCTTATTGTACTTGAGATGTTTGTGGAATATTAACACTTTAGAAATTAAGTAGCTATGCTTGTTCTGTCTAGCTGTTAGTAATTTACTGTTGAGTTTGTTAAAATTTTAGACAAATTATTCGTGCAAGTTTCAATCTGGGCAGTGGAAAAGTAAAGGCTTAATTTTTGTTACTAACTTTGATAGATGAAGTGAAGCAAATGGCTTTTCATTGCTTGTTAAACGATATTCTAAATCTAAATTAAATACTATTATTTTTATTTAAAGGAAACAGAATATTTTCATGACATCGTAAAATACATAATGTTAATTAATACGTTTAATTATTATTAATACGATTTTGTTCTACGAGGTTAAAAGTAATATTATATGACTCTATATCTCTATATCAAAGAACAGTTACCAATGCAAGTAGTGTTGTAAGTTTAAGCTATCTACATTCCAAATTTCATATAAATTCGTTAAATTATTATAGCGTAAAAAACAAACACACGTACTCACAAAACTTTTGTATTATTGATATTAATTGCATTTATTACAAAATATTATGACTCACGTATTGTAGTAATTACGTACGATTTAATTTTTGACATAAGATATAATAAATATTAAAAATTTTGTAGTTCAACCCTAGAACATCAAAAAAAAGTCAACTTAAAATAAATATATCTAAAATCCTTTTTACGGATCTTCAACGAGTTCAGAGTTTGCCCGGTACTCGGGCTGCCTTTCTCATACCGCCAAAGGGCGCCGCATACCGTGTTTACGTATCGATATAAAAAACCTCACGTTTTTTTGTTTAGCCTTTTTTATTCGTTGTTACTAGAAAGTAATTGCGAAGGCTGCATATATTAGGTATTTTTAGTAATGTGATTAGATTAGCTGCGGACTGCGAGTTTGTTAGTTCTGTTCATCCGTTTGCTTGATATTTTTTTTTATAGTCTGTTGTAAAAACTAAGAGGATTCTAACTTGATTTATACAAGTAGAAGAAACTACTTCAAAATAATTACATGTTACGAAAAAAATCGTATAGACTATAAAAAAGAATTCTTCAGGTAAATAAAGTTAATTTATTAATTTAAATACGAATATGTACTATGCCTTAATTAACTCTTAGAGTAATTAGTAAGTCAATAATATTTTTCTTAATCTAAAAATATCGATTCAAGTGTTCACATTACCGTAGAATTCTTAATAATTGTAATTCACATTTTTTGTACACGATAGAACGTTATACATCCATAAAATACATTTTTAACCGACTTCAAAAAAAATTCAAAAAAAAAAGGAGGAGGTTATATGTTCCGTTGTATGTATTTTTTTTTTTTTTTTTTTTTTATGTATGTTCACCGATTGCTCCGCCGTCTGTGGGCCGATTTCAAAAATTTTTCTTTTGATTGGTAGGGTATAGTTCCGAGGTGGTCCCATTGTCACCAAGTCAGGATCTGATGATGGGATCCCAGGGAAATCGAAGGCAACTCTCAAAATTTACAGGCACCTATTATGTTTTTGATATATTTTCTAAACCCGATAAAGCTTTTACGTATGAAAATCATCATCTCATGTGGATGAGCTGATGATGGAAGGTAAAATTCCTCAACAGTTGTTTTTTATGTGTTTTCACCGATTTCTCCGTGAATTGTGGGCCGATTTTAAAAATTTCTTTTTTGTTCGGTAGGGTATACATTCAAGATGTTCTCATTGTCACCAAGTCAGCATCTGATGATGGGATCCTAGAGAAATCGAGGGCAACCCTTAAATTTTATCGGCACTGATTACCTTTTTCATATATTTTCTAAAGCTGTTCAAGAATTTGTGATGATGTAAGGTATATATCCTCAACGGTTAGGAGTTGAAAGAAAATTCTTTTAATATTATACGTACTTATGAACTGATAGTCGTACTCCTTCAGGATATTAGGTGGATTGATAATAGAAGGTAAATCTTATTAACGTCTACGAGTTACGTGGAAAAATAGACGCGGACAAATCTCGATTGACTATTGTCGTTCATTTCAAAACTTCGCTGACTTATTGGAGCAGTAGTTTAGTTAGCCTTCCAATATTTTATTTAAACATAATAATTTCCACAAAAAAATTTAAAATAAATTATTTTTTAACAAAAATGAAAACCGACTTCAAAACGCTACAAATCGAAACTAAAAAGAAAAAAAAATAATTTTAATTACTTAGTTATTGTTGGAGTCGGTGCCAGCCAAAGCAAAATAATCCTAATACAATCTCCTTGGCTGGCACCGACTCCAACAATAACTAAGTAATTAAAATTATTTTTTTTTCTTTTTAGTTTCGATTTGTAGCGTTTTGAAGTCGGTTTTCATTTTTGTTAATTATTCATGAGTACTATCATTTTTGCTTTAAATGTTATGGCTGATTGGTTATAAAAATTATGTGAAACTTATGTAAAGTCGAGTTAAAAAGTTAGTGAATTTAATTTTAACGGATCAAATAAAGCGTAAGACTAGTAACGTATCAAAGGTTCGATATCTCCGATCGTTTGACACTCAGACGCCATGTTCTTTTTTTTTAATATTTCAAGATGGCGCTCGATATGTGAATTTAGACGTCAAATTGAGATTTTATCTTGGACTAGTGACCTTGGTGTCGGGCCATTAAATGTTCGGATTTCATTTTCTTTGTTTAGTTAGTATTTTATTTAAGTTTAAATTTCTTCAGTTTTGATTAAATAAATGTTAGCTTCTAAGATATTTATATACCTACTACTGAAAGAGCGACAGACAGACAGTAAGTATTATAGTAATAATTTTTATAGCTTTTCATCAGCATTTATATACTAAACATAACAAAGTTGAAAATAATAAGTAAATGTTGCTCGTAGTTACTACGCATACCTCTTTCGAAGTGCTTTATGTTTTTATCATAATAAAATTCCATTTCAATTTCATCCAAATTAGTAGGCTTAAAACAAGTCAGATACAAAAATTGCCCTATAAAATGATATGTACATATTGTACAATGTCCTGAGATGTCTTTAACATAAAATTTTCAAGCATCGATAATATTTTATTTGCAAATTGAACAAAACGCTATCTTTATTTCATTTATTTATATGTGGTTTATCTTAAGCAATAAAAATTCAATCTAAAATTGCTTGTAAAACTCTTAACTTACAATGATAAAAGCCAGGACAAATGTATCGGTTTTAAAAATAAAACTAAAAAAAGTAATATCATTTACTGTCCAATTTTATCTCGAAAATTCTCTAAATATTTAGAAATGCCATTCAAGTAGACTATATTAGATTAGTTTTTTAATCACTAGCAAACTCGGCCTGCTGCGCTAGGCGTAAGTTAAAATAAATTAATCAGTTTTTAAAGTAGTCTAGGTTATTCCTTATAACATTAGCTATCTGCGAATGAAAGTTCAGTCAGGATTAGTCCAACCGTTTCAGAGATTAGCCGGAACAAAAACAGACAGACGGACAAACACAAATAAAATATTTTTTTCATGTAAGTACCGTATAATATACTTCCATATCCATCTAGTGAAAAGCTGTCAATTTCAAATGAAAACAGACACTTCAATTTTATTTATATGTGCTACTGAAGAAATATCTCATGCTTTCTCGCTATGCTAGTGGTCCCACAGAGTCCGGTAGCATGAATAATATAGATATTATTGATATGATAAAGCCTAATGACTTGTAGCTTTTCATTCTCACGGTGAGTCATGGCTATTGTTGAGATAGTCTGGCCGAGACGGACAGTTAGCTTTGTGCCCGGATATAAAAATATAATTGATACTTTTATCGTTACTAGACGGCGTAATATTCTACATATATAATAGTCATAGGTTCGAGTCCGAATTGAACACATAATATGTATTCTTGGGGTGGTCTGTATGTTCTCGGTATTTCTTGCTATCTATGTATCGGGAAACATGATGCTTAGAGAGTTTAAGAGTTTAGAGTTATATATTAGTAATTTCAAAAAGATGGAGATTAATAACATTTTAAATTTCTGTCGAATCCGTTAATCTGTTTAGAGGAAAGAAGTAAACAAGAAACTTTCACATTTAGGTATATTATTATTTCTTTTATTAACTGTATATATTTTGATTTGTATTTTTGAGAAAAATAAACAGTTCAAAATAATTGTATCATTCTCAGCAAGTGAAATGGATAACGAAGGATTCGTAGATCGAAAAACCCAAAAAAGGTAGAAATAATTTCAATAAGTACAAAATTCTTATAAAATTACGTACGATGCTCTGATTCATCGAAATTGTAGGTATACCTAGTCTTTTAGCTATATAATTACAATTAAAAATAAGTTTTGAGCGACCTTAAAGTCCCAACATAATTATTTACTTATTTAAAAATTATTTATATGGCTTCAAGGAAATAAAAGGACTCTGAGAATCGAACCCCAATCTCTTTTAAAAAAATCTCAAATTGACTTAAAAATCAAAAACTTTGTATTAAATATTAAACGTTAATCAATACCATAAGGAGTAGTCGCTTATACTTGTCCTCTAAAGTCTAGTTATGCAAATCAACTGAGGCAAGCATGTTAATAATATATCCTGACCTACATCTACCTTAGAAATGATTCCACTAAAGGTAATCTGTCAGTTCATAATTACTTTTTCACTAAAAAAATGTATCAATCTAAAAATCAAATTCCAAATTAATTTATGGATCATCCAAATATTGCATTACTAGTATTATGTAATCTGTGCTAATATGTAAACTTATACATGATGTTTATAAATAGCTCTAGTGATTTAATCTCGGGTATAAGTTCTCTTTCTTAAATTCATTTAAAAACAAAAAAATATACGACCGAATAATCAAAACAAAGAATTACATAAATTTTGGTCTAGAACTAATCCATACCAATATTATAGTTACTCTGTCTGTCTATCTGTCATACTTTCACGCCAAAACTACTGAACCGATTTAAATGAAATTTGCTACACAGATAGTCTAGAGCCTGAGAAAAGGGCGTCATTTTTGTAGCTAATAGCTTGAAACTTATTGTTTAAGATTTTTGACTTTATCTTACACTTTTATAAAGATCACTAGTGACTCACCTTTGCTTGGTACGTGTTAATTCTTGGCACGGAATCATTACAATTTCTTTATATTTTCTCACCTTATAAATCTTCCCTGAACTTCTACAAATATTTCAAAAACAAAATTATGCGATCAATCTCTCGAGTTTTTGTGAGACTAACAAACGTCATTAACTATATATACCTAGGTTCTTTTGTTGTGACTAGTAGAAAAAGTGTTTTTCTTACTAACTTCGCCACAAATAAATTCCGTATTGAGTCATTACGAAACTTGATTTAGTGGAACATATTATACTTTATTATTTTTATAAGAAATTATATATTTATATGTATTTTGTATTATTTATTTAAATATAAATATATTTAAAAACAAGAAGAAAGTCGCGGGCATCATATATAGATATACATATAAAGGTCATATTGCTATTTGTGTTTGGTGTATTTCAATTTGAATACTTTGTATGTCGGATTATTATCCTGAGCAGCTTAGAGTAAAGGTTGAGATACACCTAGCTATAGGTTAAGATAAATTTACTTAAAACTGTACGTTAATTCGCTTGGATATTTGTTAAGTATATTTAATAAATGTTATAAACAATATTAATAAATATTTGAAATAGAATTTCTTTTTTGGAAGGAATCGTTAATTTAATATGACTACGAAGATATAAATTTCAATTTAATTGATATCAATGTTTGCCAAAACCAAATATTTAAGGAAAAAACTTTGAAAAAAGGAAGGAATAAAGACTAAACTAACTAAATCTTATACAGACATCAACGAAATCCAAATTTTATAATAGTGAGAAAACTTTAGTGTGTAACTAACTTAAATCGAAATATTAAAAAGTAACAAAGAATCGACAGATCCGAGCTACTGTAAGGGATTTATGACAACGTGAAGGAGCTGGGATCATAGGCTGTAAAGGTATAAACCTTTGCTTAAAAAACTAAACTGTCATTTTGACATGACTGAATCGACTTCTGTTTATTAATGTGCACTAGTGATTAATCCCGATTTCATATGAATTAATTTTAGCGATTTTATAAATTCATAAGTTAAAAATTATTAATTTATGACGGAAATAAGTATTTAAAATGTCTCAATGAACTTAACCAATACGATTTGTTATGCTGCAACCACTTTGCACTATGTATTAGATAATGTATAGTGTATTATGCATACATACATAATTTTTACATAAGTTACCCATTGATTGTAATAATGAAATAAGTATTGTCTGTATAGGTATACGTAGCACAGATAAAAATGTACAGAAAAACCTTAGTAGATAAAAAATAATATGGAGTAGAAATGTCAAATCGTTGTGTAATTTGACATTAATCCGTGCTTTGTGCTCTTCTATCCTGGTTATTAATAAACTTGTTTGACAGCAAAAAGTTTATAGCTACTGCACTTGTTAATTAGGCTATATTTAAGCATAGTGTTTTTGTATAAGAATATAAAAATGTTTTTTAAGTTTTACCATTATTATTATTACATTTAAATACATTTATCTAAGTAGTGCAGTACCACTGCTGCTAAATACAAAGTCAGTCGATAAGACAATACAATATTGATTATTATGATATTTAATAGGTATCTGTCATCCTTTTTCTATAGACCATGTCTTGCTGATTTATATATTACTAGCCTTTCCCGCGGCTCCGCTCGCGTTCTAAAGCCTGAAAATCAAAAGAAATCTATTTCTCCCGTCAATTCAGGCCTAGTTAGGATTAGTTCCTGAGATTAGCGCGTTCAACCAAACAAACAAACTAATTCTTCAGCTTTATAATATTATAATAGATAACTAAGTAAATTAAAGCTTACCTTCTAAGCAAATCCTAAATCAAAAATAATTAGCAAGATTGGAATTTTACATAAAAAAAACAGACTTAAAAATATAAATATTAATAAATTAAATAATTAATATTAATAATTAATATTTGTAACTCAAGATACGTTATTTCAATGGACCGATTGAATAACCGTCTACTTTTTCTCAACAAACATGCTTGACTGACCATTTATTATAAATAGATTAATAGGGAGTGGAGCGTCTGTACGTACGAGTACGTCCAAGCTTCGTGAGAAAATTCGTACAAAACAAATATTAAATATTAGTCGATTAATGGCGATTGTTTGTAGACAACGCCGGAGTATTTGCTATGTGGATATATGAAATTGTTCTGACACCGATCAGTAATTGGTATGGGCTGTTTGATAACGTGGGTTTGGTTTTGTTTAAGCTATCATTATATCATTAACAAATTATGATTTTCCTTAAGATTTACTATTTTAAATTATTATTAAGATAGACCTATAATTTTACTACTTAATATTATAATTTCCATTCTATTTTGTTCTGAATTAAAAGTTAGACATACGCTGGGCGCATTGGTAGAGACTTTTTTATTGACAAACTCAACATTACTTAATAAGTTTAAGTTTATTTTTAATTTTATCGTATATCTAATAATAATTTCGCATATGCATATTTAATTAATTTAGATAATAAACTTTTGTGTGAATATGTAACGCTAGTCTACTATATTATGTACTTACATGAGTGTTTTTTTTTCAATGTTGAAAGTTTCTATAATTCCTTAAATAATAATCTGTCTTCAAACGTATATCATATCGAAAACTTTCGTTTATTCATTATTTCCGGTTTATTCCAATACTATAATATAAAAAATAATGTGCGAATTCCAAGATTATAGTGCAAATATCTGAAACGATTTGCGCCATACGCATACCCCAATGAGGTCAGAAGGCGTATGACTCACCAAGACGGAGCCCATTCCCGCCATGCGATATTAGATTTTTTATTGTACAGATTAATAAATTTAACCAGACACATTTTTTTTAATTAAGATTGTATTAGTACTTTGAAGGACGAAGAGGAGAGACTCATATTTGTTATTAATTGATAAGTGATAAAAGAGGTTACATCTGGATTATAAAAGAGTTTGTTTTGGCATAATATAATATGCAAAATTAAATACGCAAATTAATTGATTTATAAATCTTATACCTTATGTAAAAAAATGTCACAGTAAAAGTATATTTCATTTTGTAACTGGCAAACATTAACTGAGTTGTTTTCAATGCGAAATGTTATGTTTTTCATACAAAAGTTCAAAATGTACTCTCAATCCTCGTGAGTAATATTAATCTTTACCGATGTATATTTCACGTTAAATCTAACACAATATCAACCAATGTAATTTGGCTTTTCTGCAGATATACTGCAAAGCGAAGTTCTAATGGCTATTTAAATGTGTCTCGTGGAAAATATTAAATTAAACAAAAAAATTATATAACTGTTCTTAATTTAAAGATTCATTTTCTAGTAATGATTGTCTATGTCTATTTTTACAAAATTCGCTATGCTATGTATTTATTTTATACAAAAATCGAAATAATAATAGTATATTAAATTATTTCATTTTAAAATTAAATTTTTCTCCCAAAAACATAAAACAGCAAAATTTTCAAAAAACAAACTAATAACAAAGTGTATTATAAACCAATATTAACAAAAATTTACCATGTGCAATGAAATCTTACAAGATCCCATATTAAAATCTGGTTCTTAAGAACCTTTAAGGAGTATCAACACATGTAAATTGTAAAAACTGGTCTCGAATGTCGCCACTGTCAGCCCTATAAATCATTAGGGTATATAGACCATCTTTGACATGGTCACTGACCTACTGTGGCCCAAAAAAAACTTTAAGACTCTTTCATACCGGATATCGGAGGCGACAAAAGTGTGGCGCCTAGCTCTTTTTTTATCGAATTAAATATTTTAGAAAAACCAACCCTAATTACAAAAAATAGGGTATCTTTTTGACCAAACTTGGGTCAGTCACCGAAATTGTCACCAATCTTTTGTTTTGGAAGCTTCAGATTTCAAACAAAAAAATAGCTTCAATAAGCGATTTTAACTTTATTTTATTTATAATGAAGTAGTCATTGTAAGCAAAAACATATAACCTGATACATTTTTTTACTATCAATTTGCCTCATTGGACTTAATCTTATCGATCTTCAACTTAATTTAATTTTTTAATTGTACCTATTTAATTTTTCTGTGTCATCACTCAAACTGTAACTATAGAAATATAAAATATATAAAATTAACAAAAGCAAAACAACGTTAACTAAATGTAGCCAAATAAAGTATTGTATTATTAGTTATTGATTATTTATAAATAATAAGTATTTTCAAAATTTAGATACTAGAGTCTAGACCTACATCAACGTGATCTAAAAACTATTTTTTTATTAAATAAAAGAAAGTACGTGACGCATATTTCTGAGATTAACAATTCAATCCCTGAGGCGCCATTCTTATCAGTTCGCAAAACAATGGCAAATATTTTGGCTGTTCGTCACAAAAAAAATATTGTGCCTGACCAATTCGAAAAAAATACCATTGTCAAAATAGACGTCAAAACGAATGAAGATGTCAGTTTAATTTGACAGCCGCTAAAATGGGCGTTGTTTGCGGCAAATTATGATTGACTCGGTTTAAAATTTGAAAAAATTGGAATTTCAAAGTTTTGTCGTAAAAAAAGTAACAACAGCTTATGGTCTATTAAGTTTTTATAGTGCTATTTTCTTTAAAGTCATCCAGTTTCACATTTACTGTAAGTATAAAGCAATATAAATATTTGACTAACTATATTAAATTAATATACTTAGATAGATTAAGCCTACATTATTTAATAAAATTCTAAGCCGAATCCGTACCTATATTAAATATTTTTAGAGAATCTTATTGATGTAGTTTATATATTTTTTTTTTTGTTTGGAAACTCATCACAAAATACTACTGCACAGATAATCTTAGTATTTTGATAATATTAGTCCCAATTTAGTTTCTTTCGCTAGTTATTCTTAGGTCAGAGGCTTCGTCTTTCCGAACTGGTAGTAGACTCATGACTTTCAGTAAAAACATGTAATAAATTTATGTTAATTAAAATAATTTGAAGTTGATGAAATTTGGTATGATCATAGCTGGTTATAAAGTAATATTACACTGATAATAACAACAAAATAATACAACGTAACCCTCATTATTTTTCTAAAGTTAAAGTAGTCTATAGTATACTACACGGAATTGACAAATAACACATTCACCTGCTCTGTGGTATACTATTACCACGGAACTAGATGACGCTGTGTAACAACGTCCATTATATTTATATTTATTTATACAAAAAAAACATGCATAGATATTAGAACTGGCTGATGGAAACAACACCTTGCATATGATATAAATACAAAAGATACCAAATAAAATACGCGAAAGCCGTACCGCGACCAGATAATTTGGCACGACCCATCCAAATACAAACACATAAATCGCCAATAGCTAGATCCTAAACTAAACGGGTTAAAAAAGTGTCATTATAGTCCCATAAAAGTAAGGAAAAAAGGCGGCCAGCGTTATCTCTCACCGGCGCCAGAGGTAGCGAGGCGGGATGGCGCTTTTTGTACTTATTTCTTCCGAAGCGAATACGCCGAGACATAATTGACAGAATTTACGCAGCCGATAAAGGAGCTTTTTTATTTACAGCCCGCGGGTTTGGAGGTCGGTTGGAATTGTTTGGGTATGTAGCTAAATATTTAATAGTGAGTTTTTTCAGAAATTCGCAGTAAAACGTATCCTATATTAATTCGGATAACTACTACTACCATTATATTAAATTTCAGCAAAATCTATCCAGTGGTTATCTTGTGATACGGTCAGAGACAGATAGAGGAAAGTTCTACAGATTGCCTCTATACCGATAATAATAATATTTCAATAAGATTTTTCAAAAAATATTTATTGTAGTGTAATGCCTAAGACAGTAATAGCCTAGCGGTAACGCGCTAGCTTGGATAGCCGAGTGATGCGGGTTCAAATCCGGGTCTCGCACCTCTGATATTTTCACGTCACTTATCTAACGGTGAAGGAAAATATCGTGAGGTAACCTGCATGTCTGAGAAAAAAAACCTAACAAATTTTCAAAAGACATGTGAAGTCCGCCAACACGCACTAAGCCAGCGCGGTGGTATATGGCCTGATACCCCTTCGTAATGAGGGAGGCCAGTGCCCAGCAGTGGGACATTGAAAAGGGCTGATGATAATGATTTAATGTAGGTACTGATTCGACTAATTTAGAATTTTGTTAGCTATAGCCTTATAGGTATGTATAGATTAATAATATAGTCACAGTTTTAGTTCTTGTTAGTTCATTATATTATTGAATACATCAGTAACAAGTCTAACTAACGAATTAACGTAGAATTAACGAATCAATTTAGTGAAAAGATGAAAGTTCATGATAGAATTACGGTGTAATAATTTTTACTTGAAGTTGTAATATTTTTCTCTAACGTATCAACATCAAAATAACGTATTGTGTTATACGGTACATGAAAATTGAAAGTGGCCTACATTTTTATCACGCATAAAGCGAATATAGTAACATAACATTGTTTAAGTATTATTTAACATATTTCATAATAAGCTAGCGACTCACGCACGCTTCGCTCGGCTTCGTCCCTAGCTTTAACGTGAGCAAAGCCGCAGGTATATATACTCCTTCCTCAGGAACCACCCTATCCATTGGTGAAAACAGCACGAAAATCGGTGCAGTAGTTTTTGTTTATCGCAAACAAACAGTCAGACAGTGGAGTTAGTGGAGTACTTAGTGGAGTACTTTGTTTTATAATATGTAGTGATATTATTTAAATGTATACAAAATACAAAAATAGCCAAATATTAAATTAAAACTGTTTTGAACAATTTACGTCATAAATATGTTGGGATATTATTACACTCAGCGCCATCTAATGCCGTGGTAAGCTACGAGGCTTGTGTTACGGATATCAGATAGTTGATACACTACACATGTTACTTTAAATACATACATACATATTATAAATAAGTTCGTTATTTTTAGCTTTCGATTTCATTTGCAGTACACTGGTTTGTTTGATGAGACCGCTATCTTTAGAGATAGCGGTAACCCTCAGCTTGCTACACGTTACATAGACCTATCACTTCTTAAGCACTTATCGTTTCTAATTGCAAAGATTTATCGTTTTTTATTTATATTTAAAAGATTTGCAAAATATTTAACTAGAAGTCGATTTTCAGCATATAAAAACATTATTAGCTGTGTGTTTTACCTGCTTTAAATATGCTTTAATATACGAGTACTTTTATTATATTTTGTAGATCATTAACAAGTTACCTTAAGAATGTAATAACTTCCTTATAACTTATTTTTGTGCTTAAAAATTTTTTAGGGTTCTTAATAAACAAATAGGTAAAGAAAGAAAGAAGCTCTCTCCAGAAGCTCTACAAGTCAAAAGAATTAAACTTGTATTCATAGTATATATTATTCACTTCCTTTTCCTTCCTCTTTATCATAATAAATCAATAATAATATCTTTACATACCTAATTAATTTTTAACCAAATTTACTTAGAAGGTTGTCAAAACTGACATCTGTTATCTTCCAAACTAGCAGTAATTTGTGTGGAAATTAGTTAATTTAACTTATTAAAATTAGATTGCCCCAAAATCGAATTAAGCGATATGATATGCTACTGGAGTTTTTACATTAATGTGTAGATCCGACGGAAATGATACTTGAAAGATCATATTTTTACATAAAAAGAACAATTTTAGGGAAAAATATAACTACTTGTTGTAGTGTTTTCAAAGTTAATAAGTAGGCTATTTAATTTTATTTTCTACTTCTGTATAGAAGTAGGTAGTTTTCTACTCTTTCTATAATGCTACTATTAAATGTACTATTAAATGGCTTGTAACGCCTTCGTCCTGAAGGAGCTTGACTAATTTTGATTATTTTTGGTATACAGATATGATTTGGAGTAACACATATTACCTATACGTATTGATAGGCACTAAGTCGGTAGTATTCGACTAACGATTCTATAACTTTTCTATAAAAATCGTTTAAAACTTAAATAAAATGTTTGAATATTTTAGCTTAAATGCTTCATTTTATAAATAAAAATATATTAGCATATGCCTACTTAATATGAAAAACAAACAAAATTTATCTCACATAAGCATATATAGTAGCAAAATTATTGCCTTTAGAACATGTAGCAGCTGTGGATATGTTCCTATTAAAAACCTGTTTAAAGCCACATTTGTATTGCATACATTGTGAGAGCGTTCTTTATAGAAGTAGCTTGACGTTAAGTTATCATGGCTAAAAGTTAAGCTTTTGGATTACTAGTGAACTTAGTGGTCGATTTTCCAATAATTATTATTAATAAGTTAAATTGTTGTTTTTTTTAAAACACTAAACCTCCTCAATATATATGATAAAGGCATTAATTAGATATTGAATTAAACTTTTTTGTCAATCTGTCTGGATGCAGGGATTTTGATAAAATTTGGCATAATGATAGGTAGGATACGTAAACATAAGTAGTACTACGGGTTCGACAAAATCATGTGTTTATGAAAATAAATACACGTTTTTACTCTTACAGAAAAATACTATGAATATTTAACAAACGACCACCATCGAATCTAATAATTAACTAAATAATTACTTCATTCAATATTCAAATTCATTAAAAAAATTTATTCTTTTCCTGATCTCCCACGTACATTGTCTATACAGTATACCACGCAGCTTTGGTATTCAATATAACGTTAAAACACATCTTGGCTTAATATATGTTGACTACCGTACAACCGGAACTAGCGAGATTCTTATCGGGACTTAAAATCATTTGAACAAGAGGCGCCCAAAAGATTTGGATCTAATTAAGTGAGAATTTAACGATTTTTTGTGAGTTCTTTGTTCTAAACGAACCGCCGACGGAAAAACTATATGTTTAACTTATTTGGTAACTTAATCTTGACTATAAAAAAATGTTTTGTAAAATTTTTATAATAAACAATATTTAAATACTCCCTGTATATAAATATATTGTTTTTTTTTAATATTATTCACAAATTTTCGCTTGCTTCGTTCACGTGTCTATAAGAATTAAGAGGTACCAACAATACAGCGGTTCGGTACTTAGAAGAGACTTACTTAGATGGAGAATCTTCTCTACATACAGTAGAGACAAACAAATTTTACCTCTTTATATAATTATGTAAAATTAGATAAATTAGCTTTGCGTTTAGAACAGTATCTATAAATTATTTGATCTTGTGATCTCAATTGCAGCAAATAATAATTAATTAACATGGATTAGCCCTTGTATTTAACTTTACGCTGTAGTTTGTAAATTATCTGTGACAAAATTCAATAGAATTCAATCGAATACAAGAGTACCTAATAGTTGTTCCAACATCAACAGGTCTGGTGATGGAGCGAGGAGTATACTCTTTGATACTTTGCACATATATAAGTTAGTCAAAAGCGTATTTAAGTTTCTATTTCTTTTCAACTAAATATTTAATTTATTTTAAAAACAGTTTATAAGGTACCTGAACTTTTTTCTATACAGAGTTTTAGTTATATTATGTACTGTGTCGCTAAATACATTTCTAGGAATGTAGGTATGTATTCATGTATCCATTCCCTTTTTAACATTATATGCTACGTACGAGCCTTCCTTCAATACGAGAATATTTACTATATATTATAGTACTCCAAGCTAGCCATGAATGTTGCTGGATTCTCAGACATGAAGATATCCTTTCATCGCTTTAAGGTAAGAGGTATAATTTTGAATGATCCGTATACAAAATTTTACAGGTGCAAGAACCAGACATGAACCCACTGCACTCAGTTCACAAGCGGACTTGTTACCACTGAAATATTACTGTCTTCCTAAATATACTATTTTGTACCAGAAGTATCATACATTATATTCGACATATGCTGACGAGTGTTAGGTACAGGTGGTTGAGATAAAATGATTTGCGTTCACTTACTTTACTACTGTAGTTGATAACGTATCTACTAACATATGTCCGCATTAGCCCCCCTCGACATGCCCTTAAGTGTAATGTAGCATCAAGGATACTATTTAAAATATTTACTAGCCTTTGTCAGTGACTGCTATCTGTGTTTTAATATAGCTTGCTTTTGGCTGCGGCTTTGCTCGTTTGTTGTTGTTTTAATGTTAGATGTTTTTTTTTAATTTGATCGGTAAATTAGTGAAAAAAGAACAGTCTTTAGGTATAATATAATAAATAAAGCTATGTATAACATATTATGTAAATGTAAATAACAAATACCATACATATTTTAATGAAATCCTGTAAAAATATCGTTTATGTTAATTTTAAATGAATACATATAAAAATAAATGTTAGTTTCAATTGTATGTAGGCAGGTATGTATATTGTATAGGTAGCAAATACCAAAAGCCTTTTTATGAATCGTCCTAAAAAGTGATATCCGGCAATAAAAGCGTAAATTGGTAATACGGTGATCATAGATACCGACGTGTCTAGCCATAGTAATCGACACGTTTTACTTCAAAAAAAATATTAAACTACGATAGTTGAATAAAAGAAACTGGCAGCCCAGTGGTAATGGGCTCGCTTTGGAAACCGAGTGAAGCTGGTTCAAATATCGTGTCTCGCACCTGATATTTTCATGTACGACTTACTATTCTGACATGATTACCACTTGTCTTACGGTGAAGGAATACATTGTTACTTATTATTTGTATAATAAACTTGTTTTTTATCGATTTTTTCGACTTTACAATACAAATAGTTAAGATTATTTGGACATATTGTGTGGTTACCTAATTATATTTTTAATATTATTTTTTCTTAGTAAATAAAAATTCACTCATTTGAAGGGAATAAGGAATAAAAAATGGTGTCATTTAAATATTTTAAAAGAAAACAACTATGAATCGTTATTTTTTAATTGTCACTACACTAATATAGTAAGTTGTTTTTGCTATTTTACCCATAGATAAGTACGTGTTTATAAAAAAACAATAAATAATGTGGATAAATACAAAAAACACGTATTTACCACTAATGAGCACCTGCATGTGATCAAATACTTATTTATATATTATACCATCGGTTTATACTGTATAGACACTAATACTATAAAGCTGTACTGTTTTGTATGTTTGCTTGTTGCCTACAAACTCCAGGTCATCGTCTCTTTGTGTATAAAATATCATTCGATTTCCTCCCTATTCAAAATGAAGAAGAAACACAAATGGACGACTTATGCTTTGGATAAACAACTTTCAAACCCAAAAACTTTCGCCATTATAATAGTAATTCGAGTTATTGAGAAGGATTATAGGCTAAAATCTAAATAAAACAGTAAGTTACAAACAGTAAACAGATAGTCGATATACACTATTCGTATTAGACAACTTTAAATGCATACATGGTATAAATATACACCAATACCCACAACTGGAGCACAAACATTCGCGTTCATCACACAATTTATTTTTTCGGGAAATTTTTAGGGATTCTAACCGGTGACCGCTAGCACAGCTTTTAGGGTACAAACTGACCAAAAAACATCAATGCCTAATATTAAGTCATTCCTATGATAAAATACGCCAAAATAATTAAGTAAATTTAAAAAATAGCATAACTATTTCTTTTTTAGTCGGTTATAATTTATTTTCTACTAACTAAAGTTATATTTAAAGTTTATTTATTCTGTAGTTTTGCGTGCCGTGTCGGCGTCGGTGGCAAACAGTTTAGTGGGTAAGTGTGAACGCTACCGACTTGGTGTTGTAAAACTTGCAAGGTGGTCCATCCCTGTTTATGATGCCTGACATCTCAGAGAGTACACTGTTTGAGGATAGTTCAACTTATTGTGTTGTATTATTTAATAATAGTTTAATATTAAGTATTCAGCACTTTTTACATTCCCACTGCTAGGCGTGGGCCTCTCTACAGTGCGAGGGCATCAAGCTAGCTAGTCCACACTTGCTTAGGTCGAAGTTAACATGTGTTTAAAAGCTTGCTAGTTTCTCTCAAACTTGTAGGTTTCTTCAGGGTATTTACCTTCATGTTAAGACGTAAGTTCACGTTGGAAATGATTAACACATGAAAATATCAAAGGTACGAGGCCTGGGATTCGAATCCGATTGACTCGATTTCCCAAGCACGTTACTATTGAACCACTTACATATAACACAAATAATAGTCAAATTCGCTCGGGTGCATTCATAGATGATATTTATAGTGGGTATATCATAGCACTAGGTATCTCATAACAATAATAATAGTAGGTAATAGCATTATGTTATTATTAATAATTTCTTTATGCGTCATATTTTATTTTCGCCGTTTCAGTGCGATAAAGTAACAAACATACACACTTATAGACTCGTCTCATAATTTTATAATATAATATTTTTTATCGATATGAGAATGAAAAGTTACTTATTTTAGTTTTTAGTTACAAGTAATAAACACAAAATATATATAATAAAAGTTTAACTAAACCGAATCTATAGTATGAATATGTTGTTTTTAGAAACTTTACCTGTCTGTGTAAGAACGCACCATGAGAAAACCAATGGACAGATTTTGATCGAACAAGAGCACAGCGAAGCAATCTTAACTAAAAATGGTATAGAATTAAAAAATATATTTAAAGTCACTGTTTCTAAATTAATAGTAGAATTATTTTGAGTATTTTTTATATCTATTTGTTACCACAAGTAGGCATTTCGCTAGGCATATAAACATAATATAGGTATGTACTTCTATATATAACCTACAATAGAATTGAGTACATCTTTTTTAAATTCTGTGAAAATTTTAGTATATAATTAATATAATTGTTGCATAATAAATCTTGCATGCAAGTAAAGTCCGAGTTAATGTATATAGAAAAAGGTAATAACCTAAAGCAATATCCACATTCTGCATAGTAAAATTTTCCATAAAATTCATGTCAATACACAAGTGGGGAACTAAAAATAACTTAACCCGCTGTTTGCGGTGCTACTTAGTGGGCACAATAAACCTCGCTAAAAGGTGCGTGTTTGTTTTTCTGCATTTTTCTATTTGACTGCTGTAACTTAAGATCATATTGCATTTTAAAAAGAATTGTTCGTACTTTATGAATATTAAATGAGCAATTCTTGTATGGTAAATATATTTTATTTTGGAAAAGCTGTAATAGTTTGGATAAAATTTTGTGTTCACATAAGATTTTGATTTAGGTTTATCTATACCTATCTAATATAAATGTGCTGTTGCACATATGTATGTACGAAATAGATGCGTATTTTTTGATAGAACATTAAAATAATGATTTTAGAGGAAATGATCGTTTACATCCTACAAGTTTATTATGTACTAGCCAAGTTACGTTATTAAAGGCAGATATAAAAATGTATTTTTCAAAATTTAATTAAAAAAATTCGCTTATGCTAATGTCGAATAATAAAAATTAAAGTCCAGGCTAATTTTAATATAAATAATTATTCAACTAAAGCCCAACCTCTAATCATAAAGATTTTCTAAGTAACACGATAAATCTCCTAACCCTCTAATGGCCGGTTTCACTTGCATTAGCAGAACGGGTCGATCCCACCCCGACATTTATATTTATAAATCAATCAGAACATCCCCTTTCTTTTACATTTATTGGTTAAATTTTGGGTGCAATGATCACGTATAATTCATTATTTTTTCTATATAAATTCTCAGAAGAAAATAAAAGTGCACTTACATTTTATAAGATTTACGCGAAAATTTGATATATTATAACGAAAAGTTATTAATTTATATTCATTTATTTTTTTATTTTCAAATATTTAAAACACCAGAAACAAAATTTATTAAATCAAAATAAAGTGATGAAAAATAATGTGATTTTTTTATAAATTTGCACTAGTTTAAAAGATAATTGTTATCTTACAAGCCAATGCTTATTTATTCTTATGATCATGGACTCCTAACCTGATTCTGATATAAATAACTGTATTTTATTTCAGTATATACAAAGTAAGAATTTTTGAAGGATAAGTTTAAAAAATTACCTTCATAGATCGTATTTTCATTTACAAGGTAAATCTACAAATAATTAGCTATAGATATTTTTGAATATGAATGAATATGCCATTATACCTATATTATATTACAATGTATTTATGTCTACCTAAAAGAAACATTGTAAAATATATAAAAGGTTAGTACTAAAGTACCTAATCAGGTTACAATACGTACCCAAATGTACGTATTTTTTTCTTTTTTTTTACTAAAATGATGATATTTATGACTTCTACATGTTTAATGACCTATTTAATTACCTATATGTTACTAGTTTCTGTTTACAGAAAAAATTGATTAACATAGACAAATTGTGCTTAGAAACAAAGGCATATATTGTTTTTTCTTTCATTGTTGGATACTCTTGTATAACTTACCATAAACTGACGATGATTTTTAATATGATGTTTTATTAAACCAAAGTATGTATTTTTATTTAATTATTTGTTTCTTATAATTACCATGAAATTATTGATTGTTTATTTATAATACTTACTAGGCATCATTTCGACGTGCGACGACGTATCCATGATGGTATGGTGATGCATCATGTCTGGCGGGGACTGCACCAGCCCGCCACCGCCGCTAGCCATCACCATCACTGGTTACGATAGAACTCCCTTGATATATCACGCTCTAACACGCAAAATAAAATTGTCTAAAATTATATCACTATGGTATAATTTTAACCCAGATAAATTAAGGGTTAAAATTAATTGTGACTAATTTTTTAAATAATATTTTCTGTTAGAACTTACTCGTGTTTTTTTAATGAAATGTCTGTTTTTTTCTTATTGTAAAATAAAAAGTTCTATGTAAATCAGTTCATTAAAATGAAACTATCACAAACACTAAACTCTAGGTCATTGGGCACTACAACTTTATTTCTTTGTGTTTTTGTCTTTAACGCACATCTCGTCACGGCAGAGGCCAAGCCCACACTGCCGTATTATATCTATAACTCTATGGATCGACTCTACACCGCGTGCGCAGATCGTCCTCTCTACCGATTGGTTGAATTTTAAAACGCCTTTTGAAATGGGTTATCGTGATTGGTTCAGAGCTTACCATTTTCCCGCCCTAAATTACAGTGCCCTCACAAAATGGCGCCCCCTTATAGCCTTTTGATGCTTTTTTGAACATTTTCTTCGGTAAAAAATAATCCTGTTCGAATATAATGAGCATGATTTATGATTTTGATCCGCGGTCTCTTTTTTTCGTTTAATCTAGTCATGTTAATATATCTTTTTTTTAACTCGTTTCGTGCTCAGTGGATAAATGTTTTGTAATTGTACATTTGTTTATTTATCTAAAATGTTATTTAAAGTTTGTCGTATTTTTTATTGAACGTTGTAAATGATGGCAATTAGATGTGTTCTTGGTAAATAGGGGCTACCGCAATAAAATTCGATATATTCTATAGATAATAAATTATTATTAGAATTAAGCTATTTTCATTGTATTTTTAATATCTATATTATATGTATGTATTATATTAGATACTGTGTATATATTTCAAAGTCATGCAAATTTATATGTGATGCAAAAATTATTACTAGGTTAGTTTTGTAAGTCAAAAGGTCAAAGCTCGAGAGCTTTTTAATAAGTGTAAGAATTAAAAGGTTAAGTGCCAAGAATATAAACCATAAAAGAAGATATATAAGTATATACCTGTATGTATACCTGTAAAGTAACTGTATGTTACATATTGGCCTTGGAGGTCACACGTTCGATTCCCGCGTGAGGTACGCTTATATGTATGTATTATGATTAAAAAAGATTGCTAGGCAAGAGATGGTAGACGTAACATAAAATTTTAAACCACATGAGTAAGTAAATTGGGATTTTATTTCTTAGTTTGCATTGATACGGGGTCAAGAGTGGTAGAGTCTGTAGAAATAGGTGCAGTTTCCTACTTTTTTGAAAGGGGGATTTTATTTGGTATAGCGTATTGATATAATATTGTAATTTTTAAAGTTATACCTGGAAAATGATTCGTCAGCTTCTCTATATGGCCGATGGAAAATCAAACTCAATGCTTGTTTATAAATTGGCCAAATTAATCAGATTTTTATTGCAACCTCATTAATTTTTACCTAAGTAGTAGTAGTAGCCCAGTGGTAACGAGGGGAGCGGGTTCTAATATCTAATGAGTCTCGTCATTTTAATATCATAACCACTTGTCTTACGGTAAAGGAAAATAGCATTTTAAGAGAAATTAAGTAATTTTCAAAATATATAATATGCAGTCTTAACCCTAACGTAAATATTATTTACGTATATATAAGGAATCATAAAATATATTTTTAACACAAATACAAAGGCTGAATCTATACGTTTATAATTTTTTTTCTCTGTGTGTTAGTCATGAAGTACAACAAGCTCCATGATGTTTGTATTTAATTAAGACAAATTAAAGATAGAGATAGAAACCTTAAGAGAAAGAAATAAACAAATGGTATGATAATACATAGTTGGTTATAATTATATAATATGGATTTTTTTTTAATGGTAAAAAGGGGGCAAACGGGCAGGAGGCTCACCTGATGGGAAGTGATCACCTCCGCCCATGGACATCTGTAAGCCAGGCTTGCAGATGCGTTGCCGGCCTTTCAGGAAAGGGAGGGATGGAGGAGGGAGGGAAGTGGGAGGGAGGGGGGAACGAAGGCGGAGGATGAAGGGAAGAGGGAGGGGGGAAGGAGAGTGGGCCTCCCGGACTCTCACTCACCGGACGAAACGCGACAGCATAGCTGCCACTTCACGCCGGTCTTCTATGAGAGAGTGGTACTAATGAACTATACGGGGCGTGCCGGCCCATTCGGTTGCTACCCGAAGGTAACAAGCATGGCACTACCACTTTAAAATATGGATATCATGTTGGCATTAGGAAGAAAACTTAAAGAAAATGTTATTGAATAAGTATTCCATTTCCATATTAAAAAACTCCTTTGCTTGCCAACTTTGTAATTTAGCACGTTTTTAAACAATTTACCGCTCTATGAGCAACTAGTTGATTTTTTCGTATTAAAAACCAAGAAATCATTAATCTCCATCTAATTACTTCGTCAAATACGTGTGAGGTTTGCAAAAAAGGATAAAAAAATAGGCGCCAAATGTTCCCGCCACGTCATTAGACAGATAAAATAAAGCACAGATAAACTTATCGTAGCAGATGCAAAGATAACGATAATATTATTTTTTCAATTATCCTTTTTGTGAATAGGGATAAAGGTTATAATTGCCTGACATAATATAAGGAAGGAAGTGAAACAAGTCCTTAAAAAGGTCGCAGATGTTGGAATGTTCGATAGGGATTTTGCTAAGGTACTTAAAAATGCGTAAGTGTAGACATTTTAAATGCTTCAGTAAAGACTGAAGATGAGTGTATAAATTTAGTTTTTTTTAATGGACAGATAAAAATATTTGTTATAGTAGAACTTTAATTATTAAATTGTAATAATTAATATATTTTTCGGCCAATACAAAACACTGTTTTATTTATGTAAGCGTAATAAAAACTTTTTTTGCTACGTCGTGTCGTGACTAATTGGCAAGCTAGCAAATCTATGGGTCATATTCGTCGTACGTATTTTATGGAGATATCCATATGAAATTAGACTCAACAGCACTGCATTATTTTTTTAATTATCTTTTTATTATATATTTAAATGCACATTATTTAAATAATTTACTTTTGATAAACAAAATGAATAATTATTATCTAAGCCTGTATAAATATCAACATACGCATAATTTATATGAAAAACAAGAAAAAAAACAAAACAAAACAATAGTAGTTTTTTGTTAATTAAAACCATAATTTTACAAAAAAAAATAGCAGATTTATGCCATTGCTAAGCTGTCAATTTTTTATATAGAAATAAAGGAGGTTTACTGGGACTAGTTACTCAAACTCGCCCTGTTTGAGTTTGTCCAATGCATAGTTCATCCATTTACTAAATTTCATACATATCAGCCCAGCAGTTTCAGCTTGGAGTAACAAACATACTTTCGCATTTATAACAGCAGTCCGGTAATCGGTTTTCGCTATCTCATATCTCTGTATAGAAGTAAATTAACCACACAACAATCAATATTCAAGTTCCGGGTCCGGGTCCCTCCTTCCGGTCCGCCGTGTCCGGTCAGTTCTTTGTTTCGGCAAGATATATGACTGCTGCAATAAATTACGTCTTGACCGATTTTGGTGAAAGTTGTCAGAAAGAATAATTATACTTTTGCTCTTTTGTTTTTGTCTTATAGATAAAGTTAGTTTTAGATTGCCATTTCTAAGAAATTAATTTGAAAGTAAGATGTTCAGTAGCGTTTTGATTAATGATTCATACAAAAAAGATTAGGGGTTTAATTTGGGAGTGATTTGTATTTTTTAATGGGATCCAAGCTTATAATTTTTGAAGCAAAATTAAGCATGACTGAGAGGAAAGTTAATCAAATACATAATAAACTGGAAATGAGAGTCAATTTTATAATTCAATATTTACATACGAGTCTACTTATTTTTTATAAACTTACTAGCGACTCGCCCTCGCTTCGCTTGGGCTTTTTCCTAGCTTTTTCTTAACATAGGCAAAGCCGCGGGATCCGCTAGTTATGCATATAAACCTTCCTCTTGAATCACTCTATCTATTAAAAAAACCCGCATCAAAATCCGTTGCGTAGTTTTAAAGATTTAAGCTTACATAGGGATATAGGGACAGAGAAAGCGACTTTGTTTTATACTATGTAGTGATTGTAATTATCTATAAAAAATACATATAATAAAATTCTGAGTCGAAACTGTACTTTACGTACAGTTTGAATATCTTATTGGGATTCTCATAATTATCGATACTAAATTAAGTTAAGTTTTTAGATTTTTCTCTGTCTGTCTGTGACGGCATCATAAGAAAACCACTGCACAGATTCTGATGAAACATATAGGATACTTTTTACTACTGGAAAATATCTCAGAGAAATGTTTACTAACCGAGGAAATGTAGGCACGGACGACTAAACCGAGTAGAGCGACAGTGATCCCTTAATTAATACTTACTCATAAACTGAATATTTATACCTAACTGTGACCTAACTCATTAACACTACCAAGTACATATTATAAAACAAAGTCCTCATCCGTGTCTATCTGTATGTCTGTTCGTGATAAACTTAAAAACTACTGCTTCGATTTTCATGCTGTTTTCACCAATAGATAGAGTGGTTCTCGAGGAAGGTTTTAGTAATTTTGTCAAGTTTTTGTATACATTTAAATCTAGGGACGAGTCCGAAAAGACCGACGGCGAGTCGCTAGTAATTAATTTTGCATAAATTATTAGTTTATTTTTGTTTTAATAATACTTTCGTAACTTCTCCTAAATGTTACTAATAGAAACGGAAGCAACTAGATGCATTCAATTGATTAGAAGAGCAACGTTAAACAAAACATACATGTTTACAATATTATTAGACATCAGTCCGTCGGTTTGTTGGCCTTATTTACTTTCGTCTGCGAAGATTTGAATTCTCATGAAGCTTTTGACATCTTATTTGTAATCAGTAAATACCTGTGTCGAAGGGTATATAACCATATAATCAGAATCCATTGAACTTCCTATAAAAATCAGGCATCCCATTTAAGTTACTTATTTTTCTATTTCAACTTATTTTAGATTTAGACGTATACTTATATATTTTTTTTGTTTACTTTTCAGACGTATATAAAATAATAAAACTAATTTTGCTAGTAGGTGTCTATTGTCTAAGTATATTCTCGGTGGCTAACCTGCATTAAAATTTCGTCTTTCGACAATGTTGATCGAGAATGAACTGTGATCGGCACTGTAGTAAGGGTCGGCCCTAGAACCCATGCTTTCTACTATAATACTTCAGTTTCTAATAAGCGGTGTAATGCAATCGTTTAAACAAGACCGAACGTGAGTTGCTCGTTAATTAGCGTTTCTACTTGAGATATCTTTATCACGATTTTGTGTTTTGAAATACGTTTATACATACTTTGTTCTGAATATAATGTGAATGACTCTACTTATTCAGTAAGAAGTCGCAGATTCGAATCCTATCTAAGACACCGCACAATTTTTATAGCTATGAAAATTTGTATGAATTGGACCACCCACAATTTACAAAAATTGAAAATGGCATACTTTGATGCTGGGAACCAAAAATCCAAATAAATTCGCAACAAAATGCGAAAAGGTAGTTTCATTTACATATCCTACTGTTTGGAATCTAGGGATGCACCCTGGCAAAGTGAGGGTAGGTCGGTAGTAAGTAACCCTATTCATTATACTAGGAATGTTACGTCATACACGTGGACTTATTTTGGCAATAAACATTTGCCTCAAGAGTGACTCAAACCCACAATCTTCAATACAGAAATAGACAATGGAATCACTAAGCCAGATGTATTTCTTATTACTGTACGTGTAACCATTTTGAAGTGTCAAACACAAAAGCCTGGTTGAATACACCGAAAAACCATTCATTCGCAGTTTTGAAAAGAGCAACGTACAAAATGTGTGACAAAACGTGAAAATTGTACTGTCACTTAGACCTTTCAACGACACCGACAAAGTAGGCTTATTTTAGACCGAGTCGTGTGTGATCAAAGTTGGAAAAGGAAAATCTAAATATATTTGTAGTTGTAGCTTATTATCAATACATATAAATAAAATTGGAGTGTCTGTTTTTAATCTAAAATTAACAGCTTTTCATTAAATGAATTCATAAAATCAATTTTTAAAATTTTTGTCTGTTTGTTCCGGCTAATCTCTGAAACGGCTTGACCGATTTTGATGGGACTTCACTCACAGATAGCTAATGTTATAAGGAGTAACTTAGGCTACTTTTATTTTATTAGAAAATTATTAAAACCGTTTAATTTATTTTAACTTAGTCCCAGCGACGCGGGCCGGGCTTGCTAGTCTAATAAATAGTCTAGTCTAAAAATAATAAAAATAGAAAACTCCTCTATTATGTTTATTACAGTACTATATAAGAAATTATAATACAAACAAATACAGGCATAGATATTTGTGAGAAATAATTTATTAGGTACCTACAAAATGTGGTCTCAATCTCAATGATCACGTTCGGTTTAGTCAAATAGCCTAAATAATTAAGTAAGTAAACATTATTATTAGTTTAATATGATTATTGATTGATAAAAGCTCTTTCTTTCATTAATCAATAATCCAAGAGAGTTCCATCAATAAATTAAATAATAAAGGAATTTATTTATTTAGATTTTTTTTGTGTATGGCTACTCCTAGAAAAATCGCTTTCATTGGTTACTCTCATTGCCTAACAGTACCGTAAGTGATACTACTAAGTCATTCTAATCTTGATAGGTCATCTATATCTTATGACAAATTACATCCAAATTCGTCCAGCCGTTACAGCGCTAAGGAGTTACAAAGATACGCACTCAAACATACAAGTTACAATACTTTCGTATTTATCGATTATACATTTAGTAGACTACTGTAAAATACTAGCATTACTCGCGGATTCGCCCGCGTTCAAACTCGCAATCGCTGCCAAAGGTCACGGGACTGGAATCTGGAAGGAAGGACCTAAAAATTCATTAAAATAAGTAAAAAACATACATACTCACATCGTTATTTGTATAGATAAAGGTAGATTTAAAAACAAAATTTTTAAAAATTCTGTAAGTAGCGCCCCAGGCGTGAGCTTGGTGAGAATAAGGAGATTACGTTAAACCTCCTTTGTCACAATAGCCCGCCTTTAACACTCCACTAGGCGCCGTTTTATTGAATATCGGTTTTCAAGATGTTGAAATAAGATAAGTTTACTTTTTTTATTTAATTTGTCAAATACGTTATGACTTTAAATTTAAGTCTAGGTGTATGTCCCTTAAAAAGAACTAAAGTAGTAGCAGTAGAGCTGGGCAGCTCCCATCTATATCAGATAGGGAGGGATCAGGCCATATTCCACAACGCTATGCAAGTGCGGGTTGGCGGACTACACAAGTCTGTGTTGTGTCGTTGAGAACTGGCTAGGATCTCTCAAGCATGCAGGTTTCCTCACGATTTTTTTGTTCCCCGTAAGTGGTAATGTTAGAAATGATTGGCACATGCAAATATCAGAGGTTTAAAGGTCCGGGTTTGAATCCGCAGCACTCGGATATCCAATCGAGCGCGTTACTACTGTAATAATATTACCCACGGAATAGGTCTATCATCTTTTCTGTGATATTACCTATATATTAGTAATTTGCCGCCGATTTGCACGAATGCATCTTTAGTAGCTCTTTTGTATTTAAAATACTAGTAACTCATCCCCGCTTCGCTTGGGTTTGTCTTTAGGTACGTTTTAACGGTTAGTACGAAACAGAAAAAATCTTTAAAAAAATCAAACATACCTATCCCACGGATACTGTAAATTTTCCGGTATAAAGACAAACCGATGGGCTATTTCAGACTATAATCTATCCTTATGTGATAAATACATCCAGTAGGTACTGTTAAGCCGTTTTTGCGTGATTAACAAACTTCCTTCTATCTAAACTTTCGCATTTATAATATAAGTACCGACTCTTCCTTCTTCGTCGGGTTCGTCTCCTATATAGGAGGACGATTTGATTGATTTTTTCTACTATAATATGCATATATAATACACCTTCCTCTTGAATCACTCTATCTATTTATGAAAACCGCATTAAAATCCGTTGCGTAGTTTAAAAGATCTAAGCGAGTATGTTATTACATACTTACAAGAAGTGCGACGTTTTGGCAAAAATTGGTAGGTATTACCCGTAACCTGTTCATCTAATGAAATGTACTAAGTAACTTAACTAATTTAGTATTGAGTTTCGTTAATACTACGCAGACTGACATGCGTATTGACTCTACAATTATCTTTACATTATGACGACGATCGCCACACCAAAGGTACAAAAACTCCCATAAAAGACGGTAGACAGTTGATGTTTTAGCGTAAGATAGGATTAAAGGCTTCGGTGTCATATTCCTGTTGATCATTTACTGCTTCATTTTTTGTCACGTCTTCACTTCTATTGTAATGACAAAATTATAGTTGGGATTTTAGAAACATGGTAGCGTTATTTTTTATAGATTTTTTTTAACTTTAATAGGTTTTGTAAAAGGATTATCGATTATATAATATTAGTGGCCACAGGTTCATTCTTATGCAAGACTTCTAGAAGTTACTTAAAAGTATTCTAGAAGTTTGGATAACCGTATTTGACATAGCTATAGTCTAAACAATGAAGCAACAGCAAATAGTTACGTATTTTTTTCGGATTTTTCAGAAAGGTCTCAAAGGACATTAAAATTATATTTTTTACTAGCGAGGCGAGGGTGAGTACCCTCGCTTCGCTCTTTAGGAAGGTGAATTAACGCCCTATTCTCATACCGACCAAAAAATCGTTAGCGACAACAAACACAAGACTTTTATATATTAGATATATGTATCTTCTTAAATGATATACATATGTACGTATATACAGTAACCATCAGTTTACCCGTAAAGAAAGATCAAACAAACAAACAAACTTTAGCATTGATAATAATGATATGATTGTAATGAAGTAAACCTTTAAAATACTCAAAGGAAAATATTTACTTAAAAGCGTCCAAGCAAAGGCAACTGAAAAAGGACACCGGGGATATATTTAATCCTATCAACACGCTTCGTGAAACCTGTACAACTTTTTATAGTAGTTCTGTGTCTAATGTGTAGGCTACTGTATATTGTACAAGTAAAATGGCCTATTTTTGCTTATCTATACATCTATACATAATTTATAAATAAAATTGGAGTGTCTGTTTTTAATTTCAAAGTAACAGCTTTTAACGAAATGCATATGAGAGTATATACGATACTAACAACAAAAAACCACTTTTTATATTAATTATAATTAATCATTGAAAGATCATTAAAAATCACGTACATCAGAATACCTCACAATTTACCACTATAATGTACTTTTTTCGTAATGGGCAAAATACAATTTTTTTTACTTAAATATCGATTTTTTGGCTAAATACTTTAAAGATTCTTAGCTGGATTTTACGGTGTGCGTTGATAGGATTAAGCAGAACCAAGGTGTCGTGTTGCATTGCTCTTTTGAAGGTGACTGTATTTTATAAATAAATAAATAAATATGTTAGGGCATTATTACAACAACACCATCTAGTTCCGTGGTAAGCTACGAGCCTTGTGTTACGGATACCAGATAGTTGATATACTACATATATAAATTTTAAATACATACAGATCATAAATATAAACACCCATGACTGAAGTACAAACATTCGTGCTCAACAAATGAATGTCTCCAGTGGGACTCGCACCCGCGACCGCAGGCGCAGAAAGTAGGGTCATTACCAATTGAGCCAAACGTGTCGTCACATTTTGTAAATAAGTGTTTACAATTCTACAAACTTACTTTTATTTACAACTTTACTAACATAATTTATATATTTTTTTATTCATATCACGCAGTAAGAGCTTTAACGTAGACCAATATTTAAGTCAAATATAAATTACCTTTATATCTAATACATAAATAAAATAAATATTTTGTTTATATTATGAATGTATGAACATACCACGTATGCTTACGATTATGGACATTTGTGCTATTCTTGTTGCTTTTCAGTATACGTAGCATGAAATTTAAAATGGAACGTTGATCCTATTTTAGGTATTCTAGACTCCTTTTTATCGCTAAATTCGCTCGCTAAATCGCGGAGACACAGTTGAAGACTAGTTATAAAATATTCTTCTATATCTATAGCTATATCTATACATTCAGTCTACAGGCAAGTGATAACACACCAGCCATTTACCCCAATAAAAAGTTGATCCTCAACGCTCCGGTAACCTCTGATCCTATTCTCATCACGTACACAATGAGTCCCTAATACCAGATTAGCACATACCGACAGACGGTCGAGATTGTGCTCTTTAGCTCTTTTTTATATATATATATATAGATAGCTATTTAGTGTTGCTTTATTGAAAATTCTTATGTAGTTTATTATTTAGTAATATACAATGGTTTGAAATATTTTTAATTTGAATTTTAAAGCGAAATGTACTTACTTATCACGAAGTATCGAAAACCGCTTGACGTAAGATGAAATTTGGCAGGGAGGTTAGTTTAGAGTTAGTAGACAACCGCTAAGAACGTTGTTTGAATTAGGTCCGGATTAAGGAGGTCTAAGAGGTCTCGCAAATTTGTATGAAAGTCTTTCATTTTATATTAAACTTTAAATTTGGCAGTGAAACTCACTAGTATTTGAATAACTTTAAAAGTATCTTTGCAATAATTTACAAAGTTTCTTTGTAATTGACCACTTTAAAAAATGTAGTTACAAAAATCAATAAATCAAAAGTCAAATCATACAGTAGTATTATAGAAATAAAAGTACCCATTTAATATTACATAATGTACGTCTGGTGCAGATAAGTCCCACTCGAGACGGACAGACGGCCTTGTTCCTGAGTTTGTTTGTATAGATTCTCACGCATTTGTCTTTCTGATATGTTAGTGCGAGGATATTCCCAGTATATATGTTGGGACATTATTACACACAGCGCCATAGAGTTCCATGGTAAGCTACGAAGAAAGCTTGTGTTACGGATACCACATAGTTGATATACTACATATATAAGTTTAAATACATGATACATATTATAATTATAAACACCCATGACCCAAATATCCGAGTTTAAAAAATGAATGCCCCCAGCGGGACTCGAACCCGCGACCCCTGGCGCAAGAAAGTAGGGTTACTTCAAACTTTATTTCGTATGTAATAACAGCAACTAGAAATCAACTTTATGACAATCTATTTCCGAATATATCACTATGGAAATAAGATTTCGCTATTTTTTTAAAGTTCAGTTTAATTTAAGATGTAAACCGGAATCTCCCACGGCATCCAATTCTACTAAAAAAGAAATTATTATAATATCAGAACGTACACTCTAAAACTCCGATGAGATGACTAATCATCACGATCGATAAAAATCAGGCGACAGGCACATTACAAACCAATGCAACGATATTGCGTGCTTTCCATGGCACGGTCTTGAAAAATTACAAACTTCTCAATTTCAGCGTATTATTGAGAATTCTTTAACAGAATACAAAA